>CM054115.1:94600125-97071020 GCA_028673005.1 Tanypteryx hageni
TTTTTCGATTTTTCTTTATAAATTGCAAGTATAACTGAAATAATAATTGGAATTTCATTTTCATAAAAAAATATCGAAAGTTCCAAGTAATCATATTATAATCATACTAGAGAGCCTCTGACGCTTCGCTGTCACATTGTTGACTTTGATTTTTTTAAATAATTAATTTGATCAGACATATTTATTTGACAAAAGATGTAAACTTCTTTCTTCGTAAATAGAACAGAAGATTCTATTTATTATTAGCCTGCATTAGGAATAAAGATAAGTATAATTTACTTTTTATTTTATTTAATTTTTTAATTTTCCAAGTGATGTGGTAAATAAAAATAACTGACCTTGCTAAGTTTTTTTAAACTTCTTTCTTTGTAAATATTACAGAATAAACAGGCTCAACCAGCCTAAACATAAAGGCATAAATCAACATAAATGCACACAAATTTAAACAAACAAAATGACGTAATATCGTCAAGGGGCTCTAGTTTAATCTTATATTGTTTAAAATGTTTTTCGCTTAGCTTAAATAAATTAATTTAATTAATTTTTTTAAACGATCCTATAATAACGAATAAAATGGCTCCTTAATTCAAAGGGGAAAGGTTCTCTTATTGTTAAAAACTGTAAGAAATACATGTAAACAAACAAAATGACGTAATACCGTCAAGGGGCTTGGGAGTATTCACCCAATATTACCACTCGCTCAAATGAGGTGGCCATGGTAACTGACAATTCTCCTTGATTAAAAGTCGCGTTTTCGTATTAAAAACGGATTTTCCGGGAAATTCGGAACGTACTTGAATCTTAATGGTAGCCAAAATGAACTTCCTTCTTTTTCCAACATAAACGTTTTGATTCCGACTTCGTATCTTGTTTTTAATTAATTTTAAAACGCGATTTTATAATGCCCGAAACTTATTCCAATGCTTTTCTTATGGAGTGCAGGGGTGTCGGAAAACCCTCCTTAAAAAAGAAAGTATTTAATTTTTCCGGTTTAATTTAGTACCGTTAAAGAACAGGAGATTTCTTCATCTTTACAAATTATAGATGATGAAAATAGCCCAAACAGCGGCGGAGATATAAGCTTTCCAATAGGCTGTAACCAACCTACCAAAAAGTTCGCCTACGACGATTACGGTAATATAATATAAGATCATTTTGATTAATTAAAAGACAAATACCTCCCAGCACGCATGAAAGTAAATAGGAGAGGGCCTGGGGGCTCTGATCCCCTTTATAGGCCCTCGGCTCTCCCCTTACTTCCCCTGCTGACTACTATATTTTAATAAATATATTAATAAATTATTGCATGTGTTTGTTCTTAATGCAAAATCACCTTTCAGTTTTATCACTAGTGCAGTAAAAATAAGTTAAAACATTGTTTCATATTATTTTCTAAAATTTAAAAAATACAATAAAATTATTTTTTTTTAATTTTGGTGTAACCTTTAAATATTTTTATTATGCTGCCCCCTCCTCCTCTTCATAGTTGGGAGGACATTTACGTCCCTGTCAGCAGGACTTTTAATTAAAGTTTGTTGGGCGTGCAAATCCGAAAAATTCGAGGCTGGCAGTTTAATCTGTAGCTAAGTTAGTGAATTTTTTAAAAAGATTTAACAATATAATAATCTCTAAACGTCATGCAATCTCAAATAATTTGTGCGCTCATGCAGCAAATTTGACGCTAATAATATAACATAATGATTGATAAGTGAATTCCGTCAAAGATGTGCAGGGACAAGCCACCGTGAAGAGAAATGACTGTCCCGTCGCCTCGCTAATGGCTTCAAAGTTCTTCTAACAAGTGAAGTGAAAGGAAATTACCCGAAAGATAATCGGGAGGCTGCACAAGACATGATTCCAAGAGAGATTTCCAGACACCAATAAATCCGAATTCGAGAACGTCGACCTCATGTTCGATTAGATAGACTCTACTCTGTGCTGCCACGGATACAGCTCTCTCTCCCTCCCTCCCCCCCTCTCCCTCTCTATCTCTCTCTCTCTCTCTCTCTCTCTCTCTCTCTCTCTCCCACGTCTCGCTCAAGTCACATGATCGGATCTCCCCACAAGAATGTCATTCTGTCTCGTTTTTAAAAACCCTTATTAATTGTCCTTTATTTTCGTTCATCTGACCATTTGCGAAGAAATTGTAACAGAAAATAGACGACCGGTCTCAAGAACAAGCCAAAAAACGCCACATAATTACCCAGGAAGCGAAAATGTATAAAAAATAGACAAACCTGTGGAGGACAATAATGAAATTTGTTTATAAAGGAAAATAAAATGGCGTCTCTCGATACGGGTTTTGCATGAGATGGGAGCAGTGAACTCGGAACACGACGGGAGGCGAGACGCAATTATAATACGAAGCGAAAAAACTTTCTCTCCCGAGAAATATCTCATAAAAGGAATATGCGAATCGCTTCGAGTCTCCAGGCGTCCTAAATGCTAGACCAAAGACGAAAATCAAAGGAAGGAAAGGCGTAAAAAAAATAAACATCTTTTGAAAAAACTTCGCCAAAACATGATTGCGGGGGTAAACATTTACGCCAAAACGCAAAATAGAAAAACTTTGAAGATTTTAGATCCAGAGGATATGCTACGGTGTTTATTTTTCTTGTCACCTGCAAGCTGAGGAAATTATCACGAGATGGTGACACTTTAGTGCGATTCAGTACCACCCATTTTGTCAACCACAACATTTATGTTCATTGCGTCACCTTTCGATGGAAATGCTCTTAACTATGGGCGTTAGATTTATAGCTTCTTGCTAAAACAAGACGCGCTAACGGGAAATGCCGAATTAAATATTTTTAATAACCAAAGTGTGTAACTGTCTTCATATATCTAGGTTTGATTCTCAAAAAATTAATCAGTTTTAATGAGGTGATTAAACACTATTTTCTGATTTCTGATTTGAGATAGCGTGCAGTTTCTCGACAAACATTTAATTTTTTAGGCAGTTAATCTGTTGTAAAAACATAAACATTGGTTATAATCGCATTGGATTTTTTATTGCAAAATTCTCCGCTAATTTGATTAAATTTGTTAACGTAGTTGGTGTTACGCAGTCTGTTATATATGTTAAAAGTACAAAAGGTATTAATGCGGAAATGTAGTTTAATAAAAATTTTATCATATTTTCATTTAATCATTAGTAAGGTAATATTAACTTAGCGCACGGAAATCTTTTCTTTTCCGCTACAGACTTATTCAAAGTGGCAATTTCTCGCTTCGTTCTTCAGTCAATAATGCTATTTCCGCAAAGTTAGCATTTAAAATGTGGTCACCATCGAGAATCTGCGACGAAAAACATTGATATGCCAAGCGACACGAGTCTTAAAAGTCACATGTGGCGAGAAAGTCGCGATGACTCACCGCTAGCACCAATTTCTGAGTATAACACAGAGCGAGGAAATAACGCCGATGGAGAAACACGTGCTGTTGAGACATGGCCGAGCCCAGCGGATACACTTCCCTATAGTCTTCTCATGAATTCTCTCCGATTTTTCTTTCACATTAACCCCACAAAGGCGTATTTTTAATTTAAGCAGGTTATAAATTCGACGGAACATCAATTTCAGCCACGCCTCAAACTCTCCGCATTACTCAAAAATCTGCTTATACAACACGCATGCGTCATTATTTATTATTACAAAATGATATTTCGTGCGCTGTCGAACGGCGAGGCGCACTACTTTTTCTAACCTTCACCGCCGCTGTCTCTTATTTTCAGAGTAATGCGATCGCCATGAGATCAGCGATGAATTTTTCGCTTGGTCGTGAATTGCGGTCTAATTTGTTGCATTGCAAACCGATCGTTTTAGTAGGCAACATGGCGATGGCGTAGTTTATAAGCACTGCAGGACTTCAACCGCGTCTTTAAACGCTCATAATACCAGCAATCCCATCATGTGTGTTCGTACGAAATATCCTGCTTGTGCAAATTTCGAAAGATTAAAGAGAGAGAGAAAGAGAGTGGACGATTGATACGTGCGTAACCAAGGAAACGTGCAAACGCTAAGATAGCATTTTTACTTTCTCCATACGTAGTATAGGGGAAAGTATTGTTTTCATGAAAAAAATCGATTTCGGGATTTCAACGGAAATACACGTTTTGAGGTTCCCTGAACACGTTTTGACCATTTTCTCGATGATGTCTGCGTGTGTGTATGTGACAGCTTTTTTGTGGGTGCTCTAACTTAAAAATTATTAATCAGGTCAACGCAAAATTTTATATTTAACATTTTTATAAAAGTCACAAGAACTGATTAGTTTTTGGTAGAAATCGGTCAACCGGAAGTAGGTGTTTACTCTTATCACATCCGTTATTTTGAAATATTTGCTTTAATATTTGATAAATGTAAAAATGTTTTGGAATAAAAGTTGTAGTAAATTTAATTTTTTACAACCTTTGTTTGAAATATTTCCCCATATTTATTTTACCATTTTAGTATTTAAGAGATGGGAATAATGTTGAAACGAGAAAGTCTGCTATGACCGGGAATCGAACCCGCGTCTTCCACTTGCCGGGCGGATATTCTACCATTGAACTATCGTAGCAGATCATTTTTCTCGTTTCTGAACGCGGATGATTTCTTGGTTGGGTTCTATTTAAGAGATGTCTTATATTTTTAGCTGCCACCACCACGCCACCTACCATCGACTATTGTTAACAATTAACACTTAGTAACGTCTTAGTAACGCTCCTTTTTCTTTTCTTAATTGTTGGAGCTTTGTGGCTATATCCAATATCAGAAGGCTATGGTTTGAGTTTATTTCTGTTCTTTGTAGTCTAAAATTTTCTCGCAGTTTCTTAAAATATTTATTATTATGTAACCTAAATGGAATTTTTAGAAATATTACAGGCATGGAGAATGTCATGTGGTGGACACATCAGATTTTTCACAGATGGAATGAGCTTACTCATGCGTTATAAATGAACGAAAAAACAACAGTTGTCTAATGCCGTGATGTTATAGTGAACCAGAAGTTAGTCAAATATTAAATGCGACATTTTATGCAAGAAACGTTTGATATCGATATTGTGCTATTTTGTCAACTCGTTCGTTATGCATTAAAGAGCAATTGATTATGATTTTAATGTTTATTCTATTGGTTTTTTTGAACCAAGACTTTCTTGAATTTCGATATGCATCGTGTCACTTATTAGTGCGCGTTATGGCCTCTTTAACGGGTTTCCCCTCTTCTTCTCAAACTCTTTAATGCATTCGATCTCCAACTACTTTTTCACAAAAGATTTTACTTTGGCACGACGTTTTTTTTAATTTACACGTAATTACCTGTTATGTATGTATTCTCATATTCCACTTCCAAAATTCTTCGATTAAACGACAACTAAATTACGTATTGATCGCGAAAAACCACTCAAGAATAAAAGAAAAATATACTAAATACGCCGTTTTCTTAAATTTGACCACCACACATCACTTATATTGTTATTTTAACCTCAGAGATCATCTTCCGGCTTTTAATTAATTTTCATTAACATAGAATATGTGTATACATGTACACAGGCCAATTATTTCCAAGTTAAATGTTTAATATATTTGAACGTAAGTGTAACAAAGTAATGGAAGAGTCGGGGGTAGCTTTTCACTCATATCAGAGCATAGTTTAGTATTTGACGTGTTTTACATTTTATATTTCTTAGGTATTTAAATAATGCAAGTTATTAACAGACCTTTCAAACTTGTTATAGTGGATTTTCATCAATGGGCTAGTAATTTTAGAAACAGAATAATGGTTAATGGTTCTTTTTAGAACAATAATAATAGTTCTAGAAGCATAAATTCACAATTTACGCCCTAGTTGCGTGAACAGTTGGAAGACAGAAGTTTACATTATTTCATCTATATTGACATAATGGTCTACAATTTCAGCGGATGTCGGTTAATTAGGGAAATATTGAGATGCGAGTAGAATGTGAATGAATCACTTTAAGTGGTATATTGTTAAGTCATCGCTGGTCTCGCGCTTTCACGTTGGCTGCTGTGGTACAATTTGTCGCACTTCATATCCGCTCGCCCACTTTGCCTGTCAGGCACCATTCACGGTAATGCCAACATTACGTTCCACTCGCGGACATAGCTCTTCATTATAAAAAATAAAACACACTGCATTTCGTCATAAACCCCCCTTAATCGACCAAGATTGAAGAGGGCGGTCTAAGTTAATATGTAAATGGAGAAATTTGAAGTATTATATTTAAAAACCAATACATTTTATCAGTATAGACAAAGACTGACTTTATACCGGCAGTCTAAAGATGCTTAAGAGGAAAAAATTCTTTTGAAAACATTAAAATATTTCAAATAATTTCTGTCATCTATGGACTTTTTTAATTTTTTAGTTTAAATTTAATGATTATATTGTTGTATTTTGAATGAATGTGTATGGTGAACTTGAGGAATAAAATGCTATCCTATATTTCAAGAAATATTTATAGGTACTAGTGGTACACACAAAACCTTTTGCGAGGTCAGTCAGAAATCTGCATCTTTAAAAGTAATAATAGTCAATTTCTCCTTCTAAAATTAGAAACTGATATTTTAAATATCATGTTTGTTTTATGATTAATATGGGAAATTTTCTCTCTCATACGAAAAAGGTCACATTCCAGTATTTAAATAAAGAAAGAAGATTTTTTTCTTTCGGTCAATCGTTAAAAATGCCCACAACCCACACGCAGTTTACTGAATAATAATAATCTTTAATTATTAACGTTGCAATCTATTAAGTTGGACATTATTACAACTATAATTTTGATGCTTCATAAACAGCGCGAAGTGGATAATGCAATTATTTGGGCTATTTGAAGGCTTAATAGACGCTAATTCAATCGAAGGCAACACCCGGAAAGAGTACGAAAAAACCATAAAATTTCGAGAAATGAATTCTGAGAAATTATTCAGTGTAACATCAAAACATCGAAAGAATAAGATATTCTATAGATTTTGCCTTCGAATAAAGCAAACAGGATAAATTCGGTCCATATTTACGTTTTTAATGAATGATAGAAATAAACCTTGCACCTTGAAAAATCAAAATCCTTGTGGAAAAATAT
The DNA here is from genome assembly GCA_028673005.1 of Tanypteryx hageni. NCBI lineage: Eukaryota > Metazoa > Arthropoda > Insecta > Odonata > Petaluridae > Tanypteryx > Tanypteryx hageni. The sequence goes on from CM054115.1 coordinate 94,607,210, forward strand.
AATCGTCTCCTGGAGTCGAATCCGGAGCACTTCCGTAAACGAAAATAGTTTTCCCAGGGTCTCCTAGTTGGCAGAAACAAAATGCCATTTGCATCATTTCTCTATGACAAATTGTTCAAGAGATAAGAGGGGGGACGAATAGACGGACAGACATTGAGTAATTATATATAAAGATTAAATAGTGCGCCAATATTATTGTGTGTATCATAGTTACATAGAGGGGAGACGGACAGACATACGGACGGGCAGACGGACAGACATTGAGTGATTATACATAAAGATTAAATAGTGCGCCAATATTATTGCGTGTATAGTAGTTACATAGAGAGGGGACGGACAGACATACGGACGGGCAGACGGACAGGCATTGAGTAATTATATATAAAGATAAATAGTGCGCCAATATTATTGTGTATCATAGTTACATACTGCCGTATTGATTTGTTCCATATTGCTTTTTTTATACAAAAGAATCATGACTGGACAAGACGTGCAGTAACATATTGCCCCAAACCTCCAAGTTAGATGGTATCTTTGGCTCAATTTACCGCCGAGTCATACGCGTTCAGCAATTAGTCATGACCTTAAAATAATATCAAGAGATCACCTTATTTATTAACCCAAATTGGTGCCGCAATCTTCAAGACGTGAGAGATAAACATTAGAATAACTGCTCCTTCCTTTAAATTCGCTCTCCGATTCTCTCTTCTTTCGCTTTCTCTCTCTCATTTGAGTATAGCCCTTATTATTTCTATTTCTTTCTCTTATTTCATCATTACACTATCTTCCACCTTTGTTGGGCCGTATTAATTTCCTATTGTTTCAAGATTTGCTACGCTTTTGCCATATTAAAAACTTAAAGGTTAGAATTTTGAGAGAATGAGTTTGAACTTGAAGTGATACAGATCTTTGAATGTTTATTTAATTTGAAGATATGGACACAAAACAACACGTTAATGTAACCTGCGTTTTGATACTACATCAAGATATTCCCGTGTTTACGTCTATGGTTCCCCATGATAGTTTCTCTCCCCCTCGCTTATATCAGCAGAAAGCATTTCAGATAGCTGGCAGGACTTTGGCCGTTTGAACAATATTCCCATTGCTTCTGCTCAAATATTGAACGATTCTTAGTAGCCTCCACTTTTGTAACCTTGAATTATCAAGTCACTGATTTATTTAATGGTTACTTTATAAGCCGAGGCTTGGACAACTTTCAAATGGAACTTTAAACCGCATGAAAAACTAATAATAAGTAGTTTCAGATAACATGACTCCAACTGAGTGAAAAAGTAATTTAGTCTCGATATTTTTTACTTCCAACTCGGATTAAAAATTAGGAACTCTTTTATAATAGGTGATTTGCTTGTAGTCAGAAACAGTGGACGCAGGCGACGAACTCATTTGTTTTCCGCAAAATTTTCATCTAAATACCCCGATATTAACGACTGGACCAGGAAAGGATACAGAAACATCTCTCGGGTCTAACACTGGACTGTATCAATTATAAATTGAGGTTTTTTTCATTAAAACATCTCTGAATCCTACGCCTTGGACTAATTTTTCTTTTTGAATTCGATAAGGGCAACTATATAAAATAACTTTAATCCATAAATTCAATATTCAAAACGTAAATTTAATCTATAAAAACTGACTTGAATGTTTTATTGGATTATTCGGAGTAATGAAGCTATCTTTCGATAACATTTTTAAAAATGTAGAGAATAAATGAAAATACTTCTCACAATTTTCATCTTGAAATCCATACATTGATTATGATTACCTTCGAGATATCTTTTTGATATGTGTATGACAGAGAAAATTCAAATTTGGAGATAAACAGCGGCGTTAAAATGAAATCCGATTATAATTATGACGTATGCGCACGTTGGGATATGCAGTCGAGTTTTTTTGTTTAATGTTTATCGTAACACGCAAAGATTGCGGCTGCCCTTTGGGATTTTAAATTATTTTTGGCACTTTAATCTCAGCCGAGTCCTTATTTTTACTCCATATTTTCTTTTTATTCCGTTCCTTTTTCCTCCTTCGTGCCTGCCTCTTCAATTTTCACGTGCCGCTCTTGATCTTGCCATCGTTACAGTCTGGCGTACTGCAACAGCCAAGATAGTGAGCTTTTACTGGACTTACGATATAATTTATTCGTCATAGCACTTGCGTGGGCGTTTTTTTAAATCAGCTAATATGTGGAAATTATTCATATAATGCTTCATTATTTTTACGACGAAAAATTAATTATATTCTATTACACCGGAAATTGAAATTTTAACGAATTTTTTTCATGCGGAGAACACTTTTTACTTTACTTTTCCATACTTTTTATGCGTTCTTAGCATGAAGTGAACGCATATAGGGGAGGTCGTTTCCATCCTTCCGTCCGCAAGTTAAAACTCGGGAACCGCTGTACGTATTTTGATGAAATTTGGTATTGGGGAGTCAAGTTAAAACTGGTCACCCAATTTTAATTTTGGTTAAAATCGGACAACAATTACGACCACTTTACATAAAGACCTACATGTAGTTTACAATGTTCCTTTGTTTCAACTCGGCAGCCGCTGGACGTGTTTTGATGAAATTTGATACTTGATAGTTTTGCTGAAATTTTTCGACCGATTCCAATTTTGGTTAAAATTGGACAAAAATTACGACCCCTTTACATATAGAACTACAATGCTCCGTTTCAACTCGGGAGCCGCAGGACGTATTTTGATGAAATTTAGTGTTGGGGAGTTTTGCTAAAATGGGTCGACCGATTTCAATTTTGGTTAAAATCGGACGATAATAACGACAACTTTACATAACATACCTCGCAAGCTTCTCGTTAAATACTCATCTGAGAGAAAAATATTGAGAACATTGTGAAATCTCAAAGAACGCATTTGGAAACTCTGTGTACTCCGACTTGAAGTACACATTTACAATCTTGTTTTAACTTGCGTTTGAAAACGTACTTGCTACGGCGAAGAATGTCGTACTTGGAAATGTCTTCTTCCTTCCGATTTCGATCCAAGTTTCTCAAGGCCCCCTCTCCGAGTGACTCATTCGCGCGACAACAAGATCGAGTGGAAAAGTTTCGCTGTTATGGCCTTCATTCGGCAAGAGTAATAATATATGATCTTTTTAACCAAGGCGGATTCCATCAACGGTGTTTGCGGGCAATAAACCACTGCGTACAGTAATTTTTAGCTTGATTAATGCGCATTTGAACGAAAAATTGAATAAAGACATTTTTAAAGAGCGAAAAATATATTTATTGTACTTACACCTATTTAGACATTTCGGAAAACTAAATCAATATATCCAATAATTAAATAAATTATGGACAGGCATATTCAGTTGTGTAACTGATTGTAAGAATTTCTATTGAACCGAATCTTAAGTGTTCCGACGCTAACTTGAGGGTCCCATTTTCAACATTTTATATAATTATTAAGAAGAGCAAAATCAGCTACGATATATACAAAAAAGCAATTTAAAATTTAAACCATCAGTATTTTCCTCTCCGTACTACACTGATAACTGATACCTATCTTAATCAACAGATTTACGGAATATATCGCAATATTTATTTTCCTTTTGACATCCCTAGACGATACCAATCTAGATAAGAGCAAATGCAACATGTACATAATTGTCTTCTGAATTCCATTTAAATTTCGATCATTGTCAAAAAATAAATAAATCAACTCATCAAAATCCTTACTCTGTTTTATGTATAATTTTAAGCTCCTTCCATAAAAGCGAATCGGCGTCGAGTGGAGCGGAAAATAAACAAATAAAATAACATCAGGTGCCAATTCGATTGTTATTCTGAGCCTTGAGGATTTCTGCAAATTCTAAAATGCGATTTCAAGGATTAAATAATGGATTGGAAAAGTAATTATTATAAGTAGTTATTAATTTTTTAAATTAACTTGGACGGTTGGCTGACAATTCTGCTTAGCGACACCACCCTTAAATATTCAACCTGCTGTTATTTGTGTACATGAATGATAAGTTGCGACGCGATATTTTCTGAGAACCTATTTCCATCCTTATGTATTAAACTCTTTTGGATACCTACTTGTTCGGGTAAACTCACACTCTCCCTCTCTCTCTAAATTCCGGTTCGCAGAGAACCAAAATCGGAGTCCAGATCGCTCTCCGAAAAGATGAGGCCCTCTTCGGACCAGTTGGCCTTGTGCCTTAACACAAACACCCTAGAGGTCGCAGTTAGACAATGGACCAACCCAACGAGAGGGCGAATCGAGTATGCACGGGTGGATGTGTCGGTGACGCAACCCAAACGGAACGCCTTATCCAATATGGGCAAGCGTGACATGAATTACCTATTCGTTAGAGTGGTCCCATCTACGGCAGTCCTTAATAGGGAAAGGGCTATTTGGAAAGACGAGGATGGACATCAGAAAAAAATTTACGGATGCTTTCTTGGCGCCTTCAGTATTTCGCCCATTTCGTTTGGACGAATATTTATAACTCATTCAAAAACAACTCCCGATGTTAATCAGAAACAATGCTTGGGTTGAATTATGGAGTGGATGGGAGGAGAAGGGAACGTTGACAGAAGGGTGAGCTAATACCCCAAATGCGTCCATTGTTTCGCGAGTCTTATTGAATTCCGTTGGTTCATTTGGTAAGTTTATTTTTTTTAAATCTTGCTCCGCTTCGATTATTTTGCGCGCTTTTTTCCTTTGTCAATTATCGTTTTCAACCTAAACGGAAGAGAGAAAAAGTTCACCCTAACGAAACTTCGAGTAACAGGACTTCATTTTAACGTGAGTCAGAAAAAGAAAAAATTGTACCCTGCGATTAATCAAAGATTCGAGTTTTGGACGTTCGAGATATTGAGCCCCGACCGTATATGCATGGGCGACATTAAATACTGCAAACTAATTTCTATTAATTCAATTTTTTCCAAAGTGAGAACACGATCGTTGAAATAACTCACCCTCTCAAAAGGAAACAAGATGGAAAAATATACTTCATAAAAGGAATACACAGAGATTTCAAAGGCGCTCTTTATGGAAAATACGTATGAAACGATATCGAAAGATTGGGCGATTCTCGAATTTTTATCTCCGAAACTATAACTCATAATTATGTGATCTTACGGACGTTCTGTGGTAAATGAAGTCCTCTATCCGAATACATTTTTAATCTATATCTCACAGATCATATAAGAGCATGGGAGAGAAAAATATGGATTTTCAATCGTTGTTTCCTGAGAGAACCGTCTTAGCAATCAATGTAAACAAAATATGCGATATTTTTCTCGGGATTTTCTCGAATTTTTATCTCCGAAACTCTGCCTTTATTGTGGTAAATGAAGATCTCTATCCAAATATCTTTTTAAATCTATACCTTACAGGTCATATAAGAACTAGGGAGAGAAATATATGGCATTTGATTGTTGCTTAACGCATGCCATTTAACGAGATACGAGTATAAGCTTATTAAAATATTTATGTAAATTGGAAGTTTTAATTGACAAATGCAATTGAAAACCACAACTGGGCGATAGCTTTAATTAAGGATACTTAATTTAATTAAAATCCGTACAGCTGTTTAGGAGATGAAAGTTACGACAGACGGACAGACGAGACGTGCCCATAAGGCGTTGAGCTGCTGCTGCCGCTTAGTTGATAAAGAACACCTAAAAACAAAAAAGAAACCCAGCAAAGGCGATTTATACTCCGGCAGAGGTCAGATTCATGATCTGCGTCTCCAATGTTTCATTGCTTTTTGTGTAAAAAGTGCCATCAAAAAATAAATACCGATTTTCCTTCCCCTTACAAAAATAACACGTTGGCTGGCTTGATAACGTCATTAATATGTTTTTTTCAGATGATAGGAGTTTACAAACAACAAAAATGGAATGGGAGTCGAAAAAATTCGTTGGTATGCCGGGAGTCAATCTCTTCCAAACGGTGAAAATTTAAAGAATGAGATACATCAGCAAAAATTCAAGAATTTTAATGAGCGAAAGTTTGTTATTTGCTATCTGATATCTAGTGGTTTTCCTTGAGCATCAACAGGAATGTAATGAAAGTAATTTTTAGAGAGCACAAAAATTCAAGTTCTTTGTAGATGAAGATGAGAAAAAATTTTATCAACTAATTTAATGAATGCGGTGATGCAGGACAGTACTGCTGCTCAAGAAATCACCTCAAGACTTCGAATAACAAAAGAGTTAATATAGCTCAAAAAAAGGAGAGAGCTCATAAAATACGATCTTAATAGAGACCTCGAGATCAATTCGGCGAAAACTTACGCATGGAGATCATTACTGTCAGTGTATATACAGAACAAGGGGAAACATTTGAAAAATATATAATCCTTCGATACACGTAGCACAAAGATAACATGTTTTATACATAAGAAACTAATGAGGAATCATGGGATACAAGTGGATAATATATTACCATCACGAACGATGACTAGCTCGAAAATAATTCATTTTTCTTTCTTCACGGGAGGAGACTTTCCTTTTATGAAGGTAACCAAACTCTGTTTATTTATCCCGATGAGTTCCATGAGCGTTCCTCTCTCAGTCTACATTCTATCATTATTTTTTTAGCTACCCATCCCTCTACTAATTGACTCGTCGTCCAATAGATGGATAAACGGAGACGCCCTCTTTCTTTTTTCATTCTCTGTCTGTCTCTCTCTCTCTGTTTGTCTGTCTCTCTCTCTCTGTTTGTCTGTCTGTCTCTCTCTCTCTCTATGCGACACGCGAGAGGATATAAAGGCATCGTGGCGAAATAAAAACAGACGTCCATTACCCGTCCATAATTTCGTTATTCATTTTTTCTTCGTGAATAATTCATGACCCGCAAAGATGGACCTTCCTCAAGTCCACCCAACACCTTCTCGTTAATTCTATTTGGTTTTCCAAATGTAGGGCGTTCCCTAAGACAGAGAAAGTGGATAAGAGCTTCCAGAAATTGCGGGTAGACCAAAGTAATTCGCAAGGCGATCCCAATTTTCTGCTAATCTCTCTTCGAGGCCGAGGATACCGCCATTCGCGACGAATATGTTTGCATTTTCTACAGTCGTCAACGAAGACCTAAGGTGTGTGGATAGCGTGACAAATTCATTAATATTGTATGCAAAATGGCCTATAAATTACCTTTAAATTTGACAAAAATAAATATGTTCATTCAAGTATTCAATTTAAGCCCTTCGTTTGTTTGATGTTAATGTATGCCCGTTTAGCGCATCAGCTGAAGCCGGCTGCCAAGGATTTGTTAAAGCATTACTTAAGAGGATCCAATGAAATATTCAATTGTTGCAATAAATTAATACGTAATACATTGCTTCCAACTCGTGTTAGCACCTAATTGAAGATAGAATCGGTATAAAAATAGTATGGGCATCTGATGCTAACTTCATTAATTCACACTAATGGAGCTTTAATTTCTCTTAGGGGATTATACAATTTTCTATTCAACAATTTTATATGATAAAAAAATTATTAAAAAGTATGCGGTTCTTCAAACTGTGTCATATGACCTTAAAATTCATCTAACACATCATTGTGATAATTGTTGGTAGCTCAATAACTTTGGCTCAGATTATTAAAGGTAAGGTACTCCTTTGGCTAAAGGAGTACCTTACCTTTAACTTCATTGTGAGATAAAGAACCTTTTTTTGGAAAAAATGCTTTATCGTAGAATCATTTCTAAATTTCAATATTTTTAATATTATTTAACTGTCGGTCTGCAGTCATCATATCTCAACTTTAATGTAAGAAGATTGTGACTACGTGGCTTAAATAACAATTCATTGGTCTGACTAATACTCATTAACCCTTCTGTAAGGCATGCCTGCTCGGCAAACGGTAATATACGTAGTTTGACTCTACATATATGTTTTCTTTGAATGGCATTTATTATTTGTTGAATGTATTCATTTAGAATGTTTTCATCATCATCATAGGTAGTCTGTCCGTAGGCAGGCCCGTGATTATTCAAGGTTAAGCCTGGTTCTAATTTCCTCTATCCTCTTCATATCTTGATAACTCTCTTTTCCTTTCAAATCTCCTATCAGCTGAAGCCTTTTCCTACCTCTTTCCCTTTTTCCATCTAGTTATCCTTCTAGCACGTCTTTAATTATACTCTCTCTCCTCAGGTAATGTGCAACCCAGTTTGCCTTCCTCTTTCTAATAGTCTGTATAATCATTCGCTTCTCTCCTACTCTTCGTCGTACTTCATCGTTTTTCATCCTATCTGTCCATTTTATCTTCTCCAAGTCCACATTTCAAGCTTTCCAAGTATTTGAGGTCATTTTTCCTTATCGTCCATGTTTCTGCCCCGTACAAATCTATACTCCATACATAGCATTTTGTGAACTTCTTGCGGATATCTTCCCTTATATAGTAGGTGTTTCTTTCTTCTGAAAGCCGCTTTTGCTTTTCCTATTCTAGTTCTGATCTCATCCGTACATTTTGCTTCTCTTGTTATGATGCTTCCAAGGTATTTATCGTCTGAAACTTGTTCTAAATACCTTCCTTCAATACTTATGTTCTGATTCTCTTCTTTGCCCGATATTCGAATGACCTTGGATTTTTCTGTATTTACTTCCATACCGTATTTTCTACCTGTTTTTACTAGTCTATTTATCATTTTCTGGAGTTCTTATTCATTTCTTGCTAGAAGTATTTGATCATTCGCGTATTTTACTGTTCTTATAATCCTTCCTATCAAACCCGGGTCTCCCCACTTGCCAGATAGCACCTACCCGTCAAGTGAGGAGACCCAGGTTCGATTCTCGGTCAAGTACAGGATTTTTTCTCCTCAAATGTCAAACTTTAGTTTCAGCTTTATGCGAACATGCATAACACGTAATTTCATCACCTTTGTATCGTATTAAAGACCATATTTTTCTCCCCATAGCTCTTATATGATCTGTAAGACATACATTAAAAAAAGGATTCCGATAAAGGACAGCATTTACCATTATAACGTCCGAGAGACCACATAATTACGACTTCAGTTTTTGAGATAATAATTCAAGAACCGCCTAATCTATCGATACCGTTTTTGTACGAATTTTACATAACGCCTTTGAAATCTCTGTGTATTCCATTTATGGAGTATACTTTTTTCTTTATTCACAGGTTTTTTAAGTAAGAAGAAATGGATCATTTACGAAGAAGGAATGAAAGTGAACGTAAATATTACTCTCCTCACTTCAACTGTTTTAAGAAATTTTCGATTGTTTACTTAATTACTTCTGATTATAAAATACAGACAACTCTCGTTCAACGAACGTTCGTTGAACGAATGTTTGCTTAAACGAATGAATTGAATTTTACAGCTATACCTTTTAACCGAAAACTCTGTTCACTTTAACGAACTAAATACCATGTATCCAACTCAGAACGAAGAAACTCGGATGTTTACGAATGCTCTTGGGGTAACAAAGACCGTCTTGTTTACCCGTGGGTTCATCTTGTGACCACTTTACCACGAATTTTTACTATCGCCTGGATTTCTTGAGAGGCTTAATATGACGTCACCGAAAGTGTTGTTTGTTACTGAAAATATATTTACATATATCCACTTAGACTTTAAGGACCTCTTGTGTACCGATAAGGAGGAAGTGCACTACACGGTGTTTCCCACAGCCATTCTATACTTCAGTCTTTGACTTGGATTGACTACGTTCGATCGCATTCGTTTTCTCGCGGTTAATACATAATCGTTACATCGCGAGGATTTGTTTTCAAGCCATTTATCGTACTTGCTCGTACTTTTCTTATAACTGCTCAACTTTTTGTTAATTATTTTCCTGGGGATGTTTAAATCACGAGGAATTTTTAATTCTTAATCGACGGTGTTGGAAGATTCTGTTTTTCATTCAAAAGTTGAATTTTCACGTATCATACAATAGATGCCACTGTACATACATCTATATTCGATTGTTGTTGCTTCGATTTTTTAGTTGATCCAATATTTTGCATGCTTTGACAGACATTTAAATAGCTAAGAATTATAAATTCAAGAATAAAAAATCTTTTGTCTGGAACGCATCTGGAGTTTTAACGGGGAAATCGACGGAAAAATCACGATCGTTCATCGAATTTCCGTTTTACGAACGCTTATCAGGAACGCATGTTGCTCTTTGAACGAGAGTTGCCTGTAAATCGTAAATTAAAGATTTCCTTGACATCGCTTCTGATATATCGTTTTGCAGTGCATAGACATTAGACTGGGCCATTGATATATATATATATATATATATATATATATATATATATATATATATATATATAATTTTTGACCTGATAACATAAATCGCAAATAACGCCTTTGGAAACTCTGTGTACTCCGACAAGGAGTACACCTTTCCAATCTTGTTGGGTTCTTTCTTGAAATCGCGAGGAAAAGTCGAATTTCTTCATCTGATATTTCATATTTGTAACTGCAAAATAAAAGCATTCCTCCATAATTTCTGGCACAAATCAGCCAACAACAATAATATATTATGCGATATTTTTTTCGGACACTGCGTTGACTCGCACCACTTTCCATCTCATATAAGTGTTTTTGTATTTTGGTATGAGGAAAACGAGCGTGCGCTTTTCCGTGGATGATTTTTTTTATTCCTCAGAAACCGACGATGTCCTTTTCGAGGAAGTCGTTATCTGGAGACACGGTGCATGAAGAAAGGGCCCATTTTTCCTCTCTTAAGGCGAGGGGTCCCAGATAAGGACCTTACGCCTCGCTTTGGTCATCACCAATCCCTCTCACTTTCCTTGGCCTCACCGATTATAAGGAAAAACTGTTGCCATTTCGGCAGACATCAGCGATCGACCCCCGATTGTCCGTGTATACAACCTATTCGAAGCTCAAAACATTTGGAATTGTGTGGAAGTGACATAAATCTGTATTAAGTAGCAGTTTAAATGCAGTCAAATGCATGCAAACATCTCCACATACTTATTCGATATACCTTAAAAATTATTGTTTTTCGACAATATGGGATTTTATTTCTTTGTTTATATTTCGTCTCTTTAATTATCCTCGATGTATATTCTACTTTTCGGCCCAAGGAGATATGAATCGGAGTGTAACGAAACGACCGAATAGAAATTTTCCAAATCGAAACTATCAAAAGACGAATTTGTTATAAAACCAACCGTGAGCCATTGTTCAGAAGATACACTATTACCTACAACCTTGAGATCAAACAAACTTTCAGGGAGAGAACTTTTTTGGCGCTTTAGTAGAGTATTTAAAAATCTCCAAGAATAAGAAATCAATCGTGAAAATAAACGCGTCTCCACGTGAAGCGACGTAATTGAAGGGAAGTCAAAGGAACTGAAAAGCGTCCAACGGGTAAGACTGTGGAAAGAATCGACCCTTCTTGGAAGGCAGATATTGAGTGTCTGAAACTCGGTTAAGGTCGCGAACCGAAAAGAAAGCAAGAACGACGAACGGGAAAATCACAAGTGTTACTTGCATCCGGTCGAAGCGATCTTCGAACGCGTCCAAGGTAGAATGACTTTTCGAGATCGCGGAAAGGACTATATCTTGCATCTGCGAAAGGAATTTTAAATTTAATATTTTCAAAATTCAACGAATTATTCAATATGACTTTTACCTTCAATAATGTTAATTCTAAAGGTGCGCCACACGTATTCAAAGAATCCTACAGAAAAATATGAAAGAATTGAGTCAAACAAATGCCGTAGTTTTGTTTTATATTATAAGAAAAAAATATATGCTGAACCAAAAGGAATCTAAATCATCTCTTTCAATCCCGGAATTGGGTTAGGAAGTAGGAAACGTCTTAATTCTTTCCCGAATAACGAAGAATGCACATGGAAGCTTTCACTAAAAATTTCTGACGAAGTTTTAAAAAGTTTTTTTTTTTTCAAAAAACGTGTTTGTATCTCTGGACCGCCTCTTCCAGTATACTTAATTAAAAATGAAGATTAAAAATTCCTCCCCCGTTTAGTGGGTGGTTCCTATGGGTATGGGTTATAGACAATATACAATACAATAGACAATACTGAAAACGGTTGGACTGAGATTTGTTTCCAACTGCATTTATTTTTGAGATTTCGTTGAATTATAACTTTTGTTCTTGAAAGGGCAAACGAAGCTTAACCTACATTTTCACATTCACATTCAATTTTTCCGAAATTATCCAAAGCCAATATAATTCCGAGAGGGAGATTCATTTTTGCGATAAAATTCCTACCGAATATTAACCTTTTCATAAAAAAAGTTATTCAACTTATCCTCAAAATCGTACTGTACTGTAACAAAGCAAACAGTTTTCCGTTTGTCAGACATTTAGAAAATTTAAGTAGCTAAGCCTCTTTAAAATAAAATGCATCCTTGGAGCTTTTTGTTCGGTGATTACCTTCAGAGACTCATCATCTCGGCTCCTAAGATTTCATGAATAAAGATGAAGAATTGTTGCAGAAACCATCAGTCCTGAAAAAGTATCCCACTGTGTTTTCTGAGACCGAAATTTTTACTACAAGGAAGCTCCGAATAATGGTATATTTTAAATAATATTCGCATATTTCACATTCAAATGTTACTTCGTCGCAGAAACAAAGGAAATTCAACCTTCCGAGGGTGAATCACTCTTGTGCTTAAGTTTTTTAAATGATCTTTTTCTCCTTAATGGAAAGATCAATGAACTAGGAGAGGTTGCGTGAAGGCGATGCAAAGAAGTGTGCCCTTGACACGGTTCGATCAGGCGACGTTCAGGGCCGAGTGACACTCGTTCTATTTTCAGCGTTACAACGAAAAACACAAGGTAATAGGTGAATCGGAAAAATAAGTGGCTAAATAGTTTTCGTCGAAAGTATTAAGTCCTTCTCAAAGTAATTCGTACTGAATTGGACCGATCCGAAATAAAAGACAATGATGACCACTTTATTTTTTGTCTATGGTAAATATTGATCAAGTTGTCATCAAAAGATTTTTTAATTATAAAACTAATAAAAAACACAATACTTACTTGGCTATGTGTTGTGTCGGAGACAACGACGAAGTAATTTACGGTTATTGAGGAATTATTTCCACATTCCAGCCTATCATTAACTTCAATTGCAATGTAAATTCTAACATTCATAACGACATCCCGAAATTATTTACAAAGCTCACCTGCCTGAAATTCGCCTATTACTCAGTTAAATCGTCTAAGTCTCTCTCGAATCGAGGCGTACGAAAATAAGATCCCACGTTGCGAGTTGGAAATCACAAGGTTCTTCTCTCCGACTCGCCTTCTAGAACAAACCGTGCACCGTGTCCGTATCTTCCGCCCCAAGGACTACTGTTATAAAAAGGACAAAAAACTCCCGGTTTTTTAATTCCGAACTGCTACGTTTTTCCCGGAGGTAACACGCACTCCACAAAAATCTACAAAACAATCGAGCGAGAAAGACTACAAAAAATGGCGTGTCTGATTGATAGAGGCGGTGAAAAGAACTACAATGTTAGATAAGTTGTAGCGGCGTGATATCTCATAATTGAGCAAGCATGAATTTTAATGGCGTCTAACCAATGTGAAAATAAATGATCGTGCTGTAGTTTATGGAGCATCTTGTAATTAACAACAATAACTAAAGAAATTATCAGGGGACATTAAAAATTTTTATCGTCAATGAATTTCATAATTTGAATGTGCATTGCCTCCTATTTTCAACAAGAGACGATAAGAATACATCAGTTCGTCGCTGAGCAACGGACGAGGCATGCGAAGAAATGCTGTCGCAGCTTAAGTGTCTCCAATAGGATTGAATGACGACTCAAACTATTTTTATATGGTATTTTCACAAATAAAAGCTGACGGTTACTTTTTTACCACAGGAAAGACACACGGTCAATTATTATATTTTTGATTTTCTTGCATGAATTGATTTCATCACCAGTTTCTCCCAATCATTTTCCTCCCAAGCGAATCACTAAGAACATATGAGTTCCTTAGTGATTATTTTTCCGGAGAATAGGAAAAAAATCCCGTTTAGCTTACAGAAGCAGCATCTCATGATGTTTACGACGAATTAAATAGAACATCGATAAGACCTCTCCAAGAAAAACTACGCAGTTTGAAACTATTCGGAAAATATGATAATGATGGACGACGATTAAGAAAGCATCCTAGTAATAGAAAATAACATAGAAATCTCAAAAATGGATAAATACGTACACTTCCTTATTTCTGGAGTATCTTGCTTGGAAACGACCTAGTTTATTTCTGGAGCCAATGTTTCCCAAGATATTCCAAGAAAAACACGGATTACTATATCGTAATGCAAAGAATCTTGAATAACATGACGTAATTCTCTCTTACTGAAAAAATCCAACACTTTCCTATTTTTATTTACTTGATTTCTTTTTAAGGTATGAGAAACGAAAAAGCAAACATAATGCTATAAATGACTCATCGAGAATTGTATCGTTATACTTTGACACAGCCTGTTGAAAGAAGTGATCTAAGGGAAGATGCTAGGAAAGAGAGAAAGAGGCAGGAAGTGAATGGGAATATTGGTAAATATTAAAAAGAAGGCGATGAACGAAGAAAATCCTCTTTGGAAGCAATAATATGAAAGTCGGATCGAATTTATCATCGCGAAGCTGTTCTTAGTCTTTCAATGAAAGAAGAGGTTTGTCCATTTCAAACCCCTTCGGTGATAAACATGTTTTATGTAAAAATGTACTTTTACTCTTATTTAGACGGTAAATTATCGGAAAGATTGTTAGATGTCTTCGCGGTCCCGGATCGACCCATGGACCTGGTTCGGCCCGTGTAAGGCTGGAAAGTAACGGGTTCGGGACGGACGCTGGACTGGACAAATAGGCCGAAAAGGTTTAAAAATCTTCCAGGCTTCGCTTCGGACCATTTAGGGCACAACCTCTGTCACTGACTTTCCCTTCGATATTTTCTTGCGTGAATTGGTTAAAGCCGCTCCCCTCTCCTGCTTTATCTCGGAGATCAACTGATGGAGTTCTTCCGCGGAAATTTCCAAACGTCGCTGCGGCATTAGTTCACCCTTCACTGCAAAAGATATAGGTTGTATCTCCTGCGTATTTATCAAGGGTGACATAGTTTCTGATCTGTATTCATAATTTTCCGAAAAAAACGCGTGAAAAGTGATGCGCGGAAGATGTTTGTGGTTTTTCGTAATAAACAAACGAGTGAAGATGTGAATGAAGTTCTGTCTATACAGTTCAACTCTTCCGCTGTTGCGGCGTAAAGACGAGAAATTCATGTCCTCAGTTGTGCAAACCTGGACTCTCTCTCTTCGTTGGCTTGGTAAGTAGTTTTACCACAAATATGACAACACCCACGTTCCCGGCCGGTCAGAAAGTGCTCAATTACAATAGGGGTTGTTAATTATATTTACATCATTTTAATACCTTGCGGTTTTTGTGATTTGCTTATAAGTTTAAAATTACTATAACTACTAATTAATATAAATACAATACAATAAACATGAAAAAATAGAAAATATGTACATTGGTAAGGTAGTTAAGTCAAAAAGATACCAGCTAGCTATTGTTATTTTTTATTTTTATTTTGCATTTTTCCTTTTTTACCTCATTTTTATTATTTATTTATTTATTTTTGCTATATATATATATATATATATATATATATATATATATATATATATATAATTATTTAAGACTAAACTAAATATAATAAGTAATTAAATATCTTATAAAATAAACTAACTAATTATAAAGTATGCAATTGCTAAAATATATATATACATAAATATACACATACACACATACACATACATACATATATATATATATATATATATATATATATATATATATTAAAATAATAAAAATAAAAGAGGGTAGAGAGCAGAGATCTATATCTTCATATAGGTTTTTAATGGATTTAGGACCTTTTCAGGGTCATTAAAAAAAAATTATTTAAGTTGGGGTTATGCACAGATAGGAGTAAGTTAAGGGATAAGAGGTATTTGGGGGTTAATAGTGGTACCAGGAATTTAAAGCTGAAGGATATCTTTCGTCATCCGGTATTTGTGGCGTTTGGCGGTGTGATAGGTCCATATGGTTTGGAGGAAAGGGTTATTGGTAAGTTTGAGCCGGCGGTTGAATTTGTGTGCTTGCAGTTTAGTAAAGTCTAGAAGTGGTGGGATATTGTGGGCAAGTTGTAGTTCTCTGATGGGTACTAGTTTGGATTGCTGGGCAATAAAGCGGAGGGTGGATGATTGAAAACTTTCTATTTTGGCTCTGTTTTTCTTTGCAGTGTTTAAATAAATTTCACTGCCGTAAGTAAGATGTGGGAGGATTAGAAGGAGGTAGAGGCGCATTTTATCGGTAAGGCTTATTTTGCTGTGAGGTCCTAGTAATGAGGAGAGGATTGTTTTAGCTAATTTTGCTTTTTGAAGGGCGTGTTGGGAGTGGGCTGTAAACAGCAATTTTGAGTCAAGGATTATGCCGAGAAATTTGTGTTTCGGTACTGTTGGGATCTTTTGGCCTGCAATCTCTGGGTTTGAGGTAAGGGAGTATCGCTTAAAGCGGGTGAAATGCATGTGGGCACTTTTCTCGGGGTTAATTTTAAGTCTCCATGTCTGAGTCCAGTTGTAGATTTGTCGTAAGTGGGTCGTTATTCTTTTTGTCGCCAGGTCCGGGAAAAGGGATTGGCTAATTATCGCCGTGTCGTCTGCATAAACAAAAAGGTCGGTATTTGCGTGTTTGGGGAGGTCGTTAATATACAGGTTGAAAAGAATTGGGCTCAATATTGCCCCTTGAGGTACTCCTGTAAGAGCTGGGCGGCAGGTGGAGAGAGAGCAGTTAATGCTGGTTTGAAAAGTGCGATTTGATAGAAAATTTTTGATTAGTTTTTGAAGGTTGATGAGAAAGTCAAGTCTGGATAGTTTGAGTAAGAGGCCTTGGTGCCAAACAGTGTCAAAGGCTCTGCTGATGTCTAAAAAGACCGCTTCTGTTGATTTTTTCCCGTAATTAAAGCCTCGAGCAATGGTATCCGTGAGCCTTAATATTTGATGAATTGTCGATGTGTATTGTCTGAAGCCCATTTGTTCAGGGATTAAAATTTTGTTTTCATTAATGAAAAGTGATAGGCGTTTTAAAATAATGCGTTCTAAAATTTTGGAGAGGGATGGTAAAAGGGAGATGGGGCGATAGCTGGAAGGTGAGGAGGGATCTTTGCTTGGTTTGAGGAAGAGTAAAATTTTACCGTTTTTCCATAAGGTAGAGAAGTAGCTAATTTGAAGGCAGTTGTTAAATATATCGGTTAGGATGTTAATAAAAGGCTTAGAGGAAGTCAGAGTTTTTAGCATGAGGTTGGTAATGCTATCTAGGCCTGGAGCTTTTTTAGTTTTTAAGTTATGCAGAAGTGATTTAATTTCGGGATAAGAGGTTTGAATGGGAGCAGGTTGAGGAGTCTGGTCTAAGGTGGAGCAGTTAATTTTGGCGTCTAATTCAGTGGGGGTGAGGGCTGAGGTAGGGGGAGTCATTATTTTCTGAAGGTAATCAGCAAAAAGTTGTGCTTTGTGGAATGGGTCGTGAATGACGGAGTCAACAGTTTTGAGGGGAGGAGTGGGTGGAAAAGGTTTGGTGAGGGATTTGGTTGTACGCCAAATGCTGCAATCGTCAGTGCGGAGAGAGTTGATTTTATTAAACCACTGTTGTTGTTGAAAGTCGCGGATTTTAAATTTGATTTGATTGGTCAGACGTGTCAGGTCTCTTCGGTCTGATGGCTGTCGGTATTTTTGCCAGCGTCTTCTAATGCGGTTTTTTCTTTGGATTAGTTCCCGCAAGGAGGTAGGGATGAGCGGAATGGGGGTGTGGGTTGGGGAAAAAGTTTGGGAGGCTGAGGTTTTGGAGGAGAGGAGGATATTTTGGATTTCAAGTATTCGGGTATCAATTGAGGTAGGAGAGGGAGTGGGTAAAGGTAGGGGAGAGGATATTTTTTCATTTGCTAAAGAGGCAAATTTGGTCCAGTCTGTTCGTTGGGGCATGGATGGGAGGAGTTGGGATGGGTCTACAGAAAGGTGAAAGAAAATTGGATAGTGGTCTGAGGAAAAGATTTTCAGCACTTTTGGGGTAAAAGTAATAGGAAAATTTTTGGTTATGACATAATCAAGTATGTCTGAGGAGGGGTTGTTGGAAGAAAAATGTGTCGGTTCGTCTGGGGTAATTATGGCTATTGGATCAGTGGATGAATAATTAAAGATAAGTCTTCCATCCGTATTGGTGGCATTGCAGCCCCAGTGTCGATGTTTTGCTTTCCAGTCGCCTGTATATAGTCCGGGTCGGTTGTCCGCAAAAAGGTTCCGTAAGTCAGTAAGTTGAAGTTTTTGAGTCGAAGGTTTATAAATGGAGTTAATGGTCATTGGGTCAATTTTGGTGTGCAGGACAATTCCTACCGCTTCTATTGATTTCATAATGGGAAAATTCCTAACTGAATGTTTGATGTTTGACCTGATGGCGATGGCCACGCCGCCTCCGGAAGAAGTGCGATCTAGCCGGTAAATTTTAAAATTGGGAATGTAAAGTTTATTGGTGACCGTTAAGTGGGTTTCTTGGAGGAGGATTAGATCAAAGTGGGAAGTTGAGAGGAAATCTCGGAGTTCAGTGATTTTATTTTTGATGCTATGGGCATTCCAGGAGAGGATAGAAAGTTTATTTATTTTAGGGGCGTGGGAAGCCATCAAATTTGAGTAACTCACTCAGAAGATATATGCGCCGTTGCTCGCTAGTTTGGAGAAAAAGAAAATGGGTAAGTATATTGTGGAGCCATTGAATATCGGATAAGATATTATTGTTATTACAAGGGGGTGGAAAAGTGGGCTGGATGAAAGGGTTTTGAGGGTAAGGGGGTAATGGGTGGGAGAGGGTGGGATGGGGTGGGGTGGGGATTAAGTTTTGGGTAGGGAGGGTTGGAGGAGTAGGTAGGTGGGGAAAGTATGAAGGATGGGATGTAGGATTTGGTGCTGGTGGAGGTGGTGGAGCTGTTGCTGAGGTAGGGTTCAGGCGGTTATACACTGCTGTGCGAGCTCGGATGAAGGTGGGGCAATTTTTATAATTGGCAGTATGGGCATTTCCGCAGTTAGCACAAGTGGGGGGAGTATCGGGGGATTTCGAGCATTTGGCAGAAGGATGATCGCCGCCGCATTTCACACATACGGCCGGAAAATTGCAATGGTTTTTAGTATGCCCTAATTTTTGGCAATTGAAGCATTGAACTGGGCTAAGCGGTTTTTTTTAGGGAAGTATTTTACAATTATAAATAGAAATTCCGGATTTATTGGCAAATTTTTTAGAATCAGCTGTTTTGGCTAAGGTTACGATATATACATCAGTGGGATATTTTTCCACTGTTTTGATCCCTTGCTTTTGCTGCGCATAGGTGGAGCGGGTAGAAAAAACTTGATAGACATCGTGAACTTCAAAGCCATCTCGTTCAATGGCGTCGACTATGTCTACGGATTTAAGATCGTTTGAAAGTCCTTTCAGGGCAAATTTTTGAAGTTTTTCGTGGGGTAGTTGATAGGTATAAAAAGAAATATTATTTTCCTTAAGATAACTGCGGGCTGCTAGGTAATCTGTGACAGTTTTACACTGTAATAGAATTAGGTTGGAGGAAATAAATTTTGCTGATGGCCTTACAACTAATTTTTCACATAGCTCCTTAGATAGTTGGAGCCAGTTTAGGGAAGTTTGAATTTTAATTGAGGGGATTGAGGGGATGGGAGCAGGTTGGGGGGGTGGGGGTTGGAGTTCGGTGGGCTTGGGGTTTGTGGTCGGGGGGATAGATGACTTGGAGGGGGGGTGGGATTCCTCGATATCTGAGGAATTGGATTGATTTGGAGCAGAATTTGGATTTGAGTCCGAGTTAGATTCCTCTCTGCCTGAGGAATCGGGGTCGGGGTCTAGGAGTTGGAAGCGGTTGGAGGTGGTGACTTCAGTTGGGGAGGGGGAGGCGTTAGGGCTAGGGTAATTGGATGATGTGGGTTTGGATTTTTTGGAGCGGGTATCTCTGGCTGGGCTAAAATTATTACCTTTAGTTATTACTGAATTTTTATCTAAAATATTTTCAAAAATTGCAACATTATTATTATTATTAACACTATTGGGGGAGTAGGATTTACTTTTTGCGAACGGGTTATTCTGGGCTGACTGTGATTTGAAGCTATATTTACATCAGTATTTCAGTTATCACAAGAGACTAAGGTAGTGGAGGGTTGAGCACTTTCGACCGAATGAGGGTGGGTGTTACTCACGGCGTTCGTGTAGATGTGAGGGACGACGGTTAGTCCAGTTGGTGTCATCGTGACTGCTAAGTTGTTGGTTCTAAGATGTCTGCGAGCACAGGCGAAGAGATAGGCTATGCGGTCTGCTGATGGGGTTAAATTTAGTTGATTGGGTGGATCCGCAGGGCGGGGCGACAGGATTGGTGTGATTCTAGTTGAGGTGACTGTGGTGATAGGAGATTGATGGCGGCTAACTACCGCTGCTTAGGTGGCAGGAATGGTAAACTGTGGCGTTTGCGACGCTGATAATGTTTGAGGAGGTTGGGGGAATGAAGTAGGGATGTTGTTGGGTGAAACAATTGGTTGAAGGGGATTAGGTGGGCCGTAATTTGGCTCGAGGTATGGATTAAAGTTGGTGGGAGCATACCAAGGAATATAGGTTGGGGAAGTAGATGGGATTGGGGTGGAAGCCGCATACGGCTGTATCGCGCCTTGGTCTGGGGACGTCATTTCATGCGCGCTTTAGGCGCGGAAAGGGAGTAATTTTAAGGCGCACTCATCGTCGCGATGTTTTTACGACACTCGGGAATTTTCTGTGGAAACACTGGGGCCACTGAACACAGGCAGCGTAGAAGCACGGTATGGGGCTACTAAGAGAACACTGGGGCCACTCGGTTTGAGAACACTGGGGCCACTCGGTTTGAGAACACTGGGGCCACTCGGTGATTGTGCGCGTCCAGTTATATACTCGGGATTTTTCTGTGGAAACACTCGATCGATCGATTCAATTCATCGGCATAGCAACGCCAATGCATTTATATCGATGGGTGTGTAGCGGCTGGCGGGGCGACAATCGTGCAAACCTGGAGTGAGTGCAAGGACATTCATATCGTTATAAACCAAACTGTCCGATTCTATGGTGGAGGATATGACAAAAATTTCCGTTAAATTGGGTTGTAAATATGTCAGGCCATTTGATATCGCTATCGGCCAAGTTTTTCTAGAATTTACACAAACTAGGAGCATTATATGGGAGTTAAAATATCAAACATATTATACCTCATCCAACATCCTTTTCTCGCAATGCACAGAGAGAAACTGACAAACAACGTAAACCACTTCTTACTACCATTCAAAAAGCAATATTTTTACAGCAGTGTTATATCAACGGACATGCTGACTGGTGATTTTAAAAATGCATTCGTAACTGTTACGCTTTACACATTTTAGACGAGAAGCGGAAACTCACCGGCGGGTTTATGCTTACTTATGAGTTCCTCGTTTAAAGGAAAACAGGAGACAACATTAGAAATGAAATAGAACGACAGCCACTTGCGATTGATTTCAAACTTTATATTCTCTCAACGGTTATATTTGTGACAAATAAGGAAGCTACTATCATAAGTGCTTTTCAACTGTTCACAAGATTAAATTGCACTTCCCAATTAATTAATACTTTTTGAGAAATGCATTTACAAAGGAATTCTTGGAATGAAATCTGCCACACATTTACCTTACTACAATTCATATTTTAATCAATTTAATTTGGTTAAAAATCTCTCAAAAACATTACATAGAGCAAAAAAATAAGTTTTTACAGTAGAATTAACATGTACCAGCCAGTTAATAAAATTTATGCAGAAATTGAAAACCTTTCGAGAAGAAGAACATAAAATGAAACATGTTCAGCAAGAAACTTAGACAACCACTTAAAGAGGCATCTTTGCAACATGAAGTAGACATATACTTCTTTTAGTTATATCAGTCAAAGTAAATCTATTCAATTCTCTTACAGCACAGCCAATTGACTCAGATGAGCTTATAACACCAAAAAACTAATC
Source organism: Tanypteryx hageni (assembly GCA_028673005.1). Lineage (NCBI taxonomy): Eukaryota > Metazoa > Arthropoda > Insecta > Odonata > Petaluridae > Tanypteryx > Tanypteryx hageni. The sequence continues at coordinate 94,629,296 of CM054115.1, forward strand.
TCGGAGTGTAAGAAATTTTACAATTCATGGGCTGCATAAAATTGCTACTTTTTCGCGATCAAATTTCCTTCGGCTAAAATGTTAACTGGCGAGGAGAGGGAAGAAAAACTAAGTGATATGTTAACCGTGAGCATCCACCAGCGCAGAAGGCAAAAATTTTAAGGAGAGCGGGAAAGGACCGAAATATCAAACAGCGGTCAACACTCTCTCTCAAATGAACCAAAAATTCTGAATTTCAGCAAATTTGAAGATACAACGGTTCAACCTGAAATTGATACATGCGATTAGATGTTGGCTACGTCAAACTAGAAGAATTGCTAGACTGGTAAATATAGACTTCCCGCTGCTGTCGCCAAACACAATCTCCCTTCGCTATTCTTAAGCTCAAGTAGTGATAGAAATATAACAGGGTGGGTAGTACCTACTGGAACGCCAAACAAGCTTGAACAGCGAAGTTGTTGATTCGATCTTTTCCATCCACAGTAACATGTAGTGACAGCGGGTACGCGTGCAGGCGGTTCCACTGGGAACGAAGAAATGCGTCTCATGTCAGTTAGTACCATTTTGGAGAGACTTGAACATGTCAAACTGGCGGTCCTTTCTTTGCCTTGCTGCGGCTCGAATGCTAATTTTTGTCTTAACTAAATCGTTCAAGATTTTTCATGAATACTTTATTTTTATGAAAAGATAACAATATTTTTCATAGTAATCAAGTAACAATAGAACGTATGGAAATTATTGACTTTGATATCTAAACAGACCTCCAATCTCCTAGGTGGTCTTTTTTCCCAAACCTGGCCCTTGTCAAATAATTATAACCCTAATGCGGTCCTTCTATAACATCTGTTGCTTAAATGCGGCCCTGATGCCTCTTTGAGTTTGACATGCCTGCTTTAGCGTATAGAATGACACGTATACGTACCAGACTAGGATTTTGGGTCGGGACTGGTAACTTAGAATGTGCTAACATGTCAGGCCGGACTGGGGCTCAATTTTGAAAGGATCTGGCTCGGACCTAAAATTTAGCTCCATGTAGATATAGTTAATATGGACTGAAAATGTGTCGACTTATTTTTTAATGAAAATATAGTAAAATTGCTTTGGTTAATTCCCTTTTTAAGCAAATTCGCCGGTCATTTTTTTTAATACACCGAAAAAATTTGGTGCTCTAAACCAAAGGTGTCCAACATGCGGCCCACTGCCAGTGTTTCATATTTTTCAAAACTTTTCCCTTTATATTTTGATTTATCTATCAAATATTATTTTTTAATCTAGTAAAATCTATTAAAATATCTAGCTTTAAATTCGAACCCCTTAATAAATTTTCTCAATTCAAATAAGTTCCTTTAAATGTTATTTTCGACCTTTTCCTAATGCTATTTCTAATATTGAATTCCATCATGACTTTTAATATTGAAATGTTAAATCTAAAAACCTAATTTTGACTTGATTTTCACTCATACGGTGTCTAAGAATTTTTAGATAACTTCTAATTTAACTTTAATCCAGTCCGCCGAAGCATTGGTAATTTCCAATGCGACCCACCGAAGGATTCACTACCACCAATGCAACCGACCATACAGAAAAGGCTGCCTACCCCTGCTCTAAACAATACCGAAAAATATGGGAATTATAATTCCGATTAAAAGTAATTTTTATAGACTTGTAACAACACAACTTGATGTGAGATAGTATGAATTTGTACGTAAGAACAAAATAACAATTATAAAAGAAAATTTTAAACTAATTACTGAGAGGATTATGAATCGCTGGAAATTAATATAGCGATAAAGATCCGGCTTGTGTTTTCAAGAAACTTAGGGGTAAACTGCTTCTAATCGAATCTATTTCCTTTAAAGATCGCAAAATGTTACAACACTGTTTCGTGATCTTCACATCCCCTCATCTCGTAAAGCATGTGACTCTGGCAACCCTCCATCATAAGTATCTCGAGTGGCCCGGATGGTGGTCGGAGGAGGCATATTGTAAAACCATCCATCCCATCAGTATTCCGCCCTCCAAGAGACAACAGCCTTCTGCAACCTATTTATCCTTCATGACAACGCAAAGGACCCTCTCGAGCCAAACGCCCTCCCGCGAATATTTATAGGAGTGAAGGAGAGGGAGGAAGGAGGAAAGCGAACTGCAACGAACGTATTCATTCGATCGTGTTTTGTTTCGTTCCGTCCCATAAGTCTCAGGCCGCTGTTTTTCTGAAAGGACGCCAACGGAATGGAAAACGCATAATCGTTCACGTCGTGTCCTTAATGCCATAGTTTCATCTTGAAGGATCAACAAGATCGCTGAGAAAAGATTGGGAGTTTCCTCTTTTTTACGTGCATTACGCGCATATTAACGGTTTAGTTGATGAAAGGTTGTACAAACACTTGGAAGCTGTTGATTTCTTAGTGTTTGTGTAGGAGCCGACGGCGACGTAAGGAAAACAAAACCGTTGCCGTAATAGGGAAAAGCAAGTTTACTCTCGCTGAAACCTGATATCATAGAATCTATTCCACGAAGAGTCCAGAAAATTTCTGACTTTCGAAACTAATGGATTGCATTTAATGGGAATGATTAACAGAAACACTCGAAGAAAATGTTACTAGGAAAATAAAAACGGAATTATTATGCATTGATAGTGTCTCCTCTTATTTATTTTTTAGTTTTCCAACATGAAGCGATTGTAGCATGCAAAAATGAAATAATTCGCGAAAAATAATAATTTCCAACGACCTATGTCCATAGTATTCAAAAAAGTTTATTAAAGATCCAAAGACATCCATAAACACAGGCATGTAAACATAAAGTTATAATATAATAGCGTTTTCGTTATCGATAGTAATTTCGTATTAATTGAATGTGTTGCATAAGACACAGGATATGATACATTTTCATTATACTATTATTAACATTATATTCCGATAAATATGTCATAAATAACTTAAGTTCACATGTTATAATATTTCTATTGCATCAACTCCAGTAAGATTTCCGTCTATAATGCATAGCTGAAGATCATTAGACTATTTAAGTGTACCATCATCAGCAATTGACGTAAGTTATTTATTTCATATAAAAATTTGAAATAATTGTTGTGCAAAATTTCAAACCTTTCCTGAATGGAAGATGTTTTTGTGACAAGAACATTGTCAAAAGTATGAACTACATTTAACTTCTGTTTGTGATCATTTATTGCACAACCTTCATGTTCGTGCGTAAACACTCCGCTTTTTATCTCGGAGTATGCTTGTGAAAAAATTGTTATATTTTGACAGTTTCTGCTAGAAACAGAATTTTTTCAAAGCCAGCATCAGAATGATTGTCTTAAGAAAATTATTAATTTATCCAATGCGTCAACATATTCACTTATATTTAAACTATGATATTGTAACATTTTCTCTTGCACCATTTATGGAGTTGAGGGTGTCATACCACAGCACTAAGGAATTTACAAATCCGACGTCTTTTATTTTTGCTGCTTATCATTTTGATTTATCTCTCGACATGAGTTATTTTAACTGCTTATATGCAATCTCGACTAAAGCGTTATAAATTTCCCCGATTTGTAAATTATCTCTACCAATCTCCCTCAAAGAAACTTCCTCAGAGGTTTAATACTCAGATTTTTATATGGCCTTGCGAAATATTTCACCGTGCATCAGAAACAGGAAAAACGTATATATTTACTGAAAAAATCCTGCAATTTAGTAACGTAACTTTAGTAACTTAACTTTACTAATTTGAGCAAAGAAATTCAATTAACTCTTAGATTAACTGCATGCAAGTTCTTGGAATTATTTCTAAAATTTCTCACTTAACAACATTATTTTTCTGAGCATATTCGGTCCATTATCTTAAGCTCGGCATCATAAGTGACTTATGCCGCACCCTTTTTTTAACAACCCTAACGAATTTAATTTCTCTACTAAAGAAATACAAGTGCCTATAATCGGGAAAAATCTATAAAATGTTTGTGCAACATTATAGTTGGCGTTTAACTAACAAATTTTGCAAGGGCCAGATGCTGAGAACAACTTTGATTTGGTGTGTTATTAAATACAGTTTAAAATTACTTTGCATTTTTAGGCGTTCTTTACAAGCGAAGAGGTAGTAGCAGAACGCCTTATGAACGTGTCTCGTCCGTCCGTTTTTCTTTTTTCGAACAGATTGACTTGCAGCATAGCAACAAATTTTTTCGTCGCCCATTCTATCTCAAAGCACGGTTTAAAAAAGATACTCTGAAAAAGTCGCAAATCTATACACGGTGTAACCGTTTCAAAAACGAACGTGAATGTTTTGGTGATAATGCTGATAGGAAGAGTCAAAGAAAACAAGAGCTATTCCAGTTTTACTTGACAGAGTTCAATTTTTAATCTTGGAAAACCGTCGAAAAACTGCTTCTGAGTTAATGAAGATAACAAACTGAAGTGACGGGTCAGTTGAATAAATCATTCACAAGCACGTTAACTGCAGAAAGGTGTCTTCACGATGCGTTCCTCGAAAGCTCACAGAAGTGCACAAAACAGACAGATTCCAGATTTCATCTCAGCTCCTTTTCCGCTTCAATACAGAAGGACAAACCTTTTTGCATCGCATTGTTACCTGTTGCATGAGATTAAACATGGGTTTGTAACCATACACCAGAGAGCAATCACTCAAGTGTGGAATGGACGCACTCGCCGCCACTGAAAAAATTCAAGGCGATTCCATCTTTTGGCGAAGATATGGCGTCCATTTTGTGGGACTATGTCAACGTCATAGACCTTTTACCCAGAGATCGAATTGTCAATAGCGAATGCTATCGTAAAGTTTTTGATGACTTTTGTCAAAATAATCGAAAGAAAGGGGGAGACTTGTTGTCCAAAGGAGCCATTCTCGAGCACCAGAAAGTGAGACCACACATTAAGGCCAAAGCTAGATAGTAATTGGACATAATGGGTTGTGAATCTCTGCCTTACCCACCTCATAGTCCTGATTTAGCACCCTCTGATTTCTATTTGTTTGGGACACTAAAAAAGCATCACGGAGGAAAAAGAATCAAAGAGAATTATGGGTTTTCTACACTGGTTAAAGCATAATTACAAATCCTTTTTTATTTCGCTGGGGTATGTACAAGCAGTTGTAACGTGATGACAGAAATGTATTGATGTTCAGGATGGCTATGGTGAAAAAAAATATCATTGTTCCAAAACAAATACCTTTTTTCAGCTATATTGTACAAATTCAGGTTTTGGCATGATCGCCCCTTGTATCATCGTTGCTTATATTATCGTATAAAAGATGAGTAGAACTTTCGTATATGCATTGACATTGTTGGGTTTTTAAAAGAAGTTATTGACAGAGATCGAAAATCTGACCACATTTCTGCAGGACTACTTGTTTCATCGGGAGCTTTCAATTAATACAACCCTCTCTTCAAATGTTTGTTTGTGCAGGAAAGTACTAATGGGAAGAATGAAAATCAATGAAAGATCTGGGGTAAACTATAGAAAAATATAAAACAGATGATAAAAGGTGGTGGGGTTGACGTGGGTTTGAGTTGTTTTGAGATAATTAGTTAGTTAAATTATTAATATTAAATAAACAATTTAAAGTAACAAATAGGTTGTCATATAAATTATTTCATTAAAAATTTATAAAATTACTTTTCATCATTGAAATTCGTATTTGTGACGAGAGATCACAGGTACCAATTATTATTATTATGTGACTAAAATCGTAGCACTAAATATTTTACCACAAAAAGTCGATGGTAATACCAATCGCTATTGTATCACGGAATGCAGCAGGTGCCAATTCCTCTTGACGAAATGTCGGTAAATCACCAGAGCACCTCACATATATGAACCCATAATGAAAAGAGGTGTAGTTTTCCAGAATTTAACAAATTACCGCCAAATCAATAACTCGCCCTGCTGCATGACATATAGGGTTGTCAACCTGCCGGTTTTTGACTGGCCTTGACGTTTTTTATCGTAGTTGCCGATTTTATCGTTACACAGGCCATAAAATAAATATTTTATAACAAGATGGAAAAGTACACTCCATAAATGGGTTACACAGAGATTTCAGAGGCGTTCTTAATGGGAAATACATATGGAACGGTATCGAAAGATTAGGTGATTCTCGAATTTTTATCCCCGAAACTATAGTCTCGGGTGCTATCTTGTAGTAAATGTTGTTCTCTATCCAAATAAATTATTTAATCTATGCCTCGCAGATCAGATAAGAGAATGGGAGAGAAATATATAGATTTTTAATTGTTGTTTTCTGAGAGAACGTCTTCGCGATCGATGTAAACAAAATATGTGATGATTCGCTCGGGATTTTCTTGAATTTTTATCTCCAAAACAATAAGTCGTAATTATGTGGTCTCTAGACCATCTTGTAGTAAATGTTGTTCTCTATCCGAATAATTTTTTAATCTATACCTCGCAGATCATATAAAAGAATGGGAGAAAAATATATGGATTTTTAATTGTTGTTTGCTGAGAAAACCGTCTTAGCGATCGATGTAAACAAAACATGCTATGTTTTGCTCGGGATTTTCTCGAATTTTTAATTCCGAAACTATAACTCGTAATTATGTGGCCTCGTAGGCTTTCTTGTAGTAAATGTTATTCTCTATCCGAATAATATTTTAATCTATACCTTACAGATCATATAAGAGCTAGGGAGATACAGGTTTCCCTCTCTTTATGCGGGTTCGCTTTACGCGAATTCGCTATTATGCGACAAACTTATTGCTACCAGAATTTCTTTTTATGCGTCTTTGATTCGCTCTTATGCTGTTACGCGGCCAGTGCTGTACAAATGAAAGAAAGTTCTCCACCACACCACAAGGCGACCATTCAGTCTCTCATTGTCTCTTATGCTGTGCGTATTTGTACTACAGTAAAAGAGATGAGAGTGGAGTGGATATTGTAGAGTGGAGATGAGACGGAGATTTCGCGAGGTACAATTTGAGCACACTTGAGAAGTTTTGTCTCCTTGCCCGCGGTACTTGGGTTGGGCCAAGACAACCCTCCAGCACTTTAAACCTCCACTATTATGTCACTCACAGCAGCCACCACTTTTAATCATCTGCTTCCTTTTATTGGCGAGTATAATTTAGTGTTAATTGTATAATTTTGTATTTAGCGCATAAGAAGTCGTTGTGGAGCGAAAGAAGAGCGTCTTGGAAGGAAGTTAGGATTGCTTGTGGAACGTATCCCTATCTTTTAAATGTAAATATGGGTTCTGTTTATGCTAATTCGTTTTATGCGTCACTTTCGTGGAACGCAACCCCCGCATAAAGAGAGGGAAACCTGAATTTCTTTGTTGCTTGACGGATGCCATTTAACGAGATACGAGTATAAGTTTATTAAAGTAGTTATGTAAAGTGGAAGTTCTAATTGACGGATTCAGTTGAAAATCACAATTGGGCGATAAATTTTAATAAATATCAGTCATACCTAATTAAATTAAAATCCTTCCAGCGATTTAGGAGATGAAAGTTACAACAGACAGACGGACGGACCGGACGTGCCCATAAGGCGTTCCGCTATTATCGTTTCGCTGGTAAAGAACGCCTAATAATCTAATAATATTGAAAATAATAATAAAACAGCTCTATGATTAAATTTCAAATACTATTAAATTACATTAAAAGATTTCGAAATCTGTTATTTTTTGTTAATCGGGATTCAGGCCAGTTTTTTCCTGCTGTGGCAACCCTAGTGACCTAACAGATAAAAACGTTTATAAGAGAGTTGCATAGGATACAAATTGGCAGGAAACAGTAGATTACTATATATATATATATATATATATATATATATATATATACACAGGCAACTGTCGTTCAACGAGCGACATGCGTTCCTGATAAGCGTTCGTAAAACGGAAATTCGATGAGCGATCGTGATTTTTCCGTTGACTTCTCCGTTAAAACTACAGATGCGTTCCAGACAAGATTTTTTATTGTTTAATTTATAATTCTTAACTATTAAAATGTCTGTCAAAGCAACTACAATATTGGATCAACTAGAAAACTGAAGAAACAACAATCGAACATAGAAGTATGTACAGTACCATCTATTGTATGATACGAGAAAAATCAACTTTTGAATGAAAAACAGAATCTTCCAATACCGTCAATAAAGAGCTAAAAATTCCTCGTGATTTAAACATCTCTAGGAAAATAATTAACAAAAAGTTGAACAGTTAAAAGAAAAATACGAGTAAGTACGATAAATGTGGCCACGGTTCGTTTAAGCGAACATTCGTTGAACGAGAGTTACCTGTATTATATATATATATATATATATATATATATATATATATATATATAGTTGTACAGTAAAATTTCAAATTAAATCTAATAGTACGTTTCAGCTGGTCGGCTTCTCCGCACAGATTTACGCTTTCACGTATCTTGTTGTGGTTTATTCATGGAACACTTTTTAGTATTTCCAAAGATATTACTCAACGGTATTCTCCGCTATTATATTGACGTGTAGAAGAATTTCATGGGATGGACGGAATGAACAAAGTTGAAAGCAAGACGAAATGAGAGAGCTTTGTCCTTATCGTCACTTAGCGATGGACACCATAATGCGGAGCTTCTCAACATTTTTGAAGGTACCGAAACCTTTACAATCTTGACACCGCTTCGCGGAACTCCGCAGTGCTCTTCACACAAAAATGTCTTTTAGTTCAAAACTGATAAATAATAAATTAACATTGTTACGTTTTATTTCGTATCCAAAATAAAAAAAATAAGTACATTATATTTATCACACTCCATCTTCCAATCAAGAGCCAACTTAAGGTTGAAGAAGGTGAAAGACAACTAAACATGTAGATATGATCGAGTAATTTTAACGCTGAGGCAAAATTTATTGATGTCGCAATCAATGTACTATTCCTTTTAAATGATATAACAAAAAAATAAAATCTGAAGCGTTTTTTTGGGATGGAGGGTGGTCAAAATTGGAAATCTTTGGGTTGATACGGAGACATACTTCACCCGCTAATAAAAGTCTGCCACAGCAGGCACTTCAACAGTCACCAAAATCTTAGAGGCCTCTAGTATGTGATACTGTATAAATTTATTTATATCAACCCATGTTAATATTTAATTGCAATGACGAGCCATATATAAATTAAAGCACTACCATAATATTACACTCCAATAAAAAACAAGTGAGGGAATATGATCGAACGGTAACCGCATTCGGTAACTAGGTCGGCGAGACAGAGTCAATCCCTCTTACCTGATGCATGGAGATCACTGGCTGAGGCCATGGCCTTACGAAAAAAAAACAACGATACGAGGTTAATATGCGATGCCAGAGACAATATTATAACGCTCGATTTCTAAATATCCCTTTATTTTAATCGCAAAAATTTGTATGAATGCACAAAATTTTAATACAACTGACGGGATAGGTTTACAGAGCAAAATATTTGAAGCCTCACACCCTGCGCTACATTGCTCAAACTAGTATAAGATCGGCACTGTATTACAACGCTAGTTTTTCAATTTCAATTTCCACGAAAACATTTTTTTTTACTCTACGTATACTAAAAAGTACAAACCCGGAATAGTCTATAAAGAAAAAGGTTCGCCATTCGTAAAATAAATCAACTGATTTTTTGACATTTTAATTTCTAAACTACGATTTTGTAATGCTGACAAACAAAATTTGACGTCGCCACAGCTAAAAAAAAACTTTTGGAAGATTTAATAATGTTCTTCAAATTTTTTCATACGATTGCGAATGTTATATTGATTGACAAATTCGATTGTCAGGTAGTATCAGAAAATGGGTTCGATTCGCTACCAATAGAAAGTGGTCGTGGAGGCTACTAAAAAAATCATATATATTTCGCTGGTTGAAAAAACTATTTAACTTAGATTATTTATAAAAACGACAGCAGAAGCATTGATTATTAAAATATTTTTCTATATTTTTTAAAGAAAAGTAACAAATTACTTTTCAGTTGGAAAAATCAAGATCTGTTTTCGTCCGTTGTTTTTCTGGCGGAATTTTAAAGTTTTCAAAAATTTATCATCGACAGAGTAAGCTTAATCCTATTTATGAAGTAATTCTGTAAACTTTGTTACATCTGTTATGTTTTTTATTCTGAATGTTATTATAAATGCAAAATCTTTGACTGACCATGAATTGAAGAAATAATATTTTATTTACTTGACTGGTGCAAGACAAAACTATTGAATCCTTAATATGTTGATTAGGATAAAAAAGATTTCTCATAATAATTATTATAACGCCGACACCTTGCCTTAAAAATTCTTTCAGTGATTTGTTCAATATTTTCAAGCTACATCGTTGCCGCCGAAGCAACGGAGTTTTCTGTGTATCAAATGGTCTCTGAGTCGTTCCCTACGATAACCTTCGTTTAGGTCATAAATATGTCATCAGCAAATAATCTTTAGGATGGAGTCAGGGGAGAAAAATGTGTTTTATTCCATCTATATGATCTTTAAACCCAGTTTTAAATTGACCTTTTGAACTCGTTTTCGATTAACTTCTTTTTCGCTATTAATAATGGATCGATATTATTTCAGTTAAAATTAATAGATTGAAATTGCATCCTTCGTCCAGATTTGGATAAATCATATTGTTATATTTGCCAGTTATTGTGCACTCATTAGAACGAAATCGACTTAAAAGTATCGTAAATATTTCTCCAATTACGACACCTTGTATTTCTTGAAACCACGTCCCTAAAATAGGTTACTCGGAGTTGAAAAATCGCTGACGATCGCCTTGATAAAAAGTATAGAGAAACGTAATTGATCAACCAGGAATTAGTTCAGCCGTCTCGGTCGACGAATAAAACAAATGATTAATGATGAATTATATGGGAAACGTTGATACGAAAGCTGTCAGTAACTTTTATTTCCGTTCAAAGTCTACGTTCGAGCAACTACGCATCAATTACCCATCATATGTAGGCAGCGACACCAACAGGCATTAAGAAAAATATTTGCTAAAATTCTGTTCGATGGGGGAGGGGAGGGGGGGTGTTGATCAAAATCGCTCTTCCGAACGGAGTTTACATTTAAGATGCGATGCAGAAAGAACGATCGAATTGACCTCTCCCGTTCGTCTCGAATTGGCGAATGCCGGTGAACAGTAACGATCTCCAAGAGTCCCTTCAGCCAAACGAGAAAGGACTCCTGCAGAACGACTGTATGCGCATATGAGGCGCAGAAGTCACTTTAGATCGAGATCGGACCGAGGAAGCATTGCCTTGGCAATTTTCTTCTCCTGATGCATTCATTTAATGGCTCCCTAAGGCGACATCCTTGGAACGACTCCTACGCAAGAGTTGCGAAGTGTCATTGCTCGATTGTCTTCTTAGGTTGTTACGCAACACTTTCTATTGGTTTGTGGCGCACTCCGCGATTCCAAGTGACGAGCTTGTTCTGCATGCGGCCTTTGGTCAGGAGAGAGAATGCTTCCCTTCGTCCCTTGGTGGTATTTCAGAGTAATTCTTGGCTTGTGAGTGCTGTTTTTAAGAAAAAAATGACCTTGACGAATTGAGTAGCTTTAAATAATGATGCGAAACTAATTTAAAAGTGACAAAGATTGGGAGAATATGCATTGCTACATTGTTGCTTTTGAATTCTCAGCATTTGGACAGATGGTCTTTCAGCAAACATGCACTCCAGTCAATGAGATGGGTGGAGATCTTCCAGAAAAACCCTAAGGATTGCTAAGATACTCATGAGCTGCATATTAGGTAATGCTGGTCATTTTTGTCATATCTGACTTCAGAAATATGGCAGTTTTAAGGTAATCTTCAAAATGGAATGTATTGCTCATTCAGTAAGAGCATATATAGCAAAATATCCCAAATATATGAAAATATTTAATAATACAAGCACCTATGAAATTTATGGCATTCATAAAAATAATAATTGGTTGACTTCCCAATAGAATGGCAGAATGGTGCGTAGGAGTAAGGAGGTGAGATAATTTCAGCAAAGCTTCATAGGAGCTGGAAAAGTGTTCACCACATCATCAGATTCTACTCTACGCCAAAAGAATTAATTCAGGATCCTCGTATTACAGAACTCGTTCCTATTAAATCTACTAACACTCAACTCCATGCTATCAATATCTTAGGCATATTTACAAATGAATCAAATGTGAAGGCTTTGGTATCAATGAACTGAACCAACAAAATTATAAGCATTTTAGGTACTATTTATAGTAATACAAAATAATTTCTATGAAACCAAAATCATAATGAACATACTTGGAGTATGAGAGAGGAAGTGAGAAGGATCTTGAAAAATCATATTAAAAATTTCTCATGAGCAACTCGAACATATATTGCTGACAAAATGGCATTCACTGCAGTAGAATCTGATACAAATGCTCATAAGATTAAAGCTTTATGGGAGACACAACATGGAGTGTACAAAGGAAAATAACATTCTCTGGTTACATGTTTGTGCTATCATCTTTTGCAAAAAACTCAGGTACTTCACCATATAAAAGGTAAGGAATTTTATTAAGTCTTTGCATAATTATAGTGACATATTACAAAAATGCATCCCCCGTCAAAATTCTAAATTATTTTAATATAGCAAAAATTTATTTTAAAACAAATTTAAACTCTTCAAAATAAAATTTCCCAAGAATATAACTTAAGCATGCTTAAACTCACGAGTTATATTTTGAAATATACTGTCCAAAATATATCCTGATCAAAAGATACATTACCATTCAGTGGTTTGAATGCATTTTTAAAAAAGATGCTATATTATCACTAAAATTTGATATCTGATGAGCAAAATAACTAACTATCCAGATATTGGAAAAAATATTGAAAGTCAATCTATATTTTTATAGTAGGTACACCAAACGCATTTATAGAATTTTCTGATCTAATTAAAAGTAATTTAGGCCTTGAAAAATAACACAAATACACGTTAAACTCAATTGTATCCATTGAAAAAAATTATTTCATTTGGACTATAAAACCTGAACTAATCTTAGATATTATTTTCAATGCACTAATGCTTTTAAAAGTCACATTTTTATCTATCCGAGATTTAAAATAATTCCACCTCAGCAACAGCTTATAAAAACTAAATATTAATGCAACCACATGCGTTAAGGTTCACATTTGGAGAGCAGTGAAATCGACTGAACTTGATACAAGCACATGAAGACAAACTGCCAAATGAATGACACGATATACATACATATATAGAGGGAACAGAAGCATTCAAGAGAAAACGATAAGACCACAGGGTTTCCCAATCCAATTCCACTGCATGATGATGAATTTTAACATAAACTCCACTCTTTCCTGAATAATTTTAAAACTAAATGCCTTGCTAAATTGGTAATTTTCAATCCACTGTTTTCCTTACATTTATTAGATAGCTTTGTGGTTAATTATTACCCCATACAAAATTTACAATATACCAAATTTTATTATTTTTGCAGGCATTCTCACTTGTTTTAAATTATCAAAAATGTTATCATACACTCCAATTTAACATCTATGGTCACCCTATTTGACGAGACACGAAAGCCGCAAGCAAGAATAATGGAAAGAGCTAAATTTTAAAGTCATGGAAAACCATGGCACCAATTAATAAACCTCAAAGAACTCTAAAAATGAGGTAATCTGTTAGCTGTGTAAATTTATCAAAGCCAAAATCACCCAAAAAATCAGACACAACCAACAAAGTTCTTATACATATCAAGAGATTCAAAACACAAGGCAATATACATTTATATATATGTATCAACAAAGTCAACATACTAAAGACCTGTCCCCAATGTTGATGATAGTACTGCATATAAAATACAAAATGACATAAGAAATCATCATTTTTGAGAAAGCGTGCAATGACTGGTCCCTTGTATTAAGAACTTCTCAATAACCTTATCGCAATATCTAATCGGAATAGATAGTAATGTATCACATTTTGTCATTGTTTTTCATCTATTTGATCACACATCTACTTGTAAGAATGTGCACAGCACAGAAAACGTTAATAAACTGAATGCTGAAAATTCAGTTTCAAAATAAAATTTTTCCCATTCAAAGGAATACATGAAGTTTCCCTAATATATTCTCAATATACTTTTCAATCCATTAAAAAAACTAATAACAACTAATTCAAACTTCATCTTAAGCTGTTTTAGTTAAGTAAAAAACAATTTTTTTAGGATTCATATCTCAAATATGAAAATTTTGCACCACAAAAAATTTAGATGAACATCAAAATAATGCTGTACAACTTTACACAAACATCTCAGGTTTTGCAACATATAATATATACAGCAATAGTTATTGCACTTTATATAGTGCAACTCACAGGAATCCCAATTCATAGCTTGCAATCAATGTATTTTTTTTTAATTTATGCAATTGCTCACTGTCACGGAATAACAGCACATCAAGCATAAAAAATGCTTACAAAAATGGACCATCAGGAAGGACTTTTTCCCCATAAAGTGTTCTTAATTGGCCCCTTTCAAATTGTCTTCTTTTGATATTTTTGAGCACTGTTTAAGTTTGATTGAAAAGGCACAGTTGATGAAACTGGCGTCATAATTGATAGAAGAGAAAGTTATTACTTCCTTGAATTGATTAAAACATAAATCGATGATCTAAAACATATTCAGCTGTGGTAGGCATTATGATATGAAAGGGGGAAGAGTCGCAATATTTTTCACTTTCGCAATGCACTGTGGGTGGAGCTTTCTGAATTGGGTTTGACAAATTAAAATGATGACACGCTTCCATCAATCATATGTACAAGATGGTGGTGGCAAATCTGAAGACTTCAAGCTGATTTCTGGGAGTGCTGTCACATGTGGATAGTTGCAGCTGTATAGCGTGCTTCACCTCGACTCCAACTCCACTGGCTTGGCCGATACTGCAAGGAGAAAATAAAAGTTATAATATCTTAATCCAAATGGTAAATTAAATAAATTCACTTGCAAATTGAGCAAACTAAAATTTTATTATAGGGTCACAAATTCTACTTAACTTCACTTTCCTACTAAAATACTTTCCATTATAAATAAAATTTTATTTTAGAAATTACAGAAACAAGCATTAATCACAAGTCATCGGTATGTTAAATTCAAACATAAATGTTATGAGCATAACAAGTTCATCATTTGAAATAAAAATGTAGCCATATGGTATACATAAATATCAGAAATATATATGAAAAAATGCCTTTCATGAGAAAACTATTTTACACCTTTTTCAGGATTCCAAATATAATTTCATATCATAATTTTATCACTTTTTATTGATAAAAAAATCATAATCTACTTGTTCTAGGCAATAAGAATGACTAATACCCACTTCAACCAATAAAAAGAATTTTCATTAGTTTTACTTTACCAAAGGCTTCAATCTGTGAAATGCTAAACTATAATTTTTTCTAAGAGCTGTACTTAGATGGTTCATAACCAACTTTAAAACAAATGGGTTACATAACTTAGCCAGATGGCGGATAGTTTAAATTCATACACAAGCTTACCTTTATAAGGAACTGGCCGGAAAATGTGTGAGGGTTGCGATATGCATAAAAGATCCAGAGTCCAATGCCAGCTATTAGAGTTGCAACCAAGACCAATAAAACAATCCCTGATGCACTTATTGGCATGGGCTGTGATACATCTGAAAAATGCAACTCTAATGTCAGTAAGCAATGTTAACATAGTTCAATTTTTTTGATCAATTAGGCCAAAAAGATAACTAAATTATAGCTCCTTTAAAAAATATAAAGGCAAAAAACACCTCGTTCCAAATTACAAGAAAAAATTGTAATTGTAAAGTATTCATTTTATCATGAGGCAATATGACATAGCCTTCTATTTATCCATATTTAATATTTTAAAACAGATTTGTAGAGAGAACTAAAATAGTCTTTGAGAGACTTTAAGTTTTAATTTAGTTTTTATATGCCTTGGAGCTGGAATATTACATTTAAGAACTATTATTAAAGTTCTCTTCTAAAGATTTATTTTTTCTGATCAGAGAAGTTTGACAACCATATACTGTGATGCATAAGTTGACCTATAAATTTTAAAATCTTCAAAAAGGGTTCACTTATACACTGAGTGCAATAATTGGAATTACAGGCTAATGACTTCTGCCCTTTTTCATGGCACATTTTTTCTCAGATATCTTCATCATGACGAATTCTCCAGTCTCACACTAGCTTTCCACTAACACCAAATTCCCTTGCTTATTAATTATTTGATGATTAATCAAATTCTACAAAGTAATCAATCTTCTGGTCAGTCAGAACATGATGTGGAGATTGGTTGTCAGTTTGAATAAATGTTATAGTGGATCCTAACAGATATCAATCAAAGAATGATACTAAATGATGTCATATGTGTCAGTGAACATAAGAGAATTTTTCATATAGGATTTTCCTGCGTATTTCCCAATCACCAAACCAGCTGTTCAATCAATTTTATGTTCATCTTGTAGAGTTATTTTCTTCCATGTTTCCTTAGAAAACTTGAATCACTTAGGACATCAATTTTGTTTGAAGAATGATTTTTATGAAAAGTGCTTGTTAAATAAAAGATATTGTCCATGCCAAAAAAATTGAGATCAACTTACACACCAGGTCATCTTATACCATGATATGCAGTAGTAATATTAATGATTATAATTTTCAATCATATGATCAAAGAAGTCAGTTGACACTATTTAAGTTCTCAATATTTCTGGTCATACAGTTTAATTTGCTAGAATCAAAATTACATCTCTTACTCCATCTGCAACAACTTCCACCACGCATCACCAGACCACGCCACCGACTGACTGTAATGCTGTTTTTAACAAACTTTCCGAATAGGTAGAAGATTGAAATTTGGTAGAAATGTTTGTCTCTTATAGTAAGAGCCATTTACAAAACAAAATTAAAAAAGATCCAGGTTCGACTCCAGTAGATAATTTCTATTTCCCAAAAGATAACAAATAAAAATTGATTTTTGAACTTACAGGCTTTTACGTTTTGCAAATTAAAAATAAAAAGAATTGACCTATGATCTTCGGACCTAGACCGTTCTAAAGAAAAATAAACAACATTTTTATTCTTATCGTCGTATTTTGCCTACGATACAAAATCGCTCAAGTTCTACATTTAAATCATATTTGAAAAATTTAAGCATTTTAATGTTATGTTGCCTTGCTGACCATGTCATTGTTAAACCTCGAGATTGTATTGTCACCTTAATCCTTATACTATATGCATAAGGAATGCATGCTTTGAATGCTTTTACATGAGAGAGAGAGACAAAATTAAATATTACATAGATTTTAAAAAATTTTGGGCGTATAAGAATTCTATAGCATAATGTATTTCTTTGTCAAACAATTTATATTTGCCCAAAACTTACTTTCTGGAACACTCAGTTATGTGAATTTTACATTTATTGCTTACTTTTTATAGCATATAAAAGTTGGTTTCATTAATTTTTATTTCAATTGTAACTTAATACTTAATTCAAGCATACCCATCATATTTGATGGGCAATTATGCTAGTATAATATAAATGCCTTGAAACTAGGCTATTTTAAAATATAATATCCCAAAAAGGAAAAATCTGTAAGCAATCCAAATTTCATGAAATACTAACTTTCTAAACCATTGCTATTATCCTTATTATGACTGTAATTGTCAAGAATCTCCGGTTGTTGAGAATGGGATGTTTCTGATGACCAGGAGGTATCTTTGGTGATGGGAGCATCTTTGGTGACAGGAGGAGCAGGAGAAGATGTAGATTCTGAACCGGGTACAAGAGGAAGGCACTGATTTTTTTGTAGCACAAAGGACTTGTCGCAGCCTCTCAAAAGCCAGTCCTGGCGATGACGGTCCAAGCCATTCGAGCATCGGCCAGCACTTTCACACCATGTACACTGGAATAAAAATGAGGTAAAATTAAGTTATCTTTTTTTAAATATCAGATTTATAGATAAATTAACACAAGAGATTCATATGTGCAAATTATAAGAAGAACTTCTGTCCTTAACCTCTTAGGCCAGAAGCCTATGTATGTACTTTCCAATTGCACTCTATAAAAGAATTCTTCATTGTGCTATCTCGAGCAATTTATTATATATTATATATTTATTATATAGAAAGCTTAATCCCCAGATGGGGCCTTTATATTTCTGTTAAGAAAGTGTCAAATTTTATTAGTAGAAGTCATCTATATACCAAATATACTCGTGTATAACACACCCATCATTTTTGCCAAAAAATCCCAACTTTTTCGTACATCCTGTGTATAACGTGCATCCTAGATTTTGAGGGGTATAAGAACAAAGTTTTAGGATTATATTGTCATGTTAGGAATTAACTAGAGTACCATAAATATATAAAGATCCTTCCTGGGTTATGCAAGACTCGCAAATTCATCTTTATGTAAAAAAGTCCAAAAATTAATTTTTAAAATCCAAAAATTCTGACTTGTGGATATTCTGAATACATTTTTTAAATGTCAATTTATTTTAAATTTATCGAACTACATATTAACACTTATTTATGGAATATTGAATGGCTAGAGATATCTAATGACAGTATTTAATGGAAGGTCTTAAATGTCACTGTGTATTGCCGTTGCCTTGCTCACATAGTTATTTGGTGCTGAAGATGATGAGGAAGATAAATTTACTTACATCGTTAATTATAGATAATTTATTCATTAAATTAAAAAATCTGATGTGGCCACCACATGACTTTTTTCCATACCTGTAATATTTCTAAAAATTCCAAATAGGTTACATTATAATCAATATTTTAAGAAACTGCGAGAAAATTTTAGACTTTAAAAAGAACAGAAATAAACTCAAACCATAGCCTTCTGATATTGGATATAACCACAAAGCTCCAACAATTAAGAAAAGAAAAAGGAGCGTTATTAAGACGTAACTTAGCGTGAATTGTAAACAATGGTAGGTGGCGTGGTGGTGGCAGCTAAAAATATAAGATATCTCTTAAATAATGCATTATGGGAAAATGTTTTAAACAAAGGTTGTAGAAAATTAAACTTTCTACAACTTTTATTCGAAACATTTTTACATTTATCAAATATTAAAGAATATATTTCAAAATAACGAATAAGTGACAAGAGTAAACACCCACTTCTGGTTGACCAATTTTAACCAAAAACTAATCAGTTCTTGTGACTTTCATAAAAAATTTAAATACAAAATTCTACGTTGATCTGTTTAATACTTTTTGAGTTAGAGCACCCACAAAAAAGCTGTCTCGCACGCACGCACACTCACAGACACACACACACATCATCATGAAAATGGTCAAAATGTGTTCAGGGGGCCTCAAAACATATACTTCCATTGAAATCTCAGTCGATCTTTTTCAGGAAAACAATACTTTCCCCTATACTACGTGTGGAGAAAGTAAAAATTATTTCAATTTGTGGATCGCTCATCGAATTTCCGTTTTACGAACGCTTATCAGGAACGCATGTCGCTCGTTGAACGACAGTTGCCTGTGTATATATATATATATATATATATATATATATATATATATATATATAGTAATCTACTGTTTCCTGCCAATTTGTATCCTATGCAACTCTCTTATAAACGTTTTTATCTGTTAGGTCACTAGGGTTGCCACAGCAGGAAAAAACTGGCCTGAATCCCGATTAACAAAAAATAACAGATTTCGAAATCTTTTAATGTAATTTAATAGTATTTGAAATTTAATCATAGAGCTGTTTTATTATTATTTTCAATATTATTAGATTATTAGGCGTTCTTTACCAGCGAAACGATAATAGCGGAACGCCTTATGGGCACGTCCGGTCCGTCCGTCTGTTGTAACTTTCATCTCCTAAATCGCTGGAAGGATTTTAATTTAATTAGGTATGACTGATATTTATTAAAATTTATCGCCCAATTGTGATTTTCAACTGAATCCGTCAATTAGAACTTCCACTTTACATAACTACTTTAATAAACTTATACTCGTATCTCGTTAAATGGCATCCGTCAAGCAACAAAGAAATTCAGGTTTCCCTCTCTTTATGCGGGGGTTGCGTTCCACGAAAGTGACGCATAAAACGAATTAGCATAAACAGAACCCATATTTACATTTAAAAGATAGGGATACGTTCCACAAGCAACCCTAACTCCCCTTCAAGATTCATTCTGTATCGAATTCTTATTCACTAAATACAAACTTAAAACAATTAACACTAAATTATACTCGCCAATAAAACAAAGCAAACAAGCACAAGTGGTGACTGTTGTGAGCAACATAATAGTGGAGGTTTAAAGTACTGGAGGTTTGTCTTGGCCCAACCCAAGTACCGCGGGCAAGGAGACAAAACTTCTCAAGTGTGCTCAAATTGTACCTCGCGAAATCTCCGTCTCATCTCCACTCTACAATATCCACTCAACTCTCATCTCTTTTACTGTAGTACAAATACGCACAGCATAAGAGACAATGAGAGAATGAATGGTCGCCTTGTCATGAAGTGAAGAACTTTCTTTCATTTGTATTGCACTGGCTGCATAAGAGCGAATCAAAGACACATAAAAAGAAATTCCGGCAGCAATAAGTTTGTCACATAATAGCAAATACACATAAAGCAAACCCGCATAACCTGTACTGTTTTTTGCTTTCGATATGTGTTTTTCAGGAAGTCTACCTGGCAATTTTTCGGGAGACTATAGCAATCATCTGATTAGCTAGTGAAATGTGGAATATTTGGAGAGGATGGAAATACAATTGTAAGGAAGTAATTAGGTGTTTCATACATTTAATTAATATATGTATAAGCTGGATTATCGATAATAATTAGCATGGTTTCCCCTCAATTCACTCAAAAAGTGAGAATCTGGTGCAAGGTAGGTACACTTCAATTTTTTATTTTAACTGCACAAAAATGTTACCCCTACTTTATGATCTAAAACTCCAAATTATACACAAGTATACACGGTATTTAAGTAAAAGCAAAACTGATACATATGTGGAAACATCTGAAAATGATGCAAATTAATGGGTGATGAGATGGGAGATGCTAGGAAGTCATGGGGGCTAGAAAAATATATTTTTCTATAGAGGTCAAAATACAGTTTTCAGACTTAAAATCATAACTGATCTCATTGTAGCTCATGGGAAAACATGGAAACTCGTCATCCAACTGCACAAGTAAAAGCTAATGCTTGATTTGACTTATTATAATGCACTTCATTAAAAAGATTCATTCTTTGGAAAATAAAGTCAAAATCACCAAAAGATGTATTGTTTCATGAAAGAAGACAGTAAAAAGAAAAGAAAAAAACCTTGTGATACAAGAACTGTGGACTAGAGCAGTGGTTCCCAACCTCGGGTTGTGACCCAAATCAGGGTCGCGGTAGGTCTTCAGTAGGGTCGCGGAGGGTCATCAGAAGAAAACTTTCCTGAAGGTCAGTTTGTAACTATACATTATTAGAACACTGCCTTTATCACTGAAGGGATATGCTAGCAGCCGATGCAAGTCACCCTGGCCGTTTGAAGCTTTTACCAATTATGTGCAAAAATGGATTGGGAAAAGCAGGAATACCAGAGCGACTGAATAATGATAGGAAATTATTTTGAAAGACCCAAAAAAATTTTGTAGCAGTTTTCATCAACATATTTATAACATTAAAATTAAAATTTTGATTGAGAACCCTATAACCATTAGTTGAACATATAAGTAAAATTGCTTAATTTAAATCCTAAGCTTAAGTTTGATTAACTGTTAAAATAATAAAGAGGGACCCAAATGCCAGAAAAGAGCATAAACTTGGGTCATTTATCAAGCAGCGTAAATTCACAAATGATCATAGCTTAAATATTACTCTATTATATGTAATAAACATTTAAACATCATTCAACAACATAAAATATAGTAATTGGCTTAGTTAGGACTAATCTGACTTCCAAAGATTTGCACAATATATTTAATAACTCAGAGCTCTTGTTTTCACATTTTTACAAGAAAATTTTAGTCAAACATTTCAAATTTAGGATAGCAATGAGCGATACTTTTACTCCAATATAAATATATATATGAACGTTTGTCAAACCTCCAAGAATCTTAAACATCTAAAGCTACATGTGCTTTTACAAATTTACACTCTGAATGGTTAAAGATGCCATTAAAAATTTCAACTGGAAAGTCAGTAGGCATATAACATAATCTATAATTTGATTTTTGACTGAAGCGATAACCACAAAATAAATTTTAGTTGGCTCCAGCCTATTTAAATATGGTACCAAAACTGAAAAGACAGGCCTTGGAAGGTTGAGCCAAATTGCCCAGATTTCAGTGATAATTAATATTCAGTCAGTCATTTTATCTCTTCAATTAGTGAAGAAGTATTTTAAAAAGAGAAATATTTGTTAAGTTATTTTTCCACAATTCCAAAATGAAAAATTAAATTTAATTATTAAAAATGTATAAGAACCTCAAATCCTATGTTCTCAGAAAGGCAGGAAGTGCAATCTTTCAGATCCAAGCATGTAGTCAGTGCACTCAAGTGAATAACCGTCCAATTCTTGATGTCCTCCTTACGGAAGTCAACGCGATGGTACTCGTAGATTGTTTTTCTTCTCACAACTGGCCAAAGAAGATAACAGAATGGTTAGAAAAATGTATAAAAACAAATTCTTTAAACAAAACAAAATAGCACATAATCTCCCAAACCCAGCATTCCAAACATTTGCTATTTTATAAACATGACCCAAAACCACTTCTTTTGAATGTAGCACACTCCTACAAAAAAACCTTATCTCTACATTTCCATAATTATGGACAACTCACACACCACCTTATCTACATCTCTGTCAATGTCAAGTTGATAGCATTGTTCCCTCTACTGTTTTTTCTACCTTAAACATGAGTCTAACCTTTCCGAAACCAACATATTCAGTAAAACAACTGACAATCTAGGAAATTCCAAGAAATGGAAACTTGGTGGTTCTGGATTTGAGAGGTTTTACTGTATTTCAAATAATGACTACCTAAAGTACTACAACCCTCTGCTGAATACTAATTTAAATTTGGAGCACAACAATTATACAATTGTTTATTTTATAGTCAACTGCAAAACAAATTAAGAATAAGCGCAGCTAACTATATACCAAAAGAAAGTCTAATGACTCTATTACAGCAAGTTATATTGAAGCTTAATACACAATTTCAATTTATATTAACAATTTTTACCACGTTAATGAAAGTAGCATATTTTTTTAGCTATAAGACGTACTTTTTTCCCAAAAAATTATTTTCAAAATAAGCCTGCATCTTATAGACTGAAGGTAAGATTATTACTCTATTTAGCAGTGAGACTCATGAACCAAGTCATCCACAAAATTGAATGATTGAAAGTAATTCGTCACAAATCATTAAAATATACATTACTAGCAAAGGTTACCCAGCATTGCCCGGGCTACGATGGACACCTTCAGCGAATCAAATTATATCCCACCCACCTCCACCAAGTCATTTTTATATAGTAGGTTATTAATTAATAGTGAAAAAATTGTTAATATATACAGTAAAAATTTATGCAACGAATTCTGATGACACATTTTCATTATTTGCTTAATTACTGCTCACTCACAGTAATTACAATTTCGGTGTGTTTATGATGTCTGATGTGATGTTTAATTCCCAGTGACCCTGATGAATAGCACGATTAATGTCACATAACATTAGAAATTCGATGTCAAAAATTTAATTAATATCTAGGATAAATACTGTTATGTGTATTGAGATCTCAATAGCTATAAGAGTAAAAAGATATGCCTGCCATAAGCCTCATGTGATTCAATACACAAAAACACTAGAAAATCAAGAACATCATTTCGGTCCATGCTCCACAGAAAAAATTATCCACGAACGGAGAAAATAGGAGGAAAAACTTAAGGTGACAGGAAAAGAGAAACATAGTCTTTGTAAGCTTGGTCCTAAATGGCTACAACTAGAGGAGGAAGTGAAAAAATAGATAGTAGAACAGAGGAAGTTAGTTATTGCTGTATCAATCAAAATGGTTATGTATGAGGTAAAAAGAATTGCAGAAGAAAATGGTCTAGTTGTGCATACAAATCATTATTTCATGTGCATGGCATTTATAAGGAAATAAAATCTCATTTTGCACTTCAGTTTTAGGGGTGTCTACACATGTGACATGTGCAGTGCACGCCGAGAGTCTAATTAATGAGTGCACACGGTACATTTAGCTATACAAATTTAGAAGCAATTATTTATGCTTTAGATCATCCCTATTTACTTTCACAAATTAAGTTTATCTAAAATGTTATATTTAACTGTTATCACAACATAATATTTTCTTTAAATGTTGCCAGATATAGACTTAATCACAGCTAGAAATGATATACGACACGGCTCTTCCTAAATGCTTTGGTGACCCAAAATACTTTTTTCCTGAAAAATCTTCTAAAAAATCAGGGTTTGTCATATAGTCCGAAAAATACAGTACTTATCACAGATCTTGGAATTTTTTAAAAGCATGTAGGTGTAGTACTTAATTGGAAATATTGCTTTACATACAACTCATCATCTGAAAATTCCCTTGAAAACTTCACAATTATTATAATAATTAGGTTAATATGAATTAATATTGAAACAATCAAATTTTCCATTGCTTTGCTAAAGATAAATGAGTTCATGTCATTTGAGAACATAGACCACATAAAACATCACAGAATTAATTCTAAGGGGAAATGATAGAACTCACAAAAGATAGTGCGGTCGATAATATAGGCATCTGAGAGCCCAACTTTAACTGGATGATGGTCATCCTTAATTTGCTCCACAATTATTGGAACATTTTGGTAAACAAAAGTGATGTCTCCACTTTTATGTAGGGTGACTTGGAAGGTAAACTCTCCTTCTGTTGGATGTTCCTGCAAGACTACCTTCTCCCACTGCACAGTGAATGCAGAACCTGAAGTAGGAGGAAAGGAAACACTTGTGAAATTTCAAAAGCGATAAAATAAATTCAGGTTGACGAAAAAAAAGGAAACAAAACCAATTTATATAAAATACCCACCATTACAAAACTTTTTCAAAATTTCTATATAACATG
Organism: Tanypteryx hageni; assembly: GCA_028673005.1. Taxonomy (NCBI): domain Eukaryota; kingdom Metazoa; phylum Arthropoda; class Insecta; order Odonata; family Petaluridae; genus Tanypteryx; species Tanypteryx hageni. Next base: position 94,654,436 of record CM054115.1, read on the forward strand.
GATATACTTATCAGATTTGATCCCTTGATATTGTTGAAGCAAAAATATTGTAACATTAAACAGTATGTAGTTCTGCATTGTAAAACTTATTAAAAATACTAGATAAATAAATAAATAAATACTGATTTGTAATAAAAATAAGTGTAAAGTAAAAAAGTTTTACTGAATGGTAATTTAGGAAGGAAAAAGAATAATTCCCCAGATGTATATCTAATAGAAGCAGTGGAACAAAAATAAACTGAGCTGATAATAAAAAAAACAGAGGTGGATGTCCACCAGAGAAGGGCCCACTTTGTCGATTCTAGTTTCAGAGATATCGGCATTTTTGTGAAAAAGGGTTGATGTCTAGAAAAGTGCATAGAACGATTCTCTGGTTTATTAAGAAAAACCGTATCGAGGAATTATATCCATAAATGAAGTACGAATAGAACTTATTTTTAATGTCATGAATTTGGCTTCATTTTTCTCAAAACACTTTTTAAATATCGTCTGTAATATCCAATAAAAAGTTTATTTTTCAACATAGGAGTGTGATTTATTTTGTTTTACTCGTAATTTATCAAAGAATACTGCTGCATTCATAACCCCACACTGACAAAGTGGGCCTTTCTCTGGTGGACACATATGGGCTAATTGGGCTTAGCCCAAGGCCCTGGTTCCCTAAGGGCCCCTAAAAGTCACTTTTTTTGCTTTAGTGTCTTGCTCACAACATATACAATTCTAATTTAAAATGAAAAAGCTCTCTATATTTTGATATGCATGAAGCGTTTGACAGGAGCTGCTAGAAAAAGCAATTAGACGTGGGTAGCTGGGTCTCTTCGGCGATTTGCATTTTTTTGTGTCATCCACCCCCAGCTGGGCTATTGTAACTGAACATTTTAAGAGTTTAAAAGTGCAGTCATAAAAAAACTTGAGTCAAACGAGATGGGCCAGCCATTATGGAGCTGTGAAAGCCTTGAAATTTGGCTATAAATTGATATTAGAAATTCTTAGAACCATCGATGAAAATTTCAAAGAAAAATCAGACTGCAGAGGAGAAGCAAAAAATTTACTTTCAACAATGACTAATTTGGAAACAGCGATTTTAATAGTATTTTGGGCGGAAATATTAGAAAGATTTAACAGTGTTAGCAAAGTTTTGCAGAAACTTGGCTTAGATTTAAATCAAGGTTTTGCATTACTATCCTCATTAAAAATAATGATTCAAGATATTCGATCAAATTCAGCAGAGAAATTAATGGAATATGAAAAATTTGCTAAAAGTATGTCATGAAATAAATGACTAATATAGTGATACGAAAAAAAGAATTATGACTAAGGTTTTTCAGATGGAGGAACTGATAGCAATAAATAACAGGAAGGTATACATTTCATGTTAAAACCTTAAATATCGTTTTTGACACATTAATTAGTGAATTGAACAGATACGAAAACTTAGAAATAAAATATAAATCTCTTTTTGATATTTTAGATGAAAGCAAAGACATCAAAGATATAGAAAGTATGTACATATAAATATAATGTTAGATTAATACTCCGGCAATTTGGATCAAAATTTAAAAAATGAATGTATTCATTTTAAGGTATTTCTAATGGACATAAAATTAAATTAAAATGTAAGTGATGGTCTAGGAAGCTCTAATATTTACAGAATAACATTTGATAATAAATTAATGGATGTTTTCCTAATTTTTATACTGCCTTGAAAATATATTTAACATTACCTATAATGAATTGTGAGGTGGAAAGGTGATTTTCAGAAATGGCTTACATTAAAAATATATTTAGATTGACAATGTTGAACGAAAGATTAAATTACTTTTTTATTATTAATGAAGAGTGATATAACTAAGTCATTAATATACGAAGACACTATAAAAAACTATTGTAATTTAATGGTGAGAAGGATGATATAATATAAATAAATTGATAATTATATAAACAAATATTTTTTGTTTTACAATTGTTCCTATATAATTCATATTTTATAAATTATAATTTTGCATATAAGAAACACGCAGATGTAATTGAATATTTCATTGTTTTGTAACAATTTACAAAATAAATACATATAGATTAGTATTCTTATAATCCATTATTATTATTTATTGTTCTTTTATTATGTTTATGTTGAGGGTCTGGAAAGAAAAATAGCACAGAGCCCTGAAAATCCACTATCCGCCTCTGTAAAAAAAACATGACAAAAATAACTATTATAATACCACAATTTTAATTTTGAAAACACACAACCTGGGTTTTGAGGCTTAGCACCATAATCAGGTGATTAAAATTGTGGTATTGTAAAAGTTATTTTTGTAGTGTGTTTTTTTAAGATGAAATACCACCAAGTGAAGGCCCATCAAGTTTCTGACAATAAAAACTTATGTATATTTACTGGAAATAAAAAATCTTTTACCAATAAACTAGTTCAACATTATAAAAGCAAATTTTATTCATATATAAATTACGGGAAGAAAAATTATATATATTTGTAAAATCTACAAAGCAGAAAAATTAAACAACGTGAACTTATTGACATGTAACATAAGACTTCAAAGAATTCCAATGAGGTTAAGATGTAAAAGGAGGCTATCACGCTTAAACCTAATGTAAAAAAAGGCATTAGTTAAACAATCTCATGACCTCAGAATAAGAAAAAAGCATCCATAGGACTGAAATATTGAACTCACCACTATCATGATACATAATGAGCGAATCATTGGAGATCCTTGTATCAAAGTTGGCCATGAGGGGTGCAATGTACTGTGTAGCCGCAAGCCATGAGTGCACATATTCTCCTGTGTACAAAAATCCTCCTGTCGCTATTGTAACATTTCGCACCAAATTCCCATAAAAGGGGAAATCAAAAGACAGCTTCACAGTCTAAAAAGAAGAATTCAATTTTGTATGATAAGATCACATTGAATCATTTTAATAATAAATACTATATAAATTATAATATTATACTATATAATTTAATATCATAATATTTAACAAGGGATTATAGATTTAATGATAATCCAATTCAGCACTAATTGGATTAAGTACCACTGAAATCTTATTATCAATGCATTTCCATAACTTTCTTGCAGTGGGAATGCCTTATACATTAGATCAGTTATCATCTACTATAAGTAACAAAACTTCTGATCACAAAGAAGTATTAAGCAAATAAGAGATGCAAAACTTTAAGGGAATGTACTTTTATTATGAATGATAATAAAGCAGCAAATCAAATCATACTGAACTGCTGAACCAGACTGTACAAATCTGCTGAACTGTGAACATTATTCAAATATTATTTTTTTACTGAACTGCAAACGGAATCAAAAGTTTATGCAAAAATGATTTGGTTCAAGAAATTGAAAAAATTACCCAAATTTATTGAAAATATTCTGTAAGAAAGGCAATTATTAATTTGCACACAATGCATACAGCTCAAGTAATTATGAAAAAATGACGAACTCCCTCTATTCTGATTTCTGTCAGAGAAAAACTTAGTAAATCGGCAACGGACTGTAAAACCAGAGGGGTTCTAATTTTATGATGCTAAAATGCTTGCTAGTGATCAAGTCATTTTGAGTGGATTTTGAAGTATCTATTAAAGAGTCGCACTTATCGGGCAGTAATTGGTTCAAAATTGAAAAGATTGTGAAGACATGGGAACCCATGTACACAGCATGCGAAGTAAAACCAGAGGGGTTCTAATTTTATGATGCTAAAATGCTTGCTAGTGATCAAGTCATTTTGTGTGGATTTTGAAGTATCTATTAAAGAGTCGCACTTATCGGGCAGTAATTGGTTCAAAATTGAAAAGATTGTGAAGACATGGGAACCCATGTACACAGCATGCGAAGTATTGCAAGCTGAACAGCTAGTTCCTCTTTTTTATTCATTTATACCATTTCAAGTGAATTATTTCTATTTATACAGCAAAGAAAAGGCTATTAAAATTTTCTTTTTATTAGTACAAAGATGAGTAAAATAATGCATAAATCACATTTTTACTTAAACCAAACAGAACCATTGTCAAGGCTCAACTCTGAACCAAACTATTGTTAAAAGTTGCAAGCTGAACCATGAACCAAAACCACTCTGAAATTTGGGGTGGTTTGCTGCTCTGATCAATAATCATGTAAATAAAAGATGGTTCGGACCAAGACATAATATATCATAGTTTTTCTCAATGTTTCTATGTATATAATAAATATTTACCAAAGTATATAAATCAATTCTAACGATTGCATAACAGAATTAATTATAAAGTTAAAATTAAGATTTGATCCCACAGCTTTTGCATTAAAAAGGCATATGCGAATGCCTCTACAAATGGATACAATAACAAAAGTTCAATGATTTTTGTGACAACAGAGAAAACACATTTACTCCCAAGTTAAATTACACACTGATTAATACTTACTGCTGCTCGCCTGTAAGACTTTGATAACATGTCATTTATTCTCAATCCATCCTTCTTGGTCAGGTTGACCCAATAAGAATGTCCAACTTCAGGATCCACTATGAAGGAACTGTTGTAGTACTGATGGTGATCCTGTTAACATAACAGATATTGAAAAATCAATGAGTAAGAATATACACAGGGATAAAGTACTCGTATCTTACAATCTGTGTTAACACAGATTAAGATATTGAATTCTAAAATTAAATTCTAATAAAGTAGTGCATGAGATTTTTATTTCAGCTAGAAAATATTTAGCAAATGATACATTTTCATTTGAGATATGGTCTTAAGATTAAAATAATAAGTTATCAGTAATTTATAATTTCATTCCAAAATGACCTCCATACCTCTCAATAATTTACTTAGTACATTAGAACTCAGTTATAACGACCTTGTTTAATATGACCATTTGGATATAATGGCATCTTTTACAAATCCCATTCCGGTTTCCATAGTAATGCATTATATTCACCTAGGTTAATTAACCACCTCAGCTATAACAGCAATAAGAATGATCAAGTTTTACATATTTTCAACAAAAAATCAATCAGAAAGTGTATATTATACATAGTAACAAACTCAAACATTTTTTTATGGTCTGTCTATAACATTATCATGATAAAACACTGTAAAGGGCATCAACTCCACTCAAAAGTATTAGATAGTGGATCTTTCAACTCTATGCTGAAGATTTTTACACAATGTAACCATTGCTCCCTCTAATTTTTTAAAGTCCTGCACAGTGGTAAGCCAGGGCGGAAAAAAAATTGCGAACCCATAAGTCAACGGTTCCATGGACTCCCCTCCAAGTGGAAAAAGAATTTTGTCTATGAGTGATTTCATGGGAACTATAAATATTTTTCTCTTTAGAAAAGGAATGCCCTGTGTAATGTTCTCTGTGATTTTTCATGTGAACTTTTCCGACTTGTGCATGGCAAAAAAGTGACTGTGCATAGAGGGTAAATAACCATGAGTGGCCATGCACCCATACAGCTTAGATGGAACACTGACTGTAACTGAAATACTTGTCCTTGTACTAAAAATTTGAACAGGTTACTCTATTATGATTCCAATGACCAATAATTGCTCTCCCATTCCTTACCGAGAATGGTTACATTGATATTAATGCAGTGGCATAACTAGGAGTGGCAGGGCCTGTGGCAAAATATCATTACTGGCCCCTCTTTCCCTACCACCTCAACCAACAAATAAGTATGTTCGATTAAAACTGAAACCCATTGTAAAGACTATCATGTTGCACCTATTAATCAATTATCAGGAATATGCTGAAAAGGTTAGGCTTTTAAAATTACTCTGTACAAAAATCATTAACTGGAAAGTCATTCAGAAATTAGAATAAAAAAGAAAAAAATCGCTAAAAAATCTTAATTTCTTCTATAGTTAGAAAAATTTGAGGGCCCCACCAGGCCTCTGGGCCCATGGCATTTGGCCACCCATTCCACCCTATTGTTATCCCACTGTATTAATGCTACAAAATTTTGTATGACTCCCTTTATTACTCACTACCTGAATCATTCCTTGCGCTGTAGTGTAATTCCTCCAAAGTGAGTCTTGGTTCCATACACTTCCCATTAATACTCTGCATGTTTAATAATAAACATGGAAAATTAAAAAAGAAGAGTTTAAGAAGCTTTGTAAGCAATGAAAGTGATATCATGGTTTTATGGGTTGAAAGAGAGCAATGAAAAGACATTAAACATCATTCGCCACATTGAGGATGACCTTGAGAACATTTCAAGTTGGCACATACGACACACAAAAAATATCAAGTTATTTTACCAAGCCTTAAAAATATGTTTTATGGTTTATATCAGGGGTGGCCGCTGGCATAGGGCCATGGAGCCATGTCCCTACCAAAATTCACAAAAAGAAAAAAGCACTATAAATAATTGTTTTTGAACATTTTGAACATTTTTGTGTCTTTAATAAGTTTAATTTGTTGTGAAGCAGCACAATACTCCAATCGGTAAGAGAATTTATGGGAGGAGTGGGCGGTGAGCCCGGCGATGAGTTCTCCCACTCCAACGGGCATCACCGGGCCACCACTTAGCTGGCTCGGTCACAAGATGTGGAATGCATGTGCACTGCATACTTTTCTCCCCATCACCTACCCTCTCCTTCACTTGAGTATATTGACAATAGGGCCCAAGTTCAGTTTGGCTCGGCCGGCCTTCAAGCTAGCTGCTCGGTGTGGGTGAATGTTTCAATTCTCCGCAATAATGAATACGATAAGTGCTTTATTTAAAACAGCCGTTTTCATCACTGTCTTACGATGATAAACTCAAAATAAAATGAATTGGAAGACCCCTCGCTAATTTGAATTTAGTTAAATTGCAACAGTGTGCACACAAACAGTAAAGGTGTCATAAATTTAATGTCGATATTTATTCAAATAACAATTGGCTGTGCGGGTGTGATGAAAAAATCCATTCTTTTTGTTTTCCTTGTGTTCTTTTCCAAGGAGATATCAGCTGGTAGAGGAACGGGATTTTGGACTTGGTACACATTTGGGAAAAAATGAGGGCTCACAAAAAATCTAAACAACATATGAACAATGTTTTGAGTTTATTGTTGCTGGGTTAAACAAATATTCAACGTCAGTTTAACTCACAGTAACGGCTAGCAATATCTAAACATAACGAACAAGTAGATAAAAATAAGTACGTATTAAATTTGATTATAAATTGTATACGTTTTTGTGGGGCATTAGAATTAGCATTGAGAAGGCATAATGAATCAGATGAGTGACAAAATAAGGGAGTATTTCGTGAGTTAAACCAGTTTACTTCTGAGTCAGATAAAGACTTAAAAGTTCACCTTAGTCAATCAGCTGTGTTTAAAGGTACATCTAAAACTATACAGAATGAGTTGCTGGAATGCATGTTAGAAGTATACCATAAAGAAGTTTGCAAATAAATTCAAAAAGTAGACTATGTAGCATTGATAGCAGATGAAACTACTGACATGTAATGTCAATTTCAGTTAGTCATTATATTATGTTACATTGTAGGCGGAAAACCGATAGAAAGGTTCTGGAATTTCTTTAATCCTGGGGGACATGATGCTCGTGCAATCACAGATTGTATTTTAAAACAACTAGACCCCCTAATTGGTGACAGTTCGAATAAACTTATAGCACAAAGTTTTGATGGTGCATCTGTTATGAGTGGACATTTAAATGGCATTCAGAAACTGATAAAAGACAAGTATCCACTTGTAAATTTCATCCACTGTTATGCCCACCTGCTGAATCTCATTATGTCTAATGCAGCATCCATCAACTGCCAAACCCATATCTTTTTCACACATTTGTCTGGAATCTGTTCATTTTTTCTAATTCGCCTCAAAGAACAAAAGTGTTGGATGACGTTGTACAGAGAAGATTGCCCCGGGTATCACAAACCAGATGGAATTTCCATTCTCATGGAGTCAGCACTGTTTATGAATACAGGAAAGAACTCGTAACAGTTATGGAAATTATTGAAAACAGTGATGACATAAAGTTGCAGTCTACTATAACACAAGCAGGTGCATATAAACTTAGGCTAAAAGAAAATAACTTTGTCTTTTGGTTAATGCTTTATCACCGGATAATGCTTCACGTGGAGATAATTTTTAGTCAGGTTCAAAAACGAATCACCGATCCAGTTAAAGTAAAGTAAGCGGTGCAGCATTTCGAGAATAGCATACAGACAGTCAGAAACCAAGTTGATGTGATTATCGAACAGGTTGAAGTCAAGTTATAAAATGAAGAGGAAGAAGTTCAACCAAAAAGACCGTGGATCACTGAAAGTGACTCTGCCTGAGGAAGAGAGAAGGTAAAAAAGTTTGTGACACCATAATCACAGAAATAAAAGATAGATTTCAATTTACTGGACACCTCGTGGCTACAAATCTATTTGTGGTCGAAGAATTTGATAATTACCTCAAAAAATTCCCTGACACATATCTCAGTGAAATAATTGAAAAGTATCCTATTTTGGAAAAAAGAGACTGAAGAGTGAACTTCAAGTTTTTTACAAAAGAGAGGAATTGAGAGCAGATTCTGGTGCGGTACCATTTCTGTCGCTAATTTTGGGTGATGATTTGTGTGAAACATTTCAAGAGAGAATCAAGCTTTTAAAAGTGTTGAACATGATACCAATGTCGACATCAGAAGCAGAACAGTGTTTTTCGATGAGAAAAGAATAAAGACTTTTCTTCGGAATAGTATGAAAGAAGAAAGACTAAGTGTTTTAGGCATGCTATTGTGTGAAAAAACTTTTGTAAATAACATAGTTTCAACAGAAAAGTTATTGATTTATTTTCTAACAAGAAAGATCGCTGAATGAACTTTGTTTAACACTCATTTTAGCTGAAAGATACTTTTTTCATCTACTCACTACTGTACATTTTTAGGTAAGTAAAAAATTTAATACTTTTTTGTAATATAATTTTAGGTTTTTTTAAACATATGTCGGCCCTACGAGTTGAAATAACCACCGACTGACACTGGTTTATATATTTACTTTGTACTTATCATGTACTGCATTAAATATTGAAATTTAAGATCATAGTAGGTATAAATTGTTGAATTTGGCAACTATAGAATTTATGTTTCCATGCAACCTTGGATATTATGACACTCGGTCATAACGTCAATAATTTGTCAGTCCCTTGAATGCCATTATAACTGAGTTCTACTGTAATGTAAAAAGTTTTCTTTAAAGAAACATGTGAGAATACTTCATTGATTTATATTTACCAATTCCCCTTGTCGATGAAAATGCCTAAAATTACTTATAATGTTATAATTCACACTTTATGACATATTTTATGTGTATTATAACGTTATTTGTAGTCACAACTGTTGATTCTAAAGTCATGCATGAATGGTAAAATACGAAGAAAAATTATAATGTTAAGTATTTTAGCATATCCCTTTAAAACCCTGGACATCCCCAGGGTTATGCATATTCCTGGTTGTAAAACCATAATATAGATATTTATAGAAGCAAATCTTTACAAATTGACATGCATTTTACCTCTTCTGTCTTGGTGATGTTATGTTTTGCCAGGGTACTATTTGTGATATCATCTAGATTATCATCATCTTCAATTACAGGCTCTGTCGCAACCTCTGAGGAAGGAGTGACTGTTGTTGGCAGAGGCTGGGATTCTGGTAGAGCCTTCTTTGTTGTGGGTACTGAGGGAACAGGCCGATAGGGAAGTGCAGCATCAGCTTTGCTTGGGTGATTGAAATTGCCTGTGAGGAGAGGGAGAATAACTGGGGGTATAATACATTTAAAATCTTGATCAACTTGCATGAGCTAAATTGAAAAAAAAAGACTTTTAAATAGCATGCATATGGATCAGTAACCTTTTCTAAATTACCTCAACTTTTTTCCTCCTGTATCATCTCTGTAGAAGTATGTGATAAAACATTTGGCAGAGTATCCATATTGCATAAATGCTACTTCACAGTAAGTACAAGTTTAAAAAAGTTTATTTTTATCAGAATTTCAATGTATTTACTTCTACTACAAAAAAATGCATGTATTCAGCATAAAAGCTCACTGTGACATGACAGGAAGAAACTGTAAACATATTTTCATGAAAGTTGAACTCACTTTTAAGGCTAAGTTATCAGTAAGAGATCCATCCTAGTTTTCTGAAATGAGCTCTAAATTCTTGGAGCTATACTGTTGGCAGAAAATCTGGCTCTGGCCATTGATAGTTGTTTTAAAAATGAGTTTAAAATATTAACGATTATTTATCAGTGTTCCACCTGATGATCCACATCATACAGCTGGTGATATGCATACTAAATGTTGAAAAGTATTAGTTTATATAACTCCTATAGCCATGGGTGTCCACTGGAACTTTTCCAGGGAAAGGGCAAGAGAGTAGACAAGCTCACAGTCTGATTTGGCAGGCTTAATATTTTAGTGGTTTGTTTTAAACATATTTCAGGGGGTCCCCACATGCTTGCCTGACCTCAGAAAAATGACTGTGTTAATCCCGACCTAACCAGGCATCAATGGTTGTTTTCCCTTGACACAGGTCTGATCCAGGCGGGGACAAGTGCCCCCACCCCCCTTGCTCCCCTTCCCAGTGGACACTCGTGCCTGTAGCCAGGAAACAGTATTCTTACCAGAATCAATAACCAGTTAATTATCATTGTACCTCAAATGAACTGCTTTTCTCAAAATTCCAATTACTACAAGAGTTGCATTGATGATATAATGGACTGAAGATAAATATGTGGACGAATTCTAGTTGAAATCTTTGTACTGGACATACAGTAATATGGACGAATGATTAAGTGGACTTAAAGCTAGAGGACATAAATGTTGTGGGCATTATGACTGTGGGCATAAAAAAATGGACCATAGGGCAGTGGATATATTGGTTGTGGACATATCATCCTGGAACAAATTCAATTCATAAGTAAAGCACAAAAATTCATTTTATAAGGTCTTTTTAATTTCTATTAATAACTTTAATCTTAACATGTTTAGAATAAGAAAAATACACACTGAAATAGGAAAATGTTGAAAAAAGCCTGGTTATAGAGTATTTTAGTTCTAATTTATTTTTTCACATCCAATTTAGGCAGCATAAAAAATTTCAAACAATTAAGCTTAAAGAGCACTAATGAGAAATAATCAAATTAATTTTCTGAACTATCTTATTCAAGTCTTTCATTTTAACCCTATCAAATGCTGACTCAATAATCTTTTAATGATTAACTAACATACATACAACATGCACAGCATGAAACTGATTTTATGCAATAAAAAGAAAATTTGAAGAAGCTAGAGATAAGCATTAATTACTTGGATAAGGTACGGCGGGAGCTTTGGTTGGCGTCTCAACCGAAGATGCAGGTGGGAGTAAAGTCTTCCCATCTGGAGGTTGAGACTCATTGGAAGATTTTGGACTGGAAGGAACTTTTTTCTGACTGCTCCTGTTTTTCTCACTGCTTTCCGAATGTGAGGTATCAGCATCATCGAATGGCTCCAGGTGACTGCGTCGGTACCGAGGCTTTGACAAAGGTTCTAGGTAAACATTTAAGCTATGCGAGGTCAGTGGGTTGTCCAACTCATATTGAAGGTACCCCTCGAATCCTGTGGAAACAAAAAGAAAGATAAGAGTGATTAGATTGTGAAGCAATAACAGGAGCCTAAGAAGAAAATCTCACATATAGGGAAGAGATAAATATTACAAGTTATTAACAAAGAAGGAATATTAAACATGCCCCAAAAAGAACAGCTGCAAAATAATTAACATACTATATTTAGGATACGGTGGCAGAAACGTGCAATGACGCATTCAATGTTTATCAAGGTCGAATATCATGCCCATGAGCACCGACCGGAACAAATTTACCCAGTACGCATCGCGTACGATTTGGGTGTCAGGCATTTTGTCAAGTGTTTTTCAAGCCTTCTAACTATTCTACACACCGACAGAAAACCTAATTCGTGTAAACAAAGCAACACGTCACGTTTTTTAACTCACCCGAAAAGAGGTTTAAAGTGGGACTCCAAAGGATGTTACTCAAGTACTGATAATTGTTTCGGTAACCAAGTAACTGTAATAAATATAAATGCAAAATATGCCCCATCGCTAAAAGGATTTCGGCCGGCCTATATAATTTATTTAATTAACATTATGTTTCTTCGGATCAGCTGTTGTCTACTACCCTCCCTAGCGATTGCTATAACAAGGTGGAATTATTAAACTTCTATGTAAATGGTCTACAAAAGTTTTTCCCAACCAGTGGGACGCAAAGATTCGAAAGTAATTATGATAACGATTTTTCTCAACAAAATAATTGCTACATTTAATGTCCTTAAAATTTTCCATTGATGATTAATATAATACTAAAATTCATTTACCGTAAAATCCACCTCTCGCAATAGATGGGATTTTGTTTTGATTGTGGCGGGACTCGGGTGTTTTTTTTTTACAAAATGGTTGGTGGGATGTAAGATGCTAAAGATTAAGAAGTGCTGGTCCACAACATTTTGAAAAGAATCCTTCCTCAGAAAAAGGTGGGCCTCCGGAAGGTATGTAGATCCCTTTCAGCAAGCCAAAAGTTGTACCCTGTTAAATTCTGATAAGATCACAAAACGCTATGCAGCCACGAGAGAAGCACCCTTCGAAACGTTCACAGGCTTCAGGTGAGAATTGGATACCTACATAACGACTGAATGAATAGGAAAGGGATTCTTGACCGCCGAGGACAAATCCCTTAGCTTCCACACAAAGAGTTTATGGATTTTCTTAGCCGAATGTGCAAAAATCAAATTGCGATAACGCAATTGATAATCAAGTAACTTTCAAAGTCACAATACGGTTGGCTATAAGATTTACTTTAATTATCGAATGGGTTCCAGCCATAAGGTGAGGTCGGGGATTCATTTTTGGATTTGTGATAATGAGAAAAGTTTCTTCACGACACAGATTCTTCGTCATGCGCTAGTCGACACTAATAACTTTCCTAAAAATGATGGTTGATGGAATAACTAAAACGACTGCGCGTGAAGACGAAACCACCGAAAACAACACAGTAGGCTCGAGTTCGAGGCCAGATCCCGGTCCCTGCTGGGTTTATCAAAATTATTTTTGAGAAAAAAATGAAATCGCGAGAAATTTGTTAGCTGAGAACAAAATCCAATGAGGATATTTTATATTTCAGCACAACGGAAATAATTTTCAAGGAACTAAACACAACCGTGAGTAAGACATTTTCCTAGCCGAGTACAAATTTCAATCCAAATTTCATTCCACACATTGGAATTAATCTTCGAAATATTAAATGACGTCTAGCGTTAAAAACAGTTTTCAAGTCTTTTCACAAACATTGTACTGCCACAGTCTTCGAGATGAGCAACGCCGAACGAAATTTTATTTCTATTTCTATACTGCGGTTGTGCCGTCGTAAATATGAGCAACCACAAAATAAAAGAGATCGAAATCTTTCGGTTTGGGTAGAGTGATGTGTCAGGCCGAAGATCCTATGCTGATAAACTTAAGACTCACCTCCGCCATTTTAACACATAAAACGGAAAAATTATAATTATATACCGTTATTCAAATAGATAAATAAAACTAGAAAACACTTAGTAAAATAATATAAAACATCTCCAACATCGCCAACTCCAGCAAAACATTTTTAAATCTAAATCTTTTCGACGATAATTTCATCCCAAATCGCAAAAAATGAAGTTTCATAAATTATACTTTAATATAGTAAATGAACGCATGGAAAAGCAAAAAGGTTGGTCATAAATCTACACTAATCACTTACACGTAGAATTTTTATTCCTATAAATATCCTGTGATGAAAAGCGAAATAAATACTGACTCCGTTCGCCTTGAGTCATCCCGTTTAGAAACGTTAATAGTACGTATATACAACATTTTTCAAAGATAAAAATAATTGTCGCTACCCGCAAAAGAAAAGAAGACGAGGCAAACCATCTGAGCATGGCTTTTTCTCCAAATTTCCGAACCATCCATCGCAACCATATTACTTACCTTCCGAGAAGCCTTTCACATAAAAATGCATCGAAACCCTTTGCATGAGAAGAAAACAAAAAGAAAGCATCCCCAAACCGATACCCGAACAAAAAAATAAGCGAAAAATCCGATCGTCCCTTCATTTTAACATAAAACCGCAAGGTTCGTTTCCACCGCAAAAAATATCCGACTTCGCACCGTTTTATTTTTTGTTTTGATGCAACCTTGTTTATCAGCAGCGCGAACGAGCGTGAGATGGGAAAGGAAGGAGGAAGGTTGACACGCGGGTAGGGAGAGAGAGGGGAAGGGAAATGAGTGGAGGGAGGAGAGAGGGGGAGGAGGGACTTCAGAAAGAATGAGGATGACGACCTCTAAGAGGTGTGGCATTTTGTGTGCGAACTGCATTAAGTGTTGACGTCAGCCGACTTCAAACACGTATTTAAAGTTGTTTGAACGCTAATTTAGCTTTATTTGCGTTCCCAATTATTCTCCTCTTTAAAATCAACGTTCAGTGAACGCACCGAAGAAGAAATCCATGTGGCTGAGCGGATTAATAGCTTCTGTTTGCGAGCCTCAACAATGAAAATCGCAATGGCGTGAACAACAACCAGCACACTCGATTGTATATTACGTGATTCGTAAAAAATGATAATTGGTGGACCAAGACAAAGTTGGTTGCCAAACTTTAAGTGCACAAAATGAAAACAATATGGAAATTTAACATCGTATAAAACAAACCTATGTTCTTTAACTTCAAAAACGAACAACTGAGTTTACCTTAGGCTTCAATCGGATTGATCATCTAGGTCAGTTTTTTCCCAAGTGCGGGTCGCGACCCAGTACTGGGTCGCAAGACTCATAAGGAAAATATGAGCATTCAGCGCATAACCAGCTGAATTATATTGAGAATGATAGGAAGCGAAATGGTCCTATTAGATAAATTCTATTTAGCAGACCTGATCCTAATCTAGGAGCTACATCCAAAATCTAGGGACCAGGATAGAACATAATACGATGCGAGTTAGAATAATCAGGGTTATTGAAATCTGCAAGCATTACATATTTAGCATAAATACAGGCATCCCTCGTTAGAGTGCGCTTCACTTAGTGCGTTCGTTATAGTGCCTTCGCTAAGTGCTGAATAATTGACACATTATTTTGGTCTTATACCACAATCACATAACTTTCTCATAACATTTATGATGTCACATTAATATTTGTAGGCAAGTTAAGATTAAATTAAACATCATTAAACTATGTATACAATCAACAAACACGATTGGAAAGGTGTACTCCAAATGCGTTCTTTGGGATTTCACAATGTTCTCAATATTTTTCGTTCAGATTAGTATTTAACGAGAAGCTAGTGAGGTACGTCGTAAAATACATGTAAGTCCTTCTGTAAAGTTGTCGTTATTATTGTCCGATTTTAACCAAAATTGGAATCGGTCGAAAATTTTTAATAAAACTTCTTAATACCAAATTTCATCAAAATACGTCCAGCGGTTCCCGAGTTGAAACAAAGGAACATTGTAAACTGCATGTAGTTAATGTAAAGCGGTCATAATTGTTGTCCGATTTCAACCAAAATTGAAATCGGTCGACTAATTTCAGCAAAACTCCCCAAAACCAAATTTCATCAAAATACATCCAGCGGTTCCCGAGTTGAAACAAAGGAACATTGTAAACTACATGTAGTTAATGTAAAGCGGCCATAATTGTTGTCCGATTTCAACCAAAATTGGAATCGGTCGACTAATTTCAGCAAAACTCCCCAATACCAAATTTAATCAAAATACGTAAAGCGGTTCCCGAGTTGGAGCATTGTAGGTCTTCATGTAAAGGAGTCGTACGTAATTGCTGTCCGATTTTAAGCAAAATTGGAATTGGTCGACCAATTTTAGCAAAACTCCCCAATACCTAATTTCAACAAAATACGTTGAGCGGTTCCCGAGTTTTAACATGCGGACGGACGGAAGGACGGACGGGAACGACCTCCCCTATATGCGTTTACCTCGTGCAAAGAACGCATAAAAATGTGATCTCTTCCATAGTTTGTTAGTGCTCTTTCGATGACAGCTAACCTACATTACATTTTGTCGATATCAGGAGTAATAGATCTTACTTATTCGATTTCACAGCGGCTAGTCGCTTTCATTTATCTTGTCCGTTTATTCGACATGTAGCATTTATTAGCTTCTCCATTAACTTCACTTGGTTACGAATTATTTGACGAAAAGGATTTTCGTTTAGGGTCATTCTGAGGCCAGTTCACGTCTGAAAATATATTACATCGCCGTACGTGCAAACGCGATGGGACAGTAGCAATGAAGGCGCAGCTATTTCAATCAGCAAGTTGGCCACTCTTCCAACAAGCAAGAAAAAAATTTCCGCTAGAAACAAACGTAAACCCCCTTCACCCTCGTTTAATCTTCTGTCTGATGTTTATTAGTCGCGTGATTAGTGTGTCGGTGAAGTTATTTTTTATTTTAATGAACCTCGAATTATGTGAAATGAATGAAAAGCATGAAAATACAAGTGCTAAGGATGATTCTGAAAAGAAACAAAAAAACCGTCAGTTTCAGAGAAATTTGAAGTAATTTGACAAATTGAAGGTGGAAAACGGCAAGTTGATATTTGCTAAACCTTGAAATTAGCGGGATCGAGAATAAGATAAAATGTATATTTTTATACGTTCATAAAAAGCACGTCTTTATATGTTTTAATTGTTCATTTGATTTAAGAACGAAAATATACCTTATAATCTATTTAGATTAGTTTTTATGATAAAAAAATCCCCTCGCTTAATGCAGCTTCAGATAGTGCTCTGTTTTCAGTAAGCAGTTAAGAGCAATGCCTGTACGACAAAAAAATATTACCTAGGCTGAATCTCTACCGAAATGGTAAAATAAGCAGAAAAATGTAATCGCCACTGCAATTGTTAGTCGCCAAAGACGAACGGGCGCCTGAGTTTGTCCAGCCCTGGATTTTAGTATATGTATATTGCTTTAGGTTGCGAGTTGATGAAAGGTCAAGTGATAACATTTTTTCTTCACGTTGCCTTCTCTTCCATTGGATCGCGAGTCAGCAGAAAAACCACTGATCTAAGCAGTTCACGCAGCTATAACGAGTAAAGCAGATGCGACTTTCAACTGTGCTAAGTAGCCGTCCTCGATTTAGCAAGCAACAAAGAAGAGTTCCAACGAAGCAGATATGAGACGCGCATCGTGAGAAGAGATTTCGCCTTTTATTTAATATATTTTTTCGATTCGCTTCCGTCAAGAAATTTAAAAAAATATATCGCTCCGGCTCTACTTTGATTCGCTGCGATACACAAATAACAGTAAGCAAAACCGCGCAAGTCGAGGGAAACGACCCTTTTGCTCCGTAAAACCAGTCGATTTTGAAGGGTCAGTGATCGCACGAATACTTTCTCAAAAGATTTAAAATGCGCGTTTTTTTTAATACACGAACGCGCTCTTTTGCGATGGTAACCCAGTTTCAATTCTAGCAGAGTAACGAGCATTGCGGCGACAATATCTCTCCGAATGACTGCATACGACCACAAATGCGGAAAGCTCAATTAAAGAAAACAGAAGCGAGGGAGAGATTCTTCCCAACTCGTCACCACCTCGTACAATGACGTATCGGCATGCTTCGATCGATGCATTCCGCCGTTTTCAAACCGGTATTTCATTCTTAGGCAAGAGTGATGCATCCACTGGAAGGAGTTGTCGGTACTAATGCCACGCGAACAAACTGATCATGCCCAACTATTCAAACACACACAAAAAACGCAAGTATCATGAACTTTCTGACTCACGGGCTAAAACCCTTTGTTTAAAACGATCATCATACCATATAATTGAAAAAGAAATGTATGTGAAAGACCTCTTCATAAACTTATGTTATTCTGTGCACCTTAATCAAATTTCCCTTTTCTCAATTTTTTAATCCAATGTATATTTGCTCAAATTTTTAATCCCGAGTTTATTCGAACTCATATTTAACACGACAGTGATTGGAGTTCGATTTACTCATAACTTAAATCCTAAAATTGCTTACTCGGAATAAAAATATTTTTTGAGCGCAGAAGCATGCTTTCATAAAAATGCATTTTCGGAAAACGAGTGTTTTTCCCGGGGAAGTTAAAAATAAAAATTCACACTCATCTGTTTTACTCTTAAGAGTCTATGGCAGGCGAGCGAATACAAGGAAAACCAAAAGTTCATATTTTAAAGGTTTCAAACTTGTTTTCTATAACAACTGAGTTTATCATATCTCGGGAACTAGATCAGGACAAATAAATAAGACGCATTTCGAAGGAACCTTTGCCCCTAAAACAACACCGGTACGAAATGGATAAGCAGAGGTTTTGGTTGGCCATATTTAGCCCCTCCATATCTCCGCCGACCTCTGAGATTCACGTGACATCACGTGGACGAGCAATGCAACCTTGAGCTGTTGACACAGAACGAAAATTATATATGGAAAATCTAGAAAAATCGTATTTAATAATTAATTGGACGAGTGCCCTTCATCACGACGTGCGGGGTAATAAATCCCTCCGAGTTTAACATCAAGTATAATCGACGAAAAAACAAGAAAAACGCTTTCGCCCTCCGGGTGTTTTTTGTTTTTTTTCGGCATGAGTCAGGAAGTGCAACGGCGATATAGGCAGAACGGCGAGACATTCTTAAGCGCGAAATTTGCACCTGTTAAACAAAATCGCTCTCTTGACAGCGTATGCGGGACCCGCATGGAGGCTAGACTGATGAGAGCCGGGACAAATGACGCACGGATACGCGCAATTACCAGTCCATTTACTCCGCGTCGAAAATATTTAAATAAGGAGGAAAAGAATAAATAAGAGTTTTACAGGAGTACTATCAGTAAAACATTTTTAAGAGGAAAATACCTTATTGAGATGAAAATACCGCGAATACTTCTCGAAACGACAAATGCTATTCGACGCAAAATATTCTTACCCAAAATACAAGTTCACGTTCGAAAACATGGAATGACGACTCGCCACGCCTTCACAATCATTCGGAGAATTCTGTAGAAACTTCGTCTATGAACAGCGAGTTATGAATCTGATGCAACAGGAGTATAACATACACGACTCAAGTGGCAAAGGCTCCTCACGCATTGGTTTTTCCGAAGAAAACCGCTGCAATATCCTGTGACCTCATTTTAGCTGTCGGAAAGCCTTGCAGCGCCATGGTAATGAGTTTTCAAGATGCAGTATTTGTCAGCCGTTTCATAAACGACTCGTAACACAATAGGTCGCACAGACAAGCCTATGTAGATCTTTGAAAATATTTAATCGCCAAGAGGAATTTACGTCAGCTTTCAGTTGACCGTGGACATTTAAATAATATTCTGTTACGTAAGCAAAGGTGAAAGAACATGTTTTGTCCGGTCTTTCCCAAAGCGATATCAAGTTACGAAATTCACGGCTGTCTCCCGTCTCGGTTCATTTATAATACTGAAATCCCGACTGGACGAATTTCAGATTTAAAACACGAGCTATCCTTGAATAAGACATTTAACTACTTATTTATCAACAGAGCACAGCTGGAACATAAAAGTTCAAAAGGTAAAATGTAGTGAATTTCAATGCGATAGATCGATTCGAAAGTAGAATTAATACTTATATGCTTGATATAAGACCTGAGGAACTCAACGTGAAATCAGGAACTCTTTACGCGGAGCAAGGTTTTTCTTGTCACGAGCAATCCTACGTTTAGTGGCACCTTAAGACAGGGAATAAAAACTGGAACAATAAGCGATTGAATTTTTGTCATTTTTATTTGACTAAAAATGGATGAGCGTAGTATGACAATTATTTCGACGAATACGAAGAAGAAAATGTCACAATTTAAAAAAATAAATACAAATATGAAATGCCGATCGGGACGGCAAAGAAGATATGCAACAATTACGCGCAATCTCGGTAAAGCCAAGACTTGCGCCCTCCCTTCCCTGCCAGATTTCAACAGTGGCTGAAACGTACTCTTCACAGAGTCAAGACGAACTGATCGACCCAAGGATGCATCACTTAATTGTATTCAAGCGAATAAATGTCGGCAGACAATGAATATCGCTAAACAAATGGGCTTTTCGTGGGGTACTTCTCAAACTTTTAATCTTCATCGTCTCAATTTTACCATTTTTCATTATGCTGCTGTTCTTCTCCTTCAACCCTGACTCGAATCTTTTCATTTAAGTAAAGACTTTTAAGCAATCTTTAATCTTTCCAATCTATCCTTATTTTATGTAAAATACCCGATATTGTATCCCATTTCACTCGGTCCAAAGCTTCCTCCCAATCCACAAAACAAAAGTACATATCCTTATTGACTTCTTGCACTCTTTCTATCATCATCCTCACACATCCTAAAGCATCTCTTGTCCCTCTTCCTCTTCTAAAACCAAACTGATTATCTAGCAGCCTCTTTTCTATTTTATCTTCAATTCTTTTAGTTATTATTCTGGTTAGAACTTTAGCTGCATGAGAAATTAAACAAATAGTTCTGTAATCCTTACAAATTTTTGCATTGTTCTTTTACTCCAGTGGGGAAATAATTCATATAACGATCGGACACTTTTTTGGCAGTTAGGGGAAATAATACATAAAGTTTTGAAACTTGGAACATTTGTTCGATAGGGTAATCTAACTAACATAACAAACGTTGACATGCCTGTCGTCTACGCGTCGGCCGCTATGGCGCCAAAATGGCCGCCGGAGCACGACTCTCGACTGGCCTTTCGCGAATAACTCGGAAACGGTCAAATCTACGGCGAAACTATACGAAGACAAACTTGTAGAAAATAATATTTCCTACAAGAAAGGTTTTTTGCAGTTTTTTGCTACTGCGATGGTATAGCAGCAAATGAGCGTTTTTTTTTGCGGAACGCAGTCCGCGCGCTGTCTTAAAATCAAGTGTTTTGAGTTCGTTTCCACACCGCCAGCTGTGGTAGAGCTCCAGACGCGTTTTTTATAGTGGTTTCCCCTTTAGGCACTAATCCACTGTTTATTTCAATTACTTAACATAAGTAATAACGAGCTTACAACACTTGATTTTAAGACAGCGCGCGCGGCCTGCGTTCCGCAAAAAACGCTAATTGTCTCTCCTTCCGAGTAAATAATCTTAAATTCGTCTGAATTTATCTCGCCTTCTCCTTCCCACCGAACTTCTATAAGACCTACTATACCTACATTGTTCCTTCTCATTTTAAGTTCTCTATTTCCCCCCCAGAATTCATAGTCCTATCATTCCATGTGCCTAGTCTTAATTTCTCACTACTTGCTTTATTCTTATTAATGCTACATTTCCTCTGTGCAACCCCTAGGATAGTCCCCACCCGGAGATCCGATTGGGGGACTATTTTAGCTCCGGAAAATTTTATCTCAGAGAGATCCATAGAGGTATTTGCAGTCACATCATAGGAAATATAATGAGGTAGTTTCCCCTTGATTTCCTCATCGCGGTTTCACAAGAGTGATTACCCATCTTCAACTGTTCAGATCCATATGACCACCACCTACAGAGGTACTGTGCAAGCTGCTGCCCTTGCACAGGGGAATGTAAAACCCCAAGGCTGTACAACTCCAAGACTGCTTCTTAGTCTGCCTCTTCCCCTCAGACCTTTCCGGCTTGGGTGGTCCTATCAGGAGAATTATCTCCCGCCGGCATAGCTCTTTGGTTCATAAGAGTACACAAACCCTCCCACTTCGATAAGGTTATGCAGTCCAAAGGGAGGGTGTCAATTTTTATCAGCAGCGACAAGTAATAAAAATTATTCGCGAATAGAGCGGTCACAGCGCCTTGCAAACTAAGTCCCGCGTCAAAACGACCAAATTGACCTACCAAGATGAGAAAGTCCCTAACAAAAGTAACTTGCAACGGAAACACGCCATTCCTACGATCCATTCTGCGTATAGCGGCACCACGCGTCTAGAAAATGAAGCAGGCGAGAGGAAATGGGAGAAAGGGAGAGGGATATAGTGGGAAACGGAGGGAGGAGGGAACACGAAGTGGCGAGGAGACGAGAGGGTTGCTAGCGAGGCGTCTTGAGTGAGAAGGCCGAAGTCGAGCGGGAAATGTAAGTTGACAATCGAGCATCATGGGAGAGGGCGCGGAGGCACAAAGAGAAGAGAGACGCCCTCGACGGAAGGAGGAAAAAAAACAAAAGAGGGTAGTAGATGACGCGAAAGGGAAGGAAAGACTTAGGATGCCGGAGGCTGGATGGCGAGGCCGCACACATAACACAGCCTCCGAGCTCAGGAGTTCGAGGGATGAAAGAAAAACCACGTCAGTCTCCAGGCCGCCGTTGCCATCCGACCACCCTTGCGGTCAAGGAGGAATAGAAGCAGACACCGAGGTGTGGAGGAGGGGGGAGAGGGGAGGAGACGATGGATAGAGACACTGAAAGGGTCCAGCACTCCTTGAGATGGGATGGAACTCGAGTGGAAGGCGTTTGGAATGGGGGGGAAGAGTGTAAGGGGAGGGATAAGGTGTTAGATGACGGTAAACCGATTTGAGGGAATTTCGTGATGCGCAGGGGAAGGGGATGGGATGGAGTGCTAGGGGAGGAACATAGGAACTTCGACGCGCCGACGCATAGGTATCTTTCGAGTCACGTTAGATACGCGCATTGCGGGCGCCGGATGCGAAGGCGAAGGCCACTCCTGAATACGCGAAAATACAAGACATGTGCGAAAACTCCTAAATTATCGGGTGATATCAATTGTTTCCGGCAGCTACCGGGGTAGTAATCATAAGCATATTAAGAAATTCAAACACAAAGTGACGCTATAGTTTTCACCAGAAAAAATCATCGAAACGGAATTGAAAGTATGATCGAAATGAAATTTAAATTCTTTTGAAATTTGAACTTTGAGAAGGAGAAAAAATCCTGTACTTGACCGGGAATCGAACCCGGGTCTCCCCATTTGCCGGATAGGTGTCAAGTACAGGATTTTTTCTCCTTCTCAAAGTTCAAATTTCAATTTCAGATTTATGCCCGCATGCATAAAAAGTCTTCTCAACACCTATGTTTCTCTTTAAATTCTTTTCGTTGATTTTTTTTCTACTCATACGCTATATTTGACATACGGGATTTCCTGGTCTATTAAGTTGTTGTTACAATAAAAATAACATTTGCTACAGTGATACATTCAACCGTCAAAAGCAAATTATAAACGATTGACATCAAGTCTAATCCCACAGACCGTGAGGCTCCCTCTTCGCCACGCAATGTACATGCACAAATGTACATATAATAACCTAACAACTTGCACGAATTATATACATGTTATTTTTTAAAAGCATCCCATCACAAAGCTAAGCCGAAAGTGAAAAATAAGGGACAAATTCACCACCTGCGCTCATTTCGATGAACATATAACGATATGAAAGTAGTCTTGAAATTCCCAGAATCACTCTTTAAAAATGCGAAAAGTGGAGAAGAGTTCCCGAAATTTCGCTTATTTTAAACAAAGTGGACCGATATGGGGAGGGAAAAAAACTAAAAAAACGCACCGCCGTCGTATTCTCGGCGCGTCCATTCCGCGCACTTTCCCACAGTTTCTCCAGGGTTTATTTTGCGCGCGACAGCTCAGGATTCCTCCGCGTCCTTCACTTTCCTTCTCGGGCATCTCGAGTTGACCCGAAGCAAAAACGAAAGTAATGTCCCGCGGACAAAAGGACGTAAACCTTTAAAAGCTATGAAAAAAGCGACTTGCGCGATTCGAAACCAACTTGTCGGTTTCTGCACGCACGCACACGCATCAACAGTATGCACGCACGCAAAGAGAGAGAGAAGGAAAGAGAACAAAAATATGAAATGCAGTCGGACAGAACAACGAACCGGTGTGGCAGAGAAAAGGTTTGTGTACAAGGCTAAGCGAAACCTAATGTTCGAAAGTAGAATCGCTAAATAGCGATTATTTTGTTGAGGGTAAGAATAAAATACGGGAGAACACGCTATTATTGTTCGAAAGTTTGACAGCTCGAAAATTCGATAGCTCGAAAAATCGATAGCTTGAAAATTCGATAGCTCAAAAATTAAATCTTACAAAACTGTTCACGATTCTTTAAGGGGGTCATGATGTTTAATTAGCTCAAGTCGAAACAATTGCGGCACTTCTGACGTGAACTACTGAATCCCACGTTCCCGCAGAATTCCAGGAACAAAGAGATTCATTAGGGCGAAGAGGAAAAACAAAAACTTCCTGGCCGCATCTCAAATAGAAACCCTTCCTAGGGACACAAATTTGCGAGGTTCTCACAAATCACAAAGAGCAACAACAACGGCGAGACTTATCAATCCGCGGGGATCCCGAAAGTCCCTTTCGGGGAGGGCAACAAGAAAGCCGACGCACCTAAAAATACCGGAGAGAGGAAATGGCGAGGGCATTTCCTTCGACATGAATTAGGAGGGTACCAGGAATAGAAAGAGGCGAGGACGGAACGGGGAGACGATCAAGAAAACGCAACTCTGTAATGGATTCAGATCTTTGTAGATTCGTCGATCTACCCGAGTAGATCAAAAAAGTTAGGAAAGTGTACAGTGTATTTATTACAAATAGGCGTGTTTCGTGCGATGGAGTATATGAAACTATACGATATAATTTGACCGAACACACACTATAAAACAGCAAAACACCACTACTCGATTGTATCTCCGTCTATTAAAAATTCCTTCTCTCCCCTTAGTTGGTGCCTCAATATACACATTACGTAATTTTAATGACTAAGTACTGCAAAACGATACATCATAAATGATGCCAGGGGAATACTCAATTTTTATTTACCGATTTATTTTCTAATTAGTTGTAATAAACCAAACAATCGAAAATCATTTAAAACATAGTAGTAATAGTAGTTGTAATATACTGAAAGTATTTTGCTTACAGGGGACATAGCGGCAACGCAGCGTGGTTCCCCTTAGCAACCTTTACCTTCCCTCCGTATATGATTGGCTGTGAGGGAGGAGTCTTTCCCGCCAAGCCCCCACCCCTCCTCTACCCTGAAGTGTCAATCCCAAAGTAATTTCGTCCAGCGTATAGTTTTTCCAACCTTCTTATGGCTACTGGAGAGAGAGTTTTTCAATTCGAATTCAGCTGTAAGGCGAACTCGATAATTCTTCCTTGAATAATAATCATGTCAAATAAATTCGATAAACCATCGGTTTTCATACAATGATAAGACGTAAAGATAAAAATATAGGCAAAGAAATTTATAAATTGAAGTAATAATCTATTTCGCGAACGGAAATATATTATATATCTCATCACTACCTTTTCTTTTCCTTTAGTTTATATATATATATATATATATATATATATATATATATATATATATGCAGTGGAATTTCCATAACTAACCATAACGCCTGCAACTCGAATACTTTTTTGTTTCCCTTAAAGTTCGACTTATGAAGTTTCACTATATATATATATATATAAATGGATGTCAACAAGGTGTTGGGATGAGGAAACCCAGTGAGCACTCACCAATCAGACAACTTCAGGTTGGCGAGGCCCCGGGGATGTCGAAGCGACACACGTAAAAGAACACTAAAACACAGAAACATCACAAACGTAGAAGCTTTCGGAATTGTTCCTTCATCAGCTACAGATATATATATATATATATATATATATATATATATATATATATATATATATATCTTATTACCTATGTACCTGTGTACAGGATTGATCAAAACGACTTATTGAGGAATAAATTAAACATTATAAATGACTTCTATCAGAAACTTATCCATTTTAGCTGGAAAAAAACCTGAGCACTCAGAGAAAAATGTGGTGGTTAAACACACAACCTGCGATATTGTACGGCGAATAAAATAGCGACAACCCGATTACCGTTCAGAAACAATTTCATCCAGCACGAGGTAGAGAAACGGATGCATCAAGTCCGATCGCGTCGTATAACTCTGCTGTCGATGTTTGAGGTCGAGAGCTCAGAAAGAGCTGCATCGACCCTTCCGAGAGACGCAGAACGATTTTCAAAAAAGCGCTACGTAATATGTTAGGAGGTCGAAGATCTTTCGGAGGATCCACCCGACGCGGACAACGTAACACTCACGAGCCCCGAGGGCCCTCACGTCCTCTCTCCGTCCTGAATACCTGCGTAGCGGCAATGGCTTAAGGATGGGCTAGCGTGCACGAACCAGCCAGCTACGCAACAAACCCCGATACCTATCTCCCTATCTGGACCGGCTCTATACAAGCAAACGATGAGAATACGGCACGGGAAAGGGGTAAGGAGGGAGGGAGAGGGGGAGTGAGGGGGAGGAGAAATGGGGGAGGTGGGGGCGGGAATGCATTCTTGGCACCTAAATCCATCAGCGGATCGTAAAAACTCGTGCAGCCTCTCTCGAGAAAGGGGAGAGTTTTGTTTTGGTAATCGGGTTTCCGAGTACCCCCCTTTGGACGTATATGTTCCACAGGGCTCCGCATCTTCCCCACAAAATTTTTCAATGTTCCCAGTTGGCTTATATATATATATATATATATATATATATATATATATATATATAAAGGGAAAGGATGCACACATCAACGGTTTTTTATACAGTGCACTTCAAGATTTATATATACGCTCCTACTCGAGATTTCCTTCAGCCTCATAAGCTCCACAGACACGCTCGTTCATTTAGCACGTGAGGAGTGAAAAATAATCGATTCTCCATGCGCACTTCGACTTTATTCCCCTAATAAAATGCACATAATGCCGGAATCCAGGAAGCGTTACGGTTTTCACTGCACATTCCAATATTTTTCCTAACGATATGAACCTTATGCGGACGATTAGTTAAAAAATAAACAATTCCAGGATGAATTGCCGATTTAATTTTTCGGATGAAACCAGTTCATGATTAAGTTGGTTCCGTGCGGTACTAAAACGATTTACTGATCATATAACTAATAGAGGACCGGTTAGTTACCACTGATGATAGTCAATTTACAGCTGAAATGGACGTCTTGCTCGCTCACTCGTGCTAAAGCTACAGAAGTAACCTATAAATAGTCAATCTAGGGTAGAATTCGATTCAAATAAGCAAACGACATACAGGCGTTAAAACGGAAAGACATTGAAAAAGTACACGTTATAAGATCTAAGCTATAAAACTTAACCTCTAGAGTCAACTTATCGTTTAATATCGGTAATACGCTGCGCGTATGTTAAATTTCATTGATCTGCCTTTTGCATCAGAATATTATTAGAAACATAATTATAAAATAACAGCAATGGTAATAGTAATAAAATAATAAGTTTATTAGTAATACATAAAAGCAGAAAAAATATTTTGACAGTTGAGCTAAGCTAACGTTTTTTTATTCCCTGTGTAAAAGAAGATCCCACATTCTTCATTCTTCAGTGGAATAATAGATTAAATCTGATCTAATACAACGTACTACCGCATTCCAAACAATCCAAACTCGCTTTGATTTTACGGAGTAGAAATATAACATGTATACACATAAATGCGTGATGGTCTTGCGAGTCGTGAATAATGAGACGATATCAACGCGCGATGTCTCTTTATTAGTCGGTCTTCCACGAGCTCTGGCTATTTGGCTCTTTCCTTTATGGGACCAAATGAGTTGCGTCGCTACAAGCTTGAAACTACATAATGAGTAGCGCATTTAAATTCCCATCGCAATGTTTATGAACACTGCTCCGCCTGAAGCAGGAGTGTTAAAACAACCCTACCACTGGCAGATAATTCGGTGTGACTGAGAATCAAGCATTAATTTGGTTGACACAAAAGTAAATGATTCGCGTTAAAATCTTCACAAGGGCACAAAGAAAAGATTTCGTGAAGGAATTCACGTACTAGTAGCAAATACGGAGAGGGAATGACGCTAAAAATATAAGCCTTCCCATTACGGGGTTCGTTAAATTTCAGAACCTCGAAAGATGTATGTAATTAGTCCTCGAATTAGTGTGGACAGGTTAATATACAAAGAGAATTGGCCTTACATTCATTTATCTATGATTTGCTTCCAAGATTAAATAAAACAAAACGCTAATCTTTGGGACAGTTCTCATACTGATTTTTTCATCCAATCGTCTAGTATTGAGTCATAAGACATGATTTACGAAAATTCACACGTTTTCTCGTGAAGACACGAACCATTTGCCTTACAAAACGCACAAATGACTCGCGGAAAACCATAACGCAAAAACGGTAATTATTTTAAGTCGTTTCATAACAAGCGAAAATTACGCTACACCTTCCCGTCAGTTGCTGAAGGCATACGTGTATTATTAGCAGTTGAAGTCATACGCATATTTTAAAGAATCAATTCACAAGAGGCTTTCGCTGTCTCTTGTTCGCGATAGTTCACTGCCAGATATCGCCATAAAACAAGAGCTACGATTATATCGATTAGGCTAAATAGTTCTTATGTTAGTAGGAGGACGCCGCTTAAACCAACGACGTCGCTTTTTGTCTGGCGAAGGACAGCACTTACGAAACCGTCCGTTAGCCATGCGATAGAATGGACACCGCAAAAAGATTGGCATTTCGAGAACGCAGTCTTCCCCCCCCCTCCCCGCCCACAATCTCCCCTTGCCCCACTCCCTCCCGCCCTTTCTCAATCGCCGTAATGGAACGGAAAAGGAACTGCCACACGAGAGGAGTGTCCCCAAACTCCCCTGGTGCGGACGGAGTGGGCAGTTAAAAGTCGCCAGCGTCCATTAGTGCCGACGCCACGAGTTCAGCAAAATCCAGCCCCTCTCGTGGTATTCGGAGAAGGACGTGGTCCGGAAGTCTCCAACCCGACCGAGTTTTTTTTATAAAAACTAGTAGAGAGCCCGCAGTTCTACTGCGGGAAATTTTGAGAAACGTAAAAAAAAAAATATTATAATAAACGAAGAACGATCAAAAAAAAGAATTAAACGTCGGGAGAGATAGGCAAAATGAGTAACAAGAACAAAAAAATAATACCGTGAAGACGAACAAAAATGATAAAAGCGGTAACAAACGGAGAGCAAAGAAAACAAGTAGGGATGTACACGGGTTTCCCGTGGTACAGAAGTGCTTTTTGCCAAATTCGCCGTAGTATAATCGTATTCTTATGTATTTCCTTTGAAATCAAAACATTATTTTCCCTTATATTTTGGTAGCCCTGATTTTTACATCCGTTCTAAACATGTTCATTTTGTTTTCCCATTCTACACACGCCCTACAAACGAAATTTCTTTTTAAAATCGGTGCAGCCAATACCTTCCAAATTCATAGTTGCAGAAAACTTCTAACACACAAACCTTGATATTGTGGTAGCCTTGCTTAGTCGACCCGGTTGACATGTTGTATTTTGGTTATTTATTTATCTGAAGATTACATATACCATATTTGGTTACAATTCATGGGGTCAGTTCTCTAGAAATACGTGTAAAACAAATATTATTTTACTTATTACTATGGTAGCCCTGCTCTTTAGATCCGCTTTAAACGTCTTGATTTCATTATGGTTTGTTGTACGAATCTTATAAACAAAATTTAGTTGAAATTCGTTCAGCCAATTCCTTCCAAATCTATATTTACTGAAAGAGTTTAATTTGTAATTATATCACCCCTGTTTGGTTCATCCGGTACAAATATGCTAGTATGGTTTTCTATATTATGTGTAAATCTCCCCATTCTTCCACCATCTCTCTTCCTTCCTCTCATTCTCTCGCTCTCTCTTTTCCTTCCATTCCCTCCCCCTCTCTCTTCCTTCTTCCCATTCACTCCCCCTATCTCTTCCTTCTTCCCATTCACTCCCCCTATCTCTTCCTTCTTCCCATTCACTCCCCCCCTCTCTCTCTATTCCTTCCTCTCATTTGCTCCCTATCTCTTCCTTCCCCCATTCTCTCTCCATCTCTCTCTTCCTTACTCCCATTCTCTTTCCCTCTCTCTCTCCTCCCATTCTCTCTCTTTCTTCCCCCCATTCTTCCACCCTCTCTCTCTCTCTCTCTCTCTCTTACTCCCCTTGCTAGTCTTTTAATATTTGAAACTGAAGAAATAGCTTGTTATGCCATTTCTTATTTACATGAATAATTAACTGACCTTGAATTCATTTACATGTTATAGGCTTACGATATTGAGTTTGGCAACACTATCGGTCGCCATGGAAGGAAAACTTTTTCATAACTTGAGATTTTATAGTTTAAAACTCAACTTTGAAAAAATTCGATCCGTATTTGAGAAACTTCATTATTTTCTTCGCCCTCGAGTTCAAGCCCTGACTTTATACGATGATTTTTAGTAGTTTTAATGTACAAATGAAAAATAGTCTACAACATCCCTATCATTTTAAATGAGGTAAATGATAACAGAAAATATTAAAAAATAAATAAATTGGTCAAATGAATCTGTTTAAAAACCAATCTACCACTCTATACTCTTTATTGCGGTTAAAATGACACATTCCACTTGTTTCTATGTTATGTAGTTTTTGAGTTATGAATACATACTTATACTTGACCGGACACCGTCTCAGACACTCAATTATATATATATATATATATATATATATATATATATATATATATATATATATATATATGGATGTCAACAAGGTGTTGGGATGAGGAAACCCAGTGAGCACTCACCAATCAGACGACTTCAGGTTGGCGAGGCCCCGAGGATGTCGAAGCGACACACGTAAAATAACACAAAAACACAGAAACATCACAAACGTAAAGCTTTCGGAACTACTCCTTCTTCAGCTACAGAGAGAGAGAGAGAGTTCTCTCTCTGTAGCTGAAGAAGGAGTAGTTCCGAAAGCTTTACGTTTGTGATGTTTCTGTGTTTTTGTGTTATTTTACGTGTGTCGCTTCGACATCCCCGGGGCCTCGCCAACCTGAAGTCGTCTGATTGGTGAGTGCTCACTGGGTTTCCTCATCCCAACACCTTGTTGACATCCATATATCTATTTTACCTTTCCTTTTCCGTAAGTTGTTATATATATATATATATATATATATATATATATATATATATATATATATATGTGTGTGTGTGTGTGTGTGTGTGTGTGTGTGTGTGTATTATTAGCATAAAAGCCTGTCAATATAAGCAAGCTCTTGGGAGTGTGCCTCTTGTGCGTGGCCAAGAGATATCTACCTAGTAAGTTTACATTATTACTGTGCTCCCCCCGAGTCCGAACCAATGGACTCGCAACCAACGTTAGCACCTCCTTCGTCAAAACCTTCCTCTGCACCAAAACCAACAATCATCCCTCTTGCAAAACCTATTTCACATTCTACTTCTGCTCAACAATTAGTTACTCCTAATTCCTCTCCTATTCCCTCCATAAAAACTATCGGCACGTCCGAATGGCAAAGAATACGTTCCGCTTTCTATTCTGTTCTCGATGCAGCACCAATAACGCGGCTCATCGGCTTCTCAACTCTACTCGTAAAGTGCACCTCCGATAAAGACCATCGCGCTGCCTGCGCAATGCTTAAAGAACTAAAAGTGAACTATTTTACGTGTTCCCTCCAAGACGATCGCATGCCGCAATACGTTGTACGTTGCATTCTTGCTGATACTGATGTCGATGCTATTGCTCATTTTATCGAGCGGAAAGGTATTTCCGTTCATGAAGTGCGCCAAATTCAGTCGATTCGCCCCTCACCTGATAAAAAGCACGTGGCATTTCCGCGACTAACCCGTATCCTACTGAAACCTTTCTTATTACCTTAAATATACCTCCAAACGCACGCGACTTCGAAAGTTTTACTGGAGTGTGTGGTATTTCCGCGCGCATTTCAGTATACAAGCGTCCCTTGTCTCCTCCCCAATGTCGCCGATGTCTGCAACTGGGCCACACTCGAAATCATTGCAATATTCTACCCAAATGTGTCTACTGCGGTGACTCCCTCGACAGTTCAATGTGTCCCTCTACCCCCGGATCTCCACTTCCTCGCAAATGCGCTAACTGCGGAGGAGATCACACGGCTAATTACCGTGGCTGCCCAGTTTAGCGCGAAGCTAAATCCACCTACGTAGGCAACCATCTGTCTCGTTCAACTTCTCTTAATGCAACCCCACCGGCCAATCCTCCCGACTCTTCTTCGTTTCCATCTTTTCCGCAACCCTTGCCAAACCAGCATTTTAATTATTACCAACCCTATATGCTGCCTCCTCACTTCCAGTCTATCCCTCCTCACTTCCAGTCCATCCCTCCTAATTCCACTCCCGACTCTTCGTCTAATCTCAACAAAGACACCGAGTGGTTTAATTCTATTCTTCCAACTTTCCGATCTCTCAAAACCAGCCTAGAGCGCCGTATCTTCTTATTTATTGAACTTTTCAAACTTTCTAACTAATTTTATTTATATTTCCACCATATCTCCTACAATGCAAACTACTCGACTCTCGATCTTTTTACGTAAAATTACGATTTGAGTTGCATTTCTTTTATGGTCCTGAAAAGACTCAACTCTATCACGTCTTCACCCCTCATCTGTTCTTACTTGGCCATAAACTGTAAATATTGTTATGAAAAGGGCCGTTTGTTGACTCCTCCCCCCTTTTTCCCCTGACTGCAACTCAAAACGCTGCCAACCAAATCGTATATTTTTCTTTTTTTTTAAATTTTAATGTTATTTACTTATTTTCATTATTTTTTATTATTCTATAGTATTAGATAACTAGACTAATTAGCTTAAAATTTTACATCACACCTGTTCCTTAAAAAAATATTGCGCATTACATTTGAATAACAACTATGCATTATTATCTGCTGTTCTTTTGAATACTAGAGGGTTTAGTTCATACCCTTTTTTCCTCTTACATTAATCTATTCCTAGTATGTAAGGAACTATTTATAGTAACTACTATTGATATGGACGATTTTTCTGCCCTAAGGCATTTTGTTAATAGTATTAATTAGCACTTAAGTTCCAATCATCGCACTGCTTTTACTGCCGGTAAAGTGAGGCACACTCACGAAGACGGCATACGCTTGGTCCTTCAGACCGTCTTAAAACGATTTGGATTTGGAGCCTGTCAATATGACGGGTATGCGTGGAATAAATATCAAATTTAAGGCACTTCCCATTCTTCCTCCTTTTCTTTCTTCCATTCTCCTCCCTCATATTTTAAGTTTATATTCTATTTTTCCCGATTTTTCGACATTTCAAAAAGAGGTTGCAATGAAACAAAATCATGAAGGACAAAAATCGATTGAAAATTTATGTGAAAAGTTTCATGTAAATTTAAAACAAATTAACAAGTAGCGTAAAAACTTTAAGTCAGAAACGACTCCAATGCATTGTAATGATGGGCAACTCAACATTTCAAATAGGAAGATACTTCACGCGTACATTGAAAATATCTTTTCGTTTGTAAATTTTATTATTAAAGCAAATTACTATATTGACAATGATTATGATTAATTTCTTTCGATAATTAAGCAAGATATTTGACGCATGGCCAGTGCATTTATAGCGATTACAAAAATGTGTGAATTAAAAAAGCTACTTACTAAGTTCTTTCGTCGTCAAGGTAAACAAAACAAAAAGCTAATTAAAATATTAGTGGTCGTACGTTCCTTCGCATTTCTTCCGTGCCTTAGAAATGGCACTGCAGCAAACAAACCTATCGTTCAAATTATGTCATCATTACTCCTTTCGATTAAAATGCATTCAAAATATATAAAAAGAGTTCTCACAATTGATTTCAAATACAATATCAAAGTTCGTGTCATTTCTTTCGGATATAGACGTAATTTCGCTAGATCAGCAACAATGTCGTCGCCCTTGACGACAAAATTTTTCGTCTAAAATTTAGTCAAATTTTCGTGTTAATGACGAATCTGTGGAACGATTCGCCGCGTATTCGAAAATCGATGGCTGGAAAATGAATATCCGTTCTTATAGGCGTCGTTTGGTGCAAGTCCCGTATTCATACCGCAATTCTAAGTGATTTTAAAATGCAAATGAAAAATGTGCTGCAACTATGCAAACGTAAAAACCGTGAAAACACACAGAAAGGACAATTCTCTTTAATATATGTATATTAGATGACATTTTCTGGTAATAACCTTTATATTAGCGCACTTAAATAAATAAAAAATCCCAACCCGCAAAAATCAGGAGTGATCTCATCAACAAAGATTGTATGCACAAAAATTACCCGCAATTGACGTGACTCGATAACATTGTCTCCAAAATACTATCGTCCTCAGACCGACCATGAGTCACGAGAAATTTACCAAGTCATACCACGCACAAACCATTCCCTATCAAAAATATGCCGAAGATAATGAGAAATTATTATGAGTTTCAGACCGTAAGAAGTACTGCGTCCTCGGATAATGGAACGATCGAACGTGCATAGGTACATACGTATCCTAGGGAGAGGTGTGGGACATGATACGATTTGGTTTACAAAGTTTTCTTTCATTTTGGATCTATCCCCGTAACTCTTTGATGAAAGGGAAAGTGAAACATAACACTCTCCTGTTAAGTGAGAATTATGACTAAAGCTAAAACTAACAAGTAAGGAAAGAGTTGCTGAAGCAGACAGTAAATGGCGGTCTTTAAAAAAATAGACAGACGGGCAAACCGAGAAAACGTGCAGAACGAGACAGAATACATGGCGAAAAAATGAGCGCGTAATACAGACGAACAAACCGAACTCATAAGCGGATTTAAAAAAAAAACAAACGCTAAAAACTAAGGCCGACATTTCTTCGCTATACATATCTTCCCTCGATCGGGAAGGAAATTCTTCAAGAAGAACGCGGATTCCGCCTCAAATACGTAGTGTGGATTTCAATACATCGGCCGGTCTTGGGTTCGATCCTGCGTCACTTCCGGGAATTCCCACGCGTCCACGCGCCAACTCAGCGCCGGCTATTTTTTCCGATAAATAGACGGGCGTTCTAAAAAAACTTCCCCCCTTTGGTGGGATGGGGGGTCGCGTAGCGTTTCTTCGAGTAAGGGGAGGAGACGAATAGCCCATAAAGTAGCGCGCCGACGTCTTTTAAGAGCTAAGCGCTGAATGAAGGAAGGTCTTTTTCCTCCTCTCCGGGTTGAAACACTCGAACACCCTTTCTCCTCATCTCTCTCACACTCGGCCTCTCTCCCTTCCTCCATATCTCACTCTTTCCCGCTATGTCCTCGCGTCCGTCTAGACTAGACGATGTCGCGTCCGTTTCTTTTCGTCGTCCATCGAGCGCAACGTTGCGAAACACGGTTCTGATCATTCAGTCGACGTCCGTAGAGAATTACGCTCAAAGAGGCCAACGTGTCGTGTTTTCCAAACGATACGATTCGCGCGAGATCACGTCGTCTTCCCTTTCCCTCTCTCTCTCTCTCTCTCACCGTTTTAAACCGTTTTCGCCTCTCTTTTTGAGGGTTTGCCAGCGTTTATTCCTTTTTGGAGACGACGACTTTGTTGAAAAACCTACGGAATTTTTTTTAAAGAAAAGGATCGCATGTCACTCGCCATCGACATCGCGTGATGATTACAATTTTCAATTCGAAAATGCTTTGATTTTTCGTTTCGATCCGAAAACAATAATCGAACAAAAATTGGTCGAAGATGCTTTCGTTCAACGTCGGTTTTTAACATTTTTAATAAAATTAACCGCATCGAATGTGAGTTTCTCTTCACCTCGACAGGCAATTCCATTCACTTCATTGGAACGAGGACCCTTAGTTTATAATGAGCAGTTCCTCCTTTACAAATAATAATAATATACTTAAATGAAAAATCCCAAAATTATCATAAATTATCCGATGAATTATATTTTTATATTTCCTCTTTGTTCAACAACAAACATAGGTACATATCTTTCTATGATCATCCTAAGTTTACACTTTTGTCTAATTATCTGAAGTCTAAGAAATTCA
This sequence comes from Tanypteryx hageni, assembly GCA_028673005.1. Taxonomy (NCBI): domain Eukaryota; kingdom Metazoa; phylum Arthropoda; class Insecta; order Odonata; family Petaluridae; genus Tanypteryx; species Tanypteryx hageni. Next base: position 94,690,328 of record CM054115.1, read on the forward strand.
AGAATTTAAGCAATTTTATCTTAGTTATCTCCAATAGCCATAACAAGGTTGCGAATAACCAGATGCGGATTTCTGCTACAATGCAGCCTTCATCAGTGATGTTTCGCCGAATGTAGATTCTAAAAAAAATCTTGTTATAGCTATTGGACATACCTAAGATAAGTACTTATTTTTCACAACTTTTGATACATGCTTATTCTTGTATTCGCTTTCAGCCATAAGGCGAGTTACATAATCCTCTAGTGAAAGTCTTAGAAGGTTGATGCACGGCACCTATTCCCACCGACCTATCAGATTTATTTCACGTTAAAACGTAGATTTACTTTTGGACATCTAACGAAGGCGTAAAAGTACAGCCAGCAATAGCAGCTCAATAGTTGTGCGCATGTAGTTCCACCGTAGGTCGAATATGCGTCAGCTGTGTGGGATCCTTACGAAAAGGGAATCACTAACGAGATAGAAAAGATGCAGCGCGGGGTAGCTAGATTCGTAAAGAGAAATTACGATAGAAAACAAAGCGTAACGTCATTAATAGAAAATCTGAAATGGACATCGTTAGAGGAACGTAGGCTGCAGGCCAGATTTAAACTGCTGGAAAAATATATGTCGGAAGGACTGGCGAAGAAGGTGATAGATCTTATCAGAAGCCCCCAACGTACATATCTTGGAAGGCAAGACAGCGAGGAAAAGATTCGCCAGATCGATTGTAGGACGAAGCGATATACATAGATGATCGTTTTTTTCCTAGGACGATAAGAGAGCATAACAGGAAAAAGTAACGTAGGAAAACTAGGGAACTTGGGTGCACTGCACCCCTGCCATCCACCAAAAAGATGACTTGCAGGGTATCATGTAGATGTAGATGAGACGAACCGAATAACCCCAATCGATCATTCGAAACTTTCGACATTTTTTTAAACTCGATAATCAAGCGATTATGAAACGTGACACGACCAAACAAAAGTTGTCGTCACGTGGCAAACGATTTCTTTCCGCGTCACACCCGGGTGCGGGAGAAAAGCGCCTGGAGAAAAAAACAAGCAAAAACGGCAGAAAGGATGCACAGATACGGGAGAAGGGCAGAGAGAGAGATCGCGCACGGCGCCCAACGCGGCCAATTGTTCGTTATAATGGGTCTCAATGACTCGACCGCCTTCCTAATTGAGCAATCTTCCCATCATCTGTTTCCCCTTCCGGAATCTCCCTGTCCCGACTGTTTGTTCCGAGCTTAACGCTCATAGTATGCGCATGGAAATTAGACGCTCGTCGGAACGGTGATGGCGGTGGAACAATCCCCCGCGGAGAAGAGCTAAAAGACGATGGGAGGGGGAGGGAAATCACTTACCATAACAACTAACTGTTGCGACAATCCATGGGCAGAGCAGTGTTTCTCAACCTTATTCCATGAAGCACCCTTTCGCGGTACTTCAGTTAAACGAAGTACCCCGAGACAATTTTACAGGTACAGGCGACCCCCGCTTAACGAGGTGGATGCGTTCCTGCCAACTCCGCGTTAAGCGAAAATCCGCGTTCGACAGGGATACTCTAACCCCTTAAGCGCGCAAAGGGAAATAATTTTACAAATGCTATTTTTGGGCCCACATTCGATGTAAAAACACATTATCACCGGATTTTATTGTCATTCATTAGAGAAGATAAAATTACAAGATAAATAATATGACAAAAATGCGTAATTTATAATTATTAAAGGACATAATCTGAAATCTTTCCTGGGACACTTATGGGGTTCTATGGGCCTCTGCTTAAAAAAAAGAGCCCGTGGTCGAGTTCCTGGCTTTTTTTTCGCTAATTACGCAAAATTTGCCGGTAACATTTAAGTAGTGCGTCGCAGCCCCGCTTCAATTCAGTTTGAATGACAATTTCATGAAAGTGGATGGGCAAGAGATTTTTGTAAATATAAAAGTTGGTAAAAATAATAAATCACTGCGAAATTGAAGACAAAAATTTAGTTTCTTCGAAATTCCAGAGGTGGTTACGTACTCCCAGACATACTCTCGGTACTCCTATGGGTACGCGTACCCCAGGTTGAGAAACATTGGGGTAGAGGACGAGTTTACAAAGCGAGAGAAAAAAACGAGATTCTTTTGGCTTCACTCCCGTTTCCTGGAGACGAGTGAAAAAAATCAACTTTCATCCGATGTGTCACTTGCTCGGAAAAAAACGGACAAATGAAGAATATGAAAAGAGAATATTCTTTTTTAAATGCTCGCCAACGCGCCAGTTTCTAGAGCGAGACCGACGTTAAAAAAAAACATATATTTGACTCCCAAGGAAAATCCGAATTTCCTATATTTACAATCCGTTATCACGGCAGCCGATTTAGAAACAAAAACAAGCGAGGATAACGATACGTAAAGATTAGATAAGAGATTACGCCCGCAATGTTAACAGCCGCGAGGTCGTTTTCGAGCGCGCGTACCAAAAGGAGTCTCATCGTTGTAATAGCCGAAGGCAGTATTAAATTTACTAATTACTCGTTTTCTAGATATTGAAATGAAGCCAGGTGAAAATCACTGAGATCAAATGAAGCAAACCATTGCGAGAGCAAAGATTTTCCGAAAAAAATCAATCCACTTCCAGGTGACAGACAGACAAACGACTTTATTTAGGGCGAAATTGAGACTTCATATGTGTGTGTGGGTGTGTGTGTGTGTGTATATATATATATGTAAATATATATATATATATATATATATATATATATATATATATATATATATATATATATATATATATATATATATATATATATATATATATATATATATAGCAAGAAAGGAAGAGGAGCTACAAAAAATGATAAATAGACTAGTGATAACAGGTAGAAAATACGGTATGGAAATAAATACAGAAAAATCCAAGGTCATTCGAATATCGAGTAAAGAAGAGAATCTGAACATAACTATTGGGGGAAAGCCATTAGAACAAGTTTCAGAATATAAATACCTTGGAAGTATCATAACACGAGAGGCAAAATGTACGGATGAGATCAAAACTAGAATAGGAAAAGCAAAAGCGGCTTTCAGGAGAAAGAAACAACTACTTACAGGGAATATAAGGGAAGATATCCGCAAGAAGTTGATAAAATGCTACGTATGGAGTATAGCATTGTATGGGGCAGAAACATGGACGCTAAGGAAAAATGACATCAAATACTTGGAAAGCTTTGAAATGTGGACTTGGAGGAGAATGCTGAAGATAAAATGGACAGATAGGATGAAAAACGATGAAGTGCTACGAAGAATAGGAGAGAAGCGAATGATTATACAGACTATCAGAAAGAGGAAGGCTAACTGGGTTGGACATTACCTGAGGAGAGAGAGTATGATTAAAGACGTGTTAGAAGGAAAACTAGATGGGAAAAGGGAAAGAGGTAGGAAAAGGTTTCAGCTGATAGACGATCTGAAAGGGAAAGAGAGTTATCAAGATATAAAGAGGACAGCGGAAAATAGGAGTATATGGAGAACCAGGTTTAACCATGAATAATCACGGACCTGTCTACGGACAGACTACCTATGATGATGATGATATATATATATATATATATATATATATATATATATATATATATATATATGGATGTCAACAAGGTGTTGGGATGAGGAAACCTCCTCAAGCCTTCCAACCGCCTTCAATATCTCCAGTTCGACAGCTGCCATCCCCTCCACACCAAAACCTCTATTCCCTATGCCCTAGCACGACGAGGGCGGAGAATTTGCTCGGACAGAGATTCCCTGTCCGAGTACTGCTCCACCCTCGAACATGCCTTCTTACAGCGCGGATACCCGCCGGATCTGATCCGAGACCAAATCCGGCGGGCAGTCGCACCCGCCACCCCTAACTCCCACCCCAATACCCACACCACCACCGATTCCACCCTCCAACTCACCCTAACCACCCTGTATTTCTCCGGCATCCACGACATTCTGAAAAACATCCTGAAAGCCGCCCACCTTATCCTCTCATCCTCCCCTCACCAGATCCCATTTCCCAGACCACCGATGCTCTCCTTCCGCCGTCCCCCTAATCTGGCAAATATTCTATGGAAGAAAGAACCCCCAGCACCCACGCCTTTACACCCTGCCGGATCTTACCCCTGCGGTAGACCCCGATGTCTAACATGCCCAATAAACCCCCCCTGCAACTCCTTCTCCAGTCCCACAACCAACATCACCTACCCCATAACTTCCACCACCAACTGCACCACCCGCAATATCATTTACCTCCTGAGATGCACCCAATGTCCCGCCTTTTATGTTGGCCTCACCAGCAATCCCCTCAACATCCGCATGAATGGCCACCGCAACAGCGTCATTCTCAAACGACCGCTGCCGGTGGCCGTTCATGCGAACAAACATAATTTAAAGTTTAACAACTGCTTCACAGTGAGAGTCATTCGCGCTCTCCCCGACAATGCTTCGGCTCCCCAACTCCGTCAGTGGGAGCTTTCGCATATCCATCTCCTAAACTCCTTCACTCCCCCAGGCCTCAAACTTCGATAGCTTTTCACACCCTTTCTGTCTTCTCCCAACACCCTACCCATCCCCAACCCCCTCCGTTTCCTCCAATCCTCGACCTTTCCGCACTACCCTTCCACCCCCATGCCTCCACCCAGTGTCACCGCCATCAGTTCTCTCTCTGTAGCTGAAGAAGGAGTAGTTCCGAAAGCTTCTACGTTTGTGATGTTTCTGTGTTTTTGTGTTATTTTACGTGTGTCGCTTCGACATCCCCGGGGCCTCGCCAACCTGAAGTCGTCTGATTGGTGAGTGCTCACTGGGCTTCCTCATCCCAACACCTTGTTGACATCCATATATTCATTTTACCTTTCCTTTTCCGTAAGTTGTTATATATATATATATATATATATATATATATATATATATTATATATATATATAATATATATATATACACACGCGCGCGCGCGCACACACACAGCTTTTATAGTCAACATCCGACATCTCGGCCATCTGGTCGCCCATGAGGATTATAGTTACTTGTAGCGCATAACTATAAAATTCAAAGTCGCGAAGACATTAAATTTTTACCCTGCAGTTCACCAGGTCGTTGAATGGCAGGAGGTGAAACGATATCGCACTCTGTAACGGTAAGCAAAGGACATACATTCTACATTTGCAATCCCCGATAGCCCTAAAGAAATGCAAACCTCTGCATCGATGCCTCGCTCGGTTCCCAAATCCGCAAAGTTAATAAAAGAGCACTCGTTCCGAACAGTATTTGAACTGCAAAACATTGCACCGCGCAGGAATTGCACAGCGATCGTTGTGCGGGGGATGGCGATCATCCTTATCACTTATGCACACACGCGCGATAGTCGAACATTATATGAGATACGCCGCAGGAAATGCGTATAAAAATTAATCAAGCGCACCACTCTCTCCAAATTGGTTGCATTACGCCACCGCCGCAAAATAAGAGTGATGCGACGATGAAGACCTTATTAAAGAACCAGCCTCGATCTTTAAGACGCATAACGACCAAGCTCACGCACGCATATACATTTAAATGCTCAGCAAAGAAACAAAGATTTTGAGAGATGGGTTGTAGCACTTGGCAGATGGATACTTGAACGATGAAAACAACATACGTAAAATATCTTGTTACAGGATCCGCGAAAAAACATACACCGCGAGGGGTATAAAACATACATTCAATTTATAAATTCTGATACTTTTCTAAATTATATCCTCCTAAAAATGACGACCGGGTCCAAAAATGTCATTGATGAATAAATCCGATTAAGCGTAATGAAATAAACGACGTTGAATTATGACAAAAGTTTTATTTTTGAGACCAGTTAAATACAAGGGTCAGAAAAAATAGGAGAAAATCAATAAAATCATCTTTAAATAAGGTTAAGGGAAAGTAAGGAAAACTGGTCAAGCTTAAGGCAGTCACAGCCAAGCAACCGAAGTCATTCCAACTAAAACGATTTATTATTATAAGTTTCGAAAAACTTCGCTCCGCTGATGCCACTCTGGCCGAAATTGTTAACAAAATTCCGTACGCTCTGTATTTGGTAAGGAACCATTTAATGACTTGAGAAACTTGAAGATTTCAAATGCACTTTTCGTTCCTTGGGGGATCAACTGCCGAGCACACGCAGTTTGTATTGTAAGAAAAGGTCTGCACTGTCGATGTTGTGTGAATCTATATCACTGAATATGTTGTTCAAATTTATAACCTGTTTTTTCATTTCGTCTTCTGTTATTGTGTGTGTATTTTTGGCTAATCAAACTCTTGGATTATTATATCGTCTTCTGTTAATTCTCCAAGTTTTTGAAATCATGTAGGAAGCCGAAACTACCTGCGTACTCTTCCATTTGTTCGAAACGCGTTGTCAGCGACATGAGAGCCTGATCTACGATGACAAAGAAGTAGCTAGTTTCAAATGCCTTTTCAGCCGAGCACCATGAGTGTCGTCCACGCTTAGCAGCAATCCTCATCTTGCTACTTAGCGCAGTGCCCTTTTTGACGCGGGGCCCGGGGTGACCGCCCCCGATTCGCCGTTCTCTAGGCCCTGCTCGCCAATCATTTACGATTACTTCAATCATAATGTGCAGCTTCCAGATCTAACAACGCAGTACAATCTTACATTCTAAAACGTGACCGAGATGATTTTTTGGAAGGCTTCGTTGCGCGGATGCTTGCTGAAGTCCATTAATAAAAGCTTACAAGTATACGTGATACACATCATAAATCGTGTTTCAAAAAACTTAACTTTTCGTATACAATTTGGAATATCACTTCAAAACCGTATTTTCGAAGAGACGCCGATTTGAAAAACCAGAAACCGTGCTTCAGAATCTCTGAATGGTTAGCGACGCGCATTTCGGCCAATTTCAATCAATCGCATGATCGCCGCATTAATCCAAGCAAAATCGCAACCAAAAACAAACACTATTTTCTGGAATGAAACTGCTTTCAGCACGCGATAAGAGAGCTGAACACAAACGGAGCGATCCGCCGCGTGTAAATTGCACAGATAACTTCGCCTCATTTGACGTTTCGACGGAAGGAATCTCGTTAAAATCGCGTGTGATCTGGCAATTTCTCCCTTGCTCTCTAATCCCATCGAAGCGACCAATAGGAACAACATCCGGTCACTTCGCACTCCAACCGTAGATAGTAATAGACGAGGAAAAAATTTATCGCTGAAACATAATAACTCTCGTCATTCCAACGGATGAAAACAGGTAATGCAATTTAAATTAAGTTTCAAACAAAATTTTCGCTACGCACTAGATCCCACCGTCAAGGCGTAAATAATAGATCGTTTGCCGATATTATTAGTTAAGCATCGGAACCACTTCCCGTCGTTAATTACGTTCCCGTTTGTATATCCATATTTTTCATGCCCTAGAATCAAAGAAGGAATAAATATAAACCTGGTCCTTTATAAAACTGGCTCAGAAAAGAGAAACGCCAATGATCACTTTCAATTTTCAACCTCACATGGCACGCGGAGAGCGGAAGAGTAAAATGATTACAACTCCACAATACAATTTCAAACTCGCATTCTTCCCCTTTCTCCCTTCTCACCCTAAATTTTTATCTTCTCCTCCGTTCTTCCTCCGAGCTATTTTCTCAGAAACCCATTGATAATTTAGAAGACTCCATTATTCGATAAAAGGCTAGGAAAACCAGACGCGCATCTCCCGTTGTTCTTTGAATCGTCTTATCGGTGAATCACCACTGATGACGCCAGCTTTGTATCTGAAATGGGCGTCTGGGTTTTTCCGACATAATTTCAATAGCTACTGGGGCTATCTATAAATTGGATTCCAGCCATTACTGCCGGCGTCGAAGATAATTTTTCCAATTACTCTCAGTACGCTTAGCAACATTTTCGCAATCCCCTTCCTGCGTGAGTGTTTTCCTCCTTTGGAAGATTTTTCATGAAGTCCTTCGGTATTAGTCGGAAACGTCCTGCTCTTTTCCTTTTCAACTAATAAATCGGTTTTTTCCTGATTGCACACTACAAAAGATAAAATGGAAGATGAGGCTTTCTAGTCTCGCCCTAATAAAGGCCATTATCTATCCCTAAATTTCTTTCCCTCTCTCCCCTTCTATCCTATCTCTCTCTCTCCCATTCTTTCCCTATCTCTCTCATCCTATCTTACTCTCCGCCCGCGGAGTTCTCCCTTTTCACTACGCAGCAGTACGCACAAGGGCAACAGACGCAGTTCCCCGAATGGTCTTGCAACCGGACATCGCTTAAGAGAGGTTTAAAGAAGAGGAATGGAGAGAAGGAAGGGAGAGGAGGAAGGGAGAGGAGGAGGAGAGGGTCAAACGGGTTAAGGCCTGCAGGAGAGAGAGAGGGAGGATATGGACGCGAGGAGGGAGAAGAGGAGAAGGAAAGAGGAAAGCGACCCGCTATGAAGCGGACAGGTTTTCCTCCTCCCTTTTCCACCGCAGCCCCGCCAACCCCCTACTGGATCTCGTCGTATTAATCTCAAAAGGCACTCCCAATCAACCACGGGCGAGGGAGGTGGCGAGAGGGAGGGTGGTAGAGTGGGACAGGAAAGGGGTTGGAGGGTGGAAAAGGTGCATTCCGTGGGAACAAGGACGGCAACGAAAGGAGATTTATTCCACAGTCCCCTCCACGAGAGAGCAACTAGGCGAGGGTGTTGAGGGAGTGGACGAGAGAGAGAGAGAGGGGGGGGTGACCTACGACGAGGGACACTGTTTTAGAGGACGCAGGTGACGCATCGGAATTAAGCCTGAATGAACAGGAATCTTTTGTTTTAAATGCCCGGATTGGCAAGAATGGAGGCGGAAGTGTTGACCCTGAAACAAAACTGATGCAACCTGCTCGAAATGAGACCTTTAAAAGAACCCAACCTACATGAGTTACATAACGTTAACATTCCGCCAAATTTATTCATTTTCCAAAGATTAAATTGCTACGTTTTCCAATCAGTGAAGGACTTGTCCGTGAAGCCAGTAAGGATGACGTACAAAAACTCATTTAAGGTTTATAAAATGAATATTTAACCCCTTAACAGTAGGTTTTTTCTATTCGCTGAGTAGTTTTTTTGGGAAAAGAACAATAAAACAAGACTGCAAATACTCAAAAAATCATAATAATTATATTAAAGCTGCAGAGAAGATTGACGTCTAAAAGCGGTTAAAGCAACCAGCTGAAAGCACATGCGGTTCACGCAAGGCACAGAAAAAAAGGATGACGCGTATAAGCGGTTAAAAAATCATAATAATTATATTTAAGGTAGAAGATTGACGCCTATAAGCGGTTCAAGTAACCAGCTGAAAGCACATGAAATACATACTTTGAAAGCGGCTCACACAATGCACAGAGGCTGACGCGTGGGAGCAGTTGCCGCGATTAAGGGGCTCAAGTTCGTGACATTTTCACAGCTAAATTGATCAGATTTAAAAGGTACTAATGATATGATTCGTCGTAAAAGACTAAATTTTAAAGCATGGAAGCGGTCCGATTATCGTTTTACTATTACGAACATTTTTTTATGCACTCGCGGTTCTGCGGATAACAAAAATCCATCTCTCTCCCTCCCTCTCACTTCCTGCTCGCTATTTCTAAACTCGCACGAAATGTAGGTTAAATATTCCCGCTTATTTTCTCTATTGACACACTTTCCGATTTTTAAGCTTTTTCTTTCCTCTTTACAAGCATCATTTCGTACCCATTGCGGCCATACACGCTGCAACAGGCGTTTATAACCATTGATATTGAGTAGGAACGAGCGAGAGGAATCATCTATTTTGAACGTGAATAAAACACTGGAAACGTACGTCTATTAGGTTCGGACCGCGAGGACAGAAAAATCTCGCCAAACGGGTATAAATGTGGTAACTGTTTAGTACTATCAATCAAACGCGCTATCTTAAATGGATAAGTATTTTTAAACGAAGAAATTCTATTATTTTTAAGTAATCTACAAAATCTTACGCCAAGAATGCGCATTGATTTGATGGCACTGGTAAACTCACGTTTCCAACGAAAAATCGATAAGGTAGTTTTTCCACGGAATATTAACAATGACAATGGGTAGGGCAAACACGAGCTCCTCGATTCTCGATCTCTCAAGAATTGGCATTTGCAAAATTTGTCACTCGGCAAAATACGCCCTTTCTGAGTTTCACTGACTTGCAGACATTCAAAAGGATAACTTCTTCTCGAAAGACGAATAAGAGGAAATAACATATTCATCATTTCTAAAAAAATCACCAGCCGGAATGATGCACCCGTGCTGACTTTTTTCACCCTAAATAGATACAAAGTGGTTTAAGACGAAAAACAAAACTGGAGGAAAACTACTTTCGAAAGTGATGCAGCTGTTTCGTTAAAAGAGGTTGAAAGAGCGCATTTTGATCGAGACTATTACGACGAATTAGTATTTATATTAACGCAGGTGAGAAATCGTTCGCTTTCATTAGAGAAAACAGCCGTCGAAATGATACCGAATGGCTTATTCAATCTCGCACAAAAAACTGGAAGAAAACTTTTCCCGTTTTCACGCAATATTTTTCGCAGATGGTGGTCACGTCAATCTTGGTAATCAATGGAACACAATTCATTCCGAGTGATATTTTTGAATGAGAGAGATACTACGCTCTCAAATCCTCTTGAATGTGACGTACATTGGCTCGGGAGAGTTTTTCGTGAATAAAACAAGAACAAGAGAATTTGAAAATATTTGTCAATTTGCAGGCGTCCTTCGGCGATAGGCTCGAAAAAAATGCGAGCCGGAAAAGAATTTTGTGCTCTCAAAATTTTATATAAATTTTTGTCTTTGAAATGCGCCACGGCCGCAGTACATCAACCGCACTAAATCCAACGCCGATCAGGTGTGGCCTTAAGGAGTTCGCATATCGACTCGTAATATTTTTTCAAATGGCACTCTCGTCATCTTGCCCGACACCTTCCACCGCACCCGTGTGGCTTCTTGGCTGATAAATTCAACGGAAAAGACGCCGTCAAAAGGCCGTAGAAATCTTCAAAGCCTGGGAAACCCGACCTCGGTACTGGTTCACGAAATATAAAGTATCTCACATTTTTCCCATCAAAAGCTTACGAAAAATGAGGGTCGACGTCTGCGCATTTGCCCCCGGGAACGTTCAATTCTCATCCGCTGCGACATCCAGATGGAACCATAAAATCTGCTATGACTGTACTTAGCTGAATAAGCCGCATCGTAAAAAAAACATGTGGCAGCTTCGCGAAACGTATCATACGAGGGATGATCTTTTTTTTTATTTGGCGGCTAAAACTCGTTACCAAAATACTATTTTGCTTCGTTCTAACTCGTTCCTCGATAACGCACTCAAGAACGTTATCTCCGGCACGTTCATTTCCTTGAGAGTTTCCTGCGATCGATTTACGCTTCCCCAATGGCCGTGGCTGAATACGCACTCCATATAACCTGGTCCATCGATTTCGGGTAACTGCAACTCCAAACGCGTCACGCACGGTGAAAAAACCATAAGCAGAGGCGGTTGCCTAACTACAATGGCGCAGAAGGCGCGCCCGCGCCGGGGCCCAAGCACTAAAGGGGCCCACGCCCGCCACTGTTATTTTCTATTTTTAAAGAAATTAATGTGTTGGCATAATAAAAAGTAAATAAGTATGAATTAAAAAGTATAGGAACCCTTTTGCCCCCCTGAGACCTTCAGTCGCTAATCTGCCCTCCACCTGAAAGAGATTACCTGCTATTGATTTAAAATGTGAAATAGAACCAGTAATACCAACATATTACAAAAGTAATGAATGATAATAATTATATGTAACATGAATATTAAATATAAGAAATGGTATTGAAGTCTACAATAAATTCGGGACAGTGTAAATTATCTTTTCAGTGGTTAATTCGGATAATTTGGTAAATTAATAAAAATTTGTCTGTGGGATCTACTTTTTTCGCTCTTCGCCCTGATAGGGCTCTTTGCTTTATATCGCGCCCGGGCCCAGCAGTTCCTAGTTATGCTAGTGCCCAGAGGTACTTGGCGTGAGACGCCAAAGCGGCTGAAAGAACGGAGAAAGCAAGAAAATACGAAAGAGAGAGAGCGAGAGAGGGATAGAAAGCGGCTCTTTTGATTCGTCGCCGAGTCATCGCATACGTCAAATATATTTTGCGTCCTTGGAAACAACATATTCTCTCAAACAAAAGATTTTTTTTCCGGCGAGAGAAATGAAATACATATTTATAAACAGGTCCGAAAAAACATTCAACAAAAACTCAACAAAAAAATGAAGGAAGATGCTTCTAGAAAATGCGCGGCAGAAATTATAAGCACTCCTGGCTGATGTTCCAATGCATCTTTCGCTCCACGATAAGAGAGAAGATATCGTAAATTCAACAGAGAATTATCGAGCTCGGCTCATGGCTATAATCAAATCTACGCAATTTTTCTTTTCAACAGAAAAAATAGGAAAATCAGATGCGAATTTCGGTTACAAATCAACCGTCATCAGTGTTGCTTCACTTATAGTAGATACTATTTATTAATCTACTATCGGCGAATCACCACTGATGACGTCTACTTTGTAACCGAAATGCACATCCTATTTTTGTGTCTAATATTGCGTAAATCCATCGTAAACAAAATTAAACAGTTTCTATCTTGATTTGATTATTTCAAGCATCATATCCTTTCTTCTTCTGAGAGTTAAGCGTAGAATTTTATTAAATTACGGCAGCTGAATGAGCAAATGCGACGTTTTCGGAACTATAATTCCTATTCGATAACTTAGTCATAGAGTCTGGACCAAGAATTCGACCCAAAATTCTGAGCACATGAAGAACAAATTATCATTCAGAGAGAACGTACGCTGAATTGCGGACTGAAAATTAAAAGGTTAGCAGCTAAAATTCTGCAATCATTGATTATTATCTGAATTACCATTGAGGACACTCATTTTGTAAATGAATTACCATGGGGTTTACTGCCCTTAAGGCTAGAGGAGTTACCAAAATCAGTCGTTGGGCAAGTTGACTGCAGAGATATGAAAATAATCAACCAACGAGAAGCTCGTAATAAATCGTTAAAATAACATAATTCTTCAGAGCCATAAATTATGCAAGCTGGAGACTAGTTTCTATCATTTCCTGTCTTTATTTCGACATTTACCACCTATAAACAGGCTTCCTCGTTAAAATTTTAAATATCATAAAAGTTTTATAACGCAACACCTTTTCTTAAAAATAATCATACCCCACCAAAATACGGAAAAAAGCCGTTTTGTCATCGAACTCTAGCGTGGCGTTTTATACCGACATCTCCGAGGGCCGCTTCAATTCTCAAACGGTATTGATGACGAACGCACACGCATATGAGTGAGTCAAAGGAATATCACGGTCATTACCGTCCGAGTCGCGCCACGGATCGATATCACGTCCGTCACGCGAACTTCACGAGAGATAAGCACTGGAGTTGATACACCGGAACCGTTTTCGCCGACATTGTCGGTTGCGAGTACCTCCTGAAAGTGGTCATGTAATACCACGCGCTGCCTCATATAGTACATAGGCTGAAAATTGAAGCATTGCGATAGTTATTCCTCACGATTGCATCTTCCCGTTGAGTAAGTGGTACAATTGAAATTAAATAAGATCAATCTTATTTATCTTATATATTACAAGGTAATGAACGATTAAAAATATGCATTTTATCACAGAAACCTACTTAGATGTCCTCTGCAAATTTGGATGGATACTTTTCCAGAAGGTAATGAAAAATTTTTGATTAAACGCAAGTCTTTTTCGCCAATCAGATGGATAGTGCCTTTCTTTCACGAGATGAAAATTTAATATCGGGAAATGCTACGAGAAAGGCTTAATCACTCTCCAATCTCAGAAAATAATCGATGGTTTCTATAGGTAGGGAGGAGTAAAATCTCGTATCGCACAGATACTGTTCGAATAAGAAAATCGATATATTTGTATCTGTATCGATAGTCCCCAATAACCCCATACCGCTACCTCTTCTCCTGTCATGGTTTGCTTCATTTATCTAAAAATGTAAAAACTTTCGTTTAACTTCTTGGCAAAAAGCGATCGGTCACCTTAGTCAATTTTTCCTGAGTACTCCTGATGAGAATTTCGACCAACTACAATAATGGAATAGAGGCGCGTCCGAAAATACTGAACATGAAATTTTGTTCGAATGATCCCAAACACTTGAACTCTGGCTTGAAGATGAATTGCTATTTAACGACATGGTAATTTTAACTAGCGAGTCCCTAAGTGCCACACCAGTGATTCTGCCGCTTAGAAAAAGTATGGTTTTGCACCGAAAAGCGATCTCTCCGAGGAAAAATCTGATGTGGCCACCACATGACTTTCTCCATACCTGTAATATTTCTAAAAATTCCAAATAGGTTACATAATAATAAATATTTTAAGAAACTGCGAGAAAATTTTAGACTTTACAAAGAACAGAAATAAACTCAAAGCATAGCTTTCTGATATTGGATATAGCCACAAAGCTCCAACAATTAAGAAAATAAAAAGGAGCGTTACTAATTGTAAGATGTAACTAAGCGTCAATTGCTAACAATAGTCGTCGGTAGGTGGCGTGGTGGTGGCAGCTAAAAATACAAGATATCTCTAAGACAATGCATTATATGGGAACATGTTTCAAACAAAGGTTGTGGAAAATTACATTTCCTAGAACTCTTATTTCAATACATTTTTACATTTATCAAATATTAAAGCAGATATTACAAAATAACGGATGTGACTCGAGTAAACACCCACTTCCGGTTGATCGATTTTTACCGAAAACTAATCAGTTCTTGTAACTGTCATAAAAATGTTAAATATAAAATTTTGCGTTGACCTGATTAAAAGTTTTTGAGTTAGAGCATCCACAAAAAAGCTGTCACGCACACTCACAGACACGCACGCACACACACACACTCACAGGCACACACACAGACATCATCGAGAAAATTGTCAAAACGTGTTCAGGGGACCTCAAAACGAGTATTTCCGTTGAAATCTCGAAGTCGATTTTTTTTCATGAAAACAATACTTTCTCCTATACTACGTATGGAGAAAGTAATGAACGACCGATTCAGGCGCATCCTCTAGGATTATCCCACTCGTGCAGCTAACTCTTCGCAAACTAAACGCCATCACGACCGAGTTTCGAATGCGTGGATCGAAAATATTCTCGACGACTTTCCACGATGTTCCGAGAGACGTCTTTCGCGTAAAAACGTCACTCGAGTCGATCGCTTTTGGAACGTGCTCAACACGGTAAAAGAGCCGTTTCCCAGTCCTCCCCCTTCCTAAGCACGGCCGAGCAACACGCGCGCTCGCCTTAGATTTCAAAGCAGAGGCGAACAACCGGCGTTAACTAATTACGTTTAGAAATCTTCGGTCGTAGCCACGAGCTGTTTGTTGCGACTCCTATTAATGGAACCAACGAAGTAAATGATTTCAATTGGGGGTTTTCGACCGGTTATACCCTAGAGATTGGTCCAGAGTTATAATCCATTGAAAACTACAACTTTTCTTCTTCTTCTTCCACGTATGATTTCGGAATCAAAGATTATGATGCTAAGACATAAAAGGAATACACAGATATATTGACAAAGGGAGACTGGGATAGAAAAAATATTTCAGTATTTTCGTGCATCTCTAGGAGAGGATCTGAGCAGGAGTAGGAGTTATGTATGTTGTTACTAATTTTGAAAATCCGAATTTTGTTTATTTTAATTCGCACGCATTAAATCACTAGAGCACACTCGCAGTCATAGACGATACTATGACGGTCGAAATTTCTCCGCGACGGGAATAGAATTGGACACCCTTAGTATCGTGATTCAGATGTTCTATCCTATTCGATGATACACGTACAATGGTGCTCGTAATAACATTTTATAACGCGCTTGCGCCACTGCTATGGGTTGGTTGTAATAATCCGTACTTCCGATAAAAGATATTCTATCCTATTTTAATATCTATAATTTTTAGATTTTCTTTCCGAGTTTATCTTTTCCTGATTTTGTTAATTATATTCTCCATCTCGGAAAATGCAAAAATTAAATCCAACACGCATGCGTGACGCATGCTATTGGCTGGTAGTGATGATCCGCATTTCCTAAAGAAGACATTATGTTCTTTTTTAATATCTGGCATTTTTAGAAGTGGTTTTCAGTATTTATCTTTTCTTGACTTTGTTAATTTTATGCTTTCTCTCGCAAAATGCAGAAATTCAATTCTCGCCTCCTTACGCTTATCTAAATTTGCGTGGATAGGTAAAGGGGGAGACTACGGCGAAATTGATGTTAAGTGAGAAAACGGTTAAGGAGTTTAACATAAATTTGCGAGGTTAAAAATGCTTCTTTCTTCAAAGCAATCTCCCTGCCAGGCCGGAATATACGTATTATATTCCGGATGTGTGCGACCTCTTGCATATTCATTCGGCTGGTGTTTTGTTCCCGTTATATATTTGGAAGAGACGTCGGTCTTGTTGTCCCACTTGTTGTAGTGGGTAAACGAGACATTGCGTGACTTCCTAGCTAGGGAGATATTCTATTTTCGAACGCGGGCGTGGAAGTTTCGTCGGAATAAAGAATTAGTTCCGCTTAACGTGCCAATGCCGAAGGGTCGCGTGGGGAACGAGAGTCATGCGAGGCGAAATCGAGAACATTATCTTCAGAAAAAAAATATACGGACCGTCGCCTTCAGTTCACTTGACCCTCTTCGAGAGGAGAAAATTGTCAGCGTCCGCGTAAACGTTTAATTCTTCACAACTTTCCTTCTCTCCCAAAAGGTAAAAAGCATATCGAAGGATTTGACAGTAGGGTTTGAATGGAACCACGTAATTTCGGGGATTGGTCGACGAAAAGCGCTCCTCTCGGAATGCATTTCTATTGGCTCTGGAGACAGGGCGTTTAAACCCACCCGTTTAAATCGGGGTTCTTCAACCCCCGTGAGTACTGTTTAAATAGTCGCGTACCTTTTAGCATATTTTAAAGCTATGGTGGAATGAACAAAACTAATCTTAAAACAGATAATTCATGTTCATAAATGTTAACAATCTCTACCATAAATATTTTGAATAATTCGTTTGTTTGTTCATTTATAGCGCAACAACTACAGAACGTAGAAGCAAGATGAAGGTGCCATTATAACCGCAATAAAAAGTTAAGCAAAATGGGAGGGTTTTTTAAGCGATTTGAACTACATTTTTTATTTCTTAAAGGTTTTTCTCTTTTAATTTTTGACCATTTAAATAACACGGGAATGAGCGTATTGTTGGATTTATAATCTACGTGACAACCCTTACCAACAATACCTACTATTAACTAAAAGAAATAATATGTACCTAATATAAATTAAAGTAGGGAAGAAAGAAACACTAAGGTTATTCAAAGAAGGACAATCACCAAAAAACTATAAATCTGGCTGAATGTTTCAAAAGGTAAGTGGAAGAGTTTTAATGTGCAATTTTAAGTACTTTCGTTCTCGCAGGTGACCAAAATGTGAATAATAGAGCTTATATTTAAAAGTTTAAGATTGGTGAAATGGAAAGCTTACATTTGGGAACGAGAAAAAACGTAGGGTATTTGAGAAATGTAAAAAACACGAGAAATAAAAATTCTCACTTTTAAAAAGGTTAAAATGAGATACGAAATCATAAGACGGTAGTATGTTTGATAAAAGAATACTTACGAATCCACACGTCGAGATTGATCGTCATTACCATGACTACTAACTGCTCCGTTCGAGCTCGTCCACTAAAATAGCGCAACGTCGTTTTCATTTCATCTAAATAAGTATGAAGCAAGTTTTAGCCGAGCTAACGCGGGTCCCTGTGCAAAGTGTATGGCGGGGCACCCTTGTTTGTGTATGTTTGTGCGTGCGTGTGTGTCCGCATGTAGATTTGAGGGTTAGAAAGCAACAAGTCATTTCTAAAAAATTGACTATATTTATTAAAAAAAGACGTTAATCTTAAATATAAAAAACAATTTAATGAGTATAACAAACATGAAACAAATATAACGAGTACACGAGTAAATAAGGTATTTAACTTGTAATTATCAATAAAAATATTGTTGCTTAAATAAATATAACTAAGGATACCTATAAATAAAAAGCTAGTGATTACTTACCTTTATTGTTAATCCCAATTAAACGTCTTGAAAATATATGTCCATATAATTTATGCTGGATGCACTAAAATATTGAATACATATATAGTACATATTTATACCGTATAAATGACCGTGATTAATGGATGTTAACACCAGGAATACTAGGTAACCACTGAGATCTCTATTTCCGGTCACTATAATTTTTGTTAACGTCTTTCCCCGCACATCCACTCTGTCAACAGAACAAATATGCAACATACCAGTAAACTCGTCCGGGCCCCTTGAAGAATTGCGGGCCCGGGTACTGTAGACCCCTCTCCCCCCTCACGTCGGACCTGTGTGATTGACTAGTGTTGAGTGAAGTAAAATCACCATTTAAACCAGTCGATAAAATACACCATTTGCATCACGTCGATGGAGAGGAATAAACTCCAATCGGTCGATGTAGGAATTTTTCAACATCTTCGAACCAAGAAAAAACAACTTCATCTGAAGCCCCAACAGAAAGAAAGTCTCAGGAGACATCGCCAGTCCAAACTATCCATCTCTCCCCTTCTTCCAAACAACCGAAGGGTCGGAAACCCTCTCCCCCCTCTCTATTTCCTTCCCACTCCTCCCTCTACTCCCAAACCAAAGAACCGTCCGGAAAAAAAAACGAAAAAAGCGAACTCAACATGCAGATAGCGTGCGCGCCGAAGCGAGAATGAAAGAGAGAGAGAGAGAGAGAGAGAGAGTGAGTAAATGGAGGGCCAGAAAGGAAGAGCTTCGCGTGAGAGAAATAGAGATATATGGAGAGAGAGAGAGAGGTCCTGTGGAATTGGCTGGGCTACAGAGTCCAGAGAGAGATATAGACTAAACGACGATTTTTACATTAACTCTCACCAAGGAGATGGGAGAGGGAGAAATAAGGTGGGGCAGGTGAGGGGGGAGGAGAGGACAAGAGAGGGCAAGAGAGGGTGTGACAAGGTGAAGGAAGAAGCAGATAAGAGGATGGAGGCATGGGGAGGGAGCAAGGAGGAGGAGGGAGAAAGGAGAGGGAGGTGAGAGAGGATGAGACAAGTTTAAGAAAGAAGCAAATAAGAAGATAGCGGAGGAAGGAGGACCAGGGAGAGGGAGGAAGGAGGGAGAGGAAAGGAGAGAGAGGAAGGAGGGCGAGGGAGGAAGGAGGGAGAGGAAAAGAGGGATAGGAAAGGAGGGGGAGGAAGGAGGGAGAGGGAGGAAGGAGGGAGAGGAAGGAGGGTGAGGGAGGAAGGAGGGGGAGGAAGGAAGCTGAGAGAGGAGAGGGTTGAAAGGAGAGGGTTGATAGGAGAGGGTGGAAGGAGAGGGTGGAAGGAGAGGGTGGAAGGAGAGGGTGGAAGGAGAGGGTTGGAAGGAGAGGGGTGGAAGGAGAGGGTGGAAGGAGAGGGTGGAAGGAGAGGGTGGAAGGAGAGGGTGGAAGGAAAGGGTGGAAGGAGAGGGTGGAAGGAGAGGGTGGAAGGAGAGGGTGGAAGGAGAGGGTGGAAGGAGAGGGGTGGAAGGAGAGGGGTGGAAGGAGAGGGTGGAAGGAGAGGGTGGTAGGAGAGGGTGGAAGGAGAGGGGTGGAAGGAGAGGGTGGAAGGAGAGGGTGGAAGGAGAGGGTGGAAGGAGAGGGTGGAAGGAGAGGGTGGAAGGAGAGGGTTGAAAGGAGAGGGTGGAAGGAGAGGGTGGAAGGAGAGGGTGGAAGGAGAGGGTTGAAAGGAGAGGGTTGAAAGGAGAGGGTTGAAAGGAGAGGGCGGAAGGAGAGGGCGGAAGGAGAGGGTGGAAGGAGAGGGTGGAAGGAGAGGGTGGAAGGAGAGGGTGGAAGGAGAGGGTGGAAGGAGAGGGTGGAAGGAGAGGGTGGAAGGAGAGGGTGGAAGGAGAGGGGTGGAAGGAGAGGGTGGAAGGAGAGGGTGGAAGGAGAGGGAGGAAGTAGAGGGAGGAAGTAGAGGGAGAAAGTAGAGGGAGAAAGGAGTGGGAGAAAGGAGAGGGAGAAAGTAGAGGGAGAAAGGAGTGGGAGAAAGGAGAGGGAGAATGGAGGGAGAATGGAGAGGGAGAATGGAGAGGGAGAATGGAGAGGGAGAATGGAGAGGGAGAAAGGAGAGGGAGAAAGGAGAGGGAGAAAGGAGAGGGAGAAAGGAGCGGGAGAAAGGAGCGGGAGAAAGGAGCGGGAGAAAGGAGCGGGAGAAAGGAGCGGGAGAAAGGAGCGGAAGAAAGGAGCGGAAGAAAGGAGCGGAAGAAAGGAGCGGAAGAAAGGAGCGGAAGAAAGGAGCGGAAGAAAGGAGCGGAAGAAAGGAGCGGAAGAAAGGAGCGGAAGAAAGGAGCGGAAGAAAGGAGTGGAAGAAAGGAGTGGAAGAAAGTAGTGGAAGAAAGGAGGGGAAGAAAGGAGTGGAAGAGAGGAGTGGAAGAAAGGAGGGGGAGAAAGGAGAGGGAGGAGGACGAAATGGAGGAGTTAGGGAAGAGAGAAGAGCTCTTATCACTCGATTCCCATACTCTCGCCGTGAGTTTGGAACACGTCCAAGAGAACACGCGCTTCCCCCTTCCCCATAAAAATCCGCCCCATCCTCCCGACGCCTTTATTTTTAAATCCGTCAGCTTAGGAAGGCTCTCACGTGGGCAATGAAAGCATTTTCAAGAAGTGAATAATAAACGGATCGTCACTTTCGTAGCGAGGTTTTTTTTGAAGGTTTTCTCTCCTCTTGTGAACTTAAGGATTTTTCGCATCTACGAAACGGGAAAAATTCTTTACAGCATGGGAGGGTTATAATTGCGGGTTTCGTCGAACCGGTGTCTTTTAGGTCAGTTGAGAGAGTGGGGGGGGGAGGAGCATTAAAAAAAAAATTTTACTCGAGACGCGTAACCAAGGTAAGTAAACAAATTGAAATTGAAAAGTTATTTCGATGAATCCAATATAAGCTTCCGTGAATTAGAGAGCATACATAAATTACGTCACGCTCTAGGAGGAGGTTGATAATTTTGTAACGGATCGTGACGAGGGTGGAGATTTTTTTGATAACCTGACGTCTTTGGTTTGCTAAAAACATTATAAACGTATTTGTTACTAAAATTTAAATTTTGAGTATGTATCTTTAGCCTGCATTCTTATGAAAAGCTAGGCTTATGTGGTCTTCGTGTCGTCCTATGGCTAGCGTAGCCACTTCTTCGGGTTTGGCGCTAAAAAAACTAAATTCTGAGTTTCTTTATAGTATGGAAGAGAGGATTGAAAGATTTGTGACAATTTTAAGGCTTACATTTTTGTGACGACATGTGACGAGTGGGGAGGGGGGGGGGGGCTAAAAAATTCAAATTTTTGTGTGATGTAATGCATGGATGCCTCCTTACGAATTATTTATGTCAGATCAAGAGCACTTGTTTTAGGATCTGCTTTTGGCGAATTACCACTGAATACGGCTGCATTGTCGCCGAAATGCGCATCTTGTTTTTCATAATCTTGTTGTAGCTATTGGAGATACCCGAGATAAATGCATTTTTCAATTATTTTGATTTTTAAGCGCTTACTCTTGAATTTTTCAGCCATGAGACGAACTCGATGATTCTTTGGCGAGTGTTAAAATTGATATACTGCCAAAGCAATCAAAATGCGTTCTCGATCTTATGTTCTCAGAGCGGCATCTTCGTTTTAAACGTGTCTGCACAATATTCTGCTTAAATACAAGTCACGATCAAGGTAATCACTGCACATGACGTGAAACACACTTTTTTAGTCTAAACCTAATCGCCTATTACTTTGGGAATCCATTAATCCCGGAGAAGACTGATAGCAGGGACCAAAGCGACCGCACGAGGAAGGAACACGTGCACATAAAAGAGAATTCATTCGTTGTATCGGTCAGGTCTAGTCCGTGGACTCGCGTTTAATGCGTTTGCTCGGACTTAAGATAGGCCAATCTTCGTGGTTGAGCGCTTCTAACAAATGGAATGACCATTATCTCAGATGGTAGGACGCTTCAAAGAAGGAGATAATGCCGATGTGAGGAAATTGTCGAATGATTCATATAAGTCCGAATGAGAAGGATATCTATCTATCTCTTGTATTGCCAAGCGCACGTCCCTGAGAATGTTTTAAAGTACCCACGACAATTTTAAATTTCATAAACAAAAATAAATTAATAAGAGCACTCTCCAATATAAACATGTGTTTTAGAAATCCGTACCTATTGTTTGTCGTGCATGTTTAAAATGGCCATAATGTTGTAATTTTAGGAATATGGACCATTTCGTTTTCAATGCACTTTTATAATTCGTATGCCTTAATTAATGCTATGCCTTTCGGTTATATACTTTCCTCACCTCTTCGCGACCCTTAAGTTTAAATCCGTTCTAAATATTTAAATATGTATTTCTTCGGAATTAGAAATTGTCGGCTTTCTTTGTTGTGGCCAGTGGCGTAGCCAGAGGGGGGGGGGTGCAAGGTTGCATCTGCACCCCCCCCCCAACTGCTTCAGATAATATTAAATTTTAAGTGCGTTAACCAACGCAGTAATAACGTTAATTAAAACGCGACCGTAGTATCAATATTAGGTAATGAATAGTTCTTTAAAATTCAATATATTTTTTGTGGGTATTAATTTATATATTTTTATTATTAAAAAATAGTATGGTGCACCCCCCAAACCAAATTTCTGGCTACGCCACTGGTTGTGGCATTCGACTTCTAAATCGATTTTTATGCAATCCACGCTATTCAGTAAGAAAGGACCATTAAAAACTCGATATTTACTGCCAACAGTTAGAGCAAAAGGCTTGCACAAAAGTCGCTGGCTAAGGATTGAAAAGGAATCCCAAAGTTGCAATTTTCGGCCGCGTCGTGCGAGCAATTCGCTTACTAAACAATGAATCGATGCGCGCAAGTGGTCGAGGCGTTCAGACACAATGACAAATTTCCCGAAGGTTATCGATACTTTAACTGCGACTTAGTTGGCTGAAAACATTTCGCTAGCGGATACGGGGCGTTACTTTCCATCAAAAAGAAGAGAAACAAAACGAATTCGCCGCTCTCTTCAAATAGTTGCGAAGCGACGACCAAAACGGAAATTTTCGAGACGTAAAAGACTCCCTCAAACTAGAGGCGAAATTAAAAAAAGGGTTGAAAAATTGAGCAATATTGAAAAACACTTTCTCTGCGATACTGTTATCGCGGGCCCTTTCCTCCCAGCATCCGGTGATAAGTGGCATTAAAATGGAGTTTGGAATAATTCTCAACGCGGTCCCATTTTAGACGGACAGCTGGCGGAGAATTAACAATCGCGGGCCTTACTCGCACAAAATTCTATATTGTACTTGAAAATTGTTCCACGGCAAGGAATAAATATCGATGCCAGTATTTCTTGTGTTTTGTTATTTGTAGCAACCATGAAAGATTAAATCTGAAAAAATAAAACAAAAACGTGTAAGAACACATTGTATTCGGTCAACAGTTCTCGGTTATAAAGAATATTTTGGCACCTCCCTCGAAATCCGCGGTTTAAAAGGCGAGACCGCATTATAAATAAAACATCTATAAGTATATAGTACTCGCAACACCAGAGAAAATGATAGGCGGAAAAGCAGGAAGAAAATGGCAGACACCTGAGCACCGCCTCGCAAAATTTCCATAGGAGGAGCCATCCTACAAATTAAAAATATTCTGAATACAAATCTTATGAAAAGTGTAAATAAAACAATGAAAAAAAGGCAGCGATACAACTACATACATGTAAATGTTTTCGAAAGAACCCACCCTCATCGCAGCATAGCATAGGCGCGCGAAGATTAACAGACAGAAAAGACATCCAGAAGTCACCAAAGATGGTTCGCATCTAGAGTGCAACGGTCACCGTAAATTCGTACCTAAGGCGAAAGAAAATAATAGGCGCGACATCCTTGACACGAAAACTTATCAGTAGCTGCATGTTTTCGAATAATGCGGAAATGCATTTCTTTTGACTTGGGAGAGCTTTTCCGCCCCTCTTGATAAAATTCGCCGTGATATCTCACTTGCAATGCAAATTAGAAACTCTCATTGTCAACCGCTTAGAAATTACACGACCTTTAAGAGATGGATTTCAACCATGCGGCCCGTTAGTTTTTTAGAAAATGATGAATTTTCATTCTAGCGTAAGTAGGGTGAAGGCGGCGCGGACAAGAAGACAACGGAGTGACATCGGCATACGAAAGTATATACCATATGTACTAAAATGTTTAACAATAAGATATTGTGCGAAATTTTATTTTTTTTAATAAAATGTGTACCTACCTTTATTGTTGGTGTATTTTAGCTTCGAAAAACGTCTTATGTTCATTGGCATGAGGTGCGACCCGTCATATTGATGGATATTATCTGTTTATCTTCCGCGAAATACGAGTATGTATGTGATATCTCTGCTCTACAGTTATGCCATCGTTATATTTGCGACGGCGGTTGGCGGACGCGTGAGGCAGAGCATGAGCCACGCTTCCGTTGTCTAGTGAAATCTCCCGGATATAAGAAACTTTGATAAGAATCTGAAATTCATTCCTCGCGTTAGATAAAGGAGAGCCTCAAAGGGAAATTCGTCCCGCCGTGAGACAGCCATGGTTAATCGTTCGAGTTATCCACGAGCGATCGGAAGTTCCGAACGCTCGATGAAAGGCATTAAACAAACCACCAACCTGTTTGCCACATAAAAATAAGTAATTCTCAAAAAGAAATACGATCCGATATCGATAAACTGGAAATTTTCCCGGGGAATGTGAAATAAATATATCCTTAAGTACTTCGAGCGTTACCAAAGCGAGGGAGGATACGACACGTTTCCAAGTTTCCAATGCGCGGTCGTTATCTACGCATTTTTTTTCAAATTCTCCGTCCTCTTCCCCCAGTATTTCCTGTCGCCATTAAGCAGCACGCCACACATGACCGGACGAGAAAAATATCTCCGAATACAGCAAAACTAATCCTAGCATTTCTCAACTAGTGGATTACAACCTCCTGCAAATTACGAAAAACTTGGGTTATATTTCAAGTTAAAAAAATATAAAACAATATATGTAAAACTCTTAAGCTGACATTTAAAAGTCCGAAAGCGTGGCAAAAGAAATAGTTTACGGAGAAGCATAATCTAAATCCTGAAGAGAATTCGTGTTGATATATCTTTAGCTAAATAAATATTCCAGTAATACTGTTTTAAGGCCCGTTCTTTTTAAGAAGATTAGTATTAAGTATACATATTTGATTAAAAAATAGTCCGAAATTTGTCGATAAAGGATGCGGAAAATTTAATTGTTTAGGCAAAATATGGGAAGACAAGAAATATTGCATACCATTAAGCACTACAATAAAAATTAACCTTGTTTCATTACTTGGTTTTATTCTCAAATCTTACTCGATATTTTTTGTCTTGACTTAAAAACCCTAGCAACGTCGGGTAAATTCAGCGTGTTAAAAATCTTTCTACTTTGTAAAACGCACATTGTAAAACACCTCTTTTCGGGGAAAAAGACCTACCGACCTCTCAATAATTTAATTCCCGTATTTATCCGAGTATAAGACGACTCGCCAAAAATTGGCAGTTGTAGAAGGAAAAATAGGGCGACGACCCATTTCCACGATTTTCAATTAAGTACAGAAGAACATTTATCAAGGGATATTATTTAAGCTACACCATATAATATACACTACAAGGATAAACATGAAAAAAGAAACAAAAAGTGTTATCCCAAGTAATCCAGCCCACATCCAGTCAGGTTAGCCCTCACTTTCCTCATCACTATCACTCCCTTCATCACTCAAATTCCATCTTCTGACCCATCCATATTATTCGAAATCACTGAACGCAAACTGTTGACGTCTTTGAGCACGCGAATATCAGACGACCCTTCATTTTCCAGATGCAAACATAGGGGAAATACCTCGCCTTACATTCGGATGAATACAGTACTTCCTAGAGATGCACGAAAATACTGAAATATTTTTTCTGTCCCTGTCTCCCTTTGTCAATATATCTGTGTGTTCCTTTTATGTCTTAGCATCATAATCTTTGATTCCGAAATCATACGTGGAAGAAGAAGAAAAGTTGTAGTTTTCAATGGATTATAACTCTGGACCAATCTCTAGGGTATAACCGGTCGAAAACCCCCAATTGAAATCATTTACTTCGTTGGTTCCATTAATAGGAGTCGCAACAAACAGCTCGTGGCTACGACCGAAGATTTCTAAACGTAATTAGTTAACGCCGGTTGTTCGCCTCTGCTTTGAAATCTAAGGCGAGCGCGCGTGTTGCTCGGCCGTGCTTAGGAAGGGGGAGGACTGGGAAACGGCTCTTTTACCGTGTTGAGCACGTTCCAAAAGCGATCGACTCGAGTGACGTTTTTACGCGAAAGACGTCTCTCGGAACATCGTGGAAAGTCGTCGAGAATATTTTCGATCCACGCATTCGAAAATCGGTCGTGATGACGTTTAGTTTGCGAAGAGTGAGCTGCACGAGCGGGATAATCCTAGAGGATGCGCCTGAATCGTTCGTTCATTACTTTCTCCATACGTAGTATAGGAGAAAGTATTGTTTTCATGAAAAAATCGACTTCGAGATTTCAACGGAAATACACGTTTTGAGGTCCCCTGAACATGTTTTGACAATTTTCTCGATGATGTCTGTGTGTTTGTGTGTATGTGACAGCTTTTTTGAGGATGCTCTAACTCAGGGGTCGGCAACCTTTTCTGCATGACGGGCCGCATTCATAATATGAATGCTTCGGAGGGCCGCATTGAAAGTCACGAGAGCTTCAGCGGGCCGTTTGAGTACTTACTTCCGAAGTTATCAAGAGATTCTGTGGTCTCACATTAGCAAAAATCATATATAAATAATTTATCAGCGATAAATATTCATCAGAAAAGGTTTCGAGACCAAAATTTTACTGAAAATATACGAAATTTTCGGTTCTATTGTACCGATCACTTTTTCATGATGGCTTCGCGAGCCGCATAAAGCGCCCTCGGGGGCCGTATGTTGCCGACCCCTGCTCTAACTGCTCAACGAAGAAAGTAATGAGTCAGTGTATAGAAGGAAAATGGCTCTACGATAATATTCTGCAGCAGTATCAGTAGAATAATTTGCTCTAAAAGTTTATTCTTTGTTATGTCTCGGTACAGAGATTTCACTATTCACTTCATCTGCAATACTTTTTTCAACAGAAAGTATTTTGTCAAAAATCGTTTCCATACTTTCTCTGTGCTGCTGAATTATATTAATTAGATCTTGAATGTGATTACGGACTTTTAGCAAATCTATTTGAACGGACTGTAAAGATTGAGTTACTGGTTCCAACATTGCAGAATATCTACTGATTGTTGCAGCTGATATTATAAAAACTGAATTTCTGCATGCACGGGAAAGTTGGAATTCTGACTGTCGCGTCTTAGAATCACCGGTTTCAGAAAGATTATCAAGTTCGTTGACTATTTTAAGAAAATTTTCGGTGAAAATTCGAATGCTTCTGTGTTTTTGTGCCCAACGAGTTTCACACAACATCGGAATATTTGCTACTTTAGCCCTCCTATATTAAAATCCCGAAAAAAATTAATAATGGCTTTAATGGTACCAACTGTGTTACGGACTTCCCTCGCGCAATTTAATTCATGCATTAGGTTAAGACGGTGGGAAGAACAATGGACAAACATTGATTTCAGGTGCAAAGATCTAATTTTTGCTTGCACACCCCCTTCCTTTCCAGTAATTGCAGAACATCCATCATATACCTGACCAACTAAATTTTCCATTTTCAATTTAAATTGAGAGCACGCTTTTAATATCTCTCTGGATATTCCTTCTGCACTTCGATCTGATATCGGAAAAACCATTAAATTCTTCGCGAATACAAGTTTGTCCACAGATACACTCGGGAAATCTAACCCATAATGATAATTGTTCTATTCCCCCAATATCAGTCGTTTCATCAGCCAAAATGGAAAACCCTTTGGAAGCATTTGCTGCAGTAACTATATCATTTCTCAAAATACAACCACACATTTCTATTATTTCATTTTGAGTTCTAACAGATGTGTATTTTGCGTTTGCTTTGCAAGTTACTAAATGCTGTTTTTAAATTTCGTCACCGGCTTCAATCCGGAAGTCAAACAGGGTTCGAAATTTTCCTGAATTGTACGTTTTATCTCGTGATGAAATGCCATTCGCACCACACAAAACAATACTTGACACCATTGAATACAGTATTGCCCTATTTTCCTCTACTACATTGGCAGCTGATCTGTTTAGCAACATTTGTATCGAAGGACTTTTGCCTTTCATAACTGAAACAAAGTGATTGGCTTCTGTTAGTGAAGTTTTATGCCAGTGGGTTTTGGCATGGGCACTTGCGGCTTCATGAAAATTTTTGTATTTTTTAAACACTGTGCTAATGAAAAAACCTTGAAATCCCCTCTTCAACCTTCAAGGAAAAAGTATACAAACTTTACATAAAGCAGACATGAATGTATGTTCTTCCCAAAAACAGAAAGAGCTGAATATTGTGAATAGTCGCTAATAACCTTAGCTGTTGACGCGACTATAAACAATGCCTAAAAGTGTTGCATTTCTAAAGCGTTTAATGGCTTTTCTTAGCTAGGACCTCCGGTGCCACTTCCTTCCGAACGCAGTCAGGCATTGACTGTATGTCACTTAGATTTCCGAATTTCTAATTTCCAAGTGAAAGGTTTTAATAGGATAAATCATGTTTTTGGGCAGAAGAGCTGTCTAAGAGGCCGCTGAGGCTCATGGTCAGAACCACTCGAATTTAAAATTAATTATCTACGTGCGGCAGGCATAAATAAAGTAAAATTTAAGGAATAAAGCAGGAATGCTAAGCACAAAGTTTCCTGTTATGACATATGTCAATTTTATACAGAATCAAAAACCTATCATACGAAAAAACAATAAAAAAATTTGGTATTTTCTGACTGGTGCACGTAAGACGACGGCATTTCCTTGCTCCTCCCCCTGCGGACGCCCATGCGCTTGATCCAGAGGGGACAAATCTATTTTGAAATTTTGGTTACTCCAAATTGCAGGATTCCAGAGATATTGTTCATACAGACGGACGAGCAGACAGACAAACCGAATACATTGGTGCTTTTTAAAAAAGCGACAAAAATATGGAGAGCGCCGTACTAAGCAACTGGAAAATAATTGGACGCCGAAGTAACGAGTGGAGCCGATGAAAATTTGCGAAATAACATACCTTCAGAGGTATATATAATATATTTGTTGAATATGGTTAATAAATGCGTACATATTTATTTAGAAAAATCATTTGGCGGAAAATTTTATTGGCGCATTCATTCAAAAGACGTCATTTTGGCATGCAACAGAGTCGTTAATTAAACGAGAATAGGAAGTAAAGTCGTATCTCGCCAAGGTGTTTCCTCTTGAGCAACGGGGGAATAAATTAGCGCTAACTACGAGCGATTGTCTCCTCCGTGAGGGTCCATTTAAAGCTGGGCTTCCAAACCCTTTCAGTGTGAAAAGCACCAAGACATTTTATAGACTGTCAGCGTATTTTTTTTAATACGAGTAGTCATGAAAGTAACAAGCTTACTTCCAAGTTATTACCCATTTGCTGTAAATGCCTCTAAAAATAAAAACAACTCGAGAGATATTATTTCTGGTGTCCGTAAGGGCGATTTTGAGCTCCGTGGAAGAGTACCGTCAGTCTGTTCAAGAGAACAGTGGTGCTCGCGAGCGCAAGGTTGGGAACTCCTGATTTGAGGTCTTGCTTCATGACGCGGGAAAACGATGAATGACCAGAGAAGAGCGACTTGCTAATTACAGGCGCGATGATAATAATAATCTGTTCTTATTGAGGTCGATATATGGACAATCATTTCCATTCTCACATATGACCTTCTACATCTACATGATACCCTGCAAGTCACCTTTTTGGTGGATGGCAGGGGGTGCAGTGCACCAGAGGTTCCTAATTTTCCTACGTTATCTTTTCCTATTATGCTCTCTTATCGTTCTAGGGAAAACCATCCTCTATATCGCTCCGTTCTACAGTCGATTTGGCGAATCTTATCCTCGCTGTCCTGCCTTCCGAGATACGTCGGGCTTCTGATAAGACCTACTACCTCATTCGATAGTCCCTCTAACATATATTTTTCTAGGAGTTTGAATCTAGCCTGCGTGACGAACACAATCATCCATTTCCTAGGCGGGATTCGAACCCACGACCTTAGTATCCGTCGATACGTACTCTAACCACACATCTACCAAGACCGACCGAGATTAATATCGCGAAATGCACCACCGAAGATAAACGTAAAGAAAAAACACCAACAGCCGCTTCGTATCTGATATGCTCAAAGTGATTAGAACTCGTCCTCCCATTTCTGTTGCGGAATTTCTCGTATAACTAGGGAAAAGAAGAGTTTTAATCAATTAACTGAAGATCCATTTGTCGTCATTCCATCCGATAAAATGCTTCGTGGTATACAGGTAGACCAAATAAGGAGAAAGGAAGAGATTAAGACTAGCCAATTTTCGGAACTAAAAATCAGTCGACGGACAAAGGGTGGCCAAAACGTTGTCTTGCTCTTTGAAAAAGGGTCATGAAAAAATCCATTGCTTTTGCTTAACTTCTAAACGTGAAGCGACGAGTACACTCCCAGCGGGCAAAATTGTTCCATCATTAGGATGATAAAGACAAGAAAAACTGTGTACTATAGCGATGTTGTGGTGTGCTTGGATTAGTGTTTCGAGACCTACTTTACCAAGAAAAATTTCTGAGGGAATGTGAAATGCATATTTATAATCTAGCCTATAGGAACCTCATACTGCAATTGAACAAAAATTATGGAAGTCATTTCACTTCAAAATGTATGTAATTTTTCTCCTTGCTCGAGTGAAATTTAAATCCCCACGAATACTGCTATAGCCTGATATTTAAATGCCCCTGCTTTTAAAGGCCGAATGGCTAGGGGGAGATCGCCATTGGTGGGCAACCACGACAAAGGCGTTCCTATCTTAAAAAACGGCTAGAATCGCCTAATAGAATTATCACTCGCGCCCAGTGGCGTACCGGAAATGTGTAGGTCCCCCCGCCAAAACTTTCCGGAAAAAAATTTAAGATCCTCACAAAAAATGGGTCCTCTTTGGCCACGGCCGCCCCGCAGCGCGTGGGTTGCGGGAGTGTCCGGTACGCCACTGTTTACACCTATTTTAGGAAATTTCACGCTAATCTGTAGCATGTCTCACACATCGCATAAAAAATCTATTGCATAGTTTTATGCGTCAGTAAACTTAAATCAGACAAAACATTTCGCCTCATCTCAAAAAATAATACTTTTCTAACAAACTCCCCAACGATAAACACTGGATAATTCTCCATATTCGTAAAATAAATGTGAACGTAAACAAACCTGAATGAGATCACAAGACCAACTTTAAGCTAGGAAAACGTCCTTGAGAATCAACACAATACGAACAAGCGACGATGGGCAGCATGCCTGGACCGGGAATCGAAACAGAGTCTTGGTGGGTGAATATTCTGCCACTGAAATATCGAGGCAGACCGATTTTCCCGATTCAGGATGGGATATTTCCGGTTAAAGATTTAACAAAAATTGCAGGAAGATTTGCGCGTGGCGTTCGTAAAGGATCCATTCATCGCCGTGGATGCCACGAGTCCTAGAAAGCATGAACGCTAGATTTGATGAAGCGCATTACGTTTTATTTACTTAACAGGGCGAGAAGCAGAAAGTGGAATTCTTTAGTGGTTTCGCGTGCACAGGAAGAGGTCGCCGTCACATCAGATCCTTACGGAATGAACACGAACGCATTTTTAAACGAATGCTTGACCGTCTAAGTCAGTGGTCTCCAAACTTTTTGTAAGCGCGACAAAGGTAACCTGGATTTCGCGGCACCTGGGATCAAAGGTGTTCATTTATAAATAGGTGCATCACAACGTTTGGACGCGCCCATTTGTTACTGCTACACTAAAAGCAATTGATTAGAGAAAAAATTACCGCTCAAATGATCTATCGTCGGTTTATCAAGTTTTTCGCGACACCCATATGAATCTCAAAGTGCCACGGCAGCCAGTTTGGAAAGCAATGGTCTACGTTTTTTGGTTCCGCGCCTTTCGGCGAATATCGCACGGATGAAAATGATCTTTCCACGCTAAAGATATGGAATTCAGAAAACAACAGATTAAAAATTACAAAGCGTTGAAGAAATGCATAGCACATACGTATGCTGAACTTATTTTGCATAATTAATGCTCCAAAAATGGCACGAGAAGGAAAAACGGAAGGCAGATATTAAATTATCGTATATTACTAAATATTGGGAAACCTCCGATTAAAATTGTCATAAATCGCAACAGCAAAGTGAAACAATTACATATTAAGGCCGAAAAACTAGGGACGACATTTAACATCGCCGTTTAACTCAGCGTACTAAGAAAAAAATTACTAATGAAAACTTACAGGGCGTTAAAGAAGCACACCAAGATGCAGTGGCGGATTTGGAAATTTCCCGACCCTAGACCAAATTATTTTTCCGCCTCCTTTTTCGCGTTTTCTTCTGAAATAATCGCTCGTGTATATAATTTGTCTGTCCGCCCGCCTGAAGATCATAATAGTTAAATTCATCAAAAGTCTGTGTAATGATAATTTTTTATTCCCGCCCTGAAATGTTGTTTTTATTTCCGCCCCGAAATCTAGGCCACAGACTACTTTGGCCTTATTTTAAATCCGCTACTGCCAAGATGGCTAACAAACAATGTAAGGAGTGACTACTTTCTAAGATGAATTTTCGCAACATGAACACATGACGTGGTGTTATTTCATCGCTATTTTCGTCTTACACAAAGGAAGGCAAATGTTTTCCACGATCACCCCCCCCCCCCCCATATCTCCGTCTCACCAATAATATCCTGTCAGCCGTCCGCTTCCCGCAGCTCGTCTCTCTCTCGCCTAACCTCATTCCGCCAAACCCTTTAATCTTTCTCGAGCGTAGCGTCCGTTTAAGGATTACAATCTTAAGCGTGATCCTCCGCAAAGCGAAAGATGCCACGACGACAGACATGAGCGCGGGAGCCGTCGTTTTTAAACGAGAAAAATTTACATTTTACGTCTGGAGATCATCGAGATATAACCTCGACGCCGGCAAAAGAAAAAGATCGGCACCGCTCAAAAGCCGGCGATTGTTCTCCAACCGCTCCATTGTTTCTTATTCAAACAAATGACGCGAGAAAATGCGACTCGCAGTCGAATGATTCTCGTAAAAAAAAAATAAAAACGTTGCGTCGCAACCGTCGCCAACTTACTCGCCAATCAGTTGGAAGATTGGAAGTTCACACGTATTCGTTTCTAAATTGAGAGTGATAAATGTACCACGAAGGAAATCTCTCGGAGGAGATTATTTGAAAATCTGTTTTAATGAATGAAATAAGTGACATATTAATGCAATAAATTAGAGTATAACTCCTCCACACAGCGGTTCGTTTAAACAATTCCGAATGCCACTGAAAAAGTTCCTTTTGAACAGATAAACCAATAATAATTTATGTAGGTAACCCTTTAAACATAAACGGAATTTCGCGACACCCCAGTCTTGAAACGAGATTTTATATTTTTACATTCGGATATTACAACCTCTGGACACATCCATTTGTTTGTACCATACTATATTCAATTGGTTAGAGGAAAAACTATTGCCCTAATTACCAATCAAAAACCCAAATCGTTGATTTATTTACCAAACCTAGTTTTCCGCTGCACCCCTAAAAATTAGCTGCGGCACCCAATTTAGAGAGCGCTGATCTAGGTGCAGATGAGATCATTCCCTCATAAATTTTAATGCAGTAGAAGGTTCTAATTTGTAAATGACATATTCATGCATAGGATTACGCCAACAATAACCAACATCTCGGAGAATTTCTTATTCACCAATTTCACATAACCTCTAACCCTGACGATTATAACATTGAAACGCCACTTGCAAAAAGTAAACAAACTTTCACCAACATATGCGACTTAAGAAGCTCGTCTAAAGATAACCCGATAAGTTACGTAGAAAAAACATAAAGGGTCAAAATGCTGGCGATTATTGGGCTAAATTGAGGTTATTTTACGGGGTAAACACAAATCATGTGAAAAAACGGCGGGCCTAAAACGTTTCCTAGTTCTCATTTCCGGCGTACTTTTATCAAAATACCATAAATTTCCATAGCGCAAGAACAACACACTTTATTAGATAACGCCGCAGAAACAGGAAAAAATTAAAACAGCACAAATTATATTAAAAACAAATGAGGAAAAAACCGATTGACTAAACACTTGAGCGAACAATTGAAAGCGTTCTTCCTCGTCATTTTTCGCTCCCTTTGACGAAGATAGGAGGATGAGAGTTTCTGCGAAGCCACGAAAATGCGATGACTAGTTTCCGGCACGAAGGGAACCCAAAACGGCGAAAAAACTGTGTCGCGTCGGAGTCGTGATCGCATGAGAGGATAGCACGGCCGAGAGAACAAAATCGGGAAGGGAAAACGCAGGGATCCGAAGGAGACAACAACAGGGCCAAAGAGAGGTGCACGGCACAGCTACTCCATCAAGATATACCTTCTTCTTTCGAGATTGGACGGATAGGGAAGGAAGATGAGTCACATAGCGGTTAAGAGTCAAACAACGTGGTAATTCGCATCTTAACCTAAACCACTAAATACATCTACATCTACATCTACAAGTTACCCTGCAATTCACCAAGTTGGTGGGTGGCAGGGGGTGCAATGCACCAAATCCTACCTAAAGATTGTCTAACGCAATTCGAAATTTCCTATTGTGATCTCTTATTGTCCTCGGAAAGAACGAGCCTAGATAACGCTCCGTCCTACAATCGATCTCACGTATTTTATCGTCTCGATCATTTCTACCTATATACGTCGGTGCCACAATTATTCCCACTACCTCCTCTTTTAGACATTCTGACCTATATTTCTTTAGAAGTTTCAACCTTGAGTGCAATCTACGGTCCTCCAGTGTTACCCAGTTCAAATCGCTCAATAAAGAGGTGACGCTTTCCTTATGTTCGTACTTTTGTTTTACAAATCTGGCTGCTCTGCGCTGTACTCTTTCTAGTTGAATTATGTGTCCCTTCTCGTACGGATCCCATATGCTCGCTGCGTATTCCACTTGTGGTCTTACCAGTGATAAGTAGCATGTTTCGCGTACTTTCTCTGTAGTGTTCCGTACTATTCTACCTATGAATGCCAGTTTCTTGTTGGCCGCGTCTATAACTCGACGAATGTGCGTGTCCCACGAAAGATCTCGAAAAATGGTTACTCCTAAATATTTTACGTACTCAGCTTGTCGAATACTCATTTCATCTATTTTATATTCGAAACCTAAATCTTTGTTCTTACTTTTCCAGAACGTGACTGCGGCACATTTAGTATAATTAATTTCGATTTGCCATTCTTTGCACCACGCTGAAATGGCTCTTAAGTCTTCACGCAGAGACTGATGGTCCTCCTGATTTTTTATTTCTTTATATAGAACGGTGTCATCGGCGAAAAGCCTAATTTTACTACGAACAACCGAGCACATATCATTTACATAGATTAAGAAGAGCAGAGGGCCCAATACACTTCCCTGAGGAACACCCGAAGCAACTTTAACGGGGGACGAGTATTTCCCATCGATGACAACTATCTGTTCCCTATTCGAGAGGAAGTCTCTCACCCAACCGACAACTTTCGAATTGATACCACATTGTCCTAACTTCGCAATTAATTTCCTATGAGATACTTTATCGAACGCCTTTCTGAAATCAATACAGTAGGTCCCCGAGTTACGAATGGGCTGCGTCCCAAAAGTTCGTTCGGAAGTATCGTTCGGAACTCGAAACTCAATTTCCAATCGAAAAAATGTTATTATGACGGTTAGGTTCCAAAGCCTGTCCACAAAAACCAAATTAACCAACAATTATATTGAAATGTTGTACATTTGCAATGAATAATAGTAGATAAGAAAACAGATGCAAACCTTAGCTTTGTCTTTTGTTGTCGTTCCGATCCCCGAACGAACAAGTGATTCAGTAAGAGTTCAATGGACAGAACATCCCGCGAAGGGTTGACGCTATGCTTCGCCACCGCAAGTAGTTCTCGAGAGCAACGACTTGATCTTACGCGCGGTTTGGAGTTCATATCCCCGATTTATTAAAAATATTGATACCTTTTGAAGCTTCTTCCGTAAGTACTGACGTTCGTAAGTCTGGGAACTCCTGTACTAAGCTGCGGTCTGTGAGACACTCTCTAAAGTTATGTTGTAAAATCACCCAGATACTTTACTTTCCGATAGTTTATATTTCACAAATAAATAAAGTCAATG
Source organism: Tanypteryx hageni (assembly GCA_028673005.1). Lineage (NCBI taxonomy): Eukaryota > Metazoa > Arthropoda > Insecta > Odonata > Petaluridae > Tanypteryx > Tanypteryx hageni. Next base: position 94,726,812 of record CM054115.1, read on the forward strand.
TTGCTTTTTTCTTTTAATTATCTCTTAACTCTCATGACAGATTATTAAAAAAGAAAAATTCAATTGTAGATACAGCTACCGAATAAATAATAATAATAATCAATAGCGGTCTGGGAGACATTGTGATCATAATTTCACCTCGTTAGTTAAATACTTAATCGAAAAATGTTTGTCAACATCTTCTAAAAGGAATAAAATCTATATAAAAATTTAAGGAACAAATTTTTATTACAGCTCCATACAAATTCCTCTAAATAAATCATACGCGAACGCTTTAATTTTGATTCCGATACCTATGAACTTGAAGCTAATAAACGATACGGCGTTTAAAAGATTCAAACGAAGAAAAAATTTTTAAAAAAGGATAAAGTACATGCATAACTGATCCTAAAACGATGAGGCGCGTAGACAACGAGCCCTAATTGTGGACAACTCGAAATAATAGCATTTGGTAAGTAAGACCGCCGATTCACATTCGATGGGAAACCTGTTATCTGTACCTGTTCATAACGCCACAGAAAGAACGAGAGAGAGTTAGAAAGGGGTCAAACCGGAGACAAACAGCTCATCGAAAGTTAAGGCTAATGCTCTTCAGAGGCTAGCGGCCCAAGGGGATGAAATGACCTTTGCTTTAGCTTTTCGAACGAGAGGTCAGTGTGTCAGCGAAACTTTTACGATACAAACGCACATAGGTGTATATAAACGCAAAGGACCGGACGCAAAAGATATTCGGAGATATAATAAAACAGCGCGGCCGATATCGTCTACATAAAACAGAATAATTAAATTTAAAACATGATAGAATAAAAGACTTAAAAAGCGTAAGATTTTGTTTACTTTTCCGAACACTCCATAAATGAATATTTAAATGCACCTCCTTTTCGCATTAATTATTCATTTTACTACTGCTCTCCTTATTCGGCCGTCGCTTGGGAAATTTCCATATTAAGCGATAATAAATACGTCGTCGGCCGCAAACTTCCTTTAAACTGTCACCCGACCGTGACGAGTTCGCGCCCTCGAAACCTTATAAACGCCCGACAGCGCAGTTTGGTTCAAATCAAAAAGAAAAAACAGCCAACCTTGAAATCTCCGGATGACCCGGAATGTCTGAGAGATAAGAAAACTCGAAAGGATTGGATTTGAGGTTCCGATCCGAGGTTTTTTATAGTTCTCTCCATCTTATGAGTTGGCATCTAGAGAAATACGCTGAACAAATGAATTAAATCGGTCTCCGGACGACGCTACAGAGAATGCGACCGGTTTTTTTGGAGGCATTCGGTGAACTGCAGTGATATACGGTCATCCAGTTCCTGACGGGGCATCGAAGCGAATTTTTTATCGCTCTGGCTTTCGTTCCGGTTCACACGAAACAAAATGTCAGTTCGGTTCCGGTTTCGCTCCAGCAACTAACATTGAACCGGTTCGAAACGGTTTTTTTTCGCCCAGACAGAATTTTTTGGAGGAAAATTTTGAGTGTTTTAAAATAATCTTTATTGCGTCATTTTTGTTAAAACCAAATAAGTCTTTGCCATAGATAGTTAAGAAGACAAAATTAGGTATTCGCACGTAACATCGTGCAAGCGCCCCTGCTGCTGTCCGAAGATAGGTTTTAGCTGAATCGCCCATCCATTTTCCAGGTTAGTCTTACCCTGGCTCCATTTAGCGATGCTATTAACTCCTTTGTCTATCTCCATCTAAGAACAAAGACGCAGAGCATGAGACAAGGGCAGATGGGCGTCTTTATAATAGGGAGGGTGGCGAGGAGTGATGCCAAGCGGACGCTGGACGCGGACAATGGAGGTGAAAAAGTTCTTATTGATGTCCTGAAATCCGAGGCCGTGCGAAAACAAAAAACAATCCACGAAACGCATACGAAAACCGGTAAAATATCGAGAGCTACTCCATAGGGGAGGGATCTCAAACTCACATCGGTGCGCGGACCGCATGAAAGCCTTCCACCGAAACAGCGGGCCGCATTAAGGCACCATGCGAAGTCCGCGGACCGCAAACTTTTCCAGTCCTAACACCGTTTCATATTCTTTGGACATTCGTTCTCCCCTTCCACAGGGAAGAAATCGCCCCAACCCTATGATGCGGCCTTAAACCCATTCATTACAAAAATAACAGATTCGGCGTCGAGATTCTTTTGACACACAAAAAGCACACTCGCTGCAGGAATAACATACTAAGTACCCCACCTGTGCAGAATTGTTACAAACCTGAATGAGCAATAAAACGGAGTATATTTCAAAAGTGCTGATTTAACATACTCAGTAAATTTCTTAGATTTACATGAAACATTTTATAAGAAATACATTTGAGTTTTGACCGTCTAGTGTAAACTACCTTACTTCGCGGGCCGCAGAAATGTGCCACGGGGACAGCGAGTTTGAGACTCCCGCCATACGGCCTCTCATGCCCCAAAACTGGAAGACTTCAATTCCTGCTCAAAAAGCGAAACTTCTTTCGGTGTTTATTGATACCATACCTCGCACTGATAACACGCATCGTTTAAATCCTGGTAAGTATGAAGACGCTCACTTTAGAGGGATATAAGTTTTACGTCTCTCGTGATTCCATTTTTTTACGCGTATTACGATTTGATTGGAGGGCTAAACTCGTCGTCCTATTTCGTATGTTGCTTGCTTCGTGTGATCATTTTTATGCATACATGGATTTGGTTGGACGAGTAAACTCGTCATTCCGCTTTGGATGAATATAAGCAAACAATTCGCGGCAGGTAATGGAAAAATCCAGAAAAATTATAATTTCAGATTAAGACCGAAACTAACCGAACAACGAGCAAAGCATGGGATCTCGACACTCTGATGAACACTGACACCGATTTCAATAAGACTCTTTATAGACACACCAAACAAGAGTAACATACACGCCACAAACTTTTCGTTTTTCAGTTTTTTCTTTCGTTCTCCCTCACTGTACTATTCTTTCATCTCCTCACAGTTGACCTCCGGTCGCTGTCGGGTCAGGTTGCCCCTGAAGATGCCCACATTGTGGGTGAAATGCATTGGGCTTATTCATTAACCCTTGATTTTTGGCTTAAGGAGTTCTTTCAATTGTTGAGCAAAGCGGAGTCTTTTGTGGGTGGCGTGGTTTTCAAGAAGCGAGGAGATAGACGCGTGCGACGTTAAACGCTAGTTCAACGATGAGAAACATAAAGGGAAATGTTGTTAATGTTTTGTTTGTTCCCGCACAAGAGCAGAACGGGCATATAACCAGCTTTCAGCAGCGTCCTTCAAAGGATTCGCACAAACAATATTGGTTAAAATTCAGCGGAGTCACTTTGCGAAACATCCCCTGCGTCCCTGCAAGTGAGGGAAAATTGAGCGAAACATTTCGATTCGGAAAGGATAAAAGTCGAATTCCGCAAAAATGAATCGCCGCGCATGTTCGAAATTCGTCATATTTGCTTCACGCTCGTGGCACACGGCGGACAGAATGCGCTTTCTTAAGGACGGGAACCTTTTCGCCTAACCACGCAAATGCTTTCGTCGAGTCGTAGAAAGGCATAAATTCACCGGATTTTTTTATTCCTGAAAGCCAAAACCGCAGAAAAATCCTATCCTTTCTCCAATTTTACGACCGTTTTTTTCTGTCAACACTTTCTAAACTCGTTCGGAAAAATTTCTATCACCGGCTGCTATACACGGTTACACATTCAAATGCCATACACGGCTTAGATACAAAGTTATCACATTTTTTACGTTAGAATCGCCTCACATAAATTAATTGGGTTGTTCGTCCAAATGTAGGAAAACCTCTATTTTTAAACTTGGTTCTAGAGCTGAATGTTCATTTAAAATGTTCTTTCGGAGCAATGAAATGCCGTTATCACAAGATATAGAATTTATATTATACATCGTTCACTCTGAAACGTAAATAAAACGAGACGGGTGGTGTTTTTAGTATCAATCCGATTCCGATATATATTTTAAGCTATCGTACCGTTCCATAAATGCAAAGAGAATTTAATGTAATATAAATATATTTTTCACATCGAAATAAGACGATATATTTACGAGTATCTGAAAGAAGCATAATCTTAAAAAGCGTAAGCTAATAATAAACTAATATTTCTGCCAGTCGCGGCGAAAATGAACACGTTAGACTAATACAAATTATAGCACCCAGATAACTCCCAAGAAGATCGTTTGCTTAAAACCTGGCGAACAGGAAAAGGATCTTACCTGCAAACAAAAAAGAGAACAAAATTAGAGAAAAAGAATATTTCAAAATAGGAAAAATACAAAATATTCTAATATAATACATTATCTAACAAATTTGCTACTTTGATCCAGTCCCATGCAACAAATAAACAAAAAAATGTTGCTTCGAATTACATGAATTAAGTTAATAAAAATGTCGCGCGAATCCTTAAGAGTCCAGACCGTCCGAACTGATGGGGAAGCCTATAAAATTGTATACCTGGGATTATCAGTTCAAGAAAGAGAAAAACGAATGATAAATTCGTTTTATTTTCAGTAATTCGATGTTCTCTCTCCGTTTGTCGAAGCCGATTGATGCAAAGGTATAATAGAAAATCCCATTACAGCGTCATACGCTGAAATTCACGCGAGATGTATCGAAACAGAAACCTTTATTATGAATTTAAAATGAATGCGAAAAGAAATACAAATGAATGAAACATTAAAATTCGAAAGAATAAGTCTAGACGAGAGTATGATAACTATAAAAAGTGTGTATTTTTCATGTTAAGATTTAATAAACAGAAATAAACGGGAAAATGTTATATATGTATGTACTGTAAAATGAATGTTACATATTCAACCTTTGATTTCAAAATACAGAACACACGGAAGGGAGAAAAAAGAAAAAAATAATTGTTAACTTATATTAGGAGAATTAATGAATTAATATTTGAACGAAAATTTAAGAAAAAATAACAGTCATTGTAAATTTTTTTATTTGTATTTCTTGGGTTTTTGCGTATCTCTGTAACATTTGAACGAAGTTTTTAAAAATAATTTAAACAATTATTGTTAATTTAAAAAATTATATTTCTTTGCCTTTGCGTTTCTCTGCAACTGTTTGTTTGGAAGTGTATAATAGTGAATTCGCTGCATGACGTTCATGTTTAGCAGGATTGACACCATTGCAGATATAACCAGTAACTGGAGTTGTTTCAACCGCATTAATCAGTGATGAATTTCTAAAACATTCTTTTTGTTATGTAACACGTTAGTTAAAAAAACAGGAAGATTTAAAACACCGGAAAATAGCGTCCCGGATAGAGTTGGCACGGGACGCGAGAAAAACATTGAAAATACGGGAAATCCCGGCCAATACGGGTAGCAACCCTAGTTGCAACGATTACGAACTATTACAGAAGTTTACTATGAGGAGAATTTTTACTAGAAATCGTCAAGTTATCATAACAAGACATTCGCCATGAGGAGAATGTTTTCTCGTTTCAAACGCTCTCGTTATGACGGATTGTTACAATATTTATTCGTCTGGCAGCATGTTTCGTGGCATCCCATAGCGGTCACATCAACATGCAGAGGCGTGGGGAAAAATACGTCTACCTTCTAAATTAAAGCCATCGACGGCGAACTTAGACCAAGCGGCGGCAGATTTTTCTTTCAATCTATTGGCAAGAGAAAGATCATAGCGATATGAACGAGCTACTCGGAACGTGAATCGCCTTCGCTCTACGCAATTCTATTTAAATCTACCGAAAGAGGCAAGCATACAATCGCAGCATCGGCAGCGAGCCCGGCGGCGGCTTTCGAGAAGAACTCAAAAGAAAATGCGATCGAAATAATAATAAAGGTTTAGAACTCCGCGGTGGAAGAATACATTCTCAAGACCGATATCAACACCGAAGTAAATTAGTTTCCCTGGCAACCATTCAAGGATACTTCGCGGCTGGCGTGGAGACGGAAGTGGTCGACTTGTAATTTAACGAGATGAGGGATTTGTGATACTTTGTCTCCAGACAAAACACTATCCGGCAATTTCATTTTTGTTTTATAACCCAAATAATTAGAACTAAAAACAAGTCGAACAAGAGATACTTTCATTCTCTCAAGGGAGAATTACGGAGATTATCTTACGTTTACTCCTATAGCCGTAAGACGCTTAGTCAAGTCATATGGTTATTTCAAGTGCAAAAGAAAACAGCAATACAGATAAGCAAAACTTCAGGTACTTGAACAGCACATACCTTTCGGCGACCAGCACATTAATATTTTTATTCACGATTTCATGGGTTTTCTTCAAAACGAGATGAATATTTCTCTTATCCGTCGAGACAAAACGGATTTTTATTCAGTGCGCTAGGTAAATTACAAGTCTTTAAGTCATGAAGACAACTTCCAATTATTCAAAACGACGGCCCTCCTTCGCAAAAACCGTGCTTTATTCGTGTAAAAGAAAAGTAAATGAGAATCGTTCGGAAGGAAGCCTTGGTTCCTTTGAGCTGGTTTCGTGAAACACTGCGCCATGGAAAAAGGCGCTCAGGGATGACGGACAAACGAGTAAACAACTCCAATGACGTTATTTCTCGAAAAGCAAACAATGTATGAACCCGCAGTGGCCGAGGACAAGCTGACTCGAGCAGTTTTTTTGCGCCGTGGTGGGCGGACACGTGTTACCGCGCCTCGCCTTCGGCGACAACGATTTCCGGACGATTAAGCGCTCCACCTTGACTTCGGGTATCGGCATTTTTTCACTGAGGAATGCAACCGTTTGGCACCGGCTTGAACCACTGTCGCAGGCTCGTCCATTCCTGTTGCGGTATGTATCGAATCATTTCTGCAGTCGAAGCCGATGCCAAGAACGCTCGACAGAAAAGCTTTTTAAACCGAGTCATTCTTTAGTTTGCAAACACAAGCACCTGCGAAAGTAGATCACGGACGTTAACAGAAAAACACACAAGATTACATATCTTAAAACGGCCTAAAAAAACCAAACAAGTGCGGCAGATTCGGTCCTCGTTAAGTGGGCCACTTTCCTTATACGGCGGGCCCCATTAAGGGACGAGAACTGTTCCGCGGGCGGGATATAATGCAGCAATCGCATGTATTTCGAGAGAATTAGAAATACGGAGGATAATTTTCGCCAGTAACAGATATAAACTGCACCTAGGCGCACCCATTGCTCCTATTTTCTCCGTCCGTACCGCATTCGCGGTAGATTGCAATATGGGGACTCCGTTTCGGCGTTCCCATAAGTCATACTGTGAATATAATAACCAAGCCGGTATCAAGGAACAAGTATCACGTGAACATTTCTCACAATAACTTAGCATGCCAGATAAAAACGATTTCTCGGGCGCCATAAGTACCCTGACCAACTTTACTGATTTACTGGGTGCTGTACTGATTTTGACGACTTCGCAGCGATTTTTGCGGTGAATTGCGAATATTAAAACTTTCTTCTTTCATAATTTCACCTGAACTCTTCAGCCTTAGGGTATATCAACTGATAGATAACAACGAAATGTTGACTGATAGTATTTCTTTCCAAAGTTAATAACCTATACAAGCAAATCATTTGGGAAACTAAGAATCACATATGATACCGAGGGCATAAAAAGATTAATGCGGTCGCTTAGCTGAGCAATCGGTAGATTGAGGCCCTTATTTATGCCGTCCCCATTTTAAAACTCAGACTTCCGCCTATTTAAATGCTTTATAATTTTCATGGAGTTTTTAAAAATTGTTATCAAGATATATCCGTAAAAAACTGGTACAAATATTTACTTCCTCGTGAATTTGATACAACTCTCAGGAAAAGAAGTTAGCACGGATGTTCTCCTATTTTTATGCACATTACCAAATTTGCTACTCTAGATATAAACCCCTCTCTCACTTTACACGGCACATGCGTTCCTGGAGAAGATAATGTAAAACGAAACTGCAAAGCGTGATATGTTCCCCTAAGGAACACATGAAGTCACATTTGAGCGCCATCTTGAGTTCAACATGCAACAATGACTGCTTAGAGTAGCTTCCTTTATTGTTTCTTACAACCTCCGAGTTCAACTGAAATATGTTATGATTTTTTTATGCCCTTCCAAAACCGTGTTAAATTGCCATTATTGGCCGTGCAATTCTAGGTGGTTCTCTAAAAAGAAAACCGATAACGTTTATAGCGAAATCCGAAAATTAGAGGAATGAGCATAACATGAGATAAACGACACTTGTACTGAATTGTGTTCGACAAAAATTGTTCACTTCAAGTATGTATAGTTTCACCAGTGGTGTAAAACTCACGATCTAACAACCCCGCAGAAAAATTGCCTATGGGATCGTAATAAAACACCAAAGGGAAAATGCCGCCGGAGGATCGAATCTAAAACAGCAAAGAGGATGCCGACGTCGGGGGATCAGCAAATAAATCAATAAGGAAACGACAGAGTGGTTGAGCAAATTTGCTCCCCCTATCTTTGCGTACGATAAAAAAATCGAGCAGTCTGTGATCTCACTTTCTCTCTCTCTCTCTCTCTCTCTCTCTCTCCGTCCTATTTCCCTTAAGCCTCCCTCCTCCCCTTTGCGCACATTCAACATTATTTGCGAAACAGAAAAAGGTTTTCAGAAGCGACTCTTTCCATATACATCACTATCAAAGCCACAGGCGACGTCGCAGTTCACTCGTCTACTTTTAATGATTTCGCAAATGCGGAGAGAGAGAGAGAGAGGGAGGGGAAAGGGTTGAAAAGTTCCTCGTTTTGTTTTTTTCTTTAACACCACCGCGTTTGCATTCCGAAGAGAAATCCGCGGACGGAGGTCTTTGAGCATGCTCCCGGTATGCCTATAAAGGCCTTGACTTCCAGACCCCTCCGATGACGATGTCACGGGAATCGCCAGAGGGGCATATCCGGCAGGAGAGAGGAAAATAAAAATGAAAAACCGCAAAGCTCATGCAGTCCTGCTTAAATGAAAATCGAGCCATGCAATACCACTAGCGCTCCCTACCCCACCCATCCCCTCTCTGCCTCCGCTAACGCGACATCCTGACGCAATCTTCCCGAGAAGATCGTTTAGAAAATGAAAAAAATGCCGCGAGCAAGCCTTTCGGAGAGAATCGAGCGGGAAAAAAAGCGAGTTTCGCAAGGGATCGATTCCATTTATTTATTATTACTCCGATTTATTTCCTCGGATGGCTATTTGGTACGGTGTTATGAAACGCTAACGAGAGCGTGACAAGCTGCTTGTTTTAAGTCGAGGGAACGGCGATTAAGTGGTTTTTCTGTCAAATGCTTTATCGATTGTCTTGAACATTATCATATTTGCGTAACTGGCGCAGACCTCGTTCGCCGCGGACGAAGAGCAAAAATGCGCGTAAATCAAAACTCAATGCGGCAATCGGAGTGCTACTAGGCGTAAATTACTACCGCGCTTTTCGACTTCAGAAAAGCACATTTAAGACCGAGGAAATAGGGTGTTAAACACTGGTAAATTACAAATAAACTGGAAACTGGAATTGTGCCAATAAACCAACTACTCTGCGAAAGAGATTTCATTAAGATCATGAGGATAATAATGCGTACAATTTAATTACTCAACTACTGAACTTTGAGACTGCTGAAACAGTGCCATGCTCCAGATAGAAAATAAGGGTATCTACTACAATCTACACATCCCATGTAACGCAATATACTGTCGACAAACATGCTTCGCAGCTATTACCTGTACTAAAACTGACAAGGTACCCGGGGGATTAGGAATTTACAAATACTGAATTAGTAGATTTACTTTTCCTGGTTCTCGACAAAATTAAATAAATCCTGAGAATTCCAATGATGGCGCAGTAAAAATAAAGAGCCAATTACTACTTTTGACAATTGAAACTTTTACTTAACATTGATAGAATTAACCAGTTTTATCGATGTTTAACACTGCTTTCCTTAAAACACATCAAACAAGCTAAACGCACACATTAGAATCGATGAATACCACAAATACCGTAGAGTTATTTCATTAAAAAACACGACAAAAATAAATTTTACAATGCCAGAAATTAAATTTACAAAACTCATGACCTGGGTTTCGACGATGATGCTAAGCATCGAAACCTGGGTCGTTAGTTTTGTAAATAAAATTTCTGGCATTGTAAAGTTATTTTTGTCCTGTTTTTTAAGATGGAGTACCACCAAGTGAAGGCCCATACAGTCAAGTTTGTTATTTCATTACTTTTAGGTACTATGGAATGGAGTAGCATTTATTATTACATTTATTACAGGCAGTAACTGCCATTAGTTAGCATAAAACCGTACAGAGAGGGAAGATCTTTTTTTATCTTTGAAATGATATGTTTGAACGTCAGCATCCCTTTACTCATGTCAATTATAAAAATGAATTTGAAAAGAGTCGAGTCATTAACGAGACCTCTCGCATTCACTTATTCGTGTTGAAGGCGTCGAAGAGAATGAACACGCGACGATCTTAATGAATATTCATCGAGTTGATTTTTACGATCTTTTACTCGAAAACGAGTCGATCCCTTATTAACGAGATGAAAATTTCCGTTCGAGAGCCATTTCCACTTTCGTTTGGATCGAAGACGGATTTTTATTTCTTTCATGTCTCTCCGGACGAACCCTTTTCGAAAAATTTCTTTAATTAAATTCATTTTATTTTCAGCACCCTTTTGAGTCTTTCGACACATTCAGGATCCGCCCGAAGTAAACGTAGGGATATTCAAAGCGTCCAATTTAACGGAGTTATTTTTAATACATCGAGATACAGCCACTGCTATGATGCAATTAGAAATCTACAAAGGACAACATGAAACTCAAAAAAATATGTAAGTCTACAGATACGTTTTCCTTGAGGTGGAAAATTATCTGAAAATAATGTTATAGTATTTTTAACGAGGCTGAAGTGTGATTTATTAAATAATAATGATGACTTTTTGAATAAATTCTATGATTGGAATATGAAACCAAGACACTACCTGATTACATAGGGTGGGAAATTATGATGCAATTTGCAACTATTCCAATTGGGAAAAATAATTTTCACTGAGAATTCATTATTTCAGAATTTTTTCTTTTAAATTTCAATATTTAAGATAATATAACTATAATTAACACTTAAAGGCAAATTATAAGTTGATGTCGATGTCGCTGGTCTTTTTCTTAATCCACCAGCTCTTTATTTTCTCGATTTATAAAATACCATGCTTTGCTTTTACACCGAAAGGAGGCATTTAATATTCACAATGCTTTGGATTTATTTAATTTGAACTCTAGAGGTGTCATTACATGTATTTCAAGCTTTAGCATTCTTCTAACAGAATACAATTTTATTTTCTTACCCTATAAAGCAAGGGTCCGCAACCTGGTGCTCACGAGCACCGCGGTGCTCTTTAGCAGTCTCACCAAGCACTTTTACGATGCTAAAAACAGTCTTTCCTAGCACCAGTAATTTGATTTGTTTGCCTGTTTTCATTCTAAACATATGAAAGTACATTTTAAATCATTTTGATGTTGATGTAATTTACGATCACTCCTACTTTTACATAAGTATAGTGGTGCTTGCAGGGTGTTCTAAAATGTAAGTTGGTGCTCGCTACATTGAAAAGATCGCGGACACCTGCTACAAAGAGTTAAAACTACTCAAGTTCTCCTAAAGGGACCACTTCTAAGGAAGGAGTAAACAATCGAGAGAGAGAGAGAAAGTCCCCGAAACCGAAGAATCGAAAGCGAGTCCTGCCGCCGCCGCGCCACTCCCCCCACCGAACCCCTTCTCCCCGCACCACAACCGTAATCTCGCCCTCTCTCCGTCACGCTCCGCGCCCCTTCAGGCGCTTTCCTCCGCGGACGAAACCTCCCGAAGCGCATCGTCCGCCCTGAGAGGAATGCGATTGGACAGATTATGTAGACCAGGAGAGGGGGAGGGAGGGGAAAAATGGGAGGGGAGAGAAGTGGAGGAAGGGGGAAGACGGGGTGGGAGAGAAGTAAAGGGAGGGGCAGAAGAGGGGGAGGGAGGGGGCAGAAGGGGGGGGAGAGGGGGAGAGAGGGGAGATAAGGGGAAGGAGCGGTAGGGTGATAAGGGGAAGGGTTTGTAGGGGGTGGGGAAGGGTTTGTAGGGGGAGAAGGGGAGGGGTGAGGAGAAGTGGAGGGGTGGGGAGAAGTGGAGGGGTGGGGAGAAGTGGAGGGGTGGGGAGAAGGGGAGGGGTGGGGAGAAGGGGAGGGGTGAGGATAAGGGGAGGGGTGAGGATAAGGGGAGGGGTGAGGAGAAGGGGAGGGGTGAGTAGTAGGGGGAGAGGGAGAGGGGTTGGAAGCGAAAATGGCGCCGCATTTTTCCCTTCTTCTTCATCTAAAGGCTAAGCCTTGTCGCTGCAACCATGAACTCCTGTCCTCTGCCATTCTCTTCAACATCTCGTACTTCTCAACTCCCATCACTGACTCCACGTCATCTAGGTATTTCTTTCTTGGTCTGCCTCTTCCTTTCTTCCCTAAAAGTTTCCCCTCCAAGATGTTCACAATTAATCCATTATGTCTAATCACATGGCCTAAAAATTTTGCCTTCCTTTCTTCCATTCCTCTGATCAGTTTCCTTTCTTCTTTTACTTCTTCCAAAACTTTAAGGTTTGTCTTTCTCTCTGTCCAACTTGTCTTTATCAATCTTCTCCATATCCACATTTCTGTCGCTTCCAGACGGGACCTCTCCCTCTTTCCTAACGTCCAACTTTCACTACCATAAAGTATGGTACTCCAGACAAAAGCTTTTGCAAAGGATTTCCTTACTTCCAAATTCATGTGACTGCTTGTCAGTAGGCTCCTTTTGCATTGAAAAGCTTGCTTTGCAAGTGCTATTCTTCTTTTCACTTCCTGTACACATCTATTATCTTCAGTAATTGTACTACCTAGGTAGCAAAACTGCTTCACCTGCTCAATTTCCTGATTGTCTATTTTGATCTTTGATATTGTCCCTGCATTACTTTTGCCTATAACCATAAATTTGGTTTTCTTGATATTTATCTTTAATTCCCACTGTTTTAACGTGTCCGATAATACTTTCAGCATTTTATTCATTTCTCTTTTTGAATCGCTGAATATTACAATGTCATCTGCAAATCTAATGCAGTGTATTCTAACTCCATTTATTTTTATGCCTTTTGTCTTTTCCTTCATAACTTCTATACTTTCTTCAATGAACATATTAAACAAATATGGAGATAGCGGACATCCTTGTCTTACTCCTTTCCTTATCTTTGCTTCACTCTCTAATCCATTTATATTTATTCTTGTAGTTTGATTTTGATAAAGCTTAAAAATTAATCTTCTGTCCCTCCAATCAATACCTATTTTTTTCATAGTCTTAAACAACAGTTCCCAATTAACTGTATCAAAGGCCTTCTCCAAATCAATAAACGTTAAATATAATGTCCTGTTCATTTCTAAACATCTTTCCATTATCACCCTGAGGGCTAATATAGCTTCTCTCGTTCCTCTCCCACTTCTAAATCCAAATTGATCATCACTAATATAATGTTCTATTTTCCTTTTTATTCTGTTTTTCACGATATAAATTAAAACTTTTGAGGCGTGCGAAAGTAGTGAAATTGTTCTGTAGTTACTGCACTCCACTGCATTCCCCTTCTTTGGTAAACTTATAGTTTTACTTTTTATAAAGTCATCAGGTAATTTTCCTTTTTCGTAACAATCTTTTATAATTTTAAAGAAATGTTCTTTTGCTTCCTCCCCTAAGTTCTTCAAAAGTTCTGCAGGTATACCATCAACACCTGTTGCCTTGCCTGAATTAAGATTATTAATAGCTTTATAAAACTCTTCTTTGGTTATTGTTGGGCCTAGCTCGTCATTTCTTATTTCCTCTTCATTTTCAATAAATCTACATCCATCTCCAACATCTCTTCCACTATATAATTCTTCTATGTATTCTTTCCACCGAGCACATACTTTTTCATTTTCCCATAACATATTTCCTTCCTTATCCTTAACTATTGCCGATTTAGTTCTTGGTTTGTACTGGAGAGTTTTAATTTTGAAGTATGCTTTGTCTTGCCTTCCTCCCTTTGTATCTTCCTCAATTTCCTTCACTATCTCTTTGGTCCATCTCTCTTTTTCTTCTCTGCATTTGTTAATAATCTCATTCTTAACTTTTTTATAAGTTTCATCATTTCCATTCTTCCTCAACTTGTTCCTTTCTTCAATTAAAATCAGTATCTCCTCAGTCATCCAAGGTTTTCTAGGCTCCAATTTTCTCTTTCCAATAACTTCCTCTGTAGCTTTAATAACCCCTTTTTTAAATTCCTCCCAACTAAGTTGTCCTTCATAATTTCTCATCAACTCATTTGTTTTTTCTTGGTAATTCTTAGCCGTTGGTAACTCTTTCAGTCCCTGTAGATGCCAGTTCTTTTTAACTGTTCTCTTTATTTTCTTAAACCTAATATTGCATTTTGCCATGACTAGCTTGTGGTCACTGTCTACATCTGGACCTGGGTAACTATAACACGATTTTACCTGGTTCTTATATCTTCTTTTTACTAAAATATAATCTATTTGAAACCTTCTTCTGTCTGGCGCCTCCCATGTGTATCTTCTTCTTTTGGGAACTTCAAAGAAAGTGTTTGATACCATCATCTCATTCTGTTCACAAAACTCAATTAATCTTTCTCCCCTTTCATTTGTTTCACCTAAACCAAATTTTCCTACCATTCTACTATTTCGACTAGATCCAATCACAGCATTAAAGTCTCCCATTATTATTACATTATCTTTATCTTTTGTCATCTTTATAAGTTCTTCTATTTCTTCATACACCTTTTCTACTTCTCCTTCTTCTGCACTACTTGTTGGGAAATACGCTTGTATTATCACTGTATCCGTTGGCACGGTGCTCATTCTTACCATCAACAACCTATCATTTATGTGATATGTATTGCAAACACTGTTTGCCCATTTCTTACTAATAATGACTGCTATTCCATTCCTTCCTCTCTTTTCACCTCCACTATGAATTATTCTAAATTTATCACTGTAAAAATCTCCTTTCTCTTGCCACCTTGTTTCACATAAACCTAAGATATCAATCTCATTTTTCTCCATTTCTTTCTTTATTTCTTCTAATTTACCTATTTTTAGTAATGTTCTGACGTTCCAAGTACCTATTTTGACGTTTTGACAGGGATTTCGTTGGATAACGACCTGAGAAGCCCTGCTACATCCCCTGCCGGATCTTGGGTTCCGAATACCATGATCAGTAACAAATTCCTTTCTAAAACCTTCCATGGTTGCTACCCTCGGGATATCCAATAGGATCTTTAATGGAGTGGTTTCCTGTTGCCTTCTCCATCCTATGCCGTTGACTATCAAAATAGTTCCTCCGCCTTTAGGGGCAGTTTCCCACCCCAAGGGCAAGAGGGTGCCCTACCCCTCCACCTTCTCATCCGCCCCTAAATAGGCCGTTGGCATTTGGTAGAGGGGGGACTCCTTATCCCGGGAGTCACTCGGACGCCAGAGCCTCGTCTGTGAAGCAGGGTGCACCACGTGCAGGTGAGGTTGACATTTGAGTGGGAGAGGCTATATAATCGCATCCCACCCCAAAACACCCTCATTTTTCCCTCCGAGACGAAAATCAAACTGCGGTCCGAATCGACTCCCGAGATCTTTCGAGCGAGAACATCCTGGTCTCTTTCTCTATCTTATGGAGCGACGGGAGATGATTCGAGAGAAATGGCTTCTCCTTCCGGGTAAAAGTTTCAAAAATTTTTGAGCGACGGCGCGGATCCTAAAGAATCGCTTCCGCGTTTTCTCCCCAACAAATCCTCGCTGTAGTTTAAGCATTATATTAAAGGGATTTTAACATCCCTACGTGTGTGTGTATATATATATATATTTAATTAATTATTTTTCCCAACCTTTGGCCAGTCATGAACTACATATGTATATAATTCAAAATATCAAGCGAGCCAGATTTAAAATATGAGAAAGTTATGAAATTAAAAATTATATAGCCACATGCGAGTCTGATCAGAAAGCTCTAAGAATATATTTACAAAAAAGAAAATAAATTACATAAAACATTTTTATTAGGTGTCCCCTTCAAAGTGGCCTCCCCCCATTGATATACAGGTGTCCCATCATTTCTGCCACTTCTGAAAGCATCGCTGGAAGTCTTCCACTTTGAAGTTGTCGAGTTCCGATGTCGCATTCCGTTGGATAGTTGGAATGTCCTCAAATCTTCGTCCTTTTAGCTTTATTTTCATTATAGGGAATAGAAAAAAATCAGATTGAAATTAATGTCCATTTCCACCCTCATGTTCATGTCCTTGCACACTTCTTGACGGCAAAGTTTTTGGTCATCACTCAACAGTTTCGGGAAAAATTTTGCAGACACTCGGCGCACGCCAAGATTATCAGTTAAAATCGCTGGACATGATCTGTATGATATCTCCAGTTCATTAGCGATTCCTCTAATGCTTAATCGTTTATCAGAACAAATTATTTCATTCACTTTAGCAACCATTTCATCACTGCGTGAAGTTGACGGGCAGCCTGAACGTGGGTCGTCTTCAACAGATTCTCGGCAATGTTGGTAACGGTTTATCCGTTGATAAACAACAGGCTTGCTTAAACAAGCATCGCCATAAGCAGTTCTTTGCAATCGGAGAATTTCTGCTCCGTTTTTTCCCGTTCTTCACACAAAACTTGATGCACACGCATTGCTCTTCCTTTGTATCCATTACAACTGCGACTGAGGGCAAAGACACGTGCCAACTTGACTATGGTCTGCTCAGAACTGGTTTGGTGGAGGGGGAAACGGCACCACTCCTGCATGTAATACGTCATTGTCTATGCTGACCAGGGCATCGAACCGGAACCGAACCGAAAGCCAAAACCGAAAAAAAAACCGTCATTTTAGCTGGAGTGAAACCGAATCCGAACAGAAAAAAAATATTTTTCTGAACCGAAACCGAAAACCGTTATTTATTTCGTTCCATTTTTTCGGTTCGCATAAACAGTGGGAGCGAAAGAAGGGTTTTTCTTTTTGCTTTAACATGAGTCTTTTTTGAAAGCCTCACTTTTCAACACCGAATAATGCAAAGGCTAATGATTTACTTGAGAATACATGCTCCTAAGCCTTTGGAGAGATGCATCTTTGTGATAATATCTGTCGGTTCAATGGTGGGATTTTCCATGGGCATCTCAATACATAGGTCAAGGATACGTCCTGTTGAGGTTTCCCAGAACTCTGTTAACCCTGCGGTACCCGTGTGGGATGCTGTGGACATCCCAGGCATACGTTTTATGACAGGGTTCCTTTCTTTTGGCCATTTATGACCCCGACCCTTCAGTAGCTGGAATGACGTGTTTGGAACCTTTTCTGCTAAAAATTTTCAATTCTCTGTGGTATTCATTTGAGTTTGTACGTTTTTTCTATGCGAGTTCTGCATTGTACATTACGGAAATCAGCAATTTTTCCTTTGTGCAGACATTGTTCGTATTTTATTCTGAAATTTTTGTTACTATCTACAGAACTTTCTAATTATTCCTCTCAACAATTTCGTTTCTTCACTGATTGCCATCATATAATGTGTTAATTACCATAATTGGAGAACGCATCTCAACAGTTTCTTCACTGACTACAAGGTTTGTAGATTTTTATTATTTCAATGTTAGGTTTCTGTTTTGAAGCTTCATGTAGACTGTTTTCGATTGATATTTGACAGAACTATTATAAAAATTTAGTGAATTGCACGAATATTCAAACTGAAAAAGTAAAGAAAATACAGTTTTCAAGGTCTTGTGGAAAACGGTTATTCCTCTCGTGTATAATTATTATTTGTGTTCTATTATGGGATTACCGATCTCTTTAATTGACTTGACGATATTATAAGTATATTCCTAAAAACTGTGAACTGACTCATAGATTGACATCCGAAAATATCCATGAAATTGTACCTTAAGACCTTTTCTTTTCGAAATAGATAAATACTGAAAAATCATGTGTAACTTCTCAAAATTCACCTATAAATGATTATAAATAGAACAAAATAAAGAATTAATTGAATAATAGTAATAATTTTTATAACAAAAAATCTGTGGGTTGTCAGGAGCACCCAACGCGAGTACTGGCCGTTGAAAAATTAACGCAGGGTTAAACGAGGCTAGTGGGAAGGAACTTAGCGATTCTTTGAAGACAGCCGCTAATCATCTTGGTACCCTACCCCTGAGTCTACCTTGTGGAGTGTTCCGAGTAAAAATGTTTCACGATTCTTAATTTGGATTTTGCTTAAAGTTGGAGGTTATTGTCCCCATAAACTTTCATCCCTTCTCCATAGGCATCGAACTGTAACATTCTGGTAGTCTTTCTCTACAACTTATCCAGGAAGGATCGCTCCGCGGTCGTGCTTCTGAGGCATTCTTACTTGTTAAATGTTACTGTGTATACATATTTGTCGCCTTAAGAAAATTTATGTAATTGTAATATTAACATCTAAATTATTGCATTTTAAAATAGATAAGAGTCTATTCTTTGAACAACTCTCTACGAATTACATTCTACATACAAATGTAAATTAATATTATTGTAGCTGTTCAAGTACGTGCATGAGTACTGTTGGCGTAAATTCATTATAATAATGAGAGTATCTGCTTATATTGGAATGTGGAATATTGGAATTGTAAAATGTTGACTTTTTAAAGAATAACAACGGTTTTACATCAGATTAAAGACAAGAAATAATTTTTAATCTATTTTATACGTGCTTAAAAGAAAAACAAACCAATATTAAATTCCTATAGAACAGTATTAGACAAAGTCGTATAAAATTTAATAAAGAAAAATGTAAGAAGGGAATTCATACGATGTTTTACTGTTCGTTAATGGTGGGAGAGGACGTTGGCGTGATGTTACGTGCGGATATCTATTTTGTCTTCTTGACAATAGTTAAAACGTATTTGGTTAAATAAAAAATAACATTAAATAATAAAGACTGCTTAGGAATTCGCTTGAAATTTTCTCCAAAACAATTCAATGTCGGAGCGATAAAAACCGGTTCGAACCGGTACAATGGTAGTTGCTGGATAGAAACCGGAACCGAACCGAAATTTTTTGTTTTGTGCGAACCGGAACGAAAACTGGAGCAAAAAAAATTCGGTTCGATGCCCTGATGCTGACTCAGCATTTTGGCCCATTACCTTTAATTCTTCTTTTGTAATACATTGTGTCTTAGAATTTTTGATCAGACCTCGTATATCAAACTATTCTAAATCATTTGCTGTGAACTAATTTGAAAACGTTTCATTAATAAAACAATAAATTTTTCGATCCTTAAAATGTGGTCAACATTTTAAGCAAACAGGAAAATTCGAATCGTATATGATTGCAAGTCGCTTAAATTAGCTCTGCAAGCCATATGTAGCTCGCGAGCTACCCGTTGGGGGATGGTTGATATTTATAACAAACAATGTTCCCTGGAGTCGTATGGCTAATGAGTAAACCAGAAACAAATTAAAAACTACAAAGTAGCCACTCTTCATAATTTCATTTCAATTCATCCATGGCTGATTCATGAAAAGTGACAATGAGGATGACTTATTTGTAGCTGAAATAAACATGTGCATGAAACATCAAGCCATAAGGTGAGCTCCATATAGGGCGATTACGAACGATCTTTCCAAGCAGAAATTTTTAATGCTCCGATAAGATTCACGAAGTGAACTAATTTTACCGGGCAAAACAGAAATGACAAAAATATATTACCCTAAGTCGAATTTTCTATAACTCGAATATTTTTTGTTTCCCTTGAAGTTCGATGCATGGAAGTTCTACTGTATGTCAAAATGGAATTTATCACTTGCGAACAATATAAGCTCCTACGTCAATTTTATGAACGTGCTAAATGTCAGATCGGTATTTCACTTATACTCATATTAGGCAATAATTTGACCTTGAATATTTTCCACTGGGCTTCGGAACGTTTCTTCGGTTAGGAAGTGGCTCATCTATTTTACACTCTAATAGCACGAGATTCTCCGATTCCGAACGTCATTAGCGTTTTTTTTTTCTAAAAAAAACTACCTCATACATTCGGTTTGGCTGTCCGTCCGTCCGTCAATACGAACATTACTTATGGAATCCGGCAACTTAGAAAAACCAAATTTTCAGAATATGTTGGTATATAAAACAGTTAAACATGGTATTAATTTGGTGGATCTAGGATCAACATCTGGGGTGTAATCGAAAAGAATCGCTAAAAAGTATACGCTGCTACAAATGTAGGCAACCAACAATACACCGCATCTGCTATTCTTTCCGATGTAAAGATATCTGTGGGCGAAAAGCGCCTCATATAAATTGCTCTGCGATTCTTACCCCTCTTGTTTTTTAAAAACGTGCCCGCAGCGTCACACATCGCTCCTTCTCATTATTATTACCAAGTGTTAACCTTCCTGGATTTTATCCGTGTTTTCTCAGTGTACAGTAAAAGCTTTTTTTGGCTCGCTTATATTATTTTTCCGAATGGATACTTCTAGGAAAATTATTTCTTCCACGCATTAGAATTTCTAAGATAACTCACATTTTTCGCGGTTGAGGAGCGGATGGATAATTTTAAAAGTGCCGCGTTGAAGATATTTAATACTGCACTACTAAAGTTGTCAAGAAAGAAAAGATCTTAAAGAAAATAAGGATTGGATGAAAAACGTCACGATCGTATTCCCTAATTGGATTGATAAATCTACATTTCTAGTTAATTCGAAAATTGTATTAAATATGCTCGAATAATAGCAATTTGCTTGTTTCCAAACACTCGAAAGTTTCCCGACTAGAGTTAATGTCTTTACTTCGTTCAAAGTAGATATGTCTTCGAATATTTTTATACAGTTTCACGATTAATCATTTGCACCATTTCAAGGAATGACAAAGGCTAACCACTAAAAAATTTGAAGCGACCACATGCAGGAGTTTCTATGACAAGCGCGAAGAATGCTAGAAACAATCTACCACAGCAGTGATTGTTATGTAGGTCATAAGAGCCACACGTGCCCGGTAATAACGTGAAGAAAATATCCATATTGATTCGTCAGCGTCATTTCAAGCAGCCACGTGGAAAATAATGCCAAAGAGCAGTCCTTGAGACACGCCAACTCCTAGACAAAATATAAACTTTGAATCCTTCGAGGCGGCTCGTATTTTTTTAGAGCTCCTTTGTCCGTACGAGCTAATAGGTGGACCTTAAAAATCGGATCACGTTCTATTACACTTTTATGTTTGTATCTGAAATCGACATGTCTCGAGCGAGAATCGAAAATAAATTTGACTACGCAACAGAGTGGAGACTCGCCGGTTTAGAATTAACAAATATTGTGCGCCGGAAAAATACACGTTATTTCCTAATACAGGGTGACCTATAAGTCCCAATTGGTTATTTGAAGCACAAATAAAAAATTAATGTTAATTTAAAAAAAAGGTTCGATCGTTCAATGTAAAATACGATCACCTCGATAAATACATATTTTTGCTATACTTTTCTTAATTTTATTCTTACTTATGCAAACCTTGAAATCATTTTCATTTCACTGTTTTGATTTGAATTGAATTATGTACATATAAATTAATTATATTGTGTATTAAAACGGTTACGTGGAAGAAGAGGCCATATGGTCTCAACCTCACCGTATTAAGGAAATAAATAAATAAACAAATACATAAACAAATTAATTAATTAATTAATATTTCTAGATTTATTTTTAAAATTTACTTCGATTTTTCATTTTTGCTTCATTTAACCAATTGAAACTTATGGGCCACCCTGTATGTATGTATATATATATATATATATATATATATATATATATATATATATATATATATATATATATAATTTATTGTCTTATTAATATAACATATGTATTAGGAAAACCTTTTAACAAGCAACTAGGTCCTACACTTAGCAGTTACTTCCAAGATACGTTGTTGTTAAATAAAACTTCTACGATTATATTTAAGGAATATTATCTACGTCAACAGATATCGCAACATGTATCATACACAGATCGACTGGCATCTTGAGATCGGCTCTGGCACCGCAGGAAAAGGGAAACAAAATCAATCACTAATCTCTTAGAAAGCTGCCGCTCACTTTTTTTTAGCAATTGTCATTGGGTTGCTCCGCGGCGCGTAAACTTGGCCATGTATCAACAGGCTTGCGTCGTATTTTACCGTCTGCAAGGTACCGAGCTGGTGCGGCACTTTCCCTTCTGACGGCAATAGAGTAAGACGAGAGACCAATGGAGGAACTAATCGGAGGAATGTATCCCCGTGGAAGTAATCGCCAAAGCCGCGCTAAAACAAAACGTCAAAAAAAAAACAATTGAGAGAAGAATTGCAGAGAAAATTACATAAGTTGCTTTTTTCACTCACTGCTATCTTTCCATCGGAGTAAAGAATCGCAAATGCGATGTATTGCTGGTTGTCTACATTTGTAGCCGCATGTACTTTTTAGCCATTTTTTTCGATTACTCTCCAGCAGCTGATTCTAGAACCAACCAAATTTACACTATGTCTAACTCTTATATGCACCAACCTGTCCTGAAGATTTGGCTTCTCTAAGTAGCAGGATTCCGGTGATATTTTCTTACAAATGGACGGATGAACAGAAAAATCGAATACATAGTCGCTTTTAAAAAACGCTATAAAGCTGTCGGTCACATCGAGCAGTAGAAAAGATAACTTTCGAGTGAAGAAAATCGATGACCGTTAAGTTCACAACGTAATGAAAAACATACTCACTTCTGCCACTGAACGACTAAACAGCCAGAAACACCTGTATACTTCGCATAAAAATACAGAAAGACAACGAAAAACAACTCTTATTTCCTGACCTAGCTAGATGCATCTTTAGCTGATCAACCAAAAAATGCTAATCTCACAGGGAAAGCCAAAAGAAATTGACAACTCAAAACCATTAGTTCTGTCCTTGCAAAAAGCTCCACTTCAATGAGCGAAACAGTTTACTACGCCCACAGAAGAGCTCCCTTGTCATTTTTACGACTCAGTAAGAGGATAAATTAGGAGGATTTACAGTTCCGCGTTTAACTCGCGAATCACCGCATTGCGTGACCGAAAATATGACCCGTTCTGAGCGTGCCATACTTACTACCCGGAGATTTTTACGATGTCTTAAGAGATCGTTCCGAACGATGAACACGTGACAAATGTGAGATACGAATGAACTTCCCGGAGTAACAAAAAGGTTCGTGTAATTTTTTTTTAATGCGGTCAACTTCTCGCGAATGAAACCAGTTAAACCGTTTGTAGATGTTAGACTTGTTTGTAATATTAACTCTATAAAAGTAAATAAATCATGGTCTAAGCACGAAAAATGCGAGTTAGTGTACTTCAAGACAAAATCTTTTGCAATTGTTGCGAAAAATTGGATAGACACCAATAAAAATAGTCCATTCAGCTACTTGAAAGCGAAAGGGCGTGAAAAACAGACCTACATGAAAATTAAGAGTAAAAGTAAATCAAGAATCCAAAAGTGATATATTAACTCAACCCTTATAAAAGGTAAGAATATAAAGGGCAGGCTTAAACATTAACTCTATGAATACCAAGCTATTTTCAGTCCATTGGACTGCCAAGGGGGGCCCTACGAGGCCCACTATAAAATATAATAAAAAGTCATCGTAATGTTTTTAGGTGATGTAATATATTTAAAGATATCATAGGAATATAAATATACAATAATCATAATTAATTTCATATATGATATCGTCTTAACGTATTATAAAGGCCAAAATATTCACGAAAGAACTTTTTTCACATTCATCTTCACTATATTTGCATGCTCAGATTCATATTGCAATTAGAGTGCTAACTACTCTCCAATTTACAGGAATAATAACAAACTAACAACAAGAACGTTTTACTCCGAGTCACTTGACACACCACCCTTGACACAATTTAATTTCGGTTACCCGTGTGTCATAGAATGCAACCATTGCCAAAAATAATTGCACGAACGAGAAATGCGTATAAAATCTATTGAAAACTACACTTACTTTCATATAACTAGGCCAAGGACAATGTATTTTTTACGATTTCCGATTTTTATACGAATTTTATTATAATGAAATAGACGAAAAACGTTGTGGGCCTCCGATCCCCTTCCTCTGGAGTTTATAGATTTGATGAACCCAAAATCATTCTACAAGTCAGTGTGTTAATGTAAGTAAAAATTACTCCGCGTGATATATCAAGAGAATCAAAGAAACTATTTAAAAATTAACTAGAAAGAAGTTGAGTAAAATGGATAATTAAATTAAATCTATTTATTTAAGCGGTGGACCTACTTGCACATTTTTATAAATATAAGCAGATTAGGAGCCCAGTTTTAAATAACCGACACGTCGCTTCCCGCCGAGGAGGGTATGACCAAACATCGATTGATCGACGCTCTTTATTCGGACACAAGGAAATCTCCACACAAAGAAATCGCCGGAAAAAATAGAAGTGACTGACGAAGCGACCCGAGTGCGGACCCCTTTCAACGGAACACTAGAAGAAGAAGAAAAAAAAGGCAATCTTTCAGGAGTCGGGTTGCTCCATGGACTGCTTCCGGCCTGACGATCCTAATTCCGAGCCGTCGCTACCAGGACAGAAGCACTTCCGCCCCAATCAGCCCACTCTGGGCCACTTATTGTGATTCTATCGGATAGAGGGAGGGAGGGGGGGAAGCGGGGAGGAAATTAAATAGCTTGTCGAAGGAGGGAAGGGGGGGGGAGAGAAAGGAGGGAGGAAGGGAGCGAAAGGGGCAGCGAATGGTCGGATCGAAAGTGAAGTCGTTGGAAACAGTTCGATTGAGATTTCGGCCAGAGAGAAAGGCAGAGAGAGAGAGAAGCAGACTGAAGGCGAGAGGAGGAGCCGAAAGCATTAATAACGTTTCTGTTAGCTATAAAATATACTCGACAAATCCCGATAACGACAGAAGCCACTACAGCAGGGCTCGACAAATTTTCTAAATATTTAGGTGCCATCTCCAAAACCTAGACGTTACATAATTTTGGCGGATATTTTTAATCATAGCTAGGGAAAATAAAAATGTATAATTATTATTTTAGACATGAATCTGCAACAATACTTCAGCCAAGAACGTTTATTTCTTTCACAGCATTAGTGCTGATAATAATAAAGCTGTCCGTCTTCGACTTATCCCTTCTCCAGTTCACACTCTTTCCCAAATCAGCAGATGTCAAACTGACCACGAAGTTAGAGAAACAATAGCAAAACGACATTTTTATTAAAATGCAATTCAGATTCGTATTATAAAAAAGTTACTGATAAGAAGCATTTTTTTAAACAGACTTCTAAGCTTAACATTAAGTAAGATATTGAAATGCGTAGCAGTTGAGGCATATGAACCATTTTACAAAAGAAGAAAATCTAGGCGCCAGCATGAAAATATTAGACGTCTTGGCGACCTGGCGCCGGGTATTTGCACTACAGAGTAAGACAAAACTAAGAAATTACACTCGTGCTCGTAACCATAAGTCTAACAAGTGTAAGTTGGAGATTTTGTTATTCGAGAAACTATGCTGACTTCGGGAGAGGGATTGCTTAGTGTATGGCAAGTCGCGGGTTCCAATCTTGCCGTGGGCATCATCTTAGGTCAGGGGTGGGTAAAATACGGTCCGCGGGCCACATCATGCGGCCCGCAATACCATTATGAAAACCGGCCATGAAATGTAATGCAGATAATTTCATATCTTTTTGTTAAAGTTAAGGTCTGAAAACCATTTCTAGTGAGGTTATGACGCTTAAATATTACTGATTTTCGCTGATAGGATCCTTCCTATTCTCTTAAGTAACTTCCGACGTGAATCCTAATGCGGCCTTCCGAAGTATTTGAATCTGTTAAATTCCCGCAATTGCTAATGCATAGTAAAATGTTTTCCCACCCGTCTTAGTTGATGGTCTCTGTAATGACGAGTTCATAGCAAAAAGGCTGTGAAGTGCTATTTATAAGTGAATGAACATTTCGTCGCAAGTCTCCGATAGCCTCAGCAGAGGCATAAAAACTTAACGAACATAAATTTTAAACAGTTTTGCAACTCATAACAATAAAATGGAACTTAAATGAAATTAGACGAAACACATTCTACGTGCGGCTCGGTGTAGATGAATGGTTCCTCGGTAAACAAACAATGGTAAATTCTCCACGCTTGCGGATATCGTTCCCGTAAACCCCGTATCATCCGCTGTTATCTGACAGCCATGTTATAGGATTGAAATTCCAGGGATGATCCCCGTCGACAATGGCGATTATTAAATTTCACCACAATCTGCCAGCGACTGCTTGCGGGATAATAATGCAAATGCTAATTCGATCTCGGCGGCAGAGAAGGAATACTGCGATTATCTCGCGCCGAAAACGCCGGAGATTAGAACTCCGTCGAAGGCCACGAGACAATGAGAGCGCAAATCTCGACCATTTACATGGAAATTATTTTACGTTATCACCAAACGAAAAGGTTTCCTTCCTTCCTACTGCTTATCTGGTGACCAAACAAACCAATTGAATTTCGGCTACCGCAAAGTGAGGCATCCGAAAACGTTTGTACGACAAATTCAATTTCATGGACGAGAAATTTTCATGGCTTTTCGAGTTCTTCGATTCTTGGAATGTTCACTATTCGTTCCTCTGAATTGAATCCTACTGCGGCTCCCGCGTACTTCCAGATTTTGTCTAAATCAGTGGTTCCAAAACTGTGTGTCGCGACACCGCGGCTGATTTTTAGGGGTGCAGCGAAATGCTACTTTGTTTGATAAATAAATCAGGTAATTAGGACAATAAGTTTTCCTCTAATAAATTGTTTATGGTGTAGTACCAAAAAATCGATGAGTCCAAAGGTTGCAATGCCCGGATATAAAAACCTTGAAAATTAACAAAAAATTGTAGGAACAAATTTATTGAAATATTCGTACAAATTCCACTGATGATGACACAACGTGTCTAAACCTAGCTAGTCATAGAAAAATCAAAATAATTGAAGTTTATTCTTAACCAGCAAAACTTGGATGATGCATAAAAAAGGAAAGCAATGGAAATGACGCAAAGGATATTTTTTTAAAGAAATGTGTCCGTTTAATCGCGGATTCCTCCAATACTCTTGCGGTTAAACTAACCTATCCGAAATGGTATTTTCCATGCGATAAAAAAATTGCAACTATGGCGACCGCAGAAAAATCGGAAGAACTGCAAAGAATAAAATAATATTATCTGTTCGTATCGCTTCTATTGGTTTCCAAAAGGCTTGAAATAAAAACAACCACCCTAGTATTGATACGGAGACGGTACGAAGACCAAGACACGGACGCATCACTTGAACGAGGACGTCTCTCCTGGAAAACTTGCTGGTCTGATTCCTGTCTCTACACGCGCGTGGCAAGGACGCGGCGGAAAACAACTGAATTTCGGTATTTGGATTTTTAAGCACGGAAGAAACACCTGGAATCGACACGCGACTTTCAAAATACAGCTTTCATCGTTTGAATTTCACTTTTCATTAATCGCCCTACTCGCAAGATAACGTCTTATCAATATGAAATTAACTTTACACGTGAAATCAAACTTTATGGATCATTGATTCATCGCCACGCAACGTCCGTCATTCCGACTGAAAGTTATCAGACAAATATTGAGGAACGCTATCTTAAAAAATGCTGAAAAATAGATGTCGAGTAAATATTTTTCAATAACAATATTTGACGCAGTTATCGCACTAGAAGGATGTCTAAATATAGATGTCGATATAAATGTATTTAAAAAGAGAGGAATGTTTCTCATTCGTATGATATATCACACGAGAATTTATAGAAGCGTGGAGAGTTAACAGTATCACCGAAAACAATTTCTTTGCGCGAAGCGCCTCGAAAGATTTCTAAGGGCTAGGAAAACTGAAATTCGCTGCTTTCATCGGCCGAGGGTAAAGTTTACGCTCAAGTGAAACTGACGTTTGTATATTACGATTGTTTGGGACGGCAACAGCTAAATTACGTCATCCTGGGAGAACTGAGGGGAGGATGCCAATTTGCGGCAATTAGTGCTTTGTTTCTACAGTTTGCACGAAACTCGGAATTCCGTTGGCGTTCGGAGGCGAAAGAAAGAAATTCGAAAAGATTTTTATTGCCCTCGCCTTTACACAAATCCACAAGATCATCGTTCCAATTAATCACTTAATTATTTAAAAGTAACATTCCGAAGTTAAAGGCCAACGCATCGCCCATTTTCTCAATCATTCACTGAAGCATCGAGGTTAAAACCGAAAATGAAATATATTTATCAGCTGTGTTTTTAAAACGACAGGGGAAAAAACTTGAAAAAGGAACCGGAAGATAAAAAGCAATGGAATCACTCAGAACGGAATTATCGACCTGAATGGTTGGATTCCAACTGATGATCGAGAAATACCTCATTAGTCATAAAAAGGTTAAAGTATCGGTGAATTACAACAGATGACTATTTTCCAGCTGAAATGAAATAAATGCTCTTCTGGTTTACTCAACTACGCCTAATGTACTTATCTTGATCACCAAGCAACTGGGGTAACAAGAGCCCCATCAGCGTCTTAAGGACAGTCTCTTTTTTTGTCGTTTGGACGATAAGTCTTTTTAAAAACGATGTGGCCGTATTAATCATACGTGAGAAACACGATATGTCGAAATAGAAAAAACGCTTTTGTCTCACATTTCGCCGGCACAGGAACTAAACAATTTGGCAACCGAGGCTCAAAACTTCAGAAACAACGAACGCCAACGAATTAACTCAAAGGCTTAGGGAATGGGTGCCTCCTCCTCCTCCTAAAAAAAAACATCATTCCGACTACACGCATCCATACACACGGCCGCACGCAAACAATGCTCACATCTGATGCGGTAAAGCACCCACAAAACACCCTTCCCTTCCCCTTCCTCCTCTCTTATTTTTTCCTTAAGGAAAACAACCGCAAAGAACAGGAGGAACAAAACAACAAAGAAAGAACGTCGCGCGTAATTTCAAAAATGATTTCCCTTCCATCGCTCCCTCGGGACCACGAGAAAGAGGGGTTTAACCCACCACCCAACACATGTCGTAGGAAGAGGGTTAAAAAACTTTCCCTCGCTCTTAAAAGGCCGAGTGTGTAATAAGCGGGCAATGGCCACAATTGACTCGGGAGATGGAGAAGGAGATAGCGAGGGATGCGACACGAGGCAGAGGAGAAGCGATAAAGGGAGAAGATGGCCTGTTACAAGACAGGAGAGAGAGAGGGGGGGGGGAGAGACAGGAGAGAGAGAGAGAGAGGAGAGAGAGAGGAGAGAGAGAGGAGAGAGAGAGAGGATAGAGAGAGGATAGAGAGAGAGAGGATAGAGAGAGAGGAGAGAGAGAGGAGAGAGGATAGAGAGAGAGAGGATAGAGAGAGAGGAGAGAGAGAGGAGAGAGAGAGAGGATAGAGAGAGAGAGGATAGAGAGAGAGGAGAGAGAGGAGAGAGAGAGAGGAGAGAGGATAGAGAGAGAGAGGATAGAGAGAGAGAGAGGATAGAGAGAGAGAGGATATAGAGAGAGAGGATATAGAGAGAGAGGATAGAGAGAGAGAGGATAGAGAGAGAGGAGAGAGAGAGGAGAGAGAGGAGAGAGAGAGGAGAGAGGATAGAGAGAGAGAGAGGATAGAGAGAGAGAGAGGATAGAGAGAGAGAGGATATAGAGAGAGAGGAGAGAGAGAGAGGAGAGGATAGATAGAGAGAGGATAGATAGAGAGAGGATAGATAGAGAGAGGATAGATAGAGAGAGATTGAGAGAGAAAGAGTTAGAGAGAGATTGAGAGAGAAAGAGTTAGATAGAGATAGAGAGGGAGAGATAGAAAGAGGGAGCGCAATTGGCGGCCATAGCATCTCTCGCGTACGCGTGGGTTTCATTAGATATTTCCGCTGCCCTCGCACCACGGAGACCCATCTTCATTCCGAACGCCGCCTCCTCAAAGGGATTCCTGCACGCACCGCGAAGGACAAGTTAACGATACGGGTCCACACAAACACACGCAGGGACACGCACTCTCGCGCAACCCATACGGGCTCCACCTTTTTCGTTTTTGGTGCGTCGTCGTGAGGTCCGTGGAAAGGAATTCACGGCTCAGATACGCACGGAATGGAAAAGAGCACGGAGGAAGGACGTGACCGCAGATACGGTATTTTTGACGGTAAGGACGGGAAAAAATGAGAGCTCTTGTTATTTCCGGGAAGGGCATGGGATAAAAAAATTTTACCCCGAGATTAGAGATAAAATTCCCGTAAATTTCGTTTCACTAACTATATGAACCACATAACTCGAGACAAACGTCGCGGATCAAAGCATCGTGGAGGGTCGAATAATAGTTTTTCAAATACTGAACTCGAATTATTCTCAAAAAAGTTTGTGACAATAATTAAATGCTCTATCGGTTAAGCTATGGAAATTTCTTTCAAATCTCGGTCAGAAAGATTTGGAAAGAATAAAGAAAAACCTTCACATGCACCATAACAAGGATATTGCAGCAAAATACAGGGAACTTTTCCGTATATTTCTAAAGCTGATTGTAAAGACACGTTCGAACGACAAAATCCACAAAAAATACCGAAAATAGCTTGTTACTTACGGACTAAACAACTGTCACTTACAGTTAAAACGTCACTTCTTCTCTCTCATCGATTATGTCCAGATGACACAGGTGAGTTTGAACGTCGCTTTGATTGACTGGAGGCGTTATGCAACAGATGCCTCATGCTGCTCGAAGGGCGTACGCATTAAATTAGTACAGCCGCGACAAGTTTTGTGTGTCCATTAGCATTGTGTTGAGCAGAAAAACAACGTCAAACAGCGAAATAAATTCACGTTGTTTGCGGGATTCGAACGAAATGATTGCACGTGAAAGAAACAAATCTCCATCGCCGTAAACAGAAGCCATTCAAACCCGCGAGAGATACGATTCGCGAGTATAAATATTCAAGACCTTAGATACGTTACAGGCATATTTACACTAGGCGCGCCTTGAACCATCCTCCCAATCCAATTCACGAGAGACAATCGCAATGATTAATCCACCTCCGCTCTAGAAAATTTAAAAGACACGAGACAAATGCGAGAACGATCCGTGTCGCAATCCGAAACCAGAAATGCCCCTAAAAAACGTTTTACGGCATCAACAAGACGAGAATCCCTCCGCATGTGCAAAATAAAAACAAATTGAATCTAAGAAGTTTGGAGTGGGCGCGTACGCGTAAACACGCGACCCATGAAAAAAAGATGAGGGCGTCGTCACGGATTGGCAACTCGGGAGGGCGAGACGCTAGAACGCCTAGAACATACTAGAAAGCGAGTTGGAGAGACCACTCCCCTACACTTTCTTTCTCTCTCCCTCTCTCTCATAATTCGCCAAAAGCATTTAACCCAATCGTATCTCACTCGGTCTCTCTTCTCGAAATGGACTTAGGGGAGACCGATCAAACCTCCATCTCCACACTTGCAGTTATTCCTCCATTCCTCCACTCGTCTCTCTTCTGACAAGGACTTGAACACCGCTCTCCACTCCTGTGAGTAAGTTGCGTGGGGAGATAGAAGGGAAAAATAGTTCGAGAGATAGAGATACGACAGCAGTTTGATAGAGCCGCCACTTTCGCACTCGCTCTAACTCGGAGAGGCGGCAACACTATTTACGTATTGCGTATGGAGAAAGAAAAAATTCAAACGGTAATTTTTCTTCCACTCACTCAGTAATAAAACTTTTAATGTAACACACACCAGTAACCTTTCAAAACGTTAAGTTTGCAACTACTGCTGACAGCTCAAATGCGGGAATTCACACCTAACTTAACAAAATACGCAGAGTTGGAGTTACCAGCTTTCAATTGTGTCGAATTTACCATTCATACTATCATACTTAAGCAGCTCGTCTTGAGATGTCTCCATCATAGTTTTTGAATATGAAATTTTAAATACATTTTCCTTATCTTACTGACTCGAAGATATTATGACCTAATCTGTAGCCCGGAGACGACTTGCCCAAATCCGTAGAAGAAATTCTAACAGAGAGAGATTTTATACACTCATCCCTCGGTTTAAACAGTACACGCGTTCCTGGAAAATATTGTGTAGAGCGAAAAGGTTCGAAGTGGAGTAGGATTTACCATGGAGATAAATTAATAGGCTACGTTCGAGCGTCATCTTGAGCTCAACATGCAATTCAATTACATCGTACTCAGCATTTCTACCTTTATCCTTTCTTATATCCTCATGAGTTGAACTGGAACATTTTATGGTATTTTAAGCTTTTATACCAGTTTTCCAAATTAGGTGCCTCGGAACTTTGGGGTGCCGTTGCTGATTCTTTGAAGTGTCGCGTAAAACTTTGCTAAGTAAACGAATCAACGGTTTAGAAATGTTGATAGACCGTTCAAGCTATAATATTTTCTCTAATAATCTGCTTATGGAGTAGTACAAACAAATAGATGCGTCCAAATGTGTGATATTCATATGTATAAAGATAAAATTTTTTTTCAACTTTGAAAGGGTGCCGCGCCTACAAAACTGTTTTAGATTATTCCAAAATTGCTCAAGCGAAACTGATGGCAGTGCAATCCGAACTAGTTCTCCAGAGCTAAACCGAAAACGTGCACAGTGAAACTGTGCAATTCGAAGAACGAATGTATATTCAAGAAAGATTTAAAGGCTTTACGATAAATAAAAAAGTCTCCGCTTTCAAGGTCGCGCACGAAGATCAACAGTTCTTCTTTACCACCCCCGTTTTTATAAACAACTCGTGCAGACGTAGAATTTTTCAGAAAAGAAAACAAGAGAATCCGACGCGTTGAAAAGATGGGATCCATCAGTTTTTTCGACGCAGGTTTGTTCGGTATGAGGGGAAATTAACAGCGATTCTATCGTAGGAAGATCGGTTGCGCATGACCTGCTTTCCCATGATTATGTAAATAAGACATAGCAGTTAAAGAGGGAATCGCTGAGAAAACAATTAAACAATTAAATTGAAAGCTGAGCCTATGCATTATTAAGCAGAAGAATGGTTGGCAGGGACTTCGCAAAGTAAACATAACAAACGGTTACAAAAACGAAAAAACAGCCTGGCTCTGATTAATTTCCTTCTATATTAATTATCACAAATCATAAAGATATGAATTTGTTCAATGATTTAATATGAAAAGATCGACGAAAAACACTCATTTGTTATTCGAAGTAATTTCCACCAAACGCGTGAGGAATACAGCAAAGGATGATAGCTTTTTGCTAAAACTACTTCACGGAAAATTCTTTATTTGCTTCTATTTAAATTTAATACCGTTATTTTATGATTCAATCACAACTTGAACTTCATAGAATGGCCCATTACTACGCAGCTTCATAAACGGTACAGAAATTAATTTAGAACATTATTATTGTTATATTATTCCAAAGAAGTGTATATATATATATATATATATATATATATATATATATATATAATATGTACAAAATTTTTAATTAATAATTAAACCATTTTACCCTTAATTCAACAGGAAACTATCGAGCTTGTGGCTGAAAAATTCAAGAACGAGCATTTAAAAAATACTTGTTCTTGAATATTTCAGCCTTGGCCAACAGAATTCATAATAACGTTTATAACTTTCATATTTTTATAAACGTTGAGTGGATCTGTTTAGGATTCTGCATAACTTCCAGAAGCATCAAAACTCCAATTGTACTCATTGCTTTCAGAACTTCTCCGAAAATTGATTCGACATAATTTTATCTTATAGATAAATTACAACCGCAATGCCAAATTTCTCATCTACATTCACCAAAACCAGAAAACGTGAAGGCAAGTGTTACGAACAGACATAGAGTCACGGCCCGCCATTAGAGAGGAACTTCCTTCCTCTTGGTTAATTCATTCACTATTTAACGTGTATAACTGTGATGATAAACGAGTTCCCAAATGTCATTTCCTGCCGCTCGCCGTGATCGCGTCATAAGCAACGGGTGGCTTACTCAGAACGCAGATGAAAAGGACCAAATCGGTCTGAATGGACGGCCGACCGATTGCGGCGAGTGGGGAAAGGGAATTGGAGGATGACGAAGGAAAAAGGAGAGCTGACCGCGCGTCCGAGCAATTTGCATGGGTACACGTGTGCGCTCCTCTCCTACGCCTCCCCCCCCCTCCCCATCCCCCTCTCGCTCCCCGCTACACACTCCTACGCACCCGCGCACTGCTAAAGGAGGGATGAGAAGAAAAAAAGAAACGATCGCTCGCAATTGCCGGTGTAAATACGCGCGCATACACACGGACAGAAAAGAAAATTGAAGAGAAAAAAAATAGCCGCGACCCCGAACCAATCGCAGCAAACCGGGAGGAGGTCCCCGCTTTCGAACGCGCTGTCGATGTGCGGATTATAATGAGGAAGGAGAGAAGAGAGGTCTTTCTCTCACTCTCTCTCTCTCGGACGGGGTCGACATGGGGAGGCGCATGGAGGACGAAGAGGATGGAGTGGGGGGAGAATGGGGGAGAGGAGTAAAAGGGAGGGAGGAATGAGTTGAGAAGGAGGAGAGAGAAGACGAGTGGGGG
This sequence comes from Tanypteryx hageni, assembly GCA_028673005.1. Classification (NCBI taxonomy): domain Eukaryota; kingdom Metazoa; phylum Arthropoda; class Insecta; order Odonata; family Petaluridae; genus Tanypteryx; species Tanypteryx hageni. The sequence goes on from CM054115.1 coordinate 94,761,406, forward strand.
AGGCAAATGGAGATACAAAGGGAGGAAGGAGAGAAAGAGGAGAGAGAGGAAGAAGAGAGAGAGGAAGGAGAGAGAGAGGAAGGAGAGGAGAGAGAGAGAGGAAGGATACGGAGGAGAGGAAGGAGAGGGAGGAGAGAAGGAAGATGGAGGTGAAGAGAGAGGAAGGATGGAGTAACAAGAGGGAGAGGAAGGAGGAAAATGCAGAAGGAAGAGATAGGAGAAAGAAGGGGGAGGATGTGGCAGAGGGAGGTTGAGAGGGAGGAGAGGAAGAGGAGACGGATGGGAGGAGAGGTTGTAAAGGGGAGAGGGGAGGGGAGGTGGAGAGAGAGGGAGGGGAGGTGGAGAGAGAGGGGAGGGGAGGTGGAGAGAGAGGGGAGGGGAGGTGGAGAGAGAGATGGGAGGGGATGTGGAGAGAGAGGGGACGTGGAGAGAGAGGGGATGTGGAGAGAGAGGGGAGGTGGAGAGAGAGGGGAGGGGAGGTGGAGAGAGAGGGAGGGTTGGGGAGAGGGAGGGTTGGGGAGAAGGAGGGTTGGGGAGAGAGAGGGAGGAAAGGGTGAGTGACAGACAAACGTCTTCTTTTAGGCGAAATTGAAGGTGAGGATAGACAGATAGATAGATAGATAGATAGATATGTCTTTATTAGGGCGAGGTTGAGACTAAACAGTCTCCTCTTCCATCTAACCCATTGTCAATTACATACAATTAGAGGTGGAGAGAGAGAGGAGGTGGAGAAAGAGAAAGGAGGGGAGGTGGAGAGAGAGCGGGGAGGGGAGGTAGAGAGGGGAGGGGAGGCTGAAAGGGGAGGGAGGGGGAGGGAGGGGGAGAGAGGGGGGAGGTGGAGAGAGGGGAGAGAGAGGGGGGGGAGGTGGAGAGAGGGGAGGGGAGGTGGAGAGAGAGAGAGAGGGGAGAGGAGGTGGAGAGAGAGAGAGAGAGGGGAGAGGAGGTGGAGAGAGAGAGAGAGGGGAGAGGAGAGGAGGTGGAGAGAGACAGGGGAGAGAGAGAGGGGAGAGGAGGTGGAGAGAGGGGAGAGGAGGTGAAGAGAGGGGAGAGGTGGAGAGAGGGGCGGGTAGGTGGAGAGAGGGGAAGGGGAGGGGTAGAGAGGTTAGGGAGAGAGAGGTTTCGGGAGAGAGAGGGTTGGGGAGAGAGAGGGAGGAAAAGGTGAGTGACAAACAGACGTCTTCATTTAGGCGAAATTGAAACCGTGCAGTCGTACCTAACATTTAATATTTCGTCATGTAATGCATATTTTATTTTAACAGACAAATATTTACAGGATAAATAGAGATAAAGAAGTTAAATACAAATGGAAAGTTAAGTAATTTAAATGTTTACATATTAAAGAGCAAAGAAAAAGCGAAAGATCTAAAGACACAAGGAAATGCAAACTTCCATATTCTGGCGAAATTGAGACTCTGTGAGTCCCATCTTAGATTAAGAGAGCGGAGGCAGAAGAAGTGGCGACGAAAGGAAGGATGGAGGGAGGGAAGGAGGTAGAAGGGGAGGATTATGATGGTATATAAGAGGTAAGGTGGCATGAAAAAAGACAACATAGAAGAGAATAAAAGAAGAGAAAGGAAGGGTATGAGGAATGGAGGAAGTAGGTTGGGAAAGGAGGAGGTAGTAGAGGGATATGAGAGGTTTGGGAGTGAAAGAGAATTGGGAAGAATATAAGGATGAGGAAGCAGTGAGTGGAGATGGAGGTAAATATGTCTTTATTTGGGCGAGATTGAGTCTAGACAGTCTCTTCTTTCATCTAACTCACAGGGAGGGAGGAAGAGACCAAGGAGAAAAGCGAGCAGTAAAAAAAGAAGATCGATGAACTCGCGTTTTATTTTGCTAAAAAAACGCAAAAGAGACGGAATAAAAAAATATGCTTAGGAAATTGTATTTCGAGATATTGTATTTAACGTGCTAAGAAGTCCGCTAAAAGACGTGAAAAGCAAAAGAGCAAAAATTTGTTAATCGACCAAAATTATTTAGTCTATCTTTTTCAGAGTACACTTCATTCATTTTTTAATTGCCGACTAAATAGTCCATTAAATAAATAACCGAGCTGACACGAATGATTAAGAGTCAAATTTTGCCACACGCGAAAATAGCAATGAAACGTACTTCCATAGCACCGAGGAAATGACGGACCTAGCCTCGCCTTCATGTTTTTAACGATAAAGCGCCCTCCTTGCCGGCCCACGAGATCGTGAGTCTTAGTATCACGACTGAATAAGGTTGGGTGCCACTTCCCTAGAAACTTCCATGACCTCCGGCCTCGTTGCCACAAAAGTAGGCAAGGAGATTGCAATCTCGCCGGCCAGGTCATTGATTGAAGTCCACCAGCAAGGCGAGATCCCAACAAGCCGTTCCCAAGTCCAATTACATCTCTCATTACTATCTTATCTTCGCCTACTTGTACAAATAGAGGGCTCGCAGCAATGAAGTCGATGCGTGTCAATTTCTAACCAGAGAGAAAAACTCTGGAACATATTGCGCAAAAAAAATCTCGCAGTTGATAAAAAGCAAGGTTTTTAACCTGTACTATCAGATCGGAATTACTCGAGTAAAGAGGTTTTTCATATACGAGAACCGTGTTAATCACTTGTTTATTATTGTATATAAGGTAAGGAAATTGTTAGTTAAATTCTGATAACACACAGGAATACGAAGATAAAAACAGCTACGTAGAGATTCAGCAAGGCGTGAGCTACATTTCAATAACCAAACGAGTATTTCTCGCCTCGAGATCCGAGCAGACATTACAATCCTGCAGCGTTGAGAGATTAATTAATGATGCTTTTTTTTAATAATTCGCCGCTACATGAATGGTTTTTAACCGCTGAGAACACCAACAGCACAACATCTGCACCAGACAACCCACTTTCTTTGGGCTCTCTCTCGCTCGAATTCGCAGGCCTTCACAACCTTGCGGAGATATATGGCGGACGTCTCCAATCAGTAAAACACTTCTCTCGCTCTGACGCTTATGACCTAAAAAATTCGTATTTTGTACACTGGTAGTCGTTTCTGCACCTTTTACAATGCATGCGTTTTCCGTTGCTTTCACCGCACCGCAGCACCAATATTGCGCTGCGCCTTTGTTTCCATTTCTGACCGACTTAAAGAGATTTCGCGCTAAAAAAGACTTCGATAAGACGTGCGGTTTCGGCTCTTCGACCCGCGCGGTATTTTAAGGCGCCTATCGCTACATTTATCAACGTATATTCTTAATCTTGCTCCTATCGTTTAGGTTAAATTAAGACAGCATTAGACAGTTTCAATTTAAACCGCTTTTAAATCTATCCATAGTATACCGTTCTATATTATTTTTTCGAAAATAACTTAAGCACCCAAGTGTATCCAAGCGGATCCAACCAATTATAATGAGAAAGGACCGTTTGATCTGTTACATAGATCATTTCTTTACACCTACGTCTTTCATGGGCTTGGATAACCGCAAGGATCGGTAGACACAGTTATACCTCTCAAATCGCCGTAGAATTTGTCGGCGCGAAAATGTTTCCGTCGGATTTCGCCCAAGTTCAAGTCCTTGTTTTATTCTGCGATCGACAAATCCAGTCATTGGTAAACTACCGTTTGCTTCCTTTTTAGACAGTTCTTTACCAGCGAAGCGGTAATAGGGGAACGCCTTATGGGCACGTCTGGTCCGTCCGTCCGTCGTAACTTTCATCTCCTAAACCGCTGGATGGATTTTAATTTAATTACGTATGAGTGATCTTCATCAAAAATTATCGTCCAATTGTGATTTTCAAATGCATCGTCAATTAGAACTTCCACTTTACATAATTACTTTAATAAACTTATACTCGTATCTCGTTAAATGGCATCCGTCAAGCAACAATGAAATATCAAACTTTTAGCTCCCTAGCTCTTATATGATCTGTAAGGTATAGATTAAAAAGTTTATTCGAATAGAGAACAACATTTACTACAAGATGGTCCAGAGACCACATAATTACAACTTACAGTTTTGGAGATAAAAATTCGAGAAAATACCGAGCAAAACTCGCATATTTTGTTTGCATCGATCGCAAAGACGGTTCTCTCAGCAAACAACAATTAAAAATCTATATATTTCTCTCCCATTCTCTTATATGATCTGCGAGGTATAGATTAAATAATTTATTTGGATAGAGAACAACATTTACTACAAGATAGCCCCCGAGACTATAGTTTCGGGGATAAAAATTCGAGAATCACCCAATATTTCGATACCGTTCCATAGGTATTTCCCATTAAGAACGCCTTTGAAATCTCTGTGTATTCCATCTTGTTACGTAACAGGTAGCCTTGAGACGAGTTGTTTCCAGGATAAGCAATTCAGCTCCCATCCAAAGGCTCCAACCGATCACTCAAAAAGAGAAAGAATTGCAGTCTCATTCACGTCTCGATGGCCAATGTTAACGTTATACATATATGAAATTCAACTGTTTTGGTTCGGCAATTCCGTAATAATTTAACTCTTGCAAGGATCGCCGCGACTCTCTCTTAAATATTCCTAAGGAGTTACGCGATCCACAGAAAATTCAAAACCACTCTAGGAGGCGTAAAATCAATGAAAATACATACATTATGAATATATGGAGGGAACTGCCGGTAATTTGGACCGTTACAGAAATGATTGCCGCGATGCAATGGTACATAACTAAACGGAAACGGAGAACGCGCGGTCTAAAAAACTTTACTCCGAATTTAAATCTGTGAACGACTATTATAAATTGGTCAATTTACAATCAGTCATGTCCAGCTCCACTCGGGAAAACGACACAAAAGACTTGCTCTAATTTATTGCCTTCCGTTCAAATCCTGCTGCCTCAACCTTGTTAACATTCTCACCTAATCCAAATCCTTTCAGAATTCCCATTGGGTATTATGTCTTGCCGCTGGGGTAAGAGGAAATTTGAGTTTCGGTCCTAGCAGAGGTTATTCCCAGCGGAAACTATAACACGTCTATAAAACCTGTTGACATGACCTAAAATCTCTCAGACGATAAGCAAGATGATGAAAACGTCGACCTTTAGTTTAAAAACGTCGACCTTTAGTTACCGAGGAAAGCCACAAACGGCATCAGGAACGTTTCCCTGGGAACGAAAAACAAACTTGGAAAGGACAATAAAAATAATCGGCCGAGTCCTGAGAACTATAATGCTTTCCCCCATTCGCTGCCTATTTACAAAAAACCCATTCGCCACACATCCACAAGATGTTCTCATTCCTCCTTTTCTCTCTCATCATCCCTCTCTCACGCACACATTTCTATTTCCTTCCTTTACAGGGAAATCCAGGACGAAACAAAACCTTTTCTAAGAACATAATACATTACGTGAAAATTCGAAGAAACAAGCCTTTAATAAGTCGCTAGGTCGTAGACCGTATTCGATGCATATTTGGGATATGCATTACAAGGGGCACATAATGAAGTTAAATAAAAAGTTCTGCCCAGAACGACTATATTGGTTACAAACAATTTTGATGTAAAGTAAACCGTTGCTCCTTATGGGAAGATTTAAAATTTTGTTATTGCTACAGTTAAACCGATAGAATGCCGGCGGGGTGCCGGTGGTGTAGTGTTAGGACGCTGGCTGCTACTCGCCTGCTGCTTGAAAAGGCAGCGGGCACGAATCCTGCGCAAGTAGAATTTTTTCTAAGTCGCCCGGCCCCATTTGTATGGTTTGAGGATACCGCGCAAATTCAGCGTTCCGTCCTTCAGAAGGGACGTTAAGCCGTTGGACCCCTTGGTGTTCTTCGTTAAGAGTAGGCTAATGCCGGCACCGGGTTTCTCTTCTCCCTTGCTATCCAGCAATTCATTGCACTACCTCTTATTTTTAGATAGATAACCATTGCGGGTAGGCAAGAGGTGAATCAGCTGGGATCATACATTAATATGTGACCTTTTAAGTATTGAATGCCGGATTTAAAAACTTACCGGAGAAGTCGAAGGAATTATCTCAAGAGGTTTAAGAAACAATATAAGCGTCCACCTATCACGGCAGAGAGTGTAACAAGCGGACAATCGACTCGGGAGAGAGGGAGTGAGGCGGAGAGAGGGAGATGGGGTGGATGAAAAGGGGAGAGAGAGGAAGAAGAGGAGAAAAAGAGAGGAAGGAGAGGAGGGAGAGAGAAGAGAGAGGGAGGAGAGAGAAGGGAGAGGGAAGAGAGAGAAGGGAGAGTGGAGAGAGAAGCGAGAGTGGAGAGGGAGAGGAGTGGAGAGGGAGAGGAGTGGAGAGGGAGAGTAGTGGAGAGGAAGAGAGAAGGGAGAGTGGAGAGGGAGAGTGGAGAGTGGAGGTGGTGGAGGTGGAGAGTGGAGGTGGAGAGGGAGAGAAAGAGAGGAAGGGAGAGAGAGGGTGGCAGAGGGAGGGAGAGAGAGAGAGGGTGGCAGAGGGAGGGAGAGAAAGAGAGGGAGGGAGAGAGAAGGTGGGAGAGGGAGAGAAAGAGAGAAAGAGAGGGTGGGAGAGGGAATGATTCGGAGGGAGTGTGATGGAGAGGGATGGAGGGAGGGGGATGGAGAGGGATGGAGGGAGGGGGATGGAGAGGGATGGAGGGAGAGCGATGGAGGGAGGGGGACGGAGAGGGATGGAGGAAAAGAGAAAAACGCCCGAGGTGAAAGGGTGTCGCGTGATGAGGGACAGGAACCGATCGACGCTCCAAGGGACATCCGTGTAACGCGACGCCGGATGAAAACAGACGACCATTTTACGCAATCATCGCCTCGAGAAACAAAATAAAAACGCCACGCCGTTTTATCGTCCCTCTTTTCCGCAAATTCATCAACAGAGAGAGAGCCGTCTGATGGGACAAAGGTGAGAGCGTCAATTGGAGAGGGAGATGAGACTGCGGCTGACAGGTCGTCGATCACGTCGATGAGAAAATGGACGTAATAACTGTCGATTCGGGTCGCTGATCAACGTGGAGAAAGAACATCCGTCGGGGTGTGACAGGTGAAATTCGAGAACGATTTTCGAAAATCCGGTCGAAAAAGCGGGTTTAATGTTTCATAAAGTAATTAATCGTCCGACTCCTCCATTATATCTACTTGAAAGTAATTATTTTCGATGAAACCGTCAATTGAGATAAAAAAGTGCATAATGAAATATGTATATATGAGAGCCTCGACAAATTTTTAAGTCGTTTTTTTTTCGAATTGAAACATTTAAAAGCAAAGTGGAGGAAATGTTTATGAAATATTAATAGCAATAGAAATAGTCTAATAAACTACAAATTACTATTATTCAATTGTAAATTTTAGATTGTATTTGTTTCCACAGAGAAAAATGTTGTATACTCATTTCTGGCAATGTAATACTTTAGACGGGTGATTTGTGACCCTTCCGCAGCAAAAATGCACATGCCAGCTTGGAAAGGATATCGACTCGTATCCATCCTGAAGATTTAAAATCTGGCATGGATCATTTTTTATGATCACCATTAACCAGACATTGTTGAATCGCAGCTGTTATCGATCCCTCCGTTACTCCCCCAATCATTTCACATGGTGCTAAACGCGGTAAAAAAGATGATCTGGTTTTTAAAAAGTCAAAATTACTCCCTAATTAATTGATGGAATAAAGCGACCTTAAGATTCTATGCAGACAGGCATAAGTTATGGGAATCTTTTTGAAACGAGAAAAAAATTCTCCTATGACCGGGAACCGAACTCGAGTCTTACAATTGCCGGGCGGATATTCTACCACTGAACTATCGTAGCAGACTAATTCTCCCCCCGGAAAGTGAAAGACAGGGTCATAACAGATTATTTTTCTCGTTTCAAAAATATTCGCTACTCCAGAGGTCGGCAACCTTTTTCTACGGTGGGTCAAATCTTGGTTTTTGGATTGTTTCGATCGGTACTGAAAAATAATGGGAAAAAATAAAAAATCATTTATGAATCCTTTATTTTTAGGCTAGTAGCGGCCGACGCAAGCAAAGTGGTTCCGCATGCATCAGCTCAGATGTTACACGCATGCGCTCCAAACTTACAGCGTTTGGTGTTCCAGCTCTCGACAGACTGGACCTGCGGGGGGATGATCGACTGCGGGTCACCTAAATCATGTTGGTGGGTCACCTTCTGACCCACGGGTCATAGGTTGCCGACCACCGCTTTACTCCCTACTTAGGTGATTCAGTTTGATTAATGAAACCGATATTCCCATAAGAGTTTCAAATACTAATCATCTTACAATTAGATAAACGAGCCCTCATATTTCGTAATTTCCGACGCTCGACGACTTAAACGGCATTAGGTATACTGACAAAATCCAGCCGCCATCGCAAACCCGCTCCTAGTCAACCAATAGATTCACATTCAACGCCGCACGAATGTGACGCATGTTTTAATGGCGAGACCCGACTGTAGCATAAATCACACCCACCCACGCCACATGAGATAAACCTCCCTCCCTATAGATTCACTGTAATTGTTTGCGAAGCGTTTTCCGCCGAATGGTTGCTTAACTTCTGCGATTCCCCTGTAAATAAGGAGTGGAAATGTCTCGAAAAAGACGCGTATGCTTTCTCCGTGGCAAACAAGCAAGATGGGAAAACTGTACTCCATAGATGGAATACACAGAGATTTCAGAAGCGTTCTTTATCGAAAACACACATGAAAAACGGTGTCGAAAGATTGGGCGGTTCTTTAATTTTTATCTCTGAAACTATACAAGTCGTAAATGCATATGGAATTCTTTCTGGTAAATGTTGTCCTCTATTCGAATAAAATTTATAATATATACATCGCAGTTCATATAAGACCTTGGGAGAAAAATATGAACTTTTAATTGTTGTTTACTGAGAAAACCGCATTAGCGATCGATGTAAACCAGTGGCGGATCTAAGGGATGAGGAGGGAGGGGCGACGGGGGCGATCGCCCTCCCCTTGGACGACTCCACTGGGTGCATTCTTAAAGTCATTCCGCGCAACATTCCTTGTTTCTACACCGAATATAAAATCTGTATGACAAGGGAAAGAAAGATTCTGATGGGGATAGGGATTTTCAAAATGCATGTATGGTCGTCGGCTGAGGCGGAGTCAAGAGGTGAGAGGGGCAATTGGGGCGATCGACCCCACTCCCCTTTCTAGATCCGCCGCTGATGTAAACAAAATATGGGATTTTCTCGAATTTTTATCTCCGAAACTATAACTCGTAACAATGTGGTCTTGCGAAATTTTTGTGGTCAATGATGTCCTCTATCAGAATAAAATTTGTGATCTATACCTTACAGATCATATAAGAGCTAAGGAGAGAAAAATATAGTATTTAATAGTTGCTTAACGGACGCCATACGAGTATATTAAGTTTATTAAAGTGCTTATGTAAAGTGGAAGTTCTAATTGACGGATGCAGTTCAAAATCAAAATTGGGCGATATATTTTAATTGGAATCACTCCTACTTAATTAAAATCCGCATAGCCTATAGAAGATGAAACTTACAACAGACGGACGGCCGGACGAAACGTGCCCACAAGGCTACTACTTAACTACTCTTCCTCTAGTTCAGGAGTGATCAAACCACGAGCCAAATGTGGCCCGCGAGGGCGTTTTATGTGGCCCGCGATGCCATTATGAAAGTGAACCGTGACATAAAATACAGATAATTTCATATTTGTAGCTTAATTATGGCCAGAAACCCTTTTCCAATGATGCTATGGGCATAACATATTATTTATTATTCATTTTTTCTAACAGGATCCTTTGCATTATCTCAATTAATTTCTGATGTGAACCATAACGTGGCCCGCAGAAGCATTTTCATCTGTTTATACCGCTCGCCTAAGAAGCCACAACTGTTAATGCGACCCGCCATGTAAAACGTTTGCCCACCCTTGCTCCAGTTTGTATTCAATCCATCAATTTACGTGATCGTAAATAATTGGTTTCATATTTATACGGATAGTTTCGTGTAATATTGATTTTATTCTTTAATAATCCCCAATTATACGGTCGGCTTAAGCGGGAAAAATAACCGAATACACAGAGTAAATTATATTTGTGCAGGTTAAAAGCAGTAAAATATTTCCTTCAGCGACCGCTTTACTGCCCGATTGGACATATTACCCCTACTACAACACCCTCGTCCACTGGTAAGGCGCTATTGTGAACTGACTGGCTGCGTAACTAGGTTTAGCTTCGAGAATTTTCCTCGCAATTAGGTCGTGGGCGCAGCCACTCTTAATACAATATGGCATCCTTCAAACGGCTCCCATTGTAAACGCATTAATGTCCATATTAGATTTTTTAAACCGCCGTGATGTCGACGTAATGGCCTACAAGATTGAACCGTTAAGTGATTGCAGAGAGAGCTAAGCGTCATTATTCTCTATAAAAGTTAAGTGGAGACGAAACTTATTCGCCATGTCATCGTGACTGCGAGGAAAAAAGAGTAATTGAAGAGAGATCTTCGCAGAATTTGAATCACCGCGACTTCCAAGATTAATATTTGCCCGGATTCTCGGAGGGTCGAATTTGAAATGCGAAACGACAGACGCAATAATGCCCCGAAAATACGCAGACAACAGCAGCCGCGTCGCCATCTTCCCTTGGGAAAACACGAACGTTTTCCGCGACAGAGAGAGTAAACACCATCCGCCCAGCATCTCTTCCAAGACCTTATTAAAAAAGTTGAACATCGCCGGAGGGTAAGTTTCATTTGCGCTTACAACAACGCGATTTTGAAACATTACGCCAAGCTCAAAACTGCAATTTGCATGAGTCACTGGGAAAGGAAAAACCGTACTCGATCCATAATAAACAATGTCTCACTGCGCTACATAAATACTTTCACTTTAGTGGATACGCTGCGCTATATTTACTCGATAGGCATTCTGGCGCAGTCTCTTTTTAAGGACCCATAAATCGCGAACGAACGGCGTAACAAATGAGGACCACGATCCGTTTATGCAAGCGAAGTCGGACGAATGTCCATGGGCCATAAAAACGATAATTCACTTCCGCCGCACGACACGTTTTCGCCGTGAACGACGACACGTGCGCTTTTGAAATGGGATACTGGCTGAAGTAAAAAAATCAAATATTAAATTAAAAATTCAGAAAGACCAGCACATCCTTTGAAGAGAGACATGTTAAGGCAAGGTATCTTTAACTTCACTGCGATACGATGTTACAGAAGCCGGTACATACCAAACAAGTGAGGGAAGAATTGCAGAGCATATTATATAAGGCGCTTTTCCTCACCGGCTGCCATCTTTCCAGCGGAGTGAAGAATCGCAGATGCGGCGTATTGTTGGTTGCCTACATCTCTGGCGGCATGAACTTTTTAGCGATTTTTCCTATTAGGTATTTCCTAGCAGCTGATCCTTGATTTTCACCATGTCTAGTTTTCAACCTACCCTGAAGATTTGGCTTTTGCAGGACTCCAGAGATATAGTCCGTACAAACGGGCGGGCGGACAGAAGGAACACATTAGCGACTTTCTCAGAAAAAAGCGTTAAAGAGGTATAACCGTTCGATAAATGGCAAAAATCTTCCTACAATGGGAAATGAATCACCTCGACAAAAAGCGTTTAACAATTCAACTGTTAAATAAGCTTTGATATCTTGCTAAAGTTATTTATTTTCTATTATGGAAGCGACATTTACCATCATTACCCTGAAAGTCGATGTCATCACCTGCACTTTATCAAACACAACAATTTTAAGATAAAATGCAACCACTTTTCTCTTCGCGGCTAGCTTCGCATGGCGCAAGAAGCAGAGTGTGTTTAAACAGAACAAAAAGGTGTCCTATAACTCATCGAGAGCCACGTTGAATATAAGAACCACTCCCACCGCATTTTCGCAAACTTTCAAAACTCCTACATGGCAGGACATTTTAAAATTTTTAACTTAAATGCATCGGGGCGCGTTTGTTAACACCGCACGGAATAATAAATTACTCACGAAGGCCAAGAGAGATCCCTCGGTCCCTTCGAAGTGAAGCAATGAACTTAGCAAGCAAGAGAAAAAAGGTAAGAGACAGTCACGCCCACATTATTTTTTTCTCTCTCGTACTTCACGAGACAGCTCACCGGAAAGATCAATCCGGACGACGGCGGCATAAAAAGGAGCAATTAGCGGAGATAATAACCGCCCTCCGGCATCCGGAATACTTGCTGCGATGGAATCGCACCTCGCGTTCAAAAACCCACAGGAAAATCTGCCTCCTCCGCGATCTCTTTCACCTCCGAGGTCGCGATCGGTGGAGGAGGATATCACAATTCACAATCGCTGAAATGCATTCGCGATGCAAGTCGGGAAGGTGTTAATTTCGTCGGCGATGGCGCTAGGAGCCTCGGGCGTTAATTTTCAACTCCCAGGAACATATTCAGCACGAACGCGCGATCGCGGCTGTGATTACCAAGGGAAGGGAGAGATGTTCAAATTTGATGGTGACAAAATTTCACGTACCGATCTAGGAGAATCGCGAAAAATTCTACATCGTATTATCTTGGAGTCATTGCCCTTTTAATGTAGTTGGGAAACCCCATAAGATTGATTTTGCGAGGGCGTTGAAATCACTATGACAAAGACTTAGAAGAAAACTTTAAGACCGTATGTGTGTCACCGTGGTACATTAAAAATTACTGCTACATCAATAACAAATGAGAAAGTTAAAAGGTAAATTGTTTAAAATTAGGGACGGTCAACCAAATCCGAGACCCTCCCGAATAAACCGAGATATATGCTTTAACATACTTTTGAATTATCATTTAATCGAACTAAAAGTAAATCGCTTATGCAACCGTTTGGGCGTTTTGCTAAATTTGAATTTTTTTCTTGAATAGTGATACCTCATTTCCGAAAAATGACCATACTAATATGTAGAGCGAAAATTCGACTTTTGAATGAATTTTTTGCCAAAACCGAAGATTCGGTGCAAAGTTTTCCGATCATTCTGAAAGTTTCCCCTCCAGGGAAATACAGGCAGTAATTCCTCGCCCAGATGTTTCATGTTCCTTCGCCAAGGCAGAAGAGAAATCCCGTCTTTCGAGCGACGCAGCAGGGTATGGTCCTCCCTCCGAATCCCCCGAGGCTTCCAGCGGTCAATGAGGATTAACATAAAGTCGACTGCACATTTTGAACCTTCACGGACTTCCGAAGGAAATAGATTGGTGCACGTGGCAGCGTTCTCAGTAAGAAGTGGGCAACGACCTTCCAATGCTGAATGGACTTTGAACTTAATTTTTAGATAGCGAGGGTCAGAGCCGGTCCTAAGGTTTTTACGGGGATGTGCGAAGGAAAATTTGGCATCTAGCTTAACCGATACATATATCTCTCGATTTACGCGTGTTCGGTTTATGCATTATGCAATATATACGCCTGATGAAGTTAATTTAATATTATTTAGGCTTAAAATACAAACTTAAACACGTTTACAAGTGGAATAATTATAGTAGCGACTCGACCAAGTCTCCGCCCGAGTGCGGCGTCACACGTCGCACACGCCTAGGACCGCTCCGGGCGAGGGTAAAAGCTGTGAATAACGAAATCACCAAGACTTTCCTTACTCCAAGATCACTGACCTCAAGCCTAAGAGAAAATTCTAAGCTATAAAAGTATCGCGAGTAATGGTAAACTAATATTGACGTGACTGCGTTCTGTTTAGGGGTTGATTATTGTAAAAATTATGTTTATTTCGAGAAATAAATTGTAGTTAGGATGTACGTACGTTAAGTAAAATTTGAAAATGAAGAAAACGTGAGGTTGAAATGGTTTTCAACACTTGTACGCCATGACTGACAATTTTCCTCCATCGCTCAACATAATAACTCAACAAATTAGCCGTAAAATGGGTAATGAGCATAGGCGCAGATATGCATGAATAAAAAACGTTAATACCCGTAATTTACCAGGAAGAACAGTCATGCGCAAAATTTCAACCGCCCTTCTATATAATTGATGGACCTAGACCTCCTCTTTGTGGAACTCCTATGCCGTTAATATCTACGCGCAAAAATGGTCGCGGATCAGCAAGTCTATTCTTTTACGGGTCGAGGGAGAATGTGTAATGATGTTTCGTAACTTCGTGTGGAGGAGAGGAATGGAGAATGTAGGCGGGCAGAGAGGGAGAGGAGGGGTAGGGAGGAGGCGAGCAATTTGCGAGGAAATCAGATTGATATACTTAACTAACCTACAAAGCCAACCAGAGAGCACTTTCCCTCGCTACATAACATAAATACCAAACCCAACCGGCTTCCACGATAGAAATAATTTCACAAGGACACCAAGGCCGTGTGAGATCGCAGGACTTCTTTTTTTTAATCCCTCGATTTTTTTCACCACTCACTCTCTCCGCGAGTGATCGACCCAACCGAGCGGCGGCCACGAATCATGTCGCATAAATTGCCTCGTCCATTTTTATTCACTCACGGCCTCCGCCCGCGCTTGTTACCTCCCCTCATTTTCCTCCCTCATGCGCCTCTTATCTCCTCCCCACATCTCTCACGCATTTACCCATATCAGCACTTAAAACGAAGCGCAGCAGTGCGGCTTACGGTTAACAGGGATTACTCACCAACTTCCGATTCCTACTTAATCTGCCCCGTTGTCAGACAACTGGAGCGCTTCAGCAAACCTTATTTTAAACATTTCGGACCGAGCCATAAAAATTCAAATACTAATTAAGATCACTATCAGCAGAACAAAGAATATATAGCTGCCACTCGCAGTGTATGTAAACGCAGAGTAGTTTAACATTATAAAATTCGTTTGAAAATGAAAAACAAGTTTTGACAATTTTAACAATCACCATTTCGTGTGACGTGCCATGCTTAACACATGATAAAAAGACTCGGATTCTCTAAATAAAACAGCTGAAGCACATAAAGGCTTTCCGCATTATTCTGAAACTGCAACGCACAGCTAGGATACGAATATCTACGCATAATCGGCATCTGAAATTTAGCTAATAGAGAAGCTTTTCTCAGGCGAAAGTTTGTGGCTTCCAGTTTCGTGACTGGTATGAGCAACCTCGAGGGATTCCCTATTGTATGTATGAAAGAAACAACATAATCTGGTATCGCATTTCCTTGAAATAGAAGTTCCAAGTTTCGCTGGTTAGAAATGTTGACGGAGCAAATAAGGCCTTGGGTCCCCCACGCGCACTGAACGCTACGAGAACAATGAAAAACCGGTTGGTACACGAGAAGTTGAGATTCATTGATCCTCACTATGATGAAGTAATACGCCTTCAAAATTACCAGAAGTGACACCACCTCTGTGATACTAATTTTACGTGACATCAATTGCTCAAATTTGTTTTTAATAACTTTGTCAAATTTTCGTCCCAGTATTAAAGCGCGAAACTGTTGATCATTAATTTCTCAACCCACACATCTAAAAAAAAGTACAGGGACGGCAAATCTATCCTTTCGATAAAGATGTGCCATTTATTTCCATCGAGCGATGGGTTTAATTTATTTTTTCACAAAATTCCTGAAATAAATGCGACGGCAGGAATTTTAACAATTCTTCCAAAGAGCCTGCAACATAAAATACTTCCATCCTTTAGATTGTAATCCTTCGATAAGAAAAATATCACCTTCAAACTACGCCTAAGATAAATGGAATTTCAACTCCTCCACTGCGACGCAATGGACTGATACGATTTCCAGTTTTGTTTTGGATTTATTTTCAACACATGAGAAACTCCTACAAACTCGAAGACAATACAATCGATCGACTACTGAAGAAGCTTCTTCCAATGGTTTGCAATATAAGTTACCAGATATGGTTCGTACATCAAGAAAACTCCAAAGGTTTCGGTCTAATCGATCAATCGTTCTTTTCCTACAGAGAATCATTGACTCCATCGTGGAGCTTTTTTTTCGAACAGTAATCCTGAACAACATCCGCCACTCCTACGCAAGCAAGCGGAGATGAAATCGTCACCGAGGATCCTTTAAGGTTCCTTCCGGCATAAACAGACGTTTTCAGCTCTGGCCAATCACACGCGGAGACCTCGTCCTCCACCTCGAAAAGGTGACCTCAGGAGAGATTAAGGAATACCGAGAACCGCCTCAATTGCGACGCAAGTACGGAAGGAGACAGACTCCGGAGTAGAAATGTTGGTCGTGTGTGTGCGCGCGTGTGTGCGTGCGTGTGTGTGTGTGTGAGAGAGAGAGAGAGGGGGAAAATAAGGGTCCCACTGTTTCCCTCCCTACCTCTCTTCTTATCTCTCCACGGCAATATACTCTACGGAAAAGTCCATCGAATGAGAATAACTTGATTGGGATGGGAGGGGGAAGTAGGAGATAGGGCGGAGAGACACGAGACAAGATGGAAAAGATGTGAGGAAGGCAGAAGGGACAAAAAAAGGATGGTGGAGGGGAAGACCAGAATAGGCACAGTAGGTAGCGATGAATCAGTTTGTGAGGGAGAGGTGGAGGGAAGGATATGAGGAGAGTGTAGAAGGGGGAGGAAGAGGAAAGTGCGGGGGGAGACTATGGAAGGATCGAGTAGGTGGCGCTCGAGGCTGGTTGTGTGTAGGAGTGGGTTTCACAACCCGGTTGGCCGTGAGGAGCAGGCCTACGAGACGTATCTAAATCTAAAGGAAGAATAAGGATGGTAAGATGGAGGTGGGGTGGAGAAGGTGGCAGATGATAAAAAAAGAGAGAATAAAATGAGAAATGGAAGAGGAGGTGACGGAACATTTAATAAAACACTAACTAGCTTTGGAAACGTAGAGACGTTGCAAACTAGGTTATCGAAACGTTAATAAAAAACTAGGTTATTCTCGATTTTTAAAGGTGAAGATTCACCAGCAAAGCAAAAAAAACTTTTTCCTACTGTGTAAATGAATTTAAAATAAAACCGCATCAGAATTTTGAGATAATATTTGAGAAAATTATCTCAAAAGTTGCTTCTCCTTACACAAACATTTTTGTGACTGTGCGAATACGCAAAAACTATTTTTTAAATAAAAATCAATTTCCGATAACAGATTCTTTTCTGCAAAAAACAAAAGTAGAATTCTCTTTCTTTTCTTACACTTTCTCCAACTTGATTGGCTTCTAAATTTTTAAAAATAAATTTCATATGCAGTCAAAGCACTCGCAACGCAACTCTAAGAGGCCACTTCGTTCTGGAACAGAATATATTCCCATTGACATCAAACATTTATAAAAACCCCCTCTAAAGTGGCCTCTATGGGATGCTCGAGGGTAGGTGTTCCTAACCTGTTGCTCGTGAGTACCGCTTTGGTCTTGGGCAGCCTGGCAGTGCTCATATGAGATGCTCAAAATCGTGCTCTGGAGCTTCAGGAATTTAATTTTTTCACCATCTAAATGTATAAATACATTGTTAATAACTTTGACATTGGTTTGTTCTTTTATTTGCCATGATAATTAATTTTGAAGAAAGTACAGTGGTTCTCGCTGGATTTGCCACAAAAAACTTTAGTTCTCTGCCATATTGAAAAGTTTGGGATCCCTCACTCTAGCGAAGGTGGAACAAAAAGGACATTTCAACGATAAAAACCATGGCGACGAGAAAAATATGAGCGTTTGAAGATACGAAACCACGTGGACAATTTCTCCCCTTATCGAGGAATAATGTAATTGGCACCAGCCTTCGCTATGGTTACCTAATTCGAAATCTGCTTCTGTTTTATGCTTCGTTAAACGGACGAAGATCACAGCCGCAACCTCATGCCAACTTCCCCCTTAACCACATCCCAAGGGGATCGTTGAAAATTCCACGCAGCCATCCCTAATTACTTGAAATTCCCGAAGGCTATCCAATCCATGCATCGGTGACTATGGTGAAACCTTTTTACTGGTATTGTCTGCAATTTGACTTGGCAACGAACTGGTTAAAAAGTATGTTTAGGGTGAAATCAAGAAATAAAACATTATATTCAAATTCCTCATCAAGCATTATACTTACTGACGATTTTGTTTAAAGGAATTCCACTCGAATAATATCCTACACGCCCATAGAATCAAAAATCGGGAGGAAAGGTGAAGTACCTACGTCAAAATCCTAACTAGAAAAATAATAACTGTATTATGGATAGTTCCCAGTCGAATTAACTTCCATTAAGATCTTGATTTACACGCGTGACATGCATTCATAGATCTATTATGCTTGACTTATTCATAAACAGGCAATGAACTACAGGTAGAAGTGTCGCGCCGACCTCGATCGATACTTGGGAGTTTGCGAATTGTATTGGTAATTCAAAGAATTGTCAAGATCGTTTCACGGTTAACATTAAACCGAAGAATCAGAATTCTCCAAAAAGCCATATAATGGCCGTGAAACCAAATGCGCATTTCGACTACCGGTGAATTATCACTGACGGCTACTGGCTTGTAGCCGAAATGCGCATTTGGTTTTCACGGCCATTTTATGGCGTTTTGGAGAATTCTGATTCATCAGCTTGAATGGTAACGGTAACAAGTAATTCCCTGATTAACAGAAAAACTGGTTACTTTTTTATTTGCGAGTTATTTCCAAAGAGAAAGGATAATTCCAAGGCATTACGTGTTTTGCTTTTTTCAGTGTTGACGCGCAGTCAAAATAATCCTCCTTTATTTCCTTGAGTGGAATTTCCGTTCTCCATACCGATCTCGTCACAGAACAAGTCGCAGTCGTTTGCAGGAAATGAAAGCCATTCGTTATAAAAAACACTTTCGCAACCCTCCATATCAGATATGCGAATTATGCAGAACAATTCCTTACACCGCCAACAAAAAAACATAAATCTGACCTCATGAATACGGAGTGTTGCGAAAATTCGTTGAAATGGCTGTCTAGATAAATCCCTTTCCAATCGAGCCGATTCGGGCAATCTCTCGTAAAATCCTGACTTATCCTATAAAACAAACGAATCGCGTTACGTTACCTCGCGGAAACGCCATCACGCCATACAAACAACTCGAGTGCATCCTTACGGACAAAAGCAGAGATCTGCAACACGAGATTGGCGACACGGTTACCCTTTCAAGAAAAAAAACAATTCTGCATGCCAGAAAACTAAAACAAACGAAAATACAATCCTGTAGAGAAAAAATGAGAAATGAAAACAGCAGGCGAAGACCACTCTCTCATCGCCACCGCCTACCGAAAGTCCGGTGACAACCTGGACAATGGCACAACGCGGAGAACGAGAAAGTCGTGATTAATGAAAGTGCCTCATCCGTGCCGCACACACACACACGAGTTTCAGCACGCACGTCTCCAAGGAAATAAGGCGAAGATTCGAGCGAATGGCTGCCCGTCGGTCGAGAAGAGTCAGTCACTCACTCAAACAACCCGTCTACCGGTCTGCAGGCTAGAGATGGAGAGAAGGAAGGGAGAAAGAGAGAGGGGGATAAAAAGAGAGGGGGAGGAAAAAAGTGGGGGAGGAGAAAGAGAGTGGCAGAGAATGAGAAAGAGAGAGTGGAAGAGAATGAGAAAGAGAGAGTGGAAGAGAATGAGAAAGAGAGAGTGGAAGAGAATGAGAAAGAGATAGTGGAAGAGAATGAGAAAGAGAGAGTGGAAGAGAATGAGAAAGAGATAGTGGAAGAGAATGAGAAAGAGAGTGGAAGAGAATGAGAAAGAGAGTGGACCAGAATGAGAAAGAATAGGGGAGAAAGAGAGTGGAAGAGAATGAGAAAGAATTGGAGAGAGAGAAAAGGAAAAGGATTGGGAGTGGGAAGAGTGGTAGTAGGAGGCGACCGAGATGTGTGGAGAGAGAGAGAAAAGGGAGAGAAAGTGGCAGATTTCGAGTCTGCCCTATAGGAGTGGCGTCGCAAGGTGAGTGGGTGGGTGGGAGGAAAGAGGAAAAAAAGGCTCCGAGTGAGGAAACGGGATTGGGAAGAAGGGAGAAGGTCATTGGAGGAAGGAATCAACGTCACGCTCCCAGACCTCGGTCCTGGAGCAGGAAAAGAGGTGCAGAAGCGACGCTCGGAGGAGAAATCGAAGATGAGAGCGGTTTCATATCCAATTATATATATTTTTCGTTTTTACGATTTCGCTTGATCCGCGGAAATTCGGTCTCTTCGCCTTGAGCATTCGATACGGTTTCAATCGCAAAATATAAATCTGCATAGGGAATGCTATCGAGGATACCTATAGCATAAGGTGGATCCAAAAAAGCGATACAGGTTATAATGAATCAATTTAAACGCGTTGCGATTTGAGTAGGAATAATGAAATGGAAAATTTGCTACTGATCAACCTTACATTACTCTCTACGTCATGAAATTCAATTTGTACAAATCAACATTTATAACACCTCAGACGTAATCCATATTTTTAGTCGGCAGATAACGATAGAAATATATTTTTATTTCAGAATTGTCAACGAAAAATGAAATAGTGTCTCATTAAAAGCTGTGTGAATTACAATGAAACTCTAAGAGGAAGGAACAATAAGTAACCAGAAATACGTTCATGTAATTTCAAATTAGACCCTAGACGAAACAAAGAACTGTGAAAAGCGCCCACTACATTGTGTTCTGTTTCGTTCGGACTCTAACATCTCGGAGTGCAATGTTTCACACGTGACGACGACGCTATTGCAGTCATCTTAGACTGGCTTACATCGCAGGATACAATCTTCTGTTTTAAAGGCATAGACAATCTCACATTGCGCTGGAAAAATTGTCTGAACAAACTCGGTGGCTATGTTGAAATGAAATATAACTACGTCACTATTTACTATGTTATTTTATTAAAGTCAAGCAATAAATCTGGGGAAAATAGTCCAATTTTACCTATCGATTCACCTTCGTACCTCACACCGATAAATTAACGAAAAAAAGGATTATTTCATATCTCCAATGGACATATACCTAGGTACAACAAATAACCACCATAGAATTACTAGTATCCACTAGAGGCACCATGAGCGCTGTAACTGCGTTGCAAATTGAACGCGTAGGCGACATGCTATTGTTTGGCAGTTTGTAGCAGTTTGGTAGTGTCAGCTATCTGGAAAAGGAGTGTTATTGGGCATCGGTGTCTTTTTCGGAAATCCTAAAATCACAATGCCTGTATTTCACCTTATTTAGTGTATTAAAGAGTTATGCTCCTCCTCCTATTTTGTCTTTCTGACCAAAAAGTTGATTTTGTGGAAATATGAGAAGTAGTCGGCTGACTTTTCTTGTTTTTTCAGATTTAACTAGAAATTGATGCCGTAACACAAATGTTAATTTCCTTAAGTGTCATTTTTATTTAAAAAAAACAATTAGTGTTAAAATTATGCTTTTAAATCTGTAAAAACAATGATGGCTTAGTCATAAAATTAGAGTATAATACCACATTATATTCGGGTATATTTTTAAAGTGTTAGCTCTTAAATATATTTTTTAGAGGATTTTGAATTGTGGACCCCCTAACCCAAAGCAAATGCTCATTGTATAGCTCTCAATTTGTTCGAAAGATATTAATTTGTTATAAAAACCTTTAGTTTCTCTAGGTAAATATGATTTTAAAATATAAGAACCACGTCCTAGAAAATGTTAAATTCGTTGAGTGGAGAATTATTTTAATAGAACTTTTATTTTCTTTCCAATGCCAACGTTTTCGTCTTAACTGTTTGCGATTAAATGGATGACATACCTGTGTAACAGTGTTAGTATGGCATTAAATTAATGATCGTGCAGCTTCTAATTACTAAGTAAATTAATAGGTCCGAAAAATTCCATGCAATGCCTAGGCCTAAAACATTTCCCACATTTATGGGAAATGGGAATGGAATTTATCTGGTTACAAGATATTTTGAAACATCAACGTGTAGCAGATAGCGTTTTATGTCTGAGGTTTTATTTATTTTTGAAGTTCAAGAGTTTTCTCTCGAAATTATCTATCGTAATGTTTTTATACGAAATTTAAGTAACCCAACTATGCGTTCTTCAAGAAATAGTTAAGAGTCTACACCTATTTTTATCATGTTATTTCATTTTAAAATTTGAATTGAACTTTCTTTTAATAGTAGTAATATTTAGTAGTACCTTTAATATGCTTTAACTGAAAGTTTTCATTTTCATGAGACAGATATTCAAGTATTTGGTTGTCATAAACGCAAAGACACCTCTTAAGTCCCACCTTCTGCCAAACAGCTGCGAAACAAATGAATGTTCAATTTGGTACACACTCGAGCTAAAACTCGCATAGACACTAGAGTCAGTAGTGCCTCTAGAGGATACTAGTAATTCTATGGTAACCACAGATGAAGACTGCTTTGTCGAAAAATTGAGCACCTGGAATTCGAAATCTTTATACGGCTATCGAAACTATATAAATTATGTCACATACAGAGTTGAAGTCAAACTTATAAAAAATAACACACTAAAACTAATTGTTGTAACTATTCCTGTAAGTAAATGAACATTTTACCTCCAGCATTAAAACGCGGAATCCATGATGAACCTAAGTGGAAATCGCAATTTCTCGAACGAGAAGCAATTCTCATCGGCACATTACGTATGATCGCCATGAGACCTTAAGTCTTAGGACTGCATTTGCCCGCAATAGTCCGCAACTCCAATAATCCCCGTTAACGTGTATCTTACGTAATAGACGCCTTTCCGTGCTAACCTCTATCATCTTATGCACCCCCTCCGCCATTTTACCATGATCGAATGATCTCTTCCGCATTCCCAATCTTCTTCATTCCCTCCAATTATACATCCGAGTACCCGCAATCTTCCCCTATATCCCTGCATTAAACGCTAGCGAAATGACGGGGTTTTTCTATTTTTCATGACCCGAATTTTGTACACTTTGCCATAGCTGCATTGACAAGGGAAAAAAACAGCTATTGTTCGACGTATACTTTCGGCTAGCATGAAAATACTTAGTTACTATGTCTCAAAGGAATCATTTAGACCGTTAGCTGAGGGTACATCTGTAAATAATTCTACGTAACGCAAGGTAAATAATGAATCCCCAAAGACACCTATCTTGCTTCTTACAAGCCGGAAGCCAACCGTCGAGAGAACGTTGAGGAACTGTGTTAACATGGCAATAATACATATGCCATTTTTCAGTGATAATAGCGTTCCATTTTAGGTGAATGGGAGAGAAAAATAGTTCCTTTGACGGCCTTAAAACAACTTCAATTCTCCTGCGGAAATTCACCACGATCCATATTTCATTTAAATGAGTTTCATCACGGCTATGAAACAAGAAAGAAGCGTGTAGCTGTTGAGATCATTACATACAACCCTGAGCCAAAGTGATCCCATCGACGTAGCCTCTGCTTAATTTCTTACTTATGAATTAATCATATATTAGCAACATCATAAATAAACCGAATGACAAAATGAAAATAACCTCGCGTTATGATTATGTAACACTTAAATTATTGAAAAATGGAATTTAGGTTTTACTTGATGTCCTAATTGGAATCTCAAATAGAAAGGACGGTCAACACACTTAACATAAACATTCCGAGAGCCCGTTACATTCTGTGTGTGTGACGTGCAGAATGACATTATTATTTATTCAGAAAAATTCGAACCTCCTAACGCATCCCAGGAATCTCGTTCCATCAACCCATCGAGTCCAGGAATTAATTAAGGAAGAATTTAGAGATAGGAAACGCTATCTTGATGGGCATTCGAACGACGAGAGGACGCATCTCTCACAACTTCGCGACATCTCGACCTCCTCTTTGAACTCTATACCAAACGTGGACCGAGAAAACAAAACACGAAAGGAAGAGACTGGAAATTGGTCAACAACGTGCGTAACGGAGACAAAAGGGCACCCTGAAGAGGACTACGAGCCAAAGGTCGGAGGAAGCGTTTATCATTAGGGTGGCTCCTAGCGACGATTATTACCGACTCGACAATCTTCCATTCGTGTGCGCTCCGAGACTCAACGAGTGACCACAAGGCTAACAGATGCGAAAAGGCGACTTCGGTGGGAATTGGAATCGGATGTTCGGCTCGAATAAGCGATGGAAATAAGTTTTGGAAACCAGGGATTGCAGACCATTTACTCTTATCACAAGTCATAAATAAAATGAAATGTTTGACTAGTGCACTGAAAATTTCGTCTGAAACGATCTTCGAACGATGAACAATAATTAAGCTATATGAAGTCTGAAGTTTATGGGTAAAAGAGATACATCCCTGTTTACGTACGCATTCATTTAAGGAGCAAATGGTACGCATACACTTACGTTTATTTCCACAGCTCGAGATAAAGGGATAAACACTGCTGCGTCCGTCCTTTAAAACAGTTTTGAAGACAGGTACATATTCCTCATTTTAATTAAGGATCGCATTCTCAAAAATGGCCGTATATGTATTGCTGAGAAGCCTGAAATGACTAGCCTCCGTCCTTATTTCACAAGCGCAGTCACCATCAACTTAACCGTGATCAAAATCGACCGCCTTCCAAACCAAACTCCGGATACAAAAACATATGGCTACAATCTCTCTGGCTAAAAAACATAAGCAATGCCATACAAGCAGTGGGACACGTGGAGGCCGAAATACAACTTCCCCGTTCGCGAGAGAAAGAAAAACATGTTCAGATCAATCGTCATTTATCGAGAGAATATTTTTAAGAATCGTACTAACGAAAACAAACTAAAGCGAATAAACAGACGATTTAAAGACGCCTACCGACCCTTACCTTACCGCCGCATCAGCAATTACGACCGAATGGAGCAACTACGCGGAAGGCATGACACCTACAAGCCCAGAAAGCATTCGTTCGATTCCCAATATGGCAACCGCTATCACTCCTCCGAGAACTTTTTAAAACAACCCGTAAATATGCGAGCTGACGAACGCGAAACGACATTCGGAAGACGCAGTGTTTTTTCCCATGGGGATTCATGTCACACACATAAAAATATGCACGACGACAGCTGCGGTCAGGGCGCGTCAACTAGATCGCAACTGCGACAAATGATTAAATGGCGGCTCGTAATACGCGCGGCCCTTTTTCTCTTTCTCGATTGGACGTTTCGATCGGCCGGCATTTAAGCGGCCTTTTTTGTTCTGAGACCCATTGTGAGTCATCCCGAGGATTGGCGTGATTGCGAAACGAGGGGGATGCGCGGACAAAAGAAAGGACCGGAAAAAAGGACTTCCAACGGTAAGCGAACCAAGGACTCCTGAGAGGGATAAAAAAAATGAGACCCTCTCTTGCGACCTTGAGTGACAGGGACCGGAAACGGGTACTGGCGCAACTATGAGACGAGGGGCTTTTTTTTCCATCTGGCCGAGCGCAACAAAGATCGTGACGCAATCTTACGTTAAATGCCTTCATTCGCGTCCAGGAAGGAAAACGACTCTGCGCGAAATACAGCATTTAGACCCGCTAGACACGAAGATTTCGTATCGAACGCTCGCACCAATCGATCGACTCGGAGAAAAAGACGGAAAAAATATTTACAGAATGCCTAAATTAACCGCGTTATTTGCAGTTAATCGAGAACAACCTATTTAAATGATAAAATTACAGTTCTCACACACTAAATATCTCTCATCTGGCCACCAATCGCGCATTGGTTCTCTTCGCAGAAATTCGTTAACCTGAGATTATATTTTGCTACTTTCCATTCCCATATAAAACAAATTGGCCGAATTAAATATATTAAAAATAATAAACTAAATCTATGGAAAAAATAAAGTCGTCATAGACCTTCTGGTAGGTTTTAGGCACACCCAACCCAATCTGTGACATCCAAACCCTTTCTCTTCATGTTCACATACCCAATTCCTTCTTTTAATGCATCTAATATACCTTTCCCCTTCCTACCTCTTTCCTAACAATCTTCGATCTATGACTTTTATCAAAAATAAAAATATCTATTTTAAAAAATATGAGATAAATAGCTATATTAA
The DNA here is from genome assembly GCA_028673005.1 of Tanypteryx hageni. NCBI lineage: Eukaryota > Metazoa > Arthropoda > Insecta > Odonata > Petaluridae > Tanypteryx > Tanypteryx hageni. Next base: position 94,787,207 of record CM054115.1, read on the forward strand.
TAGAGAATATTTAGTCACAGTTTCCCGTATTAAAGTTTTGCAACAAAAATTACCTGAAAGACGACAGAACTCGTCAATCTATCACTCAACATAAGATTCAGGATCAACAGAAACGCTCGCAGAAAGGTTGGTAGACATGTTGAACACAAGACTATCACTCGTATTCGGGAGAAAAACAGATAAAACAGCAACCGTACCGAGAGTTTGATGATTCTCATGGAAAAATGGCGGACCGCTGAAAACTATCCACGTTTAAAAATAATTGGACGCACGTTTAGAATCTGCAAACAGAATACATTAGGCATCAAATCTTTTTTAAAGATAAATAATCGAACAAAATTCTACTTTCTTGAACCGATGATTATGTATGCGTCGCCCAGAAGCGATGCACTCAAGCGGAACCGTTTGTAAATACGTATTCACGTACTCGTATTTACTTAAGGCCGCGAGAGAGAGAGCCAGGGAAGACATTTTATCGCGTAAAGATGGAAAACGCAGGCCGAGGGATGCATGCGTATGCAGGGAAGAGGCGTGCGGAGGAAATCCCTTCGCGAGCGAATCGAAAAATTCCGATTATATAAACGCACGCAGTTTAGAATTAATAAACACGTTTCCCCCAAAGTGCCGCGGATCTTCAGAGGGAATACGAACGACGGTCGGTAAAAATAAAACACGCGGATCAAACCGAGAAGTAGAGATAGCGTGTAGTTTTAGGCCGATCATGCCGATGCAGCTAACCGAGTCGCCACATCATAAAACCCCCTTACATATTTTCAACCAACCTTCGGGAAAACCGCCATTTCCGTCAACCGTATAAACTAGACAGGGCAAAAAATAAACAAGTGAACAGGATGACGGTATCGATTCTACAATTAAAACTCATCTCCCATTGCACTGACCCAAGATTTACGGTCGGATGAAAGAAAAATAATCCGGAGGAATACATGCGCTGTACAAGAGGGTCGGAAATGAATTGAACCTGAGCGTGTGGGTGGGTTTCCTTCTTTTATACATACCGAACGGTGCGAGAGAGAGAGGGAAAAGGGAATATAAAAGGGGAATAGGATGAGGGGCTTAAAAAGGAGGAGAAAAAAAGGACTCCATCTCGTGATTCAAGGCGGAGGATAAAGAAGTATGATGGAGGATCCGCCCATCTTCTGCGCCATCACGAAGACGCCTGCGAACACGGGAAGAAGAGCCTCATTCCCTTTCTCCTTCGCCGCCCCCACTCGCGCGCACACACACACACAAACACATACGCACCGAACCCTTTTCACACAACACCCGCCCAACCCTCCATCTCAAAGCACGCCCGTGAGCAGAACAACCTCTTTCTATCATATTCTATCCTTCCCTCTTACCTCCCCATAGGGTGCCGTCTGCGAAGGCCAGCGTGCGCACGGAGGCGAGAGGGAAAGAATATGAGAGGGTGCTGGGAAAAGAGGAGGAAAAGTTTACGAGGCGGCTAAGGGATTGATGGAGAATGAAGGACAAAATTATAGGAGATAAAAATGAAAACCCTGAGAGAAATGGAGGAAATTTCACTGCGAGAAAAATACGACGAAAGCGGGGGGAGGGACAATTTTCCGGGGATAAATGACGAGAAATGGCCGAGGAAACGTTGGGTGGATAAGAAATAAGCACTGGTAATTTGAAAGACTACCTAGATCCCGACGCCAATGACGGAGGTTGGAACACCGCTAAGGAAATACAATCTTTCGTCCTCGAAAATTACCATCGGTGAACGGGCAAAGATAAATAAATTCAAGTATAGGCGATCTACGTATGTCCTGTGCACATCAAAAGAAAAAGATATGCACATTTCAACAGAAAATAGCCGTCTTCGGGGCTTTGACAAAAGAGCGACGAATTGCCACGGAGAACGTCTTACATGCCACTGAAACACTAGCATGCTTCATTAATGGTTTTAATGCCAACATGGATTGCGCAGAACATCTGCTTGATTAAACCTATGACGTGAGTTCGATTATAAATTTTCGATGTTAACGTGCTTCAGGAAAGCGGCCTTTGTATTGCGCATTGCAAAATCCATACGTAATCCTTATGACGTCACAATAAACCGTATGTTCACTTTCCGCTGGAGTTTCGCAGTTGGCTTAATAAATCAAACAACACTGACTGGCGGTGTTTGTTGACTGATACCTGTTGCTTGGCGTCTGTCGTGACGCTTGGGCTACGTTGGCTCTTAGCGTTCAATAAACAGCCACCGAAGCACATGCACGTTTACGATTCCAAACAAGGCAATCGAATTAATTTTTTCAATGAACATGTAGACAAAGACGCAATAGTAGGTGGGAAAAGAAAACGAAAAGTGATAAAACGACGCGAAAAAGAAAACGGAAAGTAAGGGAAACCTTGATAAATGGGCTGCCTATGGTTTACTGCGATTTCCTGATTCAAAGAATAATCAAGCTCGTCTCATGGCTAATTGTAAGATCAAACAGATAAACCAGAATTTTCCAAAAGCCATAAAATGCTTGCGAAATGAGCATTTCGGTCACAAGGCAGCCGTCATCAGCGGTAATTCCCAGGTAGTAGATTCTAGAAAGAACCGATTTCTCGAGGAAAATCCGTTCCAATCTTTACGCGGTAGGGAGCACGAAATGATCAGATGCGAAGAAATGGAAGAAAGAGCCATAGGTAGAGGGGGCCGGAAAAAGAGATGAATCACACTGGTCATTGTAATTGTAGAAGACGGAATGAAAGAGATGGAATGAAAGAGTAGGTGAAGAGAGGTGAGGAGAGAGAGAGAGCCTAAGTGAAAACAAGGCTAGAATGGATAGAGACGGGGCGAGGAAGTGTGGGGGAGTGATTAGATAGTTGGTGAGAAAGGCGAGTGTGAAGTGCAGCGGGAGAGACGAGGGTAGGCAGCTTGTGCGAGATTTCTCTCTCGTCCGACTCTCTTATTTATCAAAGTTTTCCAAAAAATCAATCATCATTTCGCAACCATCTTCTTCTTCTAAAGAGACTGTGAACTATGACAGCTCGCTCACTCCTACATTTACTCTCGTTCCGAAAATTCTTAACACTGTTAGACGCTGGAAACTCACTCTCAACAGGAATATTCGCTAAAATATCTTTGTATCTTAAGTTTAAATGGAACTCTACCGCGCTGTAATGTCAATTGGTCATACGTATATTGTTGAAACCGTATAAGCGAATCTGAGTTGTAGAAGGCACTACGCCTTATAATCCAGTAATTGAACATTTAACGCAGCACCAAATTACGAATTATTTATGTTATCGAAAGATGAATTATCGCCAAGAAATTTTCATGCCTAAACAGCAAACATAAAACGTGTTATGGGTTCCAGAATTATGTAAACGATAAAAAATCAGAATTAATCGCTCGAACTGCGAAAGGCGGCCATACAAGGAAAGCTGCTAGCTTTCGATTCGGTATCATAAATAAAGGATATCTACACACTTTCCGTCGATTAGATTAATCGGCTGGCGGCAGGTGGTGCAATATGAAACAATTTAGTTTAGTTATCCTGTTGTGATCCCTAACCGCTTCAGGGAAAACCGAATCACCGCACCATTCGATCATACTATCGATCTCATGTGTTCTATCATGTATCTATCAATAAAGCTGGGAGTTTCGATTATTCCTAAAAACATCCTAAGGAAAATCCGCCTTCCACTTCTCTGGAAATTTGAATCCAGTATTAAACCGGCGTTACCTTAACGATGCACGGATCATATCTAGTGATAACGACTTAAGACTTCGCTCGCAATGATAAATTTGTTTCAGAAATCTACATTGCCTATGCTGAACCTTTACCGACTCCAATACGAGACCCTTCCCTTGCAAGTTACATGTTATGCACCCGACGAGTCGTCGACTTAGCACGTTTTTATCGTTATTTTGCGAACACCATCTTGAAAAAAACTTTTTTCACTCGCACAGCGCATGACGAATAAGTAGAATATGCTTTTTAATGACGCAAACGCCGATGGAACGGCGGAAACGGAGAAGATCCGAAGAATGGTAGAAGAAAAGGGTGCGAATGGAATTGAATTAGACAGGAGATGAAAACGGACAGAGAGGGATGGAGAAAAGAGGGTGCGAACGACACGATAAAAAGAGAAACTAAAGAAGAGGAAAGCGTAAAAGGGGAGCGACGCCAGTTACGAGAAGGGAGGAAGAGAGAAGAAGACGGAAAGGGAAGAGAACGAGGTGAATGAATAGCGACCGACCGACCGTGGCATTGGACTAGGGAAGAGAAGAGGGCGAGGCGAATCGAAGAAGGGGAAAGTCATTCCTCTTATATTTTCCCGCCCTTCCCCTAGAAACCTCTTTCTCTCTTCCCATCCTTTTATTTCGGCCGTTGGATTTAAAAAAAAAAACGAGATCTAATCACGGCCACCTTTTTTTCTCCGTCAATACGGCCCCATCGATCTTCCTTTTTTCCTCACAAATATGGACTCAATTACGCGGATGTGGGCCGATTATTTTGAAGGGGCTACCGTTTTCGTGCTGGCGGGCTCACTGCCGCGTTGCGGGGGCAACGAGCTGTGGTAAAAAAAAATTAAATCGCGTGCTTCGAGTCTGGGTCATTATAGTTGGATCCCATTAAGTCGAAACGCTTGAGGTATACCGGATGACTTACGCTCCGGAGATAAGTGCGCGGGTGAAGAAAAAAACCCAAGGTAATAATTAACATGACCGATATCCGTCGAATGAAAGCGACGTGAAAGGAGTTCGGAAATGGATCGACTGAAATCGTATGTCTTCGATTATAAACGTATAAGAGACACGTGCATTCTTTCCAAGGATATCAGATCATTCCAGAAAACTTGTAAGAGTTCAACCGATCGGCTAGAATTACGGTTGCTAACCAATCCAAAATATTCCTTCGGCATACGATCTATCGTAATATTCTTTACGCCGCAAATCTATTCAATTTTTCCCTAGTCGCGATGGAAGAAATTCGGATTTTAAAAAACGTCAATGAGTTTATATTTTAAGTTGATATAGGCACAGGAACGACGAATAAATGGCATAAATCTTCCAAAGGCACGGTAATTCGCTGAAAAATGAAACACCTGTTGCTCCTTTTCGAACAACTCGACTTTCCGGTGACAAAACTTAGCACACTTAAATCGATCGTGGTTCTTTATTTAGAATAACCTTAATCTCTCACTCGAATGTAAGAAACTTGCATTCAAGCACGAATGAAGATAAAATCCCCGATCCCCGACATAAGAGTTATTCATCATCGCAGTTCAGGGGAAAAGGAGAGACTTAAAAACAATGCCCAAATGCACCCACGAGGCCGTTATCTTAAAACAGATGCGTTCCATCCGCAACATTTCCCGCCCAATAAACCGAACTCGCGGTCACAATTTTCCTAAGCACGTTGAGAACATCCTCACCCCTAAGCAAGACCATTTTAAATCGCTTTTTTCGCCGTTTCGCCCACACCACCGAGCGAAATTCGTTCCTGCATTAATACCGGATTGCGCGCGAGCTCGAACAGGAAGTTCCGGTTCTTTCCTCTCGTACGTAGCGAAAAGTCGATCGGGTTATGTCGAAATTTCCAAAACAAACTTGCGCAGAGATAAGCAACAACATACCTATTTACCCATTGGCAGACCAGGCGCGACAACAACGCAAGCGTAGACACCAGCCGAAAAAATCCAAAAACCACACCGTCGACGTCGCGGAGCAACAACCGGCAGGTCTAGTCCGACCAAGAAGGGCGTAGCGGGTTTTGAGCGGTCTGAGGGAGGGGAACAAAGGACGCGAGGAGGGTCCGAAGTTCTGAAAAACACAAGTGGAACTTAGGACCGCACTTTGCGTCCCCGAGGCCTTTCCCCTCCTCTCCCTCAGCCGACCGGACCTTTCGTTCCTACCCACTGAGTGGATCTCAGGAATTCCCGGGAGGAGATTATTTCGGCTCTCCATATCACGAGGAAAAAGGATCCGACAAGGTCTTATTGATGAAACTTGCGGTGTGCCAAGGAGAAGGGAAAAGGCGAGGATGGCCTAAGGTGGTAACGACATAATGCGGCATGTCCGTCCCGAAAACAAAAGGAATTCCATTAAGCGAGACGAACGATGGCATCCTTTTCGCATTCCTCTCTGGATTCGGACAGAGAAGCCACCAGGCAGACAGCCGAATGCTCACGATGGAATCGAGGGAAATGGACTTCGTTTCAGTCGAATTCGGAATCTACGAAGCCGAAGTTTATTTGACGATAAATCGAATGGAACACACAAGAGGATAGGTGGGGATAGGTGACGTCAAGATGTCGCTCCATGCATATTCATTCGGAATTTATTCGGTTTGGCTTGTCACGTGTTCTCGAACAAAGGATGAGCGCGAAAGTTAATTATATACGGGACCGTCGTTGCTCGAATCGGAAGCGCTTCGTAAAAGATTTCACAGAAGTGGGAATAAATACTACTTCGAATCTACAATGGATGAATCAACGCTGATTAAGTATGCTTTGCAGCAGATTCGCAACTGGTAACCATAATATTTTCATGGCTACGGGGGAAATCTACTGTCAGGGTTACCCCGAAGTATCGGCGAGGAGAACGGCTGTCCGGGGACTTGCAAGTAAATAAACTTTGGCTAGCAACTTATATTGTGGAACAACCTGGAGCCCCATGGCATTCCATTAATTATTTAATTTTCGGTAATTTTACGGAGCGATAAACAAGTTAACATCTTCGTTTGAAATGTTTGGGATGGGTTTTCTCCCGGGGTGCCAATATATCTCGGATTGTTGTCGCACACTGTGTCAACAGCCATAAGGCCAGCTCGATAATTCTACACTGAAATATAAATGAGGACAATATAGAATAGAATAAATATTCTTCTACCGCATACTTTTAGATATGTATTATTTAAAAAAAACTCGATGTTCCTCGGCACAATATTAAAGGTTGCATGTTATCCCCGCTATTCAAAGTCATGAAGCGACTGACCGAAAATAAAACCTTCGGCAGATTCAAATCTTGAACATCAAAGGGTCACGCTCGTTAAATAAGTCTGAGAATTCGCCGCCATAAAATCCTCGGAATTATTTAAAACTCGCTCGACATACACGAATCTCTTTTTAAAAAAGCAAATGACTAAGAACAACAGCAAGAATACGCTATTCCAAGCGACTGTAATTAATTTGGCATTTTAAAATTGGTATATCTTACTTTAAAATTATATTTCGGGTCAGAGATTTGCAACAAGGCGGCAGCGACCGTGGCGGCGAAAGGTCACAAAAATGTAAATCGTTTATACTGTATTTTGAGAGCAGATACGGGGGCAGTTTTTAACAAATTAAATATATTCAGAGGAACAGTTAATGGTGTCGATAAATGATTTTGCAATCTGACGGAAAAGTCAGTTGTGAAAAAATAAATACTGATTTCTGTTAGAAAAATATGGGTAATTCCCACAACGTGATGAATGCTTCCTAACTCACACGTAAATTCAAATCAGCTTAAGAGTGATGAAGCGCCTTTCATTAGTACGCAATATTTGCAAAAAAATACTCCACGCTATAAAGCTGGGCCATTCAAAGTGTGGTAACAGAGGATCCCAAAAGCGGTACCAACAGAATTGATTTTGTGTGTTTCAAGGAAAATTTATAAGATAACGGAAAAGAGTGGTGATACTGAAGAGTTGATCCAAGTATTTAAGGCAGTGGTTCTGAACCTTTTCTTGTTTGCGTCGCCCCATTTCAGTTTGGCGTCACCCTGTTTACAGTTCCATTTCCTTCAAGTCAACTTTGAAGGTAAATTGGGCTCTATCTAACAAATAAAGATAAAAGCTTATGCATTTAAAGAAGCAGAGGAAGGTATTCGTCTGATTTTATTTATTATTAGATGACAGAATATGATACACTGTGAATTTATCAAATATTTGTGATGTCACCCCGGTTGAGAACCACTGATCTAAGGGGTACATAGAAAAACACGTTTTAATGGCACTGCTAGAAAGAAACTTTTATAACTGTTTATAATCGCATGACATGGATTCAGTCAAAACAATTTCATTGAATTAAAAAACGAAACAACAAACGACGTGGTAAAATGAAAACATAAACAACCATAAACATTTTTCAAACGACCGTTAAAAAACAATACTCTCACGCGGATGACTCAAAATTCGGTTGACCAGGGCGGAGAGAGCGAGAGGTCCCCTTTCAATCCGCATCCGCGGAATGTCTGCGTCGGAAACAGAAGTTTCCAACTCGAGAAGCCAACCCCGCGAATCAAAGACAATGCATTCCATGCGGAATAAAAAACCGCACGGTAGTCACGGAAAACTGGTCTTCTCCCTTGCGCCCGCGTCAAAGAGAGACAAAGAACCAGGCCGATGGCGGCGGCGGAGGTAGAAGGGTGGTCTCGAGAGAAAGAGATCCAGACGCTTGGGCAATCCGGCGTCATGGGATATGCCACGAGGGCGTCGAGACGTTTCAAGAGCATACGCCATTCAGTATGTGACACGCCAGAGAGGAAAAATACATTAGGGAGATAGCGAGATGGAGGTCTTCCTTTCGTCGACGGTGTTAAGAGGTCTAGAGACATCAAAAAAAAAATTCGATCAAGTTCCCTGGACTCGCCATCTCTCCCCCCCTCCCCCCGTTTCCTCCTCCTCCTCCCACCCAACTCCCCCTTCACAAACGGACGGAAGTCGCACGCGAGTCTCTCCCCGGTCACGTCAGTCGTACTTCCGCCCACGGGCCCAGACGAATGCTTCCCACCTATCCCGCTTCTAAAACTCACCCCGCCCATCTCCCCCCCCTTCCCTTTCCTCCCCATAAACTCACACCTCAACCCGAAGCAAAAGTAAAAAACACAAATCCGCCCAACCCAACACAACCCCACCTTTAACGAAGCGAACCCACTGGCGCGCGGGCGGACACAAATGGAAGTTTTTTTGTTCTTCTAATTAAAAAGAACGCCGAGGGACACTGGGACTGCCTGGCGGAGACTTCATGCCCGGTTCGGACGGTGCCTTTCACAAAAGAGGCAACTGATGAAGCGTTGCGTTGTGATGGTAATGAAAGCGCTTTGAAACTTAAAAAAAAAGAAAAACAGAAACGGAAGAGCCTTCGGAAACACGCTGTTTCGCGGGACACGTGAGAATTTAGATTATTTCGAGTAATGGACTAAATCTTCGCCGAGGCGATCAACCCCTTGGATCGCTATAATTCGCCGAGGCGAAATGCGATAAAACGGAGGAACATTTCTTCTGATTTTTGTATTTGTTTTCTTTCGAGATGCACGTTTTACTGAATGCGACGCAAAATTACATCGATTCTCGGACTATGAATCCGAAAAAAATTAAAAGTTCGACGTAATAGAGTAAAAAGGAGAAGGGAAAACACTACAAACTCATTCGGCTATGCGAATTTACGACTCCGCAATGATAAGCAAAAATAACATAAACAGGAAAATCGAGAATTCCACCACAACGTGGCGATTTGTAACAAGTACGTAGATATGACATAAAGATTATTAAAGGCTCATGAAAGTAGAGGGTGGATTTGAATGGGAGATCCGGTCCTCGCGGCAGACCTTTGCTGGACAAACCGGTTTGTAATTACGAATCCACATGCGTCCGAGCTAGTAAGAGATTGCGCGCGGTCGAGTCGAATCGAAGACAAATTATTTCTTCATTCGGATCGAAAAAGCTCTTCTGCGACACAAAAAAATCCGCAGTTATAACATGGACGAAAATTGTTGTCATAGAAAAGCGACGAATACAAACCATTACGATCTGATATTTTGACTCGTGCATCAATAGAGGTCGTTTCCTTGGCGACCGGTCTGTTTCTTGAGTCAAATATTTTTTAAAAATAATTTCGAGACAATTTTTGGAATAAGCTGTTACAGTAGGATTTATTGGCTGAACTCAGGGCTAGAACCTAACTCGTTACGTAAGTAACTCCTACAGCGATTGTGCGACTGAACAACCATAAATTTCATGAACTAAATAGCTATCATCAGCGCCAAGTCCTCGTCCAATTTTATTTACACATTGGCTGGTTTGCCGATGAAATTCCCTGGCGATTAACTTCAACGTTTCAAAGCTTAAAGAGTTAACTTCATCATTTGCCGCAATTGCTATTTAAAGTAGGCTCAGATATTCTCATGGCAAACTTCCACGAAAACAAGCGGCGCCAGGGAAGGAAGCAGAAGATGCCAAAATTCAAATTCCAATCTGCCTCGATCATGTGAATATTGTGTTATACAGAAGTTCAATTCCTTTGGCAGGAAGCCCAAGGTGTGACTCAACGAGTTCACCTTGTTGTGGTATGAATCCAACAGGTGATCAATATCAACCACATAGAAGTCTAAAGCTGCAAAAAAGATCGCGTCAGAGGCAATTCAGTGATCGCTGTTTCTCAAAATATCTTTCTTTCGATTTTAGATACAAAAAATCCACGCCCCGAATTTAATCTCTCTCTCTCTCTCGAAAGTGCGCTTTTTTCCCAGACATAACGAATTCCTTATGATATTCTCGTTGCGCCCGCCTGCCGTCCGTAATTGCTTCAAAAATCGTTTCGTCGATTTCAGCCTCATCAAGGCGCGAAGGCAAAACGGGTCAAGAGATTTAACGTTCTGCATGCCAACGTAATTACAAGGTTTTCTTAATTAATCAGCTTGGAGGTTAATCTAAAATTCAGTCTAGAGTCACCATCCAAAATTAATTTCATGCTTCTCAAATCATTACGCGCATTTGAAAATTGAGGACCTTTCACTGAATTCACATTTGACAACGCGAAATTTATCGTAAAATATTTTCGCGAAATATTTTTCATATGAAAAAGCGTAACTCTGACACAATATATAGTACATGACCATCGCCTAATGTAAAAAAATTATTATTAGAATTAAGACGAATAACCACAGCGTATGGCCAACTTGAAGGTGGAAAATTAAAATAGCTTCCTCCACCGTGCTATACGTATCATGTACGTCATTTGTTTAAATCGACGTAGTAAGCCAAATATCCTGTTCGCTCCGCTTCCTAATATTTATTTCCTCCCTAATTGTCTGTCCTTCCGCACGCCTTTGGTGACTTGAAGGGTAATTATGCAAAGAAACTTCAATTTTCCCATCCTCGTCCTTATTGCTTCCCTAGTTACAGGAATATATCCTTGGAAAGCCTTCAATACTATTTTTCCTCACCAACTCCGTTCCACCCGTCCTCCTCATCTTCTAAATAAAACTCCTCCAGCATTACTCATAATCCAAGCACTTACTTTCTTCCTCGTTCGAAATATGTCCTCGATTTCAAGCCACATCATCATTTAGAAAGCTTTACAACTTAAGATATCCTCTTCTTAATGTCAAACACTTGCAATACTGCGCTCCGCTTGAAAATTATAAGCAATCCCTTTTTCGCGATACCTATCGAAATCTGTTATTTACTATAACGTTTATGCATCAGGGTTCATTTTTCTCCACAGAGTCTACCTATCATCTCTTTAAATCCTTTTTCACATTCAGTCAGAAAAATTAATAAAACATGACAAGATCTCTAATAATTAGCTCGTAGTTCTGAATAGTAATATAATGGCCACCACTTTCGTTCTCAATGAGAATCCAGTAAAATTCGTCTGGTACATACATACAGTTAAATCCTGTTCAACAGATTTCTAAACTCATAAATTCCACCAGTATGAAAGTTATATTTTTCTACCACTGAGCTACCGAGGCAGTCTAGTCCTCCCGCTTTAGAATAGAGTATTTCTTACGTGTTGAGGCCAGGCTACCTAACTTCTCTCAACAAATGTTCTTCATTAGGAACACTCAAAGAAAACCCAATTACATCCCAAAGGTGAGATGGTCAGATAAACACAACCGACAATGAGACTCGGGTTCGATTCCCGGTCAAGGCAGAATTTTTCTCCTGCTTTTTCAGAATATCTTTGCGTCCTGTCAGCATTGAATTTCATTAACACTTTCACTTGCGTGATTTGTAGTTCGTCACCTACAGAAGTGTCTATGAATCACGGAAGAAGGGAGTGAGGGTAGACACGCGCGATGGCTACGCGTGGAGCACTCCCCTTTCCACTGGAAGCAGTTCGACCGGATGCCCGCTATGATGTTTCCACATAAGAATTCCAACGGAGCGACACGATGAACTCCCATCCTTCCTTACCTCCCCTCGGAACAGACAAGGAGGTGGGGAAAGGGAGAGAGAGATAGGGAGGCTAATGCCCGTTTACTGAACCGTAGAGAAAACAAAAAACGCAACAGGAAAATTTAAAGAGACAAGGGAGATTTAAAAAGAAAAATTAAGGCGGAAATAAGGTCTAAGCGCGAGAGAGGACATTAAGAAAGTAAACGCTGCGAGAGAAATTAGTTAGGAACCTTTCAATGCATTTCACTCCCTGCTTACCGATCACTTGAAGGATGACATGCATATGTACGAAAAGAACGGTAAGAGGCGAGACGCATTCTAACGTAAGCTATCCTTCCTTCTCATTTTAAACACCCCAAAACATTGACATTTGTTAATAACTCTGCAAAACACCAGGTAGGCGGGCGGTAGGGGGTGCAATGCACAAAAATGTTTATAAACGTTATCGTTTGTATATGATCCCAGGCAGGTGTAGCATGAGGAATTTTTGCGCTCCTGGCGAGAAAGCATGTTAGCGTCCGTTCTCGTAAATTTTTGTCAAGATATTTTTAAAGTACACGCTAATTTATTCATCGTTACTTAAAAATTATTGATAGTGAAAAAATGAAAGAATGTTGTCAAGATTCCAGCGTGTTCCGCAATATAAACTGGCATCCAATGTTTATTTACTTGTGAGTAATGCATAGATAGACGGTCGGAATTGCGCCTTCAAGATCTTGGCGGGCCGGTCATCCGCCCGACTCGCCGGTACCTCTTGCTGCTCAAATAAATCCTTCGAATGTGCCTTTTTTGAAGCTTAAATATATCGTCCAGACAAAATTCCTCTAAAAATTATAAAAGATTTAACTCAAGTGAAACCGCTGGTTACATCGAATTCACGACCGATTCCGCAGGGCATTCCCGAAGCTAATCTTATTGCAAATTCTTCCATAATTAACTAAGGCTTTTTGTTCCGAGTTAAATCGTTTTTATGTTCATTTTGCGGCTGTTTATCACTTCACTAAACTCATCTTTCAGAACACTCCTCTATCGAAAATCTCTTTCTAACTAGGTTTGAAAAAAATAAATATGGGAGAGAACAGGGAGGGAACGAAGGGAAGGGAAAGAGAAACGTCCATTTCCGTCTGTCCGATGACAAAAGGTTGGCGGGCCGGAGAGGAATTTTATGCCTGCCCACTCTGGCGTCCTCTTTGGCGAGGAAAGAAAGTGAAAGAAGGAGAGCTCACGTAATAAAAATGGAGTACGCCGCTGCTAATGCCTCCGCCGTTCCTCTCGATGGAAAGGGCGTATCGAGAGATCTTTCCATGCAGAAAAAACCTGTTCTCTTCTTTTTTCCGGAGATTTCGGAAATCATAGGTGTCTCAAAATGTAGAGAATTTCTCTTTCAAAAAAAATGCCTAACCTCAAATGGTGAAAGGGATACACTTCAAACGATCGACTATAAATAGGCAAATCAAGAGGTTCTCACGTAAAAGTGACTATATTCGGAGTGTTCGCCATCAAAAGAATCTCATCTACATTTACATGATACTCTGCAGGTCACCTTTTTGGTGGATGGCAGGGGGTGCAGTGCACCAAAGGTCCCTAGTTTTCCTAAATTATCTTTTCCTATTAGCCTTTTATCGTCCTAGGGGAAACGATCCTCTACATCGCTCCGTTCTACAATCGATATCGCGAATCTTATTCTCGCTATCCTGCCTTCCGAGATACGTCGAGCTTCTGATAAGTCCCTCCCTAGTCCCTCCGACAAATTTTTCCAGTAGTTTAAATCTAGCCTGCAGCCTACGTTCCTCTAACGATGTTCATTTCAGGTTTTCTATTAATGATGTTACGCTTTGTTTACTATCGTAATTTCTCTTTAAAAAACTTGCTGCCCTGCGCTGGACCTTTTCTATCCCGTTAGTGAGTCCCTTTTTGTAGGAATCCCACACAGCTGAAGCATATTCGACCTGCGGTCGAACCAATGATAAATAACATAATTCGTTCACTTTTTCGGAGCTATTTCGAACTATTCTGCCTATAAAGGCCAGCTTTTTGTTAGCGGCACCTATCAATCGGCGAATGTGGGTGTCCCACGAGAGATCACGATGGATCGTGCCTCAAGATATTTAATTGAGTCTGAAACTGGAATATCTACTCAGTCCAAAGAGATATTCTTGGTTGTCCAGAAGTTGATGGAAATAGATCCACGCTAGATGATAATATCCAATGCCACGGCTTGAAATGAACACTTATAAAGGTTGCATAAATGCGTTAAAAATCTACTTTCAGAAAAAAATACCCCATCATACAGCCATATTTAGGTATAGAGAGAGGACAAAAGCTTGGACCACTTCCCATTCTACGTAACCTCCCGCAAAATTCCGCCCAGACCTTAATTCCTGGAATTAGTTCTAAGAAACGCCTTCGATGCATGCACGCACGCTCTTCAGCCATCCCTTACCAGGAACGCCCACTCCGTCTGAGGCGATAAAAGAATCGGTCCAACACCTCAGCGCTAACGCAACAGCGGTTCGCTGCGTACGGACATGGATCCGTGAATCAGAAGACCGTTAACCGTTCCATTAGGAGAGTGCGAAGAAAGGGCCGACGATGAGTCACGAGACGGGAGAAAGGTGAAAGATTCGTGCGGGCGGGAGAAAAGCAGGTAAACTGGATGGAGCTTTGAAAAAAAAGAGCAGGTTCAGTCGTTAGTGACGCGAAAGGCACGGTACATCGACCTGCAATGTACCTCGCGCCAACAGACGACAAGAATTTAAAAAAATAATAAAAAGGCTAGTTAAAAGAGCTCGGAATTCCATTTCTTTTAATGATGAAGGCTCGTACCATTCCTTAACTGGCCTTAACAATGCCTGGAAAGTTTTTCAAGAGGCAAATTGCACCATACAGCCACCATAGTTACGACCTCGGTGCAACGCTGCCGAGCATGTTAGATTATTTAGTAAAAGACGCATGTATTTGATATAAACTCCGTAACTCGCGGAGATGTTTCGTATGACGATTAATTCATAGGACACTCCATAAAAAAATTTATGGATTGTAGTCGCATAGTCTGAAGAAACGCAAAAAAAATAACAATCTCATCCGAAATCGCAGGAAACGCACAAAAAGTGCTAAATACGCCTAAGGTTTTCACTGAAGCAAGAAAAAAATACCCGAGCTAATTTTCCCGCAGAAAATACATTGGAGGAGTAAAAGAAAAATACGTCGAAACCTCGTTGGGGGGAGGGAGAAAGAGAGAGAGAAAGAGATAGAGAGAGAGAGAAAGAGAGAGAGAGAAAGAGAGAGAGAGAAAGAGAGAAAAAGAGAGAGAGAAAAAGAGAGAGAGAGAGAGAGAAAGAGAGAGAGAGAAAGAGAGAGACAAAGAGAGAGAGAAAGAGAGAGAGAAAGAGAGAAAGAAATAGAAAGAAAGAAAGAGAAAGAAAGAAAGAGAAAGAAAGAAAGAGAGAGAAAGAAAGAGAGAGAAAGAGAAAGAAAGAGAGAGAGAAAGAGAGAGGGACATAATGCTCCGAAAATTGGCGAGGAGATTAGATCGCCACACCCTGCAACTCACGCCACGCTCCTCACACCATCAGCATCTCCGTATTAGAGAGTCCCTCAGTCTGCGCCGGGACGAATAAGCCAATAACTGGCAATATTACGCTTTATCGCGAAAGCGAGGAAATAAAAGGGGCAAAGAAGTTCAATGGTGAAAAGAGGTGTCGGTCGCCGACATTAGGTCGTCGTCTTCGAGAGGGAGAGATTACGTGACGGAGGGAACGACACGGCCATGGAGCGCACGAAAAACGAGCGGAGAGGATCGAAAGTAAAGAGGAAATATGATAACATAACGATGCGGGCGTGGAAACGAACGACCCACGCTTATTATGTCCCCGAGGGAACGGAATCGATTCATCGTCCGGACGAAACGAACATTTTTCATATTCACGCCTCGTTTCCGTGGAAATTCCCAAACAAGCCGCCCATAAATAAACGCGACCTGATTTAATGGATGGCCACTTCCCGGGATATTTTTTAATAGGTATCCAACGCGTAGGCTGCCCGATTTGGGTTCATATGGACCGACCCCCAACCATAAGGCGTTAAAAGGTGCATTACAATCTGCCTATTACACCAAAATCTCGCTAACTGGATAATATATTATAATATTCCCAAAACGCTCTAAGGAGGTTACATAAGGAATCTCCGATTTCCAAAGAAACCAGTTCGGCGTCCTAAGCGAGAAAATGGCGCCAACTGGCGATTAGCGAATGTGTGTGTCGCTGAGCGTAAAAGCAGGCATTTCTCTGCCGATAAACAACGACGATATCTTAGAAATCTCTTCATCGCAAACAAACAGGAAATAGCGATAGTACTGGATATTCGCGAAAAGAGAATTTCTCAAGCTGAGCTGAGAATCGATTGATTTCGAAAAATCGAATGATCAAATTACACAAGGACCACAAGAAGCGTGATTTTTTGCGTACATCCATCATTAGCGCATAAAGGAGGATGATAAAAACTACATCCTGCGATTCAGAAGATTAATTGGTGGCAGAGTGAAACACAACAAATGGCCTCAAAATCTCATATTTATGGATTAAATCTTCCCATGATGATTCTTGATTGGCCCGGTTTTAGGGGCTATCTCTCGCAGTCCCGAAAAAATTCTTATGGGACAACGTAGGTATTTTCTTTTATTAACGATCTGCACTATTTGAATTGAAATCATTGGGTAACAGTATTATCTCGTTAATATCTATCAAATACAAGTCTAAAATATATGTTTCCACCGATTTCCTGATCGATTCTGTAATAATTTTTGAACTTATCATTTTGAAAGAAATCATGACCAAGCTCAGCTAAAGTTATTTATATAGCATATAAACGACAAAAACACTAACAATCACATATTGATCCGGTTATGTCCAGGTTTTTTCCCTCACTGTTTCTCAACCGGCGGGACGCAAAGGTCGTCTAGGTGGGACGCGAAATTTCGACGGTAATCAATGTAGTTTTTTTCAACAAAATCACTCCAATATTAAAGGTTTTTTAAAATGTCCATAAGGATTAATATGGTTCTGAAATACAGTTGACATAAAAATCCACTTCTTGAAAGAGGTAGGGTTTGTTTTTATCATTATGGGACCAAGATTTTTCGAAAAAATAGTTGGTGGGACCTAGGTTTTTGGACAGAATGATGCAAAAAGGTTGAGAGCCCCTGTCCTAGGGGATAAACCCTATATCTCTCTGACCTCAGGTATTTTTATCATCGTGTCCAACACTGTGTAGATGTGGCCTCCATTAGTCCCAAAACTGCTCCAGCTAAACATTATGGCTTCTACTTCTGTAGAAGCTCTAATATAGCGTTCCACCACCGATTTCCAATTCAATTCCTTGTATAACGAAATTGTGATTTCCTATGATTGATTTGTTATATGAATCTAGCTACCACGCCACTGAACTTTCTCTAAATGAAACATTACAAAGACCGATCGACAGTACACCTACGGCAGGATTCGATCATTAAGAACGGAAATCCGGTTCTCCCACTTATTTTTCACCGCTGCCGAAGAGAGCACAGATAATGTCTCAATTTCCAAATCTCATCATAACGAGAATTATGCCGGTACGTCACCTACGTGGAATCCGATGAGCACTTACCGACTGCGGGAACTTTAAAGACTCCCCAAAGGGAAAGGCACGGGGAAAAGAGGAAGCGATACGAATGTTTCGGCATTTGTTTGTGTGTAGAGGGGAAATGAAACAGAAAGTGAATGGGAGCGTCACAATGAAAAAACCGCCCCACTGCCCTAATGAAAAAGGGACGATCCTGGCCAAAACGACTGGGGATATGCAGAAGTATATGGTGGGTCGTAGGGCAGGGAAGGCGATCCCCATTGTCCCTCCCATTTAGGGTATTCCGAAAGTGGGAAGGGGAAAGTATTGGAGGGGTGCGTGAAGCGAGGGACGGTCAAAGCCACGGTTTGATTGGCCGACCGGAAGTTGGGCGAGGGTTTCCCACCAACCCATCCCCTTGGCCAACTGCGGAGAACGGACACAATGGACAGAGACCCGGTCGTTGAAAGCTTAATTGTATTCAGACAAGTTCACGTCCTTTCGTGCGTCCTTCGAACCCTCCCCGTCTTCCTGTTAATCGGCGGGCGACCTCGGCCTATGGAGGCGAAACGATTTCCCCCGGGACAAGCGAAGTTTGTAAAAGATTCTCCGCCGGATGATATCCTCCGCCAGGAAATTCATCTCTCTGAGAACTTTCAATAGCGATATCTTTGAGAGGCATATAACAGACTTAACACGCTTAAAGACTAATTTATGAAGCCATAAAACGATCAACTATCGGTATACTTAATAAGATCGATCAAATATAGGCATTATGATATGTCTGTTTTATAGGCATAATAATAATAAATAGTGTTCTGCATATCTGCAGGTTCAGGTGCTCCTCCTCCACCTTTTTCTATCCTGTGCCCTTCTCTTCATCTCCCCATACCCTCCTCCCTCCCTTAGAATATCCAACAATTTAATTCTTCTTCTTCCTCTTTTAATTCTTCCCTCCACCGTTCCTTCGATAACATCCTTCAGTAATCCCTCTCTTCTCAAAACATGTCCTATCCATTTCTTTTACCTAGTCACTATCGTGTCCATCAAAATCCTTTCCTCTTCTACTCTTCTTAGCACTTCCACATTTGTAATCCTGCAGTCCATTTAACCTTCAGCATCCTCCTCCACACCCACATTTCATATGCCTCCACCCTCTCCGTCTCTCTTCTTCAATGTCCATGTCTCCGACCCATATAGCATCACACTCCAAACATAACACTTTACCAATTTCTTCCTCAATCCCAAATCCATCTTGCTGTTAAATAGCTTCCTTTTTCTATTGAACGCTTCCTTTGCCAAACCTATTCTCATCTTAATTTCCTTCTCACATTTCCAGTCCTCCGTCAACAACGTACTAAGATACCTGTACTGTTCCACCTGCTCTATCCTCTCCCCCCTCACCTGCATTTCCATCCTTTCCTCGCCCCCTATTCTCATTACTTTCGTTTTCTTTCCATTTATTCTCAACCCATATCTGTCTTCCACGCTCACCAGATTCTGTAGCATCTCCCTCAAGTCTTCCGTCCTCTCAGCAAACAGTATCATGTCGTCAGCAAACCTAATTGACGATGTAATTCTTCCTCCAACGCTTACTCCTGTGCTCGTCTCCCAACACTTCTTTATCATTTCTTCAGTATAGATGTTAAACAGGGTTGGTGACAAACAGCAGCTCTGTCTAACTCCTCTCCCAATCTCGAACCACTCCGTCCTGCTTTCCCCTATCCTCATGGCCGCCTCCTGTATAGATTCCTTATCAACCTTCTGTCTCTCCAATCTACTTCTTCTCCCTCAATATCTCCATCGTTCTTTCCCACCTCAAACAGTCGAAATCCTTCTCCAAGTCCACAAAGCACAGACTGATACCCTTGTCCCGTTATAAATACCTTTCTCCAATCGTCCTTACCACCCCTATGGCATCCCTCGTACCCATTCCTTTCCTGAATCCAAATTGTTCTTCTGCTACATTCTCTTCCATTACCATCGTCAACCTTCTATTCATAGGCATACGAATCTAAAATATTTTCTTCATAGATGTCGCGAACTGAGCATTGTATTTCGCTTGGGAAAAATCTTGAGCAGATCCAATTAGCGTGGAAATAGAGATTGCCGGTGCAGCCGATGAATGCAGCAGCTAATGACGTAATACCGAGAATATTGTCTTCCTCTGCGACAGATCGATAATCACCAATGAGTATCTCAGATTTTAGCAACAGTGGTTGCATAAATGAAGTCACTATTTTTTAGAAGATTTACGCGCCACCTTCCACCAGAAGTACGTAATCTGAGGCCATGGTCATGCTACGAAATTAATTTATAACCTCAACGATAAGAAAAAGCTCGTTGTTAAAATGAATACCACAGCATTTGAATTCCTCGCTGCGGATATTTAGCACCTCATTAAGAGACGGTGACTTTAAGACAAGAGCATAATGCTTCACTTAATGTGGAGGGGGACGTGCAGCGGAATCTTTCGTTATATTATGAAGCTAATCAATAAAATAAACGCTGCTCCGGGTTTCCACAAGAGAAACCGAGCATGAGAAACGAAGATGTTGAATTCTAGTAATATCGCGAAGACGCATGATTGAAAATAATAGTAAGCGGATTTCTGTAGGAACAAACATAATCACACTGGTTATTTTTTATTTTTCCTGGAAAAGCAATCGGTAAAATAGAACATAGATAATTTCACATTTTTATCAATGAAATTATCGTCTCAAATCCTCCTGGTTAAGTTTTAACGCTAGCTAACTATGTAGACTTGATTTTCACTAAGACCACAGAATCTCGAAGTAACTTCTGATGTAAAAACTCATCCTGCCCGCCGAAGCTCTAGAGACTTTCAATGTGGCCATCCGAAGCATTCACGACTACGTGGCCAGTCATGCAGAAAAGGTTGCCGACTTTAATAGGTCTTAAAAACAAACTGATTTTCCATCATATTTCGGAATTAACTAAAACCTAGGACATTAGTTAACGACCTCTTTACCGTGCAGAAATATGTTTAATGACGTCAGAAGAAAAACTTGGATTCGATCGTTGACGTGGGTATCGCAACCCTGGAAGCGCGTCTCGCCAGGTAAGCGCACACACCTACTCCGAACGAGCAGGTAGGTCTTCGGGAACGTTGAACTTAGGGAAGTGAGAGAGAAAGAGAGAATTAAGAGCCTCTTCCGTCGAACAATGACGATCCTCATATCCTCCTCTCTCTCTCTCTTACTCATTCTACCGTGACTCTCGGTCATATTTCTCCTCTTTTTCTACATAGAATTACGACGCACGTAGACTACCAACTTGTCAGAAAATGTCCAGCCACACGGCTATTGGGAGGTATAAATGATTGCCCATTGTTTTGCGGTTCAACGATCCCAAAAGAGCAACGCAGCTTAGAAAAAATAAACGTCTTTACGCCCCCGAAAAAGGAGTGGATTAATTTTTTTGCGACTGTCTATTTGAATCTCAACGGAGGATAAATTCGCTACTTCGTCCTTAGACGTTGGGTTTTATTCCGTCTCTCGTGCACGCGCAGGAAAAAGACATGAAATAACAAACACATTGAAAATCTAAAAAACACCAAGGTTAGCTGCGAGATAATGAGTAAAATGGATTTAAAATTGTTTCGGATTAAATTCAACACCGAAAATGCATCAAGGTGGCATGGTATTACGTGTGAATATACAAATAATTATACAAATAATTTACACAAGAATTGTAGATTTCATTAAAACGTATGTGCAAGATATCAGATGAGGTCGTTGAGAAGCCATCGATTTTTTCCGGGCTTATTAAAGTCGGTGAAGTATAACTTGATCTCTGAAAGAATGGGAGATCGACCTCGAAAAAACACAATGAAGAACCGATGGGAAAGACAGGGGCAAAGGTTGTGCCCTACGTGGCAACATGGCTGTTCGGTGAGACGTTACAGCACTTCATGAGAGATCCCGCATTCAATGTTTTTCTTGGCTCTCAGATCTCAAGTTAGAAAACGCCGAATACAGTAGGCTGCACACGAAAGATCGAAACAATTTTCCTCAAGATGTCCGAATAAACAGATTCAAACGAAAGTCACCATTTGGCCAACGTTTTTTATGGTACATCGCTTTATCTTCCCTGCGACAGATAGAATTCTCCCTGAGATCCTCACAAAACAAAATTAACGCTCAAAATCAGAGCGAGACCACTGTGACAGAACAAATTATAAAAAAACATAACGAATACAGGATCCATTTCGGCGTTTTGCAATAACCATAAACATGTCCCAAAGACCTTTTATAGTACCTATCCACAACGACAAAAAAAACAATATCACTGCCATCAGGAGCATCCGTCACTAAGGATTGGACGACTTTCCATATAATGACCGCAAACGAGCGCAAGAGAGAAAACGCTAAAGGTTAAAAACGAACGCAATTGACGCCGTTTCTTCAGTCGGTTTTCGAGGCTAAACGAAGACGATTTTCTCGTTACGTGCCCAAACAAGAAACAGCCGAATAGGGCCGACCCAGAAAAACATTTCCAACCCAACGCCATTTTTTCCGTTAAAAATCAAAGAGACTGAGTAAACAATAAACCCCCAGAGCTTACTTTAACGGCCTCACGCACAGTACATTTTTCCGGGTTCCTTTGAGTCTCGCGATAAAAAAACAGCAAAAAAACGCCACTCCCAATTATCGACTTAAGATAATGAAGATGGAGCGGAAACAGGACCTGAAGAAAACGAACAGGACAGAAGCGAGCGAAGTCTTTAAAAGTTTATATATGCCACAGGATGGTCTCTCTCTCAATCAAGGCACCCGGTGAAAGCGATGCCAAACGACTTTTTTTCCCCTCCTCGGCAAGACGCAATGGGGAACAAAAAGAGGGAGAAAAGAGATTACTGCTTGGAAGGGGGCCAACGTGTCGGGAAAGGCGCGTAACACAACGCCCCAAGGTTGTGCGTTGTGTTACGGAGGCGAAGCGAGATGGGAAGAGGTAAAGTACTTCCACGGAGGCGAGATGAAGGTGGAGAAGAGGCGGCGGCGAGCCATAAGAGAACTTTATTGCCTCTTTTTATCCCTTGCCCTTCTGCCTCCGATCTTTCTGCCTCCGATCCTCCTCCACCGCCCGCCGCCTCCCTTTCGCTTTCTCGCGGACACGTGACACGTTCCGCGCGTTGTAACGATACTGCACGGTGGGACGGAAAGTATCCTTGTATGGACACGGGTGTCACCGAAAATGCGACTCGCGACTTTTCTTTTTATTTTTAATTTCCTCATCCACTGGCTCGATGCTGCTTTCGGTTTGGCGGAGACTTCTTGACACGAATACTTGGCGTTCCGCTGAGGACGCGACGGGCCGTAAAACGGCGCAAGTTTCGATGCACGTCTATTTAGCTTTGTCGACTTAAAAAAACATCATCTCGTTGTAACCAATCGAAGTGAAAGGATGTCGTTCATCGCGAATCTGACGGGAACCAAATGCTGCCCTGCATTCGTCCACGTTCTTTCGTTTTTATTTCTTTCGCCCCTTTCCAACGCACCTTTACAGCCCAAATACGGAATGAAAGATCCTTTTTATAGAGCTAATACTATACACACAAAGAATCGCGGCATATACAAACCTAGCTGTACTCAGGGGAGGAAATAGGTTTTCAGAACTAGGTATACGCTCCAGAATCAGGGGACGAGCAGCGGGGAGGGTATTTTAGATCAGGAGTTTTCAACTGGGCGGTACGCGTACCCCTAGGGCAGAGTTCTGCAACCCGCGGCTACGAAGCCGCATATGAGTCCTTGAGCACATATTTGTGGCTCTTTAGAAGTTAGATAAGCCCCTTCGTGGAACATGCTTTTTGCAATCACTCGAATTTCTAAAAAAAAAACGTCGTACAGCTTGTCACTGTGCGGCTCCAAAGTATTTTGGAATGAGACATAAAAATGACTTTTACTTTGAAAGGTTGCCGACCCCTGCTCTATGGGATACGTCGCGAGTTTTAAAGAGATACGCGGAAGTGATTATAACTTCTCTTCTTACTCCGTCTTTTTAATTCATGACTTCAGAATAAGAGTTGCGATGTTACGACTAATAATACCGTTATAAAACAAAAAATACGCCCAAGCTGTGAGTTTTAACTTTTAAACATGAGTTATCTATCTTAATACAAGTGTTATTCATTTCATTATCATTAAAATGTGCTAATGGATACGCGATCATTAAAAAAATGCTTCAAGGAGTACGCGATCATTAAACTGCTCTAAGGGGTAGGCCAGCAAAAAAAAAGGTCGAAAACCAACCAACACAGCTGCCTAAGACAACCCATACGCGTATTTTCATCCCTGGTTGTACTGCAATACCAGCAAGCTCAAGTCAAAGCAAAAGAATAGTTAAGGAGAATATATATCTTTTTTCGGTCATTGAGGTTCGACTGTGTATTTACACGCATGCATAGATGCGGAAGTGCAACACATCCCCACATGCTAATCCTCAGATCAGCGCATCGCACCACTTCCCACTGATGCAACATGAATACGAGAAGCATCCAGAAGCTTCTCTCGCGACAAAGGCGCTCGAGGAGACGTGCGTCGAGAAAAAGAAGAGACAGGAAGAGGAATGAATGGGTGAGGATCCCGAGGCGTAATTGAATGAAAGGAGAAACTGAAAAGGCTGTAAGAGGAGGCCATCGCGAGACGGAGGAGATTCCGGAGGATGGGCACCGAGATGTAATAAACGACCTCACATGAAACTGGAATAAATGACGCGGAAGGGAAGTCGTAGGTGACAGATTTGCACGGGATCCTTATTGAAGTGGATAGAGCCTTATGACGGTTTTACTTTATAAATTATTCATTCCTATTCCCCTCTCACATAATATCTCCATTATCACGTCTCGATCGAGAAATCAGTCCGCTTATATAAAATTAATGCAGATTAATTTCAAACATAATGACATTCTCACTTGACAATAACACATTACAACTTGTTCGCTTTCAGATGGTTAGGTTTTTAACGACTATTTTTCTTATTTCAACCTTAATATAAAAGAGCGTTTTTGACGAGCATTTGAAATGTCGTTTTGTGTAAGAACCACCCGAAAAAATATAAGAATGCGAGCGCGATGAGTGATTTCTTAAAGAGAAATTTTGTCTTTTTTAACCTGTAATAGTATTTTCAGGTTTTCCTCGCAGCGAAAGTTAACATATCAAAAATAGATGGATTTGAGAGATAAGAGGATAACAAATCTCACCATTGATTAAATCTTTTATCCTTCCTTTAGACGAAAAGTGGGCTAAAACAGATTTCAGGCGCATGAAAACTTATATTCTTCAAGACTCACACTATTTAATCCATTTGTTTTCCTCGTTATTTTACATAAATATAGACATAGCTGAAGACTGGAGCAAGATATCCAGGAACATGGAGAGGAAAAGAGAGACATTGGGCCAACCGGTATAAAAATAACTTTATAGACACGGGGAACACGGAGAGTTCCGTAAAACGATTCCCACTGAAAACTTGTGAAGTGCAGTGAAACACCCATAACTCTAACGTCTATAACTCGAATTTTCCAAAACTCGAAGTGAATTAATTTTACCGGGCAAAATAGAAATGAGAAAAACGTATTTCCATAATTCGAATTTTCTATAACACGAATATTTTTTTTGTTTCCCTCGAAGTTCGACTTATGGAGGTTCCACCGCGATTCCAACTAGCACACAAAAATATCCCTTCTATTTCCTCCACAAAACATAAAACGCGAGTGAAGGATGGTGCAGCATACATAATCAAGATGCAGGAAAAATTAGCGCGATAAATGGTTGCCATCCATTCTCTCCGACGGAGAAGGAAAGAGAGAACAAAGCCCTATCGCAGCCATGAAGATCGAGCTGAAACGTAATTTACGGGATCGAAGGGAGGGGGGAATAAATGCCTGAGATACTGCGTAGTAACTAAACGCACGAATTGGATATATGTATGTATATACATGTGTATATATATATATATATATATATATATATATATATATATATATATATATATATATACACACACATGTATATACATACATATATCCAATTCGTGCGTTTAGTTATTATATATATATATAATGTTAACCGTGCCTCAGACCGAAAGACAGAAGAGAGTATGGGGGTTATGTAGGTTTTCCAATGTATTGCGAGGTGAGAAATGGGCGAACAAGCTTTAAAAAAATAATAATAATAAAAAACCCCGCACGGAATTGGCACGGCTCGCTCTTTTCCATTTCCTTCCTTTTTTTCTTTATCCCTCTTACGCCGAGAGTGACTTTGGATGGAGGTAGAAAGCAAGGACGACCTGTTTCTCGGGCCGCGCAGCCACCTCCCTCTTATTCCCCCACGACTTGCAGACGTCACGCAGACTATTTTCCTATCGTACTTTTTAACCTGGCCGCGATTACGAGACGAACGGCTCGCTAAATAACGAAACCCCTCCGAAATAATAAAAAAACCGTTCGGAGGTCGCCGGGGATTAAGGGTTTACCAGACGGGATGCATGCGCGACGGACCGAGAATGTCGCTCGAGCGACTGATCGATTTGCAGGTTTTCCACGTCGCTGTCGCGAGGCACGAGGAGGGCTTGATCCGTGAAGATCGCGGCGCGGAGGAAACTGATCTATCGGTTTTCCTAGCAGAAAGCGGTACGATAAAAAAAATGTCAATTCTGGCGGTCACGCTTCCATGACGTGGGTCTAAGAATGAGTATGACCTTTGGATGACACGAAAGGAATGGCGCTATCCTAGGATTCTCAAAGAGTATTCTACAGAGTATCAAAATCACACGCACCCACCCATGTACACGCACGTTTATGCGGCCAAGAGGAGAACACCCTCCTTCCATATCGAATACTTAAAAAATCAAGATGACCCCAAGAAATATACGCACGACCAACTGACATCGATGGAAACAAGATAAAACTGAGAACAGAATTGGGAACGAAATTGAAAACTAAAGGAACGGGGTGATATAACTTTCCATATAAGACTCGTCAGCATAACCACAACAAAGGTGAAGTATATCTGACCGAAAAGATTTCTCCGATATTACGACGATAAAGGGTATTCGGTTTTGAACCGATGCAAATTTGGGTTAATTGGCTTATAAACATAACAAATGACATTTATTAATTATTAGAAAGGAGTGGAGACTACGGCGAAGATAATATTCGGGAAAGAATCAACCCCTATCCGTAATTTAAGCTACGGCATTAAAGTTGATTCTTTTCTGAATATCACATTTATTAATCATCCAATTCGCGATTTTTCCATTTTTTAACAACCACAAACCCCAAAGTGCACGTGAAAACATAAAAGAAAACGTGTTTAACTAAACATTCTTTCACCGAAAAACCTTATATACGAAGTTCTGCGTATCGATCTATTTTTACAAATAAACAACTTCGGTTTCCGAAGAAACACCAATTTTTACTCGCCCCTCAAGGACATCCACTAGGGTTATGTATACTCCTGGTTAAATATTGCTGTTTTCTGGGGTGAATAGGCAAGGACATCTCAAGAAAGAGGAGAAATCGTATATGAATTGGTAACGAAGAGGAAAACGGCGAAAACTAAGGGACTGTCGGCGCGCTAACCGATTGCTTCCACCAAACACTGCTGCAAGATCAATGGCCAATCAATGATAGGAAAGGCAGATAAGAAACTTGTTACGCTTGCTTGCGCGTCGTTTGCTCTGACAAATGACTAACTTCAGCGTCTAGGAATAGGACTTGTGGCGAAAGGGATATACAGGGTGTCCATAAATTATTACCCTGTGCTATAATTTTTTAATGGAGAGACTAACATCCGTTTTCCTTTTACGGGTAAGCACGTACACGCATAGAGTTTCTGTGCTGGTGTGTTTTGTTTATCATATCTGCCACTAGGAACGCTGTAACAGCTGTTCAGTGAATATGGTGTCTGTGACAGAGAAGGCACTATGTGTTGTTTGGCTTGTAGAAACAAAATTTCCTATGAGTGTTCAGCGATTGTTCAGAACCAAGAATGGAAAGAATCCACCTGATTTGAAGTTAATTAAGTCGTGGGGTTACGTAAAAGGTTTGGTTTAACAAACAGTTGTTCCAGATATCAATAATTTGCGTAAACAGGGTAATCATTTATGGACACCCTGTATAACTGGGAACAGTGAGAGTTCGCGCTCCATGAAAAATAGACCAAAACTACCTGTGCACAGTAAAGACATAATTCAGATCGCACACAATGTGTGCGTATATACAAATAAAACAAAAAACGAAAAATATATTTCGCCAAATAAAAGGTGCCAGTATTCAATTCACACCGCATATGAACTTATTAAACAATCAAGTGACCTATTCATTGAGTAGTGTTACTCTGGCAGCGAGTACTTTTTCAAACGAAACCGCAAACCGCCGTTCTAGATATGAACGATTAAAATAAATAATAAAAAATAAAGCTACCCAATATCGGAGCAATTATATCAGTGGTTTCCTAAATTTTTGTAGGCGCGGCATCCTTTCAAAGATAAACAGAATTGTGCGACATCTCCCTCTTACGTAAGTGTATTACTGCCTTTGTACGCATCCATTTGTAGGTACTACACCATAATCAATTTATTAGAGAAAACCTATTGCCCTATTACCTGTAAACACATCCAAATCGTTGATTTATCTATTAAACTTAAGTTTTTCGCGACATCCATAAAAAATCAGCTGCGGCACCCCTGATTCGAGCCCTGAGTTTTGCAGTGACGGACAAACAACCGGAGGAAAACGAATCCTCTGAATAATCGAAGGAAAAAAAACAACCCATCGAATCACCTCGATGACGCAATGAACTATCCCCCTTCGAAAAGATACCGAGAACGACGCCAGGGGATAAAAATACCACCCCTCCCTATAGGGATGGAGGAAGGAGGTAAGAACCCGCGCAAACCTTCTCGACATACGACCGCGGCCGCTTGAAAACGCCAATCACCCGCAACCGCGCCACCGACAAACGCCGAATCGAATCGCACCCTCCGCATATCAACCACCACCCACGCGCGAACAGGTGGCGGCGGGTCTCTGATGCGTCTTGGTGACACGATACGCGCAATACTTCGCGACGGGGACCATACGATAGAGGTCGCGAAACGCCGAATGAAGGGGCGGAAGGATTTAAAAAAAAAGACGCGTCCGGATCCAGAAAAGGACTCCCGCGGGATTTCGACACGTCGCCGCCGCGGAGCAATTAAATCGGAGCGCGATGGCTGTTGGATAAGAGGCGCCACGACCACCATCGCCTTAATGAGAACATAAACAAGCGGAGGAGACCCCTCCAATACTTTCTCTTTCTCCGGGGGTGAGAGAGATAGAGAACTCGGCGTGTTATTCTATCCTCCTTTCGGCTGTCTTTTCAACTCCCACGACAAAGACCGGGAATGGTGCCAGGAAGCCTCGCGCGCGACTTCCGCGCCGGGAGCGAAAAGACCGCACGTCTGGCCCATTCCAAAAAAAAAAGAAAAACAAAAACAAAGTCGGGTGGAAGAGCCGACCTCTCTCTCTTCTTTCTCTACTCCCAAAAGACGATCGCTTTGGCTTCCTCGGAATAGGAAAGGGGAGCGCAAGAGTCGAGAGGGAGTTGAGAACTGGTTCCTGTGAAAAGATTTTCGGTATTTTTTTGCTTCGAGCTTGACCCGAAAGAGACTTCAAGTTCGAGGGAGATTGAGGGGTCGCGTAGAACACAATGGGCGGAACGGAAAAGGAGAAGCGTTTCGACACGCTCTTAACGTCTGGAAGGAGAAAGAGGGAGAGAAAGACCTCCGCTTATGATCACGCGTTCTAAAATAAGCCTGTTACTATAAGGACCTCTTTGTGATATTTTTACGGTCGGAGACATATAAAAAATATATTTCCGCCAGAAAAGTTTCCCTGGCCCGTTATCAAAGTTATCATTTCCAAATATGTATATACACACACATCTGAATGAAATTTACTTTCATTTCCATACTTTTTGATGATAACTGTGGTCCAAGACCAAAATCGAAAACACAAACCGCCATTCATTTCTGGGTTATAAACGTTTTTTCCAAATTTACTTTAATGGGCTATCAATCACGATTCGTTTTACTCACTGCCGTTATGATTCTTTCGCTAAAATTTGCCGCGATGTCCTGGTTAATGGTCTCGCAGTTCGATTCCTAGTATCGTGTAGATGAATAAAATGGTATTGTACAGTACTCGAAGAGAATAATGTGAATAATAGCTTCGAAGCTACGTAAAACAACGGCTGAAATGGGGAATGACACAAAAACATTTCTCTCCAAAAATTAGCTCCGTATTAATATCCATTCACCTCGCAAAGGTCTACACGCAAATACTGACAACCATATTTGAGCAGCAGACAGTCTTCTTAGGGCGATCACAAGGACGTTGGTTAACAGTTGTTACAATTGAGTTATACGTCGGGAGATTACCGGAGAAGATTGGAAAGAGGACCGATCCGGTCGGGGAAGAGTACGGTGAGCGAAATAATTGCCTCCAGAAAGGGAGAGGGGTAGAACGATAAGGAAATATTCAAATGTTACCTTAAAACCTAACAAATTTTAAACTTTGGGAATTAAAGGTTATATAGATAAAGCCTATAGTTACCAGACCCGCGTGACCAAAACAGTTCCGAATTATGAATGGCTGTTTCGCGGCAAAACATGCCAACAAGGAGGAAAAAGTGAGCTGTCGCGAAATCTGCCGTTCCTACACGGACAGATGTCCACGTCTACGTGTTACCCTGAAATCCATCAATTTGGTGGGTGGCAGGGGGAAGCAATGATATGCGCTGTAGTCAACGCATTAAGTAGAATTCAAATGGAAATTTTAAAAATGAGCACCGAATAAGAGAGAATATTACATAAACGAACCAAGGAAGTCTGTAAGGCATGCATACTGAAAGGCATAAATTGTTCTGATTTGAATAAAACACGCCGTCCTGAGGCATTTAAAGAAAACCAATAGAGGGAATGTATAATAAATGGCTAGAAACAAATGCCTCTTATACAAAAACGTTTCCGCTTTGATAACCTTCATATATATTATAATTTATGAAACAGTTAATGAGAGTCGAGTGATGTTTCCACTTCCTTCCTCCTCCGCTTCCACAGGCGAATATATCGTTGTTTTCATCATCAGCTTTTACCCTTCCACTTCAACAAGGACCTCTCAAGTCTTAAGAAGGAAATGTGGTTTCTAACCCGGAACCGCAAAATGAAGACTCGATCCCTTATCTATAGCCCTCGATTTAAAAAAAACCTCCACCCTGCCTATCCTCTGGTATGATCTCTCGACCGGAGGGATATTTTCACCACGCGTTACGAAATATTAACATTTTAACCTCTCTCGCCAACCCCCATTAATCCTTCGGATGCAGCGAGCGAACTCTCTTAATGACAGCGAGATAAGGAAGGATGGGGCATAAATCGCTGGAGAAAGCGGCGCCTCGAGTTGATCGACGACGGATGCAGAAGAAAGCATCAGGCGACGAGGGCTTCCAGACGGGGTCGTAAAGAAGAGGTGGTCCCTCTCAATGTGTGCTCCCCCATCGAGCAGAGCGCCGTGTGCCAACATTCAACTCTCGACATTTATTTCGACGAAACGAAACAAGGCTACGTACCGATGTGCTCAATCCGATGAGAAAGTTACCAGCTGCATTAACTTCTTGCTCTTGCAATAAACATTCCGCGAATATCCGGAGGTTTAAGTTGACACGCGTGTACAATGGTCTTCTAAACGGTCGCACGTTTTTGTTTTAAAATAATCTGATCGCTCAAAATTTACGAACAGTCAGATCTCGATTTAGCACCCTCTCTATGCAGTGCGACCCCCGCATACCACCCGTGAATCGTTGCGAACAGAATTTCCGTTGCGAACAGAATTTCCATCTCATGATAGAGCAAGCATACACCTCGATTTACCGCCACCCTCGCTTTAACGCCAATACCAATACAGAAACGGTCGTGCATAGTCGGGGCTTGACTGTAGCAAATTCAAAACCTGGAACGAGATATTACTTCAAAATCTCGCCAGAAACTACAAAAATATTTCGCATTAGGTGTTTTCAGTCGAACCGCGCGGAAACTTACAAAGGTCGTGACAGGACACGCATTCCGTCTGAATTTATCACACACACACAGCGCTGTAACCAGCTATTTTAGCACCCGGGGCAAACTACCAAATATGCACCCCCTCCATAAAAAATTCTCTAATACCTATATGGATTTAGGGCGAACAATTAAGAAATAAAAATAAACTATAAATGATATAATTAAAAAAAATAATTATAAATATAATTACATACAATTACACACAGAGTTTTTCTATGTGATTTTAATGCAGAAAACTCACCAATAGCATCATCGAAATTTATAGTTTCTGCTATGCGTAAACAAGTAGGTATAGTAGTAAAATCTCCTGTCCTTGTGACATGCACAACTTGCCTTTAACAATGTTTGCGCCCCTTCTTTAGTTACGCCAGGGGCAAATGCCCCGCCCTAGTTACGGCGCTATATATATATATATATATATATATATATATATATATATATATATATATATATATATATATATCCGTCCAATCGGCTTTTGAACAACTATATCCAATGAAAGCAATAATAACTCGTAGACACTTTCATAGAGTGCTCCACTCTATTTTCAACCTCGGGAAAGCGTCTTCCAAGACCAAATCCACCTAAACCCTCGCTCCGCTAATGCCGATGCTATCTTCGGGAAAAGTGACAAGAGGCACGGGACGCGGAGCGACATACGGTTTTTCCGAGAGCGATAAGCGAGTGCCTTTTGGGATCGAGCCAGCAATGGAACGCACGCACGCCGAAGTTCAACCCGCCGGCTCCGCTGAGACGTAAACGCGACACGTGATACATTCGTCCGCAAAACGGAAAGATCCGAGCCAATTAAGTCACGAACGCGGGCACTTGAGGAGAAATCATTGCCTGCCCGCGCCGATCCGCTCTGCTGACGTGCATACTCGATCGCCACGATCAATCGAATGCAAAAGTTTCCCGATTAAACGATCGCATCGCTGTATTGCTGAGCTTTCCTCCCACGCGTGACGAAACAACTGAAAATATCGACTTGGATCAGTCTGATCTGAAAAGAAAGTACAGCAGAACAGTGCTGTACCTGAGAAGTTAATGCAGCAGTTGGCAACCATAGGATCGCGAAACGGAGCAATATATATGGAATAGTCTCAATATTTTATTTCTTTTTTAGTTTTTTAAAAATTTTATAATTTATAATTTAATAATTTTACTAAAATTATTAAATTCTTACAAAATGGTCCATACGAATTGCTCAGAGTTGCAGTATAGCTAATTTTATAATGCTTACAATATTTAGAAATTAGATAGATAGATTGTCCGTCGTCTTACGGAGGCGTTAACAAATGCTCCTCTTCCATCTCCTCTAAGGGGTGCGACACACGATTTCCCAAAAAGAAAGACATCACGGGTTGCGGAGAAAGCGGTCGAATGAACGGCTTTCGATCGCAGTTAAGACGACTCGTAATCGATAAAAAAAGAACAGTTGGAAGCTGTGCAGATCAGCTGTCGGAAGAACGTCACAGAGACGAGGATCGTAAAAAAAAAAAATAAACAACTTTGAAAGTTAATTCATCAAAACTAACCGATTTACGTTTTACTACCGTCACAATCTTCGATACATTTTCCCTGATAACAACACTTTCCCAAGTATTTATCGATCGCTAGAGGTAAGTCTATTTAACCGAGACGCTAGTCCGAGGCACGCAACCTGCAACACGGAACCGGATAATATTTAAGAAAAGGATTCCGTTATCTCGCAGCGGACACGAACGTCGCATGCGGAGTGCTACGGAGGACACGAACGTCGCATGCGGAGTGCTACGGAAATAAAACTTTCCCTTTCTTTCCGAAGGGAAACGAAAAATAAATCACCAGATAATACTCTTAAAATAGCAGGGGG
This sequence comes from Tanypteryx hageni, assembly GCA_028673005.1. Classification (NCBI taxonomy): domain Eukaryota; kingdom Metazoa; phylum Arthropoda; class Insecta; order Odonata; family Petaluridae; genus Tanypteryx; species Tanypteryx hageni. The sequence goes on from CM054115.1 coordinate 94,820,915, forward strand.
AAAAATTAATCCCACGTCGATAAAGCTCTCTATAACCAAGTACGGACAACTCCGTTTGACTGTTACAGCGGCAGCCATTACGGGTCCAAACAGAGTATTAACTCAATAGGAATGTATGCATAAAAATCGAATTTTGAGAATTTTAAGGAATAGAAATAAAATAAATACACTTGATAATTATTTTATAATGGCGTCTCCTAACACGTGACCAGCGTTAGAGCAATAAATTGACCCCGTTGTCGGCGAAAGTCGGGGAAAAGAATGACCGTATGTACTTGGTTACGGAGAGCTTTACGCATCGAGGGTATTCGTTGTAGAGGCCTCGAGGGTCCATTGCAGAAATTCCAAAAAGGGTCTCAATCAACGAACAAACCAAGACACAGTGATCGTATAAAAAATTACGACGAGCGTACTGGCAGACAATCATATACAGTTAGGCGCATTCGAACCCGAGACCCTTAGCACACGGAGGCAAACACACTGCCCACCCTACTTCCATTAATCCCGTCGTTAATACACTATTACAGCGGTGTCCAAAAGTGTTTCTATGTTCGACAAACGTTTAGTTAACAGGTTATAGGAGAAAATATTTCAGTTTAGATGACCATATTTGCCACGTATCTCAAAATATACGTTGTATCAATACGGAATAATTTAAAACTAGTTTGTAAAAAAGTTACTGTTATTCAGCCAGAGAAAAGCATCAGCAGTAGTGCGCATGCATCGACAAATTTGACATAGCATAACAATGAAATTTATAGTTATGAATGCAAATTCAAACCTTCAGTGAGATTCGTAATTATTTTTCTGTGAATGATGCTCTTGAATTGGATAGGAGAGTAAAAGAAAATGTATAAGTGATGAATAACTTCAATTAGCCACATTTGGCGAGTGGCGACCGTATTGGACACTTACTCTATGAAGGCCAAAAAACTGCAAGTCAAATAGAAGTTAAATAAAGGGTCTCAAAAGTCATATGTTCTTCGCCGAAAAATTATTGTCTTACGTTTTCGATCTTTCTTTAGAACTGGCTTCACCCATTCACTGGATACCATTCGCTTCTCTTCTGGTTAATAATTAAGGACTCTGTTTAGTATCGTTTCCTTTCCACTCAAATGGATCGCGAATGTTAAACATGAGGGATATATCATTATTTGTACGCGTTTCCGAAACTTTTAGTAGGAACATGTAAATATAATACAATTTTTACCCTTTCCGTAGGGATAGTAAATACGGGGACACCCATGACCCTGTAAGCTCTCACGATTGAAAGAGAGTCATTCTTCCCTCTCCCTCCAGCCGCTACCTCCCTCCCACAAACACCATCCTCCATCCCCTGTGGCGCCTCAATTTCCCCCGTCCCCCGCCACACCGATCGCCCTCTCACCCCATACCGTCGACGATAGGAAACCATTTTACCTCTGGCCGCAACGGAAGTCACCGACGGAAGGATCCAGCTCTTTAGTGTGGCAAGAGGTCAAGGCGTGTCCGCTCGCGGATCGCTTGCGTGGGAGACGTTTATGACCAACCGAAAAAAAAGAACGAGAGAGAGGATAAAATTACAACGTTTTTTACGCACGACGCGCTTCCGCCACTTCAGACACTTCCGAAACTTCAACCCTACTTACAATGCCAAGCAAATAGAACAGAGATGGATGGATTACCAACACGTTGCTGTAGGTAACACTTGCATGGAGGATTACACCTCGAAAATTTGATCGATGCCGTTTCATGAATGGGTCGTATGTCTTCTACGTTTATTATTCAGTAAATCTAAAAAAAACTATATGGAATGCACAAACCATTTTAGGAGCAAAATACGAATTTGGTCGCAACAACTGAAACCAAAAGACGATACATTACATGATTATATTGTTTCAGATGTGATCCGCTTCATTTAGGCGGGATTTAATGCCGGCGGGATACATCTGAGACGCGATCCATGCAAAAAAACAACCGCGCATAAACAAATGCCGTCTACGTATTCATGTTTATCATATCGGAAATTATTCGGGGAAATCCGCGTCCACGGAATTCCGAAACCATCTGGAATTCTGATGAAGTAAACAGCGAAGGATATACGGGGAAAAACCGACACATTTTGGGAAATCTCGATTTTTCAGCCATAAAAAACATTTGAATACATTTCATAAACTTTTAGTTTCCCTTCGCTCAAAACACGGGCGCCGCACACACGAAAAAGCGGCTGTTTACTCTTGAGGGGGAGAAGGCGCCGAGGGCGAAAATATCAGGCAAGCGCAGGAGGCGACTCTGTAATTGCAAAAAGCCTGGAGAGCTCAAAACCTTAAAATAAGTGGTTATCCCATAGGAGCAGGAAGTGAAAGAGTTGGCATAAGGAAAAGAGTGAAATTTCGCGAGAATATCCAAGTGACTAACGCCGTGAGTGAATCAATCGGTCCAAAATTAACCGATGATTAGTTTTTAAATCCTTTCTCCATCCTACACATTAAGGGGGGGTGTGTATTTGGCCGCGTGTCCCAAGACAGAATACATCATTATAGAGTTTTTAAAAAATTTCCGACTAAATAGAAGATTGAGATTTGGTAAAAATGCTTCAATCCTGCATCACAAGCCAACGACGAAAACACCCGAAAAAAGATCCGGGTTCGACTCCGGGAGATAATTTCTATTTTCCGTAAGATAACACGTAAAAAGCTATTTGTCGACGTGCAGGCTTCTTTTCATTGCAAATTAAAATTAGAAAAAACTGGCTTTCGACCTTCGGACCTGGACTGTTTTAAAGGAAAATTAATCAAGGTTCTTATTCTCATCGTCGATTTGTCTTTGCGGGTAGAATCGGTCCACAAATGTCGTTCTTACTTGAAAATATTACGTTTTTAGACGTGCAAGTTTTTTATTGTTAACGACTACAGCATTGTTGCATAATTAGCAAAGTTATGTATATTAAGCTGGATTATATGGAAAACGAGACCTACATATTAATTGGGGATATTTCCTATATTAAGCGTAGGTGTACCTGAAGGAACCTATGTTTACACATTGGCAACTTCATGTAGCTGCCTCGATAGTCAATATCCCGTAAACTATCAGGTTTGCTTTACCTGATTATCCAATAATATTAACCAAAAACCTTTATCATGATGCCCCGATTTAAAAAATATTTTCAATAAATAAAATAACAATGTACTAACCAATGTGATTTAGTAGTAGATTTAAAAATGCAATTTTTGACGACAAAAGATGTCGCAGTCCTTCCGGAGGTGAGGATCATTATTAAATCCTTCGAGATAATATTCCGCGTCCCGAGCGGAAAAAGAATTTTTGATAGTAAGTCAACAACCAAACGCTCGCAATTTCCTGGTAAACCGTATCGCATGACGTCAAAGGCATCCCATCACAGCGAGAGAGGAATAGAGGGAGCAATTTTTCTCTCTCGCGACCGCCGAATATTTCGTTTCACGAAACACAGAAACGCTTTAACTACAATAACAACATTGGGGGATGTTTACCCAACAAAACGGCTAAAGGTTTCCGGCTTTATGAACCGATCAATCTAGCCTTCCAAAGCGACCTTTTCATCGCCTATAGTGGTTTCAAAACAAAAAATGGCTCCATTGGTATATCGCCGAACGCGCTTATCTAAACGAAGGGAAAGGAAAGTTACATAAATATTTCCTTTGGGACGAGAGATATGAAACAATGGAACAGCTCTGCCCTTGAAAGAAACGCGTTAATCTTTCAAGCCTAGGGTACTTAGTGGTGTCGCCGGTTTGGACGGCTCACACGACGACCACAAAGACGTAATTAGATAAGAGAAATCAAACAAAAGAACTGAGATAAGAAAAATCCTGAAAAGTAAAACAAACACGTAGTCATTTCATACATCGCCAGAACATCTATGTACAGTACGTGGCATTGGCAGAAGTGTGGCTGGAGTGCCTGCCTCCCAACGCTAAGGTCGTGGGTTCTAACCTTGTTTTGGGAATGAATCTGTCTTTCCCGTTGCTACTGTTTAAAGTGCTCTTCGTAAAAAGGCCATGGAGGTGTTTTTTTAAAAAGACACGGTGAAAATAAATAAAATAGAAATTGTCTTAAGCATGATGACGGCGCTACGCAAATTATACATGAGCAATTTCGACAAAAATATGCAACGGAACCGGAAAGAAAACAAATCTTTTATCTTCGTAAGAACGAAAGTTTTTAAGACACCGAAAACGTTGTTTCGCTTGAGCAATGGAAAATTTCCGAGTCAAAAATTGCCACAACGAAATTCTGAATACTTACGAGCTTTGCGTGACGCGAATACACACGTGACATGATTATGTGGGTCAGTATGCATTTTTCACGATGCGGACGCGGGCCATTATTTTTCGCCTTATCCGGGACAATCTCCGTTGACAGCTGTCCCGCGTCAATCGGAACGCTAACATGAGATGTGTTACCGATTCCGCCCCACAGGTGCCCGCCGTCCAAGGCCATGGCACGATTTCGGGGTGAATTCATTCTCGGTAGACATGACGACCTTCGTCTACAAAGAAGCGGTGGAGGCGAATTTTCCCCAACCCAAAGCATTTTTCGAGCAAATCCCGAAAAGCGAGAGAAATCCAGGGACAAAACGCTATAACTGAACTGATAAACCAAATTCCTTAATAAGACGGCACTGAATTTTTTTTATCTATGGAAGAATAAAGACAACGAGTGACAATATAACAACGAATTTTATAAATATCTTTTTCATACATAATATTTCTAATAACAGTTGTTTATTTCGTATTGATGTCTATTGCAACGTATACCTTTATTGTATTTATTGGATTTCGGTAAAAAGAAACTCCTATGCCTGCACCTAGGCAAGCGAATTTTGAAATTCGAACCACAAATCCGACAAGAATACAAGACGCCCGAGAGTATAGTAAAAAAAGTTATTTAAAATAACCCTCGTACAAGAAATAGTTGGGTTCTGCGAGACGCACCCTGCCATTCACCCAGCGGTTGAGATGCGCGGTGAGGTGCAAGATGCTTGTATAAGACATCCACCACCCATCCTGGATAACAATACGGTCGATCTTGATCTGTAAAGGAATACAGTACACCTCCTTCGTTTCCTAACCTCCCCGAGGCTTCCTGAGTGCGCTCAGATACTTCGTCTCCCTTTTGGGATACGACCTCGTAACATCTTGAGGTAAAAAAAGACGCTCGACGCATTGAACTCTCTGTGGACACAAGACCTTCACAAGGTGCGATGGACTCGAAACTCAGACGACGCCTTTCTTTGGACCCACATTTCGAACGGCGCTAAAAACGTCCCATTACAGCGCAACGCCATGTCCTAAAGCTATTATAAGAGTCAAGCAAAGCATCATAAACGAAAATTAGTTTCTGATATAGCGCCATTAACACTATAAAAACGTTTAGTATCGAATTGGCGTATCTTTTTTGAGTTGTCAAGCCAGGAGTTACAGGATTAAGTAATCCGGTTGTGATTCTACGAAAAATTAATCGGGTTTACAATCTCTCATTGCGTAACATCGAGTGTGCGTATTTCTGGCTAATAAACCTCTTGGATTATTATAGCCTTAACTTCTTACACGCCAGACACACAGGGAAGGATGGGAACCCGGTGCTGGCATTAGCCTACTCTTAACGAATAGTCACAAGGGGGCCAACTGCTTAACGTCCCTTCCGAAGGGCGGAGCGCTGACTTGCGCGGTCTCCTCTCCGACCTCCGCCGGATTCAAACCTGGGACCGCTCTGTGGAAGGCCATTCCACTAACCACTCCGCCACCGCCACCCCTTTACCATCCTTCGATATACTAACAAACGCATGACAATGAAACAAACTTTAAACTAAAGACCACCTATAAACTATCGTGTAAGAGCTCTGAAGACGAATTGAAAATTGAATTTTTTTAAACCGTACAAACGTTTCCTCGAAGCAAACTATTTAACTGTAGGGTTACATGAAATAGTATCCAAGTAGTTTTTATGTAGTTGGTATATTTTTTCAACTTTGGAACGAGAAATGGAGAAGGATAAAAGAAAACACAAAAGATACATGGCTGATTAGCCATTATCATTATGCAAGACATAACGGTGCGAGGACCGCACGAGACGGAAGGCCGCGACTTTCTCCTAGCAATTAGACGTGAGAAATATCACGGTCGCTTCACAAATTTTCCCAATTTACATGTACGAAAGCCAACTTCGTCGGAGTTGGAAGAGACGCGAAAATTAGACGGAGGAACGCAAGATACGGAGGAAGGAATTAAAAATAACCAAGGGCGCCAGCGAAAGACAAGGTTAACGTGTGATACGTAGCGGTGGATCTCGGAAAGGATGAGATAAAATAAAAAAACAAAGCAGGAAATACAATGAAGGCATTTACGGAAAGTGTGAACAAAATACCCGGGCATAACCTGGAAATTTTCCGTGCCAAATTCACGACGAAATAGCAAGCCGAGGAGTATTAGCAAAGATCCGCTTAAAAATTAGGCACAAACCGCTATCCAACAAAATTCTACAATGCCGCCACAATGCTTCACTCAAAACTGTGCACTGTTGAGGCCAATTCACGCAAAAGAATTGATTTTTCACTTTCGCATACAATTTCAACCACATAACATCACCAGTTCCATATGCTTTTAAAGATGAGACTTGTTTGCAAGTTTAATAAGTCTCGGAGTTGATGACAGGCCAAGAAACACACAGAGGTTCGGAACTTTAGAAGTTAAATAACACTTCCTATTAGCTAGCTAATTAAATATGAACAAGCAGGTGTCATCACCAACATTATGGAACTGGCACGAATTTTAACAACAGGTTGATGCAAAAAAATAAATCTCCTATAAAGACGGCAAAAAAATCCATAAAAATTCACAATCTCGAAAGCGGAGAAATGAAGTTTTTCTGAACTTATCCCGAACAGCAGGCGATCCTAATTACAAATCCCGAAGCCCTTTCTTTTTCAGTCTCTCGACAATTTTAACTCCCGATGAAGACCGATAACTTCACACCTCCCTCCGCCACCTGATTTCCGCTCGCTAATGAACTCATCGCCCAATGAAAGGGCACCGAATCGTCTCTCCCTTTCTCTTCCCTCACGATGGAACAAAAAGCAAGGACGGTCCCTTAATAAACTACACCCACACAGCGATAGGAAATTCGACGGAAGAGAGCCATGCGGCTCGAAAACCGCGGCCAACGACTTGGGATTTTTTTTTACCGCCGCGAAAATGGACCAGCCAAACGCGACTGGTTCAACCATTGGTTGCATCAAAATTTCCCCTTTGAGAGTGAAATCGCGATCGGATTAAAGGCCCTCGTTAAATCTGACATCAGTGAACTCGATGGTTAAAAAAAAAAAATTCGGGCATAAAGCCGAGACCGCTCGAACCGATGATCCAATTAACTCCTGGACCCATAAAGCGTCCGAAAAAAACGGACGAGCGTTTCACCAAAAAAATGTAGCCGTAATTCACCCATCTGGTTAGAAAATCCGCCACTGATTTGTAAACCACCAAGCGGATTCCAGGCAGAAGGAAGAGTTCTAAGCCTCGTCTATCGAACTTTCATCCGTAGATCCCGACGGACACCTAGAAAACGACGAAATTTGCGAACGAAAACCTCCATCCGCGGAGGATGGACGTTTCCGCGGATAATCCGCAGACGTCGAATGTCATCCGAACCACCTTCCGCGCCCGAACGGCCTTGACAACAAACGCGAACCGTCGCCATACACGGCGGCGGCGCCATCGTCCAAAACCGCCAGTTTCCACTCCGGATGAAAGAATAAGATTTTTAAAAAAATGGGAGAAGCACGCGCGGACATCGGCGCGAGATTAAAAAAAATCAAATGGAGACTCTCTCGACGACGGACCGATAACGCGGGAGGTTCCACGGGACGTTACGGAGAAGAGAAGAAAAATATTATAATTCCAACGCTCAGATAAACGGGATCAAACGCCCGGTCAAGTGGTCAAAACAAACTTGACCTGCGATTCGAAAGAAATGGAATCGATCCAAGAACGCAATTTCATTTGTCGTCTCGGATCTCGTAACAGACCGATAAGGGACGGGGAGAGAAACTCCGCGACGCGGAGAGAGAGCAAAAATAACATACTTGACAAAGTCCCCTCGACCGTTTTAGAAGTTAAAAAGAAATCATCCGATAGCGTAGAACGAGAACTCGTTTCGCCGCGCTCCTGTCTCGCGAAAACAAAGACGTTCGCCAAGGGACGACGAAAAAGGCAGTGATATAAATCAATCGCGGGTTCGAATCCCGCCGCGAGTACTTTTAGAGATCGTCCTCGCTATTCTTATTGTTGGCGCGATCGCCTGCGCTGCCGACAATAACTTAGGTGCCGATGATGTGACAAAATAAACTGATGTGGGCAACACATGACTTTCTGCATAGTTATGTGGCAAATTACATGTTGTTAGCTCTGGGATCGTTGTCAATATTTACTTCCGGTTGACAATTAAGAAACGAAAAAGGAGCGTTACTCAGACGTAACTAAGCGTCAATTCTTAACAATTTTCTTCGGTTGGTGGCGTGGTGGTGGCAGCTAAAAATATGGGATATCTCTTAAACAATGCATTATATGGAAAAATGTATCAAACAAAGGTTGTAGAAAATGAAATTTCCTACAACTTTTTTCCTATACATCTTTACATTTATAAAATATTAAAGCAAATATTTCAAAATAACGGATAAGTGACAAGAGTAAACACCCACTTCCGGTTGACCGATTTTTACCAAAAACTAATCAGATCTTCTGACTTTTATAAAAATGTTAAATATAAAATTTTGCGTTGACCTGATTAATAGTTTTTGAGTTAGAGCGCCCACAAAAAACTATCACGTACAGACTGATAGACACACAGACACCATCGAGAAAATAGTCAAAACGTGTTCAGGGGGCCTTAAAACATGCATTTCCGTTGAAATCTCGAATTCGATTTTTTTCATGAAAACAATACTTTCCGTATACTTTGTATATGGAGAAAGTAAAAATACACCTGCGGCAAGTCGGAACAGCTGTCGTTCAAAAACATTGGGCATCGGCGACAGATATTTTTTAAAAATCGCGTCTTTGAAGGGAATGATCCACATTCGTTTATTATTTTAAAAAATAGAAGAGGCGACATCCGCAAACTTAATTATGGAAAAATACTGTTCACTCTCCGCTATTTGATTCTGCACATTTAAACATCGACCAACGGAATAGATCCGAAACTATTCATCGGAAACGGTCTATGTTGCCAAAACACGAAGCAAATGATGAAAAAAATCCACTCCATCGTCCAACATCGTTACGTTCATCCTCAAGAAACATTCGCGGTTTTTCATTCGAGAAATAATCCGTGCCCCCTTTGCTCACAGATACATAAGCTCGAAGGAGTTGGTTTTACGCGAGGAGACTTACAAATGCCCACAAACAAATGGGAGAAAAAAGATCCGAGGATTACGAGATGAAATCAAACTGAAAAAAAAATCCGAACACCAAACGCGCAACTGAAAAAAAATGTTTTCGTTTGGGAACTCCACGTAATGCTATGGACATCGTCGTAGACGGATGCATTCACACGACCAGCATAAGGTCAACGATCTATGTTCTCAGGAATGGCTAAGAAGAAAAAGAATGAACGACGTTTTTGTGTGAAATGGATTCTTAGACTTGTCTTTAAAGTCACGAAACTTAGTACTCGTGACTTCCTAATCAAGGACAACAACTTTTCCGAGTCGTAGCAATTAATTACAAGGACGAATGCAGACCGAAGAAATAAAACAATAAGAATCCTTAATACTAGGAATGTATAACGAATGCATGAGAGGCACTTTATTGAAAACGCGTTTCAAAAACTCCTCTTGAAATTAAATTCATATTAAAATGTTCGATTTCCGTTCGCCCTGCAAAATACCAAGAGAAAAGCGTTTATTCCGCGCAGTTTCGTCTTTTCAAATTTAAACATTAATAAATGTGTCGAACTAAGTTCAAGTACAGAAAAGAAAAATGATAATGGATAATAGTTCGAGAAAGACTGAATTCTTACGAGACGGCAAAATCAGTAACGCACACAAGAAAAAGTTTTTGTTTTTCAATACAGCAGTAAAAACAGGAAATCAATTACTTCCAAAACTTTCAAAACGAGAGAAGTGAAATTTACAACTTCTATGAAAACATATGATTCGAAAACTTTTTACATGCATAAACATTTTCGAAAGTTGTACACTACCGAGACTGATCGTCCCGCTCTCGGACAGCCGCGGTAAAAACAACATCCAACATGCTAACAGAAAAACGACGATATGTCCCATCAGTTGGAGAAAATGTTGGAGGCAATAATAGAAAATTACAAAATGGAGTAGTTTTAACTCACCTTTATCAGAGGAACCGGCAGAAAATCCAACTAAAAGTGTAAAAAACACGAGCAAACACGACATCCACAACGTTGCGTTCAACGCCATTGTGCTTCCTTGGTTCACTGACGTCACTCGTCATTTCTCCAGACTACTACCACTTGATACAGCAGCGCCTTGGAGGCATAACGTGAAAACACGTAAACACAAACTACTCCGCCATCTGTTAATTGATATGCAAACTCCGAAGAGTTTGGTAAGTTATTTTTAAAAACAACCCTTTCTAACTTATGATATTGCTACAGAATGAAAATATAAATGATAATTTTCAAATACATTGTCGAAGTGTTTATTTACCTAAAGGAACCAATTATTGATCAATATTTGATAAAAAATTTTTATGAGAAAAACAACTTCGTATTCCAACCTATAAAAATTAATTATAATAAAAGAAGAATAATTCAAGATAAATTACTATGAAACGAAATGAACTTTAGTGCCGAAAATGTAGTTTTTTTGTAAATAAGTTTTAGCTTTTTAGCTATCTTTTACATTCACTATTGCCAAGATTTTCTCTCGATTAAATTTCTTTTAACTCAGTCTTTCCTTCCATGCTTTAAACCACATATGAGTTGATTAAAATAGTTTTTATTATTTTATCAGTGTTAAAGGGAAAATTAAAACAATTCATGGCTATAAACACTTTTTATAAATAACATTTATGAAGAAATAAGCTTTGAAGAGTTTATATTCAAAGAGAAAACAGCAAATGTGCACATCATTTTGTAGTCGTGATGCAGGTTATTTAAATCTTTTCGTGAGAGCCAATGAGTGACAAGGTTTGCCTAAAATGATAAATTAAATAATTGCATTTTGTTTGATTATAAGGAAAAGGAAGAGTGAATATCCTAATGGTTTCCCATAAACAATTTTATCGTGTCAAATATCATTTGGAGCGGGCATTTCAGTCTTTCTTGCATGAACATGAACAGCATTTATTTTAAGTTCACAAAAATTATTCCGCGAGAAAATACAAAGTTAAGAAATATTTACTTCGCATGAAACACAAATTATAAATAAAACTATGCACACAATTATTTACTATACTATTGCAAATAGGAGATTACCTTTCATTTGCCATATAAGTGGATTAAATTATATCTCATCATCATTCGTGTTCTGTCTTACGACAGGTCCTATCAATTCATTGATTGGTTTTGACTAGGGAATACTTATACAACAATAAATTTATCCGTAAACTGCTGAAATTGGTATGGATAAAAATGTACTTCATTTCAACTAGCAATGCGGTTATTGGACTGTGGAAACATGCTACTGAACATATTTAATGAAAATAAAGAAGTAATTATAAAGCTATCCGTAGTAAACGAGACTATATAAGGTTATATTAAAAACCTTCTTTAAGTCTCTTTTCAAACAAACAAGACAATTTATTTTCAAATTCCTTTCCCAAACTAAGGAGGATATATAATAGGTTTCTAAAAGGATATCGAATACTTCGTCTAATTTAATTTTTTCGGAGCAGAAAACAAGTTTCGAGGAGAAGAAAACGAAAGGCTTCAATCGCATAATTCCGACTAAACCTCTGGCCATTTTTTGTTAAAATAATGCCAAACCGACTAAATAGTCAAGTAAGCCGTGGGAGAAACGAATAAACAAGTTTTACCATCATTTCGGGCTAGCAACAAGATTTTCAAAGCTCGAGTCACTGGATTTCCCGAATGCTTGTAGTGTACGAAGCTACCGACAGATGGATGTGACAAGTAAATTTTCACGAACTGGGAGGAGAGAAAATGAAGTTTTAGTCCATAGGTGGTATTATCTATATGGCGGGGCAAATTTGAAGTTTCCAATGCACCGGCGGGACGGATTAGAGCTTAAATGGGAAGTAAATATTCTGAGATATAAGTGAAAAATCAAATCTAAATCTGGTTTTTACTAATATTTAATAACATTTCAATATTGACAATTTTACTGTCATAATTTGAATTAAAAGAAACATCAATCTGTGTTCATAAATCTCTTTTTCATAAAATCATCGTGGGCCTCATCAAACGCTCTTTGGGGTTGCCCGTGCCCTAATCTTCGATGTACGATTATCATTGATTACCTTATGGATACTCTTGGAGTTGCCAATATTAGCTTTCGTGATGGAGGGAAAATTTTCATTTGTAATTTTAAAATCTCTTAATGCTTCCATAGAGTTTGCAACAAAATGTTTATCTTTTTATGTAGATTTAGTATTTAATGTATTTTTCTTATACGGAAAATGAAGTCGATGAATGTACAACTCAAATAGAAATTTTACGTCACCATTTAGCGATCTCGTTTGTCATTCTTATATCGTTTACCTATATTTGACAGTCATCTAACTTGTCAAACTTTTTTCAGTATTAGCCAGCTGTGTTCTTATCAAATAAAATCAAGTTAATATCTTAGTATTCATTTTTCTCGCGAAATTATCCGATGCTTAATTTTTTTGGAATTTATATAACTTTCGATGAGTTAGGTCCGCCGAGGACAATTTCGTTTGATAGATTTGATGGGCCGACATAAAAACGCTACAATGCAAAATTTTCATTTCGTACAAAGCATTTAAAGAACGATGATCTTAATTTAGATAGTCCTAGATTAGCTAAAGATTTGTATGGCAAATGCAATATTTTTATTCAAAAATAGATGCAAGTAACATATAGTTTGATGGCAAAACTAAAAGAACTATGTAATATCTATTTCTGTGAAGTAACATTTCTAAGCATTATGGGCAATGTATTATCCACCTAGTCACTTTAGCGTTACATTTTCAATCATGCTTTAATTTCTGTAGTGTGATTCAAATTTACACACACACACACATTATATATATATATATATATATATATATATATATATATATATATATATATATATATATATATATATATTCGTCATTGACGAATCAAATAAAAGTATTATTTGCTGTATTATTAGTCAATTTCAGTGTGATTCCTTGCCTCCTGTATAATAATGCCAGGCGTATTGGAATGTGAATAGATAATTATTATCGAAGGAAACATGTAATTCTATATACAGCGTAATAAGAAATACTTTTAGTCTCTTTTGACTGTAAAAATGGATTTATTAATGTACAAAAGAAAACTGGCAAATATTTGCCAATATGGTAAACAAAAATTCAGAGATCTTATGATTAAATATATTTTAACTACGATAAGGTGAGATGAACGTCTTCTTGAGTCTCTGCTTGCCGGATTCATTCATTACTGCCTTGGTCCATGCACATTAGCAGCTTCTGAAACAAAATATAAAAATTCTTAATGATCATAGAATATTTAAAATTTAATAAATTTTTATTAGTTTAATGTTTTTTTACCATTCCTTGATCTAACAGAGCAGTTGGCCATGAACACAGACTTACATTTCACATTTTAAAAGTAAAATCTCTATATTACTCTACCCAGGATAAATTAACGCAATTAGAGAATCATATAGCCTTGTCAGATCGGCAAAGTTTAGCTTAAAATAAAGTAAACAAAATTAAAGGAATCATTTATTCACGACAAAGTATCACTTGAAATTTTACACGTGAAAATCATAACTAACTTTTTCAATTACTTTATTGCACTATTATTAGCACTTATGTGCTATAGGTTTTTACGGGAAGGATTCTTAAATTGCCTTAATTATGTTTATCTCAATATTCTCAACGGAATAATAAAGTCAATGTTCAAAATGAAATCGTGCTTCTTAAAAGTCTGATTCAACTAGAGGCACATTACCGCCAAACTCCAAGAAGTTGGCGTGTTTTCCGCATCAAAGGAAAGGCGACGTTGTAAACTAGCACATATATTTTGGAGAGAAAGCAGCAGTTAGAGTGCCTCGTTCATTGTAATTCTATTCTCTGCCGCAAGAGACCGTTAGAGATGGTTTATTCGCAAATCTTCTTGATAGTTGCGGAATTAAAACAGACTATTATAGACAATTCAACTTTCCGAAAATTTTCTTGCGTTATTTAATAATTACTAGCAACGCCAAATAACTTTAATTTTGCAATATATAAAAAAAGGCATATTGGATACCTTGGGAGTTCGTTTTTAAATGGCGAACGAACATGTAAATTACAATCAATGAAAAGGAATTCGAGGTTACTAATTAGGAAGTAATCTTTCTTCCTAAATTTTTAAAACTGACCACTATTCATAGCACTACCTCTTATATACCCATTGCGCGTAGGCAAGAGGGAATTAGCAGGTCGTAAAAAAAAGAATTAAAAAGTCATAAATTTGATTTTTAGGTATTAAGTCATATATCTCAGTTATATCTATATACTATTATTCTGGCTGCATGCAAAAATATCCTATTCTATGACAGATTGCATTAAAACGATAGATATTTTGTTTTATTACATTTTCTATGACTGGCTCAATAAAATCAGTATAATGAGTATTGTTACACATATAACTAGTGAGAAATCCACATATCACAATCATCACAAATCTCTCTGGTTAACTTGATTTTTATTTCACTTTTTTCTTTAACATCATCACACTCTAAACAATAAAATAGTTTATAAAAAATAATAATTAGCTCTACATCTATTCACTTTAAATGGTAACGATAGCTTTATCCTCAAATCTTCGATCGCAATGAAATAACTTCTTAAAAAACAAATCATTCTTCGATTTAAATTAATCAAATCGTATTATCCTATAAAAAACAACAATAAGCTAATGATTTAAAAAAACCGTTCGAATTGTTCGATTTCTTTTTCAGGAAATATTTCTTTCAGTCTCATCTCTAACATATTTCTCGATCCGTTCACACGCGAGCAACAAAGTTTTCCTCGACGCTTCGTTAACAACCCCGGAATGTTATTCCCACGACTTTTCATTTCGCATTTTTCCAAACTCCATTCCACCCATTCCCGACTTTCACCCATCCCCCTCCTTTTTCTGCATCTCTGCCCCCCTCTCCCACCTTCCCCGCGAAATTCGTTATGCACTCAGAGCTCGTCCTTACTGGGCGGAGTGGAGGATGCCTTCTTCCCACCCCCGCCCTTCGCCCTCATCCCGCCCCCAGGCCTTGGCCGCACGTCGGAGGGCGTGAAAGAAACGGACGTCGATTCGTTGGTGACGGTTGAACGACGATGACGCGGAAGTTCTTTACCCGCCGGGTCCGGGTCTGCCAAGCTTATGCTGGAAGAGCTGGCGACGAGCTGGGATGATCTGGAAAGGGAAAGAAAGAAAGAAAATAATTCACTCGTTGAGAAACGATAATATAATGGGCTCTCGGAGCGCCTATTTGCGAGTCGAGTATGACGTCGATTTTGTTGGTTTGCAACATGGTAACGTGGTAATTTTTTTAACAAAAAATTGTCGCGTCGTTCGCGTAACGTCTTGAAATACGATAATTCCTTTCGTAGCACCTATATTAGTCACAAATAAATTCCGGCTGTAAATCTGGGGTCGACAGATTTTTGCTTAGCAATTTCTGGGGGAAAAAACTGGTTTCTCTGTAAGACGTGTACTTATGTCTAATAAATTTAGAGAAAAGTGAAGATTAAAAGAACGATCTTCTATCCTAGAGTAATGAATAGCGACAATATTTTGTTCATCTCAGTCTTATTTATATTTCTGGAAAAAACATCCTTGCTTACTTTGCAATGCGAGTTTATCCTCACTCTTTTTAGTTGTTTTTTGGCAAGTCCATTAAATAAATGCAAAAATTGACGAAAAAACTCAGGCAACGACCTTTAAGGCAATTTAAAGGAATATTTTTAACTTGTCTTTTTACTGTTTGGTTTATCTTCAGGTGAAAGTACTTTCAGAAAATTACTTCATATGACTCGATGCCAAGAGAATGATCCGAGAGGAATGTCTTGGCGTTTTGACTGGCAATCTACCACGATTCCCAGTTGCACGGGTAAGAACAGTTTGAATTGCATTCTGAAAGAAAAATTCATCGCAATTTAATCTCCCCCTTCTCCAAAATGAAGCTTGGAAGTCAATCCAACTCTTTAAGTCCCGTTAAATCTGCAGTGTGAAAGTAATTCGTTTTCTAGTCCACAAATGATTTGTAATTTAATAAAAAAATGTTTTCCAGCGATCGACTTTGCGAAACAAAATTCGGATTAATTTTTGGATGCGATTATTTAATCTTTGAAATATCAATTCGAGGAATTTTCAACACAATTCGTAGGAATTCAAGGGCGACATAAAATGACAGAAGACATAAAAAGCAATAGTATCGTAATTTTTTTTCGGAGAGAACATGAGTTACACCCGAAAAGCTTTCATTATGTACCTTGTTGCCACAATGTCTCGCTCTATCTTTCCTCTTCCTCAAGTATATTATATATATATATATATATATATATATATATATCTGGAAGAGTCTAAGGGAGGCCTTCATACGTCAATGGATTGAAAAGGACTGATTATATATATATATATATATATATATATATATATATATATATATATATATATATATATATATATATATATATATATATATAATTAAAACATAAAAATCACATCACATTTCACGCTTCTGTATGTTAGTTCAAAAGCTTTGAACCATAAGAAGATCATCTGAGTTTCCCAACTGCTACATTTTTTTCACCGTTCTTTAAGTATAAATTCACAGTTCCCAGGTGAATGAAAAGCGTTCGATGGCTTCATTAAGTTTAAACACTTTGCATTAAATGATGAAAATTTTCAATGAACGATCAGCGATTTCGTTTCATTCGTTCGGTTTTAAAAGTAAATAGGTTGTTGCTCACGGAACGTAGTTTTTTCTCGGCTTCCACGAAAAGCGAATTCAGGTAGCCATTGGAATCGTTTCGTTTTGCATCAAACCCTTTCTCGGCAACTGTCGAAGTTTCTTTCCACCGGTGTAGTTCTTTACTCTTTATTTGTGCTCTAATTGCTAAGATAGGTATATAACGCGGCCGTCTACCGTCCAGTTGGAAACGGGGCTATGCTTTTATTTGGTTTGGTCTCGTCAGACTAAGTGGAACATAGAATCGAGGATTTTAGGCGAGGCGGTAGACTGGAGAAATCTCAGCACTGAATTAGACTCGATCTCTGTGTGTTACTAACATTGAGAAGATCCATTAAGAAGATCCCGAAATGGCGAAACAATGTCACGTACGGATTTATGTCGAAGAAGCCCTTAAGAACAAGATCGTACGCATCTCAAGCGGGGACCGAAGAAGGCTTCCTCATCTTCAAATCACGCTATGCGTTTGCTTAAATTTTCTAGCATTGATTGACGGTGGCATGTCGTGAAAAAGGTGAAAAGTGTAAAACGCAAACATTTAAGTGTAAGCACCCGTTTCGACTGATAATAACTGCAAGGAGACGTAAGGATTTATTTATACTTTTGAACGAGAAATTACGAGTATATATTTATTATGGAAGCAAAGGCCATACTAATATAACGCATGTTTGTATATTTTGAAAATAATCATGGCAATTGAAAAGCGATTGTATTTATGTTCATTCCTTTGATATTTTTTGCAACCGCATCGGCTGCGATACAAAACTTAGAAATCACATTTCCAAGCTTTTTGAAATTTTTCATCCGAAAGTCGATAATGATGGACGTTTTCATTAGAAAAAATCGTAAAAGAATTTTCCCTGGTCTAAATTTTCAATATATTTCCTTCCACGACGAAAACGTGTCTCGAAGATCAAAGTTTATAGTATAGTAAATAAAATGTTTAATGATTTCAATCTGTATGTATCTGCATTAAATAAGCGAAAAAAGGTCAGCCAGACCGGTGAAAACATAAAAACGTAGACGCTATTTATAGCCGGTCTAACAATAATAAATTGATTAACAATTTACTCGCTAAAGATCAACCACGAATAAGAATGATATTGAAATTAAAATTTATTCAATTGAAAATTATTATTAATATGAACATAAAAACCAGTAAGAAAACATATATATATATATATATATATATATATATATATATATATATATATATATACAATATCGCAGCGTATGTATGATTATAGTATTAGGTTGATATTTTGATTTAACGTTGGATTATTGGTGCGAAAAAATCCGGTATCGGACGGGCTAGGGTAGCTGTCGAGTCGCGTCGGGTATGGGATGAACTCGGACCGCATAATCACCCACAGAGCCGAGTTAGGACATAAATCTCAGCCCGTGCAGTGGCACGGCCTATATAAAATCGGCCTAGCCTAAACGTGAAAGAAAAATCTTTCTGGCCTCAGCTTTATTTTTTTAAACAAGAAAAGGCTGTGTCCGTAGAACGAAGTTCTATTAGTGTTTAGTAAATTCCAATCAAAGAATTAAAGTTTTAATTAATTTATAATGCCAAATTATACTCGTACAGGATACAATGCAAGAAGTACAATATCCCAGCTACTTATATTAGGACAATTTGTAGTTGAAATATGGAGGTATATATTTGTCCATATGGATGAGATGTAAATGCTTAAGCAAGGAACTTCCTACCGACGCTAAGGAGAACGCTATAAGAAAACTATGTCGGTAAAAATTAATGTATTCTCTGACATAAGTTCGATTTGTAGATATTCCAATTAGTCGCGACGAATTTACAAATGAAAAGAAATAATCAAAAAATTAAAGTAAAATAAAAAAAATCATATCTCATTTATAGCAGTAAATATAAATTATTGAAGAAGCCAAAAATAGTATTCTAATCCACCCATAATCAAGAGAATTCAAAAGCTGTAAAACAGTTAAAAGAAGTAGACACGAGCTTCCATTGGAAGAGAACTTTAACAAACTTAAAATTCGTTCCAGGTTGGTTTCTCCAATCCATTTTCCCTATAAGTGTAAACTAAGCGAATTACTCGAAAAGAAGGATTTTTTAAAAAGAATCTACTTCCGATGAATCGCCACTGACTGCGGCTGCTTTGTTGAGGAAATGCCTATCTGCTTTTCCCGAAATTTTTACGGCTATCGAAGATAGACGACTTTTCAAGAAATTTTTCATCTAGGAAAGATATTGTAGACTTGACCGGAGGGAAAGGAACTTGACTCAAGTAATATTATTTCGTCAATCTTTGCGTCCGTTTTGTCATCGCTCGAATTAATGAAGGCAATCATTTTCACCACACTCGAAGGCAACAAAAATGTTTTTAGCATCGTCGATTACTGCGATATGCGTGTCGAGCGTTCATTTACTCTGGTTTGAATAGCTAATTGGGAAGAAGGCACGTCCGCATATGTGGTGTAAGTTTCTTGATCTGTAATCGACTCGCAAACAAACGGGCCCTGTTTAAAATTTCGCGTCCGTAACGTCAACCCTTTCATTTCTCACCATTTTTTTAACGGTCGCGCGACCATAAATCTTTCCAATTTATTTCGATCGTCTTTTTTCCCTATCCCTCCCGAATGCCCCTCCGGGTTTTCAAAGCACGAGTTCTTGCCGGTGAATGTACGAGTAAAAAAAAAGAAAGAACATTCGTGTTTAATACGTGACGACGCTGCCGATATCATCGTGGATCCTCCCTCTCCTCCTCCTTCCACTCACGGCTCCCGTTTTTCCTCATCTCATCGCTCCAACCAAACCGACCCATCCCGATTAAATTTAAGATGGCGCCGAGAAAAATAAACAAAACGACGAAGATAAAAAAATCGTCCGCGCACAACGTTTTCATAGGCGCCAGGAGGACTTGATTTCCTCAACATTCCTCAAAGCTAAACAGGTTCAAGGCCTTCCTGCATCGCATGCTTCATACTATCTACTCGACCCACTCCACGGCCATATAATAATCAATCGCAAAACTGGTTACATACGATGGCCTCTAGATAAACAAGATGGAGGATAAAAACAAAAGAGGAGCGGCACGCACGCACCATCTCGTTTGAAATGCTCTGTTGATTGCTCTTGACTACGTTTCCGGCTTTTTTTGCAAGTTTTGTGATTGGTTTTGTAGCAAAAAAAACTTGCGTGCGAGAATATGTATAAAAGATTACTTATATAAGGAAGGGAAGATGCGTTAATATTCTGTAGGGAATTCCCATGTCTATAAAATGCCGGGTCGCGTTAATGGAAGGCTTTGACGCGCATATGGTGTAACGACCGCCGAACACAGTTCCTGAGGGCATTAAATTTTGGTATTTAAATGGATTGAGATGTAGCTACCAAAAAAGTTGAATAATATCGAGTGATTAGAGCAGTGTTTAATCGCGAAGACGCTGGTAAAAACTCGTTTATATTTGTTTCTCACGATTCATAAGACATTAAAAACAACATCAACTTGAAACTGAAAGAAGACTTCTTTTTCGAAATCGCTTGAAGAAAATTATTATCTGCTATTTTTTAATGATTTGGGCGGATAATTTTCAATCGTAAATTCATTTGTGAGGCGCAAATAATTTAGATAAAAACATTTGGCAAAATTAGAATTGGTTCTTAATTGAGAAAATGTAAATTTTAATTAAAATTTCTCTAAAAATAGAAACGGTAATTTTAGAAACATTTTCATCGAAAGAAAAAACAAAATGAATGTAAGATAAAATTTTCGCCATAATCAAACTGCTTGTAAATATTTTTCATCAAAACGCTTAAATAAATCAATTTAACTTTTAACTTATTTTAAACTTCATTTTCTATTCGCAATTCGGAAATTATTATGCCGATTCGTACAAAAGTTTCGGAAACTGTATTTTCTACTCGTCCTACGAAAACATATTTCCCCGTAATTATTATATTGCTGAGAAATATATCCTATTATTAAACGATTCATTCGTTCGAGTTTTAATCGGCGCATCTTGTTCAAGCAGCTGTAGTCATTTGTTTCGCACCAAGGCAAGGGCGTACAGGTGACGTAACGTTAAAAAGATAACATGCGTCCTGGAAAAACCAAGCACTCATATTTTTCACTGGGAGTGACAGGCAGTTTTTATTTTATACATCCTCCTCTTCGTATGATTATTTTTGTTTTTCGAAAGTAGGCGCCCTTTATAGGCGCAAACATTGGCCCCAGTTTTTTTTCTATCCCGCCCCCCGAACCGGTTTAAAGATGGCGCCAAGTTCAAAGACCGTTAATTCTACCTTGCTCTCATCCTCTTCCCTCCGTCCCCCGTCCCCCTCTTCCATCGACATCACAAATATAGGATTTTCATTTACGGCTATCGCTTTCGTCTTGTTTTTTTTTTAATTGCCGATTGTTGCTGATCTCAAAGGCTTTCCAAATAAGGCAAAAATTAGATACCGTAAATTCAGAGGAAGAGGAGTGAGGGAATTCCGAACGGGATATTCTAACAAAGACTTCCACATTTGGAGGCAAAAACAGAAGCAGTAGAAGGAATGATACCAATTTAGGAATGCATAAAATTTTCCCGAATTATTCGAGAGATGGTGAGATGCGCGGTGGAAATTCCATACCTTTTGAGGATCAAGTTCTGTATGAGACGGAACTGTAAAACAAATGCGAATAATTAAAAATAAATTCCTATTGTTTTCGCCCTTAATTAATTTGGCTGATTAAAAATGAACTATCAATCACATTTTGAACTGGAAATTACTGCTACCTGAGCAAGTCATTAGACGATCCGAATGAGGAAATTTGCAGGATTAGCCAACCAGAAAACAACAAATAACTGTAAATCCCATATTTATTTCAAGTTCGTCATTAATCGATTACAGGAGATATTATTGTTATTAACACATCTTCGAGTTTTGAACCCGACTCGATAGTCAAATTATATAACGATTACTTCATATTGTCCACTAAACTCAAGGTATTTATTGGATATCAATCAATTTGATAGACATTTAAATTACTTTTTCCTCACTATGTAAAAATAAAAACAATGATTCCGCGTTTTTCTCATTGCATTTCTTAAATCCCATCCTATCTTAAATCCTATCAAAAACTACGAGGAGTTATTAATTTGCCCTTGTTTCAGTTCATTTCTTTAAAAATAAAAATAAAATGAGTTGTCATTTGCTTGAAATATATCATTTGATAATATCAACATGTAGAGCTTTCCAGGGTAATTAATAATAATTCTTATCACATTTTTCCATATTTCTACATTAAAGTCGTATTGAAAGGGTTTAGTTAATTGTGACCGGAGTATTTTGTCAATTGTTCTTTAAGCACGTGTATGCCCCTCAGGAAATTTATTCTGAGAAAATATTTTTAGCAGAGAGCGCCGGCGCCAAAATTTTCCCCTCCTCCCCGCTGTAGCCCCCTCACCTGTCTCCGGCGGACAAGCCGGCACTGACAGTAACATCTCTTGGTCGAAAGTCACACTCCACTGTGAAAGCCACGTCTCCAGGCATGATGAGCTCATCGTCGTATTGGATGACAACCACATTGGAGTAAACATCGTTTTCCTGCAGTGAAATTGAAACGAAGTTATTTTTATGAGACACGAAGGCTAATATTAGACACATGGCGATTTAAAAAAATGAATGTTTCAATACGAGAGAAAAAACATGATTTCATTTTATTTTTCACTCGATTTCAAAAATATCCATTTTGCTGATTGAATTTTGTTAACTGTGCAGATGGGCAATCAGAGGGGGAGACAGGAGGGCCCTGACCTCAAGTTCAAACTGGTTAATTTTGTTGGAATGCGTGACATTTAACTAAATGGAACAAGAGGGGTCTGGTCAGACCATCCTTGTTCGGATTAGAATTAAAATAATTTTTTAAACTCTTATTTGACATTTTTATTATGGCCAGGGGTCTCAAAACGTGGAAATCGCCCGAGCCTCTCTTAGTCTCTGAAAGGGGCTGGTCATATCCGGTGCCGGTCATAAATAATTGCCAGGTTTAACCAAGAATGATCACGGACTTGTCTATGGACAGATTACCCTTAACGATGATGATATCAAGATGATTCCATTCGAAATCTGATTCGTGGGATAACTTTAGATTTACACGGCCCTGGCTTACATTTAAGTCGACGGCCGCCGCTCATTCTTCACAGAATATTCTTTAGAGCAGGGGTTATCGAAAATATTATAGACTAATTAATAATCATCAAAAATGACGGGTAGGGATGAATGAAGTACTGAATGAAAATAAAAAACTTCAATAAATATGCTTTAGCTAAGCATTAATTCAAATACCAACGTAAATAAACTATTCCATGGGCCACTTTCAAGATTTATCTAATCATACAAAATAAATATCAATTAAATCTTTATTATTGTACGCTTACGCTTTTAAACTTAAGTTAGTTACATAATTTTCTATACCGTTCCTTTGAACAACTTTGTGCAACACAAAAATACGGTTGAAAATGAAACCAATAATTTTTGTTACTATATAAACAAACCAAAGCTAAATTGTGTACAGCAATTTAAAAAAGGAATTATAATGATTATTTCCAATATCAGCAAAATACTAAATTTGTTATAAAAATTATAATATAAAAGATTAAAAATATACTTTTTAAACTCCGGTGCAAATGCATAAATTATTTATTTCGTTTTTGTCTATAAAATACACAAATAAAGTCATTATGACAGCTATAATCTTCACAACTCAAGAAATAGTATTCTTCGCCACATAAGTTGTTTAGAGAAATCCGAAATTCTGCCCCATGTCCAAATCCAGTTACCTTCATATTGGTATACCTTCATATGGCGACGATTTACGTTATAAAACGCTATAGGTATCTTTGTACTGGCAAAAAGGAATCCGAATAGAAAGATTATTTCAATGTTTTCGCATATCGCTTCAAAGAATTCTGTTTTATAGTAAGTTAGTGCGAGTTTGCGAGATTTCCTTTCGCGCGAGATCGCTCGCGATCGATTTGACTCTTTTCTAGTATATACGAGAAGCGGAATTTTATTACGTTATTTTTTATTTATTTACATTAAAAAATACGAGTTATGTATTTTAATAAAAGTCCTGCTCATTTCATAATCACTTTAAAATTCAACGGAAGTACGCGGCTATTGAAAAAATTCTCAAAGGGATACGTCAGCAAAAAAAGCTCTATACATAATGATGCGCGCGTTACGCAGGGACACATATGCCTTACGGTACGTTAGGTATATCATAACATAACGGCGGCTTACGAAGATGCAAGTGGTACCAGAAAGATCGAGAAGGCGCAATGTTAAACCGACCTTAACACTTGTCCCTAGCGGCACACTTTGAAAAAACTTGATCGCTTGGGGGAATAAACTTATCCAAATCTCCTGCCGATGGAGCAACGACCGTATGTCGAAACCGTTGGCACTTAGTCATGTTGCTGTCAAAAACATTTCGGCTTATCAAATTACTTTTCGATGGGAGCTCGTATTCAGGTAATTACAGGTAATGCAAAGCCATCTCGGAGAGCGAGCTTGTTTCGGAGAAAATAAACGTGGTTATAGGCGTAGCAGCTCAAATTTCCTCGGATTATTTGAAGGCAATAAAAATCTCTCTCGATTTTTAGTCTCTTTTATAGCTTGAAGGTGAATTTTGTTTGCATATTTTCACGATATATACTGAGGATGGTGATGCAAATCCCAGAGAATATCGCTGTTGTATTCATTAAAGTCGTATCCACCTTTTTGTTAGAGGATGTTGACTTAGTTGGAGGTTCTCTACAGATGATAAATATGGATGATTTTTCACTTTAAGCTATAAATATGTTGGAAGGAAGGCATTTAATAGCTAATTGAAATAATCGTTAAAATGCATCATCTGATCTAGGAAACGCAATGCATCCTCTAGAACAGGGGTCCCCAAACTACGGCCCGCGGGCCACACCCGGCCCGCGCAGAGATTTGGTCCGGCCCGCCTTATCAGCAACAGTATTCATTAGATATGATTTATGATATCTAAACGACATTTTACAAGTGCTTGGGTGAAATCTACTTTTAATATAAGCGAATTACATATAACAGAATCGAAAAAAAATTCACACAACTTGCTCTTTGAAATTTTCGCACGGCCATTTGAAATGCCGTATGTGGCCCGCACTGTGGATCATGATGTCTCATGTGGCACTTTCAGTAAAAAGATTGGTGACCCCTGCTCTATAACAAACATTTTTGTTAGAAATAATATTTTAATTTTTATTAAAATGGATATTTTCATTAAAACAGAGAGAATCGATTTAATTTCTCAACAAACTCAAACATTTTAGAAGATTACTTGTAATTGGTTTATACTGGTAGTTTATCATATTGAAGATTCCTTAGAAACGGCATAAAAATTTTCTATGTACTCTTCTTTGTTTCAGCAATAACGAAAGGTAACAAGGTATGAAACAGCACTCTAAGCATCGTCATCAAATTTACATTTAAATGCATAGTTTATCATCTATTTCGTTCGTATTCGACTTCGTTTTAACGAGGACCAACGTTAAATGTAAAATTAAAATTAGAGAGAGAGGGGGGGGAGGGAGAGAGAGAGAAGAATAAAGATCGCTTCATCTCCTGCAAGATAAAGCAAAATGTTATCGTTTATCGTCTAATGACGAGATAATTTGCGACATTATTTCACGTTGCTGCTTTTAGAATTGATGGAAGATCTTTGGAAGTAAGTAAAAAACTGAATCCTTTATTTCGAGTTCCAAGAACTTTGATAATTCTAATTGTTTTATTTAGAAATCAAAGGAATATTTTTAATAATGTTTACGGAATCATTTTAAAATCCCGCTCTATTATTTAGAAAACATGCATATTTTCATGGTTAATAGAAACATGTATCATAGTAAAAATAATTATATCGGTACGAAATATGCGATATAATGTGATGCGATATATTTACCAGTACAAAAATTACCAATATGTAGTCGAATCCCGATATCACGAACGTCTACACTCGAATTTTCGATGAGTCGAAGCAGATATTTTTCACATCCTTTTTTCGTACACTTTAAAATGAAGGTCTATACCTCAAAGTTTCGATAAATAGAACTTTTTATGCTTTCCCTTGAGGTTTGAGTTATTGAGATTCGAGTAATTGAGGTTCGAGTTATCGGGTTTGGACTGTATATCGATACGCAACGACTGAGTAGCGCCTATTTTTGTGGGACGGCCCATTCGCAGCGGGTGTTCGTCACAGTTCGTTGAATGAAGATTGATTTTCCCGTGATCGATTCTTGATTAATCGCATCGAAGAAAAGCGAGTATCATTTCGCCGAAACCGTAGTGACACGACCGAAGGAAAACCTGAATTCTCGGCCAAGTCATTCACTTTAATAATGGGCCCTGCGTTTTTCGAATTCACTCACGTGAAATGATGGTGCTTTTCCAAGAGTCGTGGTAAGCATTTAATTCCAGGAGGGATAATGGTAACTGCTTTCGAATATTAAATTCACGTACTAATCAAAACTCTAACTCCTTACTCTAAGTTAGCCATATTCTTTTAGTAAAATACTTAGCACTGTATTTAATATTATTCGATTAATTTGTCAAATTGAGCCAATTAAAAATATTTATACAACACTAGTTCCATATCCCTTAGATTTAAAGCAAAACTTCTCATTGTTAAATTAATTATAGTTTTTTTGCAATTAATCATTACTAGGTTTTTGTTTTAGCTTACGCGTGACGTCCTGCACTGGTCAAGAGGAAATCTTAGGGAGAAAGAGCGCCCTCCTAGTGGATCCATGAAACATGGCGGCTTCCTCTTGTGGAAACTGCCTCTCGTGTATATGACTCCGGAGAAGTCCTCTTCTGTCTCCACATCGACTTGGATGGCCTTAGAGTCGCAGGTCAGGTGGACTCTCCGAAATCCAGATGCGGCTGCCTCAGACACGGCGGAGCCAAAGTCCATGTTTGATCCTATTTCTTGCTGCCATAACTCTGTCAGAAGAAAATTACCAAAGAAATTACGGTGTCTGTTGAAAATGAATGTGCTATTTTGAAATCATTTAGGTCTTCACCTTCGCCATTCCCTTGCGGTTGAGTAGTTAAAAAATAGTCGAATTTTACCTCGATGCCGGATGATTTCGAAAAATTTTGTGATGTACGCAATTTTGTCTTGAAATGGGTTTTTCATAACTAATTATACAATTGGACTTCATAATATTCTTTAAGCGCTCTTTTATACCTATAAATTTTTGGAAGATAATTTTATCTTAGATTTAAATTCGAGCATAAGAAGTCTAAGCGTTTATAATTAAAATATTAAACTCGAATCTAACTGTGCAATATTCTAACAGTGATATTCCGTAGATTGATGCACTAACAGAATTAATTAACAATTATGAAAGCTTAGCTTATGACTAGTATTAAAATGACTCGGATAAACCATTTATAGATAGAACTTACCACTGTTATTGATTTATACAAGCAGATGCATAAAATTATTTTATTTATTGAATTCGTACAGGTAAGGGATTCTTATAAATAATATTTTTGATTTTACTCATCAAAACAACACCACAAATTAGAAAAATACGATAAATTAAATCGAGCGTTGAGGTCTCCGTTCTTCGGAGACTTGAACGATCGCTATTGTATATTTGTTTTTTTAACTAACTGATAAATCTAAGATAAATCGAATTACACATGTTCAATGTATATTAATTATAAACTAATTATGCATGTTTGCCAATTCATTCACATAAAATATATCAATAATCTTGACATTTAGCCACAGCTTAAAGGCATCTCGGAAATTAGATCATAAATATAATTTTCGAAAAATTTCACAATTCTTAGAATGATGATGTTTTTTGCTTGGTGCCTGATCTTTTGCAAACAATTTCTTAAATCGACTTCCTATACAAATTGATGATTATCGCATTTCCGCGGTTCGACGATACTTTCCAAGAGCGAATTGATGCCATTTGAACATGGGGCGGATTTCAATCGTCGCTTTTATTTCTTCTCTTCCCCCTCCAAAGTATTTATGTATGAATTCTCTCGCTTTCTTCCATCGGTCTACTTTATCTGGTAAAAGTTTATTTTCAATTAATAGAGAGCGTTAGAGTGCCGATAATCCCCTTGGTAAATGATACTCCAATAATCATGTTCATTTGAAATGTTTTCTCGATATAATTTGGCACGGTCCGTTCACAATAATCGTATCACAGGCGACTCTTTTATTTCTCTGTTTCTTTTATTATTTATGCTGATACGAAAGTCCTTGAGGATCGAGTACAATTTTTTTGAGCCAATAAATATTATTACCACGGAAAAGTCATTTACCATACTTCTTATTTTACATAACTGAACATATAGTAATTAGATTATTGGTAAGTAAATGAAAGGATTATTTTAAATAATTTGGATATTGAATTAGCGATTTTTTTCAAAACCATATGAAAACTGAAAGGAAAAAGGTAAATCTCCAAAAGAAACGTTCGAGAATTTTCTGGAACTTCAAGGTTGTTTCGTGGAATATTCGAGAATTTTCTGGAAGTTCGCTACCTTTCCTTGGAAAATTCGAAAAGTTTCTGGAACTTCGAAGAAGCTGTTTGTAGTAATTGAAATTTTAAAATGTGGTTTTATTGAAAATTAAACATTTGTAATGATTTACATGTATAAATTACTTCAAAGAATGTGAATTAAACTTTTCTAAAGAGAACTGTAAAAATTAATATTCAAGTGCATTTATAGTCATTTGAAAGTCGAAAATTCTCATAAACGTTAGGCAGTTAAGTTGATTAACAATATCTATTCATTAATACTATTCGGCCATGAATATTTTTCTAAAAATGTTTAGAAATATTTCCTTTTATAGATTTTTTAATTTATTTGTTATCTACTCATTCGTTTATGAAAATTATTTGGAAGTCATGTATTTATTAAGATGTATGAAGTCAAACATGAATTACAGAATTCATACTGCATGAAACATCCCTTAAAGTCAGTTACAATTATTTATGCTTAAAATTAGCTAAAACATTTGTAATAATAAAATCGAGCGAGTTAGCGAAATATACTTGTCTTATTTATTTTTATAATCATTTTAAAGCCGTTAAAACGAATAAGGAACAGAAATTTTTACATCATTTAACAGATTTCGAATCGCTAGAAGAAAAAGATCTTTTTCATATAAAAGTTAGTTTTTCGACTTATACGAGTATAAGCTATTAATTAGAAAACCATATATTATTAGATCCTGACCTTGAAATCATAACAGTTTAGCATTTAGCAAACACTGCCTAAAAACGTATATCCGGAACACAGACAAATTTAATCAACCAATACTCTCCCCCTCTAACGTGAGAAGTGTTTTGTTATTTTTACAGCGAAAACCCACCCGAGAAAATAAATTCAACCTTCAGTTGTTTTACGAGAGCAGCTCTGGACGTCCTTAATCATAATCCCGGAAGCTTCTCGATTCCAATATGGTCACAGAAGCCGGGGAGGAATTAATTACTCATCGCTTATTACTCGCTCATTATACCATACCCGGATCGACAAGAGGTAAACAACCACGACGAGGAACAAGCAATTCCAGTTCTCAAAATTCTTTAAAGGAGATATAAATAAATCCGTCGCCGAGTGAACGTACAATTCCCTTCGATTTTTTTCGGAGGCGTCAAGGGGGATGGGTAAGGTGCCAGATCTCCTGGTTAGAAAAGGACCTGAAACCGGACCGTGAAGTCTCGAAGTTTAAGATTCCGTTCTTATTTACATTTCGTTCGCATCACGGGGAGGTGAGTGGTCAGGTACGAGAGTTGATGAGGGTTAGGAAATAAAGGAAAAAACCACCTGTCTTTCGAATTCCTTTTTGAAAACCCCCGTTCCCCGATCGGAAAATCAACCCCCTTCGACGCCTCAACCCCATTGTATCCCCTTTTAAAAAATATCCCCGACTGCTTAAACGCGCGTTGTGCCTTCTCCATTCTCTCCCTCTTTTTTCCGAGACTCATCTTCTTCTCTCGAAGATCTCCCCCCCCATTACCCTCCCCCACCCCCCTTCACCACTGCGTTTCAAAAGCAACCCCTTCCTTTCCTCCATCCCCAACCTCTCTCTCCAAAGAGAAAGAGGTGGATGACATGAAGGCGTCGAAACGCCGCGCCTTATATGGCAAGGGAAGCTGCTAGCTGACGGAGATAAATAAGTGAATTTATGCGAGTGTCTTTGCCCTCTCTGAACGCCACTTTTCCAGGCCTTTTATGAAATAAGTGCATAAAGGAGCACATTATTTTAGTAGCGCCCAAAGATGATGATGGTGATAAAATAGCTCAATTTTTGAAATTCTTCTTCTTTAGTTGGTTAGCTTATTATGAACGGTGGGATAGTACAGATTTCGAAAGTGATATTTAAAAATAAAGATAGCGTATGAACAGGCGAAAAAACTAGCCAAGCGGAAGAACCCGGCCGTTATTTGTATGATGTGTTCTTAGACTGGAGAGATGACAATAAATTGCTCTCCAATTTGTCTAATTAGCGTTACGATATTTTACATGAGGTATGCAGAGTAAAAGTATTAGAACGAATATGGTGTTGGCAAGTCTTTGTCATAAAAACTATCATATTGTCTCTTGTATATAGACCGCTGTAAATAATTCAACATATTGAGTTTGGATGAATGATATAATCAGAGCTCCTTTTATGTCCACTGGGTACTAAAAATTTAGCTATATAGATCGCCCAAAATTGATAAAAATTTTTCCTTCGAAGGAAACAGCTGTAAAATTTTTAGCTCGTGTTATCTTTTCATTGGTAAATATAAATCAAGGGCAATTAAAAAACATAAAAATCGCATTTTACTACGAAAGAATTTATGGATGTCGTGTGATATCATAAATTAAGAAACATAAACTTGCTCGAGCATGTAATAATTGCTTCTTTGAAGAGAGAAAGTTTGTACGGAGAAAGACAACCGATGTAAGATAAGTCGTAAAACGCGTTGAATTGAGAATCCCTTGGACTAATTGGACGGTGCGCGGCCACCATATTAATCTCAATCGATGGCAAAGATATAATAAAATAATAACAATGAGAAAGCAATTCAACAAAATTATCAACCTACATTCTTACTATTCGAAAATATACTTATCAAAGAGAAAATAAATGCTTTCTTTCAATGCGATTCACATTATTCTTTGATAAGTGATTCGATTCTACTCAAATGTAAATTTGAGAAACGATTGTTTTAATCAACCACAATGCAGATTATTTCAAATAAAGATAGCCAATAAACTAATTAGATGAACATATTAATATGGGATTTTAGAGTTTATAATTTACATTCACTTTTCAGTTGGAAATATTGGGTATAAAGCTGTTTTAAAATTGTTTTTAGTGGTCCCTAAGGGGGAAAAGACAGGTCTTATGATTAGTGCATCATTATTTAATACACCATATATGTTTATTCTGAACTGTAAATCGAAAATATGTGGATATCAATCAAGTTTAAATCAATATGAATTTTTAATTCATAAAATGCAAGAAATCGTGAAAAAAGCCTTACGGCGGATTATTCGAATGGAAACTGGCGCCAACGTAAATTTAATTTTAAATTGACGAGTATAGTTAACTCCACTTATTAGGAATTAAAAATATGGAAATAACTTATGTTTCTTCATTAGAAACATTCACTATTTTGTATTAAAAGCTAACATTTTCCAAATAAATACTGAAACGATTCGCCGCTTTTGGTCAAATATAACTAATTTTTACAACATTCAACATAATTTTCTTTATATCAATATATGTATAAGATAAAAGTTTATCAAGAAACTTCAGATTCCATTTAGATATTATATTCAAAAAGATACATCTGATATGGAATTCCTTTCCGGGCATCAGCCGACAATTGAAGCTTGATTAATGAAATCGATCATAATAATCACATTAATTACCAAAGAAAAATACATTGCAATACGTCGTATCGAATGAACGTCAAACATCTAAGTAATGTTTTGAATCTACTTTTCGACCAAAAACAAGGATAACCTTAAAATTTTTATCAAAATTACATTTAACAAAACTATTACCGTAATGATTTTAGGAGAGTTCCACCTAAGCTACCATAAATTGCCACGAAAAATCATTTACACGACGACTGATAATTGATTAATACATTAGCGCTGTCTAGATTTCATCGTGAATATTTTCGTAAAGACAAAACCAAATACAATCCACACTCCCCTGCAACAGGTGAACCCATATTTTACCGAGAAATCATAAATGATGAATTGAATTACTGACCCCGACGTACGAGAGAAGGCGCGCATACGTGTCGCCGAGTAATTACAAGGGCAACGTCATCTGTTACGTAAGGAGGGGACCTGGATTTACCTCAGACCATCAGCACCCAGGATGGATGCGGTTGAAACGACAGAAAGGTCAACGGAAGCTTCCATCTCACGAACGGCAGAGAAATTTGCCAGCTTGATGAGATCTACTAATACACCTAACCTAAATAATGGATGAAATGGAACTACATCTGTTGATAGACGACGAAGAAATAGCTACGCGGCTCTGCCCTTGGATAGGCAGAGGGTCAATGTTAGGAAGTGAGTCAGCGGCCGAAGCTAGGAATCACGTAAAGAACTATAGATATGTTTAAAATGCTTTAATGACTCTCACGAGAACACTGGAAAAATGTTGGTGATACGAAAGAAAAGAAAATAAATGTGTTGAGGCTGAGTGACTCAAGTTAATGGGAAGAAAGAATCGAGAGAAAGTAAAGAGATTTTTCTGAACGGGGAGAAAAAAACTGTCAAGACGAACAAAAGAGATCGAAGTGGAAGTGCGGAGAGTGAACTAGAGATAAAAAACGGAACTAAAAATGGGAACAGAGATCAAGAAGGTAATAAAAAACATGCAGCTCGAAACGAAAAGTGAAGGAAAAGGGAAAGAAATAGTTTTGAGATGTAGAGTCACGTTCGGCGTAGTGTGACGGTGATTATGGGAGACTTGAACGCTGTCATTGGAAAGGATAGGGAATTTGGGCAGCACACGTCAAGAGTGCGTGTCTACATAGATAGGAATAGACGTCATGATTGGATATGAGACAAAAATTCGATGACAGGAAGCCCTAGAACCAGGAATATCAAAAATAGAAACTCAAATAATATGGAGAGCAGTAGAAAAAAGAGAGAAAATCAATATATTAGAAGGAAGTATATAAAGTTCT
Organism: Tanypteryx hageni; assembly: GCA_028673005.1. Taxonomy (NCBI): domain Eukaryota; kingdom Metazoa; phylum Arthropoda; class Insecta; order Odonata; family Petaluridae; genus Tanypteryx; species Tanypteryx hageni. The sequence goes on from CM054115.1 coordinate 94,854,297, forward strand.
ATGTATACTTGGGGTTAAAAATTGAGTACTAGTGAAAATCAAAGAAAAAGTTAATAAGCCATGTATCCAGAACATCTCGTATCATTTAACGTTACGAAGGAAGCTAAAAGAGCCCTAGATGATAGAGTAAGCTTGAAGGAGCTAATAATAATAAACAATTACAATTGCTCTCTCTGTAAAATTGGCAATATGACGTTTTTTTATTTCCAAACGATGAAATTTTATACAAAGCGGGTTCAAACGATCCACCTGCGACATCTCATATAATTGAACCGACTGTATGGAAATTTCAATATCGTGGTTCTGAGAATATTGTAATGATACACATAATTCAAGAATATTTTTAATGCAAAGCAATGCAAAGTATAAATAGGATTTAAATCATTTTTTATAAAAAATATCCACTGCAGGCAGACACGAACATGCATGTTTAAAAATGACAAGAAGCAAATCAGACTAAATTAAATTGCTATGGACATCGCCCGGGGACCGTAGTTTGAGGACTCCTGATTTTAAAATCTCCAGAATAGACGGTCGTATTTAGGAATGAGGGTTTCAAAAAGTGCTATTAAAAGTCTGTGGCCGAGCAGAGTCGTGATCACATCATACAAATTTGTGAATGATGCATAACAGTGTTAAATTTTTTGTTTTATTTTTCCTCCTCAAACATCCTATAGTAGCACTGTGGCCCGTAATGCAATTTCACCCTTCGCAAATTATACCCCATATCAATGGAGTAAGCTGCCATAATGACCTGTAATTATTGAAGATTTATCTCAGAGATTTTTCGCTTGATTCGGGGAGTGAGGACTAAACTTAATCAGGGTTAATATTCCGCTATTAACTTCTGGAAAGACAATATTCAATCGAAACATATGTAATCGATGGAGCGGATATCCTAAAACAGTCCGTTTAATGATTCTGCTATGTAAAAAATATATGGCATTAAAACAAACCTTTACGTTATTGAAAATATATTAAAATTAATTATCTATAAAAAACATCAAATGATTCTAGATGGACCCTTCTTGATAAATATAGGCCGGAGGAGCTATATGGAGAATTTAAAGGCACATCCATGAAAATAAAATGTGATAATGACTATAACACAAGACTATACAGAGTTTTTCAAATGAGGGTTGTTACGGGTAGTTTGGTCAACCGCATCCTGTGCCATCCATCAACACTGAACTGCAGGTAATATTTAGGTATCAACATGCCAAGTTATAAATTTACTATCAATTGTCTGAAAACGATATTTTCTTTACTGATAATTATAACACGCGGAAACTAACAGTTTTCCAAGATCCATGCACCATGAAACGAATATTCCGAAAAATATCCAAAAATAAAAATTTGAATTAATACCAAGTGACATGCACATTTAACACATTAAAAAGACCTTGATCGAAAGATATGAGATATTTTAATCGCGAGCTAAGAACGATCGAAGTAATCGCGGTTACCAATTTACATAAAAAAGTTTATTTCACTTTTGACGCGATATATGTTCGCGATAAAAAAATCAAAGGATGCAAGGTGTTTCTCACGCAATGCGAAGGACTTCAGCAACGCCAGCATAGATAATCTGTGGAAATTACCTGGAAAGAGATTAGTTTTCACTTAACAAGAATATTGTTTTTCAAGTTTAATTCAAAGTAAAAGAAATAATTGACTCTGCTTATGACGCTATAGCATCCCGTTACAAATTACGCAGGCAGGTAAAACACGTACCAACATGCACTACCCAGATAACACATTTAAAAGGAACGACACGACCAGAGTTCACCTAACTTTTTACTAAAAGGCCCACATTAGGCTTTACATGCCTCTCTGTAGGCCACATACAATCTTTCAAATGACTAATGAAGCAGTGTAAATTTAAAAGAGCTAGTTTTGAGAATTCGATTGCTTAATGAGTCATACGCCTATATTAAAAGTACAAGTAGTTTGTGCTTGCATTCTGCAAGCATATCATCTCACCTTGAAAAACATATTAATTTTTCAGGGAGATATTTCATTATTAGAAATATTTTTATCATTCACACGATTTCACCTCGGCACCAATTTTCGTTCTTTCCTTATGCAAAAATATTTAATTAAAACAATGCCTAAAATTTATTTTAAGAATATTATAATATTTTCATTGTGGTGCACTGATGCCACACCTTTCTACCAAATTTTAACATTGTAGTTCATCTAAAAGTTAAATAATATTTACCTAATTGTTTAAATTTTAAAAATTTATAACGGCCGCAATAACAATTTCAAATAAATATTCAAATATTTATTTGTGTCGTCTATATATAATAGATATTGCATCCACATACTCGAAAAATATCGCTTATAAATAATTACATCTACTGCTGGCAATTATACGAATGTACGTCTTAAAGAATCATTACGCGGGACATAGCCCGCGGGCCGTACTTTTGGTACCCCTAGAGAAGATAGTAATAATGAAGAAAGAAAAAATGTAATCAATAGAATCCATATAAACCAGCAAGTAGAGTTGGGTCCTAAGAAAAAGACTTCAATGACGTTGGAAATAACAGAACGAGAAAGATAAGATATATGTATAGTTGTCTACTCCAAATTGAGAAAAAATATACCGTTAAAGACGGAGAACAAAGGAACGTTTGGTATTACCAGAATTTTAAATTAAGCAAATTAACATACTTAATAAGGAACATTTTTCAGGATGAAGCCGTTATACGACTTCGTTGGCCGCTGATCTTGGATTTAAAAAAGTCCGCATTGTACCCGCCAGTTTGAATCCCAATATGTCGCGAGCGTCGTCTACATTTCTCAAGTGTCAACCGCAGAGCAGAAGAAAAGTTGGAGAACCTTTGATCTAAATCACGGATTAAAAAAATAAAATTTAATGTTTGACAACACAATTTCAATGTACTGCGATCTAGATGTTATCATCCCTTTGCTGTTCCCGCCTTCTCATGCTATCAAACATGCTGGACAACATGCCGCGCAAGGATGAGCCATAAGTAGGTCAGAATCATCGAGGGAAAACTGCGGCACACTTAGCCATCCACAGATTTTAACGAGTTCCGTTAAGACGCTTTCGATTTACCGGCTAGCTCAGGGAGGCTTAAAGGCAGGTAAAGTTCTCGTCCCTTGTGGCGAAAGCAAACAAATTCAGCGTTAAAACTTTTGTCAATAACTCTGTGCAGTTGCCGCGAAACTAGAATTTACAATAATTTATTCGCATGGGAAAAAAATGAAAATGACGCAATAAAAATCATGCCACAGCAATAAACCGTCAACACACTCCATCCCATTTCTAACAATTATTTTTAAAACGAACTAATATTCAATCGTTTAGCAAATACTCCATCAACAATCTTAACCAATACAAGAAATGCCCAGAGAAGAGATGGATTTTCGAAGACTGCAAAACAGTTCTAATTGACAAGGACACCCGTTCGAACGTCAAGGTATTTTATATAATTCGAATAATTTAAGTATATTGTTGAACCAAGCACGCTCTTCCCGTTACTTACACGTAAAAGCTCTCTCGCCGAGATATTTCATTTTCTAAATATTAGAAGTTTTTTTTAAACCTTAAAATAGGCCATCAAACCTTTTCCAGACACATCCAGAAGCTTATACGAAGAATTATAAGAAAAACTATTTGCAATAACCAACCTGCAATTGCTGACGATGCGATGAGGAAGAATTGAAGTATACGGATATGAATAGCCATCTTAAGAAGTCCTCTTTTCTTCCCTCAAGATTCCACTTTCTCCAGGTCTCCGAGTCACGATTTGAATGTCGCAGGAGAAACCAATTTAGCTCCCAAGCTATGGAACGTTTTTGTCCGGACGACGCGAGTGATACCTGCAAGCTCGTCTTCTACACCCTACGGGACCGATCTTCCCAGAACCTCCATCCACGATGACGGATGGCCGTGAACGAAGGTGAGCTAGGCGCGCGCGGGAGTTAAAAGAATTTGACGCTAGGGAAGGGGTAAAATGTCGGAGGTAAGAGGAAGGGGGTTTATTACCGGAGGCGCCACCCAAAGGTCCTGCGGCAAGGATTGCAACTAACGGAAGGACGGTCAGTGAACTCGACCGTATACTGCCACTCACCTAGAGATCCCTTGGTAAATATTTGGGGGTTTTACGCTTAAGGAAATTTTCGGTAAAACAAAAGAAAAAAAACCCATGCAAGATGTGTCCCACGGTGACGGCTGAAAATTTAATAACGTCAACTACTTAAAGAATTAGATGAGGGCAGGTCAACAGATTAATATAATTTAGTTTCTCCATGTTATCAAAATAATTTGAAAGGCTAGACTAATAAAAACCAATGGTAATTTATAATAATCAAATTTGAACTGGCTTAACAGGTAAATAAATCCTCTCATTAATTAACATATCAATGTCTCATTTCTTTCTGCATAATTGAGCAATTCTTGCTGGCTTTTCTTTTATCCAATCTGAGTTATATGATTCTATCACCCTAAAATTTTGATTCCACCTGAGCATTAATGAAATGAAAAATATTAACACTATACGAAGATTAAAACAACTTATACTTACCAATGAACAGTTTTCTTCTTTCAGCAACAAATTCATGTTTTTTAAAAGGATTTTTAAGATTGGAAATGTGAATATATGGTGGGTGATGTTAATCTTTATTAAATACCCCTATCCCATGTCATCATTTTAAAGGGATGCACCTTCAGAATAAAACAATCACTTCTTTCGGATAAATTTTTCTCCACATCCACATGCCAACAGGTGTTTTTTTCCATAAATAAGCATGTTTTGCCATTTCGTATGTAACAAGAAATGCAGACACCAAAAACGTTCCCACAAGCCACATATTTTTAATCATCTGACAGCATTCCACAGCCGCCAACTGCTCAATGGCTAACTGAGATTAACTTCCTAGTTTAACCGCTCATCCACAGGTCCCTATGACATTTGCAGATGAATTTCAAATGCTGTTACGAACATGGAATTTATCAATGTCCCTAAAAAAGCAGAGACACACAACCTTTCTCTATCTGCTGAGCAGAAAAGTCAGCAGTCCAATGAGACAGAGGAGGAGACATGAGGCCTCAAAACGGACCACCTCTGCCTCGAGGCGGGCCTCTGGACACACGTCCACCACGGGGAAACATGCCTCTGATGCCACCGCGCATCATTCCTCCGCCCCTACCTCGGAAGCCACCTCTTGGAAAGCCACCCTTTCCAAAACTATCCTGGAATTGTCCACCACCCCCACCAAAGTAAGGCTTATCACCTCCACCCCCTTGGTCTATCCCATCTCCCCCCTGATATTCTCCAGGTCCATTCCCTTCCCAAGATCCACTGCCATCGTTAGTTGGAGCATGCCGAAAACCACCCCGCCCACCTCCCCTTCCGTCCATCATCGGCCCTACACCTTCTTCACTTTCTGTCCATCTGCGCTTGTGAGGAGGTACGCCTGGACCTGACGGACTCCCTCCTAAACCTCCTGGACCACTACCCCATTCGTCCTGTCCCTCCATCCCTCCTCGTCCTCCCCCTCGTCTCAGTGGACCCCCTCTCATCCCCCTCTCCATTCCATAGCCCCTCGAGCTCACGCCACCCCTGGGGTTGACCCCACCATTTGGACCATGCTGTGGCTGGAATACGCCTCTGCCCACACCAGGTCCTTGCGTTTCAAAGTCCTCGTAACCTCCCTGAATGCGATGATCCACGTCCCTGCTGGGGGGAGGGGGAGGAGGTGGAGGGGGAGGAACTCCTCGACCCACTCCCCTGAAAGGTGGACCCGTGCCACGCATGCCTCTCCCTCTTGGCGGAGGTCCCATTTGCCTAAAGTCTTGGTCCTGATCGTACCTTGGAGGGCCATTTCCACCTCCTCCAACCATTCCGCCACGTGGGGGCCCCATATGATGCGCCATGGGCCCTGCATTGGGTGGAGGCATTTCCATCCTCATATCCATATCACCTGCACCGCTCGCTTGCCATTGATTTTCGCCACCTGGAGGCCTACCCCCCTCCATGGGAGGTCCACCCATCCTTGGTCCTGAGAAACCTCTCGGCTCCATGGATCCCTCTGGCCTTGGAGGTGGCCCCATCCTCATGTCACGGTCGCCCATGAACTGGTGCATGCCCCGCCCACCCCTTCCACCACCTCTGCCCTCAAACTGTCTGAAACTGGGCATATCCCCTCCTCCGTTACTCTCTCGATACCATGACTCTTCGGAAGTTGGTGTACTGGGACTTTCATTAAAACGTGGCTGCCGCGGTGTCTGTCCTCGGTCAGAGTTAGGTGACATCTCTGGTGCTGCATTTAATTCATTTTCTTCCTCCTCATAATTATCGTCTCTTTGACTGATGACCTCACGCAGTTCTTCAACTTCACCAGAGTCGATTATTCTTTTTAGTTCATCAGCCCCTCCTGCTATTGCGGTCGCTAAAGTTGAGCCAGCTATTAAAAAAATAAACAAAGATGGTTATAGTAAGCTGTAAACAATCTCAAAAAACAATATTCAGCAATTAAATATATATACATAGAATAAACATTAAGCTAATATAATATTCACAGGTCACAATCAAAATAAAATTTGATTTTATAAAAATCAGCCATTTGGTTTTAATAACATTTAAAGCAGCACTAACATAACTAAATAATAAATAATAAATAAATAATGGTACCAAAAGTAAATGAAACTACAACAGCAGCCATTTCTTCAAAGCAAGATATGCTCATGAGGACTAGAAATTAGACCAAAACTGTTTTATATACAGGCATATCCCTCATTATAATGCGTTTCACTTAGTGAGGTTTCATTATAGTGCTCTCACTAACTGCTGAATCACTGACACATTATTTTGGTCTTATATTACAAGCACAAAACTTCCTCATAACATTTACTGTGGCAAATTAGTATTTGTAGGTAAGTTACGATAAAATTAAACATCATTAAACAATCCAATCACAAAAAACATAATCTCTTCTATAGTTTCTTGGTGCTTTTTCGATAGCAGCTAATCTACATTAGATTTTGTCGATATCAGGAGTAATAGATCTTGCTTATCCGATTTCACTGTGGCAAGTTGCCTTCATTTATTTTCTGATCTGTATTCTACATGTAGCACTTCCACTTAGTTACAAATTATGTGACAATAATACCCTTGCATGAAAGGGATTTTCATTTAGGGTCATTCTCAGGTCAGTTCAATTAAAAAAATATACTACATAGTTGTACGTGCAAATGCATTAGGATGGTAGCACTGAAAGCGCAACTAGTTCATTCGGCAAGATGGTCTCTCTAACTTAATAAGCAAGAAAAAAAACCCCTGTAAACCTCCTTCACCCTTGTTCAGTCCTCTGTCTGACGTGGTATTAGTCATATGATAAGCGTGTCAGTAGTTATTTTCTATTTTTTTGAACCCTTGTATTATTTGTAATGAATCAAAAGCATGGAAATACATGTGCTAAGGATGTTTCTGAAAAGAAACAGAAAAACTTTGTCACTTTCAGTGAAACTTGCGGTAATTCGATGAATTAAAGGTGGAGAATGTGAAGTTCATGGTTGCAAGCCTTGGAATTAGCGGGATTGACGATAAGATGAAACGCTGTATATTTTTATGTTCATAAAAGCACATGTTTATATTTTTTAATTGTTTCTCTGATTTAACCATAAAAATATGCCTGATATTAGGAATCCATTAGCATTGAGAATAAGTTGGAAGTACAGATTAAATTTATTAATATTAGTTTTTATGAGAAAAATTCCCTCAGTGGTTTTTCATGATCCACTTAAGTGCATTAAGTGAGGAATGCCTGTACCTTAAAGAGAAGAACTTTAGCTCATATCATTAAGGAAACATTTATAGATTTAAACTAAAAGTACAATATATTTGTCCATTATTAGAATGGTAAAAAATCAAATTTTGTTGTTATTAACCTTTATCTTACAAACAGGCCAATATTGGCCCGCTAAATGTACCAGCTTGCTAACAAATGGGCTAGTATTGGCCCGCTAGTTCCAAAAATTCCTACAGAGGTATTTGTCAGAGTCGGGTGAGTAGGGGGAGAAGAAGGTATTTCTTATCTTTCTAATATCCCTAAGCCCATGGCCTAAAAGCATTGGTCAGGGGGGTGAGTAAGTAAACACTTCTGAAGTGTTTACTCTCCAGATGTTAGTCTGAGTGCTGAGACCATTCTCAGAACTCTAGATGCAATAAACACAAACCCATGAGTAAGCTCCAACCCAAAGACTTCCACTATATACTTCCTTCCTACAACTATGTTTTATGATTCTGCTTCTTCAGCCATTTTTAGACAATCAAATAGTGTGGAAGTAGGCTAAGGCGGGAGCAACTATAAAATTTTTCCTTGTCGTATTTTCGTAATATTTTTATTAGTAATTCTATTTTTGATTCCTCATTGTTATTCCATTGTTTTATTATTATTATTATTATTAGCCATAATTTTTAAATGGTTCCTAAACATAAGATGATGCACGAAGAGATGAGGAAATTATTTTCGATTCCAATTTTGAAACGTATGAAGAGGAAAGTGAGGAAAGCAGTAGTGACTGCATGTAGTCTATGGAAGATGTCTCAGCAAGGAATGGTGATTCATCTAAATAAAGACCTCCACATGAAGGCTGAAGACGAAACATCAGTGTGCACCATTTTACTGGCTATAATTGTATTTGCATTTTATTGCAACAATCTAAATTTAAATATCAATATTATATTTCAACATATTTCTTTCCTCTATTAAACAGCATCATGTAATTCTGCAATATATTAACTACAGAATACTTTTTATTTGAACATTTTATTATGAATAGTTTATTAGAAACGCGATTTTTTCAAAATGTAAACAAATATTTTTTAAATACCCATGAATAAATCTGGCAGATAGAACCTATGTTTGGGTATTTAAATCCGGCAGATAAAGGTTAAATAGATTTTTATAAGGTTTAAGTTCTTTGACAAAATAATAATAATAGTAGAAGCAGATGATAGAAATATGACAAAAAACATAAACTTAAGTCCCAAAACTTTTATTAATATATTACAGAAAGAAAGATTGTCTTTTTTTCAAGTCACCCACTCTAATACTTTTCGGAATAAAATAATAGAACTTTGCATTCTTCTTTTAAGATTAAGGAACCTTAACCCTTTCAGAGCCATGCAACAATATATCGTCGTTTGCTTCCTAAGCACGAAGTGCCAACAATGATAAATCGTCTACCATGCTGAGAAAGCATCAAGTCCCAGTAGTTCCACAGGAAAATGACAGATGGCAGGGGATGATGGTATCAATTGAAAGAGGAGAGTACGTAGTTCACGAATCTTCTGTTTTTTATGGTTCACATCGACTATTTGTTGAGTTATGATTTTTTCAATTTCGCGAAATATTACCTCAATTCTTTCAAGATAATTTCACTGTTAGAATTGAGGATGATGACTTGGTTTGTTATATTAATTGATTAAGTGACGACAAATGTAATTTAGAGAAGGAAAATTTCGAGATTTTAGAAGATCTGATTTAAAAAATATTTTTTCGAATGTAAAAATCATAGAAAAATATTTTTTAAATTTTATAAATAAATGTTATGTATATATAGTTTAATAAAATGTAATGTTTTATATATCATTTCTGCAATTACTGAAAGAAATACGTAAAAATATGATTAAATAGTGTGTATGTGATTTTTTCATAGAGACTGATGAAAAAGCTTAAATTGCAGTTATGCAAATAATATTTTTCTGTAATTTAATTTTTTAATGTTTTTGAGGGTTTTTGCAATGTTCTACCTGAATGTCTTGCCTTTATGAAAATAAGTTAAATATACTAGCGAAAAGAAGAAAAAACCACACTTTATTCAATGTAAAGTTGACTTTGCATTTTATTATTTAAAAAATTATAAACAAAATTTTTAAAACAAAAAACCAAAATATGAACTATAACATTCTCTTAATATAATTAATATCTGTAATTATTTGTGCAATTACTGAAAGAATCAGGCAAGAATATGAATAAATAGCGTGTACGTGATTTTTCTTAGAGATTGATGCAAAATTGCTGAAATAGCCATGGCACTTTTGGACATACCCACCAAAATCGGCATGGCACTCAAAGGGTTAAAGAGATATAATGAAGATTCAAATACCACAGAGAACCAATTGGAAAACTGCTCTTTGGAGAGATATACCTCATCCATTCATCAACAGCACCATCAAAGTGATAGAAAATAATATTTCGCATCAATCATACTTTCAAAATATGACTACTATATCAATCAAGTTTCTATAATCAAGTACTTACGCTCCACAGGTACAAGCTTTCCATACATGATAAGAGCAGTTGGTTGGAGATCTGTTAAAGGCACTTTGATCGGAGGCTGTTCATTTCCATCTACCATAACAACAGAATCAAGATAAGGGTATTGATCTTTACTTCCTGTACTATCCCATCCCCTTAAACGGCTACGAGATGAGTCTTCGTCATCACTATCATCTTCTGCTAGGTCAAAAAAAAAATAAAGATGTCATTAAGAATAAATTACGGTGAATATGATTAATGATATATCGCTGATAGCTCACAATAACTTTGGCTCAGATTATTAGATATAAAGTACTCCTTTAGCCAAAAAATTAGAAAATCTAATTGTTTGGCTAAAGGAGAACTTTATATCTAATGATTAATGATGTTTTACATTTAGGTTCAATATAAAAATAAAAAATCAACCTGACAGTTTTAAAAATTTCTAATGCCAATTAACTTGGTACAAACATTGTCCTTACACAAGGCATGACTTTGTAAAGCTCATATTCAGAATAAATAGAAAATCAGTCATTTAATTTACCTTCACAAAATGTTCCCTATTTACCACAGAATAATGCTATTTTCAAATGTATATTGTTTATCAAAAGTAGACTAGATTTGAGAAATACCTGCCAGAATTTTCCACTGAATACATAACCTCATATAAGAGATCAAATCAAAGGAGGCATCAAATTATTTCTATAAATAGGAGTGATGTAAGCATGCTTCTATATAAATTATCTTTGCAGAACATGAGGCTCACAAGTACACAACAATATGTCAAATTATAACACTCACCCCTTCCATCCTCATGACCATGCTTCTTAGTTTCATTCCACTGAGCTTGGAAGTTCTTTGGTATAGGCTTGGCATAAGGAACCTAAAAGTCATTAGTAAAAATTAATATTGCTTAAAATTTTCATTATTAGCAAATGGATCCCGAATGGACAACTATAATCATACCTTTTTAGTAGGTTTCTGTTGATCTTGAACATTTTCAAAGTCAAGCCCAGGAATCTGTGCATCAGTTTTTGAAGGAAGTTCTACCCGATCATCTGGACCCATACCAGGAATGGTAGCTGGCTCATCTACAATTAATTCATGACAAATCAACATTAAATTTACCAAATAAAAATTATTCCAAGTCAACTTTTTAGGAAAAAATAATGCAATAATTCATTATCCTTAATTTGTAATGACACAGCTTATATGAATGATATTATGAACTTTTTATAATATAATGACTTATTCAAACATGAAATTTGAAGTAAAAAACTAATTTTAGGTTAAATCAATTCTTAAAACAAGCACATTAAAAGATTTTTTTCATTCAATGATCATAGTGTTTAACCTAAGAAAATATGTCTCTGAAATTTATGCATAGCACAAGCTACCACTACACTCAAGTCTGACACAAAATCTATCATTAAGCAATAAACCTTAAAAAAATGAGTGGCACCTTATGAGTGTTAGCTAACTCCTGTCATGGTTTTCTTAAAGATTTAAAATGTTACTCCCAATGTTTTGACATTAATTTATTTTCAAATTTCTGACGCTTGGAGGTTGTTTTTAGAATAATATTTCACCCAAGAACAGAAGACATCTTAGAATAATGCAAAAGAAGACATCAGCATTGTTATTTACTAAAATACTTATTTTAATGTCAAAATTATATGGATATGTCAATTACTTGACTCATATTTTAGCTGAAAATGGAAGGCTAATAAAAAATCATTTTTCCCAATAAATTTTAAATTCTTGAATAGACTCACCTCCTTTCTAACAATCAAAACAATTACCACAAACGTTATTGCATGAATACAAGGGAAAAAATCACTATCATTCAAATCATCAGTTGTTGAATTCTACAAAAAAATAATACTGAAAAATTTGACAGAAATAAGATTGGAGAAAATTCCTCCTACCAATGTCTGCATCATCAAAACCAGCTAATCCAGCAGGCAAGGTATTAAGATTGTATTTATCCCTCATTTGGTCTCCTGGGCGATTCCTAGTCCAGAATTTGCTTGTGTGATCATTGGAACCAGAACACAAGATGTGGCCTAGTGGATGCCAAGCCAAGGCCCAAACAATACTATCATGAGCTGCATCAATTCCTCCAACTTCTTTATCAGCTCTGAAAATGTGGCCCAAGTAAAAATCACTCGCATATATGAGCACAAGCTTTGAAGATAAAAAAAATGCTCTTTAACCCTTGAAGGCCATGCCGATTTTGGTGGGTATGTCCAAAAGTGCCATGGCTATTTCAGCAATTTTGCATCAATCTCGAAGAAAAATCACATACATGCTATTTATTCTTATTTTTACCTGATTCTTTCAGTAATTGCACAAATTATTACAGATATTAATTATATTAAGAGAATGTTATAGTTCATCTTTTGATTTTTTGTTTTAAAAATTTTGTTTATAATTTTTTAAATAAAAAATGCAGTCAATTTTACATTGAATAAAGTGGTATTTTATTGTTTTTGCCAGTATATTTAACTTATTTTCATAAAGGCAAGACATCCAGGTAAAACATTGCAAAACCCCACAAAAAATATTAAAAAATTAAATTACAGAAAAAAATTATTTGCATAACCACAATTTTAGCACTTTTTCATGTATCAATGAAAAATCACATACAGGTATCCCCTGATTTACGCTAGAGTTGTGTTCCTGGAAATCGTTGCGTAAGGTGAAAACGCGCAAATCAAAAATATTTTTCCCATTGAAAATAATGTAATAGGCATTGTTCACGTTACTGAGCAGATATCTTCCACTTTGATTTAATGAGTGTTTTAACCTCTCAAAGTGTTTTCGACACGATATGGTGTCCTGTGTAGCATTCACTTTTAGAATTCCTAAATTTTTTTATTCGTTAAGTTTCTGCCATGTATCACAGAGTTATCGAAGCTCCTTTGATCAGTGAACTTCCTATCCTATCTTCTCTTCACACAACTATGAATATTTTCGCACAAAAAAGTAGGTTCAAGTGTGTTATTTGCGCAAAGAGGAGAATAAGAAAAGAGATTCTACTGCCGTAGGAACTACTGGAGAACCCTGCTCTGTCATACGATGCATTGAATGGTATCAATGCAGGGACGATAAAGGTAAATAGTAGGCGGACAAGAATCTATGAAATATTTAATAAATAATAAATTGTTAAGAGTACATATTGTGCGCATAACAAATTGCATAAATGCAAATACGAGACGTGTATATTGATAAATGGTCGTAAGAATAAAATCACGTTAAACCGAATACGCGACGCATAAATCTGAAAATGGTCGTAAAAACAAAATCGCATGTACCTGTACATACTTTTTATTCATATTTATACGTATTTCTTTCAGTAATTGCAGAAATGATATATAAAACATTACATTCTATAAAACTATATATCCATAACATCTATTTATAAAATTAAAAAATATTTTGCTATCATTTTACATTCGAAAAAAAAATCACAAATATCTTCTAAAATCTCAAAATTTTCCTTCTCTAAATAATATTCGTCATCACGTAATGAGTTCATATAACAAACCAATTCATCATCCTCAAATCTAACAGTGAAATTATCTTTGTTTATAGAGGCCATCTGGAAAGAATAGAGGTAATATTTCGCAAAATAGAAAAAATCATAACAAATAAACAACGAAAACCAAAAAGAACAGAAGATTCATGAACAACGTAGTCTCCTCTTTCGATTGATACCATCATCTCTCATTTGCATGTGGAACTATTAAGAGTTTATGCTTACTCAGCATGATCGATGATTTATCATTGTTGGCACTTCTCGCTTAGGAAGCAAACGACGATATATCGTCGCATAGCACTGAAAGGGTTAATATTTAAAACAAAAAGAATGCCTAGCATCAGCCATTATTAATAACTTCTACATTAATTTTTACAGATAGTAATTTTTCACTTAATTTGCTATTCCTAACAAAAGTACGGCCTATAATTTTATTATTATTGTTTAATATATCTTTTAATTTCAAAACAATGTTAACTTGCTCACTAAACAGATTAAAACTCTGATTAGATATAATTTAACCTGTTCACACTGAGACAACCTGCTGTTGGGTTACTCCCTACTTTCCCCATTGGGCAGTGACCTAATGGGTTGTTGTACAGTAGCTTTCAACAAATCAAAGATACATACTTGCCCCATGAATCTGCTCATGGGGCTCTGTTTAAAGTGCACCTGGTTTGACTGTCTTAACAAAAATCTTATCTAACTTTAATATTTCCAAAATTGCTATCATTTGCAAAGTACAGAAATCAATGTAGTTTCAATAAATTTCGATACAACGTAACATAATTTCAGGTATAATTATTATCAAGTTAATCCACCAAGAAATATCATAAATTACGGTATTCTCTAATTACCCCAAAAGAATGTGGGATAACCCTCGAGAAATTCTAGGAAAGTTATTTTTCCATCTAAATATTTTTTTACCTATGATGCAACTCCATAAAATGAAAAAAAAAGATATACCATGAAGTTTAACCCATTTAGCATCAAGCCAAAGTGTACTCATTTTCCACCAATACTTATTATACCAAATTAATGTTTTCTGTTTTGAAGTATGTATACAAACACCAATTAAGTATGGTTATTCTTGTCTCTGGCATACTTTCAATGGAGGTTTTATGTAAATGTTAGATTTTAAATTCTTAAAAACAGTATTGATTGATTTTACAGAAAAATGTCTACTTTCCAAGTATTGGCATGTAACATTAGGTGGGTTTCCTTTCCTGAAATAGGAGTTTTTAACACAGTTTCCAAAAATCACAACACTGTGCACCCCCCTGACCTAAGAAAACTATCTTCATGCTTCTCCTTTATACCATGTTCAATCACAGTTCATAAATCATACCTATTAAACGCAATTGCCATTATTATAACCATCATAAGAAAAAACATGGATGCAAATAATATGTCCTAGCCACTTGAAGGCTGTAATTTGACAGCTGCATATTGTAGGTTCCAATCTTAGAATGGTTAAAGAGACAGCAAATAGATGTAAATATTTTGCACACCTCCAATCTACCCACTGCACTCCCCAGGAGGACACACCCCACAGTTTGGAAGCCACTGCATTAAAATTTATAAAAATTACGAGATGGCCATTTGATACTTTATTTAGAAGGCAATTGGAAAATATGACACTTCTTGGGTTTAGTATTCAGGTGATTTATTCACTTCTTGAAAAGAACCTTGTGGTTCAAAAGCATGCAACAGAAGGATGAGCATCAGCTGAGAACCAGAGAGAGAGAATCTGGAGAGTCATTTTCAATTCATAATTCCAGCTACAAATAGAAGTAAAAGCTAGCAAGATTGTATATCGAGAGTTATGAGATGAAATAAAGTCATTCAATCATGTAACTAAAACATGGAAGGAGTTTCACAATAACATTTGTGAATTTTTAAGTCAAAATACATGTTGTAATAAAATAATATTACAAGTTTTAACCGAAATATTTTCCAGAATGTTGTTTTAAAATAAAAATTACTGGCTGATAATAAATATCATTTGGGGTTTCAAATGAAAACCATGTAATGTAAGAGTTACCATGGAAGAAAAACTCAGCACAGAGCCATTTTAAGAAGGAAAAAAATCAGCAGCAAAGGAGATTATGCACACAAAAAGAAATCATCAGAATAATTTATCAAACTCCAACTTATTACTTTCAAATGGTTTGGGGTCACTTTCCCAAAAATCAATTTCCGGAATGACCACATTCCCGAATTCCCATTCCCAAATTTCAGAAAAGGCCAATTTACTTAAAGCCAGAATTTCTTGAATTGGACATTTTCCTGAAAAACTCATATTTCTAAAATGTCCACGTTGTTTTCAGAATGGATGGTTTAATTTCAAATTAGAAACTGCACAGTAATGGAGATATTTACATTCATGAAACATTACCCTTATATTTCCATATAATGATCTCATTAACTAAATATGCTTTTTTGTTTGGGTGGCCTTTCACTTCCCAACCCTAACAAAGTTCAAAGTTCAGTCACTGTTGGAACAGGTTTTACCCCTGACGATGCCCACCTTGTGGGCGAAATGCATTGGGTTTTGTAGCCCTCTAGTTGTTTTGGCTAAAGGAGTATTTCACCTTTGTTAGTTTTGGCCAAAGTTATTGAGCTACTATCAATTTTCCCAACCCTAGCTTCATTGTTGGTCCTTATTGCCTTACCCCATCTTCCACCAACCAGGTAAATTGTAGGGGAAGTTTTACACTTGTACCCAGGCCTGATGGGAGGAGGGGGGGGGCAGTGGGGCTCGCTGCCTCAGGGCCTGAGGACCCAAATGGAGCCCAGTCCCAAGATTTGAGTACTACTATCCTAAAGCGGTTTTATTAGAAAATTCACCATCTATAAATAATTATTATGAATTAAAGCAAAAAATTTTATTACAAACATTTTAAATAAAATATGTATAGTGATGCTGTATGCATTTACATTACTCCTCGATGTCACAATGGCAGTCCACTGAATACTCATACTGAATATGTGAAAGATAAATACAATTTATTACTTCATTTATTTTGCTGACAAGGTCATTTCTATGCCACATAAGCTTTGATATCCAAAAGTGTAAAATATAATATCCACAGCTGACCAGCTGGGAATGTATAGGGAAACACCTGAAATCGCGCATTGGTTTTATTAAAGCCTGATGCACAATGCAAGATTTTTGGCAAGAATATTGAAATTAGATGCAATAAGAAAACATCGCTGCATCAATTACATTTCAATATTTTTACACTTATTTAAATTAGCATGTCTATAATAGCAATATTTTTCCTACCTGCGGCACATATGCTGTCTAGATTTATTTATTATGAGATTAATGCTCTTGCAGAAAAAATTTGTTACTACATATGTGTGCCTAACAGCCTATATACCAGAATCCACAATAAAACGGAGCGACGTCATTCAATTTGCATTTAATTTTGTTTACAAAAGAAAAATATTCACTATTGTGGTAAGAGAATATAAGGGTTACGTCAGCTGCCAAGATCTATAGAGAGAATTGAGTTTGTACAGTGGGGCCTGGCAAGTTATTCGTCCAGGGACCCGTATTGGCTCTCGGCACCCCTGCTTGCACCCTTGCATATATAAGGAGTTATTGTATTCTAAGTTTTCATAGAGCACTTGGTAGCCATTGATTGCTGAGATGTCAGGGTGTGTTGCAGTTTTACAGTATTTGCAATCATAAACCAACCAGAAGAACATCGCATCAAGAGATCTGCTTTGAGAGAAATTTGTAAGTAAAACTCACATATTGCTTGGAAACCAAGCCAACCACAAAACCAACCCAATCCAATGGAGAGTGCAAATGTGAACGTGGAGGAATTGTTTCGCATTATATGGAGTGAAAAAATTATCTGATGCAGGCCCCCTAAAACCCCCGCATTGAGGTTTTGTTGCTGTCCATGATACATAGGTCCAAGGAAAAAAGTGTGATGGTGCTATAAAGGAAAAGATACAAAAATTGTTATCAATTCTCTGCTGATTTGGGAAACATTACGCCTTTTCAAAAAAATAATAAAGGTGGCTTTTGGGAAAGTGGGTATTCAGGAAATTGGTTTTCTGGAAAGTGACCTTATTCCCTTTCAAATCACTAGGATGTAAAAATTTTACATGAAAACATGATCAATGATTAGATCAGAAAAAAAACTCACAAATGCCTCAATTTGTTATTTCTGAAATTTCTTACCCAACATGCCAGAAGAGGATCGCTCCATCAGATCCACCACTGCAGAAAAGACCCTCATGGTAAGGGTGCCATGCTACACTGCTTGCTTCCTTCTTGTGACCTCGGAATGTCTGAACTTCATTACTTAGATTTCTCAAATCAAAGAGTTTGAGCAAATGATCACGAGAAGCAGTCACCAGCCAGTTTCCATTGCTATTCCACTTCACGTCCATAACAGTACTTTTGTGAGCATGCCTAGAATGTCATTTTTGTTACAGAAACTGATCTATTGCAAAGCTCTATAAAGACATGATAATGTTTCTGATTTTGGTTTATGCATAATGCAGAAACGAAAATACTCCCATGATCGACTAATTTGATATTTTTAAATTAATGAAGAACAGCTATTAAATAACTTACTCAGTTAAATGAATTTTTGTTGATTAAGGATGGGAAAGTGAACAATTTTACATTAAAATAAAATGAATTCCTACTAAAACACAGTTGGATGAACTTCAAATTAAAATATAACACTACTTATGTAAATGATATCACAAGAAGTCACTATCATCCATCAACAAATTTCTCAGAAGCATAACAAAAACAAAATGAATGTTAATGAAACTTTTCCAAGAGCAGTAACACCATTTTGTTTAATATTACTATGATTGATAAGAATATTTAAAATCCTAAATGAATTAACTCCAGCAAAACAAAATCAAACAAATTGTTTCTTGCTTTTGCAAAATTCTAAGCATACACATTCTTATATGCATAAAGTACACTAAATTTATAACAGATAAATAACCTTTATTTTCCATTTTGATAGCAACATATGCCACAGCACCAAGCAGTTTACTTCTTTGAGTTTCAAATACGATTAATTTTCTTGAAATTTACTAATTTGGTTATGTTGAACTACTAAGGGAACAACTTCCATTTTATATGTAAACAATAATTTACTTGTCATATGCTCTAGCTTCACCATACACAAAAAGGCATATTAATAAAATGAAAGCTGCTGAGATTTAAAATGAAAAGAGCCAAGATTTAAAGTGAATACAAATTGAAAAGTAATAATAGAAAATCATCTTTCCTATGACGAGGTCTTCTTATGAATTGGTATTCATAATATTTTTTTAAATCTCCTCATGAAATATTTGCAAGATGAATGACAGCACTAATAAATTAAAAAAAATAAATTCCTTTAAAAAATGGTGCACTCCATATGGGCAACATTCTTTTATCAATGCTACATATAATGGATCACAGCAAAGGGGTAAACCTTTACAACCCATTTTATGTATATTCGAAGTAAAGCCAAAAACAGAAAGTTAACTCAGAAGCTACGCCAGATCTAAAGCAACCATGGTTAAATTTTATTAGCATACTGAAGGAACAAAAATTTTGTTTTTTGATAAAGCGGTTAAATGTATCAAATGACTAAATCAGGCATAACAAAGTGCCTCTGCTAAATAGCTGAGCTACTCCATAGCTAGCAAACCACCTTGATATTTTCTATAACATCTGCTTTCCTCGAGGAAAAAATTATTCACTGCATGAAAAGATGCTGCCCCTTGGTGAATTAAAACCCTATACCAAACCATTTACGAACATTTAACTCACAAGGTTGCAAGAGATTGCCCAGTTTTTGGATCCCAAAGCTTCACAGGCTGCTGGTTGTCCTTGCTTCCTGAGATGAGAAGACCTTTCTGAGGATGCCAATGGACACACTTCACATCAGCACCATGTCCTACAGGGAGATGAGGTTGAGGCCCATTGGATAAGATATTGGCAAATCACTCAAAGATTTCATGCATACAAAAAATGCCTTCATAAATGCCACTTCATTCGCACATAAATAAAAATGCCAAAAGTCTTCTTTGTTAAAATGATTTATTGATGAAAAGAAAAGAATTTTAAAAATAAGATGGAAGTTACAGCCAAGTTTTTGAATGGGGTTCAGAAATAATAAATTTTGTACAGCATAATTTCATACTAATTTTAAATGTGAAAATGTATGAATTCAACTGGTGTCATAAAGTCTTCCAATGGTAGAAAGCTACAAGTGGAAAGGATCATAAATTAGGCTATTCCTGTATTTCTGAAGTTAAATTTACTATAAATACTCATTGAATAGGCTTACAAAAATGTTTCCAAGTTTTAAATATGAATCTGAAGAAGTTAAAATTATGGCAAGCAACTAAAAGAAATCACATATATATATATTATATATATATATGAATTGTAACCAACTCCAAAAATTTAGTTCATTAACTATGAACTTATAAGAAATTATGAGGAACTTAGACTTCAAACGACTTCAAGATTTCTACATAATGGCATCAGAAAAACATTCCTGTTCAATTTCTTTTGCTTTCTTGACAGAAAATAAATTAAAAGCATCAAATGCAAAATGAAAAATCCAGATAAGCTTTATTTAGGTAATCAACATTCTGATTTCCATCACTGCCTGTCTAACCAAACCAATATACAGCTATTGATTCTGAGAATCTTTCCCCTCCTTTTAAACAAATAATAAGTGTAAATAAAAAAGAATTTTATTAATTTCCACTAATGGAAATTTACAAAATTCTTATTTATTTACATTGTGGAATCTTTCCACAAAGTTAAGTCTTCCCAAGTGGAATACGTTAATAATCTAACTAGTGACTAATTACAGTTCTCCTCATGACCAGTATATAAACGAGTGATGAAAACATCTAAAAATTTTGTCGATGATAAACAGAAGGCAAAATTCAGCACAAACTTACCTCTCAAAATTCTCTCTTCATGGCACCGCAGGAAGTCCCAAATCCTGATCGTACCATCGTCTGAGCATGTAGCGAATTTTTGATCCGTAGGGCTGAAGCTAGGATAGGTAGAAGATTTGCTATTGTCAGAATGCTGAAAGCCTGATAAACCAATTAGGCAATAATAACAGCACCAAACCTAATTCATTGACAAGAATTCCATTATAATACACTTCAGCTCTAATTGACATGACTTCATCTAGCATAGGATTTGTGAATTCTTTCTATCCTTGTCACCATGAAACTAAAGAGATTTACGAAGTTGATTCTCCAATTTGAATCTTCATGATTAACAGGGGATTGCAAAAAAAAATATATAACCGTCACTACAGAAATTTCAAATACTATAATGAAGCTAACTACCAGCAATTGTTGAAAAATTTTTATGGCGACATTTAATGACAACGCAGCTTGAGTAAAACGTGAATAATTTAATGGCCCGATATTAGGATCGTGTGTGTATGGGTAAGGGTGCAGGAGAGCACGAAACAACTAGCAAAAATGCCCATTGCTTTTTCTGAATAAAAATAATCTTTATTTGATCTTTAACGATGCATTTTCCAAAAATATCACATTTTTAAATGTCAATGATTTTATTGTAATTGAAAAAATAAGTTACATTTTGAAGATACAGTGCTTACACTTAAAAAAGAAATCTCATTCTGAAACCAATTTCCCACCATGATATTAGTAACATAATGAACCAGCCATTGCACTTTTCCACAAATACAACACAAAAGATGATAATACACCAAATTTACTGTTAATACGACAACCGTGGAATAGACCAATAATGAAAAAGGCCAAAATGTAATTAATTCTACTCTCAGGAAAAATGGAAGTCCTTTATTTGCATATAGATAGCTAAGAGAGTTTGCTCAAAGATCTTTATTGCTTCTTTGGAAATGTAGAGGTTTTATAAATATATACAGTGAGGGAGAGGAATTATTATGAGAAATCTCCATGATCACTTTTATTGTTTCGATGACTTTAAAGTATATCCTCAGACAAATATTCAGGTAATGGGTATGAGATGACATAAAACTTTATTTTATAAGAATCAGCATTATAAAGTCTTCATATAGGAACAAATATAGAGATATGGGCAAGGGTTGGGTGGAACTATAGTGATGACTGAAGTATTTATTTATTAACAAACCATCACATGGTATAAAAAGCATTTCAACTCCTTTTATTAAAGACACAATTATAAATATAAAATACTTATGCAAGTTTGAACTAGCTTATTCTAAACTGGAGAGGCATAAGGTAACAAAAGTACATAATAAATAATTTTCTTCCTAATAGTTTTCGATTACCTGGGCAGAAAAAGATGCTGAAGGATTGAAGTCTTTATTGTCACACTTTGATGAAATGTATGAATTGACAAGCCATGTGCACTGATATGAGGTTTATGATTGTATTTAGAAATATGTACCCAGATAGCAGGTGTAGGGAAGGTTTGTTGAACACTTGATGCTGAACAAAGTCTAATAAAAACCCATGTCATATATAAATAAATAGTAATAAATGAATATTGGGAATTTGCTATCAAAATAAAAGGAATAACCACAGACTACACAAAACTGAGAAAACAATATAAACCAAATTTTTAAGGATTTTTTTTGGTATAAAATTCCTGGAACTAACTCATGAAATAATAATATTACTTAAAAACTTTTCCTCAAGTTAACTTTACATCCTACCTATTTGTCATATTTCTCCTGTAGAACCATCATAATGGATGTCTTATTCATTGAATTATTACTACTAGTTGTCATTAAATGAGATCAAAGATGAAAATTCCATACTGTTCAAAGAATTGTTTCATAATGTTACCATGAAAGTATCATCTTTAGAAAACCAAAGGGCCCAAAAACTAGCCAAAAAAACTAAATAAATTAATGAAAGAAAGAAAAACTTGGACAGGAATAGTGTTTCACTGTTGGAAACTATCCCACTATAAAACATCAATTTATATCAGAAGTTATGGAAATAACCTCAACTCTTAAGAAACCTTGTATTACTGTTTCATACTTAACTCTCAGTTTACTTAACAATAACTTTATCTCCACTGAGTGTTTAATGCCTGCCCAAAAGATAAAGTTTTAATCACCCTGCCACTATAATAACAAATCACATGTTTTACCTTAAAAAGAGGTTTTCTACTAATATTCAGCACCAAGACAGGGAAGGTTTAGGTATTCA
Source organism: Tanypteryx hageni (assembly GCA_028673005.1). NCBI lineage: Eukaryota > Metazoa > Arthropoda > Insecta > Odonata > Petaluridae > Tanypteryx > Tanypteryx hageni. The sequence continues at coordinate 94,877,338 of CM054115.1, forward strand.
TCAATAATGAATTTTCAGGAAGGAATCATTTCATACTTTATTGTGAGTCGAAAAAGGGAGTATATTGTAAAGACTAGTAGAATAAGGCACTTTAAGAGGGGTATGTGAAGTGAAAGAAGTTTCCAAGCAGTTTCGCTGTACCTGAGCCCTCTGATGGCTTCCTTGTGAGCCTGGAACATCTTCACATTGTTCATGTTTGACTGCCAGTACTTGACATAACCACTGTGATCCCCCGTGACCATCCAGACATCATTATGAGACCAAACCATTGTCCTCACAGGGCTGTCATGTGCCTGATTAATTATGCAAAAAAAATCCTTTAAAATACACAATTCCAATTATAAAATTTTAAAGATGCTACTTTCAAGAATAAAAATAATAGCCAATAAAAGGGACTACAAAGGTATAAAATTTAATCTAAAAGCCTACCATTTAATTCTTTTGCAAGAACAAAATTAACTAAAAATCCTATCACTCCACAACAAAAATACTAATCTGAAGTCACATTATATGCTACAATAAGACTAACTCATCCATTTTTTGACCAAGGCATTTAGTTCATTTTATTCCAATTTCTCTTATTATAATAGGTCATCAGAAAGGTTTTTATTCAGAAATACCACTTACTAATTCAGCTTTCATAAATAATTACAATAAAAGCAGTAAATCTTTTCAAAACAACATGCATACATCTATATTGATAAAATGGAAAGAAATTGAAATCTTTACCTGGAGGATAGTTTCAAAGTTAAAAGTGAGGCCATTCCAAAGCGTGAACTCTCCCGAAGAAGCTCCAGTAACAAGACGCCGACCTTCAGGGGTCCAGGCAAGACAGAAGATGGGACATCGCATCTTGTTTGTGGCTGTCTTGACAAAACGTGTGGTGACAGCATTGATTGGATTGTCAGGGTAAGAGGGAGGCGGCAAAAGATCTGGATAATAACATACATCTGGCTGCAGTGTACGACGATCCCTTGCATCACGCTGCCATACTCTTCCCTATTTAAATGAAAATAATTAATGAACGTAACTGAAATTTGCTCACTGGATAATTAACAGGAATTGTCAAAGAACAGCAAATTGTGGCATTAATTTATAGATAAGCATCTGTTCCACCAAATCTATTTCTGATGATTTCAAAAATATTTGTCGCAGAGTTTACAAAGTTATACTAATTGTTAAATTTGAATTCTTTGCTATCACATTTGCCTCAAGTTAGGACATAGACCATAAACAAACAGAACATAGACATTATCTTTATTAATTATAAATTTTTAATAAAAAAGAAAGGCACAACTATGGATATTAATTCTACCGAACTAAATATTTTCTTAAACAAGAAAGTCTCAGCCAGGTAAAAATACTTTTCTTGCTTAGTTCAGTGATAAAGATTTTCCACCTCTAAGGCTTCAGTATAGACTTTTATTGGGTTTGCATCAATTCTAGTAGGGGATTGTATAACATTTGTCTCCAAACCGTTCTGACTATATTTTACTAATAAATCACGGGCATTGTATTGATTTATACTAAGGAAATCCTCTCACTCAGGTAGCACAGTACAACTCTTACAATGGAAAATAATAAAAACATTAGGAAATTTATTCTGGGACGTGACTTGCGTTACGTTAAAATATCTGCCACAATTGCAGCACTTATACAGTGCTTGAGTCAGGGGTAGTGATTGAAATCTAGATCGCTGCTATTTGGTATCCCTTTATCTAAACGTCAATATACCCTAATTTTAACATGCCGAGAAGCCTTACAAACCTCAAGCATCTTGATGAGAGAGGAATTATAGTCGACAGTTTTTCTCATAACGCTCTTCCTTAATCTTTTTCCGTCGAATTCATTGTCAGGACCAGGCCTTGGATAAGGACGGTAAGGCTGGTAATGGTAATGCATCCTCCTCTGATTGCCACCTGCACCTCCATCGAAGGGTTGCTGGTAACGTGGTGGAGGCATAAAGCCCGTGGGAGGAGGAACTCCCATATTCGGGAGAGGTGGGGGTGGTGCGTGAAACTGCATCATCCTGACCTATTACTTTTACAATTTACTAAATTCAAAGTAAGCGCATGTGCCTATAAGTCGATTTGAAATACAGCGTTAAATTTATTTAATGTTACACATTTACATTCTATCTATAAACATTGTGATATGGAGACTTTGGAAGACCATGAATCTTTTAACAATGACCAACTTACTTCATACGACATAATACGCTTGCATTACATTATTCTGGTAAAAAAACGTGATTTCATGGAACTCTTCTTCCGATTCAAAAACATAAATGCGCATTAGTTTTCAAATAATATTTACAAACAAAGAGTGAAATTATTAAAATTCAAAACTAGGTTACTTCAAAGAACAATAACGTAAACCACAAGTTTTGATATACTAGATATGTCCAATCGTACGGCAAACTCAAATTACAATACACTCTTGATTGCACAAATGTAATTTAAAACTTCAGTTAAACGATAATAAAGTACTCAAATGAAACACATTACAATACAAAAATATTCTCAGCAGATTCTCTTTTTCGTTGAACGATCTGGCGACTTTCCGCCATTTTTAACCCGCAAGATGGTGCTTCTTCTGACTCAAATAAAATGGATGCCGAATTATAGTTTCCGGAGGTTTCACTAGATGTCAACTTACGTGGAAGGATAGATAAATGTGGGTTTAAAATAACAGAACGAAATGCGCAAATTAGAATTTTAATGACATTTTTTGCAGTCGCGCGTATTTGAACTATTTTAGATAATATATAAACTGCTTTCCGTTAATAATGTATAGGTACATTATTTTCTTCGTCTGGAAATGATTTTGAGAATTTATGTTGACAAAATATTTTTTAGAGTAAACTTTGAATCGCACATATTATCAGACATTTGTAAATAGAGTATAAATAATATTTTAATAATTTCGACTAATGTAGAAAGTTAAACATTTTCGTATCAGCAGAAGGGATATAATTTAATACTCTAATGCAGGGGTCAGCAACCTGCGGACCGCATGCGGCTCCCAAGAGCGCTTCATGTGGCCTGTGAAACTATGATGAAAAGGTGGTGGGTAAAATGTAATATAGACAATTTTATATTTATTAGTTAAATTATGGTCTCAAAACATTTTCTAGTGAAGTCTTAACGCTAGTAAATTATTTAGACTTAATTTTCATTAATATGATACCGCAGATTCTCTAGGTCATTTACAATGGAAACGGTCATCCGGCCCACCGAAGCTCATGTAACTTCCAATGCTGCCCTTTAAAGCATTCACAACAACGGATGTGGCCCGCTATGCAGTCAAGGTTACCGACCTCTCCTCTAATGCAATGCACTCGATGCTATAAAGCGATTTTGTCAACATCATATTTGCGAACAATGAAGTAGGTAACGATATAATAAAATAATCGAGCATTTTTTCGTTATTTCTAGATAAAATTGTCTGCCATAGAATGACATAATGGCAAGCTCGGGAAAAATTTATTATGCTCATTTTATGTAGCTGTTTTGTCAAGTAATTATCCATAGGCGGATAATTCGTTGGATGGCATCGTTTATAGCATTTGAATATTTTCAGAATTATCACAACTTAATATAAACAATAACAGGCCATTGTAAATCTTCATTGAAGTGTTTTTCTCTATAATTCATGACAAGATACAAAAATATTATTTCGCTGATGAACGTTAGTTTTTGCAGAAAAAAATGACAGCATCAAAGTTTGTTAGTCTTTTTATTGGAAATTATTAATAATTAATGATGACATTAAATAAATGGAGTAGGGTGATAATTTTTTAAGTAAAAATGTCTTTTAAGTAGCATTTGGTTAATGTTTCCTTTATCTTTCAACATGGTATCCTTAACTAATGATCAGTTGTATTACATGAAATCTTAGCATCCATAACTTCATTTTATACCTCGATAATATATCATCACCATAGGTAGTCTGTCTGTAGACAGGTCCGTGATTATTCATGGTTAAACCTGGTTCTCCATATACTCCTATTTTACGCTGTCCTCTTCATATCTTGATAACTCTCTTTCCCTTTCAAATCATCTATCAGCTGAAACCTTTTCCTACCTCTTTCCCCTTTTTCCGTCTAATTTTTCTTCTAACATGTCTTTAATCATACTCTCTCCTTAGGTAATGTGCAACCCAGTTTGCCTTCCTCTTTCTAATAGTCTGTATAATCATTCGCTTCTCTCCTAGTTTTCGTAGCACTTCATCGTTTTTCATCCTATCTGTCCATTTTATCTTCAGCATTCTCCTCCAAGTCCACATTTCAAAGCTTTCCAAATATTTTGTCATTTTTCCTTAGTGTCCATGTTTCTGCCCCATACAAAGCTATGCTGCATACATAGCATTTTATGAACTTCTTGCGGATATCTTCCCTTATATTCCCCATAAGTAGGTGTTTCTTTCTTTGAAAGTCACTTTTGCTTTTCTTATTCTAGTCTTGATCTCATCCGTACATTTTGCTTCTCTTGTTATTATGCTTCCAAGGTATTTATAGTCTGAAACTTGTTCTGAAGGCTTTCCTCCAATACTTATGTTTAGATTCTCTTCTTTGCCCAATATTCGAATGACCCTGGATTTTTCTGTATTTATTTTCATACCATATTTTCTACCTGTTATTACTAATCTATTTATGATTTTCTGGAGTTCTTCTTCCTTTCTTGTTAGAAGTACTTGATCATCCGCATATTTTACTGTTCTTATAATCCTTCCTCCAATTTTGAAATCTTCTGTGCCTTCTAACACTCTAACAATAATATATAGAAGTACATTTTATAATATCTTAATATCATACAAGTCTGTAATATTTAAAATATTCTTAGGTCTTCCTCTGTTGTCTGCTGTTATCCATTTTCATCTCCACACTTATTAAACATTTTTTCTACAGCAAGAACTCTTATTTCAGTCTATTATTTTCTTTCAAATTTTTGTTTTGATTATACAGTTATTAAATATGTAGGTCATTCTCAGATTTTTCATTCACTAGCAAATTTGAAGTATTTTGTAAACCTTTCTTTTTTCAATTCAAATTTTATCTTCTGCTCTAAGTATACCTAAACACTGGATTATTGTTTTATACTCTTAGCTTTATTCATATTTCATTATGGGGGATCCATAAATTATGTCACATTCTGAGGTAGTTGATATCTACGTGACAGATCGTGATGAGGGAGGAAGGGTTTTTGATAAAATGATGTCTTCGGTTTGATGAACATTACTAAAAACATATTTGTTAATAAAATTTAATTTTGGAGTATTTTTAGCCTACTTTTCTGGGGAAGGATAGATTTATGTAATTTCAGTAGAAAAAAATTTGAATATAATTTTGAGAAAATGTAGTACAAGAATTAATTTTAAAATAAATGTAATTTAAATCGATTTATTTGAGCAAAGGTAAGAAATGATTTTTTTCCAGTGTACACCTTTCATATTATTCAAATGAAATTGCTCAATTCACTTAGCCTTATTGAATTTAAATAAAAATAATTAAAAATAACTATAATTTACATGTAATGTGCTAAAATATAATTAAAATAAAATCTTAATTACAGTTTTGTGAGCAAATTGTAAATTCTGCATTTCTTTATAAAAAAGGGGGAGGGTGGTTGAAAATTTGTGATATAATTTTAAGAGGGAGAGGCAGAGTCAGTCATAAGGTTTTTACAGGGGTGTATGAAGGAAAATTTGATCACCCCTTCAAGCTTAACCAAATGCAGATATTTCTCAATTTACACATGTTCGGTTTATGCATTATCACAAATGCGCAATATTTTTCTTAGAACCATTACTTAGCTTTAAAGCACAAATTTAAGGATCTTTATAAGTGGAATACATATATTAGCAACCCAAAGGCCGTCCCTCAGAAGCCTCCACCCGAGTGCAGTGGCACACGTCGCACATACCTAGGACAGGCCATGAGGGAGAGGTTCAAATTTTTATGATAGTTAGGGTTGCCAAACATCCCGATTTGGGCAACACAATCCCGATTTGGGTAACAAAATTCCTTGTCCCGCTGCTATTTAGGCGGGACAGCAAATATCCCACTTTTAAGAGGTTGTGGGATACTCGTAATGAAAACTGTGGCCACATGGTTGAATTTTTCCCATCAAAGTAAACAGAATCTCTGCATTTCAGGATCACCCTCAAGAAGATCGCAATACTCCTGCATTCTCAATCTGAGTTTCAGACATAGCTGGGTGGTCACATGAGGTGATTCTTCTCGTGTGGGAGGGGCGAGATGTAAGCTAATGATTGAGCTGAATTTTGATTTTTACATGCATCGAATTCTGAAAATATCTTGATGTTGCAGAGGGGAAAATGTTACAAACTAATACTAAATAAAAAATAAATATCAATAATGTCATAAAAATAATTATTATTATGCACCAATAGCTCGAGTTTGACTTGAGTTCCATTTTTGTGATGATTTCCTCATTGATGTATTTGTTTTTATTTTCTGTGTTTTTATTTTTAATTATACTGTACTCCTTTATAAAGGAAGTCCATCAAGAATATATGTCCAGAATCGAAAATTCAAAATGCACTAAATTCTTTTTCAAATTTTGTTAACAAAACCTACTTTTTAAAATGTGACTCTTGTTAAGCAATAAAACAATTTAATGGATCAGCTGTTATACCTAAGGTGACCATATGTACCAGCTTGGCCAGGATAGTACCAGTTTCACCAGTTTCGGAGCACTTATCCTGGTGTCCTGAAGGACTAAACGAAAATAGTATTTTGTAACAGTTTTGGGATGTTTGCTCCAAAGGTTTTGGTAATTCTCTCAATCCACATAAGCGACTATAGGAAACATTTGATAAAGAGCAATGGAATTAAGTAATTATACACACTATTTTCTATACACAATTAGCAGAAGTACAGGTGGTAGATGATCTGGGTGCTTAGCTGCTCACTTATGGCATATTGCCGAGAGAATGGTAGAATTGTGCGAGCGGGGAAAATACCGGTAAGAGACAGAGATTTCCAATCATATGTTCCCAGTGACCTGTGGTAGGGGTGGTGATGAGGATAGCAAAAATTGATGTATGTATACTGTTACAGTGTACTACATTGTAGCTAACCAACCTATTGGATTTTCTCAAAGTTTTTACTCCTCCATTATTCATTAGCCGTATCATTTTTTGTTATTTCTATTTTCCACTAGTTTGAGGGAAATGAGAGGTGAAGATGCAGTGCCGTAACAAGGAAATGGCAAAAGTGGCATTTGCCATCCGAAATCTGGTCACCTTAATTATACCTATATTGTTACTAGCATAATTGCCCATCAAATATGATGGGTATGCATGGATTAAGTATTAAATTTAAGAAACTTCCCATTCTTCCTCCTTTTCTCTCTTCCTCTCTCCCATCCTCATCCCTCCCATCCTCCCTCCCTCTCTTCCATCCTCCCTCCCTCCCATCCTCCCTCCCTCTCATCCTCCCTCCCATCTTCCCTCCCTCCCTCCCATCCTCCCTCACATCCTCCCTCCCTCCCACCCTCTCTCCCTCCCATTCTCCCTCCCTCCCATCCTCCCTCACATCCTCCCTCCCTCTCTCCCTCCCATCCTCCCTCCCTCCCATCCTCCCTCCCTCCCATCCTCCCTCCCTCCCATCCTCCCTCCCTCCCATCTTCCCTCCCTCACATCCTACCTCCCTCCCATCCTACCTCCCTCCCATCCTACCTCCCTCCCTCTTCTTTCTCTCTCCTTCTCTGGAAAAATAGACTAATTCTATATCACCCTTACTTTCTATGTACCTTCCATTCTATATGCTTTCCTTCCTATCTCCCTCTCCACATCCCCCTTTCTCTTACTCTAAATCTATATAGTCGTCTAGATAAGCAAAAGAATCCAAACTAAATCCTAGTCCCATTAGAATTATGTAATTTCACGAAAAATCCTACAATAATTTAAGGCAATCTATGCACTTGTATATATTACATGTATGCAAGTTTAGACAACAATTGATTCTTGAAGTTTAACAATGACGTGGTCGGTAAGACATCATCCCGTTTAAAAGCTGATATTTTCCCAATATCTTTGATTTAAATGTTTAATATGATAGATTTCGAGCGGTTGGTGGAAAAAGATTAATAGAATAAGAAACTTCATTAATTATCCTAAAACAGTTTAAATTCGAAGATCGTACATCATTTTTTTCTAATTTTAACTTCTAATAGAATAAAAGCCTACACTTTAAAAAGTTGCTTTTTACATTTTATCTTACAGAAAATGGAAATCAACCCCCTTGGAGTCGAACCCCGGTCTTTTTTCGTGTTTTGTTCATCATTTAATTTTTATATCGGAATCAAACATTCCTGCAAAATTTCAACGGTCCACTTAATTAAGAAGTTTGTTAAAAATGTGTTAAAATGTGCCATTGATGATGTCAGTGTTACGATGACATCACCAAAACTATATGTATAATTGGAATATCAAAAATGTAATATGAGAATTCCTTTTACCTCGATTAAAAAAATAATAAAATTTTTGTTCCTCTCAAGTCACAATGTCCTGCTTTCCATATCTGGAGCTAAGGCAATGTCCCGCTTTTCATGTCTGGTAATCTGGCAACCCTAGTAACGCTATGTGACGAAGGGAGAGGGGGTTCTAAAGAATTCAATTTTTCATGTGACCTAATTTATGGATGTCCTCTATTACCAGTTCTTTCACTTTTATCATTTTATTCGAAAACAATTTATTTATTTGTTTAAGAACACATACAGTAAAATATTTTCAATAATGATATATGTATGTAAGGGGTTTAGGACAGGCATGACAAGTTTCACAAATGTGGGAAAGGAATGATTTGGCTGTCTCCAAAGTGCTATAAACCCTGAGGAAGATTCAGTTTCACTTGAATGAATCATTCAATGGTAGCCTCTTGGCTGCTCTCTTAGCCCACACCTATATCTGGCTCTTTATGCATGTGTTGATATATCATTTTTTTTATTTAAGGAACATGTTTTGAACTTTAATACAATAAATAGACATTATTTTTCTTGATGTATTGATTTAATATTTTATTCCTACAGCAACTGAGGAATTGAAATACCGTATTTTCTGGACCATAAGATAATCAGATTTTAAGGGAACATTTGGGGAAAAATATTTTATTGCTTATATTTAAACTCAAATTCACCAGTACTGATGAAACAAAATGGCAGTGCGGCATGAAAAAATAGCAAGGAGGCACAAAGCTTTTAATGATTGTAGAAACCAAAATAATCATTGTAGCTACTGTCATACTCATCATTACTGAGGTTATGGTCTGAATCATCACTTTTTCAAGAAGTGCATCATCTTCAGTGCTATCAAAAGTATTGCTGATACAATATTTCTGGAAAAACTTGAGGTGTTGTGTTTCACTAACTGCCATGAACTTTTCACCCATTCATGCAACTGTGAAATGGTTGGCTACTTCATTCCTCCTGCTGGTTTCAAATCATGATTAGAAGCCTGCATCTATTTGATCCACTCCTCACACATGAATGTTTTAAAGGGTTTGTTAATTGAGATGGCTAGTAAGGGGACCTGGAATCACAGCTGAGTGTTTAATTCTACAATTGTCCTCTTTGTTGCCTCTGTTCAGAAGGCCACCTGGACATTTTGATCACATTTTCTGTAGCCACAGTGTCATTCCTTTTTCATCCATCCATCCATCTGTTTATTTCATGCTGCAGAGCTCAACTGATCACAGCATGCTATCTCAGACTTCATTACATTGTAAAGATGTCTTTGATTTTGCTTCCTTTTCCTCAGATATGTCATCTTGTTACTCTTATGCAGGAGAATTTCAGGGAGCATTTTCCAGGGAAAACTGTAATTTTACATTAATATAGATAAGTTATTCCCAAACTCTTTCAAATTGCAAACCCCTTGCATTTTTGTTGTAAAGACCTTATAGAAAAACGTTCTGATAACACTTTAGAATTGGACAAATTTTCATTTATTCAAGTTTAGTCAATATTACTTATTATTCATCAAATTAATAATGCTGAATTGAGCTCTATTCCTCCATACACTTAGAGGATTTCATTAAATCATTTTAGTAATCATGCATTAGTAAATGGTCATTCTCCAATTTAATTTAAATAAAAACATATATTTTTGTTTGTTAAACGTAATGCAACTTTTACCTCTTTATTTTTTATTAATTGAATCTCTTCAGGAGTAAATATTTTTTAATGAATGTATAATTAATAAATATCACTCTTGATTTTGTTTAAAAGTATGAATGTGAAGAGACCACAAAATATACAATGATGTCAGCACAACTGCTACTGCATATAGACTATGATATTTTTCTAATTGAAAAATACCCATATACATGTGTATGCACAATGCATTGCCTTGTTGTAATCAGTCAGCCAAAGAGTCAGGAGACTATCTCTTTTGTCTATAATCCATTAAATCAGCGGTTCTTAAACTGGGGTCCCCAGCAGTTGTTCAGGAGGTCCCCACAGCAAAGAAATTTGCATGTAAGGGGTCCTCATATTACTTAAGTTTAAGAAACATTGCATTAAAAAATATTTTGTGAGTTAACATATTCATTTAAAGTACAACAACATAAATAAAATCCTCCACTATGCATATTTTTTGATAAACCTCTTGAAACAATTCAGGAAGCCCTTGTGCATAAGTACAAATTTGAGGAAAAAAACATGTTGAAAAAATCGGTAAAGCCACAACACCCAGAATTTTTTAGAGTACTAGATTATATTATGATGACATTTTAATGCTATTTATGCCAGCCAGCACTGTAACTGGATGAATTTAAATTTAAACCCTTTAAGCTATTTTTAACTTAATCGACATTTTACAAAAACAAACTAGAGTAAATTTTCCTCCACTATTATGTAATATCGTTAATATCAACAAGGTTTGTATTCTGAATGATGCCATATACATGGTGTTGCAAAATTATGCCGACAAACTTTCAGGGTATATTAAGGACGTAAAAATCTTTAATACATCAAGTATCCGAAAGTGCTTGGTTATGGAGATATCATCCTTACAAGTATTAAATAAAGCCCCTGTATGTAGGCAACCGGCTTAGCACTGTGAAGGCTTGTTTCGCTACAGCGCACTGAAAACTGCCCTGTAGTTGCCATTCAAGTATGAATGTGGAATGCACTACAACTGATTACATCACCTCAGGTAGTTCCTTCCTCATTGCTTAAATACACGAATCTACCGGGTGTTTTTAGAGCAGACATTGCCTGAGCTACTGGAGTGTGTACCATTGGAGGTTCACAGAAACATGTGGTTCCAGTACGATGGGGCATCACCAAATTTTAGCTGTGCTTCCCATGACAACCTCAGCACAATGTTCCGAGATCATTGGATTGCTTGTGGAGGTCCTGTTTCATGGCCACCTCGATCACCGGACTTAACTCCGCTGGACTTTTTCTCTGGGGCAACGTGAAGAGCCTAGTGTACGAGATCCTCGTTAACACAGAGGAGGACCTCATCACCCAGATAATTGCAGCTTGCAGCAAAATTAGTGACACACCGGTTATCTTCAAGCGGGTGCATCAGAATATGGTGCATTGGTGTGGTCAGTCCTTTGAGCAGCTACTCTGAGCAATAAATTCTTGCAAGGGTGATATCTACTTAACCAAGCACGTTCGGATACATGATGCATTAAAACTTTTTACTTATTTTTACCTTATTAAAAGTAAAGTTCTCCTTTAGCCAAACAATTAGAGGGTTACCTCTAAAGTAGTAAAGTAGTACTTTACTTTTAATAATCTGAGCCAAAGTTATTGAGCTACCAACGATATCATTTTTACCTCCTTAATATACCCTGAAAGTTTGTCGGTATAGTTTTGCAACACCCTGTATAAATAGGAGATTTTTTTAAGGCTTTAAAAAATCATTTGACCCCTAAAACCATGCACAGATGGACAGATGGCAAAGGAAAAAACAACATTTTTAGATGCAGCATCACTTAAAATGTGAATGTTCATCAAAATTTCATAGTTGAACTTTTTGCCGGTCACAATACTCTTTCTATTTACTTTTTGCATGAAAAAGTAACCAGAAGGCATGATATTTATCAGTAATTTTAAAAGAGTCTGTTTTGTTAATGAAATATTTTTAAAATATTAAATATTTCGTTCTGTGGATGTAATTTGCGATGTTATCTCTAAAATACAGTTCTACAGAATTGAGAAACTGAAATACCACATGCATGTACAAAGCATGAATTCAACAATGGCTGTTTACTCCCCTTCTTTACCCTTGAGTAAATAAAATACCTAGTCTTTCTATTTTTATATGTACATATTAGAATTTAAGAAGCAATCACATTTGTCATTTATGCATGTTTTTGAGTTTAAACTAATAAGTAATTCTCTTTCAAACTCCTCAGCGTAGTTTAGACATGAAATCACACCTGTTTAAAGTAGTCGTTTTGCGTGTTCCAAAACTAAGTTTTTAGAAACTCGAGTCTGAATTTGAGCTCGCTTTTATTTCCCATAAAGATAAATTTTGTATTTACTCTTATTGCATTCATTAGAAAGTCAAATACAACAATTGGCTTGTCCTTGGTATTTTTTCCATAGAAGTACAGCTCATTTAAACATCATTTTGGTACTGTTGTTGTAGTTTCTTGTTTTAAGTTGTTATTTGAGTTTACATAAAATGTTACATCTTGATGTGGTGTTGACTGTGTTGATTAAACAAGCTAATAGGTGATACAACTAGAAAACATGAGCCATGCCATATAAAAGTAATTGAGCTCCCTATAAAATTAATTTATCTAACATTCCCATTAAGATTCTGGTTTATGGATCAAGTCTCCATGTGTTTGTGTGGGCTATGAGGGCAAAGCTAAACATCTGAAGCTGACCCTCTCTCAGCTGTTTCTTCTATTAATAAAACTTGACTGCAAATGGCTCTTTTCCAGTGGATGATGCCAACATTGATCAAGTAGTGAGTTCTATGAATTTTAGGTGGTAGTTACAACTGGTGAATAGGCTTTAAGAAGTTATCTCTTTTTCGAGAAATGTTTTTAGGTTTACACAAATGTTTTACTATATATCCTGGCAGTGGTAAAGCCAGGAATTTAATTTGGGGATGGCAAATAATTAAAGGTATTTTTTCATCAGCAGATTACCCTCTTGTTTTTCTTTGATAACTTCCAATAATAACCCATAAATATTGCTATATAATTAAAAAGTCAACAGTCATTTAATAAATATATTTATTTTAAAGTTAAAGTCTAAATTAATGCAAAAGCGGTGGCAGCTTAAATTATTTGTGATATTGGAGGGAGGTGGGGATTGAAAATGCCAGATTGGTCCCCTTTTCCTTGGTTGCTCCACGTCAACCTGGGCTATTGATGTATTTATGTGCTTCATCAGGCTGCTAGCCTATATTCAATTAAAATTTTATCCATAAAACATCAATCTCTTGATCTCATGCTTACTAGATTTATATATTTTGATATACTATAAGATATAAAAAACTCTTCTCATTTTTGTCAAAATATTTCAGATTAACATTCCAGTTTAAAATTACGTCTTGCATTTTTAATATCAAAAGAAATACATAGGAGAAAGAAGTGGGAGCACTGATGTGTCACAGTCAAACAAAATATTTCAAAAGAATGAAAATCTTTGTTTTTTAGATCTTCAATATTCAGGTGTTAAACCCACAGCCAACAGGTATTGTAGTACAGGAAATGATTTTATTTCATTCTTGCCTGTTGATTTAGCATCCCACTCTTTAGATAAGTTTTTATGGACACTATTTCTTTACTTATTAGTGTAGGCATATATCAAATTAAAAACTTCCTCATTGGTGAAAAATTCCTTTAATCTAGTAGTATTTTGTATCTTTTCCAGAAATGCTTTCACCAGGAAGATAACGCAATGTTGGGAGATCATGTTCCAAAATTTTTCACAGAAATTGTTTCCTTAAATTTTATAGTTTTGTCTTAGCTATTAATGCATGAATTATTCTTTGTAACATGAATCATATTCTTTGATTGTATTCTTTTCTTTTTCTTTGATAATCCGTATCTGCCCGAATAGAAGCCGACCCCACGAAATTTTCCAACATTTTTTGGCAAAAAAAGTATTTTCGTAAATTTTATGCTTAAGTACCAGACATGCACGCACAACCTAGAATACATTATACATTACATCCATATAATTATATACGTTCCATGTAAAGTTTTATTAGGTATTATTACTGTTAATTATAAATATAGTCAACGCCGTTGCTCACACCTTACAATCAAATGTAAGTATATTTATTTATCTTACTGGAATTCAAACTGCTGCGCATCGAAAGCTGTCATCGAATTTGGCGTGATCGTCTACTTAGTCATTATACGCAATTTTAATAGATTCTATGAAAGAGGTTTCCAAGTTTTATTATTATTGCTGTTAATTATCAGATGAAATACAGTTACCACCATTGATCACACCTTCGTATCAGACGTATCTTATGTTAGCGGAATTCAAACAGTTGCGCATCGAAAGTCGTCATCGAATTTTGCGAATTGACTAAGCAGACGATATCGTCTGCCTAGTCAGTATACGCACTTTTAATACATTCTATGAAAGAGGGTTTTAACATGCATACAAAAATGACAATGGCTATAGAAAAATATAAAATAAACAAGAAAAATTAATATGAACTTCTTTTATACTGTCGGCTCCTAACTTTAACGTACCTGCCATTTAAGTGATCCGTAAAAGCTACGACGTCTGCTACATCTGAACTTTAAATCGATTGCAGCACCAAGAAGTGCAATTAAAACAAAGAGTTGAAGAAGTTTAGTGTAGTCAGAATTTGTAAAATCCTCTAATAAGACCGGTGTTGGTATCTTTAGAACTAGTTACAAATTATGTTCAAAACGAATTTGCTGTAGCGTGCAATCATGCTATGAACCTGGTGGGTTGTTAAAACTCGATTGTTTTATATACCGCCGTTTCCTTTGGATAAGAACCCATTTACTTTTAACTACGTTAATTGATAGTAGCTCAATAACTTTGGCTAAGATTAATAAAGGTAAAATACTCCTTTAGCCAAACAATTAGATTAGACTAATTTGATAGATAGATAGATTAGACTAATTGTTTGGCTAAAGGAGTATTTTACCTTTTTTAACTACGTGTTAAAATATATAAATAACCTTCAATAGCAATTTAAATTACAGCTCCGGGCAATCGCTGTAAGAAGGGAGCGTTTTTCAGACATCGAGTGCCTTATCAGTGGAATATAGGAGGTATGCTATGGAAACAAGACATTTTTCAGCGATGGCGTCGTACGAGGATGCCAAATTTTTCCTCAGGCTCGCATTTAAGCCGAGGGTGATTTTTTCACGATAGATTTTGACAAAAAGTATCTGCTTATATTCGGGCAGATACGGTATTCACAATGTAATCATAAATTTCATTATTATACAATGAGTCTTCCAATGCAGCACAGAATTTACAGAAATGTTTTTGTCTTTCAATGGATATGAAAGTATATTTAATTTTCATATATTGAAAAAATTCTTGACTATTATAAAATAATGCAATAACATTTCAAAGTTTACTTATATAATGTATAAGACATCAGTACTGGCTTGATAATGGTGCCAACAATGTGACAGCACTGGACTCTCTGCTTAAAGAGTCCCTGTGCTCTCTAAAAATTTATACTGTACATGTGAATTATATTTTTTAAATGATAAAAATCAAACTCTTGTAATGAGAGCAAAAGATGCTTTATTTATTAAAATTTACTATTAAAAATTTTTGAATCTCAAATCTTGCACTGGGCATGGTGATCTTCCAAGAGAGATAAATACGAGAGTGAAATGTTTCAACTAATCTTTGTTCAGAATTTCTGCCATTAGCTGTAACAGGTCAGAGAGACCTAATTTTGTGCTGATATCCTTATGAAGTAAAATAAGTTCCCACTTTTTGTTTTTAAGTCAACAAACAGTATTTAATCATCTATCAAAGTCAATTATAAAAAATGCACACTTGCTCTTCTTTAAAATAACTCCTAATGAAAAAACTTTTCCTTACTGAAAAGTATTCTGTCAACACATTTTAAAATCTTTTTTCTTAATATCATCATTCTATTTTAGTTTAACTTCATGATATCCTAAAACGAATACATTTTTATTGGTTGGCTATGAGAGAACTGCGGGTCGAGCAAATAAAAATTAAGCAAATGCTTACAGCAAACAGTAAAAGCAAATGCTAAAAGCATTTTCTTTATACTGAGTGAATAAAAGTTTGCTTTTGCTTATAAGCATTTGTTACTCAGTTTTAAGCAAATGCTTAAATTTTACAGAAGAAAGCTCTTTGCGACTCTTCCGTCACTTGTTTTTGTTTACATTTAAAGCATTAAATAGTTGAACTAAAAACATAAATATATTGGGTAATATTTTTTAAAAAGTTAATTAATTTTTTAAACTATTTCTTTTATAACTGAATTCGATGATATCACAAATCATGGGTGCATTTTTATTCAATTAGTTATAGTAATTTTATCCAGTCATTTGCCATTATAGTGATTTTGGACGCCACAAATTTTTTTGTCTTGCATACAGTTGTGCATTGTACGTGGTGATCTTCCCCGACTCTTATTTGAAATCCGGGATCACTTAAGTACCTTAAAAATACTTCTGTCTTCTGTTTGGAAGACAGTACCCTGCCACGTCTCTCTTGATATTCTCCGAGTAACAGATTTTAAATATAGGTACTTAACATTTTCTTCAGAGAAACGATATCAATTTTTATAACTGTTGGCTGTTGAAACTTTTCTTGTATTTTTTAACCTTTCGTGTCACCATAAACTACCATATTTATATTTAGGATCAATTATCATGAAAATAGAGTACTTAGAAATATCTTAGGAAGCCCTTTACCTCACTTAAAAAAGTTGAAACATTTTCTTAAAGCATTAAGCAAAAGCTCGGTTTTATTCACAGAATTTTAAGCAAATGCTTAAGAAAAATCCTAAAAATAAGCAAATGCTTATTCTTTCTAGCAAAAGCAAATGCTATTTTTTATTCACCCCAAATCAAGCATTTGCTTAAAAAGTAATAGAAACCTTAAGCATAAGCATTTGCTTATTTTTAATCACTCGACCCCATGTTCTACCGAAAAATTTAATGTTTCGGATATTATATTCTACCAAAAAAACACTACAAAAATAACTTTTATAATATCAAAAATTTAATTTACAGAACTCAGTTTTGTAAATTAAATTTGTGGTATTGTAAAAGTTATTTTGGTGGTTTTTTAAGATGGAGTACCAACAAGTGAGAGCCATACATTCAAGTTTATTATAAGCTAGCTTTCATCATGCATATTTTAATATTAATAACCAAATTTTGGCATATTTATTGACAAAATGACATGATTGTTTATGTATATTTTGTATTTTTATTATTTTATGAATGCATATATATTTATTGTAATTACTTTCTCTATAAATAATATTTCATCTGACGACTCCGATATCTACAGGAGTTTGATCTAAAGCAGGGGTCCCCAAACTACGGCCCGTGGGCCACATTCAGCCTGCCTTATCAGCAAGAGTATTCATTAAATATCATTTATGATGTCTAAATTACACTTTTCGAGTACTTGGGTGAAATCAACTTTTAATATCAGCGAATTACATATTAGAGAAACGAAAAAATTCTCAAAACTTGCTCTTTGAAATTTTCATATGGCCCAATTAGTCATTTGAAATGCCATATGTGGCCCGCACAGTGGATCATGAAGCCTCATATGGCCCTTTCAGTAAAAAGTTTGGTGACCCCTGATCTAAAGGATAATAAAGGATTTTATTATTATTATAAAGTACATATTTGGCACAAAATTTTTTAACTGTTGAATGCCCTTCGACATGATGATGCTCTTTCAGATTCATTAAAAAATGTTTCAATATTTGCTGTGCAAGACAACACTTGAATCCATTCATCCCTTTTAGAGTTAGGTGAGTGAAGTGAATTAGATGTTATTAAAATATTTCATGCTTGACTACTACAGTAGATCAGGATGGTCTGATCAGGACACTTGTAGAAAACCTTTTGGATTAATTTATAGGGGTCATAATTTATTAGTTAGTAATAATTTAAAAGAAATTATTACCATTATCCAGCTGAAGGTCTTTCAAGTAAATAACACATGCACCCACTTCTCAGTGTGTTACTGAATGTAAAATCCACTTGTTCTAGGTGTTAGATTTCAGATGTTCCATTAGGGATACGAAGGTTGAAAAACACTCCAGTAGATTGGAACCTTTGGAGCTTTCCAACTCTCTCCTCTTCCACCAAAATATTCTGGTTTTCAATATTTAAACAAGCTGTTCAAGGAATGTGTATAGTTTTTCAAATTAACAAAAGTCCACAATTGCCTAGGAAACGTCGATTGGAACCGCGATTTTTCTAATATGAAAGGCAAAAATTATAATTTCAATAAGCAGATAATACCTTTTGTTTTGACAATACTGTAAAAATATATTGCATTTATCACGAAAGACTGAAATTATCACTTTCTATAAGTTGAAGAGCTAAAATCAAATCCCGCACACGCAAAAAAAGATTTTCATGTTGGCAACACTAAGACTTGAGCTTTTATTTTAGTAATACTTATAATATAAAAAGAAAATCCAACAACATTTTCATGTAAGCATTATATACTAACTTTTCCTAGGAAATATCCTAATTTTTTCAACGAATAATCAGTCTCGTTAATACCTCTCAAGATATTTAATTCACTCAAAAACATGAAATTGAATTTAATAATGCTGCGATGCTGCCACCTATAATGTAAAAACCGTTATATCAGCTTTCATTTGTTCGATGTTCAGCTTTAACCACTCGCTGGTGTGGGAGACTTGTTCAGTTATCCAGTTATGGCCGAAGGCATTGGTGATTGTGAGACGTAGATTATGAATGAATTAAAGTGAGAGAAAGTGTGCAATTGTAAGTGCTACGACATCTGTTCTGGTGACACACGCATTGTCTGGATTAATTCACAGTAAGTATTTTTACACAAAACATTCACGTGCCCAGTATAAGAGTAACAGTAGGACTAATAGCAACACATCTACTTAGCAGCGATTTTGATCGTGGTGAGACGTATCCACGAAGCCAAAAATTATATTACTTTGAAATGTGATTGCAATTTTTTTATATTTTTTTAGTTGCCAAACAATATTTAGAGAAAATACGTGTAGCAACTAATTGGGACTAATTACCATTCATGTTTATGCTCAGTCCTCGATCTTTCTTTGGTTGAAAGCAGTTTAGGGAAACCGGGTAATGTTTTCTTGGCATAATATTTTCCGATGTTTTAATCTCAGTTTATTGAATCTGTTCCTACTCAGTGTTAGTATTCGGAAATGTATCAACACATCCGCGTGTACACATTGTTGAGAAAAATATTGTTCTGTGTGTATAGGAGTTTTTATTGTAATGATGTTTGGAGCAGGTTGTTTTGCATTTTGTCATTTTTGTGATTGCTGAGAGAGGTGGAAAGTAATGATATTCTTGTTATTAATGCTCTGTGCATGCACATGTGGTAATCTCTGTATCTCATTATTTCATTTATCGACATTGCAGCTCCTTGTTCGAAAGTACTACCATTTTGCCTACTAAATCAACAAGGGAACGTTGGCCTAATTATTTAATCGCTATTCTAAATAACCCTTTAAGCAAGTCATTCACGTGTTATTTGTAATTAATTATTTTAACGGTTTTTAATAAATGTGTTAAATAATGCCTAATTACCATTGCACTTCCTTTATTAATCGTCTAAGTTCTCAAGATAGTAATCAAATTTTTATGAGCGTTCTTAAGAATCCGTATTTTCCTTTTGAAAGTATTAGCTCACTATTATTTTAGTCATTCTGCACTCGGACCAAATGGACATTCTAGACATTGTATAGCTCGAAACATTCCAGAACGAAGCCCATAATGTCTACTTTTCGATGATTAAATCGATCGAACAAGTTTGCTAATTTTTTCAACTGTTTTCGATATCATTTTTTATATAAGCGGCATATTTTGCTTTTCTATAATATTTATGACGATTAACAAGGTTTTCTCATGGAAAACGGTGGAAACTGTGATGCAAAAGTAGATAGTGTATTTCTGGTAATCGATGATAACGAATGTTTCCATAGTTTATGCCAACAGCGTAGTGAATTGTTGCCAACCACCGGCGCCGTGTAGACATTGTACACATTTGTGAAGTGACTAACGTATGACATTTTTCTCGGAAAAAAGCATTTTTTCTTAAAGCGCTAGGTTTTGCGTAATCTTTCGTGGTATCATTTTATGGTGTTTACCTCCTTACATCCGCTACATTTATATGGTAGACAATTTTAAATCGGGACTGGCGATATTTTTTACCCGAAGCCCATGAGGACATTCGATTCTTTTTAATCTGGATAATTCATGTTATTCTTTATTAATTTAATTTTCCTATCCCAGTCTCGACATTTATGTTGGCGGAATAAGGATGATTTTCCCGTTGGCACCTCCTCTGATCGCCTTTTCGCAATAACTCCATCCGAAATGTTTTTGTGGCACCATGCGCGCGTTACCCTCCCTCGTGCGGATTCCCCGCCGCCCTCCCCTTCTCCAAGATTCGTCACTCATCCGCGAGAGATCTCTTGCGACGACCTTGCCGCCGTTCCTGTTTACATACACCCGCGGCGTAAACTTCTGCTGCCTGCCGTAAGAGCCCAACGGCTTTGTTCCAGTTACGGATACATATTATTTATTCCGGCGGTTTGTGACGCAGTCCAGGTGTCGCTCGCGGAAACGCCCGCGGTAAGTCCGATCCTTGACTTGGGTTAGGTCGAGGATCGCATTGCCAGCCGTGGAAATTGGGGATCGTGGGGGGAGTGGTCCTTTTGGAATGCTACCGGTCGGGTCAAGAAGAAGAAGAACACATACCAAAATTGTCACAAATTCGTAAATTGTTGCCACACACCAGCTATAATTTACGGAAACATTCATTGATATTTAAGAAAATTGCAGGCCGGCTAAACCATGCTCTAAGAAATTATCAGTGGTATAAAAAGGTTAGCCAGCTGTGTATTACCTTCTTGAATTTTTTATTATTTATAACACCATCATAGCTTCCATAGGCAATTTATTAAGGACGGCATTTACTCTAAAAGTTCTTTTTGTTTTGCTCAGTCCACACTATCATTATATATCGACGTTTCTTACAGAGGAGGAGGAGGAGGATATAACACACATATAACATATAGGAGGATACTAATGTTTAGGCACTTCCAGATGAGCTGGAGATTCGAATTTTTTTCATTGGTAGGATTTTGTGCAAAACCGGCTAGAAAAAAAGAAAATCTTCAAAAAGTGCAACAATGCGGCCGCAAAAAATTCGCAATTGTTTAAACAAATTTTCAAGGTTTATGTATTTCCGCATGAAATTTTTTTATAAGTAGAATTCTTTAAAAAAACGAAATAGGGATTATACAAATTTTGATATTTTAATTTCTTTGGCAGTTAAAAATTCTTAAAGTTTAAACAAATAGATAACTGTTTAGACATTACGGGATGAGCTAGGAAGCGGAAATTTTCAAGTTATGTACAGAGTAGTGCATTTGCACAAATAAACATTTGAATCTCTCCATAAACATATTTCGGCGGCCGTTAAAATGTTTAAAATTTAAACAATTGGAAAAATATTATTTCACTTCTAGAAGTACTACAACATTAAAATTTGGCAGAAATGTGTAGCATTAGTACCCCATAATGGAGAAAGTATAAAATTCTTTAAATTGCAAAGTTTTGGGATTGTTTTATTCTATTATTTTTACATAAGGGAAAAACGAAAATCGCTCCGGAGGTGAAATATTTAAAATTAAAAAAATATTTGTAATGATGAAATATGAAAAATGATTTTTTTAAAATGTTGTGATGATATGCTTGCAGAATTCAAGCACCAACTACTAGTACTATATATTTTACATTACCCTATATTCAATATACTATACTATACAATATATAGGGGGTGCCGGTGGTGTAGTGGTTAGGACGCTGGCTGCTACTCGCCCGATGCTTGAAAAAGTCATCGGGTACGAATCCTGCGCGAGTAGGATTTTTCTCAAGGTCGCCCGGCCCCCTGTCTGTGTGGTTTGAGGAGACCGCGCAAATTCAGCTGTTCCGTCCTTCGGAAGGGACGTTAAGCCGTTGGCCCCCTGGTGTTCTTCGTAAGAGCAGGCAAATGCCGGCACCGGGTTTCCCTCCTCCCTCCCCGGTTATTCATTGCACTGCCTCTGAGATACCCATTTGTGCTGTAAGAGAGGCGAATTGACTGGGCACTCAAACAAACACTCAAACAAACTATACAATATACTATATTCAAGGATACCATACCGTTTACGATTAGTTCCTAAGAAGTCGCTGTCAGCGACGTTAATCAGGACCCGTGTGATTGGTTCAACGATCCTTGCACCATAGGTTGTGTAATTTATCGTTAGCTTCCGTGAGGGCCGTGTTTGGATCCTTGAGATTCGCTCGAATTATTTAGGCACCCGGTGCTTCGCGAAAAAATTCATAGGCGATCGTGAAAACCATCTCTAGCAGATACTGATTTCATTTTCCACACTAAAGGTTAAAAAAAAATCGTTTGACCTTCAATGCTTTGAAATGTGATGCGTGATTGCTATTATTGCGTGCGAAAATGTTGAAAGGAAAACTCCTCCGTTTTAAGATACTGATTAGTGCTGCCCATCATGACAAAAACGGTTTATATGTTCGTTTTTCGGGCTACGTTTGGTCCCTATTCAACATTTTGAGAGATAGTTTTCTTAACTTATTTTTGTGGTGCTGTCGTCCCAATGAAACAGAATTTTCATCTATCAGCATCCTTTTTCTGGCCCATGGTAAATATCAGGTCTTTCTATAGTTGGCTTATTTATTTTCATTTTTCGGTGTGTTTCGTTGGGTGACTTGTACGCAAAACTGGTTGGTGTTTTGGATGTCTAACATACTAGTGACGGTTGGCGCGAAATATTAAGTTAAACGAACATCTTTACTTTTTAATGTTATGTTATTATATCAATTACATTTTGGATTTTCGTGGATAGATTTCCAACGATTTCTTTCAGTATTTGAAAGGTTCTGTTGAGTATTGCCAAGCAGTGGCGCCGAGAGTCAATAAGGGTCCCTGGACAAACAACTTGCCGGGCCCCACTAGTCTTGGCAACTGATGTAACCCTTATATACTCCTACCACAATAGTGAATATTTTTCTTTGAAAAACAAAATTAAATGCAAATTGAATGACGTCGCTCCGTGTTATTTTGGATTCTGGCACATAGGCTGTTAGGCACACATATGTAGTTACAATTTTATTCCGCAACAGCATTAATCTCAGTGGCGTACCGGTAAAATGTGCCTCTCCCCCTCCCCGCCAAAACAAAATTGAAGTCCCGGAAAAAAAATTAAATGCCTCACGAAAAAATATGGGCCCGCTTTGACCGTGCCCCCCCCCCCCGCCGCGCGGGGTTTGCGGGGGTGTCCGCTAGGCCACTGATTAATCTCATAATAAATAAATCTATACACAGCATACGTGCCGCAGGTAGAAAAATAATGCTATTATAGACATTTTGTTAATTTAAATGTGTCGAAATACCGAAATGTAATGACCGGAGCGACGTTTTCTTATTGTATCTAATTTCAGTATTCTCGCCAAAAATGTTGCACTGTGCATCAGGCTTTAATAAAAGCAGAGCGTGATTTCGGGTATTCCCCGGTACATTCCCAGCTGGTCAGCTGTGGATATTATATTCTACACTTTTGGATATCAAAGCTTATGCGGCATAGCGATGACCTTGTCAACAAAATAAATGTAATAATAATTTGTATTTATCTTTCGGTATGAGTATTCAGCGGGTTGCCATTCCGACATCGAGCAGCAATGTAAATGCATACAGCATCGCTATACATATTTTATTTAAAATGCTTACGTAATATATTTTTTTGTTAAAATTCATAATAATTATTTATAGATGGTGAATTTTGTAACAAATGGACTTTAGGATAGTAGTCCCCATTGTTATCATAATAATATGCCTGTTTTATCCTCCAAACCTTCAGACTCTTTGGATGTATTTTGGTCGATTTGAATTATATTCGTAGGTTTGGAAACCCTTTGCATGCGTGTATTGTACGTAGCGTTGGGGCAAGTTTGTGCAAGGGGGGTTGTAATGACGCTAACAAGGAATGAATTATAGTGAGCGATTGGCATTGTCTATCGATGGCGTCGCACTCTCCCCCTGCCACTCTTGGAATAAGGCGGGCTCTGCCATCTGCCCAATGCCAGGTGGTAACGATCCAACTTTTTTTTCGCCCTCGCCTCCAACGTTTATTTCTTTTCCTTTAAGCTCGGTGCATCGTGGACTTAATAGTATCTTTGGCATAAATGTGGTTCTTGCGGTTATGTAAAGGACGGCTTCAATGTCCAAAAACGATCCGGAGGGTGCAGAGATCGGCTCGCGTCGCGAACGTCCCCTGGTTCTCGCGCGCTCGTATGCGTTCGAACGAAAACGACCGTACTGCTTTTGTTTTCCCTTGCGTGTGTTATTCCCCACGGGTGCCAAACGCATCGTTACGTAAGGTTTTTGCAGTAAAAGAGAGAACGACATGATCGAACTCGGGAGTGCGGGTTCGTACCATGTGGACTTCAATGTCAGAGGTCAGGAGAGGTCGCGGCTCGCCTTATTAGCCAACAGGCAGTTGTTACGAAGGGAATAGGCGCGTTGCTATTTTGCATCTCTGTAGCGTCGTATTTTTGTGTTAGCCCCGAGCGGAGACATTTCCACTCGATTGCGTAATGCGGAGAAATCCGCGCCGATGCGAGGTTATGCTCCCATTGCTCGGAAATTATCGTCTGAATAAATGAAGATGCAAAGAAACTCGGTCCCGTTAAAGTCTGCGTTGAGTTATGACGTCGAAGAAGGAGAAATATGTCGAAATATTAATGTTGTTGATATATTTCCAATCGAAAGTATTTGCTCTGATATCGAAACAAGATATTTAATTTAAATTTATATATTTAAGAATTGACTTGCTTCCCCAAGTTGACGTATCGTTCAATTTTCATGTATTTTCTCATGAATGGAAATTTTGCGTAGCATTTTAGTAATCAGTGCATTCAGGCAATATTAACGAATTTTTACGCAGAAGTTTGTGGACGTTTTGAAATTTATACGTTCACTTGTAGGGGCGTCAAACAACAGCGGAATCTTTAGTTGTGACGAAGGACATACACGTAATTACAGTAATATATCATAATCCTAAATTGTTTATATAGGAAATCAACGAAATTGCATTGCGACTCGAAAAATTATTATTACAGTTAGGTAAACTTAAAAGTTCTCAAAATTTAATTCAAGCATGATATATCTATTAAAACAATTTTATCCGCGATAAAATTTATCATTTGTTTTATGTGTGTACTAATTAACATTGGATTAGTTAAAGAGTGTGAGTCATTTGATAATAAGAAATACTGTTTAGAGGTGTGTGCGTCAGATCTACAAAGATTCGTTTCGATGGCGCATTCCTTAATCCTTCATACACTTATGCACTTGTGGCATCCGTGCTGCTGTCGTAGCCTATCTTAGTGCTATAGCGACGTGTTGGTCGCGTGGAGTCTGCGATGCGAGATGCACCATATCCTATCCCTCGCATCCCTCCACCGGCCCCCATCCACCCACACCCCGAGCTCTGTGTGGTGAAAGGTGGCCTCTGAAATCCGCCTTCTTTCTCTATCGCTTAAACCAGTTCTACCACCCCACCCCCAACTCCAACGTATGCGAGAATGTATTTTTGCGGGACGTTCGAGAGGCGATTTCTCTCCGCCCCGAGACCGCGGGGCTTTTTCTGTTTGTTTCTTCTTTAACATTCTATGTAGATTTTCTAGCGTGCCTCTGGGGAAATATTTTCTATTGTTGAGAATGATAGGTTGTGTATCTATACCAGTGATTCTCAAATGCGGCGACCAGTAAAATTACATTTTAGGCAGGTATAATTAATATGCAGACTGCGATGGATACTTGGATGTCACATTTTTACTTTCTCCATATACGAAGTATAGAGAAAGTATTGTATTCATGAAAAAAATCGAATTCGAGATTTCAACGGAAATAAATGTTTTAAGATTCCCTGAACACGTTTTGACTATTTTCTCGATGATGTCTGTGGGTGTCTCTGTGACCGGAATTTTGTGGGTGCTCTAACTAATTAAATTTTCTACAACATTTATTCCGGTACATTTTTACTTTTATTAAATATTAAAATAAATATTTCAAAAAAACGGATGTTACAAGAGTAAACACCCACTTCCGGTTGACCGATTTTTACCAAAAACCAATCAGTTCTTTTCCCTTTAACAGGAATGACAAATATAAAATTTCCACAAAATACCGGTCACACACAGAGACACACCCACAGACATCATCGAGAAAATAGTCAAAACGTGTTCAGGGGACCTTAAAACATGTATTTTCGTTGAAATCTCGAATTCGATTTTTTCATGAAAACAATACTTTCTCTATGCTTCGTATATGGAGAAAGTAAAAATTAGACTTCTTTCGGTAAACCTCTTACGGAATCTCGTGACGAAAGTTTTGAAGAATGCATGGTTTTTAAAAAAGATCGCCTCCATTCTGCCTTTCATTCCGAGATTCGTCTGGAGTATAAACTCCGCCCTTGGCAGTGAATATCAAATTTTCTATTAAATGGCAAGTTTCATTTGATGAAAAAGGCAAATTTTTATAATCATTGCTTGCGTCCATACCTCATTCTTGAATTTCGTCTGTCGACTTTCGGTTGTTTTAGCCTCTTTGCATCAAAACTAATTTCTTCTAATTCGGGTATTATGTGAATTTTGAACAGAAACTCATTAAAGGGCAATTTATTTGCTCTTTTCACCAAAATCTAAGCCGATGAGGACTTGAGGCAGAGAAACAGAGGAAATTTCGTGGACAACCAAAAGTGAATGTCCAGATATTTATGTTTTCTGACGATGTCTTTCCTCCGCAACAAAGCGCTGCTTTTGATGCTTCTTTCAAATGCACTCGTATGGTGCGGGTTAGCGGCCAACTCTTAGTGCAAGATCTATACTTGAGGTCGTTCGTTACAGCAGAGATTGGCAGACATTCGCAGTGATATTTTGGGAGACGTGCCAAGATTCGTCGCTCGTAAATCTTTTTCTAGAAGCCTCTATTAATAGTTGTTCGCTTGATGCCATGTGAAGTATAAATTCAAGTGCAGTTTATGCGAAGGAAAAGACGTGCGATGCTCTGCGTTGTTGGTAGGTACGGAAACATTTTCATTTGTTTATGATAAAAATTATATTATTTTCATCAGAGGATATAAAATTTGGCTTTCGCTCCACAAAGTTAAAATTTATGCTAGGAAAATTAAGTTGAAAATCAGTAAGTCCAATGCATTTGAATGAGGAATTATTATAAGCTAGTGGTACCCATAAAAACTTTCGCGAAGTCACTCAGAAATCTGCATGTTTAAAAGTAATAATAGCTCATTTCTCCTTATAAAATTAGAAAACGGACATTTTTAATTTCATGTTTGTTTTTATTATTTATTTAATTGCTTCTCCCTTACGAAAAAGATAATTTTCCAGTATTGAAATATAGAAGGTAGATTTTTTCTTTTGGTCAATCGTTAAAAATCCCCACAGTCCACACGCAGTTGACTGAATAATAATAATCTGCAATTATTAACGCTGCAGTCTATTAAATTTGACGTTGCTACAACTATAATTTCGATGCTTCATAAAAAGCGCGAAGGGAATAACGAAATTATTTTGTCTATTTGAAGGTTTAATAGACGATAATTGAATCCGAGGCAACAATGCGGGTCGCTTTGGCAACGCCCAGAGAGAGTACGAAAAAGCGATAAAACTTTGAAAAGAAATGCGTATTTCTGACAAATTCTTACGTGTATCATCTAAACATCGCAAGAATAAGATATTTTATAGTCTGTCGAATAAAGGAAAAACGGAGAAATTCGATCCATATTTACGTATTTAAATGAATAAAGAAAAAAACCTTGCTCCTTGAAAAACCGAAACTCCTGTGTAATTATGGGAAAATATTCTCCTGGAGTCGAACCTGGAACACTTATGTAAACGAAAATAGTTTTCTCTAGATCTCCTAGTTGGCAGTAACAAAATGGTGTCTACAGCATTTCCCTATGACAAACTGCTCAAGAGATAAAAGACGGACGAACAGACATAGAGTAATTATATATAAAAGATATCGATTCTCTGGTTTAAATATAACAATTGACAAATGTTAAATTACTGTGCATATTTAAAATTCGTGGAAAACCAATTAGGAAATCAAAGAGGGAAAGGGAAAATGATTTTTATTTCAAACAATTATTTTTATTGCAAAAATAGCCTTGTTATAATAAACCAGCGTTATTAAAATAAAAGAAAATATATGTTTCAGTTTTTTAATTCCGTTCTAATGAGGTTTGAGCAGCAGTATATTTTAATTTCATGAAATAATACTTGAAGAAGGGAATGATTTTTTGGAAGATTGTATGAGTAGACTCCGAGATGTTGCGACTTTGCGTCGTTAACTCTTCTAAAGCTGGAGTATAATAAAACGGGAGCCGGTGGTGTAGTGGTTATAGTGTCTTCCCCACCGTGATCCGCTAAAGCGACATCCGGTTCGAATCCTTATGAGGATTTTTTACGAAGGACGCCCGTGCGTGTTGGAACTAAGGAGACGAGGACGAGCCAATGAGAAAAGAGAACACAAGAAAATGAGGAGTGCGTTCAAATCAAATTCGTTAAGAGCAGGCTAAATGCCGGCACCAGGTTTCTCTCCTCCCTTCCTGGCTATTCATTGCACTACCTCTTAGATACCCATTTGCGTTAGGCAAGAGGGGAATCGGCTGGACTCAAAATCAACATCATTTACTTGCAGCAATAGCCTCAATCCGCTACTGACGATAAAATGAATAATAAAACAGGCAAAAAAAGTAAAAAATAAGTATGCGAGCTGCCTTTGGTGTGAAGTTAAATGAAAATTTTCATTTAAGCAAGAAAAGAGCTGCTGAAGGCGGCAGTAAATGGTGTTTTTAAAAATGTTATTAATACGGAATGTTAAAATGTATGTAGGTATGCTATTATGAATAGTTTGCTGCTTTCGTTTAGGAGTTAGTGGGTGTGACAGTCAGACGGACCTCCACAAGAAAACATGCAGAACGAGACAAGACTACTAAATCGATTGGTGAAAAAACGTAGTCTCTATCTGCTTTCGTACAGTAGGGTTTAGCGATAGAAAGGCAGACTTATCGAACGCATAAGTCACTGTTTTAACCCACGAAAAATACTGAACTAATATAGGTATCATTTCACTGTAATGTTCTTTGATAAGCAATTTTATCAGTTAATTTACATCCATACAGATAATATGCAAGCACACACATGTATACGCGTTCATGCAAAAATTTGTTATAGTAGTGCGAAGCTACGTAAATGTATGTCAAAATGATCAGAATTATAACACTTTTTAATACGGCAACTAGAAACTTTGATTTTTATGACTGAACTGGTGGTTATTCTTCAGATCGGGTCAAGAATCGGGGTACTTCCCTCACTTATTTAGTTTGACTGCCACATCATTGCACTACGTGGAAGGAAGATGGATGCTGCCTGCCTTAATATCGGCGACTTCTCAACTTGACCATATCGAAAGTCGTCATGAACTTTGGAATGTCCTTGACGTCAACGAGAGAGAGAGAGAGAGAGGGAGGGGGGGTGAGAGATAAAAACCCGATGAGCGTGTGAGAATCGCTGAAACTTAGATTTGTTTCCCGCTAGCTTCTTGAAGGTACCTAATGTCGAACCATCCTTGTCTTTGAACTGCTTGATCGTATTCGTTATATATATTTTTTAGCCTTTTCTGGTTTGACTTTGATGTAATTGGATACGAATATTACAATCGCTTTCTTTTTACAGCCGCCTCACTGTTAACGTCCAGTTTATTTATTTACGTAACAAGGTCCACATGAAATTATTTAGCGTTGAGATGTGCACATAGTGCTTGAAAGCTTTAAACTTAGGTATATGCGTATGGAAAATATTCACAAAATGTTATGAAGAAGCGTTTTATTAATAGAAATGAGCTTAGGTGTATCTGTTTTAACCGCTCATATGTGTCCAAATGATACGAGATATGTTTTAATTTAATATATTTTCAATTGGTTTGGTATCTCCTTCACTATTGATTTCAGAGATAGAGAAAGAAACATTACGAATGTAGGGCGATTCTTTCCAAATTCATATGCATCTAAAGAGTAAAACTCGTTCTCTCCAGCTTGGCGCATATCTCATTCTTACATTTATCATGATGATGTTTATCTGCTTATCAACGCACATTTTTTAACTCTCAGGTTTTGGAGTTTTAATTTTTTACTCTATTTATCATACGTATTTAGACAAAACTTTTCTCAAATAAAATTTTTATCGACTATATGATTTATCAAAAAGTTATGGAAATCTGTAAATAAAATTTTAACAGTTAAGGTTGACCATTACCTACTCAGTTTGCTTTCAAATGAAATTCAAGGCCTGCTTCAGCATGCATATTAGCACGACTACGCGAGGCCCGCCAATGCCAAATGCAGGATTCGAACCCGCTGCATTGGCATTGCAAGTTAGCCATTCTTCCAATCAGTCAGCACTTTTTAGCGCTTGGATCAGAAGTTCGCCGGAGTTGATTGCGAACGCGAATATACCTGTGTTTTTTCACCTTGATTTCACTTTGGATTTCATTTTTCTAAAGGGCAGACGCATTAATTTCAATCCGGTTTAGGAAGTGACAATTTGGTCCCTTAATTGTATGTATTGATGAGCCGTTTCCAAGCAAATATAAACTTTCTAAATCTGGTTAACTTGATTGGCTGTGGAAGATAGGGAATTTACGACCGAGAATAAACGTAGTTCTTTGAATAATTCTAGATATGTAAAGATGTATGCTTGGCATTTAGTGACTTCAATAATCGAGGAGCAATTGACAGCGATTTCTAGTTTGTGGTAAAATCAGAAAGAAAAATGGCACTTATGATTAGTAAAACGAAGGTTTTCCGGAAAAGGTCGCGGTTAACGCAGAAGCCAAGAAACTTTTAACGTTAAAAGTGGCGATTTTAAAAAATCTCATTTTACTTGGATGGATCTGGAAAGTTTCAAAGGTTTTGTAATTTTTACCGTTTGCAGTCTCCTTTAAATTAATCTCTGTGATTTTCAAAGAAAAAAAGTATAACGTTAGCGTAGTGGTAGAAAATAAATGGCGATATGCCATGATATTCCTAGTCATCGGCCAAGATAAGTGATTTGTAGGCTTTCAATTCGTCACCTTAGTCGCAGGAAGAAAATTAAGAGACTTTCTTTTTTATATTTTTGTAATTTTTAATTTAATAATGGTCATAAGTGAACAAATGTGGGAATAGGACATAACGCTAGGTAATTTTGCATTTCGCACAGCCTTGCAATTCTTAAACTGTGCCATAGGCTGTTTTAAAATGATTTTTTTGCAAGCTTATTGCAAAATAAACTTTCCCGAGGGTACACGTCATCTTAGATCGCTAGCGGGAGCGGCGGTTTCTCGACGACTCTCTGTGATGGCCGCAATCAATTATTTTCAGGGACGCATTTTGTCTTTTTCTTGTATTGCCTTCACAGTTGTAACTTTTCAAACCGCACGCATTTATGCAACATTTGACGTGGTTTTGTATGCGTTATTGAGAGTTAATCATTTTGCAATCGAAACCGACCTGCCAATTGATTCTCTTTTAGATAATAAGATACATACATAATTGCAATGGAAGTGATTCGATCTTCCTGAAATTTCTATTTGCCCCCGCAGTTGCCGACTTCGGTTTTAGATTATCTCTTTTCTATGGGGTTAATTTAATGTTGAAATCGTTTTGGGTTACTTTTGCCAACGGAGATCAAACGGCGAGGTTTATTCCGTTTCTTTTTAAGTTAGCCATTCGGGTACTTGTCCATGCGAAATTCTTCCATCGTTGGAGTCCGTCGGTGCGCGAGCCTTGCATTTAAAAATTCTATAGGTCGATTATAAGTCAATGTATAAGTAGGCATTATTCGAGCGTTTTAGTTGGTCATACTTTTTCATAATATCGTCTATCCAGCAGATCGTTATGTAACCAAATGAAGCTCGAAGCGGAGTCAATAGAGATTTATCGAGCTCCTCTTATGGCTAAAATCAAATTGACTGAGTAATTGCCCAAATATCTCCAAGAGCCCTAAAAGATCCTTTTTGAATTTATTATCGGCGAGTACCACTTATAGCGGCTTCCTGGTGGCCGAAATGTGCTTGTGGTTTTTCATAACTTTTTTATGACTTTTGGAAATACCTAAGTATGTATGCACTTCGTCAATTATTATTTTAATTTGATGTTGATTTTTAATTTTTCGAGAAATATTGTAGGTGCGAAAAGTAAATAAACGGCGCAATATACATTTGCACAACCTTTCTCATATACGTATATACGTTTGGTCCACTATGTACGCTTGTAAAAGAAAAACGCTTATAATTCAAAGTTAACCGTAGTTTAGCGTATATTTTAATGTCACTGATCGATATTTAGTATTTTTTTAGGATATATGGCGTAGTACTATTTGTGACATCAGGCTGTACGATTGGATGGATTTTAATCAAAATCCTTATAGCCATTTTTGAGTAAATCGATTTTTTTCTTCAAAATATCCAAGAATCACCTACCCTTAATTGTTGCGCAATATCGTTCATCTCTTCAGAATGTCTTTTATGAACGATATTATCCACACATATGAGATATCATTTGATTTAGTATAACCGTAAGGCTGTAGTAAGGTTTTGAGTGGATCGCGGCGGAGGCGTGACGTCATAGGGTTTAGGTAAGGTAGCTTAGCGTAAATTGTAATGTCACTGGACGCCATATGGTGATTTTTTGAGATGATGATGTATTGCATAAATACGAGATATCATTCGATTTAATGTACGCGTTTGGCCCCTAGGACGGTGAACAGACAGACGGCTTGGCGAAAACCATTTTATGGACTCGGGGACACCTAAAACGTATTTTTCCTTCAAAATCTTGAAGTCGAATTTTTTCACGATTACAATACTTGCTCAATATACTACGTATATAAGAAAGTAAAAAATGTCATTCCATGGTTGGCGGACAGAAAGGGATAAGTTCTGCACCTAAAGAAATGAAAAAAAAACTTGATTTAAAAGTTTGTTATAATCTTCAAAATCCCCAAGTCGTTTTCAGCGGATATATTTAGACACTGTAATCACTGCAGTTCGAATTAATTTTGACTCGGTCTAGAAAATATATTTTATACGAAATTGATTGATTTTATGGTTACAATTTCTTATTTTTTGTGCTTATCCCCTTTTGCTCGCCAGCCATGGGATTTCTTTCTTGCGTGCATTTGTCATAATACATTAGTTTGAGAAATGAAAAGTTTTCGTCCTTTCTTAGAAATTGGAGCCCTTTATATCTGAACCTCCCTTTGACGGGCGAACTGCGGCCTAGTTTTAATCAGGCAGAGAACAGTGCCGCACGAAGATTGTGGACGTTTCAGCTTCAGGCTCTGTTGCTTCGCCAACCTAAAACCAGCAAAATTATAGAGCAGTGGTGCGCAACCTTTATTAACCGCGGGCCACTCAGACACGGGTGATTTGGTGAAGCGCCACGAAAAGTTTTTAAAACATAATATAATAATATGTACAAATCGAATTGTATTTATTTTATTAATATTTTTGTTAGACTATGATTAACTGTTTGGCTTCTTTAATATGTAATACTAATCCATTTATGTCTATTCTCGATAGAATTTCTGCATTGGATTTGGACAAATACTCTCCGGTCTCCTGTTTCTCTTTCTACATTTTTATGACTTATCTCTTAGCCATTATCTCTCAAATTTCTTCTTTCCTCATAGAGCTCATCCTTTTCTTCCAAAAAATTGTAGGATGGTATCTTTCAGAAGCCAAAAGCGTTGCAACACTTTCCCTCTGGAAAGCCAACGCACCTCGGCATGCAGAATAACATCGCCGTACTCTTCTTCCAGCATTTCGCAGTATTCGTTGAACTGGCGGTGATACAGTCCTTTTGCTCTAATTTTATTGACACACGTAACCACAGTAACCATGGCGTCATTCATTTTAAAACTTTTTCCACACAAGGCTTCTTAGTGTATAATACAGTGATATAACATAGGTCGATTCAAAATATTTTCAAGTAAAGCCGTGCACCCATTCTTTTTCCCTATCGTTGCTGGTGCGTCATATGTAGAAAAACTTTCCAGCTTATTGTAATCAAGGTTCTTTATTTCTAAGGATGATTTTAAATTTTCAAGCAAATCGGTACCTTTTGTTGTCCCATGGAGCGATTCGAGACTAAGAAGCTCCTCAATTACGTGGAAATCTTCGCTTATTGCCCTTATAAAAATGCAAAGCTGTGCAGTGTCGCAAATGTCCATAGATTCGTCCATTGCGATTGATTAGTATTTGCACTCCAAAGCAAGGTTTGTAATTTGCTTAACAATATCGTTCGCGATTTCTTCCACTCGCCGCGTTATAATCTCTCTTGATAGCGAGATATCCCTTACTTTTTTCAATTGTCGAATCACCAAGTCGTGCAGCGACAATTTCAAGACTGGGTTTTATTAACTCTTCACCAGCTGAAAATGGCATTTTTTTAGCAAGCAGAAAGGCAATTTCGTACGACGCCTCAAGCATAGATACGCATACATCACTGCACTTCTTAAAAAGAAATTACTGTTTTTTAATACTCGTGATCTTATTGCGTACATATTCAATGCGTAATTTCGTGCCACATTTTATCCTTTGCCCTTCAATCTGATCTTTATGTTTAGTCTCATAATGCCTCTTCAGATCATATTTTTTTTAATTTTTGATTGTGCTACAACACACCAGGCTCGCAGGTTTACCATCCAATCCCAAAGTAAAAATAAATTCTTCTTCCCACTCACTATTAAACTCACGGTTACGAACACACTCAGCTTTCCTTTTAAGTGATTTGCGCCAACTCATTTTGAGGGTTTAAAACACTACGTTCTGAAAAAGGACGAAATTGATTCAGTTATAAGTAATACCAACATTTAAATTACAACGTTACACAAAATATCAACACTAGTTTTAAAGAATCACAAAATAAATGCACACTAATTCAACACTACTGCTACTGAACAGGAGAACAGCTTCAAGCAAACTGACCTATTGAAATACATAATTAGTTTCGAATCCCTTACTGCCTGGCATTGACCCTCATATATATGCATTTCGTCACTTTCCCGTATGTGCACTTCAGTTGACCCTACTCTTCTTTGGTTAATTTAGTATACCAGAGGCAGAGACCTAAAGTTACACATCTTTGTCTTTCTGTGTGGATATTTATTGTATTCAACCCAAGGAAAATTTACGACCTTTCTCTTCTACAACTTTTTCTTTTTCCTGCCACGCCTTACGCCTTTGGCCTTCAATAGCGAAAGCACGAGTTTGTAAAGAGAAATTCTCAGTTTTTTTAAAGTCTGTTCTATACTATTTACAAAGAACCAGGCGCCCGCCAGGATTGCCTTTTGGTGAGGTTCAACCCGTAAGTAATCTGGTTACTAAGGGAGAGAATTTAGAGTTTTTAGAGGGCTGAAGCTCGTGAGTGAGTGAGCCCCTCCAGAAACTAAGAATTTTCTTAATGCTCTGCGGGCCACTTAGGAAAGGGTCGAGGGCCACAGGTTGCGCACCACTGTTATAGAGGAATCCGGCAGTTCAATAGTGAAACACCTTTTTTAGTTTTGGTATTGCGGAGATGCTTTCATTTCAAATAGCGATCTTCAGTCCGCCGTGCAGTTGTTTCTTTACTGTAAGCTTTTACTTTCAGAAAATTTTGGAGATTGTTTTAACTATTTAACCATCTCTCCATTTTGAAAAAAAGGGGTGACGTTTTTCTATTCTGCGAACTTCTCCATACCCTTCCATCCTCGTCCGTGACCTCTCTCTTTCCTAAATGATACAGATTTCATTCTAGCCATACGATGCCAATGAAATTTTCGAATAACTGGTTTATAATTCGCTCGCAATATGCTCGATTTTCAATGCTACATTTGTTGTGTCTATAGAATCACTCGGTGTGTATTAGGCGCATCCCATTCCATCTGTCTCATCCAAGGCTATTATTAGCGGTTAATTTATCGTTTTGAGAATAACATACAGAGTTCCCAACATTTTTGTTCGATTCATATAATTTGTAAAACTCCTGCTCGTCGTCTTAGTCTTAAGAATTTGTATCTTGGTTTCTGTTCGTTAAAATGTACGGGATGAATCGCTCTTGGCAACCTGCGTTGCTTCGCATCCTTGAGCGCTCTGTGTTATCGGCATCATTCAATTTGTTTTTCGTTGTCCGCGACCTTTCCTTGTGGTCTCAGTGAAAGTTTGCTCTCCTTGGCTGCTGTCTTATCGCCGAGAGAGAGCAGCGTTGAGTAAATTGAATCGCTCATCCGTCGTTGTAGTTTGTGAAAATCGGGCGAGATTGAGAAATATATTATCCCTTTGAGTCATAGCCTTCTGAGCTTCGTATCCGAAGACAAGTAAAAATACTCCCGCTAGTTGGGGGCACCTTTTTTTAAAAAATATTTCTGATAATTGATTGCTTTTCAGAAGTTCCTAATCGCGAAAAGAATTTAGGAGGAATGCCTTTCGACATATATTTGTTTCAACTTTCGCCCTTGAGGGAATAAAGGTCAAACTTAACGCCAAATCTTACCACCATTGTAAATATCAGTCGTCTCGTATCAAATTTTTATTTGAATGACTTTTTAAAAATGTTGTACTTATTAGAAAGTAGTGCCTCTTGGTGAAAAAGTATTAATCGGGGAATTTCGATGCTTGCGATTAAATAAATTTCCAAGACCGTTCAGCCCCAAAAACGTTCCCTGAATGAAAACGCCTGGGAACAAGGGTCTGACCAACCGAGTCACAAAATACGATGACATCGGTACGAGTTTTTCGAAAGAAAGCGTACTACTCCCACTAGTCGATGCTCGAATAAATGAAATATCCAGAAAGCATTGTGTTCACGGACCGTCAGTTCCAGAAACGTTATTATCTTTGATGTCTCAACCAAATGCTCCGTCCGATAGGAGGTTTAAAGTCTCCTTTGTTTGTCGGTTTTGTCCGCTTCTCTGCGGAGTGCTCCGAATTTTGAATGCGTGATATGCGGGCGGCGTGACGCAACTGTTTCCCATTTTCTGGAGGATTCGATTCCTTCTGAGCTCTGTAATGCGTCTCTAGTAGAAATAAAACAAATATTTGTACGATCGCTATCGAAGCCGCGTAAGATTATACCGAGAATTTTGCCTTTCACTCTCTCAACACGAATAATTATTTGTATCTAATAAGGTTGGAAATGTATCGTAATGTTTTCGTTTTAAAATGATCTTTTTGCAGAGAGAAACAGCTTATTTGAAGATTTTCGGAGATGGGAGTGTTGTTGTGAATGTTTAACCGTACCTTGCGCTACAGTCAAACCACGATTTAATGGCATCCCCGCACACCGCTCGTGAATCGTTGTGAGCAGAACTTCCATCTTGTGGTATACCTCGGTTTACCGCCATCACCGATTTTACACCAATGTCAGTGATGGTCAGACGGTGTCGTTAAATCGAGGTTTACTGCACATAGAGTGTATGGGGCATTTTCAAATCCACCATTTCGTTGCCACTTTGCGAATGTCTAAGCAGCTGCTTCGGTGAAAGTCGATTCCTCGTGTTATTGCCATGGGACATTAAAATGCCAGCTCGTGTTTCTTGACATTCTCGCGATAAGTCGTTTATTGGAAGCCGAGGGGGTAAACATGCGCAACCTTAAATTCTACCCTGTTAATATATTGTGTGCGATTTAGCCCGTAAATACGTTCGGGGACGTTTCCATCGCGGTTACTATAGCAAAGTCGGCGATGCTGTAGGAATTCGCTCGTAGGAGGAAACTCACGGACGTCGGCGGCAGCAGTTCTCGCGGATGTTTTGATCGGAGCGAATATCCGGACGGAGCCGTTGTCCATTCGTGATTTTTGACCGTAATGTCTTTCGTGAAAGTTTGACCGTGACCCATTTATCAAGGTCTTTCTGCCTGCACGGCTGACTTAGGTCGATGCTCGTTCTTTCACCGCGGGCAGGTGTTGAATGAATGGGATTCCTCTTGCGATGGGTACTCATCGGAATGCGAAGGCGTTTCGTTTTCCTATTTCATTCCGGTAAATCCGCCGGAGAGGTGGAGATCGAACCAGGTCGTTCCATTTTCTACATCTATATATTACCCTGCAAGTCATCTTGACGGTGGATGGCAGGGGGTGCCGCGCACCAAGTTCCTTACTAATTATTATTCACTTATCTATTGTGGTCACGTATTGTCCTAGTGAAAAAGGACTCCTTATACCTCTCCGTCCTACTATCTATTTCGCGAATCTTGTCCTCATTATCCCTCCGTCCGATATACGTTGGTTGTCGAATAATATCCTTCATTTCATTTACGAATATCTCCGACCTATATTTATCTTGAAGTTTAAGTCTCGCCTGTAATCTACGATCTTTCAACGATGGCCAACTCAACTCTTCAATGATTAACGTAACGCTCTGTTTTTTATCGTAATTCTCTTTCACGAATCTAGCTGCTCGCCGCTGTATTTTTTCTAAATCCTTTATGAGTCCCCTCTGATATAGATCCCAAACCGCTGCTGCGTATTCCATTTGAGGTCTAACCAAGGATAAAAATCAGGATTCTCTCACCTTTTCCGTGCTTTTCCTGACTATTCTACGCACAAAAGCCAACTTCTTATTTGTCGAACCTATCACTCGTCTTATGTGGGTGTCCCAAGACAGGTCACGATTCAGTGACAGGTCACGATTTCTAGATTCGTAGCGTGAATATCTGACCGTGACGATCGCTCAAAACTCGTAAATTTGACCAAAAATAAAATTTCGGTGATGGCGAATGTTTGTATTGCGTGTCGGAAGACGGATTGCAATTTTAACGTTGCCGTGATGAACGTTTAGAGCGATGGCAGCGTTATTTTGTGTTATGCTAAACTGCATTGGCTCTTTCTGATTTATGTTGCTTATTATTGGACTTGTGTGACGCTTGAGCTGTAAACAGAGATAGCTGTGTTAATTGCTGTCATGGGCGTTAGTGTTCCTCGTTACTATCTCACTCGAGGTACTACATATAAACGAACAAATATGTTGAGTCATGTTAGGGTAACAGCCGTTTACTAAACTGTAAAGGGGCTCGAAAGTAGATCTCATGACTGCGTTCTTCAATTTTTACTTTCTTCATATACGAAGTATAGAGAAAGTATTGTTTTCATGAAAAAAATCGAATTCGAGATTTCAACGGAAATACATGTTTTAAGGTCCCCTGAACACGTTTTGACTATTTTCTCGATGATGTCTGTGTGTCTGTCTATCAGTCTGTCTGAATGTGATAGTTTTTTGTGGGCGCTCTTAACTCAAAAACTATTAATCAGGTCAACGCGAAATTTTATATTTAACATTTTTATAAAAGTTAGAAGATCTGATTAGTTTTTGGTAAAAATCGGTCTGCCGGAAGTGGGTGTTTACTCTTGTCACATCCGTTATTTTGAAATATTTGCTTTAATATTTGATAAATGTAAAAATGTATTGGAATAAAAGTTGTAGGAAATTTTATTTTCTACAACCTTTGTTTGATACATTTTTCCATATAATGCATTGTTTAAGAGATATCTTATATTTTTAGCTGCCACCACCACGCCACCTACCGAATACTATTGTTAACAATTGACGCTTTGTTACGTCTTAGTAACGCTCCTTTTTCTTTTCTTAATTGTCCACCGGAAGTAAATATTAACAACGATCCCAGAGCTAACAGCATGTAATCATATAAATATGGAGAAAGTCATGTATTGCCCACATCAGTTTATTTTGACTTAATACGGTGGATCATTTTTTAAAATGATGCATACACTTCGGTATAAAGTTACGATGAAATTAACGACAATTCTATTAAAATACACCAGAACCCCGATTACCCTTGTGCTGATCAACCGTTCCGCGGATAACTGGTCGTTTTGAATCGAGTTGGAATTTTATCGCTTATATGATAAATGAAGAAGACAAGGATTTCTTAATATCCGCCGGTATGTCAGATGAAACAAACGAAATCTGTTTCACCAGAGACAAATTGACAAGATCCTTTTTTATAATTTTTATCCAAAATGAAGCTCTTTTCCACTTTATTTGAGAGATATTCTTATATACCAAAGACCACCTTTAATTCTCAGTGATCTAAAATTAATATATGGGTGAATGAATGTTTTTGTAACAACAACAACTACCCCATCTTTTTTATGCGCGCACAGACAATTTTAATTTTTTGTTCATTAGTTCCACTCTAATTACAGTGTGTTTTAATTGATATTTGTTTATGGCATGTGACCTGTTTTTTCGTAAATATATATGCACATTACTTAACAGACGCTATACTAAGTTTTGCCTTTAAAAATGCAGATTTTCCGTGTTTTTCAATTATCCGTGACCTAATTAACATGAATAGTCGGAGTTTCATGTTACGGGTTCATGTTGAAAAGTATGAATAATTAACTGACTATGTGATATATTTATGTTTTAATGTATCTTATGAGAGTAATTACGATCGTGTCCTATTCTTTCGCGAAAAAACCACACAGCCTAATAAGTAATGGTAAGCGTGCTTCTTTGAAAAGAAAAGGCGAAAATATAGGCATGAAATATCCATTCCCAAAACCATTGGTTGGTAAAAAAATGCCTGTTAAGCTTTATAACGTTGTTCTTAGTCGTGACTTCACAACCGATGATTCCGAAGTCTTACGCGGAAGTTGTTGTCCGGAGAAACTTCGTTGTCTTTAATGTTTTCGCCTGGTCCCGAAAAGTTTTCACGTTCCTCTTGGGGTTCGCGTACACCATATTGGAAACCCCCTCTTTAGATCCGCTGTTCTCGGGTCCATTCGCGGAGCGTTGTATGTAGTTCCGTCCGAGTTCTGTTTATGTCACTCGTCAATGAAGGGGAACGTTGGGAACTGATAGTCGGGTGAAACGTTCTATCAGGCTTCGGGTGAGCCATTTTGATTAGTTTGGAGCGGATGAGTGGTGGGGGAGGAAGGGAGAAAATGTGCGAATTACGGAATACCTCTTTTGCGGATTGGGGTATCGATTGTGGCTTCTGTTCGTGGGTGAACTTGAACATACTTTCTTTCGCATTAAATGTTCGGGCGCGTTGTTTGCAGTGGCAGGGCGCTGTGAAGGACTCGGACGCTTGTTCGTTTTAATCGATAAATACGGGGTTGGCCTCCCCGGTGAAAGCTTATTA
The DNA here is from genome assembly GCA_028673005.1 of Tanypteryx hageni. Lineage (NCBI taxonomy): Eukaryota > Metazoa > Arthropoda > Insecta > Odonata > Petaluridae > Tanypteryx > Tanypteryx hageni. Next base: position 94,918,821 of record CM054115.1, read on the forward strand.
CTCTACGCCACCTGAGACACTTAAATGTTTTTCTCCGACGGAAAGCCTGATTTTTAACCCGCATTCGAGTTATTAATCGTCCAGAATATACAGCACGATGCGTTTTATTGTATATTATTGAACACGTTAAATTTTTAGTTCGCTGCAAAACCCAAATTAAAACGCTTGAATATGCGGTACGTTATTACATCGCCTATTTACATTTGAAACCACGTATGAAAATTATTGTTCTTTATCATTTACGTTCTCCAGAAGAATAGACACGGATTTGATGGTTTCATCTTCGAAGAGCTATTTAGAGCAATGTTTCTCAAACGGTGAGTCGCGACTCCTTAAGGGGGTCGCCAGAGAATTTTAAGGCGGTTGTAAGTACTCTTCGCTTAGGCAAGTGATTTTAATCTTGTTTTAAGAGTCCTGAAGGGTTTAATTTATCGACATGTTTTGTCTAAAAAGTAACAAAAATTCTGTAGCTTATCAAAGTACAAAAACTTTTTTAACGAATTAGTTATTTTTATTTAATAAAACAAACAAGAAATAATATCTCAGCAGTGATTAGTTCCTAAAAATGTAAACTATACGCTGCATATTGTCTGAATGTTTTTAATACACATACGTAGTTGTAAATAAAATAATTTATAGTGCTAACTTGTATTTATAAAGAGCACAAAATAAAAAACTCTCTCATTATTAATTCTTCACTCCTGTATGGAGAAAACGCGTTTTTTTACTTCTCGAATATTCTCGGGGGGGTCGAGGCGACCCAACATCCCGACGGTGGGGTCACCTGACGAATATGCCTGAGAACCACTGATTTATAGGATGGAAGAATCGAATGAAAATGTCTCACCTATCCAAACATTATTCTCAAACCCAGGAAGTTAGAAACTGACTCATACTTCTTCGTAGAGCATTCCATTTCCCTTCTAATACTTGACGATATTATACTTATTGAAATGGGTTTAGTAACTCCTAAGAACATCTCTGATTTATTCCCAAAAACCATCATATTTCAAAAAGCATTACTCGTAATAAATATACCGCGACGTACAAATGAGGCATATTAAAAAAAATAATTATCGAACCCGTGTGGAATACGATTGATAATCGATGAAAGTCCAATGTTGTTAAAACGGTTGGAGGAATAGATTTTTGGGCTATCGGAGTCTATTTATCATGGAGTGGGATATTAAAACGCGAGTCTGTGCAGTTTATCCGATCTCTTCATAACTGTAAATCCACTCAAAAACCCTCCATCTACATCATTTAGCGAATTCGTAAAGTTTTCTTTGCTTGGCAGTATGAACGAAATTACCGCTTCTTTGCCTTTTAGGCCATTTTATGGCTTCTGCCATTCAAAAAGTGTCTGGAAATGAATAGGTGTGGATTATGTAGTCTTTGAGGCTTTTAAGCCTTCCTGAACTTTTCGAGAAAATTTTCGTTGATTTGAAATTGAGCACTTTAAAGGTCCCGTAACGTGCTTAATTGAAACGTGATTTAATTCGTTTTTATTAGGTTTATCGGTCATCATTCGGATTTGGAAGACGGATTCAAGTGGATATAATAATTTGTTAGAAAATATTCGCAATTGGCTATAGTTTCGGATTCGCACATAAATATTTGGTCATGTAGATTGAATTCATTCTTATCGCAATCTACGATTGATGACATAAATGTTTGAAAATTACGCCTTGCAACACCAGTTTTCCGGACAAATTCAATGCTCGAGAAATTAGCGTCGCCAATAGTCTATATTTTCCGCCAGTCCCTCCTCCCCTTTCTCCCCAAAGCCAAAATATTTACGCCGAAGTAGAAAGTCCAAGGAAGTTGCAACACCACGTCCTTCCTTGCCTAGCAGCTGCGCAGAAACACACTCATGTGGGTGGTACGCAAAATTCATTGTGTTCATTCCCTGCGGTTGAATTCTCTTCTGTTAACCGCCGAAAATGAAAAGCCGTTAAAAATTCCAGCGGAGTGTATTTGCGAACATGTTTTCTACATCTATATGATACCCTGCAAGTCACCTTTTTGGTGGATGGCAGGGGTGCAGTGCACAAAGGGTCCCTAGTTTTCCTACGTTATCTTTTCCTATAATGTTCTCTTATCGTCCTAGGGATAAGACCTAGAAGCTATTTCTGCATGGTGTAAGGAATGGCAGTTAGAGATCAACCAAAAGAAAAGCTGCGTCATCAACTTCTGGAGAACAAAGAGTATCTCGATGGATAATAATTATTCGTTGGACGGAGTAGAGATTCCAGTTTCAGACTCGATTAAATATCTCGGAGTCACGATCCATCGTGATCTCTCGTGGGACACACATTCGTCGATTGATAGGTGCCGCTAACAAAAAGCTGGCCTTTATAGGAAGAATAGTTCGAAATAGCTCCGAAAAAGTGAAAGAATTATGTTACTTATCCTTGGTTCGACCTCAGGTCGAATATGCTTCAGCTGTGTGGGATCCCTACGAAAAGGGACTCACTAAGGAGATAGAAAAGGTTCAGCGCAGGGCAGCTAGATTTGTAAAGTGGAATTACGATAGTAAACAAAGCGTAACATCATTAATAGAAAATCTGAAATGGACATCGTTAGAGGAACGTAGGCTGCAGGCTAGATTTAAACTACTGGAAAAATTTATGTCGGAGGGACTAGCGAATGAGGTAGTAGGACTTATCAGAAGCCCGACGTATATCGGAAGGCAGGACAGTGAGGATAAGATTCGCGAGATCGACTGTAGAACGGAGCGATATAGAGGATCGTTTTTCCCTAGGACGATAAGAGACCATAATAGGAAAAGATAACGTAGGAAAACTATGGACCCTTGGTGCACTGCACCCCACCCCCTGCCATCCACCAAAAAGGTGACTTGCAGGGTATAATGTAGATGTAGGGAAAAACGATACTTTATATCGCTCCGTTCTACAATCGATCTCGCGAATCTTATTGTCGCTGTCCTGCCTTCCGAGATACGTCGGTTTACGAATTCACGGATCCAACTAACAATTTTGGAATTAACGCCTAAGGTTTCTAATTTCGTTATTAACTTCCCGTGAGGTACCTTATGAAAGGTTTTCCTAAAAATCTAAGAAGATGGCATCGACCTGCCTATTATTTTCTCCGCTTTTCAGTATACAATTCACAAAAAGACCGAGCTGACTATCACAAGACCTACCTTTCCTGAAGCCGTGTCGACAATCATCTAACTGTGAGTTACTATCAAGAAATCGCATTATGTTGCTAACGAGTATATGCTCGAGAATCTTGCACGATATCGAAGTTAAGGAAATCGGCCTGTAATATTCTGGACTCTCCTTGTCGCCGCCCTTATGAATTGGGGTAACGTGCGCTAACTTCCAGTCCTTAGGGAAATGGATTTCTCGAATATTATCCGAAGAAAAGGTGCTATTTCTTCAGCTAATTCTTTTAAAGCGCGAGCAGGAATTTCTTTGGGGCCAGTGGCTTTGTTATGTCTGATGGAACTTAATTGCCTTGCTATTCCCACCTCAGAAAATACTATATCGTCCATAAGGTCGCTTCTTATAGCGGGTGTAAAATGTACGCATTGGTCGTTGACGGCTGTAAAGGCTTTTTACAAAATGATCGTTTAACAGGTTGGCTTTCTCTACGCTATCATGAATAACGGCACCGGAGTCATTACGCAGGGACCTCCCTCACATAGGATCAACACGCTTTATGGTCCTCTTCCAAATAATTATTTAATACCTTATTCCTGAAGTTAGTAAAAGCCTCACGCATAGTATTTCTCGCTTTAGCGCGGGATTCCTTATACGTCTGAACTTTAGCTGCTCTATACTCGTTGGTTTTACGTCAACTTCCATTCTTTAATTTCGTTAATGGTTTTCTAGATAACTGCTATTGAAAAAGTCGCTGTCGGACTGGAATATTGTTATAATACATTGAGGATTTACTTTAACGCATTCATACGCCAGTATTTACTTAGCTTAAAGTTTCTACTTGTAGAATGTAATGGTGTGAGTGATATGAATGGTATGAAGTGTTATTTGCTGGGTGAAAAGGAACGTGTTTACGCGCCTAAAGGTCCCACGGAGCACGAAAACGTGGGCTTCTTTGCGTTAAAGAAATAAATTTCATGCCATTCATTCTGGCGTCGCCGCCGTTACACGTTAGTCAATGTTCATCCAAGGCTAACGGTTAAGTTGCGGAATTTCTAATCTGCCTCCGGGGATGGAGAGACCGACGGGACTTAGGAATGGGAACTGCGAACGAGTCCCTCTTTTGCGCGCCCGAAAACGTTCGCGAAATTTGCTCAGACGAATGCTCGTGAATGAGAATGTGTCTTTTAGGCGTAGGCGTCAAAAGAACCAAATACTTTCTCTTAGTAATATTTAGTACGTGGACCATAGATACATTTGTTACATTAAAAAAATTTTGTCTTGATTTTTAATTTTCTCGTATTATTTATATTTTTAAATGTAATTTGCAATCGTTAGAAAAATAATAAAGAGGAGAATCTAATTCTTCTCAACTTATCACTTCTATTTTGTTTAATAGAATTTTATAGGATTTGTGTGAAATCTAATAATAATAATTGTCTTTGTTTGTCATTCTGTCGGTAACGCAGCATGTTGTTTGGTTGGAGTATATATGAACGCCTATTAGTCAAGAAAAGTGATTCCAATTTCAATCATACTTTCATGGTTTTGTTAATATGGTGGACTGTTGGCCATTTACAGTAACATCACGGTTTAGATTTCAGGAGCGATTCTCTTCTCCGTTTGATTAACACAGATAGGCGTAGCATATTTTTTATTTGCTTTTTAAAATCACTTAGAATCGTGGTACGATTATTACAAGATCGGCTAAAAGAATGAAATTTAATTGTCTTACCTCCAAAATTCAAGCACACGTCGAATTATTCCAAACATTTGTTCGAGTACTGACATTTTGTTGCTAATTGTTTTTCAAGAGCTCATTTACGCTGTAATTTAACTTAGTCTGCCGAAGTTAAGGTGAACTACAGAAAGGCGTCTTCGGAAACCGCCTTTACTGCGAATTTATGAATTTGGGTTAAAAAAGGAGGTGGTGGAATTTTTTTAAGCATGAGAGTTAGGGCGGAGAGAAAACACAAGTTTCGAAAGAGACTTTAGAAACGGAAACAACTTTTCGCAAATGATTTACTGGACGCACATCCTTTGCCTCGACATTTAAACTATTTGGGTTTCCGTTTTTTTTTAATGTTCTCTTTTTGTTAATCGATACCGAATGGGCTGAGAGTCAAATAAATGTGTATGTATTCTCCTCACCTTAGCGCACACGTATTCTCTGAATGATACGCCTCTGTTTAGTTCCAAAAGGCTATTAAAAGTACTTCGAGGAGTGATGCTCGGACAACTATGGATGAGACTGATTTGGATGATAAGTGTACGGAAGACGTTGCGTGGCAACGGAGGTGAGACAAGGTCCCTCGTGCTATCGTATGCATTCCGGTGTTTCTGCTCACTGATTAATTTGAATGATATAGCTTTCTTTTAGAGTGCCCTACGGAAGCAATTTTATTTAAAAAAGTGAAATTGGCTGTAAAATAAGTGGCAGCTTACATTGTGTGGTACAAAATATTACATTATGTTATGCTCAGTAAGTTTTGTTTGGAATGCAAAGTCGTTGATATGTTAGTTGCTCGTAGTGGAGTTTTGACAAAAGTAGGGAAATGATTCACGACGATACATCTATTCTAAGTGCGCAGCATAAGTGTGACTTCTAAGAAATGCAAATCGTGCTAATGTGAAAAACGACCTTATGCTGTGAAGGCTTTGTTTTCTTTTACCCCTGACGCGTCAACTTCGTAGAAAATTTCGTGGCGCGAAAGATGTAGTATATTCAGCACCAGGCGGATTCTTTAGAAAATATGCAAAACGTTGATTTTGAAATGTCATTGCATTTGAATTAATTACTTTCGTATTTTATGCGCGTTCTGTTAGCGTTTACAGCAATGGATGCGAGAGATTTACAACGCTCTTGTTATTTCATTGCACGATTGACTACAAATTGTTATTGTTTTGAAGTGCAATGGTAGAATCTTAATTTCGAACACAGTAATGTTGTTGCATTGTTCTAGAAACTTGTCTTCAACTCAAGGTTTCGTATTAATTATACAAGTATGATTCGCAATTTATATTTCAATTTTTACGCTATCTCAGAAACTGGATAAGTGTATCGGTTTTTCTATCGGATTGATTTTGCTATATACTATATATATATATATATATATATATATATATATATATATATATATATATATATATATATATATATATATATATCTTCGACTGAAAATATTCAGCCAACGTCTGAAGGCATTTTCAATGATATTTTCCCGCGAGAGCAATGTTTCGATCGATCAATGTATCGAAAGCTTTCCGAGCCGTTGTCATTTCCTCTTCCGAATGAAATCGCTGGCAAGCGCCCTCTCACTTATTTTCCCAGATTGACCCTTCGGGGCGATGATTTTCCTCTGAAACCACAATCTTCGGAATCTTATTCCTGGAAAACTTGTTTCTGGATTTTCAAAAGGATGAAAAGGAACTTACCGATAAAATAGGAACGAGTCGAGGCACACCCATCCTTCGAATCACACGGTTTCGCTTTACACTGTTTCTGTTTAGCACGGTTTTCTTTTTAGAGAACTAGGCCGCTTCGCTTTAGCATGAATTTAAAAAGCATTTAAAAGAAAAATTGTTTCAGTTCGACGCAGAGGTTATAAGAAAGCATAAAAGGAAGCAATTCTGAATACAGTGCGACTGAATTGTAACATTATAAATTGAATACGGCGCTCGAATGTAACGTATTTTTAAGGGGAAAGCCATTTACATTTTAAACCAGGCATGTCAGACTGGCGGCCCTTTCTGCGCCTTACCGCTGCCAGATATCTAATTTTTTCTCGAGTGAATCGTGTGGGATTTCATATAAATGATGAAAGGATAACTTTGTAGTTTCCAGAACTTTTAATATAACACGACCGGTTTCACTACGACGATCGTAGTGAAACCGGTCGTGTTATATTAAATGTTGTGGAAACTACAAAGTTATCCTTTCATTATGAGTAAATTCCACAAAGTTGAGCCTGACCTCATTAATTATATTCATATAAATGCTTTATTTCAGCGAAATGGAGACGATATTTTTTTCATATTTACTGAATTGCGATAGAACGCATCTTCTAAATTATCGCTTTTAATCGCAAAACAGGCATTCAATCTTCCAGGTAAAGTCTATCCTTCCAGCTCTGGCCCTCATTAAACGACTGCGGCCCTTCTTTAACATTCATCGCTTTAATGCGGCCCTTCTATAACATTCATCGCTTAATGCGGCCCTTGTTTAACATTCATCGCTTTCATGCGGCACTTGTTTAACATTCATCGCCTTAATGCGGCCCTTCTATAACAAACATCGCCTTAATGCGGCTTTTCGATAACATACATCGCCTTAATGCGGCCCTTCTATAACATACATCGCCTTAATGCGGCCCTTCTATAACATACATCGCCTTAATGCGGCCCTTCTATAACAATCATAGCCTTAATGCGGACCGGACGCCTCTTCGAGTTTAACATGCCTGCTTTACACGGTCTAATCCAGTAACGCATAGCGAGGGATACGTGTATTCTTTGGATCCGTCTTGCTCTGCGAGGAATGCGAATCCGCGTGGCGTGCTTCAGCCGCGGAGAAAACCGAACAGATAAGTGAAGATCCGGCGTCGTCATACTTTCTCGGCGTACCTCAGGAATTTTCAGTTGGGCGTGGAAGTTCTTTGTTGTGAAAACCGCGCAGTTGCTTTTGTGAAGAATGTGTCTGTTTTACGTTCTTAAGAGTCATTCTGTTGGATTTGCTTAGCTCGGTTTCTATCGAAAGAAATGTTTGCACAGCGGTGGAAAATGCTAGCGGTAAAGTCATGTTGATGCGATGTTCATGTCTCCTCCGAAAATTTTCTCATATGTTGCCTCTGTGAAGTACAACGATATTTTTATATTCAAAGGAACCCGGATCATAGGTGGGTGGACGGCTTTGATTGACGACTGGTATCATTGACTTATTTCGCGATTTTTGCCTTTCCGTGGGCGTACGAATACATTTTCGAGCCCCTTATACGGGTGAATGTAATTTTTTTAGGAAGGCATTTCGCAACTTTAACAAACTTAAGCACGCACGTGTGCTGAAATTGTATGTTCGCAAACAGTGGGTTGCGCCACTCCTCCCTCCGCTCGGATCTCTAAGGGTGTTGATTAATAAAGTAAGCGAGGACTTCAAGAGAACCTGGATTTCTAGGAGAGTCGTCTCTTTATTAAGTTTCGCTTTTTTATTTTATATTTTTGTCTTTTCCTTTCTTAAACCTTGAATATCAACCTTTGTTTTCGTTTTAACCAACTGTGCTTATTCAACCCTTGCTATATCTGCTTGTAATATTTGTTTTTAGCACCTTTTGAAGTTGATTGTGATGGCGCTATTTCGTATGCTAGTGTAATCGAAAAGTAATCAATTACAATTTTTCGCTTGACGCAGTATTTTCATCGAAATTTTGTTGGACAAGCAAAAAAAAAAAAAAAAAAAAATTTTTAAACATTTATGATGGAGTTATTCGTATGATAATAATCTAATACATGGTCTTTGTTTTTACCTTAACTCCATAGAATTAGCCGAGTGAATGCTCATTTCAAGTACAAACTAGCCGTCCTCAGTGGCTATTCACATATTTTTAATTTTGATAAGAGAAAAACTCATCAGCAGCAAGCTGATGAGTTTTTCTCTTTTCTTATTACTGATTATTAGTAAACCAACGTAAATTCTTTTAATTATTGGTATAATTTGAGCTATTTTTGCCTTATTGAAGTCGTATGTCGTCAAGGTTACATAAGATCAAGGACAAAATTTCTTGGATGCAAAATGTTAAGGATAAAATAGCTCTTATGGCGTTTATGGCTTCGTATTACCTTTTTTTGCGTAATGCAGAAGTTGTTTTCATTGAATAATGAAATTGCTTTAATTCTCACTGTGCGCTTCCCGTTATTGTTTCATTATTAAACGTTCTCGCGGCACTGGACAGTTGCGTGTAACCTCACTCTCGACCGAGTTATCCTTACACTATTTTCTTGCCATTATGTAATCCCACCTTCCGAGTTGCCAACGGCGACCTTGCGAAGTTCGAAATAAAAGCGCACGTTAACGCGAACTAGCGATGAAGAGAGCCCGAATGATGAGTTGTGTGTCACGTTTCAGCTTATGCTGATGGAGTCTTGCATTTTGATTAATAACGCGATCTTGTCTCGAGGTGCTTTATATTCCGCTTGGTGAAAGAGTCGCCCAGATGGGGTTGTGAAAGCGATACTAACGAATTTCTCCGCGTTGACAACGCCGTGTTCTCGAAGGTACGCTAGAAGGGGCGTGGCAGTCAACATAAAAGTGGAAACCGTTAATTTGTATGCAAATATTGCCCCAAACCTTATTTTTCTCCTCCCCAACCGCTGTGTTGGTTACTGGAATGTATTCAGACAAAAAACCACCGTAAAAACATGAGTATTTTTGTTACGCGAGTCTTGTAACAAGACAGGAAAACAAAATTCCTTCATAATTAAATTTTTTAAATAGAATTTTGTTTCCAATGCCGATATTTTAACAGTTTCCGATTTTGAATCTAAATCTACATAATACTTTCTAATATCCTACTATTGAACAGACAGGTGGATGGCAGGGGGTGCAGTTCACGAGATTCCCTGGGCATCTCACTCGCAGGCTTGAATATCCTGCTACGATTTCGTATAGTTCTGGGAAAATAGAATCTCGAATGTTGGTGGATAGGCGACCTCTTGGTAAACAAATCATGCCAAAGATACATTGAGATCATCTAGAAATATTACGACCCCGTACATTCCCAATGTATTTGTTAACGGTGTGATAAACATCCGTTCCTCATTCACTAACCGTGGTCCATTCTCTAAGAGCGGAGTATACACCTGTGCCTTCAAATTAGGGAGAGGTAGGCGGTCTTTAGCCGAAGTCCACAGCATTCCATTTTTCACTCCGCCTCCAAAACCGGTATCCATTCGCCTAGCGTCGTGTACCGTAAGTTACGTGCGTGGAAATTTCGATGCATTGGGCGGTGCGATTGAGTTATCTCCGACGGAGAGTTTCTACCGCTTCATTTGCATGTTGACCCAGCCGAGCTGACTCTTGCCACTTAGCGAGCTTTCGGAGTACGCTCGCACTCAAGGACAGGAACGAAAAGAAATGTCCGGTGGATGCGTGAATCAGCGAACCGAAAGTGTTCGTACATTGACCTTTTTTTTAAATGGAGGTCTGACTTGTACATTGATTTAAAGCTTGGTTTTCTGCATCTCTGCGGCTTAAGTAGAACTTTTCAGTTGGAACGTTGAGTCTTTAATCAATTCGAAAGTTTAAGAATAACCGTAACATTTATATCTCTCTCTCTCAGCTTTCGCTTAACGAGTTTGCGTTCGAAAAAATTAAGTAGTCATTCGTCTCCGATTCCAAGAACGGTCGACTGAAACCTATTCCATCAAGTATTCCTCCGTTTTGTTCTTTAGATTAGTTCCTTCGGGCGAGAAAGGTCTGATAGTTCCACGAATATTCAGGCTGTAGGATTTTCGCTTATAAACAGTGCGGGTTCTAGAAGGGAAGGCGATGTGGGTCATATCTTAACCTCCCGTGAGTTATCTTAATTCTCCCCCTTGGAAATTTATAGTGATCACCTGGGAGGCCATATATAAGGATCTAGATTTGGTCCAGCGTAGAACCTTGATTGGTTTAATAATATCATAAATGTTCCGTTTTGATACTGATTCATCGATTTCGTAAAGTTGCCATATCGACCTAAATTGAATTCAACTACCTGGCAGTCGCGGATATCGACTCCATTATCCAATTGCTTTTGCCTTAAAACAAGTTAGGAAAGTGTACAGCGAATAAAAAATGGGCGCGTTTTGTGCAATGGAGTATTTGAAAGAAATGATTATATAAAAGTTTTTGAACTCGAGATTGTTTATTTATGTTAGCAACAATGATGAAGTAACCATGCAAGAAATTTTCTAAGTTCAACTCGAGTTAAGACTTTGATTTTCTCGATAACGGCTACTCCTACGATAAAAATGTATAGGAAAAGCAATACTCCACTAGTTCTACAAGTTTTATTTAAAAACTGTTTACGAGATATGACGGAAAGTTTATTTTTTGTCACCAGTCAAGTAGTGGATTACGTGATTTATTTACATGATTTTCTTATTGTCTGTGACTGAAAGTTCTAAATATCAAATTTCATGAAAGTACGTCTGATATAAGCCGAGAACGATCATGCGGACGGACGGACATACCGAAGCCAATAGGAGTTCATGCTGGAAGCGAAACGCGCCTAAAAATCGATCCATTGACTTGTTTCGAGATGAGCGAGTCGCGTTCCATTTCATTTAGATTTATACTTTGGATCAAAATAACCAGTCATGTCACGAGGTTACAACGTCACTCTTCAGAGCGCTTTTTCATCGGTAAGCAGATAACAATTTATTATTACCCGCGTCTACCTCGTGCTGACCTAATAAATTTTTTGCTTAGCGGTTGCATTCTATGTGCAACAATAGGGTGTAATGTTACCCGTACGAAGTGCTTCATATGTCAATCTGTGACCCATGAAACATCAACAGCGCCAGGAAAAGTAGAATTGCCTTTGCTGAATTAAGGATTTTTGGCCTGTTTTAGCTAAATATCTGGGAAAGATGGACCCAAGAAGAATAATTGCCTGCAAAAGAATTTGGGAAAATTTCCAAATTAATAAATTTTAAGGTTTCTTCACAATGTCTTGCAGAAGGTGATAAAAGATTCCATGACATTTTAAAGGTATTGCAGTCCTTAAAAATTAGTTTTTCGGCACTAAAAGATGTGCTATAGCACCATTTCAAATCTCCGGTTTATCTTACCGTCAAATAGCATTGCGATCTAATATTAAAATTGTAATGAAAGCTTTAAAAGAACTGTACTCCGTGTTTCAAAGCAAAATAGCATAATGGGCATACTGCATGCAAAAATGGCTATGATAATCCAAGAGGTTGATTAGCCAGAAATTTCATACAAACAAACAAACTGCATGCAAAAACATGATAACATGTGCAGAATAGTGAAGTTAGAAAGTAGAAGTTGAGGCTGGGAGGAAAGATATGAAGTAGTGTGTTTAAAACGGCTCGAGTTGAGATCACCAACGTTGGGAAGGGTGAAATACAGCTATCAAAGATGTTTGTCTTTCTACAACTATCAAAGAAGTAGGTAGGGAATGTCGAAATTTATAGACCTCAGTCAAAAGGGTGCTGTCTTGGAATTATGTAAACGAAATGTCAGAGAAAGATGTCGGAACCGAATGAAATAGAATCCCTTAATAATTACACTTTAGAGACGAGAAACGCAGTGAGGTTTATTCCTAAAAGAATAATTAAAAATTTCAGCGAGACCGTTTTTTTGAAACAGTTGTTACATTTCTGGATCACTGAACTTCATTCAGTGAAAACATAATGGATATTTTCTAGACAACGTAATTAATGATAAGCACTACGAATAGTTCAACCACCAGCTCATAATAATAATTTTAGTAACTGCTTATCGAAGTTCTGCCCTCGTAACGAATAAAAACTTTTCCATTGTTAATTGGCACTCGTTTTTCCTTTCCTATGCGCCTTTATTCAGGATTACATTCCCCACAGGTGCCCTTTCTTCTATTAATCTTGAAAAAGTGAGAATGTTCTGGTTAAGGAATGTCCTTTTTCTTTAGCCTAGTTGGCAGCTTTATATTTTTTCCTCGAACTATTACCTACCTTTCGCTCCCGATGACGTGTCTCGGATTGCATTTTTCTCCCTCCCTCCCCTACCGCCGCCTCTTTCCTCCTCCCACGCTCTCCTCAAGAGAGGGGGGAAAAGGCCTCGCTCCGAATGTCATTGCTCGCGCACCGGAAGCAGTCCCTTTCTCTCTCCGCGCCGCGCGTGGTGAAGGAGTTGATTGGATAAAGGAGTGGATGGGGGGAGGTGCCGCTCCGCTCCCTCTTCGTCACCACCCTCGCATCACTCTCGTGCGGCCGGGCGGAGAGTCATTGACTGGACTGAAGGAGGAATCAATGGCCGAACGGAGGGAGGAAACGGCGATTGTATGTCGGTCTAGCGAGGGCTTGAGTAAAATCTGACTTGAGGAGTCGCCGTGAGGAAGCATTTTAAGAATTAAAAAAAATTCAAAATCAAACGCTTAGGATTTCATCATTGAAGTTGAAGTTACCGACATTCTAGGATTTACGGAAGGGATGGGTTCTTGGAGAAGTTTGTCGCGAATCGAGTTTTCCGTAAGAGGAACGTGTCTTCACGTCGACATTGATGACATATATTGTATGCGTCCTTGGAGAAAAAATCATCCAGAATCTCCATAGAATCACCCTTAATCGTGGACATAGTTAAGGGCGCAAATTCGAAAGCGCATGCACAACGCAAGTCCTACCTTGCAATTGTAATACAGTCGAATCCCGATTTAGCGTCTCCCTATATAGTGTCACCCCCGCATACTGCCCATAATTTGTTGTGAAGGGAACTTCCATCTTATTATTACGTAGAGCAAGCATATACCTCGATTTACCGCCAACCCAGATTTAACGCCAATATCGGTGATTAGCAAACGGTAGCGCCAAATCGGGTTTTGACTGTATTTGCCTAATTGTATTAGAGGTTGCCCGGCGTTGTTAAAATAAAAACAAGGTTTAAATAATAACACAAATTTAATATAACTTTGTGCTATTTCTACCATAAATATTTTGAAGAATTTGTTTGTTTGTGCATTTATAACGCAAAAACTACAGAACGTAGAAGCAAGATGAAGGTGCCATTTTAACCGCAATAAAAAGTTAAGACAAAGGGGAGGGTTTTTAAAGCGATTTGAACTACACTTTTCATTTTTAAAATGTTTTACTATTTAAAAATTTCCCATTTAAATAACATGGGAATAAGCGAATTTTTGGATTAACACTCTACTAGACAACCGTTATAAACAATACCTAATATTAACTAAATGAAATAATACATGCGTAATATAAACTAAAGTAGGGAAGAAAGAAACATTAAGATTATTCTAGTCTGATCTAATCTATTCAAAGGACAATTATAAAAAAATATAAATCTGGCTAATTGTTTTGCAAGGTAGTTGGAAGACAGTTTAATGTACAATTTTAAGCGCTTTCGTTCTCTAAAAACGTTTTATGCTTTCTGCATATACTCTATACTTTATAGACAGCGAAACTGGTTTTCATTAACATTGAAAATTAATAACGTGAAAGATATCTCAGGAGGTACAATAAGAAAACTTCTATAACAGTTCTTTAATTTCGACCAAAATTTATAATCATTAACTCTTCCTCCCTTGAATATGTACATTTTGCTTTCCTTTCATCTGAACATTTGTATGCATCAATTAAGCGAATTATACTTATTAGATTATAATAACACTTTCCATGGCATACAAACACTTTTTATCGCCAAATTCGGTTTCACAGTCCGGGAACGCATTTTGTTTCGTAGTTTGACTTGAAAATATTCACGTGACAAATTAGAAACACAAAAGTCAGCCTTTGCATGGAATAACGTATGGGTTAGATACATTTGAATATATCTTCAAATGTGTTTCCACCGGTTGCATCCCTAGAGCTTGCAATTCCTGCCCAAGTTTTTAATGTTTTTGAGATTCATGACCACATAATATCATGAAGTTTCTTCCACTGGAGCTTAATTTGAGTGAAATAACTATATTTTAAAAGTGATTCCATCGATTGTTTATATTATGATTATTTGAAAAAAATAGTCGACAAATTTATCGAATAAGGATGCAGGAAAAATGTATTTATTTGGGCAAAAGATGGGAAGACAAAAGTAATATTGAACACCATTAAGCACTACTATAACAATTTACCTGGTTTCATTACTTGGTTTTATTCTCAAGTCTTCCTCAATATTTTTATTTTGACATAAAAACCCGAGCAACGCCGGGTAATTTCAGCTAGTTTCCACATAAAATACTATACACAAAGGATCGGTTTTAGTGAATGTGTATGGAAATAACACGAAATTATGTTAACTAAATTTTACCTTTGTTTATATTTTTACTCTAAAAATTAATAATTTCGAGTAACATTTTTATTAGCAGAAATTAATTTCCGCGTATCAATTTCTACTGTCGTTATTTGCGGTTTTCATTTTAGCGAATTTCCGTAGGGCAGTTATCGTAGGTCGAGGAAGTCTTTTATTATAATGAAATAAATTGCAATATAAAAAAATACAACTGTCGAGTAGAATATTTATTCACAAAAATCTTCAGCGCTATCGCTTCGTTTTCTGCTTGCCAGGATCTCACCCTTGCCTCGACCTGGGTGTTTTCCTGCAGTGGGGATTTTCCTGGAGAATAGTACCTTAATTATCCCTTGTTTTTCTCCACAAACAATCAATCTCCTCTCTTTTCATTTCCAAAAATGCTACTTTGGCATTGTATTTATGCATTAATTTATTTTATGTAATCTTTTGTTCTTTTTTCTATTCTATTTATATTTTGTAATTGACAATGGGTTAGATGGAAGAAGAGACTGCTTATTGTTAGTCTCAATCTATCTATCTATTACAGAATTACTAAATAGCTTCGCGTCCCTTATCGCTCCGCCGACGCACTCGCAACGCTTAAACGCCACGCAATAAGTTTGCGCTCTCCCGGGAAGAATTCGCTGAGGCGAAAAACGCCCCTCCGTCCACCTGCGCCGCTCGGCCTCGCCTCATCCCCTAAACGGCCACTCCACTTTCTGCTGAGTCGCTCTCGCATCCCCCTCTATAGTCTGGTTTTCGGCTTGGCTCAGCTGCTGCTTCATACCACATTCTCCTTTTTGTGTGTGTGTGTGCATGTATTGCGCGGTCCGTGACCTTGTGGACAGCGAGGACGTATTCTGAATTTCTAGACGTCGCCAAAGTTATTTTTTTTTGGTTCTGTTGACCGCTTTCCCGATTCGCTCCGTCCCAGGACTTGGGCGGCGTATACCTTATTCGTTCGTGCAGTAATCTGTATCTTACGTTTATAAAATGGTATTTTTAATTTCCCGCATATTGCGTCGTATATGTATTTTCAAAAGAATGTTTAACGTGTCCATATATAAGTAGTGATCACTCGCGATTTTATTGTTGAGACTAGCGTAATCGCCCGTCAAAAGTGACGAGTATTCATGAGTCAACTATATTAGGTACTAGCTGAAATTACCCGGCGTTGCTCGTGTTTTTAAGTAAAAAAAATATTGAGAAAGATTTGAGAATAAAACCAAGTAATTAAACCAGGTTAATTGTTATAGTAGTGCTTAATGGTGTTCAATATTACTTTTGTCTTTCCATCTTTTGCCCAAATAAATACATTTTCCTGCACCCTTATTCGATAAATTTGGCGACTATTTTTTTCAAATAATCATAATATAAACAATCGATGGAATCACTTTTAAAATATAGTTATTTCACTCAAATTAAGCTCCAGTGGAAGAAACTTCATGATATTATGTGGTCATGAATCTCAAAAACATTAAAAACTTGGGCAGGAATTGCAAGCTCTAGGGATGCAACCGGTGGAAACACATTTGAAGATATATTCAAATGTATCTAACCCATACGTTATTCCATGCAAAGGCTGACTTTTGTGTTTCTAATTTGTCACGTGAATATTTTCAAGTCAAACTACGAAACAAAATGCGTTCCCGGACTGTGAAACCGTTGGTATGCCATGGAAAGTATTATTATAATCTAATAAGTATAATTCGCTTAATTGATGTATACAAATGTTCAGTTGAAAGGAAAGCAAAATGTACATATTCAAGGGAGGAAGAATTAATGATTATAAATTTTGGTCGAAATTAAAGAACTGTTATAGAAGTTTTCTTATTGTACCTCCTGAGATATCTTTCACGTTATTAATTTTCAATGTTAATGAAAACCAGTTTCGCTGTCTATAAAGTATAGAGTATATGCAGAAAACATGAAACGTTTTTAGAGAAAGAAAGCGCTTAAAATTGGACATTAAACTGTCTTCCACCTACCTTTCGAAACAATTAGCCAGATTTATAGTTTTTTGGTGATTGCCCTTCTTTGAATAACCCTAGTGTTTCTTTCTTCCCTACTTTAGTTTGTATTAGGTATATATTGTTTCTTTTAGTGAATGTTAGGTATTGTTTATAAGGGTTGTCAAGTAGATTTTTAATTCAACAATACGCTCATTCCCGTGTTATTTAAATGGGAAAAATTAAAAGAGAGAATCATTTTTTAAATGAAAAAAGTAGTTGAAATCGCTTTAAAAACCCTTCGATTTCGCTTAACTTTTATTGCGGTTAAAATGACACCTTCTCTTTGCTTGTACGTTCTGTAGTTGTTGCGTTATAAACGCACAAACAAACAAACAAATTCTTCAAAACATTTATGATAGAGATTATTATTATTCTCCTTCCCTCCCATTCCCACCTCTCTATTCCCTCCATTTTCCCATTCATTCGCATTCTCTTTTTCCCATTCTCTTCTTCCCATTCTCTTCTTCCTCCTATTTTTCCTTTCTCTCCTATTCTCCCGTCCCAGGATTATACAAAAACTAGTGTATTGCCCGTCATATGATAGGCGTCAGTTACTATATGGGTGAAAAACCGGTCGTAAGACTGGTAATCTTACTGAAACCATACATCTTAAGTAATCGTAACACATTATTATGGATAATCACAAAATTAGTTTATTTTTCTAGTGCAATTGTCCTGTGAAATTCAACGTGGAACTTAAAAATGAATAATAACAGCTGTAATTATTGAGTAAGATCCTGTATAAAATTTGCCAAAATATAGATTCGGGAGAATTTCGTTCTCTTAGGCGTTCGTCGTTTCAAGTCTCGAATCCCTACAATGATGCTAAGTAATTTTAATATGCAAATGATCAATGTGCTACACTCATCCCCGTGTTAATCAAATGAAGAAAATGAACGCTCCCGGAATAGAACCCATGACTTCAATGTTTACGGGAAGAAGTTTAAATATAAAAGTTGCTCTGCCAAATAATTCCTGAAAGTTTGATCGAAAAAGAATGAAATGTTTAGGAGTTATAAGCGGTTTTCTTATTCTCTCATTTAACTCCATAGACATGGGGACTGATGAGCAAAATCCAGTGTTATATAGCAGGGGTGCTCAAACTTATTTACACTCGGAGCCGCGTACGATAATATTCAGAAGTTCGAGAGCCGCATAGATATTTTGTGCTCATAATTTTACGAACAGTAAAACATAACCTGTATCCGAAGAAATTCAGATAGAATGCATGTATCTTAGGCATCTCCAACACGTCTCAAGTCACACTGCGTCATTGTGTTCTGTAGTGAAAAACGTTGACACGCCTCTGATTGAAAATTTAAAAGAGCTGCGGTTTGGCCAACTCTGTTCATGGGCGTCCGCTGGGGAGGGGGGCAGTTGCCTCCCTCTGGATCAGGCCTGTGCAAGGTAAAACAACCATTGATGTCTTGTTAGATCGGGGGATTAACGCGGTCATTTTTCTCAGGTCAGGCAAGCATATGGGGACACCCTGAAATATGCTTGAAATAAATCACTAAAATATTAAGCCCGCCAAATCCGATTTGGGAGCTTGCCTATCCCCTTCCCCCTGGAAAAGTTCCAGCGGACGTCCATGCCCCTTTTATGTAGTAAGATAAGCTGGATAACAGCGAACTATCATCTAACGCGAAAATACGATGCATGTGACAGTTAAAGATTCAATTTCTTGCATAATAATAGTTTCATCTGTATTTTAAAATTAAGGAATGGTCATTAAAATGGCGGTTATAACGAGTTATATCGCGAACGAATAAGATGCCTGCCAAAAATTATATTTAATTTCTTGTTACTGGTGACCTGTGTTAGTTCAAATATACGATTGAAATATTTTAAAAGTACTTACTCATTTTGTTAACGAAAAATCATAATGGAAGCAATGCAAAAATTGTTTGCATTTGGGTTGTTATTTAAATTAGAAAGATTTGTGAAAAAATGGTCGGTTTAGGGGGTTGTTTTAGGAAAGCCGGAAAGCTCTACGTCTTTCCGATATATGGCTGATGATGGAGGTGAGACGGTTTTGCAGGAGGATAGATAGGATGATAAAAGTTAAAGAATGCTGCCCTCTCTCTTGCTAGTTTGCCCTCGATGGAAGACAACCGGAGAACACCAAGGGAAATTGGTCATGTTATCGGGAGAGAAAAGGAATTCCTTTCTCATCCTCGCAGCAAAGATTGAGATAGGTTAGTGGATTATACTAAGCCGTTTAATACGTTAATTTTCGAAAGGAATTCGATACTCCTGAGAGAATTTACGTGACCATTTCAGGTTATCATTTAGAGTTGAACCAATTAGTCTCTTAATCTGAAAACTCATTAATCGGAAGAGGGAATTTAAGGGCTTTTCCTATTATTCCTCGCCTTCACTATGTCGGTTGGGTTCCGACAGACCTTGGTGGAAATAATTTTCGTATTGTGCATGGGTTATGCGAGAAAGTCACATTATTGTGGTGTGAATTAGTACTAGTTTTTTTTACATTTTCCCAGTTTCAAAATTTGCACTTTTTATTTCTCCATTTAAACGTAAAATAATTTTTAAAAGGCATTTAAACGCACGATATTTTTACCTTCTCCACACGCAGTGTAAAGAAAGTATTGTTTTCGTGAAAAGAAACCGAAACGAGATTTCAACGGAGCTACGCATTTCAACGTCCCCCGAGTACGTTTTCACAATATCTCGATTATGCCTGTTTGTGCAATAGGAATATTGTGCGCGCTGTAACACAACAACTATTAATAAAATAAACATGAAACTTTATAAGTAAGAGTTTAATTATTAAATCAAGTTCTGGTTAGATTTAGGCTAAATTGGTCAACCGGAAGTGGAGGTTTTATCATGATATTTTTCCGTTTTTGCCAAATATCTCCATCAATGTAAATATGTGCCATTATTGGACAATATAATTTTGAAACATTTTTCATAAAACGGATATTTCGATTGTCTGTCTGAATTTGCTAAATACGTCGCAGGTACCTTAGTTTCCGTTGCTATGATACAATGTTCTAGTTGTTTATAGCGATGCCTTCGCTGCCAAGGGTACTTTTAATTGCGATAAAAATTATCCCAATGCCACCTATCGTCACATTTTCATAACACGTTTTCTTGTAAATATCTTTTTTATTGCTCTAATTCAAAAGAGTAAAAGAATATAATTTTTGTTTTTTTTTTTTAGCCGAGGATGTCGAATATTATCGGCTCCTTTTAAAATGTTTGATTATGCCATCGAAATAAACCTATATTACTTCATAAATATCGTATAAAGTCATGCATAAACACCGCTGGACCAATGTCCAGGCAAAAGAAAACCGGCCGCTTGAGGACCTCGCCTGGATTTTGGAGATCGCGCTCGTTTTTTTGCCTACGCGAAGGCGTTCAGATTGACTCCGCCCGCTCCAGCTCGAGGTCTCTCCTCGAATATTAATGGACAACGTTGAACTTCTCGTTCTTACACTCTCGACGACTTTATTTTCGAGGACCTTGCGTTCGACGGCTATGCTAGGTTCCGCATCTTAGGTATGTTAGGATCTTTTTGGTCTCGCGGTGGCGTTGGGCGGTTAACTGCTGCCAATTGCGAAGAAAACGAGAGAAAAATTGTGAGATAACTGCTGCATAAAATAGTAAGTTATGTATCGTATGAAGTGGTAAGATGTTTAAAACATACTCTGCAAAATTCGAATTTTTTTTGTTTGTGGTGAGATCTTTGTGCGCGCATCTCAAAATGCGGAGAAAATGCAAATTTGGGTGTCCTGCGAAAAATTCTGGTGCGTATTTGTGTTGAACTTCATCGTATAGGCTGGAATGAACTCAGCATGCCCGTATTATTTTATTAGTTGAGAAAAATAAGGTCTGCCTTAATTTCAAATAGTCTTGTTCGGGGTCTTGAAAAAATCGACAACTCTCTCAGCCGTATCCTCATTAAAAGCGCTTCTCATACAGCTATTTAGTTTCCAAAAATGCAAACATTTGGTCATTTTAGCGATGTGTCTAGATTAATTTCACCGAGTAACCTGCAATCCTACACCGAGAAAAATTTTACTCCAGATATTCCAAATTTAGTGCACGACGCAAAATGTCTTAATTTTTCTTACGCCACGTAGCTAAGTATTTCTCAGCCGCGGACCCCATACGTAGTCCCGCAATTTCTGCGGTTCCCCCTCCCACTGGCGGTCTTAGAGATCTGCAAATGGAGCGACCGCCCAGGGCCCCACATATTCGGGGGCCAAAAAAAAATGTATGGACAAAGTTTTAGCGAAGAAGTGACTAAAATTTCACGCGTTTCTTTTAATTAAACAGAAGTCATAGTTCATTGCGGCTTCATGGAAAGAGAAAAGTTACGTTATAATTAGAAATGCCCGACTTGATTATAGTCTAAGGGGCCCCAAGTGACTTTCTTGCCCAGGGTCCCAAGAGCTCTGTGGCCACCGCTGACCCTTCACATAAAAATTCCACATAAATTTTTCATTCATCGTCTCAGGTTTTAACTTGGAAATATTAATATACATGTTACCTTACAATTCACCAAACCGATGGGTGGCAGGGGGTGCAATGCACCGATTCCTACCTAACAGTTATTACTAGCAGATTTTTCTTCCCTATTATGGTCTCGTATTGTTCTCGGAAAGAATGAGTCTCTATAACGCTCCGCCCTACAATGGATCTCACGTATCTATCTATGTGGTTACGTTGGAGCCTCAGTTATTCCCACTAGATCCTCTGCTAGACATTCTGATCTGTATTTCTCTAGGAGCCTTAACCTTGAGCACTTTCTATGGTCTTCCAGAGATCCCCATTTTAAGTCCTTAATAATAATGTGACGCTTTTCACATGTTCGTATTTTTGTTTAACTAATCTGGCTGCTCTCCGCTGTACTCTTTCTAATTGAATTATATGGCCCTTCTCATACGGATCCCATATCCTGGAGGCATATTCAACCTGCGGTCTAACTAATAAAAAATAACAGTGCTGTGCACGATATAAAGCAAATTATAGATAAAAGTAAACATGCACTACTCAACTCGCGGACCCCCGATTGAGAAACACTGACATAGGTGTATCGTAGGTTGGATCTCCTTTGAGAAACATTGGCCACAGTAGATAAAAGAATGTTCTCCGTAACTGATTTTACACTGGGTAATATTTAATCGCTCTCTGTGTCGCGTACTACTGTTGCATCTGTGGTCTTCGAATGGAGGTGAACTTCTTTCGCCATCTGCTAAATCATCATCTGTTATGAAATTTTTTTAGATGAAATACTTGCAGATTCATTGATGACATTTTGGTATTGTAAATGTGTGTCGTTTTTTATTACTGTTATCTCAGAGTGATCAATCTAAACGGTTGCGAAAATTAGTGACAGTTAAAGAAAACATCAAATTAATGGCAGAGGTGGCGCTGTACATCTACGTATGATGGATGAATTTCAAGATTTTTTTATTCCACCTGTTGTATTAACGGTAAATATCTCAGAAATGCCGAGGAAAATTTATTTTAATAATCTCGTTAGGTAATCTAAATAAATAATCGTTTAAAATCAAAATAAAAAGTACTCATATCCGGTATCTACAAAAGTCACAAAGAGGTTATGGAAAATACAATGACGCTTGCTCTTATCCCTGGATTCCATGTGCGAAATCCTCCTGCATAGTTATGTTTAAAGCGAAAATTCTCTTAGTATGCACTTGTAACCCTTATATATTACGACTTTTCCTCATAATTGTTTGTCTTTTTTACTCGGCTAAGATGATTTATTGACAAGTCGATGTAAACGTCGATTTTCGTTAAACCGTAGCAACGCAATGTTAGCGGCCGTCCTGTTATTCTTTTCGTGTGGTGAGGTGTGGTCCCCGCATAAATCGACCAGTTTCTGATTTGATTGGTTTTTCCCTTCATTCCTCGGTTGGTTTTTCCGTCCTGGGTAAAACCCCTTAGATGATCAATCGTTCGAGCTTTTGTCAAAGAGCGTTACGCCATCGCACTTCTTCACTCCCTGTCATTTGATCCTCCCTTTTTTGTCTCCTCTTCGCATAATTGTTGCGTCGGTGGGTCGCGTCGCCAGTAAATCTGCCAGTCCGCGTGTACTTTTCAAAAGCCACACATTTTTTCGTTTTTTTTTGCTTCTGAAAAACGTCATGCCTCGCAAGAACACAAGCGTGCATACGTGAATTGATTGAACCCCGTGCAGTTGGTGATTGTAGGTGGAGTTGCCCATTTAATCAGCTCTGTAAGAAACTGAGTCTTGAAAGTGAGAGAGAGAGAGAGAGCTCGTTTTAAAATAGCTCGGTTTAAAAGCGAGCGAGAATTTTACCTCTTCTAAGTTTACGTTCGGCCACACTGGTGTAGCACGCAAGCAATTGCTATTATTAAGAAACGAGTACACGAGCGAAGTTTTCTTCTGAGATATCGTGATATTTCCGACCGTGAAAATTTTTGTTATAATTTGACTTTCTGATAACATTAATGGCACTGAATAGGTCTACTTTTTTACGGAATATTTCATATGTGCAACTTAAGTTTTTTCCCGGTTTTTGTGTAAAATTTTATTCGGGAACAATTTTCTGATGTGGAATTGCACGTGTATTTATAGGTATGCTCGAAACAGGTGTATAGCAAGGGTAATACGAAGGTGTAGGCGGAAAGGGCGACCTCCCCAGACACGGTCTCCGAGGAGAGGCTCTAGTAATAAGTTGCTCTTATGCGTGTCATGGGGGCATTTACAGGTAATCTCGCTAGGTGTCAATAATATCTCCTGCACTGTGCAGATTTTCAGGGAAACCATGATTCCGTTGAGAAGCGAATAATGTGGCATCTTTTGTGACTTGGATGCTTATCGTAATTAGTTTCCGTAATTCGTATTAGATTAGTAGGTCGCTATAAAGACTTAAAGAACGCAGTGATGATACATTATCTGATTCTAAGTGATTATCCTCTATCGGCTAAAACTGAATATATGTAATGAAAGAAATTGCACTTTTCAGATAAGGGCGAGATATCGATAACATTTATTTCATAGATCCTTCCAGTTCTTTGTACTTTAATGATTTGGTGTTTTCTTCACTTTTTATGTAAAAAATAATCAGTTAATGCAGCTGGTTTTTTCAATTTTTTCATTGGCCGGATTTGAAGTTAGACATAAGTTGAAATGCAGCTGGTATAGGTGAAACGTCAGTTTGCTATCCAAAGTTGATACATCGACGAGAATTTATTGCAGCATTTGTCTTTCTCTTGTGATATAATGAAGTCGGTGACGATGTCAGACGCGACAACCAGTTCATAGCATTGACATTGTCTGTTGCAAGGACAAAGCTTGATTTATTTCTGAGGTGTTCGTTTTCTATTTCAGTGTTTCTTGGCGTTCATATTTCTTTTTAGTTATCTCAAGCGCCTATACATATCTGCAAAGATAAACGCCGAGAAATTATGAGTTGCAAAGTCAACTGAAAATTTCAGTAGATATGGAATTGGATGCGTAAAATTTTCGCTCGATCGATTTCCGCGTATTACAGCAATTTTTAACTTGAAATACGTTGTATAGTAACCCTTGTGAGGTATTTGATGCAATCCAGAGGCTCTCTCTCGTATATCATTTTGAAAATTTATATGCATTGTCATAGAAGTGTTTATAGCCCTAATACTGGTGTTTCATACAATTCCTGTTATTAATTGATTCGCACACATAATTAGTAATGCTTACACATAATTTGAATTTAATTAAAAAGTTCGAGGGCATGATGTACATATCGTATCACGTATATAGATCTCCTTCAGTGCGGTAAATTTTTTCGAGATATTATCTTATGGACGCCAATATTGCATCATGGGTCACGTCGCTTGCGTCGGCGCGGTAATACGTGATTTTCGCTCCGCGTTCAAGATTGACGTCGTCACGGCCCCTCCTCTTGAAAAAGCCAAACCAATCAGTTTCGCGCATGCGATTGCGCCGTCGTCCGCGAACCTAGTTTAAAAGCGTTTGTGCAACCGTGCTCCTCTCCCCGAGGGTTTATTACGCACGCGCTGCGGCAAAACATAACAAAAGAAACTGACTTCGGTTCGATTGAATGGATTCTGGCGTCTCATTTCTCTCTCTCACTCTAATGAAACTCTAATCGGGACAATATCTGGTGATTCATTCGTGGTGCCGCATACGGAGAATTCATTAAGTAGGTGTTCCACTTTTTGTAATCGTGGCCGTATTTCGGCGTCCCGTATTCTTTTATTTTGTCTCTGTGTGGATCATCATGAATCGCCTGATGTGGTTTGAAACGTTCCTGGCCTATTGAGAAAAATAATGAGGAAAGTGTTCCAACACCAACTATTGCAACAGTGATTATAGAAGACAACTCGATAAGCTCTTTCGAATATTTTTATTTCCCTCAATCTGACCTCCGGGTTCTATGGATGAACCTCTTTAATTATTTTTAGCACGTTTGCTACCACGAGTTGTATGAGCTGCGATGTGCTTTTTTTCGCATAAAGAGGTGCCACACAGTTTGTGTTAGTTCAAATACAAATATTTCCTCGATGTTTTCGGTAACTTTCGTTTTTCATTATGGTGGTGGACCTGCCATACATTTTTATCGCGCTACTAGAGTTGTACCGTGAATAAATAAACTACCGTTGTATACTTGAAAGATGCGGAAAATTTCTGCGAAGGCATGTGGTTCTTCTCTGAACAATTTTTTAGCATATCGCTCGTAAACATAATTTATTTTCAACTGGAATACATTAATTAATCTGGGGTAGAAACCGAAAAGCCACGAAAAATTCTAGTTTTCACCTGGAAAGTCAAATCTCGTACATCTTTTTCAACTGCGTATCCATACTATAGTTTGTAATACCGAATTTAGAATAACTGAAAAATCAGTTTTAAGAATTTCGAATACATATTTGTTTTTAACCGTCAGTGAGCATTTCATCATGTTTTTCTCCCGATGTAGTTCTCGGAAATCCCAAATTTGCCTCAATTTTTCTTTTTCTCGCATAACATTTTACGTGTGATGTCGACTCCGCTACGATCACCAACACGGAAATGAAAAAAAAATCCATGATACCCGCGCATAATTTCAGTGACGCACAGGGACGTAGCCAGGGGGGGGGGGGAGGGTCAGAGGGGACCTCTGCCGCCTCTAAAAACTCATCGGCCTCCCCTTGGCACCCCCTTTAATCTCTTTTGAATGCAATCAATCTATTGCACGATTAGTTACGAGAGGCGCCGAGATGTTTAGGACGGTTTTCCGATTGCCATTTGGCATTTATTATTTATTATCGAAAAACCTTCAGCCCTTTACTAATCGTTAGGCGAGCAAGCATCCGCCCTCGTATTTCAATACTTTAGGTGACCGTGTGCGAAAATGGATGAGGGTAAACGGGAGAACCAAAACCTTGTCCTCCGCACCCATGCTGAGACGTGCTTCTCTCTTTAGACAGAAGTGCGGCACGAGGCCCAACCTAGCGTGAAACTGACGCGTGTCCTTCGGGCGACACGCCGGACTCAGTCAGGCGTCGCACAGTGGGTTAAATTGCAAATCTATGTGGACAGAATGTCATTTAGCTAATGTCAAAAAAGATGTTTATTTCTATCACAATATAAACTTGAATAAATGTAGCGTCACAATCCATAACAGATAATCAATTTGGCAACTTCGTATAGAAATGACAGCGTCGCAAACTTGACACAATAGACCGCAGTAATGGTTTCGTACTCCCTCTCGACGTCACGGTTTTATAAGTTCTGTGCAAATTGGTCGTGTTCTTTATATTGGAGGTTACACATTAAGGCATGGTATTCGTTATTTACTTAAATAATCATGTATTTACTCATTTTTCATATTTCCTGCGTAGATTATGTCACAATAACTACATGTAAAATAATCACTCGAGGTAATGTTTGAAGAGGCCTGCAGAAAATCCCTATTAGATCCCGTCATTTTATTTAGTTCCATTTATAAATTAATTCCTATTGATCACTAAATAATGAAATTCAGGTGCCACATCCTGCCACCTTATGCGTTATTCTATTATTTCAGACACCTATTCAGTTTTTAGAAGAGCCATATTTGAGGTTGGGCGTAACGAGATTCAGTGTCAGTATTGCGTACGCTCTCTTGTCGGCACTGGTTTATGATTTCTGTATAAATTGATTTTGTTCTCTATAATGGAGGTTACAAATGGAGGTATGTTCTTTGTTATTTACGTAAATAATCATGTATTTATTCGTTTATTTTTCATTTGTATTACATTGATTATTCCCTAATAATTACAAATAAAATAATCACTGTGTGTAATGTTTTAAGTGACTTGCAAAAAACTCTTATTGTTTTTCGCCATTTTATTTAGTTCCATTTATAAGTTGATTCCTATAGATCATTTATAAGTTGACATTCCTAAGCTTGGCAGTGGTACAACAAGCGATGGGAATACTGCTCGTCGTTTTTTTCAGCAGCCGTCTTGCGTCTTCCATTACAGGTGTTATCAAAGAACTGATAACGCATTTTGGAATAATTTTAGAGGCAAAGCCGAGTGAGTATGATATAAACACGGAAGCTTTTGATCGTAATGCCACGGAAACCGCGAAATTATGCGTCCAGCATTATTTGTGGTATTATATACCGGCTAGCATTCATAAAATACTGATCCATAGTTCAGAAATAATAAGATCATCCATATTGCCTATAGGACAGTTATCCGGAGACGCACAAGAAGCGCGAAAGAAGGACTGCAAAAGATATAGTGAGGGGCACTTGCGAAAATGTTCAAGAAGAAATACCTTGGAATATTTATTACACATGTTATTCATTTTTTCTGATCCTATAATATCTAGCTTTAGAAAACGACAAACTGGAAGTTTAAATGCGAAGTGTTGGATTTACTGTTAAATCCACCAGCACCAAACTCTTCTCAAACAGAAGATTCTATTTCGAACTGAATCTGAAGATGATAGTTAAATTTATAGTTAAGTGCTCTTGAAAATATAGTTTTTGTAAATAATTTAATTATGGTACGATTATTTTGATAGTCTGTTACAGATTTAAGCAGCATAATAATTTGTTATTTTATGTAAAAAATAAAAAAGCTATATTTCTCAAGGCGTATGTAATGTTATAAACTTGACCATTTTCTAGAAATATCTTTACTATGGTAAATATTATGTAATTTCGAACACCAAAAATTAATAAGAATTAAAAAGAAAGTAACTAGAAGCAATTTTGTGTCACTTATACTTTTGTCCACCTAGATTTGCTACTGTGCGTCGGCTCAATGCCATAGTCGAGCACCGAGTTTTCGGGGTATGGAATTCTCCTGAGAAAATTCCCTAACAAAGTAAATACGAGACCTCCATATTCGTCTTTGTTCATTTTTTAACCGGGGTTTTCTGGGTTCGCACCAATAAATCTCTGAATGAGTCTCTCCGGGTGAAACCCAGCCCTTGCAGTGAAGACGGTCTCCTAAATCCTCATATTTCTGTCACCGCTTGGGTGCAGCGAAGGGCAAGGACGGAGAGAACAGAGAAAAGGGACTGAGTTGCATTTCTTTCCACTAAGAGAAAGGGAAATGGCTGGTTCACTTACAAAAACATACAAAATTAAAGAAATGCCAATCACTCGGTTCTCAACAGAAAGAATTAATCTTCTATTAACTTCCAAAAAGTGTTTTTCTCAAATGGCTGGGCTTAGTGGAAGACGGGGTTTACTCTAGGGTGTTTATTGCTGCACATCCTCTCACTCCATATAATTTCTAGTCACTTGTCAGTCATTCGGTGCTCGTGGCCGAAGAAGCATCTCCTCGTACTTGTACTTCGAACCCAACATTCATTGCCTTAAAGGTTTGTACGTTTACACCAGGATATACCAATATAACATATTGACGCGTTTGTGAAGCTGTGTGAAATTTAGTGAGACTGCTAATTTTAGGACATTTCTGAAAAAATCTAAGGATTTTTCTTAAATTAAATCGCTAAACATAGGCTCGTTATTTTTCGTTCTACTTCAGTAAAAAATAGGGCGTTATGTCCGGATCAACGAAGTATGTAAATTTACTTATTACCTTTTGTTTTAGAAACAATCATATTTATATTGGTTGGCATTTTTAATGAAAATAAGGAAGAACTAAGAAATTATATGTGGTGGACTCGAGTGACAGCTTTCGATTTCACGAAATCAAGGCTAATCCTTTTCACCTAAAGCTTCGCGATCAATGCCCTTTGGCATGGCATCGAAGGATTGTCGTGTTTGGTGTGGTGGCAAAAAGAACTAGATTCCATTAGGTCAGCGAAACAGTTCCGACGGAAACACGTTTTTTCATAGGGTAAGTATATAATTTTTATATTACATTGAGTTCTATTTATATTCACACTTATTATCACAGGAAGAAAAATATTGCAACATTGTACTACATTCACGAGTAAAGCATCGAGTTACGGCTGTTTTTTCTTTTTGGTTAATTCGCTTATATCCATGCCATATGACTCGCTCTGCCAAGCATTCGATATTTTGATACGAATGAGTAAGTTACATTCATTATAACGAGTCGGACATTCGTTCAGCTAATGTTTGATACTAATTTACTATATACGTTACAATTAATGTTCATTAAACGGACATTCATTCTACGGAATATTACCGCATATTACTTTTACGTTTTATTTGAGTAAATTACATCTACATCTACATCTACATATTACCCTGCAAGTCACCTTGACGGTGGATGGCAGGGGGTGCCGCGCACCAAGTTCCTAACTAATTATTATTCACTGTTATCTATTGTGGTCACGTATTGTCCTAGGGAAAAAGGACTCCTTATACCTCTCCGTCCTACTATCTATTTCGCGAATCTTGTCGTCATTATCCCTCCGTCCGATATACGTTGGTTGTCGAATAATATCCTTCATTTCATTTACGAATATCTCCGACCTATATTTATCTAGAAGTTTAAGTCTCGCCTGTAATCTACGATCTTTCAACGATGGCCAACAAATTAGATTGTTACTTAAATTTAAGTAATAAAATTGTGCAACTTATAAGAAGTTTATTTGAAGCGAATTATACTATACTTATTTGAGTTTGAATGGGATAGGATTATGAAAAAATAACATTCAAATTATTATTTTTTTAAGGTCCAAACAAATCGAATAAGATGAATAGCAAAAGAAGTAACATCTCGGAATATTTTGAAAAAGCCACGGCAAAGAAGATCTGACTAGGAAATTCTAAAGAAACAGTTAATTTTGAAGAAAAGGAGCTTGAAACTGGTAATATTGAAACTACTGTTGATGACAGTGAGGAAGTTAGTTCAAGTTCGGAAAATGAAATGGAGGAATGTGATCTCGATAAGCTGAATTTAATACTGAATTTCGATTACGATGACTGAGATGGTGGGACCAGTGCTACTGCGGATATTAAGTTCACAAAAATTCCTGGACCGCGAGATCTGTCGCAGGTTGTGATTGACGGACCTATACAGCCAAAACAGTTCAAAATACAGCTCAAATGAAATTTTAAAAATAATGTCGGATTTAGTAACTAGACAAATAACAGACGAGATTTAAAAAGTAGAGTATATTTCAATTATGGTGGACGGATCGAAAGATATCTCTAAAAGTGCCCAACTTTCGATTGTCGTAAGATACTATTTAGATGGTAGTGTTTGAAAGGTTCTTAGGCTATAAACAAGGCGAGTTTCTTAATATAAGCGCATTATTCACACACATTAAACAAGTATTAGCAAGTTGTGAAATAGGTTTATCAAAATGTGTTTCACAAACTTACGATGGGGCAAGCGTTATGTGCGGGAAATTAAGTGGAGTACAAAAATTAATAAGGGATGAAATACCTCTCTGTGTATATGTACACTGTTACAATCACCGTCTGAATCTTGTAATCGTTGATATTTTCAAACAGATAAAACATGTAGACACCTTTTTTTCTGCATTTGAAAAATTGTATATATTTTTTTCTGGGTCAACTATTCATTCATGGTTTATAAAACTACAGAGAGATATGTATCCGAATAGAAAATTACGAGAACTAAAACGAATTAGTTATACCAGGTGGACAGCTCAGGAATCTGCATGTTTAGCTTTGAAAAAAACTTTCGAGGTCGTATTAGTTTTATAAAATGTTGTTGCAAATGGAGTAGGAGAACGGCGAATCGGAGCCTGCCTTTTCCTTAATGCAATTGATTTTCAATTTGTTTTTAATTTATGTATGTTTACTGAAATATTAACAAAATCGAAATCTGCAAGTGACTTTTTGCCAAGTGTCAGTTCAGATCTATCAAATGTATTAACATTGATACATTCTTTACAGACAATTTTCTTGGATGTGCGATCAGATGAAAACTTGAAAATTTCCGATTTTAATTTTGGTAAAATTTACGAAGAATCAGCGACAATTGCAACAAATAATAACGTAAATATTCCAAATAATGAAAATTTTAACAGGATTTCTAAATTTCCAATCAAATATGCAAATTATCTTATTGCAGAGGAAAGTAATTTTCAACGTAATATTAATACGAAAGATCAAATTGGCACTCAAATGTATATTCCTGTTTTGGATAGAATAATGGCCGAAATAAATAAATGACAACAGAAAACTTGAGAAGGTGTTCGTAGCTTAAATCCGCTGTATGAAAACTTTCTCAATTTCGAAGAAATAGAAGCTTTTGCTTTAAATTATGGAATTGATATTGAGAATTTGAAGGTCGAATTACAAATTTTACCACAAATCATTAAAAGATATGAGCCTGAAACAAAAACTAAAATTAAAAATTTGTTTCAACTATTGGATAAGCAAGTCCAAGGTAGCTTTTTATGAATTTTACAAATTATGTACAATAGCTGTAACAATACCCGTATCAACTGCAGCGTGCGAAAGATCGTTTTCAATTTTGAGGCGAATTAAAACTTTCATAAGAAATAAAATTGCCAACGAACGTCTATCGCATTTAGCTGTACTGCACATTGAAAAATAAATTACTAAATCGATTGAGTTAGACTTAATTGTAGAAATATTTGCACAAAAAGGTAGAGGTAGACGAGTTCAGCTACTAAAATAGAAATATTTTCCTTTTTAATGTATTTATATTATACAGATAATTAAATATAACAATATTATAGTTCTAATTTATTAAGATAATTGGTTGCCTATTTTCATTACTTGTGTTATTATAATTGTTATAAAAATAATTTGAATGCTGTATGTTTGTATTTATGATAGCAATGGGAATGCTTATATACATTTTATTGATCGAAAATTACATTTCACATTTTTGCAGTAGTATTTATTTTTGTTAGACTAATCTGTAAACCTGTCAGTATGACAATAAAATGTTAGCAATTAAAATTTCCCATTTTTTATAAAAATATTATGGTCCAATTTGCGAAATAATAAACGCAATTTTAATAATAACAACAGAATGCAACCCATTGTATGGGTTGCATTCTGTTGCATCATTATTAAAATGATACGAAAAGAGTGCATTTAAATTATCAATAAAAATTAGCATCATTTTTATGCATAAAAGCAAACAGTTAATAAACGTCGGTTTTATAACCTAAAGAGGTAGGAAAGAAGCTCACTGCTAATATAAGCAAAGGATTGGCAAAAAATACAGGTCTAGCCTAATAGATATATTAAATTTTTCATATTTTTGTGTGCCCCCCAAATATTCTTGACTTTTATGCTGCCCCCCTCCCCCACAATTAGGAGGATAGCTACGTCCCTGGTGACGCAAGAATATGTGCCTTATTAATACTGTTCAACGGCCGTAATTGACGCTTTCCTTGCACGAAGTTCGTCTCCGCTAAGATACCGTTGACATTGCTTGGCGCCCGTCGAGTGTTCGCGATTTCTCTTTGGCTATACCACGCACTCTGCATCTGGTCATTCCGAATGTGACCTCTGCTTCCTCGGCAGTTCGCCGTCTGCAGGTAGTTTTGCGTCGAGGTGACTGGATAGTTTAACACCTTAACCACTCGGCTACCCTGCTTAACCTTACTAATGCGCTTCGGTAGCGGAACCGTAGGAAACACCATGGCGGTGTATGCGTCATAGTGCTCGTGTTTGATGGGCGTCCTTGGCCGGTGGGCGAGTTTCCGCCGCCCGCCTTTTTCACTTCTTTCGGAGTTCTCGTTTCCAGCCTCGGCGTATGAATGGGGCGGGATTTTTACGTCAACACGGTCGCTTAAAGGGTCGGCCATTGTAACCTTGTGGTAGGTGCCTCTTTTGTTGGTTTTAATGTCTTATTTATGGCTATGATAGCAGAAAATGAAGCGCGCCTTACTGTGACAGATTTAATTTTAGGTCTGGCGTTTCATAGCTTGGGGATTACGTGTATTATTATGCCGGCAGAACGATCGGTTGGGTTTATGAACAGAGCGATCAAAACTACCCTCAGGTCTCATACATAGCGCGCACTCATGCATAACGCGCATCGCACTCTTGAGTCCGTGTTCCATGAGGTCGCAAATTCCCATGTATAATGCGCACTCATGCATAAGATGCAGCATTACCTAAGGAATGATTCCATTACATTGTTTATATAAGAATTATTATTCATTTTTACTTTTAAATATGACCCTTATCTATATAAAGATATTGTATCATCCCATGAAAAAGCATCGGCGATGGCCACAGAGATTCTTCGTCCGATGAAAGCAAAAACACGCCAATTGAAAGAAAGCTACCGAATTCATTTGTTAATGTTCTTAATGAAATTGATTTGAGTTATGAGACTGAATCATATGAATTTGACGTGTAATTTTCTTCTGCTGATGAAATATTTTTGAGTAAATATTTCCTCTTAAAAATGCATTCCTTATAGAAAATGCGCACTTAGAAACTCCCTAAGTATATGAAAAAGCGTGGTATAACACGCGTATTATACATGAGACTTAAGGGTAGTACCGATTTAACACGCTATTTCCTGTTTTGCAAAGTGAATTTCATCGGAGAAGTCAAACACTAACACCACGTTACAATTTTGTTAAACCCTTATAAATCGGAGATTTCAAAAACAAAACTTTTTATTGTTTTCAAATATTTATAGGTGAAATTTGATTCGTGTATACCCGCGCGCGTTATTAATTTCAAACAAGATAGCTTCTAGTATGTATAAGGAAAAAGCTTCGAAGTTATTCTTTTTGCAGCGTGTTAGTAGTTCAAAGAAGTCCTTGAAGCATTCTTTCTCGGAAATCTTGGGTGCAGGCATTGTACTCGGTATACACCTGTTTGGGTGTGCTTCTCCCTTCCCTCCCCATCTCTACCTCTCCCCCCTCTCTCCCCCCCTCTCTCCCCCCCTCTCTCCCCCCCTCTCTCCCCCCCTCTCTCCCCCCCTCTCTCCCCCCCTCTCTCCCCCCCTCTCTCTCCCCCCCCCTCTCTCCCCCCTCTCTCCCCCCTCTCTCTCCCCCCTCTCTCTCCCCCCTCTCTCTCCCCCCCTCTCTCTCCCCCCTCTCTCTCCCCCCTCTCTCTCCCCCCTCTCTCTCCCCCCCTCTCTCTCCCCCCTCTCTCTCCCCCCTCTCTCCCCCCCCCTCTCTCTCCCCCCTCTCTCTCCCCCCTCTCTCTCCCCCTCTCTCTCCCCCCCCTCTCTCTCCCCCCCTCTCTCTCCCCCCCTCTCTCTCCCCACCCTCTCTCCCCCCTCTCCCCCTCTCTCTCCCCCTCTCCCCCCCCTCTCTCTCCCCCCTCTCTCTCCCCCCTCTCTCTCCCCCCCTCTCTCTCTCTCCCACTCTCTCCCCCTCTCTCTCTCTCCCTCTCTCTCCCCTCTCTCTCCCCCCCCTCTCTCCCCCCTCTCTCTCCCCCCTCTCTCTCCCCCCTCTCTCTCTCCCCCCTCTCTCTCTCCCCCCTCTCTCTCCCCCCTCTCTCCCCCTCCCCCCTCTTCCTCTCCCCCCTCTTCCTCTCCCCCCTCTTCCTCTCCCCCCTCTTCCTCTCCCCCCTCTTCCTCTCCCCCCCTCTTCCTCTCCCCCCCTCTCCCCCTCCCCACTCTCTCCCTCTCTCTCTCTCCCTCCCCCCTCTCTCTCCCTCCCCCCCTCTCTCCCTCCCCCTCTCTCTCCCTCCACCATCCCTTCTCTCTCCCCTTCCCCCTCTCTCCCCCCTCCCCCTCTCCCCTCCCCCTCTCCCCCTCCCCCTCTCCCCTCCCCCTCTCCCCTCCCCCTCTCCCCTCCCTCCCCCTCTCTCCCCCCTCCCCCTTTCACCGCACCTTCTTTCAATCCTATCCTTCGCCCACGGATTCGTAATTTTTTTCATCGAGTGCGTCATTAAATATCCATTTTCCAACCGTCTGGATCATAAAAACGTGACGTGGCTTTTGGCTCGAAGGTTATGAAAACAGAGGTACATGCGAACGTTGTTACGAAGACTTTGATAAGTGTATGCATTTTTCCAACTCGGCTGTATTGTTTCTTTAGTGTTTATGCCGTTACGGACCATCGTCATCATGATCAGTAGCCCTTCCGCAGACACCCGTGATTACATGTTGAATCGGGTTTTCCACATTCTCTTGTCCTCTGCAGATTTCGTCCTTTCTTGGTAGCTCTCTTTCCCAGTTGTGTATGGGCGGAAACCTTTACTTTCTCTTAGTGTTCATGTTTTATATATCGTGTAAAAACTTCACGACACAGAGCGGTTAGTGTTAATATATTGCCAAATACTTCACGAAAGATGGAGGCCATTTTGGTAAATTTGCCTCGCTGTTAAGAACCGTAAGATTGTCATGTTCGTCCGAGGTTATGACATACGCATTGTTAAAACAATGCAGTTCGCTTTATCGCTAGACGAGATCCAGCGCGGAGAACCGAGTTAATGTGCTATGCATCCCATTTTTCTCAGGTTTGACTCAATAGAAATCCATCATGCGTAGTTTTTCTTTATGTATTAATTTGGTACGAAATAATTCTAAAAAAAAAATTTCCTCGAACGCATTTCGCACCGAGCACCACACCATAACATTGAAATGGAAAAGTTTGCATCTGAAGATGGTATTGTGTTATGTAAATCTCAGTCATGTAAATATTTTCGTTTCTAAATTGTATATTTGATACGAAGTTCTTTTCTTATTCATTTCGTGTATTTTCATACTGTTAAGATTCTCGAATTTCCCTTGTGCAAGCCACGTGCGAATAATTCTCTATAGTATAAAATAAAAGATAATAAAAAGGTGTTTTTTGGGTGTATTCTAATCCTGTTTTTGTAAAATAAATTTGCTTTGGGAACCTATTTCGTCTTATATTTTCTTATATGGAAAAATACGCTACGTTGTACTCGGTTTCGATATATCTGGATCTTTTAAGGGACGCATGTATCTCTTAGAAAGAGGGAAGCCTTATTATGTTTTCGGCCGTTGGAAGTGTTGTGGTGGGTGGCAAGGCGCCTACGCACTGGAAACAATTTATCGACGGAAATCGCCTTTCCTTCGCGTTGGGCGGCGGCGAATTCCATCTCCCCGGGTGCGGGATGTTACAGTAGCCGCTGATAAGACTCGGAGCCATAATCCTTGCTTGCTGATTTTATCGCGGGAGAAATATGGTTTCCTTAATGCGTCATTGAGTCGTAAGGAAGGGCCAGGAGTGCGAAAGGAAAACATTCGATTATCCGAGATAGCGTTTTTCGGAGATTTTTAGCGAAAAATTCGGAAGGCAGGTTTGAAAAGGAAGTCGCCAAAAAAACGTATTCATTTATTTCGCATCGGTCGGGGTCGTTCTCCTAACCTCGAGGCGCAGTGTCGCGGAAGTCGGTGACGTCATCTTTCATTCGCTCTGCCTTTTCCCATCTCAAGTTCCATAACTCTCTGTGCGAACCAAGACTCGCGTCGATCCAAGAGACTCGATTTCTATGAAAATCGCGTCGTGTAAATTGGAGGCATAGTGACTGGTGGTCCCCTTGATATGGATTGCTCCTTTCGCCACCCCGTTCTCGTGAAAGTGACGCACTGCGCCCAAAAGTGACGCGCCATTTCGCCTCCTTTCTCTAACGATGAGGGACGGCTCTCTATTACGACGTATTTTCAAAGTGTATTTCTCGCGCACTTGTCTCGGTTGATGAGTTTAATCGCCGTAATTCCTCGTCAGTGTATTATTCCGCGGACCGAGACTTATGCCAACCGATTGTCAAGCGTTGTGCATATTGATTTTTCAGGCGCAGCAAATTTATGAGTTACTATGAGCTAAAGTTAGATGTCACTATTTTAGTTAAGCTCTCGAATGTTTTAATTTTGACCAGGAGTCATTATTTCAGATTAAATGCCGGATAAACTATACAGAATGTCGACTTGAACAATTTTTGCTTTCGTAACATTCACGCGACGACATCTAAAATTATAATTTTTTTTATTTGCCCCATTTGCCTCATCTCTTAGTAAACAATTGTTTGCCTTAAGACTTCATTTCTTTTTCCGCCATTGTTCGCATGAAATTCGGACGTTCTATTGTGTGATTGTTGATTTGGTGTGTATTGAATCGACCTACTATTGGTAGGACCCAGACAAAGAGGGAGAGCTCTTTTCACCTCTCATCTTTGCCGACTTATCTCTCCCGTCGCGTCCCAATTTTAAGGGCGATCCGCACATTGAGCAGGTGGTTCAAATGTCCTTATCTTTGAGTAGTTAATCCCTGCGTCTCACATTTCGATTTAATCCCAAAACCGACTCGGAGCTTGTTGTCGGGAAATTGCATTTATTTCGATCGTCATTTTGGTCATCCCTCGCGAGAAAAATGATTTCGCCGGCTGGTGTTGCAATGTTTTAACTGCTGCTGTGACACAGATCGCGTGCTTACGTCCACAATCATTGACCGTTTTCGCATCTCGAATGTTTCACGACGTTGATTTAAGGCTTAAACTCGTTGCTCTCAAAATTTCGCCTCGCGAGTGTCTTCTTCCGTTCTCGTAAAGCGAGGAAGTAGTTGTTGCAAAGCTTCCGTTTTTTAATTCCTCATATACGAAAAAACTCCGAATTCAAGATTAAGATGGGCATGCACGTTTTTTTAGGTGTACCTGAATCCTTAAAAGGTGTACCTGAATCCTTTCGTCTGACCGCTGCTATTAGGGCTAAACGGTTTAACAGAATCTGATGCGATCTCGTATTTATAAAAAGTACCACCTGGAATAGAAGTCTGGTTGAAATAAACCACATCGAGCAACAAATGAGTACACGTAGTTTATTCTTCTCGATGTTCAAAAAATGCCTTATTTGCTCTGACGTGTCTGTGTGGGCTTTGTTTAAAATTCTTCCATATATAGGGCTATTGTCATATGCAGTTACACGTATGCTATTTATCGTAAAAAATAAATATATACCGTCCAGTGACGCCTATCTCTCCCCACTGTCAGCAGTGGCATTTTTGCTTCAAGTAAAATCCTGTGTAAATACTTGCTAATGTAAGCAGTGACATCGTTGTGCGGACAATAAGCGTGCGGATATGAAAACGTTTGTGTAGTGCATGGTGCATCGATCTTTTTTCTCAATGTATCCCTTGACCACGAACGAGTTGAATGCAGTACAGCCTGGTCCTTTTATTTCGATGGTTCTGGATCACCTGCGTATAAATTTGTTTTTGGCATTTGTCTTTGGCGGGTGTTATTAATGTTTACGTTAATTTTTGTCAAACTCATTTAATTTTATCTTACAATATCTTTGCTGAAGTAGACTAATACTTCCTTTTGTTTACATTTTCGAGGAAAATCGCACTCACATTTCCCGGCTAGTAAAAATTGGTCGTTATAATTATAGTATAATTATTATGATTATAGTTCTAAAACGTGAAATCGAAGCAACATTTTATTTTAATTTTTGCTTTGCTTAAACTTTTCGTAGTGGCTTACATTTGTGTGCTTACATGAGATGAGGCGCGCATGTAAGGCCAACAAAATGACTGATGTGGTCAGATGGCTTATCTTCGGTTTCCATTGCGGAATTTCAATAAAATGAAGCGGTAGAGGGCCTCAAATTTTTTTCTCCCCCTTTTAACTCTTATATCTCGCCAACGCGGATAGCTGGAACGATGCCAACCAATTTCGGTACGTGCGTCGGAGGTAATGGCGGTTAACTGTTTCTCCTAACGACCTACAATGACGTCAATTAGGTACAGGATCCTGGAAATAGCTTCGCGACTATTTCGGTGGAAAATATCTCGATGGGATTCAGGGAGATGCCCGTAGAGTGTCCGGGTGGCTTTTTATTGGATTTACATCAATGAAATATTGTGCTTAATTTATAGATGAAATTCAATCTATGATAAATATTATTTCGATGAGTTTTACAGTCGGTAGATCACGGTTGAGGACGGATGCTTTGTGGCCGAAATACGTCTCTAGTTTTCCGACCGTTTTTTTGCTATTTGTATTGATATATCGATTTTACATTTTTTAAACTCTTATTTGCCGCTAGAGACCTTCATTCTATCTATGTTGCCATTTCATGCCTAATTATTTTAATAAGTTGAGGTTTACGCCTGAGGTGATAGCAAAACTCATTATTTTTTGTGGATTTGGTTTTATAACAGCACTTGATAAAAACTCGTGTTTCTCCGTCACATTCATGACAGGATTTTATTTATAAAATTATGTAGTGTATAACAACCGCCAGTTTTATAACGTGAGCATTCATATCCATTCAATTGAAAACTTGATCACATGAAAATATTTCGCCTAACATGATGTCACTTGTTTATTAATATGATGAACTACTATGAAAGTTCTCTGGAAATCAGTACTAGTAAGCCCAACATATAGAACATGAATATATACGAAAAGTCTTTTGTTCATCAATCGTTGGCAGAACAGAGAATTGGCAGGGGAGCTTTAATTCAGCAGTCACATGCGAAATAAACATCACAGTTATATTTTTAAATATTAAAGATGGAAAAGTATCTTTTCGAAATAAACTAATTTCTGGCTTAATTCGATATGAATATGGATTTTACGTCTGTGAACACGAAAATGCACCGGCTTATTATTTCTCTTCTAGCCTGTTTTAAAATGCAAACCATCTTTTAACCCTTTACGTGTTAATCCGCTGGAGAAAAGGGGCGCAACTGGAATCGAACTTTTCACTATACACGATGGCCCTCCTACAGACCTCTCAAGTAACTGATAGAAAAAAATTGTGCCAGTCTTCGTTAATTTAACGTCATCAGTGTTTCCCTTGAATCGCATGTATGTAAAAGTGAAACTGCCTCATTATTTTGTAGATAAATGCTGCGGGCAAGTGTGGCTTCATCGTGAATATATGTAAAGCGCAGATTTCGGATTCACGTTAGGGACCGTAATCCATTTCAACTCTTCCGAGTGAACAGGCTGGAGCGGAAGGAAAGAAAACCACGGTAATTACTTCCTCGACTGTTTTTTTTCGCTCTTTCGCCCAAGTTCCTCGCGGAAATCGGTAAGCGCGCGCTCGCCGTTCCGGAGACAGCAAAATTCCTTCCGATTTCTCTCTTGCACTAAGCGAGTGCACTCGACTCGAACCTTCCGATTCATTCAATTCCTGTCCCCTT
Organism: Tanypteryx hageni; assembly: GCA_028673005.1. Taxonomy (NCBI): domain Eukaryota; kingdom Metazoa; phylum Arthropoda; class Insecta; order Odonata; family Petaluridae; genus Tanypteryx; species Tanypteryx hageni. Next base: position 94,959,447 of record CM054115.1, read on the forward strand.
TTACATTTAAGCGAAGTCACAGAGCGCAAATATGCTTCCGAACACATTTTGCTCAGTTTCTCTCTCTTGTTCAAGTATGGGCGTATTGCTTCCTCTCTCGGGTGTTGCGATTGCAGAAGTCTTTCAATCGCTGCAGATTTGCACGCCGATGTTTGTGTTTTTTTGCATAGATTTACGGTGTTAAAAGAACCGCCGTTAACGACCTAATGCAGGATGGATATTCTATTTTCCTCTATTATCATCTATTTCTCAAATCCGTCATCTCCTTTGCCCCGAAACATGACGGAAAATCGAGATTCTACCGTATATCATATGTTTTCCGGTAGAAAATTCGCCTTTGGCACGATGAAATTTTTATTTCGAATATCTTTTTAATTTTGTTAGAAAATATTTTTGGAATTGCTCCTCAACACGCTGCTTATACGTTTCTGCGCATTATTATAAGTTTATTTGAATTTCACTCATGCGTTTCCGTTATCTCTCCGTCATAATTTATCTCTTTTCGGTCATTTCCCGTCGCTCCTTTTCCGAAATCGTACGTCATAATCGCCCCCCCCCAAAATTCCTCTCGCTTCTTGCTATACATGTGCGATTCAAAATATTTGCACTGATCTCGGATCGCTTTCGTCTCGCACTTTCCTTTTGCCGTCGCTTAGCAATACTTCCTCCTTTTGTTCTCCCTTATGGCTGCTGTAATGATTGACCGCTCCTTAGCATAACCTTATTTCCACCGCCCCAATTATTCTTTCGCTATATTTACGCAAGAGGTCGATGATCCTCGCACGACCAAGCCCTACACAACATCAGAAGTTTCGAATCTTCTGTAAATCGTTTTTCCAAACTTTTTCGTTCGAGGTTATTTTCCTCTCCCGTTAAGTCTCGACGTTTATTTTTCCTTCTACATTTATAATTGCCATTTGCCCGTTACCTGCGTTCTTACAGGTTATGGTTTTTTTTTAAAAACGCTATTTATTATTTGAAATCGGTTGCTAATTAGCGGTTAAAAAAAAATCCGCTTATGCGTTAGGTTTGTCCGTCTGTCGGACGTGCTAACTCCTCCCAAATGAAAACAACTATAGACTTAGGATTTTCGCCAATCTATTGAGTGTTCTGTCTCGTGCACATTTTCTCGGTTTGTCTGTTTGTCCGCCTGTCTGCATGTAATATTTAAAAAAACGGCAATTACTGTTTGCTTCAGCAGTTCTTTCCTTACTTGTTAATGGTTAAAAAACAGCTTATGCATTCTATTTGTCCGTCTGTCTGACTGACGCGCTAACTCCTCCTAATCGAGAGCAGCTAGAAACTTCGTTTTTTCGCCATTCGATTCAGTATTATGTCTTGTTGTGCACGTTTTCTTTTGGGGGTTCTAGTGACTAGCAGAATGGGAGTAAAAATTTTATTATATTTCATTTTTTTGGCAAATGTTTTTTTTTAATTTCTTCTCAATAGTCAAATTATTATTTATAATATTATTTTAGACTAATCGTACTAGTGTACATACATTTTAAAATTCTGTATTAACAATTTCTTTTGAAAAACGGCCATTTACTGTCTGCTTCAGCAGCTCTTTCCGTACTTGTTTTTAGAATTCCTCGCTACCTGTGTTGGATTTCGTGGGGAGACCCATCTTTAATTTTTTTTTTGGCCTTTTTTGTTGCGATTAAATTAACAAAGTCTCAGTTTCATCACTCTCTTTTTCATTAACGACGTATAGAGTTCACGTACGTGCCTTTATATTATTTAAACGGAGTCGGTGAAAGGAAATCACACGAGATGCTTGCGCACAGTTGCGTTAGAAATTTAAACATTTCCTCCTTCCCATGAACTGCGCCTCCACATTATCGACTCGTTCCCGTGCTTTTGTGCGTGCGTGATTCTTTACCAGGGACCCTACAATTTGCCATCAAAACCTGTCATTTCGCAGAATTTCTCCATACCCTCGAAAGAGATAGGAATCCGTCTTTTTGTATCTCCCGGCGTTGTCGGATTTACTGCGATCGTTGGATTCATTGGAATGACTTCTGAGGCTAGCCACCGTGAAGGATGTATCCTGCGGCAGTCCTCCGGCGCCATAAATTTGGAGGGAAGACTTATTAAGTGTCATCAAGGGAAAATTATATTGTTAGAAAGCTCTTTCCACGTTTATTTTTTCTTGACGGGCCGCGATTTGCCATCTGGCGGATTCATTTGAAAAGTATGCGTGACGATTTCTTCGTTTTCTTCGTCACGTTGATACATGACAGACACATTAAAAGGAATTAAATAAGTTGAAAAATTAGCAAATTATATTTTGCTGTCGAAGTGCTGAGGCATTTTCGCGTTTTCTTTTTATTTTCACTTGAATTTTTTGCCCTCAAAACTTCAACTTCCTTTCTGAAAACATGGCGGAACCACTTTCCCGCATTTTCATTTTGTCGCAATTGTTAATTATCGATCGCATTAGGGAGGCGTTTCGTTCTCTTTGCCTCCACCCGTTATATTTCCTCCCAAGGCAATCATATAAGCGCCGTTCCGCAGTAGTAATTTTGAAGCCGCGACTTCATCTTTTTGCGCGCTTCTCCTAAGCCCGAACGTGAATGCCGCATTTTTATTCTCTCCTCCAATTTCCGATTCTAAGCGTTCGTTGAACTTGGTGGGAGTCATGGGTTGAGCGTCTTTCGAAACTGCGCAGGTGGAGAGAGAAAAAAATCGTCTGCGTGTTTTTCTCTTCTTTTTTGACGTTTCGCTCGCTTTTATAAATTTGAAGGAATTGGAAGGTGAATACCCCTGTACAGGCGTGATCTTTGTTGCGAAATCGCGACCTTATCTTTATATTTCGGCGTTACTTAGCAACATATTTTACATATATTTGATACATTGGTTTGTGTCCTGTGACATGTTGTAATATATCGTAAAGATGTGTAAAGATAGAATTCTTGCAGATTTGGGAAAGAGGAGACTTTTAAGTCTTTTATTAAATAAATGTGGTCGTGGAGCTCTGAGAAAACGAATATTTTACTTTTCAACAATAGAAACCCTCACCAAAATATAAAACAAACTAAAATTTTGACTATTTTAATGAATAATTAATAAAATTGTTAATCTATGCCCCAAAGAGTCAAATGTATATGAAATAGGGCGAGCAAAAGAATGATTTTGAATGATGAATGAATGAATGATTTAGTTATCGGAGTTTGGCTGTTCGTTGCCGACCAACGTACAACAAACGCTCATCTTCTAGAAACTCGGCAACCTTTTGAGGTTAGGTATTGGGGACGCCACACAATAACACGTTTTGTAATTGCTGTGGTCAAATATTGGACGGGAATGGGAAGACCGTGAAGGATAGAGATGTTCCCTCCAATGCCTATGAAAAACACCAATCCTGTTTTTTCATATCTTTCTATTGTTTCTAGTGACTTAAATTCCCCAAACAAATTCTCAAGGCGCGGTTATTTTTCCCAAGTCAAACCGTGAATTATAATTGTAATCTGTGATTTATTCCGTGCTTCAACGTTATTAATTGTACAATAATAGACGTTAATTTTGAATTTACGTGTCCTGCATTTCTTCTTGAGCCGCATGTATAATTATCGTTTCTTGATAGAGATTAGTTTCGTTTGTTTTATCGGAAGCATTTTGGCTGATTTAAAAAAAAATTCTTTAGTATGCGGTGGCATACTGGAAACACTCTGCAACCACGGTTTTACATTCCTCGATGTTGGGCTACCTTTGGTCGTGGGCCCACCACGATGCGGAGGTGACCATATTATAGGTTTTCCTCACCTCTGTTCTTTGAGTTATCTGTGTTTATGTCTCAATAATTCTTCATCCATTTTATATCATTTGTCCTGAAGCAGCATGAATGGTATATGGTTCAAATTAGTCAGTCGCTAATGTAAAAATCCATTCACAGGTTAGAGCTGTTATCAGGAATGTTACGTATGAACAGCTTTCGCCAATCTAGCGTTTTAAAAACTTTTTGTCTCGTGATCCAGTGAAAGTAAATACAACGGAAAAAATATCCTTATGAACAGAATATTCAAAACCTCGAAATAAAAAACAATAGAAAATAAAATGAATCCATTTCTCTTACAAGAGCATTTTGATCTACGCTTTATACAAGAAGGCCCTCAAAATTTTCGGTGGTTACATTCTTGGAACCGACCGCGAATTTCAAATACGCAAATTTTAAAACCCCACTGTTTACGTAGTGACAGCAGCAAACTTACGTGTGACGACGTAGCTTAAATCCGCGAATATACCGCGATTGTAAAATATGTGCACACGGATACCCCCCACGAATAATCAAAATTGCGAATGTTGGGAGTATACTGTATTCCAGCCGTTTTGTGCGACGAGTTCTTATATTTTTCTCATGAACGTTGTGATCCAATAGTGGACCGCGACCCGCATTTGAAAAAACACCGGTCTCATTTGCATCGTTGTCCATATTATATTTTTACACTCTTTTACGGCATATTATCCCAAGATGGAATTACGCAGATGTATTAGATGGAATACGTTTCATTGGTTGAAGTGTAATTTCCCCCTTAAATTCTCGACTTTAAATAATTAGTATGTTTTGAGGTAATCCGAATAAATTCGAATAGATACCTCAAGTGTTATATTATTCCAATTCTTCAAAGAAGCGCACGAGTTGAATAATGTTACTGTCATGTGTATGGAGAAATGTCTGTTTTCTCACAAGTGTATTTTTCCATTGCGCTGAAAGACACCTTCGTTGTCGGGCATGATTTACTTCCCTTTCTTCCTCCTCTCCTCCCTCCTCTCCTCCTCCTCCCTCCTCTCCTCCTCCTCCCTCCTCTCCTCCTCCTCCCTCCTCTCCTCCTCCTCCCTCTCCTCCTCCTCCCTCTTCTCCTCCCTCTCCTCCTCCCTCTTCTCCTCCCTCTCCCCCCTCTCCTTCTCCTCCCTCTCCTTCTCCCTCCTCTCCTCCTCCTCCCTCTCCTCCTCCCTCTCCTCCTCCCTCTCCTCCTCCTCATCCCTCTCCTCCCTCTCCTCCTCCTCATCCCTCTCCTCCCTCTCCTCCTCCTCCTCCCTCTCCTCCTTCCCCTCCCTTTCTTCCCCTCCCTTTCTTCCCCTCCCTTTCTTCCCTTCCCTTTCTTCCCTCCCCTCCACCGAGGGGAGGGGATCGTCTCCTCGTCTGTCGAGCCTTAACGCGATAATTAAAGGAATACGCCTCGGGAATTAGTATCCGCGGATTGGAATGGTTGGCATATCGATTAACACTGGTGACATTCTCCTCTGCGAGGGAGAAGGCGTGCGATTTTTTCCTCTAACGAGCTCGTACGTACATATATGCCTTTCTTACCGGTTACGTTTTTCCTCTTTGTCAGTTCGACGCTTGGAATAACCACCAGCCACTGTTGTTAAAAAGAATACCACCGAAGGCGTTTCGAGGCAATAATGATCGTAATCCCATAACAGGTGCATTTTAATGTCTGCCTTTAACTGACGATCAATGCGTCCTTGGGCGTTTTCAGTTTAGTTAATTGGATCCGGTCAGGGGAGTGATCTTTTTTTAAAATTAAAATGCGTTTGTATCCAAGGTTGCAACAAGATGGCCTCTACGAGGAATCGTGCCGCACTTTTTCGTTCTCAAGATAGGAATTTTTCCCCGTAGCTGCTGTGAGCTTGGTTTCCTGCGCTTTATTCAAGCTATCCCTTCAGATCAGTCTCTTCGTGCTATCAGATGTAAATAATCTCGCCAGTGGGCGGGGAAGTGGACATAGACGACGGTCGTTAATGGCCACAGTTGAAAGGAGCTCGCATTCTTATCTTTATCGCGCCTTACCTTCATCGTAACGGCCGTTACTTTCGCTATTTGCTTATTAAATTTAGGAAAATTTATCGTGATAAAAATTACGTTTTCCAGAAGAGCGTCGATTATTTCTGAAGGAATAAATGGTCGATACGCCTTGATAAAGAGCCGATTTCATTTCGATTGTCGGAATATTCAGCTGGCGATTTAACCATCTTTATATAAGGATTTTTCAAAGTTTATATATATATATAAGTTTATCTATATAAGTTTAGATATCGCCCCGTGATTTTTGCAGTTCTGAATCGAAGCGATGCTGTTCTGCGCTTAAAAATAATTGCTTCGTATCAGGCAAATTGTAACTTTAAGTTCCTTGTCGGTTCTTGTCATCCGACAAAAAATAGACGGAGGTTGAATGAAACTCTATCGATATTTTTTGCTAGATGACATTTATTTTATTGCGTTAATAATATTAAAAACTTTGTAATTTCATATCGGTCTTTTAAATTACTTCGTAAGACAAAACTTTTAAAATTTTAAAACAAAATATTTGGTCTTCTCATCATGAAGGTTGATTGTATTTGTGTGTATGTGTGTGTACACACACTCCTACATAAATGCGAACTATTCATGTTATATATTATCAAAAATAAATTTATTGAAGCGGTGTAAGGAACGACTCTTTGAGTCATCTTCGGAGGTGAAAGTAAAACAAACTTATGAGTCAGAGCAAAGGAAATACCACGTGTGACGCATTTGAAAGAGGAAAGAAATTTGGAAAGTGCAGAAACGGACACAGATCGGAAAAAACCGACCAACTCTCGGTCTGGCATCTTTCCAGACCCGTGTCCCGAGATTTTGGGAGCGTCAAAACATTGAGGAAATACTTAACGGATAATCACAGAAGAATAGTGGGAAGAGAGGAAAACTAAACGAAATGAAGACGTGAGAGAAGTCTAAAGAGCAGCGGAATGCAAGAGATCTTTAAGAGAGATTTTCACCCGAATATTTTACTGAGATAGAAAGAGGGCCTGCCGATGTTTTTATGGCGATGCTGTGCTTGGCCTTTTCATTTTGTCCGTGACTTCTCTTTGCCTGAAGTGGATAACGGGAAATTTTACGCCGGAGAGTCTAATCGGAAGCGTTTTTTTAGAATCTCCCTCCCTTTTTCTCTCTCTGTCCCTAAAACAGCCGGTTGGAGGAATAATTGCTTCGTTCCGCTGGAAACTTATCAAGTCTAAGAGAAAACACGAGATAAATCGTGAATTATGGAATCGCTGAATTCTTGAACAAGGCAAACTCTCTCGCTCTTTTGTTTTGTAAAAAATAATCTTTTAGGTCGGGTGACGCGAGTGTATCAGAGACCCTCCGCGAGGGCGTGTTCTTCACGCCCTGTTTACCGCCTTTCCCTCTGAATTCCAACGAATCGAGTTTCATTGGCTAAGAATTAAAGTTTTCCGCGGTTTGCCTTTATTTTTACCTACAGGTTCGTTTCTTTCAACGAAATGTATGCAGATTTCACAGAGTTGAGCATTAATTGTATTAGGTTCATTAAGAAATGTAGGCACTTCTGCGAAGCATGTTAAATCATCAACACTTGGTGAGCAGCACTCTCAGTAACGATATATTCTCGTGTATGAGATAGTAATCAGAACTATGTTTAGCAGTCTTGCTAAGAGAAAATTAATTTTCAAACCTTGTTCTAAATTTCAATAAGAGGTCGCAAGAAGAAGAACAAGTTTAAGACAAATTTGGAGGCTGAAGAACTTGTTGCGGCATATTTTTCCAGGAAAAGACGAGAAGATTCGATTTTGAATTATTGACCTTAGTTTGTGGCCGGCAGATAATAATTTATGTATATACTCCTGTAGGCATATAGATGGTTTATTAAACTGCACCCGTCCTTCAAATACGATGTATTGGTCGTAAGCGGTCATTCTTCTAAAGGATTCTAAGGGGAACCGGTATAGTTCAAGGAGGTACTCGGAGAAAGAACGGCAGATAAAAAGCAAAGTTAGCGTAAATTACTATTAGTTTGAAAAAGAAAATGATGGTAACGAGAAGACGAAAGCAGGAAATTGTGAGTGCTGAACCGAGGACATCGGAAGATAAAAGGGTCCATCGAACTCTCCCGTATTGATTTGACGGCGACGACGAGCGTGCGAATGCATCTCGGTTCAGTTTCTCATTGAAAGTGAGCGTGAGAAAGGCTGTGTTAATCTAATACCCACGGATTTCACTTTGACTTTTAGTTGTAAGTAAATTGTAAGTTTTGGCGTTACTTTGGAATCGATCCTATGAATAGTTCTGCGTGTTTTGTTTTGGAAACAGAATGTTTCATCGTCAGCACCGACCGCTGTCTATAGTAACCCACGGATGATTCAAAAGAGTAAACATCTATAGAGACCTTTATAGTGTTTGATACGAGTAACCGTTGTGCAGCGAATCAGAGCGCGGATAGTATCGTCCCGAAAGATTTTCGGGTAGTTATTTTCCACCGTGTTTAGCAGCGTGCGTTTCTTTGATGGCGGAACGGCGGCGACTTCCGCGTCTCATTGAACGAGTCGAGCAATTTTTTAAATTGAATAATGAGACAAGACTTGAATCGTGACCTTAGTAATCGTCATGTCTTTCATGAATAATTATTTCGGGGTTAAAAGTGCAAATGAACGACTTGTTCACTCTGCATTTCATCCAACATAATGCAATCGGTAAATTTTGGGGTTAGAATTAGAAAATCTCTAAGCAGCTCCTTGCGCGTTTTGATTTATTGCGTGATAATCTCTGCAACACCCGAATTCGGGCGGTATTTATTCGTTTACTGGCATTTTAATCGCTCGAATTCGTAGAATCGTTTTTTCCCGCTTGGGAATTATCAATAGAATAGAACGAAGCGCGCTTATTAACATTAGAGAAACAGCTTGACCAACAGGAAGGGTTTTTATTTCCCCATCCTCCTGGCATTGACCTCCAGACAGGCTGAAAGTCAGTCTCGCTCGGATTGGCCGGATTTTCTGGAGTGGAAAGAACTCCGACTGGGTTTAAACATAACTGGCATATCGCAATATCCCTCCCTTTCTTCATCGGTTCCTCTTTATCTCCAATCTCTCTTATTCTCCTAAAAACGATCTCCGCCCTCAGTTCCAACACCCCCTTTGTGTATATAGCTTTCATTTTTCTCATTTATCTAGCTTAAGATGGGAGGTAAAATTCGACAATCAGTTTTTTTTTATCCCCCTTATCTCCCTCTCTTTCTATCCCTCGAACCACATTTTGATCCAACTTTCACGTCGCGATTTTTTTTGCCCCCGCGGTCGTTTTCGCGCGGTGGTTGTTTCGTTTTGTATTTCATCTCTCTATTGTCTTCTCTCTCTTTTCGAAAGGGAAATGGATTCGAATGAATGCTCTTTAGGCGTTCTTGCAGAATCGCCTTTTTTTGGAATCGCTGAATAAGAGGCGTTCGTCAGAAAAAGCTTTTTAGTGCGGTGCGGTTTATCTCGTTAAAGGTACATATAAAGCTGAAGAATAACTAGTCGCTGCTTCGATTTAGACTTAATGAAAATGTAATACTCTTTTCATATGTAGATTAATTAAAAGTCGTATTTACGACATCATTTTGGATGAATATTGCTTAGGAGGAAGGAACAAACATTTGGATGTACGTAATGTTTACTCATTCTCCGAGCGTTCTCAAGCTATTTATCTATCTGGGAAATTTTGGAATAGTGCAAGGTTTAATTATGGCATGTCTGAATTAAATTTAATTGATCGTATGATAACTAATATATATATATATATATATATATATATATATATATATATATATATATATACACACATACACTTCGTTTACCTTGATTTGACCATTTAATGGATTCAGGCTATAACATATGCTTAATAAATCATTTTTCAAGGTTACAAAGCGTTTCATGTTTAAACGTCGGAGTTTATTTGTCTCAGTATCGTCTTGGCGAGAGGAGCAGTGACGTCAAATGGGGTGTTTAAATAATGATGAGCGTAAATAAATTTATGTTTGTGTTATTCTTCGTACGCAGATTTATTCGCCGCATTTTTTATCCAAATGAAATGGCGATTAAGTTAGCCGAAACAAGTGACAATATAGAAAGGAATATATATGTTGTTTATATAAGAACTTTTTATAGATAATAGCTATAGTAATAGTTATTTATAACAACAGGTACTTTTATTGTATTTTGGGAAAACGAGCAATTCTTAGGCGAGGCGTTTTTGCACGTGAGGATGCGCAGTTTGAAATTTGTATCATAAATCCGACAAGAGTACAAGACACCGGTGAGTATAGTAAAAATGTTACGAAAAATGCCAGGAGCGCTGGAGTCGCTGACCTCGGAGATAATCGTGACGAACTCAAAGAACCGCTCATCCGCTTCGTTCGCACACACGCACCTTTCGTTTTCATTTTTTTCTCGTTCAAATTCGAATAAAAAACTTAACACGTCACAATTATCGAACTAATAAAAACGCGAAATTTTGTTATGGCCACTGCAAGGGCGAAGTGCTTTTATTGATTTTTCAAATAAAATTTTTAATTATCTTCGTGATTTCGTTACTTTCTCCGCACGATATGTTTGAACATCATTCTGAAGAAATGTACGTGATAGAGTGGCTGGAGAAAGTTTTATTATGGCGGAAAAGAATTGGTTTTAGCTAGAGTTATAACTCGATTGCACTTAGATGGAAGGCATTCACTGCGGTTCGGAACTTGTTCGGAGTTATTTCTGGAATACTGAAAGATAATAAACAGCGTATTCTCGAGAAAAAAAACTTGGCCATTGTCGATTTTGTGTGTGTCTCATTTGCCATAGCATTCATTGGAAAATTTCCTTTTATTTTCTTGTCATATCCTAGCTAAAAACTTTCATTTGCACATTTTTATCCGTTTACTGGACTGTATATTATAACCGGAGACACGAGTAGCTGGATGGTATACAGTATATGCAGCTTAATGTCTTCTCATTGGGTGTACTTTTAATTGATAACTATTAAGCACTTGATTTGGGTTTGAAATGCATTGTTCGATTAAAGCAACTGGCTGGTAACGAAAACCAGTGTTAATAAAAGTCTCCATCAACTGAATTTAAATTTTGCTTTTTTATTTTTTGTTAAACCTTTACCACGAAAGAATTAGTTTCTCAACTCTAAAACTTATTAAAACCTGAATTTTAGCGGTGCGTATTAAAGTAAGATTTTGGATAGCTATTTATATATTTCCTAAAGAGAGGCTGTTTTATATAGTCCTCTATATCCTCTTATACTTCTAACAGACCACGTTATATACTTTGTTCGAAGGAAAGCAAGATTGGAAAGGTGTACTCCATGTCGGAGTACACAGTTTCCAAATGCGTTCTCTGAGATTTCACAATGTTCTCAATATTTTTCGATTAGATGAGAATTTAACGAGAAGCAAGTGAGGTACGTTGTAAAATACATGTAGGCCACATGCAAAGTAGTCGTAATTATTGCCCGATTTTAACCAAAATTGAATCGGTCAATTATTTTTAACAAAACTACCCAATACCAAATTTCACCACAATATGTCAAGCGGTTCCCGAGTTGAAACAAAGAAACATTGTAAACTACATGTAGGTCTTCATGTAAAGTGGTCGTCATTGTTTTCCGATTTTAACCAATATTGGAATCAGTCGACCAATTTTAGCAAAACTCTCCAATACCAAATTTCATCAAAATATATCAAGCGGTTTCCGAGTTGAAACAATGAAACATTGTCAACTATTTGTAGGTCATGAAAAGTGGTCGTAATTGTTGTCCGATTTTAACCAAAATTGGAGTCGGTCGACCAAATTTAGCAAGACTCCTCAGTACCAAATTTCATCAAAATACTTCCAGCGGTTGCCGAGTTGTAACAAAAGAACATTGTAGGTCGTCATGTATAGTGGTCATCAGTCTTGTTCGGTTTTAACCAAAATTGAAATCGGTCCACCAATTTTAGCAAAACTCCCCATTACCAAATTTCATCAAAATATGTCCTGCGGTTTCCGAGTTTTAACATGCGGACGGACGGATGGAATCGACCTTACCTGTATGCGTTCACTTCGTGCTAAGAACGCGTAATAATGTCAAAAGCTGGCGAACATCTTCAGAACAAAACTCAAGATTTCTTCCCCATTAATCAGGTACTCGACTGGCTCGTGAAGATTCTCACACCGTTGTTCAAAGGCTCCGAAAACACGTGTACGTGATTCGTGTATTTTTCACACACATTTTTAAAATCGTAACATCATCGAGAGAAAAATTTCTAAAACTCCTGTGCTGAAGACGATGAATGTTAATCCACAATTTTAGATTAAATGTATGTCACGAATATATACAGATAAAAAATATCCCCGTTTAATTTATATTTTAAAAATAAAAACTGCTAATTTTCTATCTCCGTCCGTGACGTATTTTACCTGAAGGAATCTCCCAACAAAGACCAAATTCGGCGCGTGTTATTTTTAATTTAGAGCTCGTCACCGAACCGAAATGAACGCTCCAGGGATCGCATGGCTACTAATTTTTAAAAGAAAGCAGTACAATTTTTACGTATTATTCGAAACGAGATGATAAGTTACATTAATTTTTATAGTTTGCAAAAAATTAATATTTCAAATTTCAGAAAGTTTCGTATCGAATAGAAATGCACTGACTGTAAAAATATTCTATATCAAATGATAAATAAGTAATACATACAATCTTTTAGGCGTTCTTTACCAGCAAAGCGGTAGTAGCAGAACACCTTATGGGCACGTCTCGTCCGTCCGTCGTAACTTTCATCTCCTAAACCGTTGTATTAATTTTAATTAAATTAAATAGGAGTGATCCTTATGTGATTTTGAAATGCATCAGTCAATTAGAAATTCCTTTTTACATAATTACTTTAATAAACTAATACTCGCTTCTTGTTAAATGACATCCGTCACCCAACAATTAAATACCATATATTTCTCTCCCAAGCTCTTATATGATGTGTAAGGTGTAGATTAAAACATTTATTCGGATAGAGGACAACATTTACCACAATAAAGTCCGCGAGACCACATAATTACGAGTTATAGTTTCGGAGAGAAAAATTCGAGAAAATCCCATGCAAAACATCGCATATTTTGTTTACATCGGTCGGTACGACGATTCTATCGCCAAACAACAATTAAATATCATATATTTCTCTCCCATACTCAAATGATCTGTGAGGTATAGATTAAAAATATTATTCGAATAGAGGACATCATATACCACATAGAAGTCCGCGGAAGCACATAATAACGAGGTATAGTTTCAGAGATAAAAATTCGAGAAAATCCAAAGCTTAAAATCACATATTTTGTTTACATCTATCGCTAAATGGTTCCATCGGCAAACAAAAACTAGAAATTCGTATATTTCTCTTCCAAGCTCTTATATGATCTGTGAGGTATAGATTAAAACATTTATTCCGATAGAGGACGTCATTTATCACAAAAAAGTCCACGAGACCACATAATTACGAGTTATAGTTTCGGAGGTAAAAATTCGAGAATCGCACAATCTTTCGATACCGTTTCAGACATATTTCCCATAAAGAACGCCTTTGAAATCTCCGTGTGGAGTATACTTTCCCATCTTGTTATTGTTTGGAAAAATTCTAATATTTACTCTAAAATAAAAAAAGTTCGAGAATTTGTCAATGCTAGCAGAATTTTCGCCCTTTCTCCTTTTACCGATGGTATAGAGAAAATTTTCAAGAACAGACAAAAAAACGAATGCGATCACGAAAGAATAAGTTTCATTGGTTAGCCCACATTTTCGGGACCGTCGGTCCCTACGCGAACGCTGAGCGATTTTATTCGATCCACAAAAATATAAACGATGATATTTTGATAGCCGAAACGGGCGCGCGAGTCGACCTATTATCACGGCGTGGAATTTCACGAAGTTGCGCTAAAGGGCAAGCGATCGAAGCAGGCCTCGTTCGGATAACTTTTTCTTCCTCAAGATCGACGCTTCCCTTTCACGTGACGCCAACGGTTACGCGGGCATGCGCCTTCTCGCCGAGTGTTATCTTTTTGCGATTTTCCTCCAGCGCTCTCGGAGAGCTGCGGGGAATTGCCGTCGTCATCTCGTCTTTCAAACGCGAGGAGAGCGGAATGGGGGTTAAGCAGAGATCGTCGTCGTATCTGAAGCGTCCTTTTTTTATTTTCTAACGCGAGGAATCGGCGAACACGGAGGAATTGAACAGGTTACGTCATTGACGTGGAAGTTGATTGAATTGACGCTCGTTTAGTTTTTTCTCTCGATTTTTTTTTCGTTTTTTAAATATGCCGCGGACTATGCGCTGTGACGTGTGTCGTTCTTACGAGTGCATAAGATGCGTTCACAGCGTCCGAAGGTCTTTTCCCAGAGACAGTCCTACCCGTAGAGTTTGCCACACCATTCTGGTTTGTTGACGGCCTGGACGGTGTATAACACTGCTGAAGCTGAATATTTTTATCTTTCGAGATACGATTCGTGTATTTTTAATGCTTTCTTGTGTATATATTTGCGTCATTATTAATATGCGAGAGGTCAGAAGTATAAATATTTTGCGTCAGTGAGTTTGTTCTTTGTGCTGTCAGCTTGCGTTGTTAAGTAAATATGTAGTCAGTGTTGGTTGTCATGGACGTTGTGATGTTTGTGTGGCGTCGAGGGAATGAGATCGGACATAGTGTGTGGTGGAATAGGATGAGTGGCCGAGTTTTTAAGTGTCAAACAGTTGAAGGCAGGCGGAAGAACTGCATTGGTGGTTGTCATGTGGAAGTGTGTTTATTTGGGTGATTTCTGTCATCGGCCAAGAGTACACGACGCTCGCCGTGTGATTGGTTTGAGTGAGCCATTTTCTAAGGATTTAAACTAGAAGACACCGTTGATTCAGTTTCGGTATCTCATTTTCACTTTTTTTCGGTAATTTATCATATTTCTCAATCGGCCAAGTAGTCAATCGGAAGTAGTCGAATGAGAGCATTTATTTTGTCATGAACGAATTCATTGTACGAAATTCTCAGAAAAAAATTGTATTAAACCTTAGCGTTCTGTGGTATATTTTAAACAGTTTATTTTCTCTTATGTATTTCTCATTAGGTATTCATGCTCTAAGAGAGTCCTATTTTAATTTCGCATATATATATATATATATATATATATATATATATATATATATATATATGGATGGCAACAAGATGTTGGGATGAGGAAGCCCTTTCCTTTTCCGTAAGCTGTTATATATATATATATATATATATATATATATATATATATATATATATATATATATATATCCATCGAGTCGTTTACCATGGAAGGGCGATATCGATTTGTGTGTTCTCACCCAGTTCATGGGAAGAGAAAGTAAACGGTGACGGTTTATAATAGTAAGTTATCTCAGTGGTCAAAAGTTAATGCCGTTAGGTAATATGACTATACTCCGTACGCTCTAAGGTGGCAGGCGGAGACGCGTGGGAGGGGAATTGAATGAATGGGAAGGAGAAGCATTAAGGAGGAACTTACGTCAGAGCACCTGCGTAGTAGACGAATTTTGGTTCGGACGAGTCCCTCCCTTTCCTTCTTCCCCTCCAGATATTAAGTTCGCGCAGTCAATGCTCACACCTAAACACCAACTCCCCTAAAATCGGTCCCGCGTCAAGGATGGACTTGTCCTGTCGTAAAGGTGCCTACAGCGCACTGCCAAGATATATCGTTTTAGGTATAGATGATGTATCACATCGAAACCCGAGCCTTGGTGAAATATTAAAAGCTGTGGAAAATACAAAGTTTTTCATTTTATTTGTTCATTATAGAACAGTTCCACAAGGTTATACCCACCACAGTCAATTTTATTAAATACATAGAATTTGGATTTTTTAGTAAACATTACCCGTGTAGATGTAATATGTATTTTTATTAGGTAGCAATTAAATACTGAAGCATTTTCAACGCATGACTGATTTTGAAAATTTATTTTAAGAAAATTACTCAATTTTAAGAAAATATCTTTTATTTCGTCATCGCTGACAAACTACCCAACAATATGTAAATGTGTATTTTTTAAAAATTGGATACATAATAAATTTCAGCATGACAAGTATGCTGTTGTCGTATTATATAAAGAAACGTTCATTTTAGTGTTACACAAGAGATTTATTTTACACCTAGAAAAACGTGAAAAACGACTTTTTATGAACTCAAACTATTTAGTGAAGGCTAAATTTTTGGAGATGAAAATGTTGTGGCATTCATTGATATGATTAGCTACCTTGCGTTTATATGCTAACAGCAATCCGTAAGAGTTTGTGACCTAGCTTATCGTCGTCAATCATTTTCAGACCTGGTGAACCTGCGAATCGGAGACCTCGCCGCTGTCGGCTGGACCGTGGCCGGGACCGGCCGGCAACCGGGCCTCGACTGACATCGAAGGCGAAAGTAGTTATAAAAGTAAGTAGCCTTTAAAGGAAGCCGGAGACCATTTAATCCTTGGTTTCCTTATTGAGCGTCTTTGTTTATTTACATGTGTTTTATTTTTTATATACTTAAGGAAGTTTGATACTTTTAAAAGGTCATATTTTTCTCATTTATGTGCAAGAATATTTATTAATGTGTTTGTATGAAGGTGACGATTTGCGAAATATGCTAATCGAAATATCGGTTCAGTTTTTGCTGTAATCGGCAGTTTATGCATAACCTAAGAAAGTTGTCAAAAAGGCAAAGCATTTTATAATATCATAAAAAACAACCAGAAAAATGTTCGCGTAATTTTTTCGGTAAACATACCATAATTTCCGTTCCTTTGAGCTTTGTTTTTTTGAGCCAGAATAAACAATTTTGTGTAAAATTTCCATATTATAAAGATTACTAATCTTGTTTTATGCATTGAAGATATTTTATTATGATTGATATGTATGTAGTGATAACCTTGGCTTTTAAAATTAATGTCTATATATTGTATAATTATTAATGATATTAATATCACAATTGAAAAAAGCATTTTTCAATTGTTTCCTACATTTCACGCCAATGAACTCGAGATATATCTATGCACGCCTTGAATCATTATAAATAGCTGCTTCTTACATATATAGGATATATCATATAATACCTAAGGTACTTCTAGAAGTGCTACAGAGCTGAAATTTGGCATGAATATAGATCATTGGGTATAACCTCTGGAAAAATCCGAAATTCCAGAAAAATGTTATATTTAAGGGATGTTTTTGACCCCAATGTCCAATTTTAAACACCCATAAGAAAAGCATTGAAAACTGTGCAGGGCTATATAAAATTGCCTTTTAAATTATTTAAAATTAAGATACAAAGTCGGGACATGCACCATACTGTGGAAGAAAGAATGAAGTTTATTGTGACAAATGCTTCAATTTACGCGATAGACGCTTTTCATTTCCGTGCAGACAAGTTCTGCTGAAATATGTGTACATGATTCATTTTTCAGCTTCGATAGCGTTAGCATTACCTTTCTTCTCCTTATTGATTTTCTATTGTCTGTTGTTTAATTGTAGTAGTGGCGTCGAAGAAAGCTTGTGATGTTGTGTCCAAGATAGTGCGCAACTGTACGATGAAATATATAGATGAGATATATTAAGAGAATGAGAATTATTTGAAATCGAGTGAAAAATTTGCTACGACCGGGTCTTCCACTTGCCGAGCGGATATTCTTCCACTGAACTATCGTGGCAGAGAGGGTACCGGTGGTGTAGTGGTTAGGACGCTGGCTGCTACTCGCCTGCTGCGAAAATAGGATTTTTTCCAAGGTCGCCCTGCCCCGTCTGAGGTTTGAGGAGACCGCGCAAAGTCAGCGTTCCGTCCTTCGAAAGGGACGTTAGTCCGTTGGCCCCTTGGTGCTCTTCGTTAAGATTAGGCTAATGTCCCCGCATCCCTTGTGTTCGGTGTGGAAGGAGCTATGGCTATAATAAACCAAGAGGTTGATAAGCCAAAAATACACGCGCGCGCGCACACACAATCATGGCAGACTAATTCTCCCGTTTCAGAATGCG
The DNA here is from genome assembly GCA_028673005.1 of Tanypteryx hageni. NCBI lineage: Eukaryota > Metazoa > Arthropoda > Insecta > Odonata > Petaluridae > Tanypteryx > Tanypteryx hageni. The sequence continues at coordinate 94,977,264 of CM054115.1, forward strand.
GATGTTTTCTTTGGTTTAATGGGAATAGTTTGTGAATAAATATCGTTAATCACTTAATTTTGTTTAATTATCCCTTTATTATGAAATAAGACTATCGAATCTTGTCTCATGTCCCTATCCCCCTATTTCTATAGACTTAATGCCTCGAGTTACGCGGTTTCCATTCACAAGGTGTTTTACAGGAACCTATCCCCCGCGTAACTCAGGGCCCGACTATCTATGGTAAGAAGTATCATTCGACTCTTCAAAAAAAAATTTGCTTACTTAATGGATTATATCCAGGAGATAACCTTGTAAACCCATATATCTATATGGCGCTTGAACCTCACAACGTAGCCGCCCTTGGTGGCAACTATAGAATCCGAAGTCGTTGAATTATCATCGAGAACAGCTACTTTATTGCAGAAAACCGCATTTGGTGTGTTCATTCGTTTCACGGTTAAATGAATTGCCTTGACAACCTACGGTGTGGTCGTGTTCCAAAGGTGTTGCATGCTATATATTTCCCAGTATGGTTATTCATTGTATTTATTTCTCGGGCAAGTCCAAGATTGGCGCGGAAAGTTCATTACTAAGCAGGATCGTTGATAGAACGGTCGTATAGAAGGATATCGCTGCTGCATACATGTATGTATATGTGAAAGAGTTTCATTACCAAGGCCCGTGGGGAAGAAGGAATTCAGAACTGGTACGCGCGTTAAACGGGTTTGATACGAGTTTTGGCGATGGCATGCAACCTTGCAAACAGTGGCGAATTGTGGGTTGCATAACACTCAGGCGTAGACCTTCGTTCCCATCATGCTCTCGTAGCCCTTCGATCAGTCTACGGTCGTCTGCGCTTTAATTTCAGATGACTTCTGTTCAACGCCCTGATGACCTCATATCTCTTAATCCTTTTTGTGTTCCAGTCCCGTAGGGAATTCGAAACGTGGGGACTACCTGGTAGGAGAGTGTTGTCAAACATCTTCGTTCGCCTCCGCGCCAGGAGGAAAAAGTGATTTCCATTAGGTACAGGTGGCTAATTTTTTCAAAACCTGAAATTTTCTCTCTTTTCCTTTTTTACGAGCTTCTCTTCTGGTTGTTAATTGTTTTGATTATTCAACATGTACGGAAAAGAAAAGTCCATTGCTACTGGGTGACGCCATAGAATCTGTTGTCTTTTATTTTTAGGACTCTCTCTTTTAGGTTTATTTTTAAATTTTCTTTTTCTTGAATTAACGTTAACGGTCTCATCGTTTGCACGATATTTTCATGTTCGTGATTTCCTCGTTGTGCGGCCATTCTTATTCATGTATTATTTTCGCGGATGAATAAATCGTTTTAATTTCTTCCAAGTCATTTTATCGAATTCATGTTATCATACACAACCGCATATCTTCGAAGATATTCCTTTCAGTCATTAAATTTCATTGCAGTGTTTTAGCATCTAATTGAGTCAAAGATGAGTTTATTCGCTTATTTTAATTCTTCGGAAATAAACGCTCAAAAAATAAATCCCCGTTCCGTGAGTGTCGCTTTTGCTTCACACCTTTAATCATGGTACATCAGAAGTCTCGTTTTGAATAATGTGCTATAGAAACCGTTCTTTCTTTCTTTGACCTTGCTGTTTTATCGAAGAACGTATCCTCCTCCTCTCGTCATTTCTTTTCGCTTGCGGAAATGTTTGTCGTCCTTTTGTTTTCATCAGTTAGGTATATAAAATGGAAATGTTACATTGATATTACACTAAAATGCGGGATGGGGAAGAAAGTAATGAAAAATGCACTCCGTGACATTTTAAAGAGGCGATTCTCTTCTAAAAGGATGTTGCAGTCTTTCACTCTCCCTTTTGTGTGCATGTGTTGCGTGTGTACGTGAGCTCAAGGCACTCAAAATAGCGCTTTTGTAAGCCCCTTTCTGAAAGAGACTTTTCAGTGGAAAGAAGAGGGAGGTTGGGGAAAAAATGGCATCTCTTGATCTTTTACGTTAACCCTCGCCGCAGGTTTTTTCCTCTTTTCGCATCACTTTGCCTTCTTTCGCCCCTCCAGCCTTTTTTCTTATTTCGCCGTATTTATTTTTATATTCTCAAAGTTCCTTTTATATCTACCCACCTATCCATCACTTTTAGGCCTTTTGGAGACGCTATACTCGCCAAATAAGTCTCGTGATCCACGACGAGGCCGTGTCACCTTAATGATTTTTTTCCTCTTCTTACCCAAGGGTTGCGCTTCAAGTTTGATAGTGTTTGCACGGTTTTATGATGCTAGATGCAGTAGAGGAAAAAGGATCCGTAGTCTTTCGTTTTTACTCTTAAGTACCAAAAGAGTACGTATGTGTGCAGGTGTTAAACATGAGCTCCTATTTTGAATTAACAATTAATTTTAAGTTATTGCTTCATTCATGTCATTTTTTAGTAGCTTTTTTTCATATTTTCTTCTTGGTATATGTAATCTTACATATTATAAGGCATTCGTGTACGTTTTGGAATATTTTGTTTTTCAGGATATAAATACTTTTCTCTGGGACAAATTTGATATGCTACCGATCGATCAAATCACAATCGCTGTGGCAACAATTGAATGTGTATTTTTCGCAGTTACAGATCGGCGGAAACAAAAATTCTGTTTTTAAAAAGAAAATCAATATCATGGTCGTATGTTATTTTGTATTGAGACAATTGTAGCACGCATGTTTTTTCTCCACGCTTCGATGCTTATCGAGGAAAGATTTTTTGCGCAAATGAACAGTCTTGGGGCGTAACGACGTCGTTTGATTACGTATTGTGCGGGCATTCCGTTACTCGTTCGCGAAGCAAATCACGTCCCGAATCCGAGGATGGTGACGCAGACATGGCGCGAGATTAGCTAGGCGTCTTGGAAAAGCAAGGAGAGACTATAAACGGACAGCGAAAAATAGCGCCCGCAATCTTTGGAGCACCGATTCGTGCGCTGCGGAAAACGTCACGCGATCGAATCGTTTGCATCGATTTTGTCCGCGAACGCTCCCGTTTCTGCGACGCAGTTGTTCCACCTCTTTCGCGTTTCCTGAAAGGGACAGAGGTCGGGTAACTCCTGCCAACTCGGCGAATCGCGCTTGGTTTTGCATTCCAGCGATACGCATTTGTCCATTCGTTATATAGTAGGAGCTGTTAAGGTGGTTTAGAAGGAAAGATTCGATGATTGGCGCTTTGTTGCCCCTTTGTTTATCCATGCTAAGTGAAATGCGTGATGCTATCACGAGCGAGGGCTTGAAAAACTTTCTATCCTCAGAACGTCATTTCCCCTGCTAGCTTTAAAATCTCGGCTCGTCCTTAAAGCAGAAAACCTTCAGTGGCCTCTCTCTGCGTCCTTTCCAATTATTAGCGCAATTCGCTTGTCTGAAATAATACGAGCAACTGGTCATGACCCTTGACTCGCAGAAATACATGGTTTGTTCTTCCCACCCCCATTAACTCTTACCTCTGAGGCACCTATGTTACCTTGAGCAATTTTTTCCATTCTTCCGACTCCCAGCTCCATGTATCGCCTGAAAGCTGTTGGCGAATGAGTGTTCAATATATTCGTAGATATAAAGATGTAACCTGTTAAAAAAGCATTTATGTTGCACAGGATGTTGTCTTATGTCGTTTTGTTACTTTCTTATAGTAAAATATTAGTAATTAGTTTTTGGAATGGCGGGTTATATCAGGCTCATAAATCGCTTTGATATGGCACAATGGTTTTACATGACTCATTAGTTTAAAAGTTTAATTATATAAATACACTTTCTTTAAAAGTTTATTATAATGAGAAGGTAGTTAAAAGGTGTCATATGAATCTGTTTAGAATTCCCCATGCAGGAGAAAGAATTGTTTAATTCACGTATATGAAATTGAATACGTATCCAAAAAGTGGATTAGTGATATGGTTTTCTTGGAGGACGGATTACTCCAGCGATTTCCTCGTTTTAACGGTTAAAATCAAATTACTGTGTCTGTTCCCATAAGGTGTTAGCAGAATTTGGAAGTCTAGAAAATTCGATAGTCGCCAGAGCCTGAATTAGTTCAGAACTTTTTATCTCCTCTCAAACTCCTTGGAGAAAGTGGACTTGATTCTTTTTATCGGACCTTATGAAAATCAGATAAGTTCAATGTTTATCATTCATATTTTTTCCTCGAATATTGGTGCTAATGTTGACGGATTATATCTTTTTGCCATCGACAAGGCTCAAAATAATTATCTAGCTCGCTATGTGACTGAAATCCAAAGGATGAATTAGGCATCTCTTTTTTCCATTAAACGTTGAAAAACCAGATGCAATTACCACTGATGACGTCTACTTTGTGGCCTAAATGAGCATTCGTTTTTTCTAATCTCATTATTGCTGTTGGGGTTACATAATTTATCAGAGTAGTATGTGCAAAAAAAGGTTCAAAAATATCGCTGGAATTTTTATTTCGAAGACATTCCTTGCCACGCCCGTTATTTGCGTTGTCGTTTAGCTCATCAACAAAGATTCTCAGTCCATAACGAGCGAAGGAAAACAAACGTGGTCTCTGCTGCGTTCTCCGTCCCCATTTAGAAACGGTTTAGCTCCATTCGTGTATTTACCATTTTTCTATTTTTTTGCCTTCAAAAATGAGGTCTTCTGTCATTGTAAAAGAAAAGTTTAATTTCCCTAACGTAATAGTAGCTATTTTTGGAAGTGGATTAACTTTTTTCGCTTAAAATTTCATTCATAAAAAGCGCTCGGAACGAAGATCATAAAAAACTTAGAAGTATTTTGTGAATTCCGGTTATCATGCTAAGAAAAAATGTCTTTTTAAGTTTTCATGCTAATTTTCTTAAATATATAAAGACGTATGAAAGGGTTCTTCGCGAGGGTGTAGCACATATTGTCGTTTCGCTGGGGTCAGTGGTACGACTTGTACGTATGTTTTAACGCGTGCCATTGACTATATTTCTGTGAATTAAAAGTTGTTCTGTGGTGACATTATGATCAATCGTCGGTTTGGCAATGCGTCCGTATGGTTGCGAGGATTAGATAATTGGACATTTTTCCCATTATGTGGGATGTTTGCGGCGATCGCGAGCGGCCGAATAATCGTAGCGCATGTTATATTGTACAGTTTTAATACATTTTTATTTTGAAATATACTTCAATTTTTTATTGTAAACCGTGTTCCTACTTACCTCCTATGTTTCAGAAATTTGTAATTCAATGCAACAGAGAAGCAGGGACTGAGAATGGACGGACGATCAGAATACGTATTTTTGCTATTGAGATAGACTTACTTTAATTTTACAAAAGATATATCAATCAGTCAAATTAATAATATTATTTATTGAGTTGCGATTGGTAATCATCTAATAAACTTCTAAATGAAGTAAGAAACATTTCATGTAATTTGAATATAACTGCTCCCGAGGACAGTTAATAATTACATGCAAAGATTCAATTAAGAAAACTGGATGGTATACGAATAATATTATCGTTCTGTCGTCGAAACGTCCGAGTACCTTTTCCGCGATGTCTTTCTTAGCCTATCTTATTACCGTTCTAATGAAATATAAGTTAGATAGGGGATGCTATGTATAGATCATGGCGAGTGATTTTGTGCCTTGGTTGGATAACAGTAGATATTTAGCGCTAAATTTTTTTGTCCCTCCTTAATTTAGTAGTACTATACGTAATGCATTGGATTGAAAATCCATAATGAAACATCTTTCCTCGCATCATTTTTGACATCCCTCCTCGTTTTGCCTTTGTTCGTGTATTTTAGGCGCTCGGATCTCTTCCTGTCTCATTGCCAGTCGACGTGGATCGAAGTTCACGCGCGGGGGTGTAGATGTCCTCTCTCTCGACTTTTTACTCCCTCCTCCTCCCATTCTCCCACCCCCCATCCTTCCCTCCCCCTCCCTCCTCCATCTCAGAATGCTGCGGGCAGAATGCCCGAACGAGAAAGAAAGACACACATTCTTCCTTATTTTTAATGTCGCTCGGGGGAGCCCAAAAAGCCAGTTAAGTACGTCACTACTGTATGTGTGCCGAAGTGTATGCAGATGAATGAAGGTCGTAGAAGAACTTGGCTTATTTTTGGGAGACGGAAGAATCGTGCTATTAGATTTTGAATTTAAAATCGCTTGACCTTCCCATCTTGGGAATATTTTGAAAGGGAAAGATGATCGGATATTCTTTTCAAAAGATTGCGACGTGCTCCAAAGTCGTTCACTTTCTTCTTAAGCTTAGCGTTTCGGTCGTTTCTCCAGTCTTATCCGACATCATGCGGAGATTTTGTCAGTTTTATTCTAAATTTAAAATTCGTACGCTCACTCGTGATCTGATCTTTGATCATATACGAATATCGCCAGAAAAAATACGTTTTTAATCTAATCGTTGGAACATTGTGTCATCGAGGTTCCTCGATAATAAGAGGAATACAAAATCATTTTATGTCCTCAAGTTCTGTTTTTCAATGGCAAAATCCGAATTCATGTTGAAATCTAGTCTTTTTATCTTATCGCGATTATAGTAGTGATTATGATGTTAAATCTCCCGGTGGCTGTGATCATCTATTGTAAATTTGGACATAATTGACGTTATAATTATCGTCCAATTTGAATCTCTTCTACGTTATGCTGTGAAGTATGCAGTATCGCAGAAGAGGTTTATGGTAACGCGAGATGATAATATAGGATTTTTTCCAAGTCATTGTGCTTAGTAAGAATCTTAATCCGTATCATCGAAATAATTGATTAATAGAGGATGAGTTGTGGAAAATGTGTCGCATTATTTTCCGCCTTTCCTGCAATAACCTCATTGGATGCGTTTGGTTCTTGGTAACAGACGTATTTTTTTACGATTTCCCGTTTTGTCTTATCAGTTTTCTTCCTTAGTGATTAAGTGGTCTTAACGCATCTCAGACGTTTGATGGCCTTTTATCTCCGCGTGTATCTGGTGGCCTTCACGGTTCTCTTTGTAGATCTTTTCTCCTCCCATGCGATCCTCAATAATCGGGCTGCCGCTCTGCTCTGCCACTTCAAAAAGGGCCCGAGCTTAAAAATACTCGATAGGATCCCCACTGTGTTCTCGTAAAAGGTTTTTTCAGGGCTCGTGGTCTCTCGAATCTGGAGTGAAACGCCAAAATATTTCCCAGAATCATTGACGGCAGGTGTAAAAATACGGCAAATATTAGCTTTTAATAACGCTGAAGGCACTTGGGGACTATTTTTTCATTACTCAAGAATTTTATTGTTTCGGACTAGTAGAAATGATGATGTGGTATCTTGCAATAGGGCGTTTGGGTTAGCAGATGGCACTGTCTTCTTAGATGTATTGATTTTTCGGGTTTTAAGGTCTCCTCTCAGCATCTGGGAGTCTCCGGGAAGATGGGATGGAGAAAGTGCGTACGAGGAAGTTTATCGCAAACTTTCATCTTCTGGAAGTTATCTCGTGATGCTTACCTAAGTTACGTCGAGTTAAAAATGTAAAAAAAAGATTCCTTGGATTAATATTAAAATGCGTGTTTTAACAGTCGGAAAATAGCGATGAACACGACTGAGGATTTAGTTAAAAGATTGTAACGCGAGTTTTGACTTTTTAGAAAATATTGCTTCTTCTTTGGTTTTGGAATATACTTATACGCTTAATCCAGATGATGGCAGTCTTACATTTGGATTATAAACGAGTTTGGCACATCTCCCTGGCAAGGGCGTCTGCGAGTTTTTTGTTTGTCGCAACTGCTTCGTTCATCGCACAAAGAGGCCTCAATTTATGGGCGCTTTGGAATCTACGCAGAGCACCTGCCGCTTTATAATTCCGTCATTTTTTCTCGATCGATATCTGTGGAGCATAATTTTCAATTTCATTAATCCCTCTGAATGATTTGCACAAAAAAGCTCTGAAAAACGTTCTTGCTATGGTAAGAAATCTAGCAATGGAATTTTATTTCTCAGAGTACTTGATAACGTTGGATACATTTAAAGGAATTGGTCAAACTTCGTTGCGAGGCCTGAAACTTCGCGAATTTTAGATTTACTTGAGAAAATTATTTATCAAGCTTAGTCTTTCTTTTTGTGAGTCCATGACATCGTACAATGTAGCATTCGTCATTATGAACTTTCGTCTAGAAATTGCAAAGCGGCAGTTTTCACGCAAAAATTCGACATTTCCGTTAACGAGTCGACTTGTCATTGTCATGTTCTCCTCTGATTAGTTCCGTACTTATCTCAGTTGATTACAACCTTTAACCAGAGTGCGTTTGGCTCTAATCCCTAAGCTAAAACTGTCTTTTATCTCCCGCGTCTTTCTCCGAGTTCTACTTCTCGAACTCAATGTCAAGGGATCACTAGTGATAAGTCGGAAGCGCTATCTCGAAAAAGTCGAATTCCATTTCGGAAACGGTCGCTCGGAATGATGATTGGAGTGATTCGACCGAGTTTGGTTTCATTTCAGTTAAGATGGGATTTCGAACGTGGACGACGAAATCTCTTTCTGTTATATCTCAGACATGTCGAAATCTTATGGAACATCTCTTCGAGAATGACCACATTTATAGTAAGAAAACAGGAATTTTGAAAATTTATAATTTAAAGTATTGAATTTCTGGAGATTTATGACCTGCTGAAAATATGAAGCGTTCCCGAATACAATACATAATTACGTGGTTTAACCAAATATATAACATTTAACATTGAATTTTTTCTGCAGAAGTGGCCTTACACAAAATAATATATAACCCAAAACACTTTTTTGTCACCACATCGCTTTGACCTGCGATAAAAATTATTATACCTAATTCCTTATATTTTCGAGAAAGCTCTTTTCATTATATTTCATTTCCTTCTAGACAACTAGGGTTTCTGTCTTAGTCACGGAGACCCTAAATATATTGGAACCTTTCTCTGGCAGGTGTACTTTCCATTATTTCTTGCCGAAGCGGCAGTTCTTGTGTGATCATTTTGTCTTATTTGATGGGAAGCAGCTGAGTTTGTGATATATAACTGTATAATTAAGAAACGAATAGAGGTAGCGCAAAATTTTACTCATGCTGCGTCAGCAATTATGTCGTTTTCGATTTAACTCGCATCTACTACGAGTGCCGTGCAATTTTCGCCTAAATCAGTGGTCTTAAATATGCGGCTCGCGGACTGTATGTGGCCCGCCATTTCATAGGGTGGGATCCTTTCCCTGCTTTGGTTCTACTGTAAGGAGGTGGTAGAAGCAGTGTGGACGAGACAATCGTGAGCAAGAAATAGATAGGAAAAACCCATAAATGTGTCATAATTCGTAATTTTATGATAGGTTAATTTAAAGATATACTATTTTGAGCCATGTGCTTTTAAGTTAGCTAACCTCGAAATTGTCTGTCTGGCCCAAATGCAGTTTGAGTTTGATACTTATGGCCTAGATAAATTTTGTATTTAATAACGCCGATGTCTCTCTGGCTAATGTTGTTCTATGGATGTAATTTGGCCACGTCAGCATTACGGTAATTTAATGAGTCGCAGTGCAGTTTTGTTCCCAAGCGTATTCCATTTTCCGTTTATTAAGGCCATGATTAATAGTAAAATTTCATTCTGGCGTACAAATTAGAGAAGTTTCACCAATTTCATAGGAAAATTCTCAACTTGAAGATTGTTTAAGAATACTATTTCAACCGTGGGTAAAGAAATTCGTTAATCTGTCCAACTGCGGCCCAGGGGAAACCATTGTGATAAATATAGGCTCCAAGTGTCAGCAGGTTGGTTCCGAGTGATATGCACCCGTCAACCGACGAAGCCTTTGTAAGCAGAGAAAATGGGGGATATTTAGTCATTCACAGATTTTGGTTGCTATTGTATATATGTACTCATAATGAAGGTGCACAGCGTACGACCTTTAAGCTGATATTTTACGGCCAGCTTACTGACAATATGCCAGGGACATTCTTTGTGGATATAAAAAGCATATGCGTAAGAATCTCAGTAAAAAGGATCGTTTGTCACGGGCTTTTATTAAATTGCGGTTCCATTTCCGTACGACCTGACTTGTAATGAAGCTAGGCTTTCCAGTTCTACCCATTTCGACTCTGATCAACGGTCCAATGGATTCGAAAAAATTTCATTCTCTTGATAAAGTTTAAAATAAAAATGTATTTAAAATATAATGCTTCTAAAGTTGTTTCTGGTTATTAGACATCTTTGCTTCCCGGCGTAGGGCACAGTTCACCAGCATATTTCTCTTTGCATCCCCAGGTCGGCGAGGGCGCGACTCGCTTAGTTACCTTCATGGTCGCTCTGACCCGTGTAAACATCTTTAGTCGTGAATCCCTGCCGTGAGCGAAAGAAGAAAGTAAGTAGGTCGATCCTTTGCGATTCCTTTAATCAGACCCTTGTCAGTGAGGTATAAATAAATGAAGGGTTACCTTCCTCGTAGGGTGGTCCCTCTCTTTCCCCCCGTTTCTAATTGCAAATTTACTTTAATTTTTTAAAATAGACTGCCGTCCGTCTCCCTCACTTTCACCCGCTTCCCCTGCTTTCTCCCCTCCCCCTCTGAACGGACATGGCGGAGTCTATTTCTCTCTCTCTCTCGCCCTTAAAGCCTTGCTCATCCCCGGAAAAAAGTGTTCGGGTAGGTCGACCGCGTTATGCAACAATCCCGTTCCTCTTTTCCTTTCCCAACGTATCTTGGCCTCGGCAGTGAATTCGTCCTCGGGATTCTTATTTTTTTTCTCGAGGGATCACGATGCCGGTTATCATTTGTTCGTCGGCTTTTTTTTATTCGAGAGGCATTGATTTGGCTTCGCTATCTCTTCTTTTTTCTTTTTCAGAATCGCCGTTTTTTGCTGTCTCATTTTTTCCTAACTTTTTTCATCTTCCAAGGACATGAAACATTTTTACATAAGTTATGCAAAAAATAACTTTGTAGAACCGTTAGTATATTAAATATCATAATTGTGTGTTTTAAAATCACCTGATAATGCGCTAACTCAGAATAAATATGTCGTGGAGAGATATATCGTCACCACAACTTGTGAAGTTAAATATGCCTATGACGAGTTGTCTCGTAATACACACATTAACCGATTAAACGTAAACTGGGGGTTTTCATTGGGAAAAAAATATTACTACTTGTGTTCGTTTAGATGGCATATCTAACCCCGCTAGTGTCCTCGGTGGTGATTTCATTTCAGTTTTGTCAACTTATTTTACAAGTGGATTTTTCCATAATTTGCAGAAATTGTTTAAATTGTTAAGTAGATTTTCTTAGTTGTCATAAAACATGAAGTAATAGATGTGTTCATTGATATAAAAATAAAATCTCCATGACAATAAATGAAGTTAATGCAAACATAAGAAATTACAAAAATCAAAGTAGGTTTGTTTCTTATTACTACAGTTATGTTCAGATTTATGCTATTCAAAAACGATTCATTTAAATTCATAGGGATATGAAATGTTAATAGTGGATAAGACGTAAGATAGGAAAATGTCTTGTTGTGGTTGTATAATGATTGTGGTCAACTATAAGCAGTTTCCCTCTAATTAGCTAGCAATATATAATATGACTTGCTGGTACATGTTCTGTGGTCGTTATTCATGGATATCTCTGGTGTTGCGAAGGCCTTCACGTCTCGCGTTAAACGCCTTGTGTAGCAACGTGTTAGTTCTGTAAACGCGTCGTTTTCGAGTTGCGAGTAGTCGTCCTCGTCGTGCGTTTTGCTTTTTTATGCTTCTTTTCCTGGCCGTTTTTGCGCACGGAAACAGTGGCGATGTTTTCTTTTATCTCTTAAGTTCTCTGTCCGTTCTATCTCTAAGCACTTTTAAACGCTTGTATTACAAGCATCTTCTCTCACTTCCCATGCGTTGAACCACATTCTATCTTTTCTTTCAGGTTGTCACAAGAATGCGCTTATTAGGCATAAATTTATAATTTTATTTAATTTATTTTTCCTGTATCATAATGACGATGTAATCTCCCAGGCATATCTTACCCTACAATCCCTGTTCCCCTCTCACCCCCCTCCCTCATATGGATATAAATGTATGTACATATGTTTGTATTTATGAATGTTTTTTTTTCTCTCTGTTTCTCATATAATTGATTTTTTTTCTTTTCCTTCCCCTGAACTATTTAGGAATTTTCGCGGTTTTTTACACCTCTCTTCTCTTCGTAGGTGTTTTCCGCAGTGGGAATTTTTCTGTGTTAAAACATAACTGATACACAGTTTTTTATGACCCACAAAACTAACATTCTTTGGTAATGCTCTGTTATCTACTAACAAATATATTAACTTGTAATTAATTTGTATTTTGTTAAAATCTGTATGTATTTAATTCCTCTTATTTTGTAAATATTGTAATTACTTATATGACGAAAGGGTTAAATGTAAGAAGGGACTACATAGTCTCAATTTCGCCCTAATAAAGTCGTTTGTCTGTCTGTCCGTTGGCATAATTACCAAGTACTTGATTCTGCCGTTGACCCAACCTTCGATTTTTGTTTCTAGTTCCCTTTTCATTTCATAATTGCGTCCTATTTCATATTGAAGGCAAGGTTGGAATTCCTAATTATCGCGTTTGAGAAATTGGTTGGTTTTTTTTGGCCGGATCACGATAAACTAGCTTTTTTGTTTAGTCCTCACCTGAAGCTGTTGCATATTCATCTAAAGCGTGACGTAAAATTTGCTGACGCATTTAAGGAGATAAACTGGTTTCTTCTGCGCTTACATTTTGCTTCGGGTAAAAACCCGCTTAGTAATTACTTAACCTGATTAATTTACCCTGGAATTGCTTCATCGGCTGAAATAGGCCTTTCCGTTGATTTCGCTCATCATTGAACATATAACTCTTGGTTATAATATAATTTCACATCTCAAATCTCTTAAGGAATGCTTAAGTATGCATTCATGGGAGGAATAATAGTGACTTTACGGAAAATGTATCTGTTAGCTCTCAAATTCAGTTACATTTACGACATTTGATGGAAAAGGAAAATTCTTTATTTCTTTTTATCGAGAGGAAATAGCTCATACAACTTCAATTTTTTCCGATGGTATGTATTTATTGTTATTTATATCCCGCTATATTTTACTATATGATGTAATACGGTCATGATTTACTTCAGAATTAGCTCGAATTATTATTAAGTTTTGTTTCGTGCGTAAATGCAGTGAGCCCTCTCTTCCGTTAGAAACCGCATATGTATTTTTATAAAAGCTACCGTACCGTTTTTGTTCGTTAACATTTATTTCGTTTGGAATATTAGAACTCTTGTCTCGACGCGAGATTCTTAATTTTCGGTGGCAATCTAACCTAACCCAGTGGATTGCGGAAGTGATCGATCGAATTTGAAAACGCTCTACCGCCAAGGCTGAACGTATCTCCTTCTGTTCGGTGGGGGAGAACGGGGTACGGCCGCCCCTATGGGACGGATTGGCTCCTCCCGGGATTTCCACTCGCACCTCCTTCCTCCCATCGATCGACTTACAAAAAAACAAACGTTCTATGTGGAGCAACTCTACCTCCCCCTTTCCTACCCTGCATTCACTTTCTGTGGCATTGGATTTTTTTGCGAGCAGTGAGGTAACCGTGACCTCTTCCGGGCGGGTCGGCGCTTACGGAAGCAGCAAGGGCAGGGACGGAGGATGGGTGGGAGTGATGCATGGCAGGGGTTGGTAGGAGCATTTGGGGGATGTGGAGGGTGACCCGTGTGCTGTAAATAAAAGCTATAGATTAATCGCCTGAAGGTGTTTGGTAAGTTGCCACGTGGTCTCCGGAAAGGTTCAAGCTCGGCCCGGGTTCAGTATCGACCGCCATCGCGACTTTCTTATTGTGGACGTTGGTTGAGGGGAAAGAGGGCATGGAAAAAGAAAAGAGGAAAATAAGGAAGAGGAACTTTCTAGTTTGGAATCTCTTCCGATGCGCCTTCAGACGTGATTCGATTCTCTTCCCTTACCTTGTGGCATTGTTAGGTGTCTGAATAGATGGGAATGTAAAAGACGTTATGTAAATTCCTTGACCGATCTGAATGTTTCCCGTTATCCTCAATCATTTTTCTGATTCTCTGGTGGTCATCACTAGTATCATCCCGATGACGGTTGGTAATTTATCTTAAGTTTTTATATCGTTCCGACGAAGCTTGGGCTCCGTGTTAATTCGGACCAAAATTGACAGAATTTTAGAACAGATGATTTCATTTATGTCTGAACATAGCATTACATCAGTAGATTTAGATGTTTGGTCGCTTTTTTTCGAGAATTTCATGGTGGTGGTCCAAGTCTTGCCGATCAGACCCACATGAGGCTTTCTGTACGACTTAGCGGACCGCATACGACCTTGAAAACCATTGATTGAGCGATGTGTAAATCTCAAGGAGCTAGTTTTGAAATTGTTTTGTGTTATAATGTTCCATGCGCATATATTAAAAGTATATTGCATCCATGTACTCGAAAAACATCTTTTAGATTTATTTAGTGATATTTAATGGCACTTACTGCTGGAAAATATACGAATATGCATTTCGTAAACAAACTGATGAGGCATGGATTTTTGCGGGTAGAGGATGGAACTTGCCCGCGGGCCCTAGTTTTGGGGACTCCTGTTATAGATCATGGGAGTTTTGCCGTAAGCGAATCCCTCTATTTAAGCATCAACTCTTAAAACTTGAGACATAAACTTGTTTTTTTTTACTGTTGGTAAATGTTTCAAAGGAAGAAAAACATTTTTATGCATCATGATCGAGTTATAAATTATGGTTTATTTGAAAAAAGTTGTTTAACGGAAGTCGAGGTTGTTACTTTTTGTCCAGCATATCATAATAAAAAGACATCGTAATTATTCGGGTCTCATTTATCAGGAATAACCGAGCAACGTTAATTACGTTCCCTAAGACCAACCGTCTCATCTCGTAGTACACCTAGCCTAGCATTAAACTAACGCTCTAACGACGGTCATTCGCTCCAGAAACGGCCGTAAGCCTCGAAGCTGAACGGATCGAATCCCTTCTCTCTGACGGAACGGGGGAGAGGTGCTTGGAACCATTCTCGATCAATCGCCGTTGCGACGCAACCCGATCGCGAAACAAGCCCAAAACGGTCGCCCTTGGCAACCGTTAACTGGTTCGGCGACCCATTTTAGGAGACCTACTCGCACTCGAATCTGCTTCGCGAATTGCGCACTGCCTGTGTTTATGCATCTCCCGTCGTGTGCCTTCCTTTCTCCCCTGCACCCCCAGCCGCACCACGAAACCCCTCTCCCGGCTTTGAGCACCCACCCCACCCTTTACCCCACCCACTCGCGACCACGGCGACGGGCGGCTGGTGTCCTCCGGGTGAGTCACCGTTCTCGCGCTGCGAGATGGCATGCCATCTTCAGGAATCTCCTTTCATTTGCGTTTCACTGCCCGCAAGCCGCTCTCTATTTTTATTTATCCATAAACAACAGGTTTTTTTGCAGTGGATACGTGAAACTTCATAATGATAAACTTAATCTTGAGTAATAATAACGGTACTAATGAGCAAGTAGGGATGTGCACGGGTTTCCCGTGGTACATAAGTGCTTTTAGTCAAAATCGCCGTACTGTAATCATATATTAATGTATTTGCTTTAAAATCAGAAATTTATTTTTCCTTATATGGTGGTAGCCCTGCTTCATAGATACGCTCGAAACATATTCATTTCATTTTGCCATTCTATACTCGCCCTACAAGCGAAATTTCTTTTTGAAATCGGTTCAGCTAAAGACTTTCAAACTCATAGTTACAGAAAAATTCTAGCCTTGATATTGTGGCAGCCCTGTTCAGTCGACCCGGATAAATTATGCTATTTTGGTTATTTATTTATATGAAGATTATATGTACCATATTGGATCAAAATTCATGCTGCTTGTTCTCTATAAATACGTGTAAAGATATAATTTTACTTTTTATTGTGGTAGTCCTGTTCTTTATCTCCGCTTTAAACAATCTTATGTACATAATTTAGTTGAAATCCCTTTAGGCATTTCCTTCCAAATTCGTAATTACTGAAAGAATTTAATTTGTTTGATCCGGTCCAAATATGCTATTATGGTTTTGTGTATATGCGTATGTTACAATTTTTAAATTTGGTTAAAATTAACATGAACAGTACAACACTTGTAAATTTTTTATTACTTGTGTTGTGGCAGCTCTGCTTTTTATATCTATACAAAACATCTTGATTTTGATTTTTTATGTTACACGCCTCCTTCCTACAAAAGTTCATCGAAATCGGTTAAGCCAATTCCTTCCAAATTTATAATAACCTAAAATTTAACTTTGTAAATGTGGCACTCCTGCTGAGTCGATCCGGTCTAAATATTCCACTTTGGTCATTTATTTATGTGAGTATTATATGTACCAAATTTGGTTGAAATCGGTTCAGCCAATTCTTCCCTGATATATGCGTACGGACGGACATCACGAAGATAATAGTGATTTTCAGCAATGACGAAAAGCATTAAAAATGGAGTTAAAAAAACCAAAACATAATTGGGCTGCGATTTGGTCATGATTTAGTCACAAAGATAACAAGGTAATATCTATATATGGGTTCTTAGCGGTCTGGGATTTGTGGGTGGAGAAGTAGATAAGCTCAGAGAAAAAGAAATGTAAAAAATTAGAAAGGCTTAAAAGATGAACTGAAGACTGTAGCTTCGTCGGTAAAGAATAATAACTGTTATTCACTGCGATTTCACGGTTAGTTAGGTTCCTTTCTTGTCATCAATTTGAGATTACCGTCGCGATATCTATGTCGATGAATTTAAAAAAGATCGTCTTTTATACAGGTGGAGCTCAACTTATGAACATTCAAGTTGCGAAAAATTCGCACTTCCAAGTACTAATAAATTGTTATTCTCAATTCAGTTAACGTACACAGCGCCTGCACTTATGGACGTCTTTACCTGTTAGAACATGCATACAATATCTCGTATTAACGAATTTAACATTATTTCCTATGGGAAAAATCAATTTAACTTACGAACACATTTCAAGGTACGCATTACGTTCGTAAGTTGGGTTCCACCTGTATTGATTGCCTTTTCAGACTTGTAACATCGTCCTAAAATGACGGTCCGCCTGTTGCCTCTCTTTATCTTTTTTGTCTCTCTCGATCTGAGTTATAATTCCGAATATATCATTTGCCTTCGCTTGTCTATTAAAAAAAATCGTGTGCTGTTGCCGGCGTGGCCGAAAGGTTCCAGACAGAAGAGAAGACGTCTCCCAAACATTTCCAAAGCCTTTTCGTGCCAATACACTGGCTGCAACGAACTAGGAATAGCTTTAGCATTTCGTTCGATTTGTAACTGCCAAGAGGAGATTCATCTTCCATCGAGCGGAAAACGACTTTCGGTGTGATCACGCGCGGCGGTCTATTTCTTATGTTAGTGATACTTCCTAAGAGGCCGCATTTCGTGCTAGGACGCGAAATTAAAGCGATCGTATTGGCCGTGGAAAACTAAAGAGGTATTATAATTGGTCGAGTTCAACACGCAATTTCGGAAATTCCTTGTTAGCATTCCTTAAAAAAAAGGTCTTTATTTTATTGAAGTTGTTTCTTGTCGAACGAATTTGAAGATGAAATTCTCCAACGGTGTTAATATTTAAAATTTTTAGATAACCTTTAATGAATGTTGCACGTAATTATGGATAATTAATATATTGAATATGTACATTTTAATCGTCAGTGATGCCCTTATTTATCGTTCATTGATTTTAGTAATTAGGATGGAGTATTTTTAGAATTTTAAAGGTGTTTAACGATGTTTGTTATTATGTTGCTAATTTAGCGAAAGCGTTTTTTGCGGCGATCCAAGAAAGTAGGAAAACGTTACTTAAATTACTGTTTAATTTTTGAGACTTCGGAAATGAGGTAACGTTTCCACTCAAACAGTCGAACATACGCAATCAATGGATCGGAAACGTTCGTCGGTCGCTCAACAAAGAACAAGTCACGACCAGAAATTATCCGCCGTGCATTTTTGTGCTGATTTTCAGTGAACGCGCTAGAGGGAGTAGTTTTTTATGTTTTGCAGTGAGGTCTGCCGTCCCTGAATGCTCGTTGGGTGTATTGGATGACAGGCGCGTCGAAGTTCCTCTCCTTTATATATTTAGACTCACTGCGGCGATTCCTTTGACTGTTTAACGAGGCCAATAGACGAAGAGAGAGAGAGCGACAGAATGTCGTGATAGAACCAGAATGTAATTTTTTACATTGTATCCTGCTTTCATTGACCGGATAAGTAGACTGTGGCACGGTTCCGCGCTCGGGAAACGAACCAAGGCCTCCTTTACGACTGCGAAGAATATTCTAAGCTTTCTCCATTATTCCGCTCTTCTTATTCCGCTCTTCTTATTTGCACAGAATGAATTCCTAACATAATTTCTTGAAAGTGACACAATAAGTAGTACGTCGATAAATTAAAATAGTCATATATTAATGGTGCTTCATACCAAATCGCTAGCAATTTGAAAAATATTAAATCCTTGAAAATTCATGAAAATACTTGTATAAGTAATACTCTGTAACTTCTAATTTAAAGAAATAAAGGTTGAATGGAAAATACAAATAAAGGTTACTTTAAATATTAATTTTAAGAATAAATCCGTTTTATATCGAGTCTCGTGCAATTCAATTTTAGGTCACTTTGAAAATGGGATATATTTACAACCTAGCCCCAGCAGGTTGTTATATTTAATACTTGGTTTTTTACGAACTTTTTGTTTATCTGTCGTATATTTACATTTGGAGAGCGGTTATCCTCCGCTTGTATTTTAGAAATATAAAGTTATTACTTTCTCATGATGTATGCGTAATTCGAGCAATCAGTTGCTTTAAAAAATATTACCTTTCATCGAAATTAATGGAATAACCAAGGATGTAATACGATAAGTTTTGGAATATTAATTAGTTATTTTTAGGAAAGTGCACGTAAAGACTTCCGCATATGATAGATGTGAAGTGTGATCGGTCATTTCTGACACACTGACAAAACGCACTTAATATATAGATTATCAACTGGGTTCAGAACTTGGAAAAAAGGAAGTTAGCGATTTGAAATCTAAATTATCGGTGCAACAATATATATTTACCAATCCTGTTTTACAGTCTGTAAACGCAACAATAGCGCATTTATAATTGCTCATCTATTAAGACCGAAAAAAAGCCGCTTGATGATGGCAAGCTAATTTACCTCTATCGTACGGCATTTAAATGCCGCCGTGGTGTCTCACGGCCGTATTATTTTGCGATATTTAAATGCAATATATATTTGTTTGAATACATTCTTATATCTCAGGAACTATTAATGATGAAACCTTCCATGACAAGGAAAAGATCTGTATGCAGTCTCAGAACAAAGGGACTAAAATTGTGACAATATGTCCATGAGCGAATACATTTTAGCTCACTTTTGTTGTATTTCGGCCGATCAAGGTTAATGGATCATTCATTGCAAGTAGCGAGCAACTTTTTGATGGATTTAAAATAAAGAATAAATGTTGTCAACAGTAAAATATTTGTAACTTTCAAACGATTAATCTCTGGGAGAGTGACTGCCATTTCGCATGATATGAAAGTTCAATTGCAGATTAATGTCAAAAAATGTGATTGGTATTCCCTTGAACTTGATCCGAGCTCGGACGGCTCAATAGTGCTCACGTCTGTCACCAGCCGCAACTATTATGAAACCTTTGCGCACGGACGGACAAAATGTTGCGCACGAACAGACTGACATAGCTAAAACAAAAGCTATTTTTAAATGTTAAAAAGGATGTTAGGTACTATACCAGTTTGTTTTTCTTTTTCTCGGAATTCGGTTAAAAAGGTTCAATTTTGCGTATTTATGTTACGCCCGACTCCCTCTCCGAGAATGTGGTGAGTGCTCACTGGAGATAAAAGGTTGAGAACCCCTGATTTAGAGGATATAGATCAAATACATTTTATATCCATTTTCTCCGAAAATAGTCATCTAGTTCGCGTTAGCATCTAAAAGTGTTAGTTGACATTACCTTATTTTTCGTAACTTTTTTGACTCGCATTAATTGTGCATTGGGTTTGCCTTTTTCCATTTGGGTCATTCCCGCGTGCGTTCAATCGGCATTCTTTGTGTATCGTTGCTTGGGAAACCGTGGTTGGCACTTGAAGTGTGGCGGGAAGTGCGGACAGAACCGGTCGAAGAAAACACTTTCCAGTCCTTTTACCTGGGAGACGTCAAATGCGATGAAGTAGTCGGTATTTGAGGGGGCGTGTCTCTTACGCAACAGTTTGAAGCGCGGAAGCGGTCAGGCTGCGTTATCGAGGCGAAGAAAGACTTTTTGAGGCGCGGGACAGGTTCTGATCGTCATCTCGACGCTCCCGTAGATCATCTTCGCATTTCTTACGCAACGCCACTCCGTGCATCATAAGCAGCGTCTAGAGAGCAGTTAAAGGGCTTATTGTTATAAGGGATGAGTGTGACCGGCGGCATACCCACGGAAATGAAACTATTTATAGAAACGACCGAGCCTTAAGCAACGTATTGAATGACGGCCGCATAGGGAATTGCAAAAAAGGGGATCCAGTTACGTAAGGCAGCGACGGAATTTCGCAATGTTTTGGAAGGCGAGTTTCAGGAAAAAAACGGAAACAGTTCCAGAAACGTGAAAATGTTTAATATGGGCGCCATGCGCTCTACGCGAGTTTTGTTGAAGTGCGTATTTAAAAGTTAGGTAATTTTCTCTCGTGATAAAAATGATGTAATTTCAACAAAATCTTGGGCGCTCAATATGAGTAGCTGGATAATATCAGTCAAGGTTAGGTTGGTCTGTTGTATCACTCTTTTAGTTTTGTTTCACATATTACGTACCCAGCAACTTTTATTTGTGCACTAGAACATGTGAATTATTAAAACATATAGATCTTAGTCATTTGCGAAACTACTTTGTATTCTGTGTTTTCGATTGGAAGCCGAAGCATTTGCCATTCCGGTTTCGTGTTCACATCCATGAAGGATATAATCCCAATCGTGAAGAAATTATTCAATTTGTTTTGACGGAGTGCGTTTTTCCAATTTCAATTTTTAATTTAGGTAAATAATAGGGGGAAGTATTTTCGAATGCACTGATAGAGATTCCTATCATATTTACTTTCACTCAACCTGATATTTTTTATAATTTATGATATCCAACTTTTTTCAAATTTGATTTTTCTTTATGTAGTAATGTTGGTTAAACTGTTTTATTCTAGTAGTAGGGGTGGTTAAAGTATCTGTGTCCCTGGTCGCGGTTTCTAATTCTTCCGAGGGCACAGGTGCTAGTGGTCGTCTTTGTTGTTGTTATCACGCTCTTTGTAAATGACCGATAACGACAGCTATTTGAGAAAATAAATATTACTTGTCATTATGTATTTACGAAAAGTCGTTGTTTGGGAGATCGAATGTGATTATTGACTGTTTTTCGTAAAAAAGGTTTTGAAAAACACCGATCGGCCGGTGTGGTTGATAAGAAAGAATGTTATGTGCATAATGTATTTTGAGGAAATGCGTTTTTTTAGTACTGAAAGGTCGACAAGAATTATTTGTCTACGAGCTGAATTTCTCAGCCATAATTAGGCTCTTTTCATCAAAGGGTTAGCAGATCGAGGAAAAAGATGTGCGATGGAAAGGCGTTTGAGAGGCATATTAAAAAATATGGCTTTAACGGCGCACTTCTTTCCAAAGTGATTTCGAAGATAGGTTTGGGCGGGAGTTTGAGGATAGGTTCAACAGAAGCAGTTCCATTTGCGTAGAAAAAAGAAACCGGCGATTTATATTCGTGCGTGCGTGTGCTTTTGCATGCATGAATGCGTGCGTGAGCATGCACTTCTCGTATAATGGCTCCAGCGATTGAGTAACAAGGCATAAAACCTCTCTTTTACGAGTGACGCGGAATCGGCCTGGCTCGTTGTTTTGTGAGCGGTTGCGCGTGCTCGAATCTTCCGAGAACCACTGGAGCTATTTGAAAGAGAAACTCTATCGCTGCCGCTTTCCTCTGTCTGCTACTTCCGTTGTCGTCAGTGTGCCCGAAATCGACAGTAAAATGAGGCGTGGCGCGATTTTAAATTTATATCGATATGTATGTCGTCTTTTTTTGCCTGCGGTGTACGGATTCATGCTTCGGTGGTCTCGGAATGCAATGAATTGGAGTATAGTTTCGTTTACTTTAAAAATATTTGATTCGGGAATGTGATTAGGAAACGTAGGTATATCGATACGAGTTAGAAGGAAAGTTTCCGATATTCAATACGTACGGCACCTCCCAAACGCATACATTGTATCGCGTATAGTATGTGTGTCTCAGCATTCTGACGTTGAAATTGGCTCATATAATCAAATAGCGGGACAAGACATCCTGGAATTATATTTACGACATTATTACTGTCGAATGTCGTTCATTCTTTTAGATCAGTAGTTTCCAACCTCGTGCTTGCGGGCATCTATGTGCTGTCGGGCATCTATGTGCTCTCGGGCATCTATGTGCTTGCGGGCATCTATGTGCTCTCGTGCTCTTTCCTTCTACTCTGCCTAAAATCGCTTTTCCTCGCATTTGTTCGTTTTTTCTTTCTATACCATTTAAAGAACAGTATTAGTAACTTCGACGTTCGTTTGGTTTTATCTGTGGTTATTCCTATTTTTAAAAAATTATGGTTAACCTCGCTTGATATTCTTAAAAATTACTTGGTGCTCACCACATCGAAAAGGTTGGGAATCCCTCATTTAGATTGATGCACATGCTATGAAAGGATCATAAGCCAAAGGTGATTATTTTAACATTAGATTCATTCAAAACTTACCGAAAAACTTACTTCTGCCGCCTGTCGTGGGCTGGGGCCGAGCACCAAACGTCCGGAAGCTGGATTTTTTAAATAAGCGGTGGAAAGGAAAGATGACTTGCAGCCACGCCGAAATTCTACGTCAAAACTCGTGGCTAGATGAGAGCATGTTCTACGTTCTGTGAATCGGCGATTCTTATCACGCCTGGGAATCGCTTTGTTAAACTACGATTAACGGTTCGTCCTGGTCTCCAGTATTTTGGCTCTCTTGACCCGTCAAGGGTCATCGGTTCCACTTTGATCATTGTGGAGGCGCTTAATTGGTGCAAAAGGATTCTCTGGTGATGGGAACATCGGTACGGAAACATCGTCTGGAACGGTGTTAATCCGATACCATACCGTCCAATATTTGCGTCGTTCATACACGATGTAAATTGTATTCATTACGATTTAGCCTTGGCGGTCACTATTTTATTGTCTTCAGATTCGTATAAACACATTATTTTACATCTCTGCATGCATGTCTTTAGGTTATAAGGTTCTTTGTGTGTGCCTTTTGCACAACACTAATACCTCTTACCATCAAATGCCGTTATTCCATTACTGGGCTTATCGGTTTGATTAAATTAGATTTGTCGTACAATCATCGTATTGTATTAAGTAAAGTCTAACTTGAGCTCTAACAACAAAGGAGGGGGTGACGTTACCAAATCACACCCAAGAAGTGGCCGAATGGAAAGATAATGATAGCTGTTTGATTGTCAGAGCTCAAGTTATACCTCGCCGACTCTACCTTGCCTCAAGGGATGTTGTTAGAGTTGCCCTCTCCCCATCTCTCACAGCAAATCACGTAGACGAGTCCTTTGCTGATTGTAAGGGCTTTCCCTCCTTTCCTCCTCTCCCAACTCTCGTGCATACAATCTTAAGATACTTGCCGCTATGCATAGAAACATTTCATAGTCTCTTTACGAAGCAATCCGCAGGTCGTCTCTCATCTCAGACATCATGTAGAGAGAAGGGAGGACTCCACCTCTCGGCTATTTTTAGACCTCTTGCCCAGTCAGTGATTCAATGGACAATGGGGGAGGATGTAAGAAAAAGGGGTGGTGTGTGCGGGAGAATTGGAGAGGCAGGGAGTGTGAGTGAGAGACACTACTGGTTTGTTCCTTTTTTGTAGCGTTTCCGCTCTCTCTCTCTCTCCTTCTCTCTTCTTGACCTTCTCGCATCAGGAGGTCGTGGAGCCCCCTTCCACCCTCCACTCTCACCCTCCACTCTCACCCTCTCCTCTCGTCCGTTTGCCTTTGAAGCAATCGTAGTTAATCGCGCTCAATTTCTGACTCCTTTAATGTGCGAGGCAGCCCTCATCCCCTTTGCCACTGTGTAGCCGCTGTCGGGGACGGGGGTTGGGACGGGGATTGTGGCGAGGGTTGGGGCGGGGGTTGGGGCGGGGGTTGGGGCGGGGGTTGGGGCGGGGGTTGGGGCGGGGGTTGTGGCGGGGGTTGGGGCGGGGGTTGGGACGGGGGTTGGGGCGGGAGTTCGGGCGGGGGTTGGAGCGGGTTTGTAGCGGGGGTTGGAGCGGGGTTGGAGCGGGGGTTAAAGCGAGGCGGTCGTGCGTGGAAAGAGGTGGAGGGAATTGTGATAGGGAGGGCGACAGAAGTTGGAAATGGGTGGTCTGGGGGGCGGAGGAAGTTTGTAGTGTTGGGGTGGAAAGATTATGCACTCCGTATGCTGCTTGGATTCGGATGCTCTCTACCATTCGTGATGGGATAAATCAGTGCAATTGCATGCTTCCAACGACTGCTTCTCTTAGGCGTGGATTTTTTTTATTCTTTAATATAGCCGCGGTCGCTTTATGGGTGTTGCGGATTAGGATATGCGTCTCGTGTTTGAGGAGCGTATGTTCGGTGTTGGACTACGGGTGAAGAATTATCGAGATCGAAGTCGTTAAATGGAGTGCACGCATTGAGAGATGATGTAACGCTTGTGGGTTGCTATTTATTGTCAGTTAATATGTAATGCAGTAGGGTGCCGATTTTCTGAATATTATTCCGCAACAGAACAGGATTTGGCCACGGAGAGCAGTAAAAAACCTTCAGTTTCTGAAATCTTAAATCAGTTATTTTTAATATAATGCAACACATTTGGTCGTTTTTATCTGCCGCATTACGCTACAATATCTCTATAACCGTTTTAAAAATGTAATATAATAGCATATGAACATCTACTTCATTTGTCAATGGATTCCTTTGTGGCTCGATTATCTCGACAAATCGATAATTCGATCCGGTCCTTCCAGAGTTATTTCTGGTAATCATCGCTTTCTTTATTTTACTGAGAAAAATTTCCAATCTTTCTCTATAATTTCGTTCTGTCCAATCAGTAGATAGACATTTCCCACAAAATTAACTAATTAATTAAATTAAACTAATAGTTGATAAAAATGTGCTAATTTAATAACATTTTCCCTGAAGAAATGGCGAAAACTCTTTTAAACCAGGCACATCGAAAAATAACATTCGCGCCAACGGGAAGCTCCCTATTTGGAGGTAGCAAATTCGAAGATTCCGGAAATTCCGTTGAAAATTTAATTCGGTTTCACAGCCAAACTTAAAAGTATGGAGGAGGGCAGTGCGAATGGAGTGGCGTTCTCCCGGAAATAGAACGTATCCAGGGATGGAATTTAAATGTAGGCATGGAGAGTGGGTTTTGTGTCACTGAAAGGGGTCCAGAGATCAGATATCCTTACCCGTACCCTTACGTCGTGATCGGATCGGGAGCGAGGAGACATATATAACCTCGAGAACGCTCGCCTTGAAACTATCCTCGAGCGAGGAGGATGAGACGCCAGGAAATTTTCCACCTTCCTTTCTTGATAAGGGAAAAATAATCAGTTTTTTTATTGGGGCGTGGTTTATGACGTCCGAGTATCTTGGGAGTTAGTTGTTCGAGAAATGATAAGTGCACGGTCATGGAGGCGCATTGAAACGAACTATCAAGGTACGTGCTATGAACAACACATTTTCCTGTCACGTCTTTTACCAGTTTCCTCGCGTTTAATTCGGAATATTTCATATTATAAATTACGTCCACTTCGGCTATCATTATATCTCGGCTTAAATCGAAAATTTGCATGGTGTCATTACTCTTTTTTTCGGTTGTTGTTTTTTATTCACTTATCTGCACAATTTTGTCTGTCGTTGCATAGAGATATACGATAGTTAATTGTTTTTCATAATTATTTCTATTCTTTAAAGCTGCTTGGATATATTTATGTGGGTGTACACACGTACGTAAGGGCATTTATTCACGGGAACTCGCGCGCGTGCAAGTTTACACGAATGTCTGAAACAGTGATTTGTGACGGATTTCGCGGTGAAGCGTTTGTAACCTGTTATTCTTCGAAAATACCTAGGCTATTTGGAGCACGTCGTGAGAACTAGCTGGCAGTCCATATGTCAGAGCAGTATACCGGGGTGGCGTAACTATCGGGTTAGTAATGCAACATAATGGGACTTTCACTTATCGAGCGAACGATTTTACGTTGCAAATTGTACGGATTGAAGTTCTATTACTATACATTTTGCACGAATTAACCTGGTGATCAGTGCTTCAACTAATGCTAAAAAAATAATGGGCATCATTAATTAGTACGCTGTTTGAATTGAAGGTATATTTAGCTCGTAATCATAAAGATGCTGAAAAAATAAGAGTATGTATCAACTGTATATTAGCCGCCTTCATTCATCGATATTTCTTTCAGGTAAGAACAGATTGATCATAATCAGCGGTCGATGAAATGCCATTGAAATATCCAACTGCTTCCTACTTATAACGCACTAGTGACTTCGCTGCGTCGAACTGGGTTATATTTATCATTTGTTTGTTACAAGACATAAACTGTGATCTTAAATTCATGCTTTAAAGTACTGTTTCGTAAAACGAGTCAATTGGATTTGATTTTATTAACGAAATCGAATTGAGAGGCTATTCAATCCGCCAAAGAATTTAAAAATAAAGTATTCAACAAAAGTTATTCCCTCTTGAAATCGGTGGCGTAATCTGTATGCTTTTAATTTTAGTACAAGCGATTTATTTGTGATACTACTTATGGTTTCATACCGATTGATTCGATGTGGATGTCGCGTTCAATAGTAAAAATTTCAGATAAGCCTCCTAAAAAATTTAACCGGTTTAGCAGTCGCGGAGATTCTTAGGAACCGTCGTCTTCTGCTCGCTAGAAGCAGTCTTTCAACGTCGATAGATAAGAGTGGTCAGGGCAGGTAATCGCGCCGTTTTGCCACGTGGATCTAATTTTGTACGAGTTGGACGCCCACGTGTGCGACAACTCATCGGTTCTTTTATTTTACGGGCGGCGACGCAGCGCTAGAATTGTCTCTCACGCTATTGTATATAAATTTCGGCGTAGTTAATGCGCTTGGCGCACTTAGTACCAGTTCGTAAGTTTTGGCATTTAAAATCCTTCACGGTGGGTGTTTTTTGCGCAACGGTCCGTGTGCATTTTGGTTGCAGCTGCTTCTTCGTCTCTTGCGCAGTTATCTTTTTCTAAATTGGTCGACGGAGGACGTGCCAGTCTTATACTCGGCGATGGCAATTTTTTTTAAAGCCTCCAAGCGGAACGAAGCAGGAAAAATTCGTCAGCGGCCGCCGTCCATGTGTTCCCGCTCACTTACTTGCTACTCTCCCTGGACGTTTTATTCGCGGTAATGGCGAAGTGTCTTCTCTCGGAAGAGAGTGAGGGAGTTAATCATTCTATCATTTGTCTCACTTGGTCTGATTCGGCGATGCCATTTCCTCCATTTTTTAAGATAGCCGCGATTGCAGGAAAGATGTTCCCATTTATTCTTGCTTTCTTGTTTCGAGTCTTTAGAATTGGCTTTTCCTCATCCGTCTACTTAACAAATTTTTTAAAACACCTTTTAATTGTTTTTTTTTCTGAATACTTAAATGTGTGTGTATACACATTCAAACGTACACTCATAAAAAGGAAAGGCAAACGACAATAATTAGGGTAAGAATAAGTCCCTGTGGATATAATGTCAAAATGGAGGATCTCTGCTGATACACAGGAGATGATTAGTGAGCTTTTCGGATGCAGCCAATCGGCTACGGAGTGTGTGGTTATATGCGCCAACGGGGAAAATAAAGAAAGATATACGTAAGAAATTATGCTATACATGAAGTATCTCTTTGTAAGGAGCAGAAACATGGGCACTGAGGAAATACTAATATTTGAAATACTTGGATAGATTCTAAATATGGGCATGGAGAACAATGTTGAAGATAAAATTGGCAGATAGGATGAAAAACGACGAAATACTAAGACGAATAGGAAAAAAGCGAATGATTATACATACTATAAGAAAGAGGAAGGCGAACTGGATTGGACATTACCTTAGGAGAGAGAGAGAGAGCATGATTAAAGACGTGTTAAAAGAAAACTGGAGGGAAAAAGAGTAAGTAAAAAAGGCAAGGAAAAAAGGCAAAGGTTTCGGCTGATACACGACTTGAAAGGGAAAGAGGACTAACAGTAAATGAAGAAGAATGCGAAAAGCAGGAGTTTGTGGAGAGAGACGTTTAACCAATAATAATCACTGATTTGTCTACGGGCAGGTTAATTATGACTCTCGTTTAAAAATTGCCTTTTGAAATGAATGGACAGGATGAACTTAATATGGCAGCAGTAAATTTAACTGATAAAAATTTTAAAATCATCATACCTAAATGTTAATACATGTTTTTTGTGTGTTTATACGCGTAATTTCAGTGAATCAAAAATGAGATGTTTCCTTGACATCACTACTGGCATACCATTTTTCAGTTCTTAGACATTATACTAACAAGGGAAGCCCCCAAGGTGTGACACTCGCATCGAATTGAGACTTTGCAGAATGAAAGTATATGTAAAATAACGGACTACTATTTCTACCTAGGTGCCAACTCGACGTCGTTTACGAGAAAATGTCCTTTGAAAATCGCGATCCGAGAGTCAACGTAATAAGAACGTTAAAAGTCCTTGCGTTATTATCTAGGGGCGTTGGTCTAGTGGAAACGAGTTGGATTTCAAATATTTTTGCCGGGGTTCGATTCCCGAAGGGACCAGAATTTTTTTCTGATTTTTTAAAAAGTTTTTTTCGCGATTTCCAGCATATCGTCGATAAAACTTGCACAACATTTTAAAAATTTATTCCATGCATTATAACTACTATTTTCTTCATCGTAATTCTTCACTGTAATTCTTCACCGTAATTCTTCACGAACATAATTTTATGGACCACTACCCATTCGCTTTACCATCATGATCAATACATGACGAGATTTGAAAGAAGGAATGCAGAACAATGCACCGAAATAACCCAACAATATTGTGATATAATGCCAATTATAATTATAATGGTAATAATTGACACCAGCAACCGATTTATCATAATGAACAATACATGACGAGATTTGAAAGGAGAAATAAAGGACAATGCATCGAAATAACCCAACAGTATTATGATATTATTTCAATTATAATGAAATAATTGACACCTGCAAATGATAATGAATCCCTAAACAACAACGCCGTAACTTTAATAACAACATTATAAGATGACTAGACGCAGTTTTTCGTGGCCTTTTTAGCAGACGTCCTTCAACGTCAGAATATTGCCGAGCGATTTATTGTTAGAGGGCACATTTTGGAGTGGCGATTGGAATTGTTTGTCTTTGTTCGTGTTTAGCGAGTGAACTTCAGTTTTTGGGGCAATAAAAACTGCATTACGATGAAGAAAATAGTAGTTATAATGCATGGAATAAATTTTTTTTAAATGTTGTGCAAGTTTTATCGACGATATGCTGAAAATCGCGAAAAAAAACTTTAAAAAAATCAGAAAAAAATTCTGATCCCTTCGGGAATCGAACCCCGGCTAAAAATATTTGAAATCCAGCACGTTTCCCCTAGACCAACGCCCCTAGATAATAATGGAATGACTTTTAATGTTCTTATTACCTTGACTCTCGGATCGCGATTTTCAAAGGACATTTTCTCGTAAACGACGTCGAGTTGGCACCTAGGTAGAAATAGGAGTCAGTTATTTTACATATACTTTCATTCTGCAAAGTCTCAATCCTATGCGAGTGCCACACCTTGGGGGCTTCCCTTGTAAGCCATTAATAGTTATATTTTTTGCATGATTGCATAAGGCGTAAAGAACGCCTCTGCATCGCATGTATGCACGCATGATGTGTGCATCTTTCCTCTTTTTCTCTCTCCCATAATCTGTAAGGTATCGATTAAAAAGTTTATTCGGATAGAGGACAATATTTACCACAAAAAGTCCGCGAGACCTTATAATTATGACTTCTAGTTTTGGAGATAAAAACTCGATAAAGTCTCAAGCAAAATATCGCATATTTTATTTACATCGCGGTCAATACAACGATTTTATCGGCATACAACAATTAAAACACCAGTTTTCTATCTCAAGCTCCTATACGATCTGCGAGGTATATACTAAACATTTTATTCGAACAGAGGACAACATTTACCACAAAAATGTCCGCTATGCCATATAATTCAGACTTGTAATTTCGGAGATAAAATTTCGAGAACCGCTCGGTACCCTTTTATACGCATTTCTCATTAAGAACGCCTTTGAAATCTCTGTCTTCCATTTATGGAGTATACTTTTCCTTCATGTTCCACGAAAAATAATAGCGGGAAGAAACTACGGTAACTTTTAGCAAAGCAAACGCTAATTATCTGTGAATGTACTTCATTGTTGAATATGGAGCATTTTAAGCTAAGCGGTAAATTATATAATTCTCCCAAGTGTTGTCATGTAAGTATTTGTAAGAATGGGTTGCAACTGATAAGAGAGAGAGAGAGAGAGAGGTAGGAAAACTGAAGCAGGCATTTTTTTGTGGTTGCACTATCGAAGAAAAATTAGAAGAAACAAAAGGAAGAGAAAGGGTTTCAAGTGATGGACGAACTGAAGAACTGGGGTTATCAACAAATGCCGAAGGCTAGTGGAATGATGGGACGATGTGGAGAACGCGGTTTAAACTTTTAATCTCGGATCTACCCGCGGACAGACTGCCACTAATGATGATGATGATCGTACATATAAACCCGGGTCTGTGTAAGAATGGCT
Source organism: Tanypteryx hageni (assembly GCA_028673005.1). NCBI lineage: Eukaryota > Metazoa > Arthropoda > Insecta > Odonata > Petaluridae > Tanypteryx > Tanypteryx hageni. The sequence continues at coordinate 95,008,168 of CM054115.1, forward strand.
TTTCAATGGTATGCCTTTAGTGCTCTGCCCTAAACCGCAAGACAGTGGTGGGCAACTTTTTCTACTTGGTGGGCCGCATTGGTGGCAGTGAAGACTTCGGTGGGCCGCACTGGAAATTTTCGATGCTTCGGCGGACTGTATCAAAATTAAATCGGAAGTTAATCAGAGATTCCTAGGCACCATATGAATGAAAATAAAGTTAAAATTAGTTTTATAGGGTTAACATTACAGTATTATGAGTCATGGTGGAATTGAATCTTAGAAATATCTTCGAGAAAAGATCAAAAACAAAATTAAAAAGAACATATTTGAATTGAGAAATATTTATTAAGAGGTCTCAATTTAATGCTAGACATTTTAACACGTTTTGCTAGTTATAAAATAACGTTTGGTGGGCAAATAAAAATAAAAATGAAAAAGTGTTGAAAACTACGAACCACTGGTGGTGGGCCGCATGAAAGTGCTAAGAGGGCCGCAGGTTGGGCTCCTTTCGTTTTAATCAAGATAATCGTTTTCGATTTCAATTTTATTATTTTTTCTTTTGCGTAGTTACGGTTTTTATACATCCCATCGTTCGCTGCGATTCCTCGGATGCAGCGCATGCGATCGAATGGATTTGACCTTGTTTAATGTTCGGTGTTGAGCTGCTCGTCGACTCTCTCTCTCTTTCTCTCTCACCCTCAATCCTCCTTCCGTCTCTCTTTCTTGTTCTCTCTCTCTCTCTCTCTCTCTCTCTCTCTCTCTCGTAGAGGGCAATCTCCGTGTCTTTTTGTCACTCGTCTTTCCCTCTCTTTCCACGAAGAGATTGGGAGTTTTAACATTCATAGTTAAATTTGAAAAAAAGATCATCAAGGACGCCCATCGAGACCGAAAAAATTGAAAGTGAAAGATAGAGATACGCGAGGTGCGCATTGCTACGGTAAATTGTAAGTTCTTCTTCGTTCGCCGATTTCAAAGAAACGGCCCGGGTTTAGGGAGCCGTCCTTCCCCCCCCCCCCCCCCCCACCCCGCACTGCATAAATGGGAACGTGCCTCCAGCCCAGTGCTTCCCAAACTATGGCCCGCGGACCATTTGTGGTCCGCGAAGGTTTCCAAAACGTAATTTTTTAGAATGAACCGCATATTTAGTTGAATTGATTTTTAGGAAAATTTAATCGATTCTTACACTATCACAGGTATTCAATACTTGATTAATGTAGCTAGTTAACTTAAAGATTATTCTACTCCTTCATATTTCCCGATTCCACCTCTCTACAGTCAATAACTTACACTTAATGATTTAGTGAAACGTAGTTACAGTAAGTACGTTTGTGTAAGAAATGAGGTGGTCCGCAGGGCCTGTAGGGTTGCTGTAGTGGTCCGCGGAGCTCAAAAATTTTGGAAGAACTGCTGTAGCCTGTTCATAAAACATTGGCGCTCGCATGGTTCAAGTGGTAAAGATGTAATGAATAAATCTAGTCATGGAACAGAAATTTAACCAGAGTAAAAGACAAAAACTGGCTCTTGGAGGGAGGGGTTAACAACCCCCCTCACCTTAGATACGCCACTGCTTCCATGGATGGAGCTTCAATGGTTTGTATTATGAAAGAAAGAGCGTATGGAGGAATGGAAGTGATTCCAAGCTTGTAGAAGAATGATGAATAAATTTCAATGAATTAACTTTTAATATGTGCAGTAGGAGAATTCGTAAATAAGTATGTACCAGAATTTTACATTATCTCCGCCGGACTAGAAACGTTTTGATTAGAATGTAGGTCAAATTAAGGATTGAGATTGGAAATTTGAAGCCACCGCTTAAACAACAACATAACCAGAACTATTTACTAAATATAGCCATGTACTTGTTTATTTTTTTTCGGAATAGGATTAATCGCAAAAGATAGTTAAAAGTACCTTTGGTTTTCCTTCATTTACTGATGATATTTCCTGGGATTTAAATTTTTTTAATACTTTTTTGTCTTTTCCGTACTTCATATAGTTTTTAGCAGTTTTTTTTTAATAGCTCACGTATTCGGTTTGTTTGTCTGTCGATCTATTTTTCTAACCCATTAGTTTCAATTCTACCCCAGTAAGAAAAGCATGGTATTACAAATTTGCATTTTTATATTAGTTAAAATTAAGATAGGAGCTCGGGACATGAACATTTCTGTAGTTGCAAGACAGGTTTATATTTTTTGGAAACAGAAATCAAATTCGTGTCGTATGCGAGCGGTCAATTGCTTTTCTCCAAGAAAGAGGAAAACATTTACGATTTTTAACAATGGGAAATAAAACTGCCACAGCAGACACACATAATTACATAGCATTGATATATAATGCTTTTAAAGGGCCTTTTAGACTATAATACGAGGCCGTCGATCTCGACCGAAGATGTAATCTTATGATGACATCATAATCCCAAAACAAGGAAAAAAGCGCCATATTTAATTTGTTCTGCAATTCTTCCCTCACTTGTTAAGTTTATTTGATCGCATTAATTTCGTCTAGTTTTCACGTACTGCTTAATTTCGATGATTTCACGTCGAGATTCATCTATTATGCACGCAATAAGATAAGAGGTTTTCATCACATAGTTACTGAGGAATGTCTGAGAAGCCAACCGCGTAATAGCTTTGGACAGTTGCATAAGTTGATGTGGAAGACTGGGACGCCACGATGGTCAATCGCTCTTCTTTTTTCTCCTCTTGCCACCCCTTTCTTTCCGGAACCGTCCGTTCATTTTTATTCGAACTGGCAGCTCCTCTCCTTCCCCATTTTTCTCAGCAGGGGGAGGGTGCGGTCATCGGGTCGCCATCTCTTGATTGCCGAGCCACCGAAAAATATGACAGCTGTTTTATAACTAGATCAAGGTCTTTTCTCCCATGTGCATTTTGTGTGATATGCTGAACGAAGGCAGCGTAAGATTGGAATATGTCCAATAGTGTAAAAAATTGCATGTAGTGACGTTTGATTGTTTATCGTCACGAAATTGGATTTTGCATAAATTTCTTTGGTGGAAACCTGAGCAATTGTCATTCTGAAGCGACTGGAATGTTTTTCAAGTTGTGACGGAATGCAGGTAAGTTTGTCTGGCGGCGAATTTTATTTACAGGTAACTCTCGTTCAACGAACGTTCGTTGAGCGAAGGTTCGCTTTAGCGTATGAATTGAATTTTATAGCTTTACTTTTCGCCGAAAATTCTGTTCACTTTAACGAACTAAATAACATGTATCCAGCTCAGATCGAAGAAACTCGGATGTTTACGAATGCTCTTGGGGACACAAAGACCGTCTTGTTTACCATTTGATTCTTCGTGTGTTCTTTTTACCATGCATTTTTCCTATCGCCTGCATTTCTTGAGAGGCTTATTATGACGTCACCGAACGTGCTGTTTGTTACTCAAATATACTTACAAATATCCACTTAGACTTCAAGAACCTCTTGTGTACGGGGAAGTACACTAAGCAGTGTTTCCCGCAGCCATTTTATGCTTCAGTCTGTGACTTGGATTGACTACGTTCGGTCGCATTCGTTTTCTCGCGGTTCATACATAATCGTTACATCACGAGGATTTGTTTTCAAGCCATTGCCGTGGCCACATTTATCGTATTTGCCCTTGCTGTGAATCCTTTATAAACATTTTCTTATTTTTTACCCATCAATCGACAATGAATTTAATCACGGTCGTTCGACGAATTTCCGTTTTACGATCGCTTTTCAGGAACGCATGTCGTTCGTTGAACGAGAGTTCCCCGAATTCATTGATTTACTGTGACAATGAAAAGCTTTTAAAAATCTTATTTGGAACGTATAATATCCGAATAAAATTCACGAATAATATTTTCTTGTGTATTTGGAATCAATAAATAAATCGTCTTTTAAACATGTTCGTTTTGCTCTTAGAGAGTTGGTGGAAGCCAGTAAACAGCATGCTTTTGTTTTAATCTTGAAACTTAACCATTGGTCCTGTTTTGATTTTTATTCGTTGTTAATGATCCAACTAACGAGTGTTTTAAATAAACAACTCCAGTGTTTAACTAAAACACCCTGACGTTTGTTTTTCCCTCTTTTCACACTTTTAATTAAACTTTTTATGCGAGGTCGCGCTTATGTGTTAAAATGTGATTAAGATGCCACGCTGTACATTTTTAGAACGAGGAAATCTCTTTGCATAGGTATCTCTTGTGTTTTCCAACGACCATAGTCTCCAGATTCTGTACATTTTGTCTGGCATTTGCAGGAAGATTTGAGTTCAAATATTGATAGATGCACAATAAGGACAAAAAAATTGTGAGGTTTAGGAAATATTCTTTTGTGATTTTCTCAATTATACCTGGCAGATATCCATAGATATTCGAGTGGCCTTAATTGGCTGTTTGACTTTTACGACTCTCTCCGCGGCTTCTCTCGCACTCGGCGTGATAGTTCTCGCACCAGTGATAGAATCATCATCATCATCATCATGCTTCTGTCCGAAGACAGGTTTTAACTGAATCGCTGCCTCCATTTCTCTCTCTCCCTAGAAGCCTCTTTTATACCTCTATAAGTAGTATATCCCTGCTTTATATTATCTAATATTCCTATTCTTTTTCTCCCTCTTCCTCTTTTTCCACTAATTTTTCCTTCTAAGATCGTCCTTTGTAAACACTGTCTTCTCAATATGTGCCCTATCCAATTTGCTTTTCTTTTCCTGATTGTTTTTATTAGCATCCTATCTTCTCCCACCATTTCTAATACTTCTTCGTTTCTCTTCCTCTCTGTCCATTTCACTTTCATCATTCTTCTCCATACCCACATCTCAAAACTTTCTAAATATTTTTCCTCCTTTCTCCTTATCGTCCACGTCTCTGCACCATAAAGAGCTATGCTCCATATGTAGCATTTTGCTAATTTCTTCCTTGTTTCTAGATTTATTTTCTTGCTTGTGAGAAGCTCCTTCTTCTCGTTAAATGCTGCTTTTGCCATTGCAATCCTACTTCTGATGTCCTGTGTACTACTTCCATCCTGTGCTAAAATACTGCCGAGATATTTGAAACTACTTACTTGTTCCAATTTTTGGCCATTTACCATTATATTTAATTCTTTATGTTCCTTTGAAACCACCATGACTTTCGTTTTTTCTGTATTGATCTTCATTCCATATTGTTGGCCAACCTCAACTAGTCTGTCTGTCATCCTCTGAAGCTCTTTCTCGCCTTCTGCTATTAAGCCCTGATCATCTGCGTATTTAATGTTGGTAATACTTTCACCTCCTATCTTAAATCCTTTCTCTTCCATCAACGCTTCTTCTGTTATTGTTTCTGCATACATATTAAATATCGCTGGTGAAATAGGACAACCCTGCCTCACTCCCCTCCCTATTGAAGTACTTTCTGTTTCTTCTCCTTCAACCCTGACTCTAATCTTTTGATCAAAGTAAAGGTTTTTAAGCAGTCTTTTATCTTTCCAATCTATTCCTATTTTGTTTAAAATACCCAGCATCTTATCCCATTTCACTCGGTCAAAAGCTTTCTCCCAATCTACAAAACAAAAATACATATCTTTATTGACTTCTAGCGCTCTTTCTATCATCATCCTCATACATCCTATAGCATCTCTAGTCCCCCTTCCTCTTCTAAAACCAAACTGATTATCTTGCAGCTCCTTTTCTATTTTACATTCAATTCTTTTGGTTATTATTCTGGTTAGAACTTTAGCTGTATGAGAAATTAAACTAATAGTTCTGTAATCCTTACAAAATTTTGCATTGTTCTTTTTCTCCAGTGGTACCATCACAACATCTAAAAAATCTTCAGGCCATACGCCAGTATCATATACTTGGTTAAAAAATTTTGTGAGTTGCTTAACTGCTTTAGACCCCAAAACCTTAAGAACGTCCACGGGTATATCATCACTCCCAACTGCCTTTCTTCTTTTCATGTCATCAATTGCTCTTTTAACTTCAGAGTCGAGAATACTTTGTCCTAGCTGATCTTCTTCAACATCCTCTTCTTCATTTAATTCAATATTTCTTGGCTTTCCTTCTTTGTCATACAGAACCTCAATGTATTCTTTCCAGACATTCTTTACATTGTCTGGCTCCGATACTATTTTACCACTTTTTTCATGATTCCTTTACGTCCTATCTTTCTTGCTTTTTTCTTGAATAGTTCCCTTGCTTTGCTATACATGAGGTCTGTTCTACAAATTCTTTCACATTCGACAATCTCCTCGCATTTCTCATTTATCCACTGTTCTCTGGCTTTATCTGTTTCCCTTCTTAAAGCATTATTTAACTCCTTGTACTTTCTTTGGCCTTCTTCAGTGTTTATGTTCTTCCACTTTCTCCGCTCTTCCATTTTTTGCAGCATGGCTGCTGTGATCCAGGGTTTTTTGTTTCTTTCACCCGTTATCTTTCCTACCTTCTTTTCCATTACATCTTTAATGTTGCTATGGATGTATCTCCACTCCTCATCTACATTCTTCCTATTTTCTTCATCTCTCTCCCCCAACCTTTCCTCCAGCTCAGTCATGATAGCCTCCTTGTTTTTAAGGAGTTCCTCTAAGTTCCATTTCTTGTTAACTCTTACGTTTCTCTTAACGCTCTTCAGTCTACATTGTATATTTGCCACCAAAAGGTTGTGGTCAGAATCGATATCTGCCCCTGGTAGTGTTTTCACATTTTTAATGCTATTTCTAAATCTTTCATTGACTAGTATGTAATCTATCTGGTATCGTCTCTGGTCTCCTGGGCTTCTCCATGTGTAAAGTCTCCGCTGGTGATGCTTAAACCATGTATTAGTTACAATTAATCTATTTCTATGGCAGAATTCCACAAGTTTATCCCCTCTTTCATTTCTCTTCCCTAGTCCATATTTTCCCACTATGTTATCTTCCTGTCCCTCTCCGACTACACTGTTCCAATCTCCCATTACTATGGTGGTGATCCTTCCTTTTCCCTCCTCCTCCAATATCTCCATAATCTGTTCATAGATTTCATCTACTTCGTCGTCGCCAGCATTAGTCGTTGGCATATACACTTGAATTATAAGCATTTCCACTGGCTCCATCTGAAGTTTTACGGCTATTAATCTATCATTAACTGTCACTACCTTGCTAATTCTTTCAGCTATCTCTTTTCTCATTATAATCCCCACTCCCCTTTCCTTTTTCTCCCCTCCTGAGTAAATAATCTTAAATTCGTCTGAATTTATCTCGCCTTCTCCTTCCCACCGAACTTCACTAAGACCTGCTATACCTACATTATTCCTTCTCATTTCCCTTTTTATGTTCTCTAGTTTACCCCCTGAATTCATAGTCCTAACATTCCATGTGCCTATTCTTAATTTCTCACCACTTGCTTTCCTATTAATGTTAAATTTCCTCTGTGCATCCCCTAGGGTAGTCCCCACCCGGAGATCCGATTGGGGGACTATTTTACCTCCGGAATATTTTACCCCAGAAAGATCCATAGAGGTATTTCAGCTTTTCAGCCTATCATGGGAAATATAATGAGGTAGTTTCCCCTTGCTTTCCTCATCGCAGTTTCACAGAGTGATTACCCATCTGTAGCTGTTCAGATCCACATGATCACCACCTACAGAGGTACTGTGCAAGCTGCTGCCCTTGCACAGGGGGATGTAAAACCCCCAAGACTGCTTCTTAGTCTGACTCTTCCCCTCAGACCTTTCCGGCTTGGATGGTCCTACCAGGAGAATTATCTCCCGCCGGCATAGCTCTTTGGTTCGTAAGAGTACACAAACCCTCCCACCTCTGTAAGGTTATGCAGTCCTTAGGGAGGAGTGATAGAATAACCAAGTTAATTGTTATTCGGACGCTGATGCTCGCGAAACTTCTAATGCGGTCGGCCACACAGTCAGTTCCTCCCTGCGAGATTAGGTTGAATTTTTATGTTTTTCCTTACCTGCATAATTATCCGCCGCGTAGTATTTCTCACACATCACCTATAAACATTACAACAATACATAAACGAGCGACCCCCTGTTTCTGATTTCTCAATTTATGCCCGTGTTTAAAAATAAATGAATTCAACTTTATATCCAACGCGCGGTGCACCGATCAATTTTCAGCGCCGATTCATCCTTTCTTACAATTAGAAATATTTCAACACTTTTTTACCACAAATGTCAGGAGTTACTCTTAAATTTTTGCCGTACGTATTCCCGATCCATATTTGCCTATAATCTAATTCGGTTATTGCATTTAGGTGACCGAATGTTTTTCCACTGTATGAATTACGTACGTCTTATTTCTAGATAATAGCCACATCGGCTTCTCACGTCCATTAAAAATGTCTCGATGAAGTGTAAGATGCGAAAAATCATAAATCTCGTGGCGTAAAAGTTATAATCAACGTTAAAATTGTTTCCGAAGTCTGCAGCTCCAACTCCGTAGTCCCTTGTATCATTCGTTATATTTCATTTAATCATTTTATTAAAGAGTGCCTTTGATTGCCAATTCGTTTCACTTTTTCTGAGTTACTTTCCAAATTCTATTGAGATGGCAATTTTTAAAATCGGGTAATAAACTGTACTAAAACACAAATATTGAAAGGTGTATTTAAGTTTTATTTTCCAATTTTGCCGCATGGAAGTAGATTTCCAACCGTAAGTATGCATTTGGACGATCAACCTTCCCACTCTTCCTCAAATATCTCCAAGGTTCCCTTCTCTCCCCTCAACAGGAGGTGGAAGATGGGACTTTTTAGTCTCAATCTCGCCCCAAATAAAGACCACATCAATCAATCAATCAAACATGGTACAGCATCGGCCTCCCCCACGCAACTTGCGTTCACCTTACCACGATCTCGTCCCACGCAACTCCTTCATCTCTTTTGTGCATCCGAAAATCCTCGTCTATTTCCGTCGACGCAAGAGCATTCGTCTCCACAGTCGCCGTCTTGTCTTTGGCTCCGGCTCCCACTAGTTTAATGTTTCTCCTCCCCACCTTCGTCTCTATTTCTCTCCTCCCCACCTTCGTCTCTATTTCTCTCCTCCCCACCTTCGTCTCTATTTCTCTCCTCCCCACCTTCGTCTCTATTTCTCTCTGATCCCGGTTGCCATTTTAAATGCGAGAACGACTCTCTCTTTGTCTCTCTCTCATCCTCTTTCTCTGTCAACTTTTCTAACCTAATCTTCGTTTCTCGTTTCTTCTCTCATCGCTTATACCCCGTTTCTTCCATCTATTCTGTAGTTTTTATCCATCTATGCTCTGTTTCTTGGTTTAAATTTGAAGTCTTGCTAAGAGCCAAGAATGTAGTGTTCTTTTTTTCAACACGGAATAAAGTCGGGTGAGCTGTTAATAAGTTTGTTGGTGCCCTAAATTTTCACGTTGCTATTCGGCTGTGGGTAGAAAAGCGGTGTTAAATACTTTTGAGTACATTGCCGAGGTGTTGCTATGTGCATCGGGGGTTCATCTGGGCTAATATTTTCTGCATTTCCTGATTCTTGGCTGTGTTTATCGTCAGTCACTGCTTCTTTGCTAGAAATTTGATTTTCGTCGTGATAATTATGGCATTTTTGGGTTATTTATGTTATACTGTCGCTCTCTGTCTCACTTTCTCTCGATAAATGCCATGCTGTTTGTATTTGGCTAGAATTCTCGAATCGTGGACGGGAATTAAATATTTCTACGACTTTTATTTTCAGTGAGAAAAATTCAACTTTCTTGTCTCTCATACATGACCGTATCGACGACGACAATTTTGTTATAGACGACAAATCGTGTACTTCATGCCATGAGAGGCCCGGTTACGTCCTGTACTCTCTGGTTGGCAATTTTTTTATCGCTATATATTTTAGAAGTTCCTGTCGATTCCTTGCGCACGTCTTAACCGTCTCCCGACTCTTTTTTAATCGAATCGATGAATGAAAATGGTCGGCCCCGTTGGATATCGAAGTGCGCGCAGGTGTTCTCTTCTCGCCGTGGGCGAGAGCGGCAGATTTTGATCCCGTTTGGAGCTGGCGGCGTAGGATTTATTTATGCGCCAGCGCGTATGCATGTATAGTTGTTGGTTGGTGTAAGAGGCTCTTTTATTTCATCCTCGGAGGAAGTGGTGTATCAAAATGATTTGTAAGAGATTAGATGGATAACTTCAAATATTCTTATGATGCAATACTTAAATGTATTGGTAAAGTGATCATTTAATCCTAGCCAAAATCAGTACAGCAGGCGATTGATAAACCTTGAAAATCCGTTTAAATATTGAAATAACACGAAAAGTACCTATCTTATCAGTTTTATCGCAATCCGAGTGAACAGTATAGAAAGTTTAGTATATTAACTCCATACGCTTAGGCGCATTATAAAAATTCAATTGATGGGAGAAAATTCTGCCGAAATCGAACCCGGGTCTTCAACTTTCGGATGAGATTGGAGAATGCATTCTTTGATAGTACAGAAGTCAAAACCTCAATATCTCTCTTGTTCGTTTATTCTATTTTGAAACAAATAATGGCTTTAAATTGCGATAACTATAACTTTTATATATTCAGTATCTCTATTAATTCAGTAATTTAATTTGTTTTTCATTCAGTGCGTTTTATAGAAGTTATTAATAACAAAATTATAATATTTTTATTTTTAGACATTTTGTGCGCTTTATAAAAGTTATTGACTTAAAAATTTTATTTTTATTTGTTTTATTTTTTCTTTTTAGTCTTAATGTGAAATATATAAATATGTTTATGTATTCTTCAAAAATTATCTTTATTACTAACTAGGGAGATGCCCGTTATGTAGTTGTTTTTCGCGAGTGTCCATCCATCCGATTGGCACGACTTATTTCCGTATCGTGTTTTTCATAAATTTCCTAAAAAAGTCTCCTATAGTTTCTCTATCCGTCCGTGTGGGCAGTACCTCTAGAAATCTGCAACCTGGAGAAGCAAAAGTTTTAGGAGAGGTCGATCTATAGGAGAGCTAGACATGGTAAAAAAATCCGGTTGGTCTAAGATCAGCTTCTGGGCAGTAATCGGTTTCTACTTCAGAACTTGGTTAATAGCCCAAGAATAATTCGTGCTATAAAGTTGATTTTTGCTGGGAAGCATCTATGGATAAAATGTTTGTTTGGACTTGGGCTCAAAAGAACTACTGCGAATCTTAGACTACAATTGATATCGTGTTTAAAGAATTTTATTAGTACGGATTTGAGATTTTCATTTATGAATCTTTGTTTAGTTATCATAAGCCTCTAGTTGTAACGTTGAAGAATCTTGAATAAATGAATTGTTTATCTAACATAAATATGTTTCTAGCATTCCTTAGCAAAAAAGCGTCTTAGGTAATTTTCTCTGCTATTCTTCCTTCACTGGTTTCACGTCTCACTCTTGCCCCTAGAGGCGCGGACAGTTTTGAACGGAAAGGTATTGTCAGCGATAGCATTTTTTCTGCAAGATCGCGCTGTAATCTCTTGGTGAGTGACTTAGGTCATAAAAATCCGCGCAGTGACAAATGGGAGGTGCTGGCAACTGCGCGCCGCCGCTCCTAAACTAGGATCGCACTTGTCCTCTATCGTCACGGCCCAAGAGGCGAGGAAGTGTGCGCCAATTAGAAGCAGCATCCGAGAATTATTACAGAAGTAGGCATTATGATTCACGGTTTCTATTCTGGTAGCTTCGCGGGCGCGTTACGGAAACAGGATTAATATTTCAAGACTGTGTCCGCGTTTTTATTGGCCATTGTATCTGTTACAATTCATCCGATCTCGCGGGAGATTTAGTAGTTTGATGGTACTAATCTCGAGGAAATGTGTTGCCCAGGTGTGGCTACATTCTTCACTGGTGGAGGTAAGATGAGGAGAGAGTCACTGGATCCATTCACAGTTTGCCAGAAGAGATCGGTCGATGTATAATTTATTTCATGTTTACGTAAGATATATATTTAGCACAAGAGAATAAAATGAGCAAAATCGTACGGTTTTTAAAAGGAGTCTTAGCTTTTTACGTTCGCGGATGATTATTGGTTGACTTTTACATGCATTTATTATAAATGATTTGGGTGATAGAACTAACGAATTAGGCATTCCATCAGTGGCGTAACTAGGAGCGCAAGGACCTGCTGCAAAGTATTATCGATGGTCTCTCTCATCACATACGTTAAATTAAAACTAGCAATTATAATGATATACAAAAAGCCTACTTCTGTATTTTTGTCCTGGCCTAACCGTTTGTTGTAGCAACGAAAACAAACACGTCGTATAAACCTAGGTCATTTGCATAATATTTTAACGTATTTATTGAAGTATTTTGTCATTCGGTAAAATCATAGAGTAATTGCAGCATTATTACCATTATTTGTTCATTAGAATTTTAATATTTAATTAAATTCACCGCTAAGTTGAAATTTGGTTAATATGCTGATTAATATTTATTTTTTGTTTTAGCCTTTATTCATATAAATTTTCTGCTTCTTTTCTCTTATGAACCGCAGTATGTGCATGAGGGTAAATTAAACGTATAATATAAATTTTATTTCTTTTTTGAAGGATTGTAGGAGGCAGACTGTTTGTTGTAGCAACGAAACTAAACAAACCCTAGAAATCTCTTTGTATAATTGATTGATATATTTTCGCTCGGAAAATAAGTGAGTGATTATAAAATTTTAAAATCGAATTGAATAATAGTAAGATTGGGTTCCCTGGGAGGTAGAATAGAAGAGAAAGGAAAATGAGAGAGGGATAAAGAATGGGAATAAAGGGAGAGAAAGAGAATTATTTTAATTTTGATAATACTATACTTTATTCTTGCATACTTGTCATTTCTGACGGGCAGTTACGCTATTCAATTATAATATGATGTACAGGTTAGGCTTTTTAAATTACTCTATCCAAATATAAATATTATCTGGAAAGGCGTTGAGAAATTGTGACAATAAGAGAAATCGCTTAAAAATCTTTATTTTTTATATATGTATTGGGAAAAATTCGATCCCCAGGACCACTGACTTCAAGGTATTTGGCCACCCACGTCACCCTATTGTTACGCCACAGTGTTCCATAAAATTAACGAAAGAATGCTTGCAAACAACTACGATAAATTTTCCAGTCAGTGTCGCATTAATTTTCAGTATATTATTTTATTATATTTTATCAGTTTAGTTTTATTTTTATGGTTATTTTCAATAATATATAATTTCGTGTGTTATCTACGTCAATGTTTTTTTAGCATGTGATCTTATTGTTTTATTAGAAGAAGAGCATTGTTCCTCTTTTGCAATCTCGGTTGTAATTTTCGTTTATGAGGTGAAATCGATGGATAAAAGCATGTGCGTTGATTATGTCTAATGATCATCTAATGCTCGCTGACGCACACAAGGAAGATAAATTTTCATCATTCTCTTACGGAAAATCGTTCGCTAAGCGGTCGTTTTTTCGCTGCGTTCTATTGAGATACTTCTGCTGAAGCAAGAACCCCGTGTCATGGCGTCGTTGACGCGGCGTATTCTCTTATGATATGCCTAAATTATGGGACACGAGTAAGATTGTGTTTCTATGGATAATTTCGTAGTGCGTTTAATTTGATTTTAAGTATTTCTCGAGATTTATATATTAAGATATTCTATCGGATTTTATTCCGAGTGTTACGCATAATTCTTGTAGATTAAATAATTATTAATCTTTTAAACGTGCTAAATAAAGTCGGAGGTATAAACGGAATGTACGAACGATTTAATTCCTTAATTTAGTTAGCAAACCGGGCCTAAATCTGGTACATTAATTACTTCTAAAAGCCGGGATGAGCCGCCATAATTCCGAAATTACAAAAATGACCTCATGGAGGCGATCGATGAATATTTTTTTTGGAAGTATGAACAACGCGATGCAAATTGTAAGATGTGTTAATATAAACTGTAAATTCTTGTGAGCTGTTGAATTAAATATAATAACCCTCTCTTTGTAACTCGGACTCATCAGCCTGCATGGCCCATGGAAATCGATTACTATTATCTTTTTCAGTTTCAATGTAATTTAAGACGGCACACGCGTATCCCTTAGGGGCACGCGGGTTTTTTAGGGACATGCGAAAATATCACGAAAGACTTCGATCTTCCTGCGTGACGTTGAAATCGAATTCTTGGAATTTACAAATTGGAATAGCTTCGTAAAAATTCGGAGACGCATTTTTTTCCGGTAAATGAATGTCAAATTAAAAGAACCTTTGCTAATATTTTCATTCGCTGCTTCAAAATAGTGTTTTTCACTTTCTTATTAAAAATCTCGAGAGTTCGCTCACGGCCATTTGACCGCGCTGGAATACTCTAAAAAACGAAAGGCACTCAAATATTGTTATTTACATTAACGGGTAAATTCATTCATTAAAATTTTACTTTCATGTTTATATATCGATTAATTTTTAAATATACCAGGTGGTATGCGGTTATTGAAAAAAATGCTCAGAAGGGTTCTTAAGCAAAAACGTTGGAAGTGAATAATTTGAAGCAGGGAGTCTAGGATCACGGGCCGCTTTGGAACTTAATGCCCCCATTCTGGCTAATATCCTTAAAACATACGCATTAGCATCTTTTCCTTTAATGGAATATATGGATACTATCTATCGATTAATCGATTTATGCACATGATTCGTTTGTTTTTTATTTCGACACCCGATGAGTTTCTTAGCTTAAAAAATTGTTAATACTACGCCTCTAAAATGTTCATACGTTACGCACGTTGAGTTGAACAAACATGTAATTTTTTAAAACTATTCATACAGTCCGTGTAATGAAATGAAATGAAAGGACAAAAGAGAAAATGCGCAGAAATCGGCATTTTTCATCACTTGCGCTTTTCTTTACGCTACAACGAACCAGCTTCATTGACAATATAACCGTAAAAAATTCCGTACATCCGCGAGTGTCATCCGTGGGCTGCGAGCGTGCTCGGCAATGGTATTTTGTACTCCTCTTCGCGACAACAGCCTTTGCATCCAATAATACCTGCAGTTTGCGGACCACATTTTCGCTTCTATTATCTCCACATATTTCTATGCTTGTATCTTCAGTGTCGCGTTTCCTGTTAGCTCCATCAAAGGAGGAATCATTCCGCCAGCGGAAAGAGAACCTCTGAAAAACCATCTCTAAAATTGTCGTTTTTGTCGAAGCTTCCCCTTTGCTTCAATCTTTTAAATATTTGGAAGTATACTTGGGACATATTTGAAATTGTTAATAAAAAACTTTGATAACCGCGTGGGAGATATTGCGAATGAGTTCTTTCCACGTCGTTTTGGTTCGCTGCCTCTGTTTAGGTTGAATTTTTTTCATTTCCTTCATTTAAATAAAAATTTGAATTGAAGCCGGGTAGCTAGAGAGAGCTGTTTTGAACAAGTCATCTAAATAAAGTCACAGTGAATCAGAATGTTCGACCTAATGCTCAATTACGCATAACTCATTTAAGCGTCGGTTTCCTTCATTTACTCATCAGATTATGTCTTATGTCTTTACCAAATGGAAAGTGTTTTTTTTTACTTTCTCTACGAGGTATAGAGAGAAGGTATTGTTTTCATGGAAATATTCGAATGAGAGAATTTGGCGAATGCACACGTTTCCGAAAAAGTAGTTTTTGGAATCTCTTCTGTCATTAGTCTGTTCGCAGTTCTAGGAGTTAAACCAGTGGTTCTCAACCTGGGTGACATCACCCCCCAGGGTGACGCGAGAGTTATTGAGGGGTGACGTAAATATTTGATAAATTCACAATGTGTCATATTCTGGCTTCTAATAATAAATAAAACCAGACGAATACCTTCCTCTGCTTCTTTAAATGCATAAGTTTTTATCTTTATATGTTAGATAAAGCCCAATTTACCTTCAAAGTTGACTTGAAGGAAATGGAACTGTAAACAGGGTGACGCAAAACTGAAATGGGGTGACGCAAACAAGAAAAGGTTGAAAACCACTGAGTTAAACGGTCAAACATAATCTGTAGGAATATCGTATTTGTGGAGATTATCACCCGGAATACAGATGATCCAAAGAGCGCAACAAGAAAGCGTATTTTGTTTTCGTCGATTTACTAAAAAATTGCAGCATGTATTTTGATCAATATTTGTCCAGTTTCTCAATGTTCTAAATAAAAAATACACAAGCTATATTTCTCAAATAGTTAGTGTATGGCGTCCAGTGACATGATAGTTTACGTCCGGTTGCTGCCAAATCCTCGCCACTAACAGCAGCAGCATTGTTGCTACGAGTCAAACCGCGCGTAATTACGAATTAATGTAAAGAATGACATTATTGCATGAATTAGAATTGTGAGTATATGAGAAATTTCACGCAATGTAGCTTCGATTTTTTTTTAAGCTTACAATTAGTCAGTTCTTAATATATTCGTGCTGCCTAATTCTAGGAGGAGCGGAGCAGCGCGTGACGATCTCTTTCCCTCGAGTTGTTTACCTTTGCTTCTTCTCAAATTTTCGGAAGTCGGTCACAAAATCTCGGGAAGTTCTTTTTTTTTTAAACGACAAAATAGTAGTAACTCATTAAATTTTATTATTGTTCGCAAAAGCGCGAGTTATTTACAGCATGTTCTCACGTTAACAGTCGATTGGTCGCGACTTACTTTTTCGCCGTAAAAATTCATGCCAAAGAAAAGAAGAAAAACAATCGATCGCGTAGTCGTCTAAAATAGCCATTCGCTCGGAAAGAAAGGCGCGCGGGAAATAATTCATTATTTGCATGGCGACTCCACGGTATCCAAGATCACAATCATAACCGTCAAAAGTCGGTAGTCATATTTTAGCGATAGTTTCTGTCTATTAAAGGCGCCTTGAAAATATTGATTAAACTTCCTTAAAATTAACCTCCCATCAAACCTGCGTGGCAGATTTAGGTTAATGAGTTCCAGTAGCATTCATATTGACATAAAAATATTTCGATTGGCATAAGACTTTTCAGCTGCCTTTAGCTATAAATTGGCTTCACGTTGACTTGTCTGCTCATCATCACCTCGGGGGCCTAGGTCCAAGGTCAGCGTAGAACCCGGAAGATCTTTGCTCAGGGGCGAGATTCTCCTCGCTTCCTAATCTATGAGTAAAAAGAAACGCAAATTAAAGAAGTATATGAGCGTATTCCTCGTTGAATATTCCTTCGAGGCTCTCTGGTCTCTATGAGAGGAAATGGTTTACAGTGGAAAATTGAATACCTTGATAACTTTTCTTTTTCGCTTTTAAGAATTGAACTTATTCTTATATTATTTTTGTTATTATTATAAACCTATGAAAAATGATATTAAAATGTCACATGAGGAATATTTTGGAAACAATAACATCTTGGGAAAATTTTGGATTTGTTTATATATTTAAAAACATTTACTGTGATAAGGAAAGTGTGGCGTTATTGAAAATGATAAAAGTCTTCGATCTGGAGTGATATTAGATTATGAAAGGTGACGTGTGAATGGTCATATCTATGACCACAAAGCTGTTCATTAAACTGTAAGTTCGCTTCAAATAGAGATTTTCGATAATGTTCAATCGTAGATCATTGACTCGAATACAAAAAAAAAATATTCGTTATTTTTGTGCGTGCAAAGAAAAAGAAACTATGAGTTCAACTTGCGGAAATTTTTTTATGGATGTTGACATTAAAATTGATGCATTTGAATTTTCAATAAAAAATATTTTAAATCAAAGATAAAAGGGAGACAGATTTTTTCATATAAAACGGCTAGGCTTCGATGTGAATTACGACCGCTCATAAATATACATTATAAAAGCTATTTCTGTAGTTTTGTCTGTTTAACCCTGTTGTTATAGCAACGAAAAAAAACAAACCCGAGAAAACTAGCTCATTTGCATAATATTTTATCGTATTAATTGATGTATTTTGTCATTCGGTAAAATAAAAGAGCGATTACAACATTATTACTATTATTTGTTCATTAGCATTTTAGTATTTTATTTGATCCACCGCTGAATTGAAATTTGGTAAAACTATGTTGAATTATATGTATAAAATATTTACATAGTTAAAACTAGGCTGATTTACATATATATTCTTTCTCCGTTTTAGCTTTTATTCGTATCAATTTTCTGCTCCTTTTTTCTCGCGAAACGCAGCATGTGCATGAAGGTAAATTAAACGTATTTACTCACCAGAATTCAGCTGTTATAATATGAATTTACTTCCTTTTTGAAAGACTGGAGGATTTGTTTAGGCTATTATTTGTAGCGACGAAAATAAACAAACCTTAGAAACTTCTTTGCGTAATTGATTGATGTATTTTGTCGTCCATAAAATAAATGAGCGATTACAGCATTTAAAATCGAATAATAAGATTTGGTTCATAAAATTTGATAATAACACAATTTTCGTTCCCTTCATACTGACGAGCTAAAATTCTAGTATCAAAATAATCAACTCGTCGTGGAGGTATATCCTGCTGCGGACCGTTTTCACATCTCCGCCTTTGCAAATCTTCTTTTCTTTAGCGCTCGTAATAATTAATCTCCACTTACCGATTCGTTCACTATACGTGCTCCTATTTATACCCATCCGTTGTTTTCCTCTCGCGTGGCGTAATTTGCTTCGCTGAGTCGGAGAACATCTCCCTCCCCTCCGATCCCCTTCCTCCCCTCCTTCCCCTCCCTCCCCCTCCCTCTCATTCTCATTCCTTCCCCTCCTCCCTCCTTCCCCTCCCTCCCCATATCTCCCCTCTCCCCCTCCCTCCCCTCCCCTCCCTCTCCTCCTCTCCCTCTCCTCCCCTCCCTCTCCTCCCCTCCCTCTCCTCCCCTCCCTCTCCTCCCCTCCCTCTCCTCCCCTCCCTCTCCTCCCCTCCCTCTCCTCCCCCGCCCTCTCCTCCCCCCCTCTCCCCCTCACTATCCTCCCCCTCACTATCCTCCCCCTCCCTATCCTCCCCTCCATATCCTCCCCCTCCCTCTTCTCCCCCACCCTCTACCCCCTCCCCATCTTCCCCCTCCCTCTCTTCTCCCCCTCCCTTCCTCTCTTCTCCCCTCCCTCTCTCCCTTCTCCCCTCCCTCCCTCTCCTTCCCGCGCCACCTCAGCCCCTTCATCTCGAGAGTTACTTCATCGCTTTAATGCGTACGTGCCGTTTTTAAAGTCGAACAGGCACTGTTACTTTCGTTTTCGTTTAAAGCGACCGTGTTTTATGCCATAAATTGGATTTAAATGCCTTAGGGGTTTTGTTCCGAGGATCTTGTTTATATTACGACACCTCTCGCTTTTAAATTAATCGAACGAGTTGATTTTTTTAAAATGATCCAAACGCGCAAAATTGTCGTAGTCAGATTGGCGGAAAGATTTTTGATTTGTTTTGGCGGATTTTTCAAAGGAGGATTTGTCGTTTTGCCGGTGCTATGGAGTATGTTTCGTCATAGGTTTTGTTTAATTTTCAACTTGCATTGCAGTGAAAACCGTGGTAGCGTTGTTTTATTTTTCCTATTCGTAAATATACTGGATAGAATGCAGCTTTCTTGACCTGGGTTGCATATGATGGCATCATAAATTTAAATGACGTGTTTAAAAGTATTTATTTAGTTTGCTTTGTGGTTCTATTTTGAACTATGAAAGTATATTATTTTAATGAGCGTTTTTTGTATACACAGATATTGCTAGTTCAACAAATAACTTCTTCTCGCCCTGCTGGTTTTCATGCAAGCTCGTTTCTTAGCGCGTTTAAAAAACTGCGGTTCTAGGTTCACTTTGATATCTGTCTTTATACATGCTTAAATTGAAATTGTGACGAAACCGTAAACGATAGAGAACTGAGACTTGGAGGGTAGATTTCTGTACTGCTGCCATTTGTTTTTATTTAGATGTTAGTTTTGAAATATACGCGTTCGGATTGGGGCCCATTAATTTTTTTATATCTCCGTAGGTGTAAAAGTTGGAAAGCTTAAATGTTGAGCGTACATTTCCACATTAATGCGTCTTATTCTTGAATAGTTGGAGAAAAATCTAACAAAAAAGCAAATAAATATATTTTGAACTTAGAAAATAACTTACACGGCTTTATTAATTGTTGTCAACGTGTGCAATCTTCGCAGCTACTGAAGTAAGCAAGATCTACTGCAAATACGTGATTACGTTTAATTTCCTCTCGTGTGCACGCAGAACATAGTAAATGAAAGAAATGTACGTAAATACGTTAATTTTCCTTTCGTGCGCACAAAGCGCTTTGCTAGTGAAAAAGAATGGATAATATACGACGATGAACTTGAGTGTAAAAATTACGTAACAGTTACTCAAATGAGGTGTTTTAAATAGCTTCCGATTGTTTTACTTATATCTCCGATGTTATCAAAGATAGAATACTGAAACTCTGTGTACATTTCCACACTGATACCACTTATTCTAGTCAAGTTTGAGTTTTGAAAAATTTTCAGAGGCGGATAGGGAAACGTGCAAAGTTTTAATGCCAAATTAATTGTGTTCTAAACGTAAATCTCATTTTGGGAATATCAATTATTAAAAAAATATATATATTTTTTATGTAAAATATATGTTTATATAGGATGATGATGCGCAATACAACTTAGCTATTAAGCCTTTCTCATTTGAACGCTAACCTCACCTTCACGCGGTACACCCCGTTATAAAACTAACGAGGCTCTAGTGACCGAATAAAATTAAAAACGCGCTAATTTTATCCATATTCATGGATAACACTCTATTTGTTTATTGTTGATGGCACGAAGTCTATGCCTGTTATAGCGCAGTAATAATAGTTGTAGTAATAGTTTTCACTTCACTTAAATAAATTGCGTGAGGTCCATTACAAGGCAGAACGATATAATTTTTTTGGTAAGAAAAATGGGAATCATTGTAGGATCAATCGAGCGGACATTTGGGTCTAGCGAGTCTCATTGTAATACGTAGTTGTAAAAAAAGAGTTGCTTGTTGTGATCAGATTCCTCTTGTTTCATCTGACCTATTCCGACCTAGCTTTCTTAACTCTCCAAAAAATATCCGAAATCCTTTCCCAAAGCCTTTATGGCAGCGATAAAGATTTTGTTGTCCCACTTATTTCAGCTCGGCACGAAAGTAATCCCGTCCGACCTTGACCTCCGAGTCGGAGCATGCGTTATTGTAAGCGTAGGTTTTTCCCAAGACAATTTTTTTGCCATAACTTTTCATTCGGACAATAATCTGAAAAACCGAATTGCGTTGATATGACCATTAAAAGCTGTTTTCTAGAGCAACGTAAATCGCCGGCTCAAGAGGTTAAGCTCGTGTAATTACTTTTCAATCTTATTCACTCGCCAATAAATGAAATCTGTATGTCCTTTCCGAGGAACTTAGCCATGTTTCCTAATTTATGCGGTGTGCTAAGTTTTCCCATAAGTATTTGAAAAGACAGAATCGTTTATTTGGCGTTTATACTTTTATTATTAGTTAGCGACTACTTTTTTCCCATTCACATTGTTGACTTTTCTTTTTCTTAGCCTACTATTCCGTTTGATAGCTCGGGATCTCCTTCTCCGACTTTAATTACATTTTTGCCTTCCATCTCCACAAGCACTCAACCGCCATACCTTTTCTAACATGCTCCCAGCAAATTTCCTTGGATTATTTTTCCTTTTTAAAATAACTTGGATGCTTATTTCTTCAAAAGTATGAAAGTAGAACCAAACTATACAAGCACTGTCAGTTTACATATATAAATAAGTTATATTTCTTGGTGCGTGACGTTAGCCCTCCAACTACCTGCTGTTTTCACAGCAATACTTACCGGTCGAGTCTAGTGAAACCCATGGTTAACATTTTAGTTGGTTGCTACGTTTACTTAAATGCAGTTATTACGCAGAGCATTAAAAGTTATTAAATTTTACGCCTTTAAAATTTAGCACGTTGAAAATAATTCAACGGGGTATTATCGAGCTCGTCATATGGTTGAAAAATTGAAGAAAAAGCACTTAAAAATACTTTTCTGAGCTATTATATCTCCAATAACCTCAACAAAGTTATGAAAACCCAGATTCGAATTTCTGCTGCAGAGCAGCCGTCTTCATTGGTAATTCGCTTAAATTAGATTAAAAATCCTTCTAAATGATCGATTACGGATTTATGGAATCGCCTGACATGAGACTAAGATTAAATTAGTAGAATGTCTTAGGCGCTTTTATTTATTTTTATTTTATTTATTTATTTTTATTTTATTTGGGACAAATTGTTTTCATTAAAAAGTAGTTTTCCCTCTTGCTTTTCGTATTCTATGCTCAATGTGCGAGTTCCGTTTGCGCAAATGCAACAGCGATATCATTCAACTTTCTCATTACTTTCTCCCTGTCATTTAATACTTACCGACTCTAGCCGTGCTCTTTTTCCCCTACGCTTCCTTCTCAGTGCACACTTGGTAACTATCACTTGTTATTCATTATTTTTCCTCGATCTCTTCCCGTATTCTCTATTCCTTACTGCCCGGTGCTCCGTGCTCTTTTGAAGTTTCCCTGGCCTTAGCAGCAGCGTTTAAATATGTACTTATAATCTCAAGTTTTTGGGAAGGAAAACTCTCCCGTTTTTTCGCGTCCGCTTGGACTGCTTAAACATCATTTAAAAACAGGGTCCCTAAACGATTTATTTATTGCGTCTCCCCAACTCATCTTTATCGTGCGCCACTCGAAAAATCTGTGTTTAGTTCCCTTTCCCCCGATTAATCGTTTACTCGCAGTCTTCGGCAAATTTATTTGAGGTCTCATCCAAAAGCGCATTGCCTCTCTTCATAAATCCATTCACGGCCTATGGTCGTAACGCCTCTGTTGCGAAGATAGAAATTGCCGTCGTGCGTGTAAAATCTTTTGCGAAAATCCCATCTGGGTTTGATATACTAGTAATTTGGGTCTCGACTGAAACGTTGCGAGGTAACTCATAGCCGATACTTGTGATAGTCTCAACTTGTTTTCGTAGAGATTTATGTCCAGGGCCGGCCCGAAGTACGGACGAGACGGATAGGCTGCCCGGGGCGCCAAAGTATTGAGAACGCAAACCCAACCATCTAGCTATATATTACATTGCAAGTGAATAAATGTTGGATACCAATTTATATCGCGGGACAGGCGGGAATCTATATAAGATTCCTTTTACTTTTCATTATCAGTTATTTTACGGAGCAGTGAATAAATGAAGAAGTTATTTTATTAACGTCTTAAGAAAATTTACGGAATAGAGTGCTGGAGCGGTTTCTCGCCCAGGGCGCCAAAATATCTCGGACCCCTCCTGTTTACGTCTATCTTAACCCGTAACTAATTAATGACTAAGTTCAACAATGACAATTTACAACCTTTATTGAGTGTTCGTCGTATCATATCTCTTGTAATCTTTATTTTACATAGATCGACACATTTACGTTTTATCCTTAGCCCCTTTATGACTAACATATCCTATTTGATATGTTCCGCATATTCCAATCTGAAGAGATGAAATTCCATTGTGAACGAAGTCTCACCGTACTGGTAACGTCATTCTACTTTATTAGTTACATATGTGCACTCTATTAGCACATAGGACAAAGACTTTTACATAATTAACAGGAATACGTGTTGCGTCCGATGCCTCAGTTGCAGTAGAATGTAGATCAAAATTGCTTTGTTTGCAAAATCATTAAAAATGTACTTACTGTTATTCAGTTTTGCTTATTTAGTGCACAGAATATCAAATATGGTATCTATTGCCTAGAACTAGAATACCATATACGATAGAAAGCTGTTTTGATTAGCCACCTGATTAATTACTTTATGCATATATGGTCTATTTGAATATAACATATTTAATCCATTAAATATTTTTTTACGAACCGACAAAGGGATTAAGAAATTTCTCGTTTTTCTTCAATATTTCCTTGGTATTCATCTCACCTTACACTTTTATTAAACGTAACTCGACTGATTTTCAAGGGGACGATGTTTCGATCATGGGTTTTTTACTTGTATTTTTCAAGTATTTCTTTTTTTGGTCCATGGGTTGCTTTCCTTTTAGAAATATTCACGATGGGCGCCATGAAACCTTTCTATAGAAGTTTCCGCCGAATTATTTATTCGCAATCTAATTCCTTCCATCTGACGGCCCCAAAGGGGTGAGAAAGCTTTATAACATAACTTCTGTTATTATTATTGTGATAGAATTTATCTCGAAAAAATATCAAGACTAATTTAGAACGGGTTGAGACTTGAGTCTAAAGCCTAAATTATCCTCTCTTACCGCCATCTTCGCCCTGTGTGCGAGCGCGCGCCGAATAAAAAAAGCTTTTTTCCAGCCGTGGATCCCTCTTCCCTCCCATCCTGGCCATGTAATACCCTCTTCTTCTCGTTCGAGGCACCACGAAGCTCTTCCTCTCGCTCCTCTTCCCCAGGCGTCGGTGTGGAGGACATCTGCCTCCCTCTGCAACTCACTTTCTTCCCTCCCTCCCTTTTTGCTCCCTCCCGCCTCGCCATGGCGATGTCTCCTGCTCTCCATTGTCATGCCCTCTCGTGTACATGAAACTCAATCTGTCATTGCCCACTCTCAGCTTTTCTCCCCCTCGCTCTCACCTCTTCACTTGCACCCTCCCTCGTCCTCTTCTTCCTCCCTCACCACTCATTTCTCTTCCTCTCTTATCTCACGCCCTCTTTTCTTATCCTTCTCTCTTTTGCGCCCCTCACTTCACCTGCCTGTTTCAACCACCCTTTCTCTCTCCAGCCTCTCATCCTCTTTGTGTCATCTCTGCGTCTCCAGGAGAGCAGAAGAGGATACTACCAAACTTTCGCTTTTTACATCCTTCGTAGGTCTGTATGTCAAGGTGTGTGTGTGTGTGTGTATATATATATATATATATATATATATATATATATATATATATATATATATATATATATATATACACTAGTAGTTGGTGCTTGCATACTGCAAGCATTTCATCTCAACATAAAAAAACATTCATTATTCATCTTTCATCATTACACATATTTTTAATTCTAAATATTTCACCTCCGCAGCGATTTTCGTTTTTCCCACATGTAAAAATAATAGTTTAAAACAATCCCCAAATGTTGCAATTTTAAAAATTTTACACTTTCTTCATTATGGGGTACTGATGCTACACATTTTAGCCAAATTTTAAAGTTGTAGCATTTCTAGAAGTCAAATAATATTTTCTAATTGTTTAAATTTAAATAATTTTTAACGGCCGCCGCAATTCATATATGGTTAAATTGAAATGTTTATTTATGCAAATTCACTACTCTGTAAATAATTTGAAAATTTCAGCTTCCTAACTTATCCCGTAGTACCTAAACAGTTATCTATTTGTTGAAACTTTAAGAATTTTTAACTGCCAAACAAATTAAAATATCAAAATTTGTATAATCCCTATTTCTTTTTTTTAAGAATTCTATTTATAAAAAAAATTTCAACTCCGTAGCACATGCGGAAATACATAATCCTCGAAAATTTGTTTAAACAATTGCGAATTTTTAGCGGCCGCATTGTTGCACTTTTTCAAGATTTTCGTTTTTTCTAGTCGGTTTTGCACAAAATCCTATCTTTGAAAAAAATTTCGAATATCCAGCACATCTGGAAGTGCCTAAACATTAGTATCCTCCTATATGTTATATCCTCCTCTGTAAGAGTCGTCGATATATAGATACTAGTAGAAGGTGCTTGCATACTGCAAGAATTTCATCTCACCTTGAAAAAAAATTAATTTTTCAGACAAATATTTCATCATTACAAATATTCTATTAATTCTAAAGATTTCACCTCCGTAGCGATTTTCGTTTTTCCCACGTAAAAATAATAGTTTAAAACAATCCCAAAATGTTGCAATTTTAAAAATTTTACACTTTCTTCATTATAAGGTACTAATTCTACACATTTTAGCCAAATTTTAAAGCTGTAGCACTTCTATGAGTAAAATAATATTTTTCTAATTGTTTAAATTTAAATAATTTTTAACGGCCGCCGCAATTCATATATGGTAAAATTGAAATTTAGATTTCTGCAAATGCACTTTTCTGTACATAACTTGAAATTTTCAGCTTCCTAACTCATCTCGTAATGTTTAAACAGTTATCTATTTGTTTAAACTTTAAGAATTTTTAACTGCCAAACTAATAAAAATATCAAAATTTGTATAATCCCTATTTCGTTTTTTTTACGAATTCTACTTATAAAAAAATTTCAACTCCGTAGCAAATGCGGAAATAAATTAACCTTGAAAATTTGTTTAAACAATTGCGAATTTTTAGCGGCCGCATTGTTGCACTTTTTCATGATTTTCGTTTTTTCTAGTCAGTTTTGCACAAAATCCTACCTATAAAAAAAATTTCGAATCTCCAGCACTCCTGGAAGTGCCTAAACATTAGTATCCTCCTATATGTTATATCCTCCTCTGTAAGAGTCGTCGATATATAATGATATATTTATATATACACACATACATATTATACAGTAGTCCCTCGCCAACCGCGGTTTGGATATCCGCGGTTCTCCGCGCGGTCGTGTCTAATTGGCTTATTTTACTAATATTTAAAATTCATGTTATTGATGAAGCTACGTACTAACTAGTCTCTACCAAAAGGAGAGGCATAGGAAAGAGGATTTTTAGCTCCCGATTAGACCCTGAGTTAGTCGGGAGTTGGAGGCTCGAGAAATTTTATAGAAGTTTTCCAGCGTTCTTTGATTCTTAAAACCAGGCGGGCTGCCCTGCCATTATGGTATCCCTGTGCAGTGTATTTTATTTTGTATTTTTATGCTATAAACATGTTTTTGAAGTGTGGCAAACATTTTTAACACTGAAGTGTACATTATAGGACTTTAGGTATGTATATCCGAGATCGCTCCCCATAGGTCCTGGGTCTCGGCAACCGCGGTTTTGCCAACTGCGGGTTGAGTCAGGAACGTAAACTCCGCGGTATTCTTACTGAATAGGAACAGTAAAAAAAAATTTGAGGAGGATGTCCATTGAAAACCAGCAAGAGTATCACTGGCAATAGTTTGTATAGGTCATATCTTTGACGGAAAGTGTAAACTAAAGTTCATGCCTGTACCTTTTGAAATTTTCCCAAATGGAACGAGAAAATTGTTTCTTTTGTTTAATTCGTGAATTTCGTGATTTTTTCCAGAGTTACTTTTAAAAGACACATGCTTCTGTCCATTCTTATCTTTTAAGTTTTTTTTATCAGGCGTAATAAAATGCGGAGGTCGTCGTAAAACTCGGAGTCACGCTTGGGTGTAAAAAGTTAGTTCCCGAAGGTAGAAAAACATTCGTTGTCTCGGTTTCGGGTTGAAATCGTTATTTCGGTAGTTTATGTGAAACTTTCCATCAGCAAAATTGGAAAAATGTAATGTGTCTTTTGAAATTTTATTTATTGTATCCCTCGGAGAACTCTGTTTTTTTACAATTGAAGAAATGTTCTACCCGTACGACCAACTGGATAAAAGAATGCAACCAAGAATGATTAAGAGGTTACTGCTACTGCGACTCAGGAGCAGAAATTTCTCCTTAAATCAAATAAAATGACGAATTCATCAACGGATGAAAGAAATGTGACCGTCCTTATAAGTTATATCATACGAAAATTGACGTGCCCGGTCACTAAGGTGATTGTTTTGAGGAGTGGTGTACAACTAACTTACTCGTGCCGTGGGAAATTTTTGGAGATAACGAAAAATAATAAGTGCGTAGGAACCTTGAGTATTGTTCGATCCTTACGGTATTTTATCTTGTCTTATATCTATTCGTTCTAAGATAATTTTATATTTGAATTGTATTTTTTTCGAGTACGTGTGACCACTCACGTCAATACGTTGTCAATTTTCTCGTTTAAGGTGAGCCATTTCATCATTTGCTGCACCGAGCACACACAGAGTACTCGCTTCGATTGAGCATAAATACCTGTTGGCGAGTAGCGACCTATTTCCCCTGCAAATCTTTCTTTAGTCAGACCGAACCTTTAAAATCGTGAGTGGGAAAAAAGGGTAGTAAGAGCATTTTATGCGGACTGCAAAGATGTGATGAGATAAAGAAGCGTGAAATTTCACAGGAGCAATTTGTTAATTAAAATCATGGCCGTGAAAATTTTGTCCGGCTAAGTTCCAACGCTAAAAAAATGTCGAGATTTCACTTTATAAATTAGATATAGCGCCACAGAATCTCTCATGAAGCTTCCTTTTGTGAACTCATATCCGTCCCCTTGAATCGCTCGCAACCACGTATTCTTTCGCATAGAAAAACCTTACGCATGTCAAACTTTAAATACGCCACAAATAAATAAAGAATTTAATGAAACCATATTTTATTGAGATCGTTATCTTTTATTAGAAAAAAATGCACTTGCTTCTCTCTCAATTTAATTAATCCCATTGGACGGAAAAAGTTTATTTTACTATTCATATTCTCGGAAAGAATGCTTAAGTTTTCTGTCGTTCCTAGGAGGGATATTTTTTTGCGTCTCCGTCGCTAGACAGCGGTTAGGAAAGAGGAAATGAACATGGACGAGACTTAAAGAAAGGGCCGAGACGAGTGGAGAAATTAACTCATCTTGGGAGAAATGCCGCCCTTATTGCAATAAGAGATTTGGATCAGGAGGTCGCTAGACAGTGGGCGGACAGCTGATGCGCGCACGCACGCAAGCACACACGCTGTTTTTTTTTACAAAATATGAGTCTTGTTTCTTCGTTTTTTTTAGATTCGCTGGCACTTCATTAGTCTAAAAAGTATCTATTTTTCGTCTTTATTTGGCCCTGACCGGATTTTAGTACAACGAGAGTTAAAAGTTGATAAGGCAGTAAATATAATATTATAGTGACAGATAATACGGTCCTTATTTATTACTAACGTTTTGAATTTGTTTTGTGCCTGCTTTGATATAACGGTTGTGTAAAAGGTTGCGATTTATATCAGGTCCAATATGCGAATTTAATTACTCGATCAATTTCTTAAGAGGCTTAGAACAACGATGGATATAATATCTTGCGTACTAGTTTTCGAGATCGAAGTTTAACGTTCATTTTGCATAATTTGAAACTTGTTGACTCGTAAATGACTTCATTAACTCTTGTTTGGTTAACACGGTTTTGCATATAATAGACTAACATAATGCAAGTATTATTACATGGGTAAATGGATCATGTCAGTAAATATTAATACAACCTTTTAGTGTTAATATTGATAAAGAAGTTGAATGACCGTTTATTTTGGTTTTTTGTAGATAGCTGCAATATTTTGAGATGTGATTTCTCGCGTTGTAAATGTAGTAGTCGGAGCTTTTCCTATTTCTCGTTTCTTTGGAAAATTTTATAGATTTTTGTCTCTTACGAGATCATCGGTTTCCCTTCAGGATCTTTGTTTTTTGTTTGAATGTATAGAACGGACAAATCCTCAAGCTTTTTTTCCTGAGCAATTGTCGGAGATAGTATATTAATTATTTTCTTCTCCGAAATTTCTGCGATTTTAAGTATTCTTTTGACCCTTTTGTGTGTTTGTAATGAGTCGTATAATTTGAGAGTTGGCACCCACCAAGTTGTTTATAATGGTCCTTTTGTTGCTAAGCAGCCGTTGCTTCGCAATCGCCTTTATTATCGAGATGATAACTCGGATAACACTCAATCTTAGGATGAGAATTATCAGCAAAACTATTAAATCGTATAGTCACGTATCTGATTAATTTTTTCGTTTCAATCGGTTGAACGCTGCAGTCTCTCCCCGTTTATCGCCAGATGTTAAGTGACAATCATGAGTGAGTGTGGAAAGTCGAATTCAATTAATGCTTTTGGATTTATATTTATATTCTGTCGCTCTTAGTTAGTTAGTTAGTTTAGTTATCCTTTATTTATAGCTAGTTTTCCTAGTTTAAGGAGCGTCTCCCACTAATACGGCTTTGTCCGTTAACTTAACCATCAGCGCTTGTTAGTGTTCAGAAAACGACAATTTTTTTTATCCTACGTTGTTTTTGCAAGCGTGGATTGTTAGGCAGATGAACTACATTTCTGACTAACTGACTAACTGGAAAGCTTTTTAATGTACCAGTCTTCTCTTTCTGTTCAGGAGAACACTAACTTAATTTAATAGGCTGCTGATTATCCTATGTTGTGTCATTGTGCGTTAACAAACGAATTTATCCACAAAAATTAGTGGGACGAGCTTTTTCCGACGTTTTAAACAGTTTACTAAACATTTTTACTTAAGTAGATCCCAAGATACCGCATCATTTCGTTTCTTTGGAAGTAAAAATCCCTAAGAAAATTTCCCATTTTTCATTGCAACTCTTTCTACGTGGCCTTAGACGGCGACTATGTTCCCACGAAAACTATGTCCTCTATGATCTCATCGCAAGCGGCTGTCTTCGTAGCACAGAATTATCGGAGCGATCAAGGGAATCTTTGCAATCCTCTACGATCGGGAGATCGAGGGAGGGAGAGATGAGTGATTGAACTCGTTAGCCGATACAATTCGACGAGACGTCGCAGTTTCTCCGACCTGAATATTGATTGTATTCTAAATGCGTGAGTGCGTGAGGTTAAGCTGCTATGGAATTCAAGAACCGTCGCTTCGAAACGTACGTCAGTTGGTCAGGAGGGAAAGCTGATCGACTTTTGTTTATTTTCACCTGTCTTTCCATTGTGGCTTCTGTTTCACCATTGCTAACCGACGTAAAAATGTTTGTTGTCTCTCTTTTCTGATAAATTATATAGACACATCGTCCATCCATGAAACGATAGGGAGATTTCAGTTAGGATGAAAGATTACCTCTAAGGTGGTCTTATTTCCAGCTGAAGAGCGCATTTGGTTTACTAACCGTTTTGTGTCCGCCTAAATTATTTGCTGAGTAACAATAAAGTAGCTCGATAATTATATTTTTTTAATTTTGATCGTTTAAAAATATCTTCTTTGGCCTTCTGAAATGGAAGTTTTATGTTTTAATCCCTCTTGACTTGGTTAGTGTTTTTAGTCCCTTATCTAGCTGACCCCGCCTCATTTTTCTCCGTTGGAGTTCCTCTTAAGAATCTCTACTACGACATGGATAGCTTGGAAGTTATTGACCTCCCTTAACAAGCGTTGCGACTGGTATGGTGTGCGTGTGTCCTGTTCAGTTGCTCTGGAGCGGTTTGCTATTCAGAGTGCAGTGATTGATCGGGAAAAAGGTACGAAGATGTCTGAGGGAGAAGATAACTCGCTTGCCTTAGTTACCTGCGTTCCTTGGTTCGATTTAAAAATTGGTTGATTTAGAAAATTATTTTAGGGAATATATGGAAATGAGCTTCACGGCACAATTAAAATGGTAAAAGGTAAAAATCTCCAAATGCCATACTATTAACAATTTCTCGTAATTAGTACGGCATTTGGAGATTTTTACCTTTTACCACTATCTTAGGGAAGAAAATTTATATTTTGAGAACGTTATCCTCGATTTTATTGAATGATATGGTTAATTTCAGAATTCTTTCCTACCATTGGCGGATCCATGATGGAAATATGTTGGAGTTAAATAAATGAAATTAAGGGGAGAATTAGATGATATTTCCTACTGAGCGTGTGGAGAAGAACAGAAGTTGAGTTCTCATCAGAAGCAGATTGCTGGAAAATATATTCTCTAGAGACTTTTTCATACAGGTCCTTGAGATAAGGAATAATACCAAAATCAAAGAAAAAATATTCTACGAGAAATTATTTATTAAAGAAGAACCAATGAGCAAACTGAATTAGTATGGAATTCGTGTTGTGAACTTATATATGGTTATTTAATTAGAAAGCAGCCTGCCGGCGGACGGTCACGAACTCCCGATAATCCCAGCCAGCCCCGGTTCTCATTATGTCCACTGTGGTCACCGTACGGCTAAACACCTGGTCTCTCACCCTCTCTAATTTCGCTTTTCTCAGTTACCTTCAATGCGTAACCCTTCGCGTAATCCCCTACGTTGATTCCCCCTCCATCCATCCCTCCCTCTATTATTTCCTCCCTCCCCACTTTCCCTTCCCCCGTCATACACATCTGTCCACCCCCTCCCTCTACTCCTCCCTCCCCTCTCCTCCCCTTTTACTAGGAAGAACAAGCCTGTTTTTACCTGGGTTTTCCCCACAAACTTAAATGTGTCTTCACTTATATCTTTTTATGTTTTGTATATTTTATATACTCTTCATTGTAATGCTTTTATTTTTAATATTCATGATATTGACGAAGGGTTAAATGTAATAATGGGCATTATGGTCCAAATTTCGCCCGAATAAAGACGATTATGTCTATCTCCCTCCCTACCTCTCCTCCCTCTCCACCCCTCCTCTCTCTCCACCCCTCCTCCCTCTCCACCCCTCCTCCCTCTCCACCCCTCCTCCCTCTCCACCCCTCCTCCCTCTCCATCCCTCCTCCCTCTCCATCCCTCCTCCCTCTCCATCCCTCCTCCCTCTCCACCCCTCCTCCCTCTCCACCCCTCCTCCCTCTCCACCCCTCCTCCCTCTCCACCCCTCCTCACTCTCCACCCCTCCTCACTCTCCACCCCTCCTCCCTCTCCAGCCCTCCTCCCTCTCCTCCCCTCCTCCCTCTCCGCCCCTCCTCTCTCTCCACCTTTCCTTCCTCTCCACCTTTCCTTCCTATCCACCCCTCCTCCCCCTCCATCTCTTCATCCCGTTCTCCTTTCATTTCTCTTATCTCTCGATTTCCTTTTAGGCGTGGATGGATACGTTCGTGAAACTTCCCTTCACGGAACCATATGCCGCGAGAGTGCCAAGATATGTCACAAGTTTCCCCGTAGGCTTTTTTTCGCGATTTACACGAGGCGTACCACTTCTCTCTTCGCATATCGATAATCGCCCGGCGGAAGGTTCGTTCGACTAGGTTCGTGTTGCCGCCCTTGACTTCGACTTTACCGTTGACTCGGTTTACGGCCTGATGTGCACTCCGCCTCCGTAGTGCATCGTACGTTGCGCTCCGGTTTTGTCGCGTCTACTCCTAATCTGGAGTCGCTGCTTCGAATTCCACCGCGTGGAAGCGCGTTTGTGCTCTTCGTTCTTAATGCCAACTCGTTAGTTTGTAATCGATCGCGCATCTGTACTTAGACCTGCCTTCCAATACGAATATTGACACCCTTATAGAAAGGACCCTTTAAGTCAGTGGTTCCCAACTTTTTTTTCTGCGACCCTAAATTGAGCAACGATAGGACCTCGCGACCCGTACTTCTTGATCCGTGCTTCTAATTGAGCGAAAATACAGTATAGATCAGTGTTTCTCAAACTATGGGTCGCGGATCTCCATTTAGGATGCTATATGAAATGTCGAAAAGTAAGTTTTTATGAATAATAAAATTTACCAGAGAATTTTTGGTAAAGCGACGTTATAGAAATTATTAATAGTTACATAAAATGACGAAACTTGTAATAAACTTTCCTATTATTACTATTTTCAATTCAAAGGGGGCTGCGATAATTGGAAGTTTGAGAACCTCTGATATAGATGAACCGGAGAGAAAGTAGTAAATACGCCACTGCCAGATGGCACTTATATTGTAACGCTACTGCACCGCAATTTTGATCGTTCTCGGCCATGACCATTTTCGAGAAACGGGTATAATTTCGAGTCAAGCCCATGTTAGCGGGTGTGCGGAGGGAAATTATTCTGTTGTTCCGGTATTCCCGCTTTTCCCCATCCATGTTCGCTCATAATTGCTAAAAACTTCGAAAGGCCAAGGTGACGTGCATCGGCTCCTAGCTTGTGCCTTGACTGATAAAGGTTAGGCAGTGTTCTAATAATACAGGGCTCGGCAAATTTTCTAAAAATCTAGGCGTCAGCTCCAAAACCTAGGAGCCAGCGCAGACGTTACGTAATTTTGGCGGATATTTTTTATCGTCTTCAGAAAATAAATGTTTACTAATTTAGACACGAATCTGCTACAATAATTAAGCCATGCACATTTATTGCTGTCGCATTGTGTAGCAGAACATAATAAAATGAGCCTTACACATCTGAAAAAGTCTAATGATATTCTGAAAACATGTAGTTTACGAACAAGAATAAAAATTTGCACTTATTTTCAGGAACTTACATGCTTCCAACAGATATATTATATCATATTATATATATTATATTATACTATATTATATTTTGCTGCTCCTGCTGAGCCCGACAATACAACATGACTACATCATGTGACTACAGTATAACCAAAACCTAACTACAGCACGCAAATACAATATCTAGACACCAGCATGACAATCTTAGGCGCCTGGCTACCGGGATTTCTCGAGCCATATAATGATATATAGATACATACTGACTATCGGGAAAGTTTTCTTCTGATGACTCTCCGCGATCCTGATTTGGGTCGCGACCCGAGGTTGGGAACCACTGCTTTAAGACTTATTAAAGCAGTGGTTCCCAATCTCGGGTCGCGACCCGACAGTCAGTTTGTAACTATACATTATTAGAACACAGCCTTTATCAATAAAGGGATATGCTAGCAACCGATGCAAGTCACTCTGGCCGTTCGAAGCTTTTACCAATTATGTGCAAAAATGGATTGGGAAAAGCGGGAATACCAAAGCGACCGAATAATTTCCCTCCGCACACCCTATAACATGGGTTTCACTCTATATTGATACCCTTTTCTCGAAAATGGTCATCACCGAGACCGATCGTATTTTTGCTCAGTTAGAAGTACGGGTCGCGAGGTCCTATTGTTGGTCAGTTTAAGGTCGCAGGATAGAAAGGTTGGGAACCACTGCTTTAAGTGAACGGGCTGACGACAAAGTTTCTATGAACATGTGCCTTAAATGAAATGTTTTCAGTTATATTTTCATAGATAATGCTTGGTGCGATTTTTTTTACTCCAAAATTCTCTTTTTGTTGCAATTTTAAATGCTATCGTAAGATTTTGATTACACATTATTTGCGTCTCCATGGATCTACATTTATTTTATTTGGGTGTAGAAAGGTATATATTGGTTAGGTGAGAAGATAAAGAGGCGTAGGTGAGAGGTTTTCATTATCTAAGGAGGTTCGGAAGGCAATGGAAATGAAGCACATGAGTGTGATATGTGGTGCATTAAAGCTAGTTAGAAAAAATCTCTCAACCGAGTTTCCGAAGTGTGTTTGATAATAGGGACTCAATGCAGTGCAGCATTGTGTATCTTGATACTGAGACGAGGGTCATGTAAAACTTTAGGATAGTTAAGTAGTAATTTGTTGCGGAGATTTTTCTCATTCATCAAGATCAGTATTCGGCAAACTATGGCCCACGAGAGCATTTTATGCGGCCGGCAAAGCTGTGATGAAAAAGAAATCCGTAGAATTTAAAACAAGTTTCGTATTTGTCGGTAAAAATTATGGCTGTAGAGCCACGAATTTTGAAATTTAACGGTAAAAAACTATTTAGACTTGATTTTCAATTTAAGTGACGCTATAGAATCTTTAAGTTAACTCTGTCTAGGTTAACTCTCAAATTCCTGTCTGTCGAAGGCTCGGCAACTTGCAATGCGGCACACCATGTAGAAAAGTTGGACAACCCCTGATCAAATGCATATTGTGGGGTTTTCAGGCGCAATCTAAGTTTCATACCGTTCCGATTCCCGAACTAGCATCATACAAATTAATTTGTTTCGTAGCATTTGGTTTTATTTAAATGGAACGATTCGAGCATTTTATATAGAAACTTTCGGGGCAAATGTTTTCGCGAAAATGTGTCTCCAGGCGTGTTATGTTTTTTAATAGGAAAATATTTTCGTTGTGTGTTATTTCGACATCCATAAAACATAATTGGAAAGCGCCTATTTCCCGTGGGAAAAAGGAAACATCAACATTTTTTTGCGTTCGTCTGTTCTGCGTGCCAGACCTCCCGCAACGGTCACGGATCTCTCCACTTGATCACTCTCTTCACCCCGTGTGTCAACTCTCCCCGTCCATTTTGCTCGCCTTCACTCTCATCCATCCCTCGGTCGATTGCCGTTCCCCTTCCTCCCTATCCTACTCCTCTGTACCCTTTCTCTCTCCACCGTCGCTCTCCCTTTCTCTTCTTAATTCTCCTCTCGCCCCGTTTGTACCGCATTCCATTGTCCCCGTCGGCGAATTAAGCGTGAGCACTCTTGGAAAGATGCTCCCATCCGGTCGCCTATGTACGTTTATGTGTGGCTCTTCTTTTGGACCGTCCGCTCCGCGGCGATCCTTAGGAAATAAAGTTCTCGCTCATTCTTTTGCTCCGTCTCCTCCTTTCAGGCGACAGAGGATTTATGGTAAGAAAGGAGTAACCGAGTCTCATTGTCGCCCGAGTGAAGACGTTCATGTCTTGTCTCTCCCTCAATTGCCATTAACCTCTCTCGCTTAATCGGTTCGTGATTTTCTCGCAGTATTCGTGAAAGTCTTGGATTTACTCTTTTCAAGTCATTCTCTTTCATTTTTAATATATGCTGTATAATGACGAAGGAAGCGTTATCTCGTTTTGTTCACCACGTTACCAATTAATTTCAGTCACTTCGCCTTTGCGGTTTTTCTCTAATCAGAAAGAAAAATGACTACTAATATTCGCCTCGTCGCATTCTCTCGGGAAAGTGGAAATGAGGTCATTTACGAATAAGCTCTCGGACACCGGACTGTATAAACATGCAACCTGTTGAAAAATTCGCGACAGTTTAGCGAATTTATTTCCCTCGCCCATTTTTGAGCACTCGCCCTCTGCTCCGTTTCGGGTAAGGAAGAAATGGGACGTATTCGAAGCACCAGCAATTCAGGAGAAAATCGCCGGAAAAAGTGTTCTTGGCAAGAGTCTAAAAAGGAAGTCGTGTCCAAAGGGAGTGATGCGTTAGAGTGTACGTCTCGAGGTCTTCAACAACGCGGGGAGTCTAAAACAATAGGATGCGGCTCAAAGTCGCATCGTGTGAAGTATTTTCTGAAGTGAAACGCCAACTAATGGATTAGGGTAAAGCAAAGATAATCGAGGCAATGTGAATCATCAAGCATAATCCTCGGGTTGGAAATTGCAACAAAAGAACTGGTCTGATTGCATTGTGTTATTGTTGTGTAATTATTAAGCTACAAGAGTTATAGGTTCCAAGTACAACGGACAACATCTTCAGCTGCGACGAGAATTGGAAAGCCGTGATTAGCTCCTATGTAACATCTCTTCCACAAAGCCCCAAGAACAGTTTTTTTGGCGAACGTACGCTGAGAAAGCGGTCATATATAAAAAAGAGAAACTTAGGATGAGGATGTAAAAAATTATATATATCACTTAATTGTTCAAACCCCATGCACTTTAAAGTACGATATGGCAATAATATGGTGCATGCAAGATATTTGCAAATATTTAATACAACTTAGTGCCGCATATTATATGCATGTCTGCAGCACAACCTTCTTCTTGTCTCGGCCAACGCACAGAGGGCAAAAGATGTGGTCAAGTTACGTAGGAAAATGTAAAAAAAATGCATATTCTAAGTCAGCGTAGACTTTCTGGCGTTTAAATCAGGAGCAAATATTTATCCGGGAGTAACGAGTAATTTAGGAAGTCGCATAAAAGTCCATGCCGCATACTGCCGACCTCTGCCCTAGTGAGAACTACCTCCCACCTTTATGTCGTCTTCTATTCTGACCACGGCTTCCTCATCCCTTCTCTTACTGTAATATTTCTTGTTCCACCTTCTCATCCATGTACTTATCCTACCTCCCTCCATTTCTCTCCTCCTTCCTACCCTCCCCTTCGATTTGTTTCACTTTTCTTTCTTGTACATTCCCTTTGATCTTCGTCCACCTCTTCATCCCTTTCTACTGCTCTCCACTTTCACCATCTCGGGACGTCGTGCAGCAGGATTCTTCAAACCTATCCCTTCATTCTCGTCTCGCCCCTGCATTCGCACTTCAACCCCTTTTTGTTCTCTTATTCTTCCTCTCCTTCTGTTTGTCTTTCTCTCCTTTCCTCTCCATCTCTCTCACCTCCCCCTCTTTTATCTATCTGTTCTGGTCCTCTCGGTCTCTTCGGAGGTTCTTCTGCCTCTCTCTGCCACCCACTCCTCGTCTTTTATG
The DNA here is from genome assembly GCA_028673005.1 of Tanypteryx hageni. NCBI lineage: Eukaryota > Metazoa > Arthropoda > Insecta > Odonata > Petaluridae > Tanypteryx > Tanypteryx hageni. The sequence continues at coordinate 95,046,072 of CM054115.1, forward strand.
CTTACCATTCACCTCCTTTTCATTTCTGTTCTTTTTATCTTCTTTGTCGTTCTCTCTATTTCTCGAACCTTTTCTTTAATTTCTCCTTCCCGCTGTTCCTGTAAGAGGTGGATGATCTACGACTTACTATGGTGATAGATCGATCCATTAAATTTCATACGTTTTTTTTGTTTGAAATGTGGTCATAAAATATTTGTCGAGGTTTAACGGCAAAAAAATCTTGAAAATTGACTCATTCATAAGATCCGATAGTCTTTAAGTAACTTTAGATATCTTCTCTTTATATGCATCGCCGAGGTCAGTGGCCCTTCGCCCGGGGGCGTCACAGAGATGCGCCCCCCTACCTTTCCTCCATGTACAATTTTCCAGACAATTGTAATGTGGGGAATGTGATGGAAACCCAAGCATACTTAACTAGCATTTTAATTCGGCATATATTATAATATTATTATTGTTTATAAACAGAAACTTTAATTTTCGGTCAATGAGTTTGGCCCCTTCAGCCCTGCGCCCGGGGGCAACGCCCCCCCCCCCCACTCTACTCCTCCCTCGCTACGCCACTTGCCGAGGTACAATTTTTAATGCGGCTGTCTAGGTCGAAAGTATTTCAACCCTTGCACTAACCAGTAAATGTCGCTTGGTGCCGTAGCCATGGGTCACGCATAGCTTCCTCGGCGTCGTTCTTTGTCTTCTCTATTAAGGAGATTTAAAAAGAGGTGTAAATTTTCCTAAAGATGCAAAGAGGAAATAAAAGTAGTTACCATTTCATGGTAGGTTTCCCTTTATATATTCCAATCATAAGAGTGCGTATCTGGCTTTTCTTAATCGGAAAGGAGAAAAAAGGACTGTTTGCGAATGGCTGTTCCTTGACGAAATAGCCTTCGAACAGACTTAATGCGTCACTTAGTGTTACGTAGAAATTTTGTTTCAGTCGTCCTTGGATTTTTATGCCATCGCACCCATCACTGATAAAAATTTCTCAGCGATTAAGACTATCGACCATGGCTTTTGACCTTTAATTTCAAGGTCCCTAACAATAGGATTAAATTGTCATAATTTTTCGATGACTATGACTGTTGCATTTTGTAGACACGTAAGCAGCATGCTGCGGTTGGCTTTCACTGTTTGGGTGAAAACTATTTCTTAAATAAATTTAAAATCAAGTTGCTGAAAAGTTCAGCAGACCATTGATTAACTCACATTTTTCAGTTAAGTTTTGTTATGTTGTGCGGCGCTAACGGGACATTTATTTTTATATCTAGGGTTGCAAAGCATGGACCACGAAAATTTCACAATTGAAGTCATTGAGCGGATATCTCAAGACTTTCTGCTGCACTAGCTGAATCAAAATGTCGCACGTATCATAAAAATAGCATAATTTTATAAAATATAATTTTATTTCATTTTTAAACGCTTAAAATAGCAAAAATCGTTATTTATGTGATTTATATTTCGTAAGTTAGAAAACATTTCTGTTTTTACCGGGTCGCGTTAAAAAAAGCGCTGGAACCTATGATTTAGATTTAACTACATAATTTACTTATAAACATATTTGTAGAAAGTTGTCCTGTTCTATAGAACACGGAGAAAATTCTGTTCATTCGCCAGTTTAAGTATTTAGCCGAGCCAAACAAAGTGAAGCTGAGGAACAATGAAATAGGGTAAATATTTAATCAACGCAGTTGCATAGAGCAGCATCAAACATTTAAAGAAGGTATACGAAATCTGCTCGTCCAACGCCATCCGCGCGCCTCTTTTGTTTTCGACGTGTCTTTTGAAAAAGTTACGCGACTGATGGCGTAGTAAAGTTAAAAAAAGGGACCGACCTCATAGCAGGTATCTTTTTTGCTGGCCTCTCCTTTCCGCGTGTACCCTCCCATCCAAAACCACTTTCCGCATTCCTCTGTCGACTGCCTCTCCTCTCTTCTGCACCCTCTCCTCTCTTCCGCACCCTCTCCTCTCTTCCGCACCCTCTCCTCTCTTCCGCACCCTCTCCTCTCTTCCGCACCCTCTCCTCTTCTCGTCCTCCTCTCCCAGTCTTCCTCCTCTTATCCTTCCTTCGTCTCTTCCTCACCCTTCCTTTATTCTCCCTTCATTATTTTCCCTCCCCCTCTTCTCTGTACTTCCGTTTCTCCCTTCCCCCCCTGCCATTACCTTTAACCATACCCTTTACGCTCTCCCTCCCTCTCCTCTCTCTTCCTCTCCTTGTCTCTCACTTTTCCCTTTCTCTCTCCTTTCCCTCCCTTTCTCCCCCCATTCCCTCCCTTTTTCCCCCATTCCCTCTCTCCCCCCCTTTCCCCCCTCCCCCACCCTTTCCATCCCTCCCCCCTTTCCCCCCTCCCCCACCCTTTCCCTCCCTCCCCCCTTCCCCCCCTCCCCCACCCTTTCCCTCCCTCTTCTCTCCCTTTCCCTCCCTCTCCCCCCTTCCCCCTCTCTCCCCCTTTCCCTCCCTCTCCCCCTTTCCCTCCCTCCTCCTTTCTCTGACTTCTTTTTGACCTTCCCCAACTCCCCTCCCCGTCTCCTTTCCTCCCCGTCGTCTCCTTTCCTCCCCGTCGTCTCCTTTCCTCCCCCTCTCCTTGTCTCCCCCTCTCCTTGTCTCCCCCTCTCCTTGTCTCCCCCTCTCCTTGTCTCCCCCTCTCCTTGTCTCCCCATCTCCTTGTCTCCCCCTCTCCTTGTCTCCCCCCTCTCCTTGTCTCCCCCTCTCCTTGTCCCCCCCTCTCATTGTCCCCCCTTCTCCTTGTCTCCCCTTCTCCTTGTCTCCCCTTCTCCTTGTCTCCCCTTCTACTTGTCTCCCCTTCTCCTTGTCTCCCCTTCTCCTTGTCTCCCCCTCTCCTTGTCTCCCCCTCTCCTTGTCTCCCCTTCTCCTTGTCACCCCTTCTCCTTGTCTCCCCTTCTCCTTGTCTCCCCCTCTCCTTGTCTCCCCCTCTCATTTCCTCCCCCTCTCATTTCCTCCCCCTCTCCTTTCCTCCCCCTCTCCTTTCCTCCCCCTCTCCTTTCCTCCCCTTTCCTTTCCTCCACTTTCCTTTCCTCCCCTTTCCTTTCCTCCCCTTTCCTTTCCTCCCCCCTCACCTCCTCATCCTTCCCCTCACCTCCTCACAAAAACATCTTTCTCCTTCCCATCACCTTTCTCCGGCAGAAGACACTAATGCGTTGCTTCCACGGTCACGGTATCCTATGAGCATAAGTGGCCATTTTTTTGAAGTTTTGAAAGTCCACTCGTGCGTTTTATCCAACGCGGTGGTAAGAGTCGCTGTGCGATTTCCACGTCCGTTTCCGGATATGGGTGACGCCTCAACTGGCCGCACTGTGTCCAGCAGTTACTCACCGAATTCTTTCTATTCCGGCTTTACTTTTCGGCACGTGCGGACATTTTTATCAAATGGCCTTCATATCCGTGATTTGGGAAAGCGTGTAAAGAAAATGCAGTCGTGGTACATAAAGTGACATTCTTTCAATAGATTCAGTTATGTCGAATCATGTGGATATGTTAACGAAAATTGCTGCGTTGTAAAAGAAAGTAAATCGACATATTCAATGTTCAACAACGCCATCAGCTGATGAACATTCAACGGACATGGTTCGCTTCTTCAACTTATTTAGCGTTTCCTAAGCTAAAGCTTCGTTTACAAAATCTCATTGAATTTATTTATGTATCATTTCAGTGTTTTTGTGTTATTTAATTAAATGTTTGTATTATTTTAATGGAGGCAGTCTGTGCACCCTGCCCAATAATTCTCTCTTTTACGGTCAACGTTTTTCTTTTGTCTGTATTCCATTTCCATCAAGGAAGAAATAACAAAGCACAAGCCTAGAAATTGAGCATTTTCTTCCTTTTATACACATATATTCCATAAATCGGTGCAGCACGGTTAAATTAAGGACCATCAATGGCGTCAAATGGAATAAAGCTCACGATCTCCAGCAGAGCCATCTTGTTCCATCGTAGGCGATATTCGCGTATTCATCATTCCTTTAATCTTCAGCTGAAGCATCTTTAGCCAAGTAACGTAAACCAATTTGTCGCTGATATTTGTGTTTTTATATATTCACTCACTCGGCCGTATTTCACGAGATATATTTGTTGGAAGAGGTAAATTTGTCAACCGTCAACATGTAGCAAATTTGACGTCTTATCGAGAATTCTTCCCTCAAAATGGATATTTGGTAACGAAGGTCGTATTAGTGTATTTCAATGTAAAATTTGGATCCCAGCAGAGAGCAAGTTACGGAATGACTGGAATTTGACGCTCTTGTGGCCAGGAAGCGCGGCATAACTCGTACAGAAGCCATATGGAATTTTCCCATGATGCGGGAAGTGCATGTCCTCCCCTAGGGTAGAACAAATCTGAGAGACCGCCCCGGGCTTCGCGCTTCGACTATATCGCAAAGTTTAAATTGGTTTTTAGTGTTAAGAGAGCCCTCAACCTTCTATGGGTTGTCTTTAAAAACTGTGTGTAAAATCTCTTAGAGGTTTAAAAATGACCTTTTTAGTATTTGAGGATATAATATGGCTTGAAATACAAAGTGAGTTGGTGTACCATAAATATGTATATTTCCTTGGAAGTTTTGCATATAAAGTCTAGATTTAAAGTTAAATCTCGTATTTACGAAATATGTCGGGACCAAATTCATTCCGTAACAAGAATTTCAGGCCAGGACTAATACAGGCTGGTTTCCCAACGTTGACGTGTCAAATTGATTGCTTATATTTACAGGAAATTTAATAATTGTGTCCATGGCAGCATTTCAATAAAATGCGACTTATTGCGTCAAAAACGCTATCGCTTACTAGATATTCAAGGAAATACGATCAATTATCGAAGTTCTGTGATGAGAATTGGAATCTACATCTTTTCCCCTTAGATCATTACAAACCCTGCTCCGATATCACAATTCTAAGATATTTTAAAATACAGACAGTATTTAAGGATTGTTTGGAACAGTGGTTTTCAAACTTTTTTGAGCCGCGGCACACTTTCAAAGATAAAGAGGGTTTCGTGGCACCCCAGTCTTGTTACAACCTTTGGGCACATCCATTATTGCCCTTATTACCAACAAACGCATGCAAATCGTTGATTTATTTACTAAACAAAGTTTTTCGCGGCACCCCTAAATATCTACTGCGGCACACAGTTTGAGAACCACTGGTTTGGAAGACACTCGGGTCATTTTCAAGTTTCGGAAATCAGTTCCTGAAGAATTACTTGCTTGAACGATATGCGCATACATTCATGAGTTTTGCTTTCTGATTTTATAATGCGGATAATTAGGTCGCGATCGACGGAACAAATTAAAGTCCTTACAGGATGTAGCACACCACCAAACGTCTTTTAGGCATAATGGGTCACTTTCATTTCGCAAAAACGGCGTTTCTGTTAAAATTATATTACATAAAAACGGGATTTTACTGTACAAATATAAAAGTAATGACCTTGTAGTGACTAATACATGGTTCAATAACCATTAACGAAGGTTATACACATGGAAAAACCCAGGAGATACAATGAGATGCCTAATAGATTTCATCCAAGTAAAACAAAGATTCATGAACAGCATAAAAACCGCCAATGCATTACCAGGAGCAGACATTGATTCAGATCACAGCCTTCTAATAGTTGACGTAAGTACAAAGCTCAAACAAATAAGAAAAAACTAGAAGACAAAGACAGACTTGGGATCTAGAAAACTGAAAGAAAGGCAGGATGTAGTCAGCATGAAGTGGAAGATCGCCTAAGAAATTTGGAAAACAAATCAAAGACCGTGAATATAGAATGGGAAGAAATTAAAACCAGTATTAAGAGATTGGAAAACAAGAGAAGAAAATCAGAAAACTATAGATCACTAAGGAAATGCTGGAGAAAATGGATGAGAGACGAAAATGGGAAAACGTTAACAGTGAAGAAGGTAGAGCCAACTATAGACGTATAAACAAGGAGATAAGAAGGGTAACAGATAAAGCTAGAGAAAATTGGTTAAAAGAAAAATGTGATGAAATACAACAAATGGAGAAGTTAGGACGGTACGATATGATGTACGCTAGGGCACTGGAATTAGAAGATAAGAAGTCTAATGGAATTCGTGGTAAAGGAATTATGAATACGAATGAGAAGATAGTCTCAGAAACAAAGGATGTAGCACAGGTATGGGAAGAATACATTAAGGAAATATAGAGCAAGCAGACAGTATCGTCAACAATATAACTGGAAGACGAGGGAAACATTGAAGAAGACAACTTAGGAGCAAGTATTATGGAGAGTAAAGTAGAAAAACAATAGTGGAACTAAAGAAAGGGAAAGCCACAGGCAGCGATGGAATACCGGCTGAGGTATTTAAAGTCATGGGATCAGAAGGATTAAAAGCGATCACGGAATTAATTATTAAGATTAATAAGAAAAGGTAGGAAAAGGTTTCAGCTGATAGACGATTTGAAAGAGACAGAGAGTTATAAAGATATGAAAAGGACAACGAAAAATAGGAGTATATGGAGAACCAGGTTTAACCATGAATAATCACGAACCTGTCTACGGACAGACTACGTATGATGATGATATGAAAGTAACTAGGGAAGGATCCACTTCGTGAAATCGATTAGTATTCCAACGCAGAAGAAAAGGTGACATTTTTATAACACAGTGGGGCACTGCAACATAGTATTCAGACGTAAGATGTTGCAGTGTAACGAGACATAGCCGTTTTGGAGGATATTAATAGAACGGAATTGCATAACTTAGTTGTTTTCTTCTTTTGTGTTACAAAAATGTAGTAGTATATGGCGAAATCAAATTTGCAGCCTCCGCAAAAGGGAAAACCATAAAATAACGCGCACTTTAGCGAAATGGATTCGCCTTTCCCTTTCACCTTTCTTTTTCTTTGCTAGAGGAAATTTTCGTTCAAGGAGCTCTCGTCCTTGTGTCCTCACCACTTGTGAGTCATTTTCCCATCGTGTTCTTCTCGAGGAATTTTTTTACGCTAAGTACTTAATACGATGGATTGTGATCGCGATCTTTTGTGGGAATTGTGTTTTTCATCCAGCCTTCTCGATCAAGTCCAGGAAATTTCCTCGGAAAGCAACCGCGTATATATTTTTAAAGGCGCTTTTTCCATTTTCCGCTGCAGTGCAGTTGCCTACGGCATCGTCTTGACCCGGCAGACGGCAGACTCCTTTTGTTTCTTTTCTTTCTACCTTTTTATTATTCGCGGAATAAAAGATTTTTATCGTTATTTCATAGCAATTTTAATTATCCAACGAATTACATTTTAAAGATCGGGAAGAAAATATCACGTTTAAGTACTCCGCACGTTGAAACATTTCGTTGGATTTGGGACGAGAGAAAATGTCATCAGATACGCCGTGTTTAAAACAATTGAAGTCTGCACTTTTATTTTTTGACGCAGTGTAGTAAGTTGATTGTGAAATAAGGTGCCCAACTATTAAGGATGCTAAGGAGTAACATTTCAAAACATTTACCGACTATAAGGGGAGATATAATACAGTGGCGTACTTATAGTGCAATTATTGAATGATCAGCCCTAGACAGATAAATGTAATAGTTATCAGATAACTTGGCGTGACTTATGTGTACATAAATCATGATTTTTCAAAAAGCGGTATAAAAGTTCGGGCAGTCAAAAAAGTGGGACGAGTGATGAAAAGGAGTGATTGTCCCTTCAAATTTGGGACTGTTGGTCACACTGCTGTAAAGTAAAATAATTTATCTTTGACGACGGTGATGGTAGAAATATCGTTATTTTTCTCCCATGGGTTGAACGACTGTTTGAACGAATTGTACTACGCCATATTTCTTTATTTTATTGGCCATAAAGAAATATAGTGCCCCTCAATTAGGCGGCATTATCTCGGCCTGAGCTACGAATTACGACCATCGCCAAAACAAGGAAATGAAACATTGCGCGTTATCCTCCTTCTATTAAGGTTTCTTCTCCGTTCATTAATTTTTTTATATCTCTTAGCGGTGAAAAGATCGGAATTCATTTTTTATATAGCTTTTGTATAGCTTCGTGTCGATGATGAGTGAATCTGCGTGATGCTTGCGCTTAAATAATCAGGCGTTTCTGTGAATAATGTTACATTATGAAAACTTGATTCCAATAATCGTCAAACCCTAGGGGGATGCGGGACCCGGGGCGATCAGCACCAACAATCTAAAATCATCAAGATATATTTCGCGCACTAAAAATATTTGTAAAAAATATTGTATATTTTTAATATTATCTTTTATTGTATAATTTAAATAGACATATATTTCTTACTCTGCTTTTTAAATGAGGAGTCGCTTCTGGAGTTCAAGAACAAACAATAATTTGATCATTTACGCCTGATACAATACGTGAGGTCAGCTTAATACTAAGGTAGAAAACTTACTGTTTATTGCTCTGCCAACTTTCTGAAATTCAGCTTCCTCGATTTTCTTGCAGCGAACTGGAATCAGATCATTGTAATCCAAATCTGAGGCTATTTCTCTCTCGATAGACAGCATAACCATAGACAATGCTGTCCTAAGATAGTTTTTTATTATTTTAAGTTTCGGAAAACTTCGCTCCGCTGAGGTCATTGTGACCGGAATTGTTAACGAAATCCTATACGCTATCTCTGTATTTGGGAAGGTACAATTTAATCTTAAGGATTTCAAATGCACTTTTCGTTCTTTGGAGGATCAACTTTCTAAGAACACGCAGTTTTAAGAAGAGGTCTGTACTGTCGATGTCATGTGAATCTTTATCACTCAATATGTTATCCAAATTTATACACTTTTTTCATTTCGTCTTCTGTTAATGTTAAGTTTTTAAAATCACATAGAAAGCCGAAATTACCTGCGTACTCTTCCATTTGTTCGAAACGCGTTGTCAGTTACATGAGAGCCTGATCTACGATGACCAAGAAGTAGCTAGTTTCAAATGCCTTTTCAACCGAACACCATGAGTGTCGTCCACGCTTAGCAGCAATCCTCATTTTGCTGTTTAGCGCGGGGCCCGGGGCTACCGCCCCGATTCGCCGTACCCTAGGAAAACTCAATGCGGCATCAACATTGTCACCCTGGAGGATTTCGGGGTGGTCTGGTTGTCTAAGGCAGTGGTTCCCAAACTGGGTGCCCCGACACACAGGGGCCGCAGCTGATTTTTAGAGGTGCCGCGAAAAGCTTAGTTCAATAAATAAATCAACGTTTTGGATGTGTTCATAGGTAATTTGGACACTAATTTATCCTCTAATAAATTCATTAAAGCGTAGTGTCGAGAAATGGATGCGTCCAAGGATTGTAATACCCGTATGTAAAAATATTAAAATCTTGTTTCACGGCTGGGGTGTCGACAAATTACGTTTTTCTTTGAAAGGGTGCCGCGCCTGCAAAAAGTTTGAGAACCACTGGTCTAAAGAGGGGCGAACCGGGCGCGGAGGGAAATTCAGCAGCCGAAATCCCCACGGCTGGCAATAGTGCAGTAGTTCTCAACCTGGGGTTTGCGACCCCAACGGCTTTCAGGGAGGTCGCGAAGGCGGAACAGTGTTTAAATAAAATGGATCCAATGTTTTATTTCGCCTGACGAATCTGCCTGAAAACCACTGATCTAGGTAGTCGTATGCCTTTCATCCAATAGGTCAGGGGTCGTCAATCGACGGCCGCATACATCCCCCAGAGAGCTTTATGCGGCCCGAAAAGCCATGATTAAAACGTGATCGGTGAAATTAACATAAAGAATTTCATATTTTTCAGTAAAATTATAGTCTCAAAACTTTTTCGGGCGATTTTTCACGCTTGTAAATGATGTTGGCATATTATTATGCATCGTACCACCAATGGTGGTTTCCAGTTTTGAACGTCGGGTGTTCCATCCCTTAGCATCCTTCGTAGAGTAAAAGCATTACTTCGCTCTACAATGAATGAATATAGGTTAAGTGGACTGCATGTTGAGTAATTCACAGGAAAATATAAATGATAGGCAAGATTTTATTGATCGTGTAATAGATGTTTTTGGGAAAAACCGTAGAAGGCTCTTATTTGTCTTGAAAGAATAATAAACATGTTAACTTAATTTTTTTGTTTCTTGCGCCCTCCTGAATTTTAGTCTGCGGACGCCCATGCTCTTGGCCGTAAAATAGTTGAGAAAATCAGGTGCGCATTTCAGCTGCAAAGTATCCGCCCGCCCTCATTGACACTTTTGCGATTGTTTATTATAGTTAAAACTTTACTATCGACTACCGATGATTTTCTCTGCTGGAGGATTTAATTCGTGGTTGAAAATCTCCTTTGGTTCATCCAACCCTTTCTAACGGTTAAAAAAACCGGCTTATGCGCTCGGTTTGTCTGTCTGTCACGCGAACTAACGAAAGCACCTAGAGACTTATTTTCTCCAATCAATTTAGTACTCTATCTCGTGCACGTTTTCTTGTGGCGGTTCTGGTGGCCAGCAGAATGGGGATAAAAATTTTAATTTAAATTTCATTTTTTAAAGAAACCTCCGCTTCTGCAGCTTTTTCCCTACTTTTTATGGCTGTATGAATTACCTAGATCTTCAGTTATTGTCGAGATTTAACATGTTTTCCTTGGACAACATGTGAACTACGTAATATGCCAAATGTTTCGGAAACGTAGTTTCTCTTGCTCGAGTCGTTGAATGCATTCCTGGCGCGTACATGAAGTTCTCCTTATTCGAACTAGACGGTATCTAAAAAAAGGCTACGGCCTTAAAGAACCCTATTCCATATCGATTTGTGTCCCGAGTGGGTTTTCTAGTGGAATCGGGGCTATTACGTCTCGCGTCGGCATTCCTTTGTCATTTCCCTCCCTCTCTCACCTTCCCTCACTCCACTCTCCTTCCATACCCTCGGCCGCCCCCTCTCCTCCCAACTGCGTTTACTCACTTTCTCCCTTTCCCCCTTCCCCGGTCATTGCCGCTTCGTTGGAAAAAGCACTTTCCACGGCCTTTTCTTGTTAAAAAACTCCAACACATTCTCCCCGCCACCGCCTCCCCTTCACCCCATTGCATTGCTGACCTCCTCTCCGATCCGCATCCTTTAGACTGTTATTTTTTGTTCCTGTATATTGGTCGCCTTGAATAGTGTTTGCGAAAAATAATCGTGTCGTCACCATCGCGGAGACGAATCAAAAAAATGAATTGACGAAGCCTAGGGGTCGCCAAAGGAATTAGCAGGATGTCAATTTTTTAAAATTCAATATGTATAGAATTCTGGATTGGAAGAGCCGTAGTACAAGTGAATAAAACTGTGCTTGTTAAGAACTTGAAACTCGTATTTAACGCTTTGAATACTGGGAGAGTCACGTTTGACCTTCGCGGATCCGCGACGGTTTAAAAACGACTTTTCGAGTACTGCTGCATTAGGAAGCTGCGTGGTCCATATAAGAATATCACTATGATTCTCAGAATCGTGGAAGTGCATTCACGAAATCATTTGCATCTCTTACTGCGGCCCGCCTAAGCAAACGCAACTGCTAATGTCTCGTCAAAAGTTTTCCCACCCCTGTTCTAATCCGTCACATCTGGCGGAGGTTGGAATGTTCAACCTGGGATCGTCCCGTCCCCTACTTGTGTGGCTTGAGGAGACTGCGCAAGTCAGCGCTCCGTCTTTCGGAAGGGATGTTAAGCAGTAGTCTCCTTGGTGCTCTTCGTAAAGAGTAGGCTATTGCCGGCACTGGGTGCCGGCAATAGCCTACTCCCTCCCTCCCTCCCTTGTGTATGTGTTAGGTGTGGAAGGGGTCATGGCTATAATAATCCAAGAGGCTGATTAACAAGAAATTCCATACAAACAAACCATTCAAATCTCGTATCGCCAAAAATATGCATTCTTCGTTCAGACCCTCGCATTCTCGAAATCGAGATATGTACTTTCGATAGAGCTCAACGTCCAGTAGCACGAATACAAGACTGTTCCCAGAGAGAGAGGAATATAGCGGAAATTTCTGTTGCCGGGTCGAGAGGAAGATGAAATACCACGGGGACGTGGCTCGCGAACAAAAATAAAGTAGCCCCTTTCATTCGTAGTCTTGTCAACTGCGGTTGAGAAATCTTGCCTGGTTTTCCAACCGCGGTATGCAGTCTTTAGTACCCACAGTTCTCCTCGTGGCCATCTAGTTGGCTAATGTTATTAGTATTATAATTTATGTTATTGAAGGATCTACGTATTAACTAACTAGTCTCTACCAGAAGTAGAGACGTAAGAAAGAGGAATTTTTAGCTCCCGATAAGAGAGTTGGCGATTCGAGAAATTTTATTTGAGGAATTTGAAGTATAAGATCAGGCAGGCGGCGTTAGAATGTAGCTGCTCTGCCGTTTTATTATTAATCTACCGTATTTCTTTGTACTTGTATTCTATCTTGTATTTTTAAGTAATAAACATGTTTTTAAAAGTATAGTATACTTATTTTTTCATCGAAGCGTACATTATAGGACATATGTATCTCAGGGACAAACCCCTTAACCCCCAATCGTTCATAAGACCTGACTCTCGCAAACCGCGGACTAAGGCAAGAACGTAACCCTCGCGTTCGGCGAGGGAATATTGTATATGTCATCATCTCCACCTCCGAAGAAGAAGATGTGTTCGGAAATCGCCCGGACAACTCGAGAGATTTGGACGACTCATCCGATTTGCATGAGCCGACCTTCGTATCGCTGAAAACCGCCTCCACATTTAAAAAGGAGGGAGGATTGAATGCGACACTTCTCCTCCCTTCGCCCCTCCTTCTGTCAGACGGACCCTGCATGCATATCCTCCACGTTTCTCCCGCCTCCCTTTTATAAACCATTATATTAATCTCGACGGTTCAAGGAAAAAAAGATGGTTGGAGGAGACGATTGGGCGCGACGCTCTTCTTCTTTTTCTCCGTCTCATTGTGCAGTTCGGTTGGTATTACCGTCACGTAACACTTTCTCATCCTTCCATCCCTTCCCCTCTCGTCTTGAGAGAATAATGAGGACCCTGCGTGGGAGGCTAGACTTCCTCTTCTCCCTCGAGATACGCTACAATTAACCGCGAATGAATCAGCCCTCCCGGCCGCGGATGGCCTACACTGAGAAGGGAAGTAACCTCGTCCCGACAAGAATGCTTAGGACAAACGTAATAACTATTCGAAATATCGCAGACTTATGATAATGCGTTTATCTATGGAGCATCTCTCAATCTACTATAAAAGTTATTTTATCTCCCTAAAGTTCGAGGATGGTTGCCTGCGCATCCTGGTAGGAAGAGATCGGAAGGGTAATAGGGGCGAGAATTGCGCCAGTTAGGAAGGTTGGTAGTTGTTATAATTAACTTCGCCAAATAATAGTCGGGGATGAAGGTTCTCGGGCCGAAGCAACCAGGTGAGGGCAACTTTCAAATTCGCCTCATGGAGCGTAGCACAGGGTTGGGCATCGATAGTATCAGGGCCGGAGTCTCTACTTACCTACTTATAATTAGTTTGCTGACGCAATTGAAAAAATATTCCGAGATCCTGTCAATGAAAAGGTTGAGTAACAAAAATCAGGACCTATATATTTATGGCGCTCCGTTTAAATCTTGAATCAATGAATTTTTATTAAGACACCTATACGTCATATTGAAAGTCGAACAAAAAAAGCAGGAAAAAATTATTTCATTAAAAATGATGGCTTTAAATATTGACATTTATATCGACGTCTTCTTATCGTATGTCGGTCTATGTACCGTCGATTGATCGCATGCAAGTTTTCCAGGTTTTTTTTCATTCAGTTATATGCGGAATAGAAACAAATCTCAAAATTTATTTTCGACGTGCCGTGAGATTTTTTGTGACACCAAAACTGCTAATATCATATTACAGGTTCAGGTGAACGTCACGAAATTCAAACTTCAAAGATGAAAAATTGATATTAGCATTAAGTTGGTTTGAATGGCATTTGCAGACAAAAATAAATTTACGATGCAAACGGCAAACTTCAAGCGTTTGAAAAGTATGTCAATCCCTTGTAGCGGAATGTGCGTTGATCCTGAAACTACTTTTATGTTTTAATCTAAAACGCGTTCGCTATATTAATAATATAGACACAAATTGATTCTATTAATGAAATTTTTGTATATATACAGTCAAATCCCGATTTAGTGCAACCGTTTGTCCATCACTGACATTGGCGTTTAAGCGAAGGTGGCGGTAAAACGAGGTATATGCAATCATAAGATGTAAGTTCTGTTCACAACAATTCATGGACTATATGCGGAGGGGGCATTATATAGGAAGGCGTTAAATCGGGGTTTGACTCTATATATACTCGTCATATGAAATTCATTTAAAAGAATCCACCGAAATTCGTTTTCAATTTTAAGGCGTTTGGTTCTTTTATGCTTTGTGTTAAATTCAAAATTTAAAATGTTCCCTTTGCAAGAAAAACTCGTCCGGAGCGCAGAAATACTTGCTTTTTTTCGAAAGAAAGATCTTAACGCATAAATTTTGAAAAAAGTAATTTGTCGAGGGATGCGGGAAAAATTTGAGGAAGTCTCTTATCTTATAAATCGGGAGGATATGAACTAATAAATCACTTAAATGGATTTTAAAATAAGACGTGCGGTTGATGAGACTCCTATTCATCCTACGAAGAAATACCCCGCGCTGACGCATGCTTAAACCGCTTCCTGTTCGCATAGCGGAAAATGCGGATGAATTACTTGGAAGTCGGAGGCGATCCTTCGCTTTCCGAACCTCATGCGGAGTCAGCGTGATTATGTCGATTAATACTTTCCCCTTTTGACTTACGGGAGGGAAGCGCGTGTCTTAGGATCCTCGCCTTTTCTTTCCCTCATGTTAGATGGCAAATTCATTTCGATGCCTAGGAGTACATAGCAGTTGGAGGAAGATGTGATGCCCTTGCTCGATAATAGAGTCCGTTTATCCTTTTGCATTTTGATCGATAGACTCTCTTTCCAATGGCCGTAAAAAAAATTTCCTCAAAAGGAAAAAGATGTTTTGCGAGGAATTAGGGCGCATCAATACGGGCCACTTGCGTGTCGCGTCTGTGGAGCCTCCAACGCGCCAAACTTGTGAAACGCATTGCAGCGAGATCAGGGATCCATTTCTTTATGATGGAATCGTGTATGTTTATAAGGGTAATTTTTGAAACGACCTTTTCATTCATTGTGTCCTCCACGCGTAAGCGTTAGAGGATTGAGCGAAAAAAATCGCAGAAAACAAAAAGTCCAATCAGGACTAATGCAGGCTGGTTTCCCAAGGTTGACATCCTGAATTGATTACTTATATTGACAGGAAATGTTTCAATGTGTGTTAGTCATTCCAAGGAATTATCATACCATAAATACCATGCGTAATTCATAGTTTATCAATGATAGAGAAAAATTGGAAAAAAAACTAATAGAGCATTATCAGGTTTAATATACTTAGGCTATGTCAAAATCTCTTTCTGACATTACATTTCGCATGAATTTTTTAAATAAACGAATTTAATAAATGTTACTATTTATATAGTAATAGCTATGTATGAATCAACTGTCCATTGCTGAAGGGTAGTCGAGTAGAAAACAAAATAACCCATTTGTTCATTCGTCTAAGCTCAAGCCGAGTCCGGTAATAATCGTCTCCATGGCAACAATCCGATAAAATGCGATTTAAAACCGCTATGTTTTAGTAGAAATTCAAGAAAATACGGCCTATTATCAAAATTCTGCTATAAGAATTATAATCTACATTCTTTTCCCCTAATAACAATACAAACTTCACTCCGATATCACAATTTTAAGATATTTTAAAGTATTAAAGAAAACATCTCTTCACGATGGATTTGAGACTTCCATGTAAAACAAATAGGGAAAAAACGTTCCTGGAATCGAACCCGGGACTTCGACCTTCGCCAAATAAAATATATTCCGGAGGTGGACCCTGGCAGCACGAGCCTCATATCAAGTTTCATGAAAATCGGCCCATTGATGCAAAAGTTGTTAGTAGAGGACAAAACATACATACCGGACCATTTCATAAGGCTGTTTCCTTTGAAAACCAGCCTAAAAATAATTGTCCCCAGAACGCTCGGGTTTCCCTGGTCTCCATATGGTTGAGGGCGTAGTATTTATGTCAGAGCCTCGAAGAGAAAGTCTAATGAAGGACAATTCTCTCTTTAAATGTTTACGTTGAACATTGGATACATGAAATATGACTAATTCACATATATATTAACGAAAACTTTGTGCGTGTATATACTTTCCGTTTCGTATTCAAGTCGTGGTATGTGTTTTTGATATCCATTGTTGTCGCCTGCTTTCTTTCAGCTCTTCCTTTTTAATGCAGCATTTTAACGAAAGCATTTCTCTAAAAATAGCCTTTCGGTCCGGAGATAATAGTTATGGCCAAACCGAAAACTTCCGACACAAAAAAGGTCACCGACTTTCTTTCGTCATTCTCCGTTTTCTGTTTTGCGGTTTCTCCCTCTATAGTTTTCCCCTTCTTGCTCTAATGGCTGAAACCATTCTTTTCCGTCTGTATAGTAGGTCGTCCTTCTGATGCGTCGCAACTGGGTATTTGGTGGCCAATGACGTATTAAAAATTATCGAATGTTAAATAGGTATACCATGAGTCAGAAGGTACAATCGCTCTAGACTAAAGGGATTAAAAAAATAACAATTAGGGATGCACACGGGTTTTCCGTAGTACAGAAGTGCTTTTCGTGAAATTCACCGTAGTATAATCATATACTAATGCATTTGCTTTGAAATCAGAAAATTATTTTTTATTTTTACAGGGTGTTTATAAAGTCCGTGTGCACTTTAAAACTTTAATAAATTTTCAGGTATATATGATAAAAACGATCTGTAAACGGAATAATAGCACAAATTTTTATTAAGTTTTAGCACAACTACAGTATTAATTTCTATAGTTCAACATAACCACCATCTTTCGTAATACAGCGTTCAATCCGATTTTCTAACTCGTTGAAAACGTTACCCAATTGCTGCTGGGTGACCTCATTAATTGAATTCACAATCCTGGCCCTTAATTTTTCCAAAGAACGTGGTTTTGTCGCGTAAACTACAACTTTAACATGCCCCCATAAGATGAAGTCCAATGGTGACAGGTGAACGAGGTGGCCAAGCAATGGGTCCACCTCTTCCGATCCACTTTTCTGGAAAAATGGCATTCAGAAGTTGTCACACACTTAATGCATAATGGCACGGAGCTCCGTCTTGCTGGAAAGGAGTTTTATCTAAGATATTCAATTGGCGCAGTTTATGGATGAAGTAATTCTTCAGCATTGTAAGATAACATTCACTGGTTACTGTTTTGTTTTCAAAAAATTAAGGGCCAATTATGCGTGACTTCCTCAAAGCGCACCAGAGGTTGATTTTTGGAGAGTCTCTTTCATGTTGCCAAATCTCCTGAGGTTTCTCTTTTCCCCAAATGCGGCAGTTGTGGCGGTTAACTTTGCCACTGATGTGGAATGTCGCCTCATCGGAAAATGTCAAATCCTCGTGGAACTCGGGGAAATATTGAATTTTTTATTTCAACTGAAATCAACAGAAATCTAACCTCGTAAATTTTTTGAGGATTTTGTGTACTGTTGATTTGGGGATGTTTAATTCAAGAGCTGCACGATCCAGGGAATTTCGTGGACTCCTTTCAAAGGCTTGTTTCACATCTTCCACAGTCTTCTCGCTGATTTGAGGTCTCCTGGATCGTTGCTTGTCATTCACAGACCCAGTTTCTTTAAAACTTTTCATCCATTTTGAGATTGAATTCCTATGAGGTGCATCTTTCTTGTAATGAACAGTCAAGTGTCTTCTAACAGATGTTATGCTCTTGAATTCTGCTAGCCACAGCTCCTCCACTCCTCCTCCACTGTCACCATTTTAATCAGTAAGGGGTCTGAAATAAACATTTTTTTATTGCTACGATAATTGTTACGCAAAAATCTGTTATTGTTAAAAAACAATACAATTTGCTTTATTATTCCATTTACAGATCGTTTTTATCATGTATACATGAAAAGTTATTAAAGTTTTCAAGTGCACACGGACTTTATAAACACCCTGTTTTTAGATCCGTTCTAAACATGATCATTTCGTTTTGCCATTTTATACTCGCCCTACATACGAAATTTCTTTTACATCGGTTCAGCCAATACCTTATAAGTTTGTAGTTACAGAAAAATTCTAACCTTGATATTGTGGTATCCCTGTCTAGTCGACACGGTTGAAATATGCTGTTTTGGTTCTTTATTTATATGAAGATTATATATATATATATAATATTTGGTTAAAATCCATGCGGTCAGTTCTCTAGAAATACGCGTAAAAGAATTATTATTTTACTTATTGTGGTAGCCCTGCTAGTTGGCTCAGATTTATACATCTTCATTTTATTCTGGTATGTTGTACAAATATAATATACAAAATTTTATTGAAATCCGTTCAGCCAATTCCTTCCAAGTCCTTAATTACTGAAAGAGTTTAATTTGTAATTGTGGCACCCCTGTTTGGCTGATTCTGTCTAAATATGCTAATATGATTTTGCATGTATGTGTACATTATAAATATTAAATTTGGTTAAAATTGATGTTTACAATTCAACATAAATACTCGTAAAAAGACATTTATTTATTATTTGTATTGTGGCAGCCCTGGTTTCTACATCTATACTAAACATCTTGATTTTGTTTTTTATGTTGCACACCACCTTTATACAAAATTTCGTTGATATCGGTTCTGCCAATTCCTTCCAAATTTATAATTACTAAAAAGTTGAATTTTGCAGTTTTGGCACCCCTGATGAGTCGATTCGGTCGAAATATGTCATTTTGGTCGTGTATTTATGTGAAAATTCTATGTACCAAATTTGGTTGAAATCGGTTGAGCCAATTTTTTTCTGATGTATGCGTACGGACGGACGGAAGTCACGAAGATAATAGTGCTTTTCTGCATTGACGAAAAGCACTAAAAATAGTCGCTTAGCTATCGTCACAGTCGCCAAACGCGGCGTGCGTAGGAAATAGTTTAAGCCCATCGTCACACGAGCGTTGAAACAACGTCCGTCAATGCAACACCAAACGCTCTTCGACGTTATAGTGCGTTATGAGCTGGTCACACGGACGTTGGCTTGACACACGTTGGCTTCTCATTTTCTTTAGTATTGATCTCGATTTATAGGACTATGGACGACATCAAGAAAATAGTCGGATTTGTGATTCTTGCAAACCTTCGCCCAAAGAGAAAACCTAGCAGGCAGTTGTGAGTACACCCAGTAAACAGTGAAGGAATACTATGCACTAGTGATGGGCATTGTCGTTCTTTTTGTGGATTCGTTCCTTTCGTTCCATTGGCGCACGTGTAAACTTGATTAAATGTAGGGTTTCCTGTGATGAATGTTGGAAAACTGTGTTGTTTTGATTTTTCGACTCATTTTATGCATAATAATTTTATTAATAACAAATTTGTTAATGGCAATACTAAACGACATGGGCGTACGGTGAGGGGGGATCTTGAGGTCAGAACCCCCCGAAATTTTCGAACGAACTTTAAAAAATCACTGCATTGGGTAATTGCTATGTAACTAAATTGAACTAGATAGTGTTTAGTTTCATTCTGAAAAACTTCCCGAAAACATATACGAAATTCCACTTCCTTTGCGCTCAATTTATTGGTATGAAGCTGAAAAATTACTGTTTCCAGCAAGGCCAATGCAATCCTTTTCGTCGCTGATATATTTCCTATATTTCTTTCTCTTATGTTTCAAATGGTAAAAACCTTTAGTGGATGAATTTAAAAATGTTTAGAATTAAAATGAATTCATAATAAATTATAATATTATTAAAATTAAGAAATTAAAGAATTTTTGTGGAAGAATGGTAAAAATCTTTGACGATTTATTTTTCCTCCGAAACAACAAAGCATTATAAAATTATTACGAATTATGTTGTGAGTGTGGTTGTTTCTCTTCTATTATTATCCCATGCACCCATAATATCCCTTTATTCACAATCATCTGTGGGGGTGCCGGTGGTGTAGTGGTTAGGACGCTGGCTGCTATTCGCCTGCTGCTTGAAAAGGCATCGGGTACGAATCCTGCGCAAGTAGGATTTTTCCAAGGTCGCCCGGTTTGAGGAGACCGCGCAAATTCAGCTGTTCCGTCCTTCGGAAGGGACGTTAAGCTATTGGCCCCCCTGGTGTTCTTCGTAAGAGTAGGCAAATGCCGGCACCGGGTTTCCCTCCTCCTTTCCCCGGCTATTCATTGCACTACCTCTGAGATACCCACGGTGCGAAGGACCGAGGCGAATCGGCTGGGCATTCAAATTCGTTCCGTTGGAACGAATCCTTCCGAAACGACACAACACTACTATGCACTCGGTAATCGTTTGTAAGAACCTTAAATTTCGTGAAATTCTTATTCATTACTTCAACAAATACATTTTGCGGAACATAGCGGTGGGGATATTTTTTCCGCGGATCCCCTGGAAGTAGCCTCGCGAACCACAGGTTGGAAACCACCGGATTATGCATATTATCTTTTTTGTGGTATTTTAGCCAATCCAGTTCCTTTCGTTCACCGTACTTTGTACTTGTGTTAAAATATGTCATTTTGAATTCATAAGTTACAAAGAATTAAATAGATTGGTCGCGAAACAGTGGCATCGAAACTTTATATGGGTAAGGAATAATTTTCATTAAAAGAGAAAAATTCTTATTTTTATGCAGATCATGTGTTATCCATTATACGGAAGAATATTAAAGGATTGAACTTCGACTTGATCCCTTCGGAATTGGTGCGCAACTTTATGACCTCTCGTGGTTTCAGGGTTGGAGGAGGGGTTTGGCCTTCCTGTAAAACTATCAAAGGGCGCTTGAGCATACCCAGAATTCCGTTGCAACGACATTATAGTGAAAAAAACCTTGGCTGAAGGTTTCAAGGATATCCACAACTTCAGAAAAACCAGAAACTGAAAGGCGTGGTAAAGAAAGCCTACGATATACGCTAATTGTAGATGTTTAAAAATTAATTTTAAAGCTGGACTGAAAGCGTGAAAGGTAACCTTTTCATTGAAAAGTATTATCTGAACGATTCGTAGGGTGTGATTCCCCTAAAGAATTATGATTTTGGTTCAAAGTAGTGCGAGATTTAAAAATAAATTATCTAGTCCACCTTGTGGCTGGATGTCGAAGTTCTTCTATCTATAAACTGGGATTTGTGAATCGCCACTAACTGAGGCTGTAATTCCAATCTGGTTTTCCAACCGTTGAGTGATTTCGGGAGTTACTTCTATCATCAGGTAACGTGAGAGATATATTAAAGTATATATTTCCTTTCTATTGGGCAGCGAATTATCATTTGCAATAGGTTTCCGTGCTAAAAATGTCGACGAAACTAGTCTCCCTCCACCGCCACACCTTTTCTCATGTTCATATTTTCTACATCAGCGGGTCAAATGCCACCCCCCCCCCATCCACGGCCCGGAATTTTTTGTTTTCCTATTCCAAATTCGCGCCTCTATGAACGAAAAATTGTTTTGCGAGCAAAAAGTACTTTTGTTTGTAATCATCCTGAGAATGTCAAAATGGATTCGTTTCGCGCGTGCTGCGAAGATACGCCGTCTCCTCGCGGCGCTGCGATCACAAGTATAAATGTGCCTGGATGCGTTCGCGAAGTTCATGAAGAGTGACAGGGAATTACTGTCGCAGTAATGACGATAATGAGGATCGGCATATAAGAGTCGAGTGCGAAACAAGTCAAAGAGGAACGTAACCCCTCCTTTTTCACCATCTCCGTGACAATGATGATGATAATTACGCGACAGTCAGCCGTCGACGTCTGAAATGGAAAATTTTTGCGCAGGCGATGAATGTGATTTTCGTGCGTCGCAGCGGCGACTGTGGTTTTGTTTAACATATTTTTGCGTCCAGTCATTCGCAGCGGTAACGTTTCAGTCTTGTAACGCTCTGACTTGCATCATATTTTTTCTCACTCGTGTGTCATGGGGCTTTATTTTAAATTTCGGAAGAGGAAGTCGATGTTCGATAGTAAGATTATGTTTATAGGGATGTCTTATTAGAAACATTTCTGTGTTGTTATGCCGACAAAACTGCTCGAATAAAATGTTTGCCACTAAAATCAGTGAGATGAGGCCATATTGAGTGTTCGCTATTAAAGTGATGTTTTGAAAATTCTGGGCTGATGCTCAATCGAATGTTTAACAAATCAGTGAAGTGTGTGTCCACTTCATTTGTCATATTAGCGAGAAAATTCAAACTCGCTTCAGAACGTCCGATTAATCCACATACCGATAGTCGAAATTATACGGTATATGTAACAATATCTTCCGCTTGCGTTCTATCTTCAACTGTTTTAGCGCTTGTTCATAAAAGAAAATCTATTATATTTGGTTTGTTTGTCCGTCCGAACGTCTGCACGGACAATATATCTGGATTCGCCAAATTTCCAGGATAGATTGGTATATACAAGAGCTAATTATGGTAAACATTTGCTGGACCTAGGATCAACTCCTGTGGAGTAACCGAAAAAAATAGCTAAAAATGACATGCTGCCACAAATATAAGCAACCAGCGATGCATCTGCGATTCTTTACTCCGATGGAAAGATAGCAGTCGGTGGAAAAAAGCGCCTTATGTAATTTGCTCTGCAATCCTTCCCTCGCTTATTTTCTTTTCTTTTCTTTCACCCAGGATGGACGTCAGATAGGAAGAACCAGCGAGCGTGAGAGGGGCGAGGACCTCTGAGAAGAGAAGGGGAAAACCCGTAGGGAACTTCACCTGATGGCCAGTGCGTTCCGAGAGGATGTGATCCACGGAGGGGTGGTCCTGGGAAGGGGGGGAGGGGTGGAGTCGAGGGTGGACGGGGGCAGGAGGAGGGCGGGAGGGGGCGAATCGGGGACGGATAGCGCCACGGAAGGCGGGGGCGGCAGGGGCTGTTTCGGAGGATCCAGGGAGCTCAGCGTCCCAGACCGTGTGGCGCAGATATTCTACTCGCACGGTTTATTCGTGTCCAGCCATCCGTGGGCACTCATATGCTTCGTCATCACCGTCGTGCTCCTATGTTGGTGAGTTTCAGCGCAGGGTCGCGCGAAGTTCCGCCTGTTTTTTATGCGTGTATCTGTTAAAAAAGTAGAGGAGGAGACGTTTGCTTCGAAAAATGTTTTTGAAAAAGACTGCGATGCCAGGAGGTGCGGGATAGATTTCTCCCGTGTTCTTGTGTCGGTGGAAGAATTATCTGCTTCGAGCGGTGTTTTGACATTTTATCGAAAACGCTGCTGCCTCCCCGTTAAGGTTTGGAAGTCTTGTGTCGGAATCAATCTTTGTTTTGTTAGAAATGTTTGTTTAGCTCCGGCCTCGGTGGTGGCGGGGTAACGTCCTCGCCTGCCAATCGCGGGTTCGAATCCCGCCTAGGCGGGTTTTTCTTCGCCTAGGGCATGGATGTTTGTGATCGTCCGTGTTATTATGTTAATGAGCCCCTTGCAAAAGGCCGATTACGGCTGTTTAGAGGCCGCATGGAAATAAATAAATAAATAAATTTCTGGCCTGCAATTCGCATGCGCCCGCGTAACTTGGACTTCCAACTATTAATTGGTCAAATAAATGACGGACTCAACTAATCACTAGTCTGCCCGTTCCAGCGTTGCTTGCAGTTTGGGTGTAACGGTGAAAGGAGATAGGAAAAATGACTAAAAAGCATTACTTTTTGAGATAATATTTTGTCTTTTAGAAATAAAAGTCAAAGAACAGTAATGTATTTTTCATATTAAAAGGCTCGTATCATGTTATAATCATAATGGTCAATATGTGTTTAGACCATCTTTAATGCTCAATCTCTTTCTTTGTATGAAAACTCGCTAACTTTGAGCGAATATTTAATATAATGTCATTGAAATGACACAAAACTTCATCTCGGGAATGATTTTTACGGAATTTCCGTCGTTTTCTTAAGCATCTTATCGTACAACACATCCTAGAATTCCTGGAGATGAATATCCATGAAACTGTTCTCGCAGCTGTAAATCAAACGGGTATTATTTCTTAGAAATATGAATTTTTAATTGCACTCGGATGTTGGCCACTAATATTATGATGTAGCGGTGCTAAAATCAAGACGGCGACCGCAGGTTTTTAAAGGAAGTTTTCAAATCGATTATGTCAGGTCTTACGTAAAAGTGATTCCAATCATTAGCCAGCATTTTGCATTGTTAAGTTGAGCGGTAAAAAAGTTCGCGTTTCCATTGTGAGCGGTTAAGCCTCTTTGAAACTCAAAAAAAGCAGTGGAGACATTGTCGCCTGGCTCACTCGTGCGGGTTCTCTCTCCGATGATCCGATTCAGGAAGCGGAGGAGGCAACATCGCGTGTCGAAATCGCTTCGAAACGTAAATAGGATTTTTAGGTTAACGACTTCTGCTCGAATCTTTGACTCGCGAGAGTGTAAAAACAACTTCTAGAAACGTGAACGAACAGTCTTTGGGGACTTTTTATCCTCGGGTCCTTCTGTCGATTAAAAAAAAGTGTTGAAGTAGTCTTTAATGGATTTAATCCAGTTGATAAATCAGGTAAATCCGATCGTCTTAACAAGGACGCGCACTTGGGCTAATAAAGTAGCCGTCATATATTTTTAGCCTTCTTTCCAAAAAATCGAAAGTAGTCTCATGAGATCGCCTCGCTGTCTGTGTGTGTGTGTGTCCCACTAACATCTTCATGAATGGAACGATTTCCATGAAACTGGGTGTAAGTCTAGTGTTCTCGGAGACTACCTCAGGGCCATAATTTATATTCCGAATTTACAGGTCTCGAGTTCGATTCCAGGTGATTTCTTTCCCCATTTGATTTACATGGTTAATCTAAAACCCATCCTGCAGAGAGTTTTTCTTTCGCATTTTAAACATTTTAGAATTATGATATCGGAGTGGTATTTGTACTGTTCTAAGGAGAAAAAGTGAAAATTCTTATTCTTATTACAAAATTTTGATTTTCGATCGTATTTGTTTGAATTTCTCTGAAAAACTTTCGTTTCGGCGTTTTAAACCATTTTTTCGATTTTTTGCTATGGTGATGATTATTGCCGAACTCGGCTGGAGCTTAGCCGAGTGCACATTCCAGACGTGTTTCGATTCATAGCTATCGAGGTAACAATCGATCCTTAGATCGATTCATATCTATCGGAATCGTGGCGAAAAATATGAAGACTACATACATATTGTTGAGAGTAACCATACCGACTCTGTAAACAAAACGGTGCTTCTTATTGTGTAATTCTTACGGCATCTTTGGTGAGAGAATTTTGTTTTTGGTTTATGTTGGTCTTGAATTTTTATAAATTAAAATTGTATCGAAAATAAAGTAGGCGGATTAGTTCTTTCCAGAACTAGGTACTTGTTTAGTATCTGTTGTCAATGTTTCAACGCTGCTGACGACTACTTTGTAGGCGGAATGCGCATGTAATTTGCCCGACCTTTGTTACGGCCATTGGAGACACCTGATTCATCAGTTTCTTCGGATAACGTCGATACAAGGAATTTCGTGTAGAAAAGATGGAAAATTCGCCCACTTTTTTAACCCAAGGGTATAAGAAAGTTTCTAATATGTACGATTCTGGTAAACCCTTAGCCTTAAATAAACCGCTCTGAGTATTTGAAGATTTTCATGCGTTGGAAATTTACACAGGCTTGATGGCGGTGCCAACGGTGCGACTGCACAGCCCTCGCGCTCTTTAAAAAATATTTGTTGTAAGGTAACTGTACCCAATATGGCCTGTTCCCCAATATGGCCTTTTCCCCAATATGGCCTAATCGCACTATCGAACGTACTACGTGACAAAATTGATAGATTGTGGTTGCAATATATTGGTAGACAGCTAACAACTGTGTTTATATGGAATTCCGCTGGACGCGCTCAATTGGCTGAATTTGCTGGAGTGTTTTGTTTGAGACCAACGTTTGTGGTTACGTGCATCTAATTTCAAGACGTTGGTTAAGTCATTGTTTGTACAGGTAAAGTTAATTAATTAATTTGACCTCAGGCATTCTACAAGGTTATTGTCTCCACTATTAGTGGTGTGTTTGGTTTGGCAATTCATTGAGATGTCATGTATTTCTAACGGAATATGTTTTACTAGTCCTAGTCCATTACGGCTTATGTAGGCCATATTGCCCATTTTGTGAGCCTTAAATAATGACAATGAATTTTTTTTAACGATTTTAGATCTCGTTTTGTTGTTCATTTCTTTATTTAAATTAAATTTTATCCTCGTGCCTAAATCTTTGGTGGTACAATTTTACGTTTTTCACCTGTGTAAAATAAAAATTTTGATACAAGTACTTGATAAATATTTCAGATTCTTATTCTCTTATTTTTTTAACAATAACCCAATAGGCCATATTGAGATCATATGTTCCTAATATGGCCTAACAGCAAGGTTTTGCGAAAATGCTAACCAGTAATTCCATGTTGAAGCGTTATAGTTGTAACATTTTTTCTGTTTACTTAAATCTGCGCTTATAGTGTCGTAATTGTTATCTCCGTACACATTATCGAGGATTTATTTAGTTGTTATCGTGGCTTTAAGTAATTTTTAAAAAAATTTATTTAAAAATTCGCGTTTCTACGAAAAATCCTTCTCGCTGATGATTTACATTTATGAAGTATTCCTTCGCCGTAGCCAGATAGGGTTGATCATTCTATAATAATCCTGCTGATCGGTAAACTCGAATAATTGAATGCATTCCAAAAATTTTCGACAAAGAACTGGAAATTTTACGTCGATTTTTACCCCAAAATTTGATTAGATCACGAAATTTCTTAAATTAATAGAGAGGAATAATGGGGGGGGGAGGGGGGCTAACGGCCTTGAAATGTTTTGGAATTATTCACGATTTAGATGTGAACAAGTTCCAAGTCATTCCATCCCTCGCAATTTTTCGCAATTTGGATCGTTCTATTCAGAGAAAAGGAACCGCGTTGGATAATGTTTGGCGTGAGAGAATTTTCGGTCATGTCCCATGAATTAAAACGAGTGTTAAACTTGTAGTTTATTTAAAATATTTATCAGTTGGTATGCGTAAAAAAGTAAACCGACTGACTGGTACATGGTGGTTCAATTGGGGCGAGGCAAGCGCGAATGGATATCAATTCCAGTATTTCGGAGCAATTCTCACTCGTTTTGGAATCGCATTTCTCGTTGACTTTCGAGTTTATCATGCTCAAAATTTCCAGGCGGCCGCCTCGTTTTTTCCCTCAGCTGCCTGAAGTTTTCTCTAGTGCATTTTCAAAAACATTCTCGTTAAATAATCTATTAGTCCTTTTTCGATCGTTTCCACCGCTGATCGAGACCAGCTCGTTTCATTTCGGATCGTTTGGTTTAACTTTTTGATCTCATCCATGTCGACTTCCTGTCGGGATGTTAGTAGGCTCGTTACTCTGTGAAATCAACGATGCGAGTGGCGGTAATGTATTGAACTTCCTAATTAGCCTACGATTCGATACGAAGAGTGATTTGCTCGTCTGCGAAGTTGATTATCGCTTTTACATTCACCATTCCTCTATCGGGCTTTGTAGTTCCTTACTCAAGGAATGACGTCATATCTTTTTTGAATAAGAGGTAATTATATATGTAATTATATTTTATGATGTTATGTACATATTTATATAAGTATTAGATAATATGTACAATATACAAAATAAAATATAAAATATGTATAATATATATCGTTATTATTCAGAAAGATCGTAAGAAAAGTCGTTATATTAAACTTCGCTAACATAATAATGTTTTAGCTTATGATATTCCATTAAAAAACGGTATATAACATACTCGACTGATTCCAAATTCACCAGTCATTCTTGATGTGTTTTATTTTACATATTTTAAGTATTTCCGTCTTGAAGTAACAGCCGAGATTTGTGGGACTGTAAAAAGAAAATAGCTAGCGACAGTTAGTGCTATATTATTTCTTTCTCTACCTACGGGATATAAGAATCTCATGGGGCGTTTTAAGATGCCAGTGATACCAATTTAACCACATAAACATTTGTACGTGTCCCACATGAGTAGCAATGAGGTTTAGATTAATAGAATTTTATGATATTAGACAATCGAACGTCTAAGTAGATTTTATTGCCGAAAAAAGATGTATATTTGGAAGTAATCGAATAGATATAACTGGTGTTGATACAGTTGTCACGATTTATGGCGCAGTCCCGAATAGAATTTGTAAACGTATAGTTCAAGATGTAGCCAATAGATTTTGAAATAGTGGATTTTACCATGATTTGTTGACCTTAGAATAGGTATCAGAAAATGTCCAACTCTTCCGATAAATAGAATTTTTTTATTCCTTCGGCCTTGCGTGAATCAGGCGGCCGTCGACTTTCTTTTTAAGAGGAAAGGAGAGGCGCTGACCGAAGAACTTCTGAGAGGTGGGCGTGGCGGAGTTCGGAGAGGAAATGAGTTTGGGAGACGAGTGGGAGAGAACAGTTCGAAGAGAGAAAGAAAGAGAGGGAACTTATAGATTGGAGTGCTTTCCTGTGGAAATAGGAGAATAAAAGGACTTGATAGAGGACGGCGGAGGTTCATCTCCCTTTCTAGCAGAATACAGTAACCTCCTGTTATACGTCGACTCGTTATGCGTCGACTCGTTATGCGTCGTTTCACATATACGTCTTCAATTAATTAAAGGAACATGTTTCGTTGTAAGTTGCGTCGGTTCGCATATACGTCGTTCGTGAAGAGCCAAAGGCGAAATTCCAATTGCAATATATAAGTTGCTTTAGTAGCTTTAAATCCATTTAATCGTTTCCAATTCATGTTCATTATTATTTTTTGTTAATTTTTTAATTTTCGTATTTATTAAAACATTAATATCTTATGGAGCTTCGTACCTAAGTCGGAGACCTAAACTCGGAAGACTTTAACGTATAAGTAGTGATGCAGTGAGTTTTCCGTAAGAATCGGATTCCATAATTGTTGCGAATATTTCTGTTTTCAGCTCATTTTCGATTTTAAATATCCTACTCTCGTATTGCCGAAGGGATGTCAGCGGACCGCCAATACCTGGCTCATTATGGTTGATGGACGTGTTTTCGAAGTTTCATAATGCGAGGAATCGCGGTCGCGACACAAATACCCTGGAACTGAACCGCGGAAAAGATACTGTTACCTCTGTTCTCTCATCCGATGTGGATCATGGTCGCTGGCGAGGATCTCCACTGAGCGATCGGTTTTTTCGAACCCATGACCTCTTGGTTGGGAAACAAAAACGACCCAATGGCAACTAGCCATGGGTGTCAGATAATTTTTTTGGTTAAAAATTACATTCTTCGTTTCTCCTCGTTAATATGGCGAGAAATTTGCAAACTTTCCTTTTTATGGCAGTAAAACTGTAAATAAATTTAATTTGCTCTGGTGAGTGTATAAGCTGCTTCGCAAATTTCGGGAGTTTTCTTAGGGATAAAATGAGAAAGCTTTCTTTGCCCAAGGTAAGGTTAGGCGTAAAAAAAATTAATCAAAACTTGAAGACGCCATAAAAATCGACTTACTCAGTTATCACCTGCAGATAAAATTGTTTAAGCTTCAGGTAGTCTTAATACTAATAATATGCAACATGCATCCATTTACGTGACGCTCGAAGCAAATTATTCTAACTTTCCCTTGTCTTACTTCAACGCAGCGTTTATGTGTGTCTAATTTAATGACTGTAGCAGTAGATGTTTTGAGAATAACGTAAGTGCATTAAGATGATATGGCCGCATATCGCTCGATGCATTTCCTGAAAACCGATGCGAAAGACTAAAATGACTAAATTATGCTAAACAAAGTACACTATTTCATTGAAAAGTTTTCGGAGAATTCTCTCTGAACAAAGCGGTGTCAATTCTCTGTCCCGTGGACTTACAGATACTCTTAAGAGCAATATATATAAAATTTTCAGGACAAAATGTAACGTAATTGAACGAAAAGAGGTAAAATTTTGAATGTGAGCTTTGAAAGACATCAATTAAAAGTTGAATGGTTTATTATAATCATAATGGTTTCAATGCTGATAAAGCGACGAATCGAATTATGTCTTTAAGCTTTTAATTCATTCATTCCCCAGTTTTCATTCTATTTTTATGATAGAATAATACTAAAAATAAAATGTTAAAATTTTTATTCTGTTCATATAACCTTGAAATGCAAGTTCCTGACATATCATTAAAACGCGTTAGTATCATATCAGCGTTATTCTAGTAATAATAATTTTTGTACCTCTTAAAGAGATTTTAGCGAGAGAGTGTTGACAGTATTGGGTAACTTAGGAAATTCGCGTGGAATGGGTGTAAAGGTAAATGAATGGGGCATTTGTAGGTTAGCCATCGACATGGGATTCATCTATGCCATCTACCTTATTGACATTTACTTTGAATAATAGGATTTTAATATAAATTAATTAATATCATCATAGGTTGTCCGTACATATTTTCGTGATTATTATAAGCTAAAACTGTTTCCCCACATACCTACATACTTCCGTTTTCCGCAATATTCAGCTCTTTTTAATCTTCACGTCATCTAGGATCTGAAACTTTATCTTTCCTCTTTCTCCTTTCTCTTCTAGTTTTAATTTTAACACGTCTCTTTCTCTCTCCTTAGGTAATATTTGATCTAGTTCGCCACCCTCGTCTTAGGATACAATCATTAGCTCGTCTTATTCTTCTTAATCTCCTTCGAGTTTTCTTAAAACGTTCGCGTTTTTAGAGATATGATTGTAATTGTCCAGCTCACTTACCGAGTAAAACATTGCTCATCGCGTAAGCAAGGAATTTCCTCGTAAATAAAAAAAATACATTATGCGATGTTGAGTCTCTCACTACGATAACTTGGGGGACGTGACCCATTGCTGCATATAATGCACCCAGCCCCATTTAACTCCTTTATCTGATTGTGGACGCAAACTAGTCAGGGTCGCAGGGGTTGCTAGTCGGATAGATAACCCCTTCGGTGGACCTTTTTTCAAAGACGCGTCTTCACCAAGATGACCGCGGCCAAGGGCGGTTCGCTTCCTCCTCCCTCTCCTCCCTTCATCCCCACGACAAACCCATTCCTATTCCTTCCACCTCATTTATTTTCTATCATCTTCTCCCTGCCTCGCTCTCTGCCTCTGTCACGCAGTTGAAGGTATAGAAAATTGTTTGTGGATTAATAATACGATTTCGTTTCTCTTCCTTTCAAAAATATTCTTTCATTTATATAATACTTTCCATGTGAAATTGAATTAGCCTCATATGTATGTATTGTATTATATGATATTTCGTTGTGTTATTTACGATAGCAGAAAATCCCGTTCTTTGCCCCGGTGCTTATATTTAATACCTTGAAAAATCATTGGTCTTTCATGATTTCGAAGTAATTTTGAAAACCTACTAAAAACTCTTTACAGTACTTTCTCATAGACTATGTTGACGGTCTTGCCACTTGGCGAAAGAATATACAAATGATTTTGGTTATTTACTCTTGAATATGCTTTTAGAAAATGACCTTGGGCCTTTAATTATTGCAAAAGAAACAACCGGAAATTGAAGAAGATTGAACTGAAAAGTATAGTCGTTAGGAATTATAGGGATACGTGTTATAAAAACACTTTCCTTTTGCTCTTCGGTGTTACATCCCGATATTCGTTATATATAAATATCAATCATAACTATAATTCTGATTTGTCTTTTAACAATCGAAACTCAAAATAGTGTAGCATTTCACGCCATCTTTTATTTATTCACGTAGATAATTAGTGAGCGTATCCTCCTCCTTTATATATTTTGGATTACGCTATTGTCTTAAATCAACAATTGGATTGCCACGGGAGCGAAATTTTTTCTATTAAAAGAACTTGAAATTTTGTGATTAAAAGCTTAATCTTGGAAAAATTCGCTCCGTGCATGAAATTTGTCCATAAGAAAACGAAACTTCATATTTTTCTACGTTTCTGGGTACAAGTCTCGAACTCGTACGATGATTTTAAATAATTTTAAGATGTATACGAAAACTATGCTACACCATTTCCCATGTAATTTAAGTGGAAAAAAGTAAAAGGAAAATTATTTTTTTAAGTTAAAAGTATCGATCAAATGTTTAAAAACTACACCATTTCTATTCTTATTATTGCAATTAAAACAAAACCTCCTTGTCACTACCTTCTGTAGTTGTCGAGTTATAGCTGCGCAAACATCCAAACTTTCTAAAATGAATACTTAGTACATTACCATGTGGTACTATGACCATACGAATGGGTTTAGATATTGGGGAACTTACAAGCCTCACTCTCTAGCGTTCTCTCTAGTTGCGCGTGCATATGATTAAATTTTATTTTCCGCCATCGTAGAGCAGGAGTCCGCAGCCTAGTGCATGCGAGCACTCAATCTTACCGTGCACCTCTGAGATGCTTAAAATCGCCTTTCCTAGCAACAGGAATTTCATTTCTTCGCCCGTTTTCTTTCTAAACGTACAAAAGAACATTTTGAATCACTTTGACGTTGGTTTGATTAAGTTTATGATCGTTGCTATTTCTTACAAAAGTGTAGTGGTGCTTACTGGGTGTAACTTGGTGCTCGCCACAACGAAAAGGTTGCGAGATCCTGTTGTAGGGTATCAGGCGCAGTGTTAAATCATTTTCGCGTGTTATCGACGAAAAAGCGGTCGCTACGCTTGCGTGACCTTGGTTTTTCTAAAAAAAAGCTTATCGCAGACGGATCGATATCCAAAGGTGCTTCTTTGTGCTCTGGAAAAATTCCACTAAATTATTTGATTGATAACGTTGCCATTGTTACCGCGAGAAATGCTTCCAAATAAGTAAACTAGTGTAGTTTTATAGTTTTAGTGTTTTTACAAACTTTTAGAAAGAGAGAGGAAGACGCCATTAAAAGGAGTTTTTTTTTTGCATATATTCGTTTCCATGTTGAAAATGAAGTACGCATAGCTTCTCTCGTGGATTTTAGTCAACGAGCTTATGGCTCTAATCCAATGGATGGATCAGTTTAACTATGCTGTCTTACACCGGCCTCGGTGGTGGCAGGGTAACGTCCTCGCCTGCCAATCCGAAGGTCGCGGGTTCGAATCCCGCCTAGGTGGGTTTTTCTTCACCTAGGGTATGGATGTTTGTGATAGTCCTTGTTGTTAATGAGCCCCTTGTAAAAGGCCGATTACGGCTGTTTAGGGGACGCATGGAAATAAAAATAAAAAAAACTGTTGAGTAAACCAGATCCGCATCTCAGCTACATAGCAGCGGTCTTCAGTGGTAATTGACAGATAATTTATTCTATTAAGTATCACAGTTTGTGTTTTTTTCTTCCTCGAATAAATTTTCAACTCTTACTTTTTCCTAAGAAAAGATTAAGTCGCTAGGAACGCCGTCGTATTAATAACATCTCACTTCGACAATGTTAGAAAATTTCGTTTAAGTATAACGATAAAAAAATATTCTCCCGCCCGCCATGTGTTACTTAGCAAACCGCTGCTTTGCATATATATTTTCGCGTTATTTTTGAAAGGTTTTAAACCTCAATGCCTTAATGGAATCACCAAGTTAAGTGAAAGCTGCACTCAAACCGTCATTAATTCATCTTTTAGGGGTTAATCTTAAATTATTGCCAAGGTAGACTGAGCCTGATTTTAAATTCTCCGTCACATGTATTTTCTTGAGGTTTATTATTAAAATAAGTCCTCTGTGTCTCGATCTTTGACACAAGTCTACCACCAGGTGCGATGCACGCCGGAAGCGTGAGGTGAATTACTTAGTTCACGAATTGAAATTTCGATATTTGTCTCCAGTGAGGTGGCAGCCGTGCTCGAACGGCGCTATCCAAAGATGATTTATTTTCGAATCCTTTGCACGGAAGGAAATTTAAATATATTCCAAACGGCAGTCTCGACAAAAGAGATTTTGGATTCGGCCATCACATTTCTCGCGATCTCAGGTTTTTGTTAGAGGTCAAATCGATAACTTCTTGTGTCTCAATTGTTCTTCGGTTGTGGCTTCGGCTTCGTAATTTTTTCCAAGGTTGAGAGAGAGAGAGATATTGCCATTAACTTTCCTCTTCCTCCTCCATGCCTCCGCAACTTTCTCACTTTGTTTTTTTTTATGCCCTCTAAACTGTTATGCAATAGAAGATATTTGCCAATGGGTCTGTGGAGGACGCTCGCGCTTATAAATAATTTCCTCTGACGTATCTCCGGGTTTTTTTAAATCGTCTTTCGTTATTTTCAAAAGGCATTGGAAGTCGGATCGAAGCGAAATCCTTTGCCGCTTGAAAAAATATTACATTCATTTTTATTTTGTTCCTTGATTTTTTTATAATAAAAAAGAGTTTTCTTTTAGTTTCACAGTGTCGACGTTTATTTTTATTTCTTTCCTTTGCTCGCCATTGCGGTCATGTGGTTGTACTTAATAAAGTTGCTCGTTCCAGTAGTACGAAACCTGTGTGATCCGTTTTGTTGTGTCCTATTTTATTTAAATTTCCTTTCAAACGAACCATTTCAAACCCGGGCGCTTATGTTTTCCGCTTAATTATTTCACGAGAATCAGAGGGACACTCGAAGATTTTTTTAAAAATTAAGCTTAGAATGTTGTCACGAACTTGGCGCTCCTGTCTATTTTGTTCTCCTTTGGTCGGTGTTCTTTGAACTTTTTTCTCGTGACCAAGAGGAAGGGAAAAATATAAGCGCAAAAAAAAATAATTTCTGGCAAGGGTACTTATGAACATAAAATGCGATATACATTCCAGGGAAAAGCTACTTACGTATTTGTAGCAGTTAATTTCCCTTGTTTTGATGTTTTTCAGCTGTTAGCCTAGCGATAGGGCTTATTATGATCATCGAATCAGTTACTGGTTGGCACCAGTACTTTGGAGAGTGCTGGTTTAGAGCACTCGTATCAATTTTTAGGCGCGTTCGATTCCAGCGTGAGAGCCTATTAGCTTCGCTCTGTCTGTCCGTCCGTCCATACCCATGTTCGTTCTCAGCTTTGGTATTTTGGTATTTGGTATTCAAGATTTCTGGACAAATGCAATAAAAACTTAGATAAATGGTTTACATAACCCCATAAAGGGTGCAACTAGAAAGAAAAAAACGAATTGTCCGTCATAACTAGTAAAATATTAGTGACATCAAGAAAGTCTCCATATACAATTTGTAGAACTAGTCAAGTAGAATATTTTTTTGTCTTTTACATATTTATGCGTTCTTTGCACAGTGCACGAGGTGAACGCATATTGGGGAGGTAGTTTCCGTTCGTCCGCATGTTTAAACTTGTGAACCGCTGGACGTACTTCGACGAAATTAGGGGGTTGTGCTAAAATTTGTTGATTGATTCCAATTTTGGTTAAAATCGGACAATAATTAAGACCACTTTACATGAAGACCTACATGTATTTTACAACGTACTTCGCAAGAATCTCGTTAAATAATACTCATCTGAGAGAAAAATATTGAGAGCAAAAGTTAAATAAAATAATTAAATACTCTTTTTTGGTAAATAATTTTTCCCGTAAAACGTAAGGTTTACGATAAATTTAAAGGAAAGGGAATTAACGTATTTACTTAATTATACGATTTTCGATGTCCTTTTGTTCATACCAAAAAAATATTAATTAAAAATTTTACAACTCGATAGCCGCTGGATGTATTTTAATGAAATTTGGTATTGTGGAATTTTACTGAAATTTGTTGATCTCAAAGAACGCATTTGGAAACTGTGTACTCCGACATGGAGTACACCTTTCCATATTTGTTATCATAGGATTAGTCGTTGTCAAGAAGATCAAACAAGAAAGTCGTTACTCGTTTTTAAGTTTTAAAAAATTACTAAAACGCGTCAGACGGTTCAGGAGGTTAAAATCGAGACAGATAGACAAACAGATGAGACGTGCCCATAGCGTTCCGCTGCTATCGCTTCGCTGGTAAAGAACGCTTATAAACGGGCATGTTTCAGATCTGTGGAAACGAAAAGTTTATTTCCCGTGACAATTTCACGCATTACTGCTGCATTTGAATAGGTCGTTATTGTTAAAAAATAGATTTTATAAGTTTTACATTTCACAGCTTTTAATTTATACTCATGAATTTTAATCTATTTGTTCAATTGATTTTTTACAATAGTATGTGGAAATAGTGTAATAGTTACAGCATTTTTTAAGCTATGCGGCTAAACCTCGGATTTCGTGTGAATGGAGCGTACATGCGGTCTCTTTACCTCGAACGAGGACGAGATGGACCGCAAAACCGA
The DNA here is from genome assembly GCA_028673005.1 of Tanypteryx hageni. Taxonomy (NCBI): domain Eukaryota; kingdom Metazoa; phylum Arthropoda; class Insecta; order Odonata; family Petaluridae; genus Tanypteryx; species Tanypteryx hageni. The sequence goes on from CM054115.1 coordinate 95,082,300, forward strand.
CGTTGCACCGCGGTTTTAGCCTGTCAAGTGTTTTTATTTATCATCGCAGGTTCGTTTTCAAGGACACCCCTCGGCCGTTTATTTATTTGCACGATTACGTTCGCCCGGAGGTTAAAAAGTCCTATATTCGCCGCGTTTCTTTACAAAATAAGGAGACGAAAACTTAACCATCTCTTTATTTAAGTCCAACGAGTATGATTCGAAGAATTCGTCATATTAGCGACGGCCCCGTATTACATTTAGAGTGCGCGCGAAACTTGAAAATTTTTCTTTGTTTTCCGGGAGCATTTTTGGTCTTAAGGGGGCTAAAATCAGTCGAGTTAGTCTTTCACCCTACCATCCGCTGAAAAATAATCGATTTGCCTCAAATTTTCCAAGTAACAGTTAGTCTCCGGTTTACTTTGTCTTATTTATTGCTTTTAAAAAGTACTTTGTAATTTGTTATTGTTATTCCTATTTATTATAACGCATGTTATTGGGGGATACCTGTATGTGTTAAATAAATTATCTATCTATCTGCGCGTACGTCTTCCCAATTTGCGCTGTTCCGATGTGAGATCGTTTTCAAAAAAGAATTACCTCCAGCCGTCCAACTCGCCATATATTATCCAGGCCTCGACATCTCATCTCCGCTATTTGTGATGATTTTGGGCCTCTTTTATTTATGGCCATCATCTATCTATTTGGTTATTTTATCTCGATCTGCTATAAACGTTTTATTCTTCCCTAACGCTCTGGGACGGGGGTAGGGTTGCCAGATTTCCAAAGTTGAAAATTGGGACTATGCCAGATTTCCATGAAAGAAAATCGGGACGTTGCGACAGCCCGAAGAGGTCAATAAACGAAGTAAACATTAAATGAAAAATTTAAGCACCTTGTACACAAAAAAATGAATAAGTAAATATTGGTGATAGTACACACACACAGACACACCTACCCGGTTTACGAAAAACTTTTTCCTATCGTTGATGTCAAAATGGAAATGTACATTTAGGGTTATAAATAAATACCACTGTAGTTGTCTGATTTTCTGTGTGTGTGTGTTTGTGAATGCGCGTGTCCCTGACGCCGAATCATTTTCCCGCAAACTCGCACGCATAATACTTCGGTCCCTGGAGAGAATTAGTTTCCGTAAACCGGGTAGGTGTGTATGTGTACTATCACCAGTATTTACTTATTCATTTTTACTATCTCGATACGTAGTATAGGGTAAAGTATTGTTTTCATGAAAAAAATCGACTCCGAAATTTCACCGAAATACGTTTTGGCGTCCCCTGAACACGTTTTGACCATTTTCTCGATTATGTCTGTGTGTGTGTGATAGCTTTTTTGTGGGTGCTCGAACTCAAAAACTATTAATCAGGTCAACGCGAAATTTTATATTTAACATTTTTATAAAAGTCACAAGAACATTAGTTTTTGGTAAAAATCGCTCAACCGGAAGTGGTTGTTTACTCTTGTCACTTATCCGTTATTTTAAAATATTTGCTTTAATATTTGATAAATGTAAACATTTATCGGAATAAAAGTTGTAGGGAATTTAATTTTCTACAACCTTTGTTTGAAACATTTTCCCATATTGTGTAAGAGATGTATTATATTTTTAGCTGCCATCACCACGCCACCTACCGACGACTGTTAGCAATTGACACTTAGTTGTCTTAGTAACGCTCCTTTTTCTTTTCTTAATTTTTGGATCTTTGTGGCTACATCCAATATCAGAAGGCTATGGTTTGAGTTTATTTCTGTTCTTTGTAAAGTCTAAAATTTTCTCGCAGTTTCTTAAAATATTTATTATTATGTAACCTATTTGGAATTTTTAGAAATATTACAGATATGGAGAAAGTCATGTGGTGGCCACTTCAGATTTTTTTTCTGCATAAGATGTTTAAGTTTTTCATTTAACTTCACACCAAAGGCAGCTCGCATATTTATTTTTACATTAAAGTAAACATTAAATGACTCAGTGGCTGTTTAACCTTTCCTGGAACAGTACTGACAGAGAGCTGGAAACTGCACTAACTGCTGAGCAGCGCAATGTCTTACTCTTACTCGTCACCCAGAACTAACCACACTTCTCTACGTATCACGTACTTACGGTAAGTCTTCTCTAAGTAAAAGGCTCGCGGGTTTGCTGAGCTACGCGATTGAACTCAGGACTGATTACATACTAACTGGCTGGCCAATGTTTACAATGTTACGCCATATCATCTGAAGGTTCTTCACAGAGCTGCACGACTAACGTATTTTCTTCGGGCGGCCGCGGAATAGGAAATGATAAAATCTTCAGACCAATTCTGGATCACGGTGCTAGGATAGGGAAGCCCCAGATTTAGGCGTAGACGATGGCACGCGGGCAAACATTGCATGCGTAGAGTAGTTAAATATATTATTTTTTAAAGGAATTAATTCGTTTATGATTTCTTATCAAGTTTTTTAATTTAAAATATACCACAACCTACTCAAAGCGGGGTATTTGCCGTCTCGCTTATCAAGTAGCGGGACACGAGATTTTATTTTTCAAATCTGGATTGTCCCGACCAAATTGGGAAGTTTGGCAACCCTATATGGGGGAGGTAAATGCGGGCTCATCCTGGAAGAGGGGGAAGGGGCGAGAATTGCCTGAATTAGGAGAGGGGTTTAGGGCGCATTTACCGATATCTATATAGTGGTAGTTGTTATAACTGACCTTGTAAAATAATCGCCGAGAGGAGTGGGTCAGGGGGCAAAGCCATCAAGCGAGTCGGTGTGTTAAACTCGCCAGGCAAAGCTCGACACTAATTCGGACACGGAAGATTTCATGGGCCTTGTTTGCTGTTTTGACTTTGGTGTTTACTTTCTGCAAATTATGACCGAAAAATGTCCTCGTTGTTTGATCTTAAATTTATGCAGGGCCGGCCCGAGGTATGGAGGAGCCGAGTGGCTGCTCGGGGCGCCATGGGGGCACTATTTCGATCATATCTATGCATTACTAGCAAGCGAATAAATATTGGTTATCAATTTATATCGGAACAAGCTGGGATCTTGATGGCATTCCTTTTATTTTTTATTGTCGATAATTTTTACAGAGCGATGAAAAATTAACGTTTTGAAAATATCTCGGCAAACATTTACGGAGGGGCTGAAGCGTTACCTCGCCCGGGGCGTCAAAATTCCTCGGAGCGCCCCTAAATCTATGAGAAAATAGATTTGATATTCTTAAAACTATCGGTTATGATTTGTATCCCTTTGCGAATTGAGTGATACATTTTTGCTTATTTTTGTGAAGGGAGTTGGTTAAAAGAAAAAATATCTGCTGCATTTCTTCGCATTCATGAGGAGCAGAATGTAACCACGGGCCACCGTCATTCAATCTCATATAGTTGGGGTATTATCGGTTCCAGTTTTTAACCCTTCTAGACCGCCGGTGCAGTCCCACCTTAATCTATTTTGCTTCGGGCTTTTGACTTCGTTTTTTATTTACAAACGCGGTCGGCCCACGGAGACTTCGCGGACCACAGCTTGAGAACCCTTGACCTATTGTATTTAATTTGTCCGTCTGTCCGTAATGTATATACTTGTGGATTTATTTTGATGAAAATTGGTCTTGAGAGTCTATACCGAGGTTTAAGATGAGAGTGGCATCGTAAATCACTTAATTAGGGCTGCAATTTTACCGGTAACTACTTAAACATTTGCTTTGATTCGTAGAATAACAAGCCTAGAAAATAATGTTTCATTAGATGTTTTATAAAAAAATTGAACATTTTTCGTAATCAGTGGCGTAGCTATCGCCCTGGCAGCTGGGGCGAAGCCCGGGGGTCCGCGATCTATGGGAATCCGCAAGAGATGAATAAATCTAGCCCGGAGACACGGGAAGCGCTACTCCGCTGCTTGTGATATTTAGTTATTCGATCGGATATGCAGTTTATTTTGGAGAAAACATCGATCAAACATTTTCTGTCGCATATAAATATTTGCCATGAAGAACGCGACGCAAAGTGCGCTGACACGCGTCGCTGTTATAGGAATTGTTTTCCTGAAGGAAATCACTTTCGTATTCGATCCGTCTGAATTGGAACGCCGTCTCTCTCCTTTCAAAAGCAAATATACAAGAAAACAGCTGACTGGCGCCCTCCTCGTTGATGTTCTTGTAAGGGTTCCCTCCTAAGTAAACATCCATTGTTCGTGAGATCGATGGAACTTCTTATCGAGATGAACTATACGATATTTGTTTTGATTGTGCTTGAAGTATTGGTTCCAGTGGCTGGCATGGATAACATTTTTCCATTAGTCGGAAGATAAACGTTTTCTTTCTTCCAGATGAACTTATTTTGCGCTGATTGTTTTCTTTGACCGTAGTGAAGCGGAGAGCTGTTCCTACTTGTTAAGAATGAGTTCGATTCGGTTATTCAGTAATGAATGGAAAGAAAAATGGATACTAATTTCTTGATATAAAATTATATCCGAAGACGCAATAGACTCGTTTTAATTCATCGTTTCGCAGGATAACTTTGGCGTTGAAAATGCAACTATCTTAAATAAATTGCATTTTCTTGGTTTCCAGATCTCATTTGCTTGTCCGAGCGAGAGAAGGTAATCGGATTAAGTGACTGGCTGCGGCTGACCATGATATGCAGAATAAAATTCTTCCAACCGGCTTTTGATTGTACCTCGTGGAAAATAAGCTCATTGTTTAAATATACAATTCGATTGGGATTTTTATATAGCCTTTCGCAGCAATTTTCAATCAACTAACCACATAACTTTGTCTCTAATTGCATTAAAAGCTGATGAAAGGATTTCAGAAACAAATTGTAGTTGACACTTGAGCTATATAGTACTTATAATTTGCCTGTTATAATAGATGAAATGAAATCCGTATCCGTGGATTTTCATGTCGCAAAGAAATTCGTCCCTGATACATGAGTTATCATGTATTCGTGATTTTGAATCCGTCGTAAATAAAATAAATGCATTTATGATCGTGAGATGTCAATAATATTAATTTATTTATCCTTATAATTAGGCTACCGTTGGCTTTATGTTTTACTCTTTCTTTCAAATTTCGTACGACATGTTAAATTATCATTGACATCAATCTGTTTTTGTCTCAATGGCCAACATATGCCTGAGAAGTTATTTTTACTTAACTATCTAATCCAAAAATCTTTGAAGAAAATTAATGAGAACGTCTACATTTAGTAGTTAAACCACCCATGAAGTTGGTCTTTCTGAACATATATTGTTTGTATTTTATCTTTAAATTGCTAAAGTTTTAGCTCTTCCTATCCCGAATCCATCCTTTTGACAGAATAATTTGTATTATCTTCAGTCGTATCTTAATTTAGTTGAGGGTATATATATAATGTGAAAATAATGCTGCGCTTTTATCATTCTGAAAATAGCTTTTCAGTATCAAAGTGAGGAATTTTTAAATTCTGACATTCTCCAAACTGATCTGGTTTCTATTTTTTTTTTACTAATACATATCAGCTCATTTTTGGAAAAATGATCTTTTTGGCATCTTCATTCATGTGGACAGTTCCCCTTGAACATACAAATCCAGAACAACCAAAATTTCAGGATGAGATCATCTATCCAGGAGTATAAGTCACTGCATCAATTTGGTGTGATCCAACAACAAATGTAAAAAAGATAAATTGAAAGGAAGTGCTCATGTTACTTACAAGATGCCTCTTTCCTCGCTTGTGGCTTTGTAGCTTTTCTCAGAAACTCTTATTTCCTTGCAGTTATCCTCTGCTGAACCTCCCTTTGCCTGGAAATGTCCCACAAGAGCTGCTGACGCCAGTCACCAATTACTCTGTTCCTGGATTACGCCCACTCGATAGTGGGAATTATTCAAATGGCCCCGTCACGGGGAAGAATCCTGCAGAATCATCCATAATGGAGGGCCAGCACCCTTGGTGGTATCGGGGATCTCCAGTTAGCTACATTCAGCAGGTTAGCTGCCTAGTCTGGTACAGAGTGTTGTATTCCTAAGTCTGAGCCTCTGTCATCAATTGTTAGTTGTTAGTATGTATTATGAGTTTTTAGTTCAAGAACAAGCATTTTAAAAATACTCATCTCAGGTATCTCCAACAGCCACAACTAGGTTGTAAAAAAACCAGATGCGCATTTTGGCTACAAAGCAGCCATCTGCAATGGTATTCACTGAAAATCCATTCTATAAGAATCTATTTTCAGTGAATTACTACTGAAGATGGCCACTTTGTAGCTGAAATGCACATCTGGTTTTTTATAACCTTGTTGTGGCTATTGGTGATACCTGAGACGAGTATTTTTGAAATGCTTGTTCTTGATTTTTTTTCAGCGATAAGATGAGCTCGATAGTTCCCTGTTAAATTAGTTGCTCGAGATTGAACTCTAACAGCAATACAAATCTGTTATGGGAAATATTAATTTATAGGTTAAACTATTTCATTTAGAATGAAGCAAGTATCCTTTAAAAATTAAAATGAAAAACAAAAAGCGAGCTTCCTGTAATAATGTTTTCAGTCATCTTTTTAGATAATTTTAAAAGCATTTCAGAAATATTTATGTCATACCAAATTAGTATTTGGAATGGAATGTAATTAATTTTTCCTTCCCAAAAATTCGCAACAGTCATTTCAGAGAATTCTCTTGCTTACTTCAATGAGTTTTCCTCAACCTTACAGATAGTAGTGAAGTCAGCTGTCACACCTTGGGCAGATAACCTCATCCTCACAGATGCCTTCCGCGCTCCATTGGCAGAGGTGTTTGATCTCTTGGAGGTTATTAGAAATTATCAAAATGTAATAAGGTGAGTCTCATATTGACTGATTGAACATTAGCACCAAAAAAATATTTCTGTTTTACTGAAACATGATTTAATTTTCCATTGCATTCTTCCCCTGAAAAGAGGACGCACTTTAAGTCAGCTGTGCTTGCATGTTGAGGCAGTGAAGACAAAATCAGCACAAAGGCAGGCAATGGTGTTGCCTGAGTACAACTGCCTATTGTTGTCACCAGCAAATCTGTGGCAACAGGACAAGGGAACCTTTCAAGCTGATCCAACTCTTCTGAGTACCATTTTCAATTACCAGGTGTGTTATGGTTCAATTTTAAATTATTCAATGAAAGTTTCAGTCAGTGATTTATTATGTTACCATGCAGGTTAGACCTCTGTCAATTTGATTATTCCCTGTTAATATATTTTAGAAGACTTACTAGTAATCCTTTCTTAATTTAGCCCAAAAAGTTAGGTAATAATGACAATAAATTCCAAAATCTTGTAATTTGTGTGATTTTAAATTTAAAACATTAAAGGACTTCCATTTTTTGTAGTATTAGTGTTGTTTGTATGTATTTTAAGATTATAAAAATCTTTTAAAATAAAGTATTTCTTTTTATTTCATATTTGAAATATTAGACACATCCTCTCCTATTTTGTAATTATATCCAAGTTTGTTTTCTCTTGCTGATGTGAACTATTTCATCCTTTTCAGAGTATTCAGAAAGGAAAGATCAGTCTTGCAGAACTGTTGTTTGGAATGAGTATGAAAGATACTGGGATAAAACGATATCCTCTCAGAACCAGGCAGCGAGTTGTCCAGTATGCTATCACCATTATACTCAAAGATTATGATCCAACGTAAGGAAAGTCATTTTCATAAGTTTTGCCAATAATAATTATCTTTGATATTACATACACCTCACATTTTTAATTCAGGAAATAATTTAGAATGCCAAAATTAAATTTGTAGTCTTAGATTTATGCAGCAATTAATATTTTGATCTATTTATATAGGATTTATTGATCTTGAATAATTTTAAAAAATGATTGTGATACAGTGGAATCTCCATTTAACGTTTGCCTGAGGGACGAGTTTTTTGTACCCTAAATCGAGTAATACCTTAAATGGGGATAGTCTAAAATTGAAGGATTAAACGGTAGTGTATTAACATCAAATTATTATTAATTGAAACAAATATAAAGTGTACAGATTAATTGAAAGGTAAGCTTCCTGTCAAGTTACAGACATTTTAAATGGAATAAACAAGTATGGAAAGTTGTACTCCATGTTGGAGTACACAGTTTCCAAATGCATTCTTTGAGATCAACAAATTTTAGTAAAATTCCCAATACCAAATTTCGTCAAAATACATCCTGCAGTTCCTGAGTTGAAACACATTGTAAGCTACATGTAGTTCTTCATGTAAAGTGGTCGTAATTATCGTCCGATTTTAACCAAAATTGGAATCCATTGACAAATTTTAGTAAAACTTCCCAATACCAAATTTCATAAAAATACGTCCAGCGGTTTCCGAGTTGAAACAAATACATTGTGAGCTACATGAAGGTCTTCATGTAATCCGATTTTAACCAAAATTGGAATTTTAGTAAAACTCCCCAATACCAAAGTTCATTAAAATATTTCCAGACGTTCCTGAGTTGTAAAATTTCTAATTAATAATTTTTTGAATGAACAAAAGAACATTGAAAATCATAAAATTATGTAAACACACTAATTTACTTTTCTTTAAATTTATCGCAATCCTTACATTTTACGGGAAAAGTCAATTTGACAAAAAAACGTGTATTTAATTATTTTATTGAACTTTTGTTTGCTCAGATGAGTATTTAATGAGATGTTTGTGAAGTACGTTGTAAAATACATGTAGATCTTTATGTAAAGTGGTCGTTATTATGGTCCGATTTGAACCAAAATTCGAATCCGTCAACAAATTTTAGCAAAACTCCCAAATACTAAATTTCATTGAATTACCTCCAGCAGTTCCCATGTTTAAACATGCAGATGGAAATGCTTTCCCCTATATGTGGTCACTTCGTGCAAAGAACGCATAAAAAATGGAAATTCCAGATACACATTGTAGATTCCAGTTGGTAAATCTAAATAAATGGCGCACTATACATTGCACAAACTTTCGCATATACGTACATATATACGTTTGGTGGAATACGTACACTTATAAAAGAAAAACGTTTATAAATCAAAGTTAACCATAGTTTAGCATGTTTTAATGCCACTGGACGATATATAGTAATTTTTTGGTATATATGGCTCAGTTAGTATTATTGTGACATCAGCCTGTATGATGGGATGGTATTTAATCAAAATCCTTAGAGCCATTTTTGGGTAAAATGAATTTGGTTTCAAAATATCCTCGAGTAAAGTACCCTTAATTGTTGTGCAATATCGTTCATCTCTTCATTGTATCTATTATGAATGATATTATCCACAAATATGAGATATCATTCGATTTAGTTTAACCATATAGACTGTAGAAAGATTTTGAGTGGATTGTGGCGAAGGTGTGACATCATAGGGCTTAGGTAAGGTAGCTTAGCATACATTGTAATATCACTGGATGCCATATAGTGATTTTAAGAGAGATATGGCTTACGTAGTATTATTTGTGACATCAGGCTCTACAACTGGATTGATTTTAATCAAATTCTCTGGAGCCATTTTTTAGTAAATAAAATTTTTCTAAAAATCACCAATAATAAACTACCCTTTATTTTTGTGCCATATCATTTTTATAAAAAAAGGTCTGCAAAAGTTGACATATTGCACAAATATGAGATATCATTCGATTTTATGTAAGCGTTTGGGCCCTAGAATGGCCAACAGACCGACTGACAAACAGACAGACTGACATACGGCATGGCGAAAACCATTTTTATGGACTCAGAGACAACTAAAACGTGTATTTTCATCAAAATATTGAAGTCGAATTTTTTCACAATTACAATACTTTCTCAATATAATATGTATATGAGAAAGTAAAAACAAGAATGAGCTATGAGCACTTTGGAACCAAAGCGTAAAAAAATCCATGTTCACGCAATGACATCACCGCAACTTTCGTAACGTACGTAACAGATGACTTAAGGACTAAAGATGGATTGAGAAAACATGGCACGACAAAATATTAATTATTGGAGTTCATTTAATGTAACAATGTCGGTATGTGTTGTGTTGTTGGTGGATAGTGTGTATTATTACATTACAACACCACTAAATAATATATTTTTGCATCGTATGATGTAAACGCACCTTAAATCGAGGCAATGTCCGTCTAGGGATGAGAATTTTGTCCGTTAAATGCAGACAATTCATAAAATCGAGAAACACTAAATCAGGTAATATAATGCATTATTTATATGGAGCTTTGGTTGGGCCCACAAAAAAAACAACCTTAAATGCGGGAAAATCTTAAATGGAGAAACCTTAAATTGGGATTCCACTGTATTATGTTTGTTGTGAAGGAGTGAAGCAATGCTTATGTGTGAGAATTTACATGTAGAAGAAAGTAATTTGCTTGCAGAACTTTTGTGGAGTATGAGGTGCAACAATAACTTTTATTTACAAGGATATTTAGGTTCTGCATTCCATTATAAATGGCTTATATAAGATTCATTCATTAAAGTGATTTTTTCAGAATGTAAAGGATTGACATTTTTTATTTTATTTTGGTAAAATCATTGTGATAAACTACTAAAGTACAAGCATGACACATTTAAAAATATATTTAAAATAAAAAAACAATGTCTCAGGTGTTATGTTGAAGTCCTACAAGAACCTAATGGTACTGAAAAAAGCAAAAAATTTCAGTCCACAGACGATATGCCCACTTCCTATATGTCCACAGACTTTCTGTCCACAGTCTTTTGTCCATAGTCTTTAGGTCCACTCTTTTATGTCCACAGCCAATAGGTCCACAAATATGTGCACAGTCTTTATGTCCACAGCCAAAATATCTATATTTATATGTATCCACTTTTATATATGTCCACAGACTTTACATCCACAGTCTTTATGTCCACTTAAGGGAAATGGAGAGGGGTGACTAAGAAAGGTGGAGAGAATGTGATGTAAAAAAATATCGAGGGGGGCAGAAGCTGGGAGAGGGAAAAGGGAGGAGGTTATAAGAAATGCTAAGGAAACACAGTCGACATTGGTATCAATCAACCAAGAATTATATAACAACTACGAATATGCAGCAAAATAATTAAAATGGAGGAGGGGATAGAAGGAGAGGGAGGGAATTTTTGGATTGAGGACTGTACCACTTTATCTCATCATCTGGTGTTAAAAAGCCAAAGCAACTTACTCAAGACCGAAGTTGTTAATCATTTTAGGGTTAAAATAAAAATATAACAACATCTAGATATGCTTCAAATGATGTTTGACTTTTTTGCTGATAAATTTTCAGTTTCCACAATAATTTCTAATCTTGAAACTGTTTGCTGATGCCTGTCTTGGTAACAAGAAATTAGGAGAATTTTCTTTCCTATGATTCAAGCATAAATATAGCAGATGGTGCGTTGTATTTTCTTCATTGTTAGAGTGGAAGAATTTCATATCAAAGCTCTTATAAGTGAAATTGCAAATATTTTATAGATCTACACCACTTGATACTAACAAAGAGAATTTTAACATGTATTTTTTGCTTTTCTAGATACCTGGATGGACTGAAACATAAACTGACCTCTCTACATCAACCAGAGCCAGGAAGAGGATCCAATCAGAGTGGAGGAAGTCCTTCAGTGGGTGATGGTGGAGAGTCTGGAGATGGAGTAGTTAGTCCCGTTGATGAGGCTGAAAGTATTCTGCACATATATTATCCAGGTCATTTCAACCTCCATCGGATGTTTCCCTTGCTGGCAACATATGTGGCACTCTTCCTGTACATTTACTTCTCCGTCCGTAAGATGGAGCTGGTGCGGTCCAAGGTTAGTCAAATTATGAGGATCTCTTTGAATTAGAAAGATATTCGGCGATGATATTTACTTTTTTTATAATTATTAAACATGTGCTGCCATTTGCATCTGCAGAAACATTTCCTGGGAGGTCGACACCCAGATTTTGCTATTGCTATGTGCTGTGGTCAGGGCTCAGGAGAAAAATACTAGACTCAGATACTTCTCTTGCTTCCAGGCCTCTTACCATCCCTTTCCCTCACAATAAAAAATCTCTCACATACTCCTAATGTCAGTTAACGTTGCAGAACACATCGTTGGCTTCTTTAATAAGTTGTTATAGTAAACTTTCAGAGAATCCATGTATGATCAAGGGGACCTCTGGACTATAAATTTTCATTCAAATAATGAGAGATCGATTGATAAAGCTTTGACACAAGATGGTAATCCCCTGCACTGCATGGGTACCTATTTCTAATAAACCATAAAAACCTGTCTGTGGATCCTTAATCCACAGAGGAGCAGTTGGAGAAAGTCCTTTTTAGATTCCAGTGTCTGTATGTAAATTCTCCATCTATCCAATGTCAAGGAGAATTAAAAATGCGAAATAGTTGTATGTGTGAGCCAACAGGACTCTTAAAAATGTCCCATTAGGAATGTTTAGTACATAGCAGGTTAGTATGTAGAGAGAAGGAAAAGAATGATTCATATGTGTAGAAAATATTTGCTTGAGCTCAGGCTCCCCCCATGGCACAGGCCCTCCAAGGGCATTGGGCCCTAGTTATTTGCAATGGGTGCACCCTCCTCTCCCAGGCCCTGACTGTGGTACAACTGCACCTGTCCTTGCACCTCCCATGTAAAATGTCCAACTTAAATAACATCAATATTTATTCTTACTTTGTTTTATTTATTTTTAATGATGTTGTTAGTGATAATCTCCATGTATCTTCAGATATTGCAATTTTGGCTTTGGTGAATGCCTTCATTGTTGTAAGTTATTTGATCTCCTAATTAATATTTATGGTGGTAGAATTTAAATAAACTTGATAAATTAATCGTAAGTATCGAAATTCATTGTTGCATACTTTCATCTAGCCTTAAAATTTTATAAAAGTGTTTGATGAAAATTTCATGTTTGCAGATTGGAGTTGCTCTGGCTGCAGTGTCTACAGTTCTCGCCTCCCTCTGCATGTCTGTGGGCTTGTGCTTCTTTTTTGGTCTTGCCCTTTCACTCGATGGAGGGGATGGCAAAGGAAGTGCCCGAAGAGACTTTTACCCATATCTAGTTGCTGTTGTTGGTTTGGAGAATGTCCTGGTTCTTACCAGAGCTGCTATATCAACTCCTCCTCATCTTGACACCAAAATTAGAATTGCCCGTGCCTTGAGCAGGGAAGGATGGTCCATAACTAAGAATCTTCTCGCTGAGGTCACAATTCTCACTATTGGGTTCTTCACATTTGTTCCTGCTATACAGGTTAGTCAAATATTTATGCACGGAGATGTGTACAAAACATTTATTTTATTAAGTTGAATTTGTGCAGCAATGTTAAATTAACATTGCAGTTGGAGAAATCTTGCAAATTGATTTGTGTGAACATCAAAATTAACATAATAATTTTATCTATTTTGTGTTACCATACTTATCTTGAGTCAAAACTTTTGAAAGAGTTTATTTAAAATATATTATAGAATAAAATGACATTTAGTGCCCTTTATATAGGAACCCTCTACCCTAATTTTTTCCCGAGCCAGTTTTTAGATAAGTATAGTAGACTCTCATGCTACATGGTCAACTACATTTCTTAAACTGCCATGTCAACAGAAAATGTGCTCCATGAACTGAATAATTTTTGGGAAAAATATGGTTCTTGGAGTTTGAAAAGTTGTATACTTTTTGTATGTAAAATAAAATACTATACTTACCCATATCCAAGACGACCTAGAATCATAGGCTATCCCCTTTTTCTGGACTGTCAAAATAGAAAAAAGATTTTATGATCTAATTACTATATTTCCTCGATTCTAAGATGCACTTTTTTTCACTTTTTAATGTCTCTGAAATTGGGTTGCGTCATACGTTCGATTCAATTTGTAGTATAACTTTTTTCGAAAAGCTATTACTAAATCAAGGGTGTGTGTCTTACAATCGATGGCGTCTTAGAATTGAGGAAATATGGTACATATGATTCCTGCAAAATTTAAAAATTCCACAAAACTAGCAAAAATTTTTATTGGATCCCATAATTTTCTGAATATCATAGGTCTTTATTTTACATCAGCCATCATCACCCTCCATGCTCTCTTCATCATTGTCCTCACTATCTTTATCACTCCAAACTTGGTCCGTAGACTCCCACAAAACATCATCTTCACTTCCATCCATGGCATTGGATAAGCAGCACTTCTTAAATGCACTCATAATTACTTTTGTATTTATCTGTTGCCATGATGCCTTGATCCATTGGTGAAGCATTGAAATTGTAGGTTTTCTATTGGTGTTAGAGGGTAATAACCACTCAGAATATAAACCCTTTAAATTATCTTTAAATGGCTTGTTGACCGCAACATCAAGAAATTGAAGCTGTGATGTCATTCCTCCAGATATTACTACAAGGTGAGTATTCATTGCATTAATTGAATCTTTAACTTCAGAAGTTGTGTGTCCTTTGAATGCATCTGGTACAAGCATCCCTCTTTTTATTAATTGTGCTCCTGGTCTTCTATTCCAGACAACGTGTAACCCATCTCTCATAAGTTCTTTTGACTTCCATCCATTTTCATGATATCTAACTATTATTCCAGTAGGCATTTGTTCCTTGGGCATTGTTTTTTGTTTTAGGATAACATATAGTGATAATTTTGATCCATCTGCTAAAACAGCCAACATTACTGTAACTTACGTTTTTTTTGTTACCTGTCATTTTTATTATCACAGATTTTGCACTTTTTCCTTCACAGTATAATGGCATGTTGAATAAAACTGGAGTTTCACCAGCATTACCTTATCTCTACATGATCAGCCATTTTAAGGTCGAGAGTGACATATTTAAAAGGAATGTAAGACAAAATCACAATTAAAGAAGTTATGGTGTAAAACTGTTGAATGGGGAAATCCCAGTTAATTACACCACCATTTGTTTTCACATCTGGGAAATTATATTCGCCAATAGACAAAGAAAGTTCAGTTCACTTTAGGGAATCATTCAAGCAATAACTGTTTGCTGAACATCATCTTTCAAAAATAAAATTCAGTAGATCTCTAGTTCATTAAATATCATATCATTTGTATGTATTGGGCATATATTTTGAGCACGTATTCAATGTTGGTATAGTTCGTTCATTCATTGAAAAGGTTTGTTACAAATTTTTGTTTGAAAAAATAAATCATTTAAAAAATGTAAGTTTGCCTTTGCCTATTACTTCCAGAATCTTGTTCTTGTCTTGATTCCAGTTAATATATTTTTTGGGGGGGTTTGTATTGCTTTATAATGACAAGCAGGTTAAGCAATATGCATTAACAACAGAAATGTTTTTCAAAATGAAAATTAAATATGCATACAGTAGATCATCGATTATCTGGCACCCTAGGTGGAAAGGGGTCGCCAGATTCTCAATAATACTGGATAATCACATCAAAGTTTTTATATAGCTTATTTTCGAACATTCCTTTACAACATTGTGTTTTTGTGTGTTGTGTATATGTTGTTAGTGCTTTGAATTTGTTTACTATACAAAAATGTTATAATAAAGCATGGAATGTTTAAAAACAAATACAGTACTGTAATAGAGAATTGCGAGAATTACATACCATTCAGTTAAGTAGATGTCAGTATGTGTAGGTATGATTTTGTGTAGTGTTTCACTGGGGATAACAAAAATATACGGATAAACGAGTACTATTACGTATAACCTAGATCCTACTGTACTACTCGCGATCATCCTGAAATGTTTTGGCACCACGTAGTGCGCTATCGCCAGGCTGATATTGCCTTTGATGTGATTTTCTGGCAAACACCGAATTAATTGCAACATTTGCTGGATCAGCCAGGACTGCCGGATAATGTTGGAAGTTGGATAATCGATCACTGAATAATCAATGATCTACTGTACTTCAAATATTTTTTATTTTTGGACAACTGGCAGCCTTTGACTAATCGCTTCTCGAGCAACTACCCAGTCAGTCAGTACCCTGAGCTGGCCCTGGATTCAACGTGATTAAACTGTGTTTGATGATTTATTATTTTGTCGCTGAGTGGACATTTGAAGAGCATGAGTCAGTGCACAAAATTAAAATGTTGCAAAGTTTTCGTGTTTCTTTCTCGGGCCCTGCAGCATTGGCTAAAAATGTACCTCTTTTCAATAAAATTGGTGTACAAATAAAATCCACACAATTCTGAAAACAAGCTACAAGAATGCCCGTTACATGTGGTTTTACTGTATATTATGAAGTGGTGTTTAGGAGCTCTTAAAAGTATACACACAAGATATGCAGTTCCTCGGTTTATTGAACAATTTTCAAATTTCTCCTTCCTCATAAAAAATAGTAACTTTTTTGTAGGCGAAGAAACACATTTAATAATATTTTTAATGATAACTTGCAGCCAGTAATTATTATGTTCAGAAATCTTTTTGTTGCTCTCGATATCTAGATCAG
Organism: Tanypteryx hageni; assembly: GCA_028673005.1. Classification (NCBI taxonomy): domain Eukaryota; kingdom Metazoa; phylum Arthropoda; class Insecta; order Odonata; family Petaluridae; genus Tanypteryx; species Tanypteryx hageni. Next base: position 95,098,646 of record CM054115.1, read on the forward strand.
TCAAATGGTGTGACTAAAATGCACCTCAGAAGGCAGCTGATGGTATCGTGAAAATATAATATGGAAAGAAAATTTTCATTAACACTTCAATTGCCCAAGATATATCATTTACGTTGGCCATGCTAAAGTTATGAACTTTATGTCAAAAATAAAAGAATAGTTCATAGTAAATTTTACAAGTTGTCTTTACCCTGGTTTATTAAATTATATTTTATAGATATATCTGCATTTTCATATCATACTTTCCTCTTTATAAACTGTATTCCATTGCAAACTTTATATGCTTGAGAAATATTCCAATTGTTCTTTATGCTATCACAACCAAAAACTAGGGATGTGCGAACTGTTCGAAATTTTGAGCCAAGTCGAGTTTTAATTCTAAACTCGACTCAGCTCAATTCTGAAATGAAAACTCAAACAAATTTTAGCTGTCAGAAAAGTGTAATTTTTCATGAAATTACATCAACGTGACCGATATATACTGCAATTTTCCATATGTAATAGGAATTCTTTTCTTGAAAAACAGGCAAATATTTAGGATGTATAATATACATGGTAACAACGCATAAAGCTTTTTCCAGTCAGTAAATAAAGGAGATTTCCGGGAATATTTTTAATAATTAATTGTACTTTTCATTGCATTTGGATAACACTGCTTAAATTTCCGAATTTACATTTTTATGACCAGGCATGTCAAACTCAAAACTCAAAGAGGCATCAGGGCCGCATTAAGATTTCAGTTGTTTAATAAGGGCCAGAGTTGGAAATTACAGACTATTTGTAGAAGATTGGACATCTGTTTTGCAAGCAACAAATCGATTTAGAAACTGCATTCTATTGTTGCTCAATAATTATGGAAAACTCCTCCTTTTTGCAAAAATGAAGTATTTATATATATCTTGAACTATTTGGTCAAGACCAAAACTTGCATTCAGGCTGCAATAATATTAATAATGTCTTTCACATTTGATGAAGCAGCTGTCAAAATGCGTATGAAATACATAACACAAAAAAATTACCTAGGCAGCAAACATTAGTAAGCTTGTTTTTAAGCCCTTAAAATATGGATGATTCTGATCTGAGCGAAAATGGTAACTATTAAAATTGGAAATTTGATAACAATGGACTATCGACCATATTCAATTGTTGAAGATAGGGGATTTAAGGAGTTAATTACAGGATAGGAACCAAGATATCAAATGCCATCTAGAAGTGTTTTTTCAAAAAAGGTTATTCCAGCTTTATATGAGGAAAGGAAATTGCAAATTAGACAGAAGATTGAACAAGAATTCAGTACACTTGAGTCATTCTCTTCAACTACTGACATCTGGACATCACAAGCACAAGACAGCTACATTTCTCTTACTTGACATTTTATGAAGAAAGATTTTTCAATGGAATGCTATGTTCTTGCCATTTCTCACTTTCCTAATCAGCATTTTGGATCAGCATTGTTAGAAAAATTGAATTCTGTTCTGAAGGAATGGAATTGAGAGGATTGCTAGAGAAGTCTGTTCTGTTCTGTTTGGCAGCAGATTTACAAAAAAATCTCTGGATCAATCTGGTTTAATTTTCAGTTATAACTTTGTAGTTTTTTGGAAGAAACTAACAAAAACAAGATGATCCAAATGGAAATGATGACGTCTACTTTCTAATTATTATTTATTTAATACTGGCATTGACTTCAATAGCTTTAAAATCATTGGGGATGAGTTGCTCTTTGTGTTCCTTAAATTAATAATTTAGCATTATAAAATATTACAAATACATTCAAGTGGATAACTAAATTGAATACCCACATTTGTGTGGCAAAGATAATGAGTATATGTAATAGACTTTACCGAATCTGAATCCAACAATAGTTGTTGCGATGGCAACACTCGTAATGAGTGATAAAAACTGTGAAAATTTACACGATTTTGAATAAATACGATTAATAAGCAAAATTCTACAATGAAAATTATATTCTCCATTTCTTTCCTCAAAGAATAGTACAAATTCCACTCTGATATTACAGTTCTAAGATATTTTAATGTGCAAGAGAAAATTACCCTGCGCAATGGATTTCAGATTTCCCATGTAAATCAAATGGGAAGGATAGTTTCTGTAATTGAACTGGGGTCTTTCAATCTTCACAACAAAAACTATCCTCAGGAGCTAGGCTCCAGTAGTAAGAGATTTCCACCAAGTGTCATGAAAATCAGTCTTATTGGTTCAAAAGTTAATAGGGGAGGGGGGGGGCAGATATACAGACAGATGGACAGACAGACACAACTATGAAATTATAAGCCTATTTCCGTTCTGGAAAGTAGGCTAATAAAGAATAAATATTTAATGAAAAAAGGCTTTCTAAATGATTTTATGCTCAAAACTAATTTTTCAGCAATGTTCAGCTTGAATTCCACTTGAATTGAAAATTTGGTGTTTGCACATCCCTTTTAAGAGCATTCTTTTAAGGAAATTCAGACCTATATGCTGTATTTATTATAACACATGCAGATTCCTGTATGTGTTATATAAACTATCTATCTATCTATAAACTTGGTTTATTATTTGTGTGTTTTGAAAAATCGTAGTGTTGGTTTAGCGTATGTCTATTCTTAGCTCTTGAAATTTATATTCCCATGTTAATGACCACCAATGCTTGCCTCAAGAGATCAAAATCTGTACCTCACTTTCAGGAATTCTGCATCTTCCTTGTGGTGGGCTTGCTCTCGGACTTCTTCCTTCAAATGATGTTTTTTGCAACTGTCCTTGCTGTTGACATCCGACGCTTGGAATCTCTTGACGCGCAACATCAGCGTCATCACCACCATCACATGGACTATTCCTCATTCCCCATGGATAATCAAGTACCGCACAAAGGATGGCCTTCTGCAGATGATGATGGGATGAGTTCCTTGTTTTGGCCTGGTCTTTGTTTCGGCAGTAGTTCCCGTCCTCAGAAACAGAAACTTTCAAGGTCTCGTTCTCATCCAAGATTACTCAATGGTGGTTATCCAGCAGATGTGGTGGCCCCTGGTGGCCACAGTGTGACTGCATCACCAGTTGTTGGTGGTGCAAAGTTCGCTTCATCGACACTTGTTGCAAAATTGCCCAAACGATTAAAACTGTTATATTTCTGGGCACGGACACGAATAATCCAAAGGGCTTTCATGTTTGGAATGGTTGTTTGGATTTCAGTTATAGTGTATAATACAGGTATTGTGGACAGATTGGCTTATGTGGACCAAAGTTCTGGGGGCCACGAAGAAGCTGTTGCTCCTCCAAGAAATGATAGTGGAAAGGTCATTACAGCACCATACAGTGCAGGTCCTTTTGTGTCTCCTGTGGCTGAGGTAAAAGAAGTTCTATTTTGTAACTATTTTTCAAATCTTTTTTGCATATGGCCATTCATGCTTTAGTTCTGTTGAATACTTAAGTATGCAGTTGAATACAATTTCCCCTTTATAATAGCTTAAAGCAACCATCAGTAACTTATACTGTACATTCATTCATTCATTTGGTGGTGATTTGGTTTTCAGTGCCATATACTTTTTCTTGCCCTCATTCTCTGAACGCCTGTTTTATTATCAGCCTGAAGTTTCGAGCGGCACACGGCATGAACAGGCTTGGAGAAATCAGGGGAGCAGCCTGTCACATCGGCATTGGCCTGCCTTACTTGGCATGTACAACATCAGTGTGTCTGGGGGTTATCTTAGCATTCTTCCACCCATTCGAATTTGGATCCCTGTTGCTCCTGATTTGGCATTGCAGCTCCGTCACCCAGAGGAGAAAGAAGGAGGTGGTCCCTCAGGACAGTTCCAGTGGCAGGCACTTGCTGCAGCTTTGGATCCATTGGATTTCTCAGGTGACTTTCATTGAATATTTTCAACTGTATTATAATGTATTATATTGTAGATATATGTTATATAATTCAAGAAAGAATTATTGAGCTCACCTAATGGCTTAAATCAAATTGTAAACTTTCTCCAAACCTTTTTATGGTTATAGGAGAAACAGTTTTTCGATATTATAGTGAGTTCTGCTTATTAGAATCACTGGTAAATTGAATAAGCCACTTCAGTGAATCATAACCAGAATACTAAATTCATTTTGTGTTTAACATTTTCAAAATTCTCCCTTTGTTGGAATCACTTATTTCGACTTATTAAATCATATGGCAATGACTGGCTATAGGGTATAAACCTAAGTTTGCTATCTGCTACAGAAAATCAGCTTTTCTTCACATCAAGCAGAACCACTAAATAATAATGGAAGAGGAGGAAGGTGATGAAGTGTTGAGTAGGTAGAATTGAATTGATGACAACATCGTTGAAGCTCCTGTATTGACAGAGGATGACATTATGTTAGACATTCAAAATTACCATTCAAGTGTTGATGAAGATGTAGAGGAAGATTATGAAGAAGTATACCCTTTAACTTGCAGAGCCGACTAGGAAAATAGCTGAGCCCAGTGCAAAGTGTTATTCATCAAAACTTTTTAATATTAAATTTTGATTAATAAAGCAACCTCTCCCACTATGACAGTTTTTGATATTTTTTCCAATTTTAAACATTTATGTACTTTGTAAGTACAGTAAATATTTTTTAGATAGCATGGGGCCTCTGTAAGCATGGGGCCCTGTGCAGTCACACTGTTTGCACCACCATCAAGCTGGCCCTGTTTGCTGGCACCTACTGCTAAAGAAGTCAGGCATGCTTTGGCTGTTCTTGGAAGAAGCCTAAAATTGAGTTTACGACTAGAAGAGTTCAGCTGCTTACACAGGGTGGAAGATGACTTTATGTCTCAAAAGACTTTGGGCAACTATTTTAAAACCAACATTAAAATTAAATTCATGTTAAAATTCTGTTTATTTTAAACTTTCCTGTATTACCGTATTTAATCGGTTGTAAGCCGACACCGATTGTAATTATTTTCTAGTGCTTAGACAGCAAATCTCAAAATTCCACAAGTATGAATGCCTCTGATTTTCAGTTCATAATTAAATAAAGAGTATTAACTGATATTACAGCAACATAAAGTGCACTTTATTCACTTATTCATAACAATTTCTAAGAAAAAGGAATTTGACTGCATCATCTCCTGGGAAATTAATCTGTTAAAAAAAATAGCCCCGATTCTTGTAAATCATATACAGACACCGTATTACATAATGTACATTAGTACTACACAAGTATACCTTCTCATATGCTATCACTTTCCTCTTTAAGTTAGCAAAATAATGTGTTTGTCTCATAATGGGGTTATTTAGAAAAAAAGAAAATCTCACTACACTAAATGACAAATTGGCTTGCCACACGGAAGTGAGTTTGCTCGGGAAATGTACATATATATACTAGACACTCAACACACTGAAACAAGAAAGGCAAATGTTTCGATCCATGAGTAAAATGAAACATTGCATCCATATCTAGCTTCTTACAAATACAAGCGCTACTGCTGCCTTTTTTGCGAGGTGCCATGTACTATTTACGTTATTTATTTCTTCTTAGATCTCATTTTTATTATTTTTTGCTTACATTTAAAGTAGATAGTTCACTTCCACTTTAATACACTTATATCTCATTATAATGTAAACTAGTGGCCTGTTGCAGCAATTGCTGCAATTTGAGCAACAGAAAAATTGATTATTTATTGTATGTTTTATTGAAGAACGTTGCTAGTTTATTAAATGTTTTTACAGAAAGTTGCTAATTAGGTAAACATAGGCTTTACGACTTATATGATTCATAGGAAACTGTACAAAATGAGGGATTGAAAAGGTAACAAATGTGAAGGTAGGAAGAAATGGCAATCAACATAAAACCTCTTTGTACACAACGTTCTTAGTGTGGACAGAGTTGTTGTTTCCTATTTTACCTTGGTGGCTTGATTCGAGAATTTTAAATTTTACATCAGCGGCTGCCTTTGCCCGACTGAATGTCACGTACAGCTGCCCGTGGGCAGGAATATTGTCTGACCTTTACCCAGACCTGTGATTACTTCCAACATAAGCGCTCGGTCCATCATTCCCTGCACAATCATTCGGGCACCATTCACCAGCCCTGAATCTAAGTTCATATTGCGGATAAGCATAACAGCCAAACCTAACTTAAGTTTCAGTTTATGAGGGGCAAACCGGACGGCATGATGGAGTTAAAATATTCCAACCGAATGTTCAGTCTGAAAAATGAAGAGAACAACACGTAACTTATAAATTGTATTTTAGAAGGCCAGATTCAAACTACGACTTGGAGTTAGTTAATGGTATTTAAACTATGTGAGGAAAGGTTGAACGTACTTATCCTGGTCATTGTCTGTTTGTATGAGATCCATGCTGCAATATTCCCGATGCTCTTCTGGGAGCAAATCCAGGACTTCTGCATTCAATCCGTCGCAGTCTTCATTGAGGGGACAGACAATTGCACGAGTTGAGTATTTCGATGGAATCACCGAATACATGGTGAACAACAAAACTGGTAGAAATGTACTCGTTAGGAATTTTGTTAATGTCCTCGCCAATTTCACTTCAGAATTCAACGTTACCCAAACGTAACAGCCATTCCAAAAATGATTGCTCCATTTCCCTGGCATGCATATTTTTTGTCAAGTGTAAAATTCATATGGTGCTCCACAATCGACTCCTTTGTATCGAAGACTCAATGATTTGAACTCTTCCAGCATGAGGTACTTCCGGCGAAACCTGTCTGAAGTCACCACCGAAAACAATCACCTTTCCACCCATTGGCTGGATTTGGTATAAAAAGATTTTTTATTGACACCTTGCTCGTCTTTCTAGCTTGAAGTTGAGGGTTCAAAAATTCTAAACTTTAGAGAGTTTTGGGGCTTTTTCCATTGAAATTGGAAGAATCGATTTATTTTCTGCCGTTAGGATTGTATAATCTTTCAGAAGTCACTTTTTCCAGTTTTCTAGCTTAAGCACAACTCCCGGAATTTCGAAGCAATGGAGTGTGCTATTTTCTTCTTACCAAACTCGAAAAATCTAGACTATAGAGAGTTATAGAGCTTATTAAGTTGAACTTTGAAAAATTGTTTTATTTTTCCGCCGTAATGACTATATACGCTTTCAGAAGACACTTTTCCTAACTTTCAAGCTCAACCACAGCTCCCAGAATTTTGAAGCAATGGAGGGTCCTTTTTTACAAAATTTCTAAAAATTATGAACTTTCGAGAGCTTTAGGGCATTTTTCATTGAACTTGAAAGAATCGCTATATTTTTCCCGCCGTCACGACTATATAAGCTTTCAGAAGCCACTTTCCGCAACTCTTTAGCTTAATCACAGCTCCCGGAATTTTGAGGCAAAGGAGGGTGTTTTTTTCTTCTTAGCAAATTATATATATAGATACAGACAAATTCATTTACTTTTTTTATCCCGATTCTAAGTCGAGTGGCGATTTCTGAGATGGTAAAAAGGTAAAAAAAAGGTCGGCTTACAATCGATTAAATATGGTATATCTCAAAAATTAACATGACCATGACATTATAATTTATAAGATAGATATGAATTTTAATTTATCATTTTGTTATTTAACTTACCTAAAATACTCAGCCTCTGGATAATTGAATCAGCTGGTTAGTTGGTAATTAACTTTACACTCTTTGTAAATTACTGGGATATTATTGTTGAAAGCAATTAGTATCATCTGGTGATTTAGAATTGTGTAAGAAATGTGGTCTAATACTTACTATATTATTATTTAAAATAGTTTATTGGTTTTCTGGATGAAAAATTAATGCTATGCTCTGAAATTAATTTATTTTCATTGAAAAGATAGTTTTAAGGGTTAAATGTAAAACTTTCTGTTTTCCAAATAGTTAAGTTGTTAGTTGTGGACAAAAGGAAAAATTGTTGGATGGCCAATGTTTTATCTTAATTTTTCTATTAGAGTTGGAGAGCCATGGCTCCACTACTCCATCCTCATCTTCACCATCTTCTTCATCCTCGTCAACATCATCTACGTCCTCATCGGCTCCTTATATTCCTTCCTCTCCAATGGAGCTATTCCTGACATCAGTTCTTTGCATCGTATCAGTTGCTGTCGTCTCTTACACAATGGTCGTGCTCTATAGGTGTGTTTGCTCACGAAACTATGCTGAGTGGAGGGCTAGCTGGTCAGGAGAGGAGACAACTAGCATTAATGGACAGGATGCATCTACTCAGGTTTGTTTGCTTATCACCATATGTCACCTTTATAACCAAATGATCACATGTCATCATTGGTGGGTTACCTCTTACAGGATAGGTTATTCTTATTGCTTTTTAATTAATATATTTGATTTATGTAAACTTATGATCACTTGGTGTTCATTATAATGTGGTTGGTGCATTTTATTAAAAGAAATTCTATGGTGGAAGATTTTATTTTTGTTTGTCACAGTATAAATAAGTATATTCTGTAAATTACTGTAAACTACATTTGCATATGTTATTGATAAAAGTGATACTAGTACACCCAGTCCCCAACTAACATGATAGTTGCATTCTTAAAAAGCGATATAACTTTCTTGGTTTCTTACTCCCACCACCAATAAAATGTGAACCATAAACTCCAGCGTATTTTTCAGTGACTGCCATTTTGAATCAGATGTTCAACTATTCACCATTTATTAGCAGACATTATTTAGAAGATTTGTAAAAATGATAATTTGAAAAAACAAATAACTAAGAATTAAACATTTTTGTTTTAATACATGAAATAATTTTTCGAAAGATAAAAACATACAATCTATAGAAAATTACAAAAATGATCCAAGGAAATTTGAAAAATGTTCAAGAATGGTATTTTTCTACATTTCAGTGTAAAAATCATGAAGTTCCTTGCCTTCTGCATCCGACTCATAGAAATTGTCAAATTCATCCTCTGAATTAGATGTTACGATAATGGGCTCATTGTAATTTGCAGTTAATAAAGAGCAGGGCTAAAGTTTGTTTCCATTTTTGCTTTCTAGACCTTTTACATGATCGTAGAGAAGTCATAGTGAAATTGTGTTAAACCAGACAACCAGTCATGTTGTCGAAAATCAGCCCTACTTTAAAAATCATGTTAAACCAAAATCGTGTTGGTAGAACTTGTGTTAATCAGGGATTGGGTGCACTAGGAGCCTGTTACATGCTTCACATGTATAACAGTTTTTATTTTGTCATTAGTAACGCCATTAGTTTAAAATTTCTACCAAAACTTCATCTTATTCCTTGTGATACATTCCCTTTTAGAGGTTCCTTTCTGCTCTACCTAAAAAAATTCACATTTTATCAAGAATAATGCAGTTGAACAGAAAATAAAAGAAAACATAACAGCAAATGAAAACCTAGCATTATAAAGTGAAAAAATTCTTTTAGTTATCTTAACAATGCGTAACAGCAAATGAAACCCCAGCATTATAAAGTGATTACACATCTTCCAGCACTTGTGCAGTTTACCTCCAGCACATTTTTGCATGCGGTTTTCTATCTTCTTTTGTTCATTCCAAGGAAATGCTTTAATTTAGATTGATGAACTACTGGAATGGAATGTTGAGTACATGATGCACAGATGTTTTCTTGGATTCTGCAACAAATATTTCCAAGCCACAAAAAAACACTAGCATTAAAATGTGGTAACATTTCTTTTAGTAATCGCATATAAGATATAAGGAAGAAAATCTTACGTTACAAGATGTTAGCAATTCTTAGACTTACATTAAAAATACATAATAAAAAATGATAACCTAACAAAATAAAATTACATTTTAAGTTTAAATATTATCGGTAAGGGACATCTATATGTGCGATGTGTGTGATGCACTCTGCCAGTCAACTTAATAGGACAGCCAAGTGCATGCAGGGTACATTTAGCTATACAAGTTTCTAAGCAATTATTTATATTTTAGATCATCCCTATTTACTTTCAGGAATTAAGTTGGTCTAAAATGTTATATTTAAGGGCTGTTATGTCATAATATTTTCTTTAAATGTTGTCATACACGGATGACCCTTCCTAAGTGCTTTGGCGAACCAAAATACGTTTTTCCTAATAAATCATTAAAATCAGGGTGCGTCTTATAGCTCGGTATGTCTTAAGCTGGCTCCAGACATTCGTTATTCGCTGAGTGCTGAATATTCGTGATCACTTGCCGAGTGATGAGTAAATATTTTCCTCGCCACTTGTAGCTGCCTCCACACTAATTGTCCCTCACCAAATACCGAATATTTGTATTGATTCATGAGAAGAGATGTAAATGTTGGTATTGGTCTGCCGCATTCAAAACGACTTGCACAGATTGCCACCATGCACCTTGACTGCCCCCTACCTCACCACTAACCCAACATTTTCATAGCTATGTTGTCAGTTCTCACTGTTTTTAGTTGACTGTCTCCAATATGCCTCACCTCACTAGAGTGGGAATATATATTAGAAGGGCGTTGTCCCTATCCCCTTTTGACTCCCATAGCACACCGGTCTGTTTCTCAGCGCTGTACCGTGTTTTTAAATATCCATACCATGAAAACTACAAATGTTATTGGATTGGAGTCTTTTCCAAAAATAAATTTCAACATTTCTGCAAATTTTGTTCGCTCAACGTATCCCTTTAAATCAATTAGGGAAAAAGTTTCCCACAGACCGATTTTTTCATGTCCCAAGAAAAATTTTGTAGAAAGAACAATGTTATTAAATTTTATAAAGACATATGATTAACACTATATATTTATCATTTATATAATTGTCATAAAGTCTTTCAAGAAGCATGACAAAAACTTGCCTGTATTGGATAAGTAGATATGACGTTGTATGTTTAATGCTGCCAGATCCGCATAAAATTTCCCACAAGTAGGGAAAATTCCCATGATTTGACATCAATGTGAAGAGACATTCATCATTCGGTGAATAACGATTGTGTGGAGGAGTTGAAAACATCCCTTTGACTTGTGCTCTTTTGCCAACTCTCAACAGGAAATAATTGTGACTCGCCAAGTGATGAACATCGGTATTTGTTGTTCCATCCATCCTATTAGATATTTGGCGAGTGACGAATATTTGTAGCTCGGCACTCAGTGAATAATGAATGTCTGGAGAGGGCTTTATAGCCTGAAAAATAGGGTATTAGTTATTATTATCAATTTTAATTTAATTTATTGAAAAATAATTTTGCTTTTGTTGGTTTTATCATTTACGAACACTACTGAAAATGGTGAAAAAATCAGTTTGTGCTGACAGCTTTTGGGTTTATTTTAAAATAAACAGGGCATAGTGGTGTTGCTGCCTGCGTATAAGGCCTACCTATCGGTAGGTAGCCCAGCTCTAATAGTTTCTTATAGATTTCCAACTACTGTTACTTGCTGTGAGCATGTTAGGATTTATTTTTCAATTCTGAGATTTTCTTTTCTGCATCAATCAATGGAAATGTTTATTACATTGTGACATTTATTTACTGATACTAGTTTATAAAAGCCTGTTTTAATGTATTTTTAATTATTGGTATTAAAAAGGAATTGTCATCAATACTGAATATGAAAGCTCATTTTGTTGATAATTTTCATCTACCTATGATATGGAAAAATATCAATTATTTTAATATGACATTTTAAACAAAGGAAAGAAAATGAACCTGCTTATGAAACATCCATTAAATAACAGGTTGTGTTGGAAGCTGTTCCACTAACCCTTGAAGGTCATCCACAAGAAGTAGAGTGCATGGCGAGTGATCCGTCTGGAGGTGCTGTTGCATCATGCTGCTTAGCTGGTCAGTTGAGGGTGTGGAACCGAGCTACTGGAGAACTGCTTGTGTTTGTCGATCGCAAAGGGTATGATTAACCATTTAATCCTTTTCAGAACATCCTGCTATTATTTATTAAATTAACTCGTTACTGAAGATAACTTACATAAGGTTTATTGTACACCTTTTATGTCAGACTAGCTGTGTGACCCGGCATTGCCCGGGTGCAATTCGGGATTGCACAAACTTATATACCCTCACACCACCCGTACGCTCAACATACAAAGCGTTGCTTCTAAAAATTACTTACAGAGGAGTATTTTGTTCCGTAAAAGGGTTCTTGAAAAAATGTCATTAATTTTGATCAGACTGTATATTCATGTTTTTTGTACGTGAAACGTATTTACACTATAGGTAAAAACGTTATTTGCCTTATACACGCTGCGTATTCTGTATTTTTTTACGTAAACCTGTTCGTTGTAATGCTGAACAAATTAATGAAAGAATGGTGCAAATCGGTTCAGCCATTCTCGAGTTATAAGGGAACGAAGTTACAGACAGACAGAAATGGATTTCTCACCCGGGCTGTGCTGTGTGAGAGTGGAGGGGGTTAAGAGTGGTATCCAAACCTACTTTGGGGCCTGCCCTGTCGTCTAAAAAAAGATTGATTAAAATCGGTTGGTTTTTTCCGGAGATATTTTGGTTAGAAGGGGGTTTTTTATTTTTGCCTTTTATATATTAGATTTAAATACAAAATAATCTTTTGTTTAGCCTGTTATACAGCTTTCTTTCAAGTGCTCAATTTTCGAACTTAATTTCTTATTCCAAAAAAAGGAGTTATATTCCTAACGACTGCTATTTCAAATGTATTTTAGATATGCTTTATCAAATTTTGAGGGACTTCATATAAATGATTATATAATTTTTCAATACTTATTGGAAGTTAATTATGTTTTAGTCTTAATTTTATTTTATTGCCATTATAATAGCATGTCTAACAGTTATTTAGCTTTGTCTGTTGTTTTAAAATTAAATGTTCTGGATAAGGTCATAATTATGAACTTTCTGATGTCTTCTAGATTCTTTTCTGCTCAAGGAAAGTCCCCATCATCATCTGCACCCCATTTAGAGAATGATCCAGAAGAAATGGTCCTCTCTGATTATGAATCTGGATCTCCACCATCTCAAGGGGAGGGTGCAAAAATTGCTTCACTGTATGATCTGGCTGTTACACCTGGTCTGAGCCACAGGTATGATACACCAAAGTATTATTTTAATTTTTATGTTGCCACGTTCTCTTTTGAAAGAGCCATGAAGATAGTAGCAGTTTATATATGTTGGGTGTATTGTAGTGTAGGTATTGATGGAACACAATAGGAAAGATGAACATATCATGCATGCATACATGTGAGGCAGAGGTGTTCTTTACAATTTATGCAATCATGTCAAAAGAGATAAATATTAATGGCCTAGTATAATGTCTAAGAACTGGAAAATGGTATGCCAGTAGTGATGCCTAGAAAATATCAAATTTTTCATTCACCTATTTATTTCCTAATCAGTTGTAATTAATAAAACAGCAATCATTTAAAACACTTCACTCGAATAGTAGTAATATAAACTTTATGTTTACACTCATTCCTTCGTCATCAATTACCCACTTCATTTCACTTACATACACTGTATAGGTAAAGAAAATAGACTTATTTACGTTCATTTCTTGGTCGTAGATAATCCATTTCCCTTCATTTACCAAATTTTGCATGTGCACAAAATAAAATTAAATGTAATTAGATATTTAGAGCAGATGTTTACTTCATTTGCCACAAATATTGTTTTCGTTGACTACAATTAAAAAACATGAGAAAAATTTTCTAAGTTCAAAGTGAATTATGACTTTCTCGCTTGATTTTCTTGTAATCGGCTACTCTGTTGATAAAAATGTACTGAACAAAACATATGTTATTTGATTGACTGGTTCTACAATTTTTGTTTGAAGCCTTTTTTGTTATAGTTAATATTTTACGAGATATAAAGAAAAGTTCATTTTTTCTCACCAGTAAAATGGCACTCTCGATTAGGCTGCATGGACCATTTATACAATTTTCTTATTTTCTTTGCCTTCATGTCCTAAATACCAAGTTTGATAAACCCAGTAGTTTCGCAGATGAAATATGCAGACGGATATGACCTGACCATAAGGAGTCTCTTTTTTTACTTTTTGTAAAGAACGCCTAATAAAAAACATCCAGGTTCAGAAGCAGGAGAATTAGTCTGCCATGATAGTTCAATGGTAAAATAGAATAGAATAGACCCGGGTTTGATTCCCATAGCAGAAGTTTTCTGCTGTTTCAAAATTATTCCCAACTCTAGTTTAGGTGGTTATTGTTTATGATGCAATACGACTGGTTAAATCTTAAGCCTATTACTATCCCATATTAAATTAATGTGTAGTCTTTCCTTTCTATCTATTAAATGTGGTTATTTGGTGGTAAATGCAAATAGTTTTAGGGTAAATAATTTCATCAGAAGGTTATTTAGTAATTTGTAATCATGGATTGAATTTTTTTTGTCTTTATAAGATATTTCAATCAGTTGATGAAAATTTCAAATAAGTCTATATTTATGCTCTGCATCAGTTTCTGTTACGTTTATGTAGTTGAATGTGTCATGACTTAAATTTGGAGTCGTTTATTTTATAGGGAATGGATGGAAATTGAAAAGAAAATCCCTTTTAAATAAATTGTGTATTTCTTGCTGGTTTAGGAAAGGAAGCTTTCAAGCAAGTGAAATGGATGTCGATCCTTCCTACCAAAGAGGTGATGCCTTTCATCAAAAGAAGGAGCATCACCTTCAGAATGGTGGCTATTCATTCAGTGGTCAGTACTCTTATATGAGCAATCCAATGATGTGGAGTATGCCAGACCTTAGGCCATCAATTAATACAAACTTTGGAGCCAGCCGCTCAAGGGTAAGAGAATGTGATTTTCAGGTTTCCCTTTTGTCACTTGGAAGTTTTCTGGGCTTGGCCAAAGTCCTTATTCATGTCTTTTGTCAATTCAGTGAGCAAATTGATACAATACCTATGATTGCCATAAAAAGTTCATAAAAATTATTTGTATTATAATAATATGTATTTTAGATGCAGAGCAGCCATCCTCATTGGTATTCACAAATAGTGGATTTTAATAAAGAATTTTCAAAATAATTTTAGAATACTGGCTGTGAATATCATTGATATTGGCTGCTTTGTACAGCATTTAATTATGTATTGGGGATACCTTTAGTATCAATTTCTTTTTGTCCCATTGCTAGTTCAATAACTATTGAACTAGTTTAGCAAGCTACTGAATACTGTATTTACCCGAAAGGGTAAAAAAATTACTACAGCTGGGTCATGTAGGCACCAATTAAGGTGTCTAGTAATACATTGTTAACAAGACTGATACAATTTAAACGTACCTACTACAATTTAAACAGGTTGCTTTGCATTTGGTATGCCAATGGCAGACATAAAGTGGACGTGAGTTTCAGAATGTAGAAAATTTACGAGAGCACTTGAGTAGTACATGTAGTGGTAGTAGTAGTAGTTTTAAAGTGAAATAGTGACACGTTATTATTTATAACTTTTAAATAAGATACCCCAAAAAAATGGCAGATCGCATATAGAAAAAAGGAACTGCGGTAAGAGGGAATGTATTGAAAGGAATTAGAAGAAATTACAACAGAATGGTGGTGCACTATGCTAAAGAAACAAATAATTGTGTGGCAGGGAGGAAATACAATGTGACTGAAGCAAATGTGCGAAGGTGGAAGCAAGCAAAAGAGAAACTTGAAGATGCTAACTCAACAGGGAGATCATTTAGTGGACCAAAACAAGGCCGATTTCATGCATTAGAAGAGGAAATTGCAAACTTTGCATATTCTAAGAATGGACGGTAAACCTGTGATGTGGGATATCATTGAATTGAAAGCCCAAGAATTAGCACAGTCGCAAAACATTCCACACCAAGAATTTAAGGCTAGTAATGGATGGTGTGTGTGTGTATGATGCATCGTAATGGTTTTCGCCTGCAACAAAGAACTTCACTTTGCCAGCATCTACCTTCCGACTTCACAGACAAACTAATAACTTTCCAGAGGCATGTAATTCGGTTGCGGAAAAGTCACAATTACCTTCCGAGCCAAATGGGTAATGCAGATGAGACACCCATTTACTTCGACATTCCATCCAATTACACAGTCAACAAAATAGGTGCAAAAAATGTCATCATAAAAACTTCCGAGAATGAAAAACTGCGCATTACTGTAATGCTGGCTGTATTAGCAGATGGAACAAAGTTGCTGCCGTATGTTATTTTAAAATGCAAAACAGTGCCTAAGGAAGTGCTACCAAATGAAATAATTGTTAAATGTCAAGGCCAAGGATGGATGTCAGCTGATTTAATGAAGGACTGGCTAAGCATAGTATGGAATAGACGACCTGGGGCACTTGTAAGGCAGAGAGCAATGCTCGTCTTAGATGCGTTCAAAGACCACCTTACAGAGGAAGTTCAAAATATCCTTCATGATATAAATACTGACCTTGTAGTTATACCAGGAGGTATGACATCACAAATTCAAGTTGTAGTTGTTGTAGTGATGAAGCCCTTTAAGGATTACATCAAGTCATCTTATTCAGAATGACTTTTGGCAGGGGACCATGCATTAACTCATACAGGGAAAATTAAGAAGCCCAGTATATAACTTCTCTGTAATTGGATCATTGCAGCATGGAAAAAAATAGATCCCAATAGTATCTATAGAGGGTTCAAGAAATGCTGCATATAAAATTCCATGGACAGTATGGAAGACAACTTGTTCGAATTTGAATAAGTTGTGATGAATGAAGAGGACAGCAAGAATAAGGGAAGGAAACAGAGGAGAAGGAGATGTAAGTAGTAAATTTACTTTTTTTATTCATCCTCTTAATGTTAGCTTGTTATACATATATGTAAAAGTGTTTTGTAAATGAACCTAATTTTTTAGGGGTCATCTTAAATTCAAGGTCTTCCTTTCGGGTAAATACAGTATTTACGAAATAACTTTTCCTCTTATTGTGTGTATTATATTGGACTTTATTTGAGATAATTGTGCTATTTATCACAGATTATTATTATAATTTGTTATTAAGAGCTTCAGAGGTATCACCGATTATTGTATCATGGCACAAGCATCAATTATCTTCTTTAATTTAACTTTATGTGCTAAACCTCACCAGAGAGTGCAGTTAAATGTTTTTGCTCTCTTTCAAATGGGTCATATTCTGAGATTGTTTACAGATGTTGTATTTGACATGGAATTAAGGACTTGGAAATAGAACATCTCGGAAAAATTACCTCAAGGCAAGTCAAAGGCTCAGGAAAGGGGTGACTTCAGACAAGCAGTAAACAGACACTGGACTTATATAGGCCCAGGCTCTTGGACCCACTTTCACACTTGGGAAGCCATAAAGAACCCTTAGAGCATAGATGCACAAACTTTTTCACTTGGAACCAATTTTATTAATCCATTTTATTTAAGGGCCAATTATTTTTTATAACAGGCCACATGAGTTGTAAGGACAGTAAAAAGAAGAAAAAAATTTTATTCAAATTTAAGAAAAACTATAAAAAGTACCATATGTTTTGGCATATAATTTTCATTTTAGTTAATGAAATTGTAAATATCATTTGAAATTCATGTAATTATTGTAATATTTGGGAAGGATTTGGGTTGTAATGCATTGAAATACTGTTTTATATTTTTAAGAGTCTGTAAAGTTGCCACCTGGCCTCATGGCCAACTTGTAAACTATATGTATTAATAATAATAATATGCAATTTTTCCCAGAAAAATTACCCCCCAAAAACAGCATGTGTCTTATATGCCAATGGTAAGATTATTACTATTCTCAATGCTGATACTAGCGAACACACTCATTCCCAAAATCGAATAATTGGCAGTCATTCATTGCAGAAACATTAAAGTATACATTATTAATAATTAATAGTGAAACATTTCTTAATATATACAGTAATACCTTATGGAATGTGAATTCTGACACATTTTCATTATTGCACTTTGTTACATGTCCGCTCGCAGTAATTACAATTTTGGTATATTTTTAACATTAGTCATATGTTGTAGTTCCTAATGGACCCATTGATTAGTGCGATTAATGTCACAGAACATTATAATTGTGGTAGATGTGATAAAAAATTTATAATTACCTAGTTTAAATAATGTTACATGTATTGAGGTCGCAATGGCTACAAGGCTGAAACGATATGCCTCCACTATTACCTATAAGCTTCAGATGATTCAATAGGGAAAAACATGGAAACCAAGCAGTAGCATGTCATTTCGGTCTACCTCCCGCAGATAAAAATAATCTGTGAATGGAGAATATGAGGAAAAACTGAAGGTGATGGAAATAGAGAAACACAGCTTTTATAAACTTGGTCCTAAATGGTTACAACTAGAGGAAAAAATGGATAGTACAAGAGAGGAAGTTACATATTGCTGTATCGATCAGAATCATTATATACGAGGCAAAAAGAGTTGCAAAAAATAGGACTAGTTGAAAGTATGTATCGTTATAACATATGCATTCTATTTATTATTTATCCTACTAAATTAAAATATCATCTTGCACTTAAACTTAAGTAAGTACTATTGGTAAAGTGTATCTATATGTGCGACATGTGCGGCTCACTTCGACAGCTTAATTAATATGACTGCCGAGTTCATGCAGGGCATATTTAGCTATACAAGTCACAAAGTAATTATTTATGTTTTAGACCATCCCTAATTAAGTTTATCTAAAACATTATATTTAACTGTTATCACGATGTAATATTTTCTGTAAATGTTGCCAGATACATGCTTAATCATGGCTGGAAATGATACACGACCTGGCCTTTCGTAAATGCCTTGGCGACCCAAAATAATTTTTCTCCTGAAAAATCTTCTAAAAAACAGGTCCAGAAGTATGTGATGGATGACACTGCTTTTCACCTATGAGGTTTTCAATATTTGATGTCAGAGGAGATGTAGCTAATTGCAGTGTATTGTTAAAATTTTCATCCTTCAGTTGATATCTGGTGTGGTTATTATTCAAGTTCATAATAGTGAAAGTTTTCTTACAAATATAGGTGTTACCAAACATGCTTGTATAATAGAGTGCATTTTCTGAAAGATTAAATATACATTCCCATTAAGCAAACATTTATAAAATTCTATCTAATCTTCAGGATTAAATTTTCCAGGATAAAATCAGAATTTTGAATATAGTTCTAACTGCATACTGTGGTTAACTTGATTCACGTCTGCAAGGAAAGGATTAGAAAACAGTGCCATATATCCAAGTTCTTCATGCAAATGTTGGAATCTCAATGTAAATGCATCAATAAGTTGGTCAATTACATTCACATACTTGGTCAAGATAACTTGATGCTTCTTGATCATTTTGGAAAATGAACCAAGTTATTTTGCTGAATTTGGGATTTAAACAGTGTCAGTTTAGCAATGAAAGCTGTTACATGGCTTAATAACTGATTGATTAGTTTATTTTTACCTTGCAACTTGGAATTTAACCACTTAAGCCCATCCCAGATGTCAAAGGAGATTGTTTTGGCAATGCAGGTGTGAAAGTTGCAAATAAATATAAAAACTCATAACTTTTCACATTTTTATTAGGTTTTTATGAAATTTTTTGAGGATTTATGCAAAACATGGCTGTAACTGTAACTTTTACGCAAGCTTGAAATACATAGAGACTCTTTGCTTGAGAGAAGCGATTTGTACACCTATCCATTACCTAACCAGCATGTGCCTGTGCTTTCATATAATAATCAATATCGTGAAAATTATAGAAGTTATTGGCATGCAACCTTCATCAAAGATAAATTTGAACTATTCTGAACATTTCATTCCCTGCATGTACCCCTCTAAACCAATTAGGAAAAAAGTAAACTTTTTCATGTCTCGGCTGAAAATTTTAGATAAATGTTATGATTGTTATTTATTTTAAAGATAGTTCATAATTTTTTTGTATTCTTGAGTTACTTTGTTGTTGTTTGGAATCATTCCAGAAGTCACAAAAAATTGTCCCTTTTTATTCAATAGAAACTGAAATATGATGTTCTATATATATTTTCAAGGAAGGGATCATGTGGCTACAAAAGGAGTATTCACAAAATTACAACTCTTTATAAAAAATAAGGAATACAATAACAATTGATAAATAAAATATAATTATTAAGACCAAAACGTACTCTTTTAAAATATTCCAAGGTTTTTAACATCGAATAATTTTTCGTCCGGCAAAACATAAATGAAGTTAGCGATGGCACTTGATGTATTAACATATCAGATGATAGCATGTGAAGTTTTGGCATTGAGGGGTTAAATAAATGAGTAATATCTTCAAAAAGCTTAAATCACATTACCAATTAGGATCTTCAGTAAGTGTTGTAGGCCTGCCTTTTTCTCAAATAATTAATGTAATTTCATCCACTAAGTTTAAAAATCGCATTAAGCATTTTTCCTCTGCTCAACCAATGAATTTCATATTGGTGTACCAAGTCTTTATATTTTGCCCCTTTTTCTTCTAGAAATTGCTTAAACTGGCAATGATTGAGCCCTCTTGATTTGATAATGTTAACTGTTTGTGTAACTTCCTTCATAACATGATCAAAGCCAATATCCTTACCACAAATTTTGGGTATGTATGATGCACTGAATTTTGGCTAGTTCTTTATCTTGTTTGCAACAACTGTTGGCTAAATATGCGACAAGACCATTTTTGGAAACAACCATGGATGGTGCACCATCTGTGCATATGCATGAAAGTTTTTTCAAATCTAAATTATTTTTACACATTTCTAGAACAGCTTCAAATATCGGGTCCTTTTGTTTTTTACTTTAGCGTACACATTCCTAATAATTCTTCGGTCATTTCAGATTTTTTCAAAACTCCATGGACGAAAACTAAAAGTTGCACTGTCAGTGAAATGTCCATTGACCCATCTGTTGCGAGAGAAATAAACAATCGTTTGCATTTCTTCTGTTTTTTAATGTCTTTGGATAGTTCTGAAATATGCTGTTGTATTGTCATTTGCTTTAAACTTATATATTTGAAATTTCTTTGTTGCTTCAGGTCATTTTCTGTGATGACAATATTAAGCATTGTTTCACAAACTCACTGTCTGTAAATGGCTTACTTAATTTAGCTATCAAAAGTGCTATATTGTAACTATAATTCAATGGCAATATCTACTTCTAACGTCGTTACTTAAAAACATTCCTCTGTTTTTTAATAGAATGATGAAGATCTGCAACTTTCTTTCTTCTCCTATTAGCTGAGCAAAAGCAGGATGTTTAAGTTCATGATGTCATTTTAAGTTACCGTATATGCCGGCGTATAAGTTGACCTGGCGTATAAGTCAACCTCGATTTTTTGGATTATAAATACACGACTAGACATATTTGCCATATAAGTCGACCCCCATTTTTTCACTAAAAAAATTTGAATGAAGAATACGAGGAATTTTATCATTTTTAAAACCTAAATGTAACCTTTTCCAAAAAATGCAGTGTCGATGTTTGAGTTATTAAATCATTTGTTTAATTTAAGAAAGATCAGTCATATACCATATTGCCATCTATTGGCGGAATGTGTTTCTACTTATCCTTCGTTCCTGTAATTTCAAATAGATCGTTTATGTTTTTGAGATTCAGTAATAAAAACAAAAGTTAACATTTTAATTTTTATTAACTATTAAAAATAGTTATCTTAAATCTTCTAAAATAAATGACAATATGTAAACAATGGAGCAGCTGATTCAAAATGGCAATCACCTGCGCCATAAGATCAGATGTTTTCATAAATATCAATGTTTTTATCTGTTATTTAAGGGTCACATTTTATATTCGGCGTATAACTCGACCTTAAGTTTTCGGAATTTTTTTTTGAGCTTCCAAGGTCAACTTATACGCCGGCATATACGGTAAATATTTTTGGGACAGCCACAGTGAAATCACACAAAATGCACATTATGTTATTGTTTACCTTAATAAAACAATACTTATCTGTCCATTCAAAATATGGTATTTTTAATAGCAACATCTGTATTAAACCATCATGCAGTTCTTTGAGAGTCTGACTGCTGTTTTATTTTAGAAAAAATATTTTTGTTTTAAATCATAATAAGCAATCTGTAAGATATAAAACTAATTAAAATTCAACAAGTATTCATTATGTATATTTTCTTTTAGATATCATCAACAGACCTTCAGCAAAACAATTCAAACCTGAAACAACAAGGTTATGACTTTGGGCACCATTATCGTGGGCTATATGAAGAGCACTGTAAATCAGCGTTTGAAGAGGATGACGGTGAGATGGAGGAGGATGAGGCAGGAGAAGTCGATAGTCCTACAGGAGCGATGAATCAGTCAAGGAGCAGCTTGCTTCACAGGAGGTCATTAGCTGTGAAAGTTCCTCAGAGGGATCAAAGTCTATCACCGGATGGCATCAGCATGAGAAATATCCAAGGCTGTGATAAGAAGATCATTGCCAATGGGCGTGCTAGGATAATTCACAGCTCGCTTCCTTCAGGTAATGTAGTAAACAAATGGCATTCATCTAATGTATCTATATACTTTTTGACCTGTGAAAAATATTACAACCGTGAAAGTTGCCTGCAGGATTTATTTTGGTATATTTCTACAGTATTTGGATGTATATCATCTGAATTTTCTTCATTTGTCAGAATATTAAGAGTAATATGAAAATGTGGTTCAGTTACAGTTTAAGTTAGTGATTATTCAAAGAGAATCTCGTCCCAACATTTAAAATCAACTGGCACTTGATAATATATAATTTGGGGTTTTATCATAACCTATTGTGCTTACAATAATAATACTTTATAACATGTTGTAGAGATATAAATTTTGCTGAAATGTTTTTACTGTCACATTTAAGATCATGAAGTTAAAAAATTACATATAAAAAACCTTTTTATGCAATTTAGTTTGCCTATTTTCCTAAAATGACTAATTTATGCAAAATGTGTATTGTCATTGTTAATGCCGTAGACTTCTTTCCTATGGGACTTATTCAATTTAATTCAGTTTAAAAAATATATGTAAATTAATGCAAGGCACTAGAGCTGGGACAATGGCTAAGCGAGCAAGACCCTCATCTAGGGCTTGATGCACTTAGGGCACAACAAATGATAATATGAACTTTAAAGTGTAACATTATATACTGTATTTGCCCAAATCCAAGAAAATCCCTCATTTGTTAGACTGTCAAGACAAAAAAGATTTTATGACCTAATTACATGTGGTTCCTGCAAAAATTTATGGAACTACTGTAAATTTTTCTAGGATCCCATTAATTTTTTAATACTGTAGGTCATGGAAATAGATAAGAGATACAAGAAGGGACTGCTTGGGTGTTAGCACATCAGCTGTACGTGCGCAAGCTTTGAGATTATCCAAAGAATTAACCATTAAAGACTTCAAAGCATCTATGCATTGGTGTCGTCGTTTCTACAAAAGACACAATTTATCAATCTGCCAACGTACTACGATAAGTCAACGTTTACCCAAAGATCATGAGGAGAAATTAGTTGCATAGCAGTCCTATATAACACAATTAAGAAAGAAATTCAATTTCCACTTAGTCAAATAGGCAATGCCGATCAAACGCCATTAACATTTGATATGCCATCTGATCCAGTGGTAAATGAGAGAGGTGCAAGAACCGTCACGATGACTGGAACAGGAAATGAAAAAAATTGCTTCACTGTCATGCTTGCCTGTATGGCCGATGGGATGAACTGCCTCCATATGTAGTTTTTAAAAGAAAAACAATGCCAAAATGCGAATTTCCCCGTGGCATCATAGTCCAAGTGCAACAGCAAGATTGGTTTCATGAAAACATCAACAGTGACTGGATCGAGACTGTTTGGAAAAGAAGGCCTGGTGGAATGCGTCAAAGATCTCTCTTAGTCTTACATTAGATGCATTCTGATGCCACACACATCCCAAAGTAAAAAAGAAACGCCTTGAAATGAAGACAGATTTGGTGATTATCCCAGAGGGAATGACATCTTATAGAAGTTGCTGTTAACAAGCCATTTAAATCCACAATGAAGAAGAAGAGGGCCGATTGGATGGTGAATGGCACATACACACATTCACCAAAGGTGGACTCATTCGTAAAGTAGATATAAAAACAATCTGTCAGTGGATCATGGAAGCATGGAATGACCTCTCCTCAGAAACGATAATTAAGGGATTCAAAAAATGTTGCATAAGGAATGCTTTAGATGGAAGTGAAGATGACATATTATCGGAAGATGATGACAACAATGGCATGATGACAGCAAAATTAGAATCAGAAGAATCTGAAGCTTCAGAAACAAATGAAGTTCACGACGAGTTAAATATTACCAATGATGACTCCGATGATGGCCAATTTCTAGGATTTTAGGGAAATTGTTTGAAAAGTTTGATTTGTTTTCTTGATTGAAGATTTTTTTCAATGAGCAGATGCTTGATTTTTAAATTTTAGTTATCAGGTATTTCATTTTAACTGAAGTCTCCATACAGAAAGAATGAAAAATGTTTAGTATCCATGTATGAGTATGAGTGGCTAATTAAGCCAAAATATCTTGTATTTACAATTATCGTTTGTAAAAGTGCGATCTTTTTTCATATTAAAAAGTTTTATTTTAATTAAAACACTTGGATGGTTAATAAATATTAGTTTGCAGCTGTTTATTTTTCATTTTTCATCGAACATTTTGTAAAAAGAAAAACATGAAATATTATGTACCTGTGTATAAAATGCACCCTACTTTTTAGCTTTGAAAATTTGGATAAAAGTGTGTCCTATATGTGGGTGTTTATGGTAATCATGAAAAAAATTCGACTTCGAGACATTGATGGAAAGACATGTTTTAGGTATCTCGGAGTCCATAAAAGTGTTTTTCATCATGCTGTCTGTCTGTCAGTCTGTTCGTGGTTCCAAGGCCCAAACGTGTTCATAAAATCTCATATTTATGCAATATATCATCTTTTCCTGACTCTTTTTTGATAAAAATGATATTGCACACAAATAAAGGGTAGTTTATTCTTGGCAATTTTTAGAAAAGTTTGATTTACTTAAAAATGGCTCTAAGGAATTTGATTAAAGTCTATCCAATTGTAGAGCCTGATGTCACAAATTATACTGTGTAAGCCAAATGTCTCAAAAAATCACTATATGGCATCTATTCACATTACAATGTGTGCTAAGCTACCTTACCTATAACCTCACATCTCCGCCGCGACCCACTCAAAATCTTACTACAGTCTATATGGTTAAATTAAATCAAATGATATCTCATATTTGTGGATAATATCATTCATAATATACACACTAAAGAGATGAATGATATTGCAAAACAATTAAGTGTACTTTATTCTTGGATATTTTGAAACAAAATTTGATTTACCCAAAAATGGCTCTAAAGATATGGATTAAAATCCATCCAATCGTACAGCCTGATGTCACAAATAATACTGACTATGCCATATGTCCCAAAAAATTACTATATATCATCCAGTGGCATTAAAATATATGCTAAACTACAGCAGTTGGGAAAACTGCTAGAAGAGTGTTTAAGACAAATCCTGTTTAAAAAGTGATGATCATCAAGCCATGGCAGTGAATTGCCAAGCACACAGAGTTAATTTCAGGGCAAAGAGTGTAGTGAGACCAAATGTATATATGTATATGAGAAAGTTTGTGCAATGTATATTGCGCCATTTATTCTTTAGTAGTGCTCTTGGTCTTTTATTCCAGACGTCATGTAACCAATCTCTCATAAGTTCTTTTGACATCCATTCATTTTTGTGACATCTATTATTCTAGTTGGCATTTGTTCCTTGGGCATTGTTTTTCGTTTTAGGATAACATGGTGTTAATTTTGTTCCATCTGCTAAAACAGTCAATATTACTGTAACTCCCATGTTTTCGTTACCTATCATTCTTATTATCATAGATTTTGCACCTTTTTATTGACAGTGTAATAAGATGGCATGTTGAAGAAAAATGGAGTTTCTTCAGCTTTGCCTATTTGACTCAAAAGGTAATTGTTGGTTTTTCTAAATCCAATTTTATGTTTTTGATAGGTAAAAAGTTGCTCACTGAAATGAGGCAATTTTTGGCACAGCGATGTTCTTCAGCATAAAGAAAAACCATTTCATTCATCATTCGAATATACCAAGCATTACCAGCCTTAATTTTCTGTCGTGGGATTTTTAGTCCACATGCAATTTCTTGTGCTTTGAGTTAATTTCTAATTCATTTTGATATCTTTCCCTTTGCTGTTGCATCTCTTATCTCTGCATGATCAGTCATTTGAAGTCGAGTGTGATGTAATTAAAACAAATATTAGACAAAGTTACAATTAGAGAATTTATGGCTTAAAACTGCTGAATGGCAGAATCCCAGTGAATTATGCCTTCATTTGTGATCTATGAAATTCTAATAGCCAATAGAGAAGGGAAGTTTAGGTCACCTTTGTGGAATCCTTCGCAAATTAATGGTTAACTGAACATCACCATTCAAAAATAAGACTCAGTAGCGCTGTAGTTCATTAAAGAACACATCATTTGTACATAGTGTGTATTTCATACATATGTATTCAAGTATAGGTATAGTTTGTTCATTCGTTGAAAAGGTTTATTACAAAATTTTGATTTTAAGTAAAAATCAACTTTGAAAATGTATTTTTAAAATTAATACTCTATTAATTAAAACCCGGTTAATAAGTTTGCAATGAATATTTTCATTTATTTTATCTTATGTTTCATTCATTGTAAAAACATTGATTAAATGCACAACCCTACTTTGTACTTGAATTTGAGACGACCTCAATTTTCACAGGCTGAAATTTGGAAAAAACCTTGACTTGGATTCCAGTAAATAGCATATTATAAAATCTATTTTATTTTACCTCTACACTGTAAAAAAACTAGTTTTGAGAGATAAAATTGTGTACTGTATATTTTGATTAGGTGGTGTAATTTTCATACCTTGCCTTGGGCACAAAAATGTCTTGTCCCATTTCTGCAAGTGACAGATATTTTTCTGTCAGTAATTTATTAAAAAATATCTATAATCTAAGAGATGGGCAATTCATTTTTATTAATATTTCCTGAGTTCCATCTATGTTTAAAATATGAATATACTTCTTCTCTAATATAGCTCATGAACAAGGTCATTGGGTGATGGACAAATCTCCCCCAAATAAAAGTCCTCTGCAATCCAACATGGAAGCATCGACTACTGCTACGATGTCTCAAAATGGCAGTTCAGATAGGCTTCGTTTTGGCAGTGGTGCACCTCCAGTCTGGTGTATTGATTTCAGAGATAATCTCATTGCCATAGGGTGTGCGAATGGCCACTTGGAACTGTGGGATGGTTCATCTGGAAAGTTCAAGGTAGATTGCCACCTGTGTCAAATTACTTTCTCATTGTGATATGGCATTTGATATCCTGATTGTTTAATTTGACCAAAGAAAAAATATTTGCATAGAAAAATTTGTATAATACAGATAGAAAATTTAAATATTCAGGATATTCAGGTATTTGAAAAAATCTATTAACTCTGTCTAAAAAAAAAGAATGGCCATTAAATGACCATACTTTATATCCTTCCACACATGGGGATATTAATCTCATTTTTTGGACCACAAAGTTGATCCCAATTTAGTAAATTTTAAAAAGAAGGAAAAATTAATTACAGAATGTTTAGCAACATTTACATCACCTCTCGTTTACTAAATTAATGAGCAGTTTTAATTGATAGTTTCTAAAGTTTAGGATAACACAGAGTTTGAAATAATTTAAAGCAAACTGCATTATTCTTTAATGACCCTGTATTCAGTTCCTATTGACTTTAAAGTCCAGTAAATTTTATTTTAAATGTTTTGTGCCAAGTTCACTCACATTAAAGGTATCTTTTGCTTGCTAGCACTCATTTTATGTTTTTATTATTTAATTTTGAGCTTAGGCAATAGAAAATTTCCAGTTTTAAATGAATTAATTAATTTATTTGAATAATATTCTTGCTCAAATGGCATCTCAAAGCCTTTCCCTTTTTTATTTTATGTAGTGCCTCTTTGAAGATGGCACAGGAGTAGGGATCACTTCCGTTAAAATCATTGGCAACAGGATTGTTGCCGCCAAGTTGAGTGGGTCCATCGACTTCTTTGAGCTAGAAAGTTACCGGAAAGGTAAACAAATGGATTGGAGTTTTAACTCCTACCATCGCCGTAGTAAGTATTTCTTCAATTTATAATATTATTGATGGTCTTTTTCTATTGATAACCCAAGAAAAATGTTAGAAGTCATTGTCGCAGAGCACAATATTATTTCAGCCCTTCATGTGTATTTCTTAAAATATATTTGCTAATATGAAAATTTGCTGAATAAAGCCTTAATTCATATTTATTGTGGTTTAATATTCGTTATTAATACATTCCATTTGATTAATTTCTTTATCAAGTTGCTTAAATAGTAACATTCGTTCATATTTTGTATTTCATATGCAATTAAATAAGAATTTAATAAAAGTATTTGGCATGTGGACGAAATGTTATTTTTATCTCATTATGGCAACTGATTCCAATTTGGGGGTCATGAACTGTACTGGGTAGTTGAGAAAGGTTTAAAGGTTGAAGCGGTTTGATAATTTAATTTTTTATTTTAAATGTGATTGCAGAATTGTATTTCATTGTCTATATCAACAGAAATCACGATTTTTCCTAAATATTCCATTCACATTTTATATTTAATGGTTGATGATTGGGGTTAAGGGGGGACACAATAAAGTTGGCAGCAGTGAGAGGAGATAGTGATAAGGTAGGCTGTCTTAAGAGTGGGTTGCAGATCATAAAATTTGAAAACTGCTGCATTAAGGTTTTTGATTAAAATAAACGTTAAGAGGTTGATAATTCCAATATCTCATTTCTCTATCATCATCTGCAGCTCATGTAAGAACTGGAAGTGCTGGTTCTCTTGACTGGGATTCAATGCTGCAAGCAGATGAAGACATCCGTTGTGTTCGGTTAGGTTCTGTAAGGGCGCACCAGCAGCCAATTACTGTTTTGGATTCTGAGGGTGGGCGCATTATCACTGGAAGCCAAGATCATACTCTGAAGGTCTGTAGATATACTCAGATTTCTGCCAGTTGCAATAATGTTGCCACTGGGAAAATTTTTTTCCTAAAAACTTTCCTTCTCAATGATGGGTGCCTACATGTAATGGACATTTCCTTAGGAAACTCAACAAATGTTTGCTTGAAGGCCACCAAATTGAAGAGAAGAATTATTTATATGGGTACTCAAATCAATCTTGCTCATCAAGTAAGAGAAAGTAATTTATAACTTCATTTTTTCGGTATTCTGTCATCTCTTTTCGTCCATCATTCTCTTAGGTTTCTAAATGATGATGAAGATAATAATTTTGATTGTGTACCAAAGAAAAATATTATGTTTGTTATTCTATATAAAAAATTGCAATTCAACCATAAGATTTTTCTAAATATTTATAACCAAATATCTGCTCGCAAATTGTCTATCAGTGCCCTTTTGCTTTGATGACCTTTGGCATACTCTTTCCTCACCCTCTGTGGCACTGATTGCATTATTTACATGCAAAAGCTGGAGTGCAGAAGTTATCCATATTATAATAATTTGTTTAAATTGGAGGATATGGAGAATATGAGTTTATGTATCATGTGAGCAAATATGTATCTTGGGGTGTGTGCTTGTTTTGCTTCTTATAAGAATGAATAAATCTGTTCATACATTTTCAAACTATTCGCCTAGAATAGAGTTCATTTTATGTGGTATCCTCTTTAATAGATTTTTGTTGATAATTTCTATTATTTTCAAAGGTTTTCAGGCTGGAAGATCACCTGCAAATGTACACTCTCCATGGCCATTGTGGACCAATCACTGCTCTGTTCATTGACAAAATGTGTCCTCTTCTTTCTGGAAGTGGGAGCCAAGATGGCATGCTGTGTGTCTGGGACTTAGTCACAGGTCAATTTAACCCCTACCCCTGGAATAAATTTCTTCTCTTCATCCCTCTTAGCTTGTATTTTAAAATCTTACATTTTCATTTTTCTCCAATGACAGTTAATGGTATTTTTTGGAACATTTTGCTGAAAATGAAAAATCTCGTCTCATATTTCACTTTTCTGATTGAGCACTCTGCACGGTCTTTAGAATTACTTTTGTTATGTGCAAAAAGGAAATGGAGATGCCCATTTAGATCAGACATGTCAAACTGGCAGCCCATGGCCTGCATGCGGCCCTTTATCTGCCTAACTGTGGCCTGATAGCTAATTTTTGTCTCAAGTGAATCCTGAGGGATTTCACATAAATGCTTTATTTTAACGAAAAGAAGACCATATATGTTTTCATTGCTACCAAATTACAAAAGAATGCATTTTGTAAATTATTGTTTTTAATTGCAAAACAGGCGTCCAATCTTCTAGCTAGAGTCTATCGTTCCAGCTCAGGCCCTCATTAAACAACTGTGGTCCTTCTATAATCCATCGCTTTAATGCAGCTCTTCTATAACATTTATCGCTTTGATGCATCCTGGATGCCTCTTTGAGTTTGATATGCCTGATTTAGATGTTCTGTAGCTTCTGAGCTTGAACATTGACATTTTAAGAAGATACTGTTTCCCACATTTGAAACCAGCTGCTTTATTAGTTTTCATCTAAGCTGCTCGCCCTACTTTGAACCTTAGTTGATGGCCTCTCTTTTCATTAAATTGTATAAAACTCTTCGCTACAGAAACAGCTAAAAGCCAGAAAATTAACTTTCTGCACCACTTCATAGATACATAGGTAAACAGCAATGTTGCAACATTCTGGAAAGTAATAATAGAAGCCAAATTGGACAGATGTCTAATTTCTATTGTTGAAATTATTAAATTTATAAATTGAGGTTTATAATAAATTTTATAAAGGTGAAAGTTTAGATTTAATAAGTTTGGAGAAACTAACAAGAAAATAATACTGTTATGATGGACTTATTCAGAAAAAAATGAGGCAGAGATGTAGAAATGCATGCATGGAAAAGTTATCTAAATCTGGGTGTCACAAGAAAAATTGTGGATAAATTACATTGTTGGGCCTCCTCTCCAACATACAGTTGGGCCGAGTTAAAATTAATTGAAATCTGTTGTTAAATATCACCAAGGCAATGTGATATTTTTTATCTGTACCTTAAATTTTCTATTTCCCTTTTGCTTTGCATTTAAATTTTTTATCCTTCAGAAAATAACTCTTACCGGTTGTATTTCTTAAATAAAAATATTAGATTATTGTCCAAAAATATGAAAAACACAGGAATGTTGATTGCTACTTAATTTTCATGAAATACTGTGCAATTTTAGATAATTAAAGGCATATCTCAAAATGTAGTAGAACCTAGAAAGCAGAATTACTTGGCAGTTTTTACAGCAACATGCTTCTCTTCTCATTCCCTTCTTGGGGTAAACATCACACTTGATTCACATTCACCTGAAGGAAGTTTTATTTTGCAAAATGGTTTCCTGTAATCCTAACTTCCGAGCAGACATATTGAGGGCATTGCCAGAAAAATTTCAAAATACTTCAATGGGCTTTTTCTTTAAAGGAAGCAATTTACCATGATTTCATCATCAAGCATATGAATTCAGAATAACAATCATTCTAATATTGGCACAGTCGAGCTCTTGATTTTATGATTTCTTACAAGCACTTTAGGGAATCAATAGATTCCAAAAGAGGTCATAGATTCAAGAAAGAATGCTTTTGTCTTCTATTCCATCATTTTGAAGAGAATTCTGTACATCAAGTATCAGTTTCCTGATTGTGTATGAGGTTAATAAATTCGAGAAAAATTCAGAAAGGATAAAATCGCAAAGGACTGAAAAAATGTTAGATGACATCTTAAAGAGAAGTAGCTTCTTTTATTGAGGGCATTAACTTAATGCATAATGAAAATATGGTTTGTGTATGAGATCTGTCTAAAACATATATTGGGGTTAATAAACGTGTCATAAAAGTATACCAAGCTTAAAATTCATAGAAATAATATCACTTCTATGGTTCTGTTCACATAACTGGGGATGCGAAAGGTAAACAAAGTGATGCTAGGGCCACCAATGAGAAAGCGACGATAAATGGAACTATCACATGGCACGACATACTTATACTCTGCCCGCGGCATATGACTGCTTGGCCCACAACATACTCCAATTTGCCCCCTCTGGGTTGGGTAAGTTAGTTGAAGTGTTTTTGATTTCTTTACACATTCACTGTGTATTAGCATTAAGTAAAATGCCTCCATTAAAGTACTACCAGTTGCCACTGGGAGAAGAAGCATGCATCAGGTTTTTGCAGTAACAGGAAGTTATTGCAAGAGAACGGAAGTGCAACCATTAAGTGAAGGAACAAGAGGCAGAGTGGAACACATCGACAATTTCTCCATAGTTACATGGAGGAGTTGATGTGAAGATGTCTGTTGGGCAAGGAGGATGTCTTTGATAAATTCCTTAAAGATATCACCACCTTTAGTCCACCAGAAATTGTTTCGTGATTGCTCAATTATCATTTACTAAATATTTGTTATTTCTTTACTATAAATAATATTACGTGTCTCCTCTTACCTAAGTTGTTTAATTACGAACCTCAAAATCTTATATTTATGTTTGTCTTCCGTTTTTCTGCCTTTCCCCCTGGTAGTTCCACTTTTCATCACTTTCTCGTCAGTGGCGCTAGCATTGCTTTTTTACCTTTTACATTCCCAGATATGTGAACAGTACCACTTCTACAATTCTCATGTAATAGTATATTTTAATCTGTGTAGACAATGCATCCTTAGCAAAAATTTGTAGCAATGAACTGTTGATAATACACTTATAGTTGGTTTCAGTTTCCTCCATCAAATTCTTTCATTCTCTATTGAATTTTCAGGTGCATGCATGTACAGCATACAAGCTCACGATGGCAGCGTATGTGCACTGAGCTATTCTGCTTCTTATGTCATCAGTCTCGGAACGGATGAAAGGCTGTGTGTTTGGGAGCGATTCCAAGGTCACCTCCTGAATACTATACATGTGGTAAAGTTTCTCTTTTTTCTCTTTCTCTCTTGCACTTAACTTTTTCAACCCTCAAAATTACATATTTGCATTACTGTAAGTTAAATTTACATTGTATAAGCCTCTAGTTCCTAATCTTATATTTCAAAACATTTAACCTTGTGCTTCAAGATCAGTGTTATTTTCAGTAAGTAATGAAAGTAATCTCTTTAAAGAGAATGAAATTTCTTCTAGGCTATACCATTAACCTGTAGCTGCTGAAGCTGAGTGCAAATGCACCTCAGGCGTTTTTGTTTACATTCTCTAATTTTGTCATATTGGGTTATGCAGAGGAGATTCCGGGTAGGAAAAAGGTGGAGGCATACAATGTCACATCAAACTCCTCTCAGACATATTTTGTATGTGGTTCAGAGCAGTTCCAACTCATTTGCATCCCACTTGACCAGTTATGTTTCTTATTTTTGCTGGGTATAATAGCAGTTCTTTCAGTGGTCTGATAAGAATTTTCCCAGCCTGACTTTTTTTGCTAAACTAATGTCAATACAATAAATCAAACTTATTCCCTTCAAAGTACCGTATTGTCCCGAATATAACGCAACCCCAAACAATCTTCAGCTAATCTAACACAGGTTCCTGGTTCATCCATCCCTCGCCCATCAGCTGTGACTGCAAGCATAACACTTATCCTTGATTTCTCATTTCTGGTGGATTTAACAACACCAATTTAGCCCCTTTTTCATTGACGGTGACGTTTGACGACATATCAAAACATACTGGGATATGATCTGCATTCCCCATCTGGCCTAGCTGATAGTTTTGTTTCTTCTGTAAGCTTATTATAAGTAATCAACCTCTCACTGTAATCGCTAGGCAGGCGTTGAGCTAGGGAAGTGCGGCATTGCAGAGAAAGGTCTTTTCTATGCATCATCCCTCTACACCAGCTGATGCTTGCTTTGAAATCATTGTGTGGAATTTTACATTCCCTCGCTACTTCCAATGTCTTCGTCCTTATCACTTCTCGAGTGATGGGAAAACCTTCACTTCGCTTTTCTAAAATAAAGCTGAAAATACAATTCTCAAGGTCCTCAAATCTATCCTAAATGCTCTCCTGGTTGAAATTGTGCATTAAAATTTTACTAATTACTTCTGTCATAGATGTATATTTACTTCAGGAACATCATACTTTTCGAAGCTTGAATATTGTTCGTTTTATTCTGTCTCTTGGGCTACGACTATTTTAAAATTCATGTCATAACTTCGTCGGATTCCTCTGTTAACCTGGGATTTGGAAGAACCTTTTTTCTCAACATGATGTACATTCTTTTTGTCGTCAATTGTTAAAATAATGGATGGATAAAAACTCGCTAAGATAGATACAAAGAATATGCCGACACACTGATAGCTTCAATGCAATGACTATCGAGGGGTTCAGTCATCGACTGACCTCGATCTATTCTCGCCTCAGACATCTTTCAAGTACAATGTAACATGTATGCCTAATGTGTCTACAATGTAACAAGTATCTTGTATCTCTTCAACAGACGTGCAGAATGTATGGTAATTTTTCAAAACACGATTTTACAGTATTTTAAAATCACTAGTACTCGAATATAATGTGGGGTCTACTCTTAAAATTTAATATTTTGGAAAAAAACATCTTAGGGTCATGTTATATTTGAGGTCGTTTTATATTCGGGACAATACGGTAAATACACATTTTTGTCAAATAATTTTCCTGTATAATGTAAGGTTATTATAAATTTAAAGAAAAGGAAATTAACATATTTCATAATTATACGATTTTCGATCTTCTTTTGTTCATTCCAAGGAAATACTGTTGGAGATTGAAGTAGTGCTGAGCTATGATGTGATCTTTTGGTTCACATGCATTCATGAAGCTAACTTTGTGTAAAAGCATGGCTATAAGTGATTTTATTGCCATTTTTAGCCCTGTTCATGCCTTCGTAATAAATTATTAATTTCTTTCACTAAAAATCATTTTTGTGCACGAAAAGTAAAAAAAAAGTTTTTGTTCATTTCTTCAGCGTAGATTACCCATTTTTCACTTAACACTGTGTGTGCATGAAAGGAAGTTAACGTATTTACTTAATTATAGCTAATTTTATTTAGATTGGTTGCAACAAAGATTGTATAATTGGAAACAGTAAACCATTTATCGTGCCTAATTGTCCAAACATAGGCTGGTAATTTATGGTTTTATTATATGAAAAAATTGCTGATTATGCCCAAGAGAAAAAATTAACATTAAAAGAGTGTAAGCTCTGTCAGGAGGGAAAAAAACAAATGATTGGTCAGTGGAAAAGACAATGATGTAAGGACCCCAAATACTGGCAACTGGAGCAAAAAATATGCGCAAAAGCTCACCAGACAATTTTTCCTCGATTGTAATAATAAATTTTAATGTCAGTTATAGTAAACAAATACCCCATGAGGTAAGCATAATGACATGAAGCACTATCCTTCAAGTACCTAAGAAAGCTTCACAACAATTTAGAACTTTCAGAATTGTGAAATCTCAAAGAATGCATTTAGAAACTGTGTACTCTAACATGGAGTACATCTTTCCATTCTTGTTATTTCCGAAACTAGAAGTTATAATTATGTGGTCTTGTGGACTTTTTTGTGGTAAATGAAGTTCTCTATCCAAATAAATATTTTAATCTATACCTCACAGATGATATAAGAGCATGGGAGAGAAATAAATGGATTTTTAATTGTTGTTTGTCGAGAGAACCATCTAAGTGATCAATATAAACAAAATATGCTATGTTTTGCTCAGTATTTTCTTACACCTTTATCTCCAAAACTATAACTCATAATTGTGTGGTATCACGTACTTTATTGTGGTAAATGGTGTCCTCTATCTGAATAAACTTTTTAATCTATATCTTACAGATCATATAAGAGCTAGGGAGAGAAAAATATGGTATTTAATTGTTGCTTGACAGATGCCATTTTACGTATAGGTTTATTAAAATATTTATTTAAAATGGAAGTTCTTATTTATGGATGCAATTCAAAATCACAATTGGGTGATAAATTTTAATAAGGATCACTCCTACATAATTTAATTAAAATCCATCCAGCGGTTTAGGAGATGAAAGTTATGATAGATGGACGAGTCGTGCTCATAAGGCGTTCTGCTACTACTGCTTCACTGCAAAAGAACACCTAAAAAGTTTTTGCATTGTGTTTCATTTCCCTGAAAGGAATTTATTTTGGGAAATTCTTGATCAGAACACATATTATCTTGTTAGAACTAAACATTTTCATGGTACATTTGCTATTTTCTTATGTTTCCATATAATTTGACTTACTATACTCACAATATGGGTGGAGCAGTTCACAGCCATGAGAAATCTTAAAAATTCTGAACAAACTGCATAAAGGTGCTTCTGTTCTTGTAAATGATTGCCATTAATTTTTTATGAATGAAGAATTGGGTACTGTTATCTTGAAAGAGCCTAAATTTGATTCATAATCTCATAAACTGGGACTCATAATAACCAGTTACAAAAAAGTGTATGACTGCATCAAGGTTAATTGTCACAGAGCTGTTTAATACTTCAGTATTTTTTATTTATGGTATTTTTTTACAAAGCAGTTATTTTAGTTGCACATTTAACCTATTTTTCTATTTATTTTCTTCTTACCATAGAGGTTGTGCTCTGAAGTGCTTTATCCTCTTGAATTTTCAAAATTGTCTACTGGTCATAGTTACACATAGTGTTAATAGTGATTTCATTTTTTATCTACTAATAACAGTATTCAGTATGATAGAAAATATGTTCAGTGAACATGGCATATTATTTTTAATAATTTAAATTTTTGCTATTGCTTGGTTCAAAATTTTATCTGTGTATGAAAAAGTGTATTCATTGTTAATCTTGAAATTTTTTTTTCCTTTTCCAGTCTCATACATACTGTTCAAGCATGGTGATGCTGACTCACAATCTTCTCATTACTAGTAAACAGGTAAACTATTCAGTTATATTTAAAGCCAGGTATAAGATGCATACTGTATTTATCTGAATTCAAGGCAAGGTTTTTCCCAAATTGAAATTTGGGAAAATCAAGGGTCATCTTAAATTTCAGTATGAAGTAGGGTTACGCATTTAATCGTTTTTTTAAGCAAATGAAACATAAGACAAAATAATTGTATCAACTGAAAATTTTCATTGCAAACTTGTGTTTCTATTAATGCAGTATTAAATTTTTTAAATACATTTTTTAAATGGTTATTTTTCCTCAAGCAAAAATATTTTAACAAACCATTTCAATGAATGAATGTATTAACTATACCTATACTGAACCTATAGCAGATGGAGAAAAATTACCACCATATATTATCCTAAAATGAAAAATAATGACCAAGGAATAAATGCCTTATGGAATGGATGTACAATAAAACCCCTTATTTACACTTTTCTAGGGATCTGGGAAAAAGTGTAAATTGTGAGAAAGTGCAAATTGAGGGAAAAGGAAAAATAACTAAACTGATTTTACTTTTAAAATCACTCATTTGTTACAGTAAGACTAACAATAAAATCAGTGTTAAAAGAGCCAAGTTTATAAATAGTATATCTATTTATTCATTTACTTAACCAGCACACTTTTTTAATAATAATAATATTAAAATAAGTGCCGAATTAAAATGGTAGTACATATAGTATGCTTGGGTTTCAATTACATTATATTACATTTTTGTGAACAATCTGTATTCTCAATGATAAAATTGGTATTTTTTTATGTGCATGCCGATGAAAACTTTTACCTACTTAGATTTTATAATATATGACCAACATAGATGACTAGGTACAGTTTCAATGCATTGACTCCAGATTGCTCATTCAAAATGTATTGTATTTTTCTCTTACAGGGGTCTCTTGTTGTATGGGATGTTCGGACAGGAGATCCAGTGAGAATAGTCCGACTTGGAAACAATGACTCTTGTATATTTGTGAAGCAGATATTGCTGCTGAGAGATGGTGGTGCAGGAGGGTGGGGTGGAGAAGCATTGTGTGATTACGGGAATCAACTGAGAATTGTCCGTTTCCCAATGGCATCAACGGAAAAAACAGACTGAGATGTGATGTGATCTAATCATTATTACACTAATTTGAGTTTTTTTCCATGTGATGGGATGGACTAGTTTTCCGAGTGGCTATAGTCGCTGTTTTTCAAAGTGAGTGATCATGAATTTTATGATGTGCTTGGTTACATTGATTTACATGGACACCAAGGACTGCTAAATAAGCCAGTGATAATTATAGTTACATATATGTATATGTAAAGTTTCATCCTTCGTTTAATATACTTAATATTCATCGAGAGGACTGCAGAAATTTTGGTTCTGCTTTTGCTACAACTAGCAATGACTTCTTTTGTATAAAAGTTGCATCTCTCATGAACTTTGGTACATGTGTAAGTACTTCATTAGTTTTTGAAAGCTTCAAGATGTATAAAAATTATTTAATGATATTTCTAGTTAAGAAAAAACTGATTAAAACATTTAGTCTGTCAACTGTAATGTTAAATGGCATATGAGAAATATCCATTTCTTGTATGCTGCATTTTTTCTATCTGCAATTAAAAAGACAGAAACAATGTCATCAATGAACATTCAAAGGAATTTACTTCCTTAATTAGAATTTGAAACCATGAACAACTACAATGCACTTAGTTGAGGAAAGCTTTTTTTGTCTGCTAAATATTATGTATCAATTATGGGGGAAGAATCTTAGTCATTTATTACACAATTTTATGTAGGAATTATTTATTGAACTAACTATTTTTGGTTGTATCACATAATTCTGTAATGCTGTCAACATATGATTTCTTCAGGTTGATTTGTCACAGCTCAATGTAGAACATATGTGGGGCTGAAGGATTGTGATTTATGTGAATCAGAAGAAGTGCATTTTGTTTCAATTGATCATATACTAAAGGCAAAGAATCTTTTCTTCTGTGGAAAGTGTTTGTATGAATGTAAAATGTATTGAGAATGTTTCGCTATCAGTCTGGGTGATAATCGATGTATAAAGCAGTCATTCACCCAAATGGTGCCTTAAATTCACTCTTAACCCTTAGACTGAAAAGAATATTTGTATGTGATGAAAAAATGGACCTAGTAGATAAAAGTCTTCATGTTATTGTAAAATAGAAGTTTCATCCCAAATCGATCAGAAGTAAAAAATTGTGAATATTATCCTAAGAAAGTTTTGGCTGTAATTAAACTTGTACCTGTCTGCCTATAAAATGGAAATTGTGGTGTATTTTTGTGTGGTGTGCTTGTTCTGTCATGCTTTTATTACACATTTGGTTTGGCAAGATTGTATGAATGGAAATATGCTTGGGGATAAAGTAGGCATTGATATATTTTATTCAGAATCAGGGTAAATATTTTCTGCCTGTTAATTTTATGATCTTACTGCACATGAATACAAAAGAAAGAAATGCATGTGAAAATCATGTCATAAGTAGTTTTTACAAAATGAGATCTTTTCATACTTTGTAAACTATGAGAAGTTTCCTTTTATATCAAAATAATAACATAAAAAGAAACTTAAGCTTGATAGTAAAGTATTTTTATCATATTTCAATCTTCTGAAAGTACAATTCTTTTGTAATGTTTCTTAAATTCATATCTAGCAGATACAATACTAAGTGAACATGATTTTTGGATGCCTGTTTGAATGTTTTTTATTTATGCCCTCAGAAAATTCCTTCAGCTTTGTTATCAAAATTGGTAAAAACAAATCTTTAAAGTTATCACCTGAAATTATAAGGTTATACTTAAATAAAAATTGAAAATTAGTGTTTCTAGACAAGAGAAGTGTTTTGGGGAGCACCAGTATCATTGGCAGTCCATATATCAAATTGCTTATGTCCTTTATTAAAGAAAGTTGGAAATATTCTCAGATTTTTTATTTTCTTCCCATTCATGAATCTAGTTATTTAATTTGGTTGTAAAAATCTCATGGAATTTATTTTTTTTGTTTATTAACTCAACTTTGTTGAGAAATTGTTTTAAAGGAATTGTTATTTATTTTTAAGGAAAATTAAAATTTTAAAAACTGTGGAAGTTAAATTTTAGTTATGCTGTATGGTATAAGTGTAGAACGTTTGTATTTGGCATTAAATATAAAGTAAAGAGAAGATGTCTATTCAAAGCTATTCTAAAACCATACATGGATGATTTTACCTTGAGTGGTGCTATTGGTTTTTCCAGACATATTATTTATCCAATTTAAGTCTCCTATACTTTGTACCAAATTGAAATGATGGTAATTAGTTTGCTCTATATTATATATAGGTTTATGTTATGGGCAAATCCTGAAATGTGGGCATGTCTAGATTTGCCCTGGCAAATCTAGATATGCCCAGATATTTTGGACAAATTCCAAAATATTTTTGGAAAATGCACTTTTTCACGATATGCCTGGGCAATTCGTGATGTGACCAAATCATTTTGAGCAAATCATTATGTTGCGGGGCTCACATTCTATATCCATCCTGAATTTGTCCTGGTTTTCAGTGTTCTGTCCTGGTATCTCAAACATCTTTCGGTGTGTTTAATTACTGAATTTGTTAATTATAATGAATTATGCATCAGTTCTCTCCATCTTTAGTTTGTATTAAGTCATTTGAAGGTAAAACTTGTTCTACCATATGCGAATCATTACAAGAATGGAGTTACCAATCAAACCAAACCCAGAACCTACCAGAATGGGACAATTCGAAGTGATCGTTTTAGCGCTGCGACAATTCTGCGATGGGACAACTTGGCTGGGGTAAGTGGTTGGAGATTTGGTTTGTTCCATTTTCTTCTGAGTTGGGTTAAGTGGTTGGGGGATTGGTTCATTCCATTTTCCTCCCCCAGGTGAGATTGTGTTTGGTTCGTTCCATTTTCCTCCCCCGGGTTGGGTGATGTGGTTATGGGAGTACCATTATGTCAAAATTTTCCTTGCATTTCAATTTAAAAGTTGTTTTTAAAATACTGCCATTTCATTGAAATATTACCATCTCAGTAGTCAGTCAACTTAGCCAAATTCACCTAATAGTTGTAATATCTTTTTATTATTGCACCATTTCCGTCAAATCATGCTGGTACTTTGCCGAGCATAATCCTGCTTGCGCCAAATTCTCCCATCGCAAAATCATCCATAGCCGAAACAATCATGGCAATTTGTCCCATGCTGAAACAGTTGCGCCGAATCCGAATCTACTATACATATTCCAAATCTGACATCTACTTCGGGATTTGTGGGCATTTCGTGATATACCTGTGCAAATCCTGAAGTCAAAACTCGACTTTGGGATTTGACTGTCCAATTTGGGCAAATCTAGATTTGCCCAATTTTGGGATTTGCCCATAACATATATGTACATATACACACAGTAAAAGCCAATTCAATATGCATCCATGAGGACCTGTGTTCTGCCGGTTATACTGGTCATGTGAAAAGTCAACTTTATAAAGCAAAGAAGTACAAATATTGTGCACTAACCGCATACCATCAATTATGTTTGTTTCATTGATTTTTATTTATTTCTGTACTTGCCTAAATTCTCATTGTATGATGAAATAAAGAAATTTTAACAAAATATTTCATTATTATGCATTCATAATTTTAAATATAAAAAAAATTACTCAAGTGTTTGTCTGCCAATTGCTTTTGACAAATTATTGCAACATATGCATAACAAAATCATTATTCTCCCGTGCTAATTTGAATTTTTTCAAATTGCAAACTGGATCTTGGACTTTTCGGAATGGAATTCAATACCTATGTATGTACAGTCAAAGCCCAATTTATCAGCACCATTTATACATTACTGACATTGGTGCTAAAGTGGGGATGGAGGTAAATTGAGGTACAGGTATAACCCAACTTATGTCGATTTGAAGTTACGTCGCTGATCAATTAACACCCGTGTATGTCATTCTGACTCAAAGTTACGTCATCAGAGTTATAAGGTTTTTAAAAATTTTGCTGCCAACATTCACAAGCAATATCTCATTAAAATACTAATTATAAAGGTAATACAGCAATTTAAATAACGACTTTCCATAATATAACATCTAAGTAAACAACAATCCTATATTTATTGCATCACTTCAAATTCAGGCCAATGATCACTAGGTGATTTCTTATTATGTTAAATTTGAAGGGTTTTGTGACAAGGGAACTTAGCAATTGAAAAAATTGGCAGGTTTGGATGCGAAACAGGTGGAGAAGCGATTTTTTTCACGCCCAAACTAACCGTGGAGTCAAAGGACATCCGACTCTTAGCTTCCACCACTAGAATTTATCATGATTATGGTGAATTTGTCATTTTAAGTGTAAGTATGATAATCTGTTGTAGTAAATTTCATGCTGAATCCGATTATGCGTATTATAATTTTCTAAAAATTGGGAAATCATTTAATAATAGAGAAGATAAATATATCAGCTCAGTGTCAACATTAATAATTTTAATTCACTTTATTAATTGTCTCTATATTCTTAAGCACTATTATCCTAAAGAATAGGCACCTTTTCTACTTCAGTGATTAATAATTCCCTGCAGATAAGACCAGAGGAGGCTAGAAATATTGAGTGG
Source organism: Tanypteryx hageni (assembly GCA_028673005.1). Taxonomy (NCBI): domain Eukaryota; kingdom Metazoa; phylum Arthropoda; class Insecta; order Odonata; family Petaluridae; genus Tanypteryx; species Tanypteryx hageni. Next base: position 95,141,162 of record CM054115.1, read on the forward strand.
CCCAGTGAAAAGAGTGTGCTCGTGGCTTCTTACACAACAAACATTTTTAATAGCAAATTTCAATAAATAAGTAACCTCTCTCACATTGGCAGTGCTTCATATTTTTACTGAATTTTTTAATGGTTGCACTTTTTAAGTACAACAAATATTTTTTAGAGAGCACAGGGCCTGGTGTGGTTTCACCACCTCTGAATAAGACTTACATGTTTCCTGATAACAGAATAATACTTGACCTATGAGAATTGCCTCGTGCGGCCAGGCGACTATGTCTAAAATTTGGATTAGAAATGCATCAGCGATCCTAAGATGCAGGCAGCACTGTTGTTTACATGGATGGGGAATTCTCTCCCATGTGGCCACCTAATACTATTTCCATTGGATCCAATAAATGCATTATTTCCGTTTGAACTTAGACTCAGTTTGTTGACTATCTAGCACCAACATTGAGGGGTTACTGCAATCAGTTGTGCTGAACTGTCCTAACTTCTGCATGCATCCCCCACTTATACTGTTGATTCTTATGGGAAAAACTGCTTCGATTTCTTTCAGAAAAAGAAGTGGTACTCAGATTCGCTGGCCAGAGATGTTTTTAAAAAGTTTAAAATATCTGTTTTACTATTTTTTTTACCTCTTTTAAAACTTTTTTTAGGAAAAAGACAATATAAAGAAACATACCACAACTGCAAATTTCATAAGAGGTTCTATATTTTTTTTAAGTGAAATCTTTTTCAAGATTTTAACTTTTTACATTTTTTGTAATAAAATATTTTTATTATGAGGATTATTATCAAGGGGCTGTGAGAATTAAATCTATTGTTTTCAATAAAAATAATCTAAATGATTTATTAAATTTGAATGATATAAAGAAAATCAATGATACCTCTGATAAGATATCACCTGGCAGCAAAATGGTTAAAGAATAATAAAAATCTGATGTGGCCACCACATGACTTTCTCCATATCTGTAATATTTCGTAAAATTCCAAATAGGTTACATAATAATATATATTTTAAGAAACTGCGAGAAAATTTTAGACTTTAAAAAGAACAGAAATAAACTCAAACCATAGCCTTCTGATATTGGATATAGCCACAAAGCTCCAACAATTAAGAAAAGAAAAAGGAGCGTTATTAAGACGTAACTTAGCGTGAATTGTAAACAACGGTAGGTGGCGTGGTGGTGGCAGCTAAAAATATAAGATATCTCTTAAACAATGCTTTATATGGAAAAATGTTTCAAAAAAAGGTTGTAGAAAATTAACTTTCCTACAACATCTATTCTAGTATTTTAAAAAGATTCGTAATCTGCGTTACAAACTACATCGGGACCACCTATTTTTTTTCGGAACCAAAAAACTTACTCCTCAGTGTAATAAATTTTAAACTTATTTTGAGAAAAATTTTCCTTGATACCATCTAATAATATAATTTAAACTTCTGTTAAATTTACCGTACTCGGGTGTATCAGATTCATCCTCACAATGACCATTTTCAGGTTTTTAAAATTTTTCACTCGTAAAAATATTTGTCTGGATAAATACATTATGTTCATCAGTGGTTAAAAGACAAAATACACCTAGTAAGTTAGTTTCTGATTGAAAAAAACATCTGGTAGTTTCAGAAAAACATATTTAGTCGCATATAAGCCGCACTTTCTTCCAAATTTTTCATCTCTAGAACAAGGAGGCAGCTTACGTATGCATGAGAGTGTGAGATAAACCTTTAAATTCAAGAGGATTTCTCTAAATGACTGGGCGATTCAATGCGCAGGATGTGACGAATAAAAACTTTACATAACCAGCGCAACAAATAGAAAAGGGAAGACTTATTATTAGATATTACTGACGACGGAATTACAAAATCAATTTTCGCAGACGATCGCTACGGTAACATCAGGGGCATGCCTGCCTGCCGTAGTCTGCTGGATATCAAGGCGTCTCAGTTTAGATTCATATTCCGTTAATTCTATTGTGAGAAATTTTTGGTAGTGTTTATTTCGGTTCGAAAGTCATTGCGATTTTTCCCCGTTTTCCACACGTTTAGATAAAAATTGTGCATTCTGATATTCTCGGGTACATTATACTTTGTATACTGCAATATGAATATATTGCTAATGGGGGTATAAATAATTCACCAAAATACTTCATTATTATAAATAATAAGAATATCTATTTACATTTGTCTAAAGTTAATGAAAAATGTGTTTACAAATTTTGAGTAAAATGCCTCATTGGTATGCAAACTTTCGTTGTATAAGAGCATGTATTGTATTGTATTGTATTGTATTGTATTGTATTGTATTGTATGTATTGTATAAGCATGATTTTAGGACATTTTTGCAACAAAAACCCACGTTTTATGCACAGGAAAATTCGGTAATTTACAGGAATTTTATTTTTGTAATTTATGTCAAATAAATGACTCACGAAAAGGTGTAGCGAGCTCAGTGTGTGTTCGTTGTATCGTGTTGTGCCCGTCGAGTGACCAAATTGCTGCTTTAAGTAAGTCGTAATCCATAGATGTTTGCTATTTTCGACTTCAATTTGCTACCAATGTTCAATTTATATATTCGTTGTATAGATTTACCTAGTTGTGCAAAAAATTATAGTATTGGTTCTTCAGTCGCCTTGCTAGCAAAACAGTCAATATCATTTTTAGTGAATTAACAATACATCATATTGTATGAATTTGATGATGCCTCGCAGGTTCTCCGTATCATTTTTAAGATGCGTTATTCTATATATTTGAGTAATTTTTGAGTAGGGATTCGTTTATGATGCTCTATTAATCCAGACGCAGGCAATTATGATACGCTGTCACTTGACATCGATTCCCATTCACTAGTAGAAATTTATGCTACGAACCTTGCATCTAGATTGTATCTAGAGGTTGGTATGAGGACTCGATAGTCGAATGTACCGCGATGTCTTCGTTGTTCTATTTCAACTTGGTTATCGGACAACGCTCACTAAATGTATTTCGCATCATCGGGATGATTTGCAAAGGCTATGATTGACAAGATGGAGTTCCGAGGTCAAGGGTTGTGCACTGGAAAGATATTTTGGCTTAAGTCTACTATTGTCATATATTTACAATCCTTTTGGACCTGTCAAACATCTGGATTTGGGTCATTGGTTTCCAGGGACCGAAATCAGTGAATCGGTCCTTTTTGCACTTTGTTGAAAGGAATAAAGATGATCTGCTATATAGAACAAGATCAATTTAAATGCCTAAACACAAATACACATACAAACACTAAAATATGTATGCATTAGCAATAGGGACCTCTTCGTGGATGAGTCAGTGATGGGATACAATGGAATTATTTTTTAAACAACAAATACTTTCTGAGACATTCATGAAATGGAAAATAAAAGTGTGTTTGCTATGCAACTTATTATATAAATAATATTGTGGCACATCACAGAATCAATTAAGCTTTTTTCCGGGAGAACAAGATTGGAACATAGAAATGGAGGAAGCTATCGAGGGGTAGTTAATTTAGAGTTGTGTACATTACCATTAATTTTACATGGCAGGGAGATTGCTTATAGCTAACATAAAAAATAATTTGTCACTTGAATCTTTCAATAATTTCAATGTCATTACAGTATACGTTAGCCTCTGCATCTAAACTTCAGCAATGAATTACTTTGAATATATTTTTTGTGTTGAATATACTGTTGAAATTAAATACATTATAAGAAAGAGACTTACTTATTCCACACCAAATTATTGCTGTTCCCTTTGATGTTGGCAACAATATGTTGTTCACACCGTTAGACTAAATTTCTTGAAAGAAATAACAAACATACAATAATCTTGGATTCTCATCCATTTTTAGAAAATATGTTTATCAAATATGACTTTGATTGTTTGATTTTTATTTAAATTGTTATAATATTATTATTAGTATAATATTCTTAAAATTGCAAATTTTAGGGATTGTTTTACTCTGTTATTGTTACATAAGAAAAGATCAAAATTTGGTGCAAAGGTGAAATATTTAGAATTAAAAAAATATTTCCAATGATGAAATATCTCTCTGAAAAATGAAAGTTTTTTCAAGGTGAGATTTTACTAGTATTAACAAATATTTATGGAATGGGGTGCTGGAGTAGTTACTCATCCGGGGTGCCAAAATAGCTTGGGCCACTCCTGCTCCTAACCTCTCTGTACATAGGGAGACCAATCGTCCCAAAGTTCTTTTCAACACTCATTCTGTTTTGTTAAATGTTCCAACTTTTTTCTCTTTTTGAAAAGTCATAATATAAATCCCAAATTGCCATTCGAACTGCTTTGGAACCAGTGCTGAATTTACACATTTGCAGGCTCTAGACAAAATAATCCTTAATCCTAAACACCCCAACAAATTTTTCTAAAGTAGTATACATAAAAATAAACTTAATTATTGTCTAGAAATGTCTTACTAGTTTTACATTTATAAATGTATCAAATAAACATGAAGTCAAGTAAACAAATATCATATACTTTCTAAAATCTATAATAATAAAAGAAGCTGTCTGTGTGTGTGTCTATGGCAGTCATAACTCGACAGAAATAAACGTAGGAGCTTCAAAATTTGGCAGAAGCTTTAGGTCCATCCTGAGAGTTGTAGTGCCAAAAATAATTCAAATCGGCATACAGGGGCCCATATCAATGTTTTGATGAAGCACATTTTTGAGCATACAATAGATAAAATGGGTCTATGGGGTCAAGGATCGTAATGTAAGGGCCGATCCAAATTTCACGATTTCAAGGGGTCCCCATGGAATGGTCGGTCCAAATTTCGGCGATATCCGGCTGCACGTATGCTTTTTGGTAATTATGCTTTTGGAAGGAATTGGCGAAGCTGATCTCAACCAAATTTGGTACATAAAATCTTCACATAAATTCATGACCAAATGACGTATTTGAACAGATTGACAGACCAGGGGTGCCAAAATTGCAAAATCTTTTCGGTAATTTTGCTTTTAGAGGGAATTGGTGGAACCGAATTCAACCAAATTTGGTGGATAAAATTTTCACACAAATTTATTACCAAAATGACATACTTGGACCGAATCGACTCAGCAAGGGTGCCACAATTGCAAAGTTAAACTTTTTGGTAATTAAGAATTTGGAAGGAATTGGCCTAACAGATTTCAATGACATTCTGTATGAAGGAGTTGTGCAACATAAAAAAACAAAATTAAGATTTTTAGGATACATAGATATAAAAAGCAGGGTTGCCACAATAAAAGTAATAAAAATTTTCTTTTTACAAGTGTTGGTGTTCAACTGTCCGCATCGATTTTAACCAATTTATAAGATTTATAATATACATACACACACACACAATATATATATATATATATATATATATAAAACCATAATAGCATATTTGTACCGGATCAACTAAACAGGGGTGCCACAATTACAAATTAAACTCCTTCAGTAAATATGGATTTGGAAGGAATTGGCTCAACGGATATCAACTAAATATTATACATATGATTTTTACAAAATACCATAATGAAATTAAGAGTTTTAAAGTGGAGCTTAAGAGCAGGGCTACCACAATTAAAGGTAATAAAATCTGTTGTGGCCGCCAGATGACTTTCTCCATTCCAAATAGGTTACATGATAAAAAATATTTTATGAAACTGACAAAATTTTAGACTTGAAAAAGAACAGAAGTAAACTCAAACCATAGCCTTTTGATATTGGATATAGCCACAAAGCTCCAACAATTAAGAAAAGAAAAAGGAGCATTACTAAGACATAACTAAACCTCAATTGTTAACAATAATCATTGGTAGGTGGCATGGTGGTGGCGGCTAAAAATATAAGATATCTCTTAAACAATGCATTATATGGGAAAATGTTTCAAACAAAGGTTGTAGAAAACAATACTTTCCCCTATACTATGTATGGAGAAAGTAAGTAATATATTATTTACATGTATTTCTAGAGAGAGAGAATTAGTATATTTCAACCGGTTTGACTAAACAGGGCTACCACAATATCAAGGTTAGAATTTTTCTGTAACTATGAATTTCGAAGGTATTGGCTGAACCGATTTCTATAAGAAATTTCGTTTGTAGGGCAGATATAGAATGGCAAAATGAAATGAACACGTTTAGAATGGATCTAAAAAGCAGAGCTACCACAATATAAGCAAATATAATTTTCTGATGTCAAAGCAAATACATATACTATGACGAATTTGACGATAAGCATTCTGTTTGATGATATCTCAGCAACCAATTGACTGATTTTGATGAAACCTCCACCAATATCAATGTTGAACCAAGAAACATAGACTTAAAACCCTTCCAAAGCTTGTGTGGAGATGGGTGGATTGTATGTCGAACACCTACTCTGAAACATTTGGAATAACGTAAGATATGCTAATAAAGCTGTTTCCTCCCACAACGTTGAAAACTGATAAAAAGGACCATAGCTCTAAAACGCAAACGCTTTGGATACATGTTCATGTAAACTTTTTCATTGTTTCAGTTTGTGGAACCATATCCCAAAGTTTAGAGGAACATTTTTCTATCACCCTGTATGTGTTTTGGCCGACCAATGTAAGTTGGGTGGCAGAAAATCGGTGGAAATTGTTGTATGCTTGGAGGTACATATACGTTTTCGGTGCAAGTGGTGTAATCTGCGTAGCCTAAAATAAAGGGGAATTTTGTGTATGTTTGGCGGTAGGTTATAGGTTGAAGGTTATAGGTTGAAGTGGCAACCAGTTGAAAGTTGGGTGACATACGGTGAGAGTGATTTTACGTACATTTGGTTAAAAAAGGGAAATGGAGACTACGGTGTACAGATTGGAATTAAAATTTAAAACTCCTTAACCGTACATTTGGTGGCATACGTTACAGGGTTACGTCGGGTGGCATAAAATCGAGGGTAATATGCTGTTTATTTCGTGTCATACGTTTCAGAGAGCAACATATTTAAGTTGGGTGGCATAAAATTGTAGGAAATTTAGCGTATATTAGGTGGTTTACAATCTAGACGCAAAATGTGATAGACGGGTGGCCTAAATAAAGGGCTTTAGATACCGTTTTGGTAGTATATGTTGCAGGGGTAGTTGATGACAGTTGGGTGGCGTAAGATCGGGGACTTTTGCGTATGTTTGGTGGAATACATTTAAAGGTACACTGATGTAATGTTAGTGTCATAAAATTAGGCGTCGGTTGTTGTTGTTGCTTTTGTAGATGAATCAGGAACATAATTATAGGCTGATCTTTTTTGGAGAAGATTTTATGTGCGTTTATTGTTCTGTATTTCTTAGGAAAACTAGAGTAGGTTGATATGCATTGATTGGAGGGACTCGCGTACAAGGAACTCCCAGCAGGACAAAACCTGCGAGATGTTAGACGGAAAAATAATTTTCAAAAACTATTATGTAAATTTTATTTTAAGTTGAATTAATGTCGCAAGAGAAATATCTCAAGGTAGACTTTAGCTTAGAGTAAATGGAAATTGGCGCTTTGTTTGATTATTACTCATCGCTTACATGGATGTCATCTTCCAATAACCTCAATATCGTGGACAGTTCACTGAACAATTGCATAACTTACACCATTACTGTAAATATCTTTGTCTAGCTGACACGACAATTATTTTTATAAATTAATGGATTGGTTGACTTTTGTTTTAGATCGTAATGTAGACTATCGACCGCTGCAGATTTCGTCATCGATTCATTCATATCTCTCCAAAAATCATTATTCCATTCAAACAAACATTCCCCACTGAATGCATTTGTGGTCATCTCAAAGGTTTCTGTACCCGTTTTTCCAAAAACAGTGTTGCATATCGTAGTTATGTTAATAAATTCATTTTGAAAATGCCAGTCGACATTGCACACAGAACGCAGTGTTTCTGAAATATTTCGATTATCCGTCTAAATTATGCTCAGTACTAGGTGACAGTTTTGTTTCCGTTGCTGTGATAAAAAGTTTGAGTTGTTGATAGAGACGCCAACGCTACCGACAGTAATCAATATTTTGCTATTCATTGCAAGAAATAACAATTTCGTTTACTTTTGTTTTTCAATGTGAAATGCGATTCAAATTATTTTCCATATTGGGAATTGATGGAATGATGTAATCTAAAGATTCCATGCAGATAGGCATAAGCCCTAAATTTGGGAATAATTTTGAAACGAAAAAATACTGCTATGACCGTGAATCGAACCTGGGTCTTCCACTTGCCGGGCAGATATTCTACCACTGGACTATCGTAGCAAATTATTTCTTCCGCTTCTGAAAGTGGATGTTTTTCTTAGTTCGGTCCGAGCTAGCCAAGCTAGTATCAACCAGCCCCAACGGACGTCCTCCAAGAGATACGTCTAAGAAAACCTCTCCCTCCCAAATGGTGAGATTGGTCACTTCATTTCATCAATTTATAGCATGGCAATACATCTTGGATAGATAAACGTAGCATTCAATAGCTCGTTTTGAGACCAAATGCATTTTCTTTTGAATTCGTCTTGTAATTATGAATCTCTATAATTCAATTTACTGAAAATTGTAGTTCAACCTTACCGCTGCTGAAAGCCAAAGTCATTTCTTGTGATTTTTGTGGAACCAGTAATTTTCAAAATGTGACTAGCATTTGTGCATACGGCTCCTGTTGTACACTGCATCGTTTTTAGGCATTATTTACCGACGAAACGTCTTATAGGAACGTCTCCTCAGTCCTTCCAAAGTCCGTGAAGCAAAGTTAAATAAAAATACAAGGAACTTGCTAGGAAAATCGTATTTACAAACGTACTTACACCCTCTCCAAAGGAATAGGATACAAATTATCATAAGATCGCGATGTTATCTTTATCGTAAATTCAAGAAACAGTTAAATTCATTCGTCGGAGACGAAGTCTTACTTCTCACAAACGTGTCCTATTCAACGCGAAGTAACGGAGGTTTCAAGCGCTGAAAGCGGTTGGTGGATATTAAGAATTATGACCCGCAAGTTTTTTCCCAACTAATTAAAGATTTATATGCATAACTTAGATTATCACTTCCTTCATACGTCGAAGTTAATACCACCAAATGTGCCAGAATATTCCATTATTCCCAACTCCGCTATCCGTCTTATACCGTAGGGTCCATGCATTTTACGTTAGCGAAATATTATTATCACTTATCAGATGTAACATAAATAAAAAGTGATTGTTTATCATGTTTAATTTTTATTAATCCATACTTCTTCGTTTTTCAATAGATCCGGAGTTATTCCAATAATCATATCACTCTCACAAAAATTAGAACGGAGTCATTCGTATACTCATATGTACATAAAATATTGCTTTAAATAACATAGAATATAAAATGAGTTTTTGAATGAGACATTTAAAATAAAATATAGTAGTTAATAGTTCTTTTATATTAGTGAACTTTACAAAGCATCAATGATTGTCACCTTAGCTGCATTGCAGTAAAGCTCAAGTACTCCATAAATCGAATGTGGAACATTTGACGCGGCGGGCCCCTGATCAATTCCGTTCACGAAAATATGAAGTATTCCAGTTTCTTTTCTCGTTATACCAACTTTGTCGCCGACCTGAAAATATTTAAATATAAAAATAAAATGCCGGTATCAAATTCGTTGCTGAATATTTGCAACCATTAATGTTTAGCTTTTTAAATTTATACCATTATATCATTAAAATTTTCTCAATTAAATATCATCGAGACCTCAAGATCAGTATTATTTTATCATTAAATGCCCATAATATTTTAAAATTGCTAATGAGGATATAATTTTAGTCATATATTGCAGTAAACTTCTATGTATAAGCAAATAGGTAATTGAAATTATGTAAAATATAGTCTTTTCCATATTATATTGTATAATGGTCGAGTACCAGCCAATTAAGTTCAAGAACGTCGAATTTATGTGAAAAGAAATAAACGGAGACAAAGACTTACGTTGAGATCCTTCAGAGGTTTCATGTAATTGCTTTTAATTGCTGTCCCATTTTGGTAAACGTTTCCCAAATACATCATCCATGTCCCTGACCTTAAACATTTAAGAGAAATCATGAATAGCATTTTCCATGTAGGTAAAGGAATAAGTTGTCTGTGTCCATTGCAGAAGTGGATACATGAATAATAAAGCAAAAATATATTTGTACCAATGTGGTAACATTCGAATAGGCTCATAAGAGCTAAAATGTTATTGCCATTGTATCTAATTAAAGAAACATGGATTTATTTTATGCAAAATGCATGACAAAATTTCTTCTAACATTTGTAACTGTAGCACTTTATTGCAGAAACTCGAAATATTGACTCAGGAACAGCTTGTCTGTAAGTCACAGAACCAGTACTTGACAAGAGAAGCATTTAGCATCCTATTACCGCAAACTACTTAGAATAAAATGAGTGCGTTATGTTATTTTTAACTTCTTCGCCTACGTTATCTAAAATATTTCCGAATGATATACTAACTCATTGTTTGCTACATTTTTAAAAGCAACTAGCAAAAAGAACACGTAAAATGTGTTCCAAACATCTTGTGAAAGGATTATTTTATCCGTATAATAATTATTTCATTTATGGACACCCGATTTCATCACAATGCAGCCAGTAACGTACGAGGAAGTTTTTAAATTTTATTTTATAAAAAATTTCTCAAGTATTTCAAATCAATTTTCTGCGCAGATACTATTGTTATGACATCGTTTCTAGACCTTGGGTTGCATATGTTGGACGTGTCATATACCTGTAATAGGGAAGTGAATTCTTTGTTCCAGCTGTTATTGTGAATATAAATTATTATTATTTGGAACTTACATATGAGCTGGAACAATATAAAATTATAAACTCTTTGACTGGAAGGAGAAATTGAGGAATTAACAAAGTGAAAACAATGGAATTTGTAAACAAATATGAGAAAATATTTTATATACTCACTTCACGTTATTCATATGATTCGGTATCTGGAGATCAGCTGGTGAGTGAGTGGTGGCACCAATTCCTATTAAATCAGTAAATTTGGTAAGTTTCTTGTCCAACCTAACTTGGAACATCTCATTAATCCTAAGAGGTTTATTTGTGATGAGCACTCCGTTAAATGCATCATCCAAGCTGTGATAGAAACAAAGATTATGGTTAATAGAAAACTCAGGAAAATTCCGGAACACACATTTCATTAAAGGATGCATTGGACACATGCATTCATAAGTTTTAAATTTTGGAGAAATGCTCACTTAATTTTTTCTGCTGAGCGTCCATCGTTGCTGACACGAGCGTTAGAACCACAATTTGCGTGAAAAAGAAGTTTGTCTTCGTGATGTTCGATGGCCATTTCTGACAAAAACGAATAATATGAGAAATTATAAAATAAGTTAAACAACGACAATTTAAAAATAGAATTCAAATAATATATCGTTGGTAGCTCACAATAACTTTGGCTCAGATTATTAGATGTAAAGTTCTCCTTTAGCCAAACAATTAGAGGGGATTACAACATCCAATGCATTTCGCCTATAAGGTGGGCATCTTCAGGGGCAAAACCTGTCTCGACTCCCAGTCACTGTCGAGACAGGTTTTGCCCCTGAAGATGCCCACCTTATGGGCGAAATGCATTGGATGTTGTAATCCCCTTTAATTGTTTGGCTAAAGGAGTACTTTACATCTAATATGTATAATAGTAACACTTGGAACCAATAAGTATTAGTGAAGAACCCGGAACATAAATTTCGGGATAAGAAAGGCTATTTTATACCCTTGCAGTAAACCTCGATTAAGTTATTTATGTCTATATAAATATTTTACCTCTGATCACTCCTTGGATGTGGACGGTGTGCTTTCCGTCGCACTCCACAAATTTGTGAGTGACATCCAAGTTTATATTGTTTGGTGTGTCGTTGGAATCCTTTCGAGCAGAGAACGTGGTCACCCACTCCCCGGTTTGGTTTCTTTTGCTGTTTATGGAGAGGTTCAAAATACGACCGCTGCTAGAAACGCCGCATTCCGAACCACATACTAACAATCGAACCATGAACTCGACAAGAGACAGAGTGACGATTAGAAAAGTGGACAAGTTCGCCATCTTCCTCGATGTGTTGATTAAAGATGCTTTATATTCTCGGATTTTCTGCTTCAGACTGACGTATTCCCAGTTTTCATTGCCTTATATACCATTAGAAGCGAAGGATCAAGCAGAGATAAATTGCCACTGACGTCAAAGCGCGTAATATTTCCCACCCTGTGTACGTTAGCTGAATGTCACCCACAGGTCACGAATTGAGATTGATGGTGTTCTTTTTGAGGTCACTCTCAATCGTGGCCAAAAAGAAGTATATCTTGTAACCTCTTAAGGCACCTTGCATCCATAATAATAAATTTATGTTATTATGCTGCATGCTTAGAAAATGCGTGACGGGATGCCATAACACCTCGTAAATGCCCCCTTGCTTTTATATACCATTTAAGAAAAATTGCAGTCTTTCATATTTATCATTTGTATAAATCTATCTAGCCAGTGGCGTATCCAGGAGATTTTTAAGGGGGGTTTACCAGCCTTATCACTATCATCTCCACAGACCTTTTTTTAGAGATTCTACAAAATACATTGCATAAGTAGATAATGAAATAATAGATTGATCATAATTATGTAAAATAAACCAATAGATATGATACAAAATTAAAAACCATCTACTTTCACGTTTTTAGTGAATTTATGTAAGTTATAGAATGAGATTCTTATTTGGCAATGATAAAATGAAAATCCAATCGTTCGTGCAATCCTACGTCAATGTCTTGATTTTGTATTTTTTAAATATTTTAATCTTATTTTTAGAAAGTTCCTACATGTCAGTCATTTCTGTGTTACACGAGTTGAGAAAATCGTCTTGGGATTAGAACTTTGCCTAATGGGCCGATCTAAATTTTACCATTCCGAACACAAGATATGAGAAATTCAATCCTGAAAAAATGACTACTCCCTCTGGAATTTCTTGAGATATCTTGTATATGTACGGACAAAGTGAAAACATACAAGAAATTGTTTATGAAGGAGTAGTAAAAATTGAAAGGGAAAGGCAAGAATAAACTACAGTTTTTTTAAGATCATCCTATTGACCTGCTGCGTGACATGGTGACTTGGTCCTCAACTTGGTAAGTGTCCACTGGGCATCCTTCACACATACATACACACACACAGCATAAAAATACATTTCACATCGTAGTAAACGCACTACTTCCATCATCAATATATGTATATGTATCGAAAATCGTATGCCGTCGCGGAAAAATATGGCGGTATGAGTCGGTTGCTCTCTGGTTAGCGTCTGCTTCCGACTCGCAATAGTTTTTTTTATTAAAATGAGGATCGGAACCGAAGAACCGGATTATAAACAGTCGGTTCCGGTTATTTCGGTTCTTGAGAGAACCGAAGAACCGATCGTCCCATTCCTAATATATATGTGTGTGTGTAAAAGTACAAACCTTAAAGGCAAGGAGGAGATCCTTCTTTGACCATTAGCAATGAATGGCTGAGGAAAAGAGATTAGAAATTATATGGACCTATGGCTTTCTTCCACGTTCTCTGTATTTGATTTTTAGTTTTTGCGCTTCTATTTTCTATAATAATCCAAGAGGTTGATTAGCCAAAAATGCACATACGCGTGCTTTGATTTACTAGTCGGGCAGCAGATGCTTAATGAACTCAAATCTTTCGCTTAGGTTGAGCCATGTCCCGTGTTTATGGAGTGGCTTTAATAAATTCTTCGTCTCTCTCGGCTCATGCTCACAGTACTAAATTTCTTTCTTGAGAAGAGACTGAAGTGTCAAGAATTTTTTTCCCACTAAGTGCCTTTCCCTCCAACCCACATTGACTTTCTTTCTCTCCTAAGCCTTTATGGAAAATAAGATGAAGAGCTAGTTATTAATAAAGACTGAAACAACAAGCAGAGCTAAGGCGTTTACATTCAGCAAATAATAACACGGGTCACATTTAAGGCGCGAAAAAAGCCCGAATAGAATTGACCTCTTAGCCCGAGTCCAAGAGAGACACTCCTTCGGCCACCCTACCTCTCCGTCCATTGGAATGCCGTGCACATGGGCCCCTTTCTCACGAGACTGCTTCAGTTTTGGAAGCCCTGATCCCATAAATCATCTTTTAAAGAAAGCTAGCTTGTAGGACGTCAAGTAAAACACTAATGAATATTATTTACTCGTTCCGACGTTCGCAATTATATTGGGGCGTTCATACGTTTTCCGAGTTTATTCTCAGTATACGTTTCTCATGAGGGGGGGGGGGGGTTATAACCCCCAAAACCCCCTCCTGGATACGCCACTGTATCTAATTATAATAGTTGTGCCTTGGAATATAACGATGCCGGTCTAGTGACGAGTTGTGGTTGATCGCAAATAACCAGAGAACGGAAGATACGATTAAGACAATTTTTTCGCAATATACTGGGCTCTACATCTCGCACAATTTAAATATGGCATCGTCTATCATAAAAACATTGGTTTGACTCCAGTGGCGTTTATTTTCTCCATTTCGATTAACACGGGGTCAGTGTAGAATATTTGTCTATTACATTTTAAATTTACTTTGGATCATCATAGGAATTTGGGGCATTAATCAAAGAACATCTAAAAGAATTAATTTTATTTTTCTACTTTCGAATTTGAATATGCGTTTAAATGGTCTATTAATTAGTTATGAACGCTTACACTTGGTGTTTTTACGTGAAAATCTTTTGACGTCATGTTTTGCATTGTTTGCATTGTAATTAGTATGAATGAAAGACTGGAATTAGAAATTTACGTCGCATCTGCCATATCCTGTAATTTAGATTCGTGGTTTTCACTTGCCTTTCTTCATTTAGTCCATTTAGTGTTTTTCGTCATTGCTGAAAGCACTTATCTACGTGATGTCCGTCCGTTCGTACTCATATATCAGAGAAGAACTGGCTGAACGGATTTCCACCAAATTTGGTACATATGTAGAATATTCACATAAATAGTTACCAAAATGACATTATTGGACCGAATCGACTCAATAGGGGGGCTAAAATTGCAAAATAAAACGTTTTGGTTATTATGAATTTGTAAGGAATCGGCTAAACCGATTTCAACAAAATTTTATATGAAGGATGTGTGAAATATGAAAAAACAAAATCAAGATGTTTAGTATACATTTAGAAAGCAGATCTTCCACAAAACAAGGAATAATAATTTTTTTACACATTTGAGTTTAAGGGTCCGCATCAATTTGAACCAAATTTAATATTTATAATTTACACATATATACAAAACCGTAATAGCATATTTGGACCGGATCAGCCAAACAGGGGTGCCACAATTACAAATTAAACTCAATAATTATGGATTTGGAAGGAATTGGTGGAATGGATTTCTACTAAATTTTGTATATAAGATTTATAAAACATACCACAATGAAATCAAAATGTTTAAAGCGGAGCTAAATAGCAGGGCTACCATTATGAAAGGTAAAATAAAATTTATTTTACACGTATTCCTAGAGAACTGACCTCATGGTTTTTAACCAAATATGGTATATATAATCTTCATATAAATAAATAACCAAAATAGCATATTTCAACCAGATCGACTAAACGGGGACCGCAATATCAGGGATAGAATTTTTCTGTAGCTATGACTTTGGAAGGTATACGATTATTCTACAGCGAATTTGACGAAAAGCACTTGTGTACCAAGGATAACCCATGCACAATCCTACTTGTTTCCATAAGGATAACTCCTCTGCTCTCAATTCTTGGTTGATGTTAACGATGTCATCAACAACATTATTGTCGTTGTTATCTTGTGTATCAACGTCGTCTATTACCTTTCTTTCCGACAGTATTGGTATTAAAGCGGCGTAGGGGTACATAAGTTCTTAAGAAGCCATATTCCCATTTGCATTCTCTCCAAAACTGTCGTCAAGGAGATATTTTGACTCAAAGATCTCAGAGAAAATATAATAGAGTGTGTATTATGAGTGCCTTTTTCCATTTAAATTATATTTACATACTATGTAAAGCTTATGTAGCATATCGGATTTTATCAAAGCAACTTTTCCAGACGTACTTTTACCTGAATCACCCCTAAAACTTCTTCAGACGCAATTTAAACTGGAGAACCATTTCAAGCAAGAGGATACGAGTTAAGTACATAAAATGTTTTGTTGGTGTTCATAATTCTGTAAGAATATCATTTGTGTGTTAAAATAGCATATTTTTGTTTGCTCAATATCTTTGGAAAGCCATCCAGAAAATGCTTTCTTTGTCCTCGAATCACATTTGCGCAAATTAAGAGTCCTCTATTAACATCCAGATTTAACTTGGCATCCGACTATTTTGATTCGTGTCAGGAAATTATTTGCCGACAAATGTCTAGTTTCTTTGGAAAGTTTTCCTAATTTTACCGATTGATCAATGAAAAAGGCATACAAAAAATATCCTTCAAGAAGCACAATACCTAATTTTGATTTGCTCGTCTCATTCGGTCGTATTAAGGAAGATTTGTTTATAGCAGCTGCCTCCGTTGCAGTGCGTTGCTTTCCGGCAATATGTAGAAAATATAACGACATCAAATCGAGGCCAAGAACTTCCCAGGATTCGTAAATGAACACCGTGATTTTTGGTGTTGGATCACTGGAGTTAACGTAGTGATGCATCGTCCCGGGTCTCAGAATCTATGAGTGCCTGAAGAATTTGGTGGAAATATTCAATGGCTAAGTGCCTCTGTAAAATACACCGGAGAATTTCAAAATGACAAGTATCTCTCGTTACTCTGGCAATATCGTGATACAATGTCTCTTCGCCTCTCTTACAAACAAGAAAGGAAAGTATACTCCATAAATGGAAGACTGAGATTTCAAAGGCATTCTTTATGGGGAATACGTTTAAAGGATATCGAAAGATTAGGTGGTTCTTGAATTTTTATCACCGAAACTACAAATCGTAATTATATGGTCTCGGAGACTTTTCTGTGGTAAATATTGTCCTATTTCGTATAATTTTTTAAATATATACCTGGCAGATCACGTAAGAGGCTGGAAGAGAAAAATATGGATTTTTAATTGATTTTTGCCGATAGAATCGTCGTAGCGATTGATGTAAAAAACATACATTGTATGTGATGTTATGCTTAAGTTTTTTCGAGTTATTATCTGCGAAAATCTAAGTCGTAATTATGTGGTCCCTCGGACTTTTTTCGTGTTAAATGTTGTCCTCGATCCGAATAAAATTTTTAGTCGATAAGATCATATAAGAGTAAGGGAGAGAGAATATGGTACATATTTAATTATTGATTGATGGATGCCATTTAAGGAGATACGAGCATAGATTTATTCAAGTGCGTATGTAAAGTGGAATTTCTAATTGACGGATGCAGTGCAAAATCATAATCTGGCGATGAACTTTATTAAAGATCAACAATACTTAATTTTATTATATTGGGAATAGTAAATGGTTTTAGGCGTCACTTTCTGGAATTTCTTCATATTTTTATTGGGTAGTTGTAGAGATTAAACATACGGACGGACGGAGGAGACGTGTCCACGAGGCGTTCCGCTACTACCGTTTCGCTGGTAAAGAACGCCTAATAATCATTCAATTGAATGAAATTAACTTTTTTAAACTTCTAAATAAGTGAAATAAATAAAAGTTTATTTCTAAGATATTAATGCCATATATTTGACTCAACTTCTGTGTTCAAGTTATTACGCAAGTATCAGTTCGAATAAAAACTAAATAAATGTCATGTATGCTAGGGAAAACAACTCATATATTTATACAAACACTAAGGATACCAAGTATAAATTCTGGAAAACATACATTATTAAAAGAATTCAATGAGGGGTCATTTTCCCAAAAAATGAAGTTAAAAATTCATTCGTAGTTAAAATTTTGACTTTGCATCAATTATGGTCACTTTTGATACATAATTATAAAGCTCAAAAACTTCATAGACAGGATAGGGGAGGCCAGTTGCCGCTTCTCCTTGATCGACTCCATTAATGTAAAGATGCAAGGCGCCAGATTCTTTTCTCATTACACCAACTCGGTCGCCGATCTGAAAATGACAGACAAAAATCTATGTTAAAATTCATAAGAGGGATGCATGTTTGAAATTTTAAAAGTCCAACTCCTTTGGATTATTACAATTGGCCATTTATTGCTTAATGTCAATAATTCTCGATTAATTAATTAATATAGTGGATTTTTGTACAATGATATTGTGTAGTACACAATAATGCATGAATTAGCAAGGTTCTTCAAATAATGCGATCAAATTATCGTTCCTCACCCAGTTAATAATCTCAAAACAAGCTTCAGAATCATTTCCTTTAAGTGCTTCAACCCTTCATTGCTCACATTATATATAACTTTAAATTAATTTTTTGTGATCTTTTTAAGAGTTAGACTACGAAAAAAAAACTTAAAAATTATACAGGACATATGATTTTATTTTATTGTACTTTTTCAGTTAGGGGAAGATATGCTATAACGCACCTCGGTATTCCTAAATTCATGAAACAGGGTTCATACTCATTTAGCATTTTTCCCAGTACGTTTTTGTCTTGCAGTGAATTTTACAAAAGTAACTATTTTTGTTTAGATACAAAAGTGTATTTCATTTACTGCACTTTAAAATTTGGAATTTTATATTTCTGGCAGTTTATTATACGACGGCCTGTGATCTACTCTTTCCGCCGTAATTTCTATAACGAACGGTAGTTTTAATCCAATTTACAACATCAAATATAACTCAGATAAAATTTTCTCAGAAACAACTGTCAAAATCATCAAACGAACCTCAGCAGAAACACCATGCTCTCTGATGCCTACTTTTGTTGTCATTTCTCACGAATTTGGAAACCTATCAGTGGTATTCGGTACTGATTGCATGGGAGGGGGGGGAGGAAGGGTGTAGCAAAGTCAACAGAGCGCCAACACTTATTTTAGTGTAGGATTTCTGGTATATTGCAGATCTTGTTTCGGCAAACTAAATAAACGTATTTGAGGTTGGCCTATTTAGATGAAATAGCTTTGACTTCACCTTAAGGGGAAATTAATAAAAATTTTAATACAAAAGTAACGAGTCTCAGAGTATTACTCCGCCACCAAATAACACACTGTCTCTCTCTATATCTATTTGTTTATATGTGTTGCGATCATCACTGTGGTAAAGAAATCGCGCTACGTTCCATTCTCGTTCATGTAAGAACCGGTTCCAATTTTCTCATTACTTTATTGGCTTTCCATTCAAGGTTGTGCATTTCGTGTTCTACGAATTTGGTTGCCCCGCTGGCGTCGAGGTATATCTGCATTCTAAATGATGATTTTCATAAAATAATCCTAGAAACTTGAAGTTTATGTTGTCATTCAAACTAAATATTTTCATAATATATAGTTATAGTTCCTATTATTGACCAAGAATTCATTTTAATAGACAATAGTGACTTTTTCTACAGTCAGCAATATTTTATCCTTTCATAAAAGCCTTTCACATTCGCTTGGTTTTGGCTACTTTTAACTCGATAATAAAACATTACTTGTGATGACAAATAAAGTGCAAAATTTTCATGGTTCGGTGAGTAAAATAATACAAATAACGAATCAGAAAGAGCGTTTTCTACGGCAGGGTTAATATGCACAAAAATCAGATCGCGGTTAAGAGACAAAAGTCTGGATAAATTATGTTTTCTGCGAGCCTATTTTAACAACCAAAGAGACAATAAATAAAAGAGAATTAACAGCAATAATTTTTGTTTTAATTATCATTTTTAATTTAATTTTTAATATATGTATATGTTACGGTAAAAGTTGAAATCGGTAAATATGTCTCTCTCTCTCTCTATTCGTACATTTATATATATATATATATATATATATATATATATATATATATATATACACACACACACAGGTGCCGCTTAATGTGATCACCTTTGGAAATTGTATTTTGATTCTATTAACCGAAAATCAAAGGAAGAGTACAGGGTTGAAAAATTATAATAGAATCTCTACTATAAATATTTTGAAGAATTTGTTCATTTCTTTGTGAATTTATAACGGAAAAACTACAGAACGTAGATGCTAGATAAAGTTTCCATTTTAACCGCAATAAAAAGTTAAGCAAAATGGGAGGGTTTTTAAAGCGATTTGAACTACATTTTTCATTTAAACGATGTTTTTCTCTTTTAATTTTTTCCATTTAAATAACACGGGATTGAGCGTATTGTTGGATTAACAATCTACTTGACAACCGTTATAAAAACACGTAATATTCACTTTAATAAATAATATAGGTATACGTAATATAAAGTATGGAAGAAAGAAACACTAAGGTCATTCAAAGAAGCATAATCTCCAAAAAACTATAAATCTGGCTAATTATTTCAAAAGGTAAGTGGAAGACAGTTTTAATGTGAAATATTAAATGCTTTCGTTCTCTAAAAACCTTTTATGTATTCTGCATATTCTCTACAATTAATAAACAGCAAAATTTGTTTTTCATTAACATTGAAAATTAATAAGGTAAAGGATATCTCAGAAGGTACAATAAGAAAACTATAACAATTCTTTAATTTAGGCCAAAATTTATAATCGTTAACTTTTCCTCTCTTGAACCTCTATATGTACATTTTGCCTTCCTTTCAACTGAACCTTTGTATGGATCAATGAAGCCAACTGAACTTATTACATTAAAATAACACTTTCAATGTCGTACTAACTTAATTTTTATCGCCTAAATGTATTTCAATGTCCGGGAGCTCATATGGTTTCGTAGATTTGTCTTTAAAATATCTACGTGACAAATTAGATTCCCAAAATCAGCCTATGAATGGGATAACGTATGGTTAAGGTAAATTTGGTAATATCTTCAAACGTGTTTCCTCCGGTTGCATTCTTAGAACCAATTCCATTTTTGAGAGACATGACCACATTATATCATGAAGTTTCTTTCACTGGGACTTAAATTGAGTGAAATAACGATATTTTGAAAGTGATTCCATCGATTGTTTATTATGATTACTTGACAATATAAAAGAAGTCGCCAAATTTATCGGTAAATGTTAATTTATCCTAGCTATTATATATTTTGAAGTGGTTGTTGGTTTGTGCAAAAAGAAAGTCGTACGAGGGGCATTTCAAAAGTTCTGCACACTGTACTCCTTTTGTCAAACAAAACATTTATTTGCCAAAATACATTTACAGGCCTTCAAAATAATCTCCATTCTGCTTTATCACCCATGCCCAACGTTTGGGTAAGTGTTATATTCCTGTCAGCAAGCCTTTTTGGTTAAAATGTCTGATAAGTCGGGTCACTTTAACAGATACCTCCTCAATGGCACTGAATCGTTTCCCGCGGAGTATTTCCTTCAGCTTTGGGAACAAATCAAAGTCTGGAGGGCTCATGTCAGGGGGGTGAGGAAGCACTTCCCATCCATACTTTTCCAAAAGCTCAGATAATACCCAGCAACATGTGGCCTCACATTGTCATTCAAAATGAGGACACCCGCGAGCACGTCAGGCCTTTTAGTGCGAATTTTCAGACGCAACATGTCTTGCAGGAACTCTCTGTAGTAGGCTGCTGTCACAGTAGACCCTGCAGGCACTCTGTCCGTCGCTATCACTCCATTCTTGTCGTAAGCCATTATCATCATGAGCTTAACTTTCGATTGTTGACGTCGGCATTTTTTTCGGCGAGGACAGGTTCAGTGTTTCCACCCGGAGGATTGGTTTTTCAGTTCTGGTTCAAAGTCTCGTATTCTTGTTTCGTCTATGGCAACAATTCTGTTAAAAACATTTCCACCTTCAGTCTCATAACGATGCAGCAGTTCTTCTGCAATCCTCTTTCGAGCTGCTTGCTGGTCTTCTGTCAGCTGGTGTGGGACCTACTTGGCGGCAACTTTTCTTCTTCTTCAAAATTTCCATCAGAATTCTGAAAACAGAAGTGGTTGACATGTTTGCTTCGTCTTCAATTTCCTTGCACGTTTTGTGTCGGTCTTCTTCCAGCAGGGTGTTGACGATAACCACTGATGTGTCATCCGTTGCTGTCGATGACCTGCCACTTCTTGCATTGTCTTCATTGCTTGTCCGACCTTCACGAAAGCGAGATACCCACCGTGATACTGTGCTGCGATCCACTGCACCATCTCCACAAACTTCAAGTCAAGCATTATGAACTCAGTAGGGTTTTTTCCGCGTAAGGTTTCGAATTTGATGACGCTGGTCACCACGTGATATCCGACCTGAATCAGTTTCATCCTCCATTTTGAACGCCTACGTTTTATGATGTCATATGCAGAAATCCGTCGCAGCAAAGCTTCATTCTTCCGGCAAAAGCATTTGCGGCAAAGGTCGATGGCACTGTATCACAGAAATGCCGACTCAGCTGGAGACCCTTCCTAGGGTAGGGAGAGCAATTAGCAGAGTAATGCCCCCAACCTGCTGCCATCTCCTACAGTGAAACTATTTACGATCCCTTCGAAAACCTTTCCTACCGACAGCAGGACAATGCGACCACGTTCGGAGGCTAATTTTGTTTGAAGATTTCGTGTCGTTCTGGTTTTTCCAACTTTCTTTTCTTGCTTTAACATACGGGTTCTAGAAAAAAAGCTATGACACTTTCATACCCAGAAGATACGAAAAGATTGACTTAGTTACTTAGGGTGCTGGATTTAGAAGGTTGGAAGCCCGATGGAAACCGTGGTAAACGAATTACCATCTCAGATGGAAAGTTAAGTTACAGAATCAAAGAATGTGACATAGGTATGGTAAGAATGCATTAAAGAACTACACAAGAAGAAGACTAAATCAGCGTAAATTGAACCGGAAGAAGTGGACAAAGTTGAAGAAGATAGTTTGAGGCAAAGTATTCTGGAAAGCGAAGTGGATAAAACATCATCACAAACATTTTCTTACCCTAATACATACTGTACATAGCACTAATTGCTCACGTGGTGCGAGAATAAATTCTCTATCATATTCGTCATCTAGCTGCTTGCAATTAATATCTGAACTTTTGTTAGCGTGTATTTTAACGCACTTGTGTCCGCATTGGGAAGGATCTAGTGACCGAGTATATGGCGGTATGACCACATAAACATAAATTAAGCTTAATTCATGCATATAACAAATGATCAAATTATAAATTCTCTTCCGTTCGACATTTAGGTTAATGGAAGAAATCTTCATTTCGGAATAAAACAATATTTTACCGAATTTAATAACAGAGGAAAAACGTGCTAATTTCATCCACGTTCGTGAATAACACTACTTGTTTTTTAGTAAGGTCAGCATCAAAATCACAATTTGAATAGATGTATTCGACGTAAATGGCTTCAAAATTAGCTTGATTTTTAAAGTTGTATCTTTGAAGTTCGGCCATCGGAATCCGGTCTACCTTTTCACATTCTTCTCTCTCCCATTCTCCTTCGCATATTCTATCCCTTTTAAGGCAGTGTGAAATTTCACCTGATGTAGCTTCATGCCAGACTTTTTCTAACTCCGTGATATAGTCAAGAAGTGCTATGTCGAATGCTTTCTCTTCGTCAATTCTTCTTACAATTTTCACAACAGTACTGCTACGATACTCATGTTTTAAGTTTTTTATCATACCATCACCCAGAGATTATATGCCGTATTTGGTGATAAAAAGACAACTTCAGTATTTTTCATTAATACGGTAGGATGTTTCGGAATATCGACTACAAACAAAAGGATTTTCATATTTTCCCCGTATTGATTCGCATTCAGTAAAGTGAGCGTTATCTTTGAGTGTTGTATATCGTATTGATACAAACCAGAGATGTAAAACATTCCGTGTTAACCCTTGCATTTACAATGCAAAAATCCTGGACCATCATATGTAACATGGGGACATAGCATTGGACGTCTTGTTAATCTACGTAAAAAACGTAAAAGCCTTATAGACAGTATTATGAGGAGACGTATTTACCAGAATCGTCGAATTACAGAAAAAGATTACGTGGGAAATGTATGAGTGGTAGAAAATCCGAGTTTCGAGTTATTAAAAACAAATTACATACTTGAAAAAGGTGGAGATTTTGGTCGTTAACGTGAATTCACTTCGAGTTACGGAAAATTCGGGATAAAGGCGTTCGGCTAATAGATATTCCACTGTATTTACTTTACAGATTTCTTAGAACAATGTGCAATGGTAATGCCTTTAACTTATAAATCCCAAATGTATATTAAGCAATGACTTGTTCCTATATGAGAAGTAATGTATCACGCCAATGGAACTGACTTTTTTTAGACTTCTACATAAGTGAAATAAATAAAGAAAAGTATTTCTTAGCTATAATGGTATTTATTTGACTCATATTTTGAGTGCACGATTGTACACTAGTGTTAGTTAGAATAAGAAATAAATGTTACAAAAGGTGGGAAAAATTGATCATATATTTTTACAAACGCTTAAATACACAAAGTAAAAACTCTAGATAATATAAATTATAAAAAGAATTCAAAGAGGTGTTATTTTTCCAAAAAAATGCAGTTAAAAATCCCCCCCCCCCCCGTAGTTATGATGTTGACTTTGCATCAGTTATGCTCACTTTTGATACATCATTAAAGAGCTCAAAAACTCCATAAACAGGATAGGGGAGGTTAGTTGCCGCTTCTCCCTGATCGACTCCATTAATATAAAAACACAAGGTGCCACTTTCTTTTCTCATTACACCAACTCTGTCGCCGACCTGGAAATGACAGACGAAAAGATATATTAAAATTCATAAAAGAGAACCGGGCTTGGTAAAGGGTGGTTAGTGTGCCCAGCATCCAATGATAGGGTCCCGAATTCGGAACCTGCCGAGGATATAGACGTATGTGTTCGTCTTTATTGTTGTTGTTACGTTCATTGAAAAAGGCCGTCGAGTGCTGTTTATGAGCTAGTGAAAATAAAATTTTAAAAGATGCATGTTTGAAGTGTGATTTTTACATGTCCAATGGCTTTATATTATTATCTATACTATATTGACGATTCTTACTTATGATATGTCATCATTATTAACATATATATATATATATTACTAGTAGAAGGTGCTCGCATACTGCAAGCATCTAATCTATCCTTGAAAAAACATTCATATTTCAAAGAGATATTTCATCGTTGTAAATATTTCTTTAATTTAAAAGATTTCTAATCTGCACCGATTTTCGTTTTTTCCTTATGAAAAAATAACGCAGTAAAACATTCACTTATATTTGCAATTTTAAAAATATTATACCTTTTCCACATTCGGTTAATAATGCCACACATTTCTGTCAAATTTTAAAGTTGTGCCACATTTAGAAGTGAAATAACATTTATCTAAATGTTTAAATTACAATAATTTTTAAAGGGGGCAATGACAATTTCATGTAGACATTGAAATGTATATTCGTTTAAATAGACTAAGATCTAAATAACTTACAAATTTCAGCTCCCTAACTCGCCCCATGTTATCTAAATATTTACCTATTTGTTTAAATTTTAAGAATTTTTAACTGCCAAAAAATTTAAAATATCAAAATTTGTATAATCCCTATTTCGTTTTTTTTTACAAATTCTACCTATGAAAATTTTCAGTTTCATATCACATTCGGAAATACATAAACCTTGAAAATTTGTTTAAACAATTTCAAATTTTTAGCGACGGTATTGTTGAACTTTTTCAAGATTTGCGTTTTTTCTAGTCGGTTTTGCGCATAGTTCTAACAACAAAAAAATTTCTTGTCTGCCGTTCTTCTGGAAGTGCCTAAACATTAGTATCCTCCTATATATATGTTATCATTATATATAGACGTTCCTTACAGAGGAGGATATAACATACTAGTAGATGGTGCCTGCATTCTGCAAGCATACCATCTCACCTTGAAAAAACATTCATTTTTCAGATAGATATTTCATCATTACAAATAAATTTTTTATTCTAAAGATTTCATCTCCGCAGCGATTTTCGTTTTTCCCTTATGTAAATATAATAAATTAAAACAATCCCCAAACTTTGCAATATTAAGAATTTTATACTTTCTTTATCATAAGGTACTAATGCTACATATTTCTGCCAAATTTTTAAGTTGTAGCACTTCTAGAAGAGAAATAATACTTTTCTAATTGTTTAAATTTTTAATGGCCGCCGGAATATTTTTATGGAGAGATTCAAATGTTTATTTGTCCAAATGCACTACTCTGTAAATAACTTGAAAATTTCAGCTTCCTAGCTCATCCCGTAGTACCTAAACAGTTATCTATTTGTTTAAACTTTAAGAATTTTTAACAGCAACACAAATTAAATATATCAAAATTTCTAGAACCCCTATTTCGTTTATTTTTTTACAAATCCTACCTCTAAAAAAATTTCACCACCGTAGCACATTCGGAAATACATAAACCTTGAAAATTTGTTTAAACAATTGCGAATTTTTAGCGGCCGGATTGTTGCATTTTTTCTAGATTTTAGTTTTTTAGTCGGTTTTGCACATAATCCTGTCTAAGAAAAAAATTTCGATTAGCATCATTGGAAGCACACCGAAGAGAATGTACACGAAATTTCACAATTCTCAGGAAAAAGTTTAGGACACTATCAAGGGAAGAGAGATTTAAGATAGTAGACATCATCCGTAAGGGAGAAAAATATGTAATCACAGGTAGAACAATGGTAGAAAAATACATTTTGAGCGCTAACGGGTCATTGATATCTGTGAAACGATACAATAAGCCCAAAAGGGACCTTGCTTTATTTTTTATTACAATTATATGATCAGAAAAATTTAGTTTATTATCAGTAATTACCCCTAAATCTTTCTGTTGTAAAGCTCTCGTCAAGGTATCTGGATTAATGCGGTAATGAAAATTTATAAGGTTTTTGCGAAGTGTGATAACCATAATATTACATGTTTAAAAGTTTAATTTTAGCTTCCAAGTATCACACCAATTTGATACCAGATTAATTGAATTTTGGAGAGATGTGCAGTCAACTAATGTATCTACCTGCTTAAAAATTTTGTAGTCATCTGCGTAAAGAAGTGTGTGGGTCCCGGAGGAGTCAAGGATAGTAGCCAAATCATCAAAAAACAAGTCGAAAAGAACACTGCCCTGCGGAACGCCTGAAGTAATGAGAGACGGATCGCACGCAATACCAGTTAATAAAACCCTCTGTACGCGATTTTTCAAAAAGCTACTCAGCAGATATAGGAAAATTCCATGAATGTTATAACGGTTGCTAATTTTGTGAATAAGAAGATTATGATCTATAGAGTCAAAAGCCTTGGAGAAGTCAAAAATAGCTGTGTCTAATTGGGACAATAGCATTAACCGCCGTAATCTTAGCACAAAACATCCTAATTTTTACATAAATTTATTGTATAGGGTATTGTCTTAATGATGATTATACTTATTGCTCATGCAGGGCGATCTGAGTGAGGAAACTTGAAATACGAAAACTTGGACAAGAGCCGATTGCCAGAGAATTTGGAAATTACGAATAGTTGCTATTATTTCACGGAAAATTATAAATATCCTGGTATTATATATATATATATATATATATATATATATATATATAGGTTTCACGTGGCTGAAGTGTTGTTGCCCTGGAGATCGCGTTGGTTTATTTACGAGTTTAGATCTTGGTATATGGTGATATTTTAGCGCTTGCAGTATGCAAGTACCGACAACTCGTATAATATAAGAATAGAGAATATAATTGAGTGCAACTTACCTTAAGCTCTTTTAAATTTCTCATGAAACTATTTTTCAGGACTGCTCCGTCTTTATAAACATTGTTGAGATATAACATCCATGTACCAGAACTTAAAGACAAAAATAAATTATAACACATTAAAGATAAAGTTATTATTGCTTTCTTAATGCTAAATACCCATGTTATTACATTTGCTAGGTTCCATAAGTTGAAAGTGAAAACAGGGTGATACAAAAGATGGAAAATTGAAATTGTTGCCTGTAAAATGGTACTTAAGTTATAAGAAGAATATAGATATATGAACTAAAACATTTCTAGCACTTTACTATTTAGTATAGTATAAATCACTGTGATGATATTTCGATGTGAAATCGAAACGCAATAGAGGTTTTCCTGAGCGGCACCGCGGATCTCCCTGGTGCCAGATGCCTAAAACTACATTGTTTTAGAAACTATTCATTTAATTAGCTTACCCTTTACGGGTAATAGATTCTAATAATAATTCTTCATGTCAGCCACGGAGAATAATTTGGCACAATTTTCAATTTATCTGCAAAACGTCTAGTTCTCTCAAAACATTTTAAAATATATAATAATATTTAGAACATATTCGATATGAGTTGTTTTTTCCTAATAACAAATAAGTTTCAAAGTATAAATTTAATTACTCCTGCTATACTGCAAAAATTCTTCGATTTTCGTAATTGTCTCGGTTTGTCTATAGAATTCATTGATTCCAAGGCAGTGAAATCTAGTGAGTTAACGTTAATTTTTAAGTCGAAAATTTTACGGTACGCTTCTATGATCTCACGATTGCCTAAAACGTTAATCTCCAAAATCAAAACGTAGAATTCCAAATAATCGGCGTTGTGACGGCGGGAGTGCTAACGCCAAGGAGTTATTTATGGTGACTATCCGTAATTCCTAAACAGTACGTGCCAAATGGAGCCGTTCATACCGAGCCCAAAAATATCTTGCCTTAGTACATTTTAATTAAAAAATTTGTAACTCTCAGAGAATAATAAAAATTTGTTCCTGAATTACTCTCGTGAAGCTATAGTTTCTTTAAAGTACAACTCCTTGATATGTAATACAATGCATATTTATAGTATGCCATGACTTTAAGGCATACGAAATTATCAAATACTCCATCTATAGTATGTGTATAATGCATCCGAGTTAAAATATCAGCAGATAGACACAATAAATATTAAAACAAATGTGCTGGAAGTAGCGAAAATAATACGAATATTTACTTCAAGTGACCCATATGATCTGGTATGGTGAAACCGTCTGTTGAGTGAGTAGTGACGCCAATTCCGATGGCTTCGGTAAATTTTGTGCCTTTCTTGTCCACCCTTACCTCAAACAACTCGTTATTTTTAAGCGGTCTGTTTGTAAGCGCCACTCCGTTAAGGCTGTCATCCAATCTGTGTATGAAAAAACAACATTAGGACCAATGTTGGTTTGGGATCGGAACGATCCCGTCCAATTATGGGAGCATGCTTTATAGAAATATTTCAATGATTTCGGGAAAACTCACTTAATTTTTTCTAGCGAACGTCCATTGTTGCTAATAATTGCATTTGTCCCGATATTCGGGTGAAAAGATAGTTTGTTGCCGTCTTCTTCTTCGGCTGACATGTCTGCAAAACAAACCTTATGAGGAGAGATGTTGAGTAATAATTGCGAAAATTTATAATTAATATTTTTCATTTAATATTCATGTTGCAAAAACTAGTCAATGAAGATTCTCAACTATAGAGAAAGTTAAGATAAAACATGGAAATAAAATTTGTCGCAACTCAAAGCAAATTCATCGCTTAGCAACGATCCCACAGTAAATTATAACTTACCTCTGATCACTCCCTGGATGTGGACTGTCTGCTTTCCGCCACACACCACGAATTCATGGGTCACGTCCAAATTCATATCGTTTACCGTGACGTTCGAATCCCTTCGTGCGGAGAACTTGGTAACCCACTCACCGCTTTCGTTCCTCTTGGTGTTCACGGAGAGATTTAAAATACGGCCGGTGCTCGGAACGCCGCAACTGGAGTCGGATACTATTTCTCGCACCACGAATTGGGCGAGACAGAACGTCAAAACAGGAAATATAGACGGAGTAATCATAGTCGCGGATCAGCTGTCGAACGATGTGTCGTTTCTCTGGTGCGCTGCATCACACTGATTTATTCCCAATTATATATATATATATATATATATATATATATATATATATATATATATATATATATATATACTGTTTGCAATGGAATATCAAGCTTAGATAAAATTCCAATTGACGTCAAAACTCTGAATGAGTTATGAAACTCTGCTGAATGTCATCCACGGGTCATGGCTCGAGACCTCTGGTCCTCGAGTTTTGCGATCAAATTGAATCGTGCTTAAGAAAGAATTTCGACTGCGGACTCTGAATAATCTATCCTGCATAAAAATGTCCCGTTGCATATTTTCATTATTAATCATGTTTGTATAGTTAACTAGAGTTTATCCTTTCCATATTACAACTGATTTTATCAAAAATATATTTTTGCTCCCAAATATATCTTTGGCGTTTAAAATCTCGATGAGGCGTTTCCGAGTCAGGTACGTTTAACGTCCATTCGGAGTATTCCTGCCACCCCTTTGTATAGAACAAAGGATCCCGAGCAACCTTAAGGCGATTCTGTTAACCCCATCCATTCACCAATAAATATACAATAAAATAAAGAGTATGTAATGGTGGTACCGGGTTTCCCTCATCCTTTCTGTGGTTGTGTCCAGTTGATGACAGTGCAAAATGACCATAGCAGTCGACGCACTTAATAATCAATTACTACTTCTACATACAATTAAGTATTAATTTTAAAATATCATAAATTTCATTCCCGCGATAAAAAAGCATACTTGTAATCAAATCCACACATGAAATTAAAAAATAAAACAAAAACATTCCGTAACATTCAGGACCCCCTGAAAATGTTTCGCGACCCCAAGTTTTGGAAGCAAAGGTAAATGGAAAGAAAGTGTCGCGCTGATTTATGCATCCCTATTGAAGCCCTCGGCTGGAAGAAATGGAAATTATAATTCTTTTTTAAATCTCTTTCGTCTCATTCAAAAACGCATCTTCCCTCATCACTTTCAATTTTTCGCCTTTTATTCCACTTTTATTCAAATTTTCGATCAAGAAATTGCATTTTTAAAAGGTATAACCGTAGATAAAATTTGCATAGTAAGCGCCAAATATTAAAAATTCTATACTTTTTAGAACCAATTTACAGTGACTCACCACTGAAGACGGGTGCTTTGTAACCAACGTGGGGATCTAGTTTTTAAAAACCATTATTGGAGTTATTGGGGATAATTAGGCCAAGTACGTAATATATAAATTTTTTATTTAAATGCTAATTCTGGAAATATTTTTCTGCAGTTAAACGGCCTCGACAACTCTTTACTGAATTAATAAAACTATAAACTGATACGTTTATTTCTTTTCACGCACGAAAATGAATATCAAGAAAACTGGAAATTTTCCAATAATAAAATAAAAGTAGCAAATTAAAGTCACCAGTTGAATTTCAGTCCTACCTATAAAATTATCGTAAAATAAAACTGTGCTGTGTAGAAATAATTATCAGGCGTTCTTTACAAAAATATAAAAAATGGATGGTTTATGGCCAGGTCGTGTCCGTACGTCCATTCGTCCGCCAGTCCGCACGTTTCACATCCCACACTAGTAAACGGATTTTATGAATTTTTTTATTAAGGATTTCGGGGTAAAAGTAATAAGAAAATGATATAAATGGTTTACATAACCTAATCAGTGTTAACACTTGACTAGAAACAAAAAATGAACATTCCGTGTTATCTCGGAAAATATGTCATACCAAAGAAGCTTTCCATTAAAGTTTGCAGAAATAGTCCAATAGAATATTTCTTGATAAATCTCTAGAAGGTGTAACAGTTTTTAAGAAATTCTAATAAGTATCGTATATCCAAATTCACATTCAACTAGGAAATTTTCTTGCATATTTTTATATTTTTGTCCACGGAAGGAATCTTCTTTGTCAATGAAGTAAACAAGATCTGTTATATATATACGTAAATGCCTTTAATTTTCTTTAATGCATACAGAGAATTCATTAAGTGAAAACAAATGGAATACCTAAGGTGAAGAAATTAACGTAAATACGTTTGTTTTCCTGGCATACAATTACAGCGTTTTAAGTGAGAAGTGGATAATTTATGACGAGGGAATGAAAGTGAACGATAAGATTATATTACAACTGTTTAACCCAAGTGAAGTGTGTTTTAAATAAGTTTTGACTGTGTGATTAATTAAAACTGAGTAGAAAATGAATTCCATAAACGCTGCTCCAAATGTGTAACATATTTGTAATTCCTAAGTATTACGAAAAATTTGGCGACTATGCATCAACAATTGTCGCCATGGCTGCATTACGCCAAAGTTCGAAGAGTCCATAAACCGGAGAAGGGATGTTGTATACAGAGGGTCCCTGATCGACTCCATTGACGAAAAAGTGAAGCGTGCCGACTTCACTTCTCATTACGCCCACTCTGTCACCAACCTATAAATATACGGAAAAGGAAATATGAAGCGATTAAAAAATCAATTCGGATGGAGGACAACATTTACCACAAATAAAGACCGCAAGACTATATAATTACGACTTGTAGTTTTGGAGATAAAAATTTCAAGAACCGCTCAATCTTTCGATACCGTTTTTTTACGCATTTTCCATAAAGAATGCCTTTTAAATCTCTGTGTATTCTATTTATGGAGTATGCTTTCCCTTTTTGTTCAAATAAGCGTAATCTGAGATTAAAATATTTTGATTCGTTGGATGTAGGCTACTATCACATAAGTCTTATTTGACATGAAATTAAATAGGAAATTGGAATTATAGAGATGAATAGGATTACGTACCAATAGTTCGTCTATGTTTCTTCCGTAGTTCTTAACGATTTCCCCAGCATTTGAGAAAATGGACCCATGGTGGTATACCCTTGCAGCCGGTCTATAAATAAGATAAAAGGGTATGGTTCACTTTATCATGGTGATATCTGCAAGCAAAGGAGATACACTGAATATAAACACGATTAAATTTAGTCATAAAAAACGTTAGCTACACGTTAACAAATGGACGCATAATATATAAGTAACCTAATTTACATTACTATCATGAATGAAAGTTTTTAGGGTCTACAGAAACCATATATTACAGGTTTGAATTAGAATTGAACATTCGAGTGAAACGTTTCATTGCTCTCTAAAACCGCTGAACCTGAACAATGTGCTATTTATATTAGAATGTTTATGAGAAATACCGTGACCTATAGAATTTTATTGTTAAAGTGAAACATATTAAGGAACCTCTTACGATTTCCACATTTCCGGTAGAATATTGACATCATTAGGAGTGCTTGTGATGATACCAATGCCCATAGAATTTCTGAATTTGGTGATCATTTTGTCCAACCTGATCTCAAATATTTCGTTATCCTTCAGCGGTCTGTTTGTGAATACCACTGAATTAATAGGGTCTTCCTCACTATTTAATAAATAAATAAAATGTGATTAATAACAGCATACTTTCAAGACGAATATATTTATACATATTAAAGATTAAATTTTGCCTTGCATGGAATAAGGACGAAATCTTTTCTTCACTTACTTAATTTTTCGTGCCGTGCGTCCTTTGTTTATGATTGCGATGTTATATCCACACCTAGGATGAAATGTCAACCCATCACTATAAGCATCGACAGGAAGAGCTGTTGGATAATTATTAGTTTCTATGACAATTTGAAAGTGTTTAATGACGCAATATATTTAGCTATAGATATTTACTTTAACGTTACTAAATGTGGCTTCCATAGTCATATAACTGCAAAGTTAATAATGAAATCATTGCATAATAATTCACAATATTCGTCCCTCTGACCATCTGTCATGCTTTTTATGCATTTCAAATTGGAGTTAATTGCTGAAATATAGTGCATATGTAAGTAGTTATAGATTATGGTTAAGAGAAATTTCAAGAGAGAGTCCCTGGTTCGGTTATAGTGACTTTTTTTCCCCATTTAATTATCATTGGAATTTTCATTTGAAGATATGTTGGAGTCGTTATACGAGATTAGAACTTGACAATATATACAGATAATAGCAGGGAGTCTATTTTAATAGCAAAGAATTGAATCAGCTTCGAATTATCCCAACAATTAATTATTACTCTGTTAGAAACAATAACTTTCTGGTTTTAAAAGGGGAATTTTAACTACCATGCCGATTAGCATTGTCTTTATATATGCGAGTACAATGATGTTAAATAGAAAATAGTCATCGCTACTCGATTTTTCTTTCTCCATACGTAGTATAGGGGAAAGTATTGTATTCATGAAAAAATCGACTTCGAGATTTCAACGGAAATTCACGTTTTGAGGTCCCATGAACACGTTTTGATCATTTTCTCGATGATGTCTGTGTATGTGTGTGTATGTGACAGCTTTTTTGTGGGTGCTCTAACTCAAAAACTATTCATCAGGTCAACGCTAAATTTTATATTTAACGTTTTTATAAAAGTTAGATAATCTGATTAGTTTTTGGTAAAAATCGGTAAACCAGGAGTGGGTGTTTACTCTTGTCACTTATATGTTATTTTGAAATATTTTCTTTAATATTTGCTATCTGTAAAAATGTACTGGAATAGATGTTGTAGGAAAGTTAATTTTCTACAACCTTTTTTTGAAACATTTTTCCATATAATGCATTGTTTAAGAGATATCTTATATTTTTAGCTGCCACCACCACGCCACCTACCATTGTTTACAATTCACGCTAAGTTACGTCTTAATAACGCTCCTTTTTCTTTTCTTAATTGTTGGAGATTTGTGGTTATATCCAATATCAGAAGGCTATGGTTTGAGTTTATTTCTGTTCTTTTTAAAGTCTAAAATTTTCTCGCAGTTTCTTAAAATATATATTATTATGTAACCTATTTGGAATTTTACGAAATATTACAGATATGGAGAAAGTCATGTGGTGGCCACATCAGATTTTAATAATTATGTACACAATATTTTGTTTTTGTTTAGATAGCAATCAATAAGAAGATAATAATTACTATATAATTAACATTAATTTAGTAAGATTCATTAAATGTTGAAAATTAGTCATTGATTTGCTTATTTGTGTTGCTATATTGAATCAAAGCTTAGCCAAGATTCACACCTTTAGCTATTTTTAGTGCGACCATCAAGCCATTAATACCCGAAATAAATTTGAAAATATTCATTTAACCAAGTTATGTGAATAAAATATTTAATGTCGATTCAGACTGCAAAAATTTGTTCTTTATATAACCGCAGCCCATCACATGACGGGCATTTTCAAAATATTATCATAATTCTGCAATTTTAGATTCGCCGAATCACCTGCATAAGAATAGGTTTTGTGTACTGATCAATAAATACAGAAAGTAAACCATATTTACTTTAATATCGAACGACTTTTGTCTCGATGGATGTTTATACTATATTCATTGCATTATCAAGATATTTTGTTTTAGATAAATTTCGATATTTACCGTTTGACACTCCTCCGATGTAGATCATACGCTTTCCTTCACACTCAGTGACTCGATACGTTATGTCCAAATTCATACTGCCCGATGAATTGCTGGATTCCGTTCGAGCGGCGAATGTGTCCACCCAATCACCAGTTTGGTTCTGTTTGCTATTAACGGTGAGTTTAAGTGTCCGGCTGGTGCCATCCTTATTCCCGCAATCTGGTTCGGGTGTCAGTACCTGCACCATGGAGTGGAAAAGAGAAAAAAAGTCATAAAAAGGAAGTACGACTTGACCATTTTCGTAGTTGATAAACGAGAGTTCTCTTCTTCCTTCTTTGACTCCTTCGAATGTCTTAAAGAACTTGAGGATCAGTTATTTATATACGAACCACTAGCATCTAGTCTTCGTGATGACCACCGTCATCGCTTTTACAGCGATATTACCCGCGAGTCATAACTCTTCTCAAAAGAGCCAGATAATTTTTTATATTTGGGTGTAAGTTTAATGGGGTCTGAGGTCAATTTTTATCCGTAACTGATACTATATTACGACTCTTTTGAAGCCATATATCATAATATTTTCAATGAAAAAAAGGCAACAAAATAACAAAATTAAGGAAAACATGTGTTGTGTAGATAGGGTGCAACCCTGAGGCACTGTGTTAACGTGCTAACTCGCAACTCATTTTTCTCTTAATGTTCTGTTCGCCCCTTTGTTTCTTCTATTTCATTATTTTATCTTTTCAACTGCATATTGTGTCTACCTGTTTTCCATTTATAGCTGTGAAACACTTTAAAAATATACAATTTTTAGATACTTTACGCCAACGGGGACACCAATACCTTTAACTGTTTAATCTTTTTTGATTAAAATTTATCTGATAACTGAATAATGTTGTGTATCATTGTTCATTGGTTCCTACCTTTACAGATTAAAAGATTTGCCCTCGCTCCAAATTCCTCATCCCATGGATCATCCCTATAGTCTTATTCTTCCACACTGGGCACACTACTAACTGGTACATTCCTCTGCAACATATATACGGAGTAACATAGTTTGTAGGTTCTCTGCTTGTTTCAAGTGTATTATAACAACCATAATTACATATAAAGACCCTTCTTGATCTTATTTCCTAGTGTAGCACCTTTACAGTTGTACTTTGTTCTATATTATG
Organism: Tanypteryx hageni; assembly: GCA_028673005.1. Taxonomy (NCBI): domain Eukaryota; kingdom Metazoa; phylum Arthropoda; class Insecta; order Odonata; family Petaluridae; genus Tanypteryx; species Tanypteryx hageni. The sequence continues at coordinate 95,177,637 of CM054115.1, forward strand.
GTGAAGAGTATATTATTGCTGCGTTCATACATAATTCTCATACTGTGCTCTGTGGTTCATACCCTCCCGTGGTATTTGTATTTCTGAGTTGCCTCCAGAGTGGCTTTACTCAACGTCGTAGTTTGAAAAGGAATGTGTTATACAGGCACCTCACCTGTGTGATAAAACATATTGGTCAGTAATAAAATCGTTTTCGCCGCTTATTAGGAAGGACCCAATCCTCTTCGCCTGTGGATGCCAATGCTCGCTTGTACCTATCCCAGACCGACACTTTGTTTGTTGCGAGATCGCGGAGAACGTCATTCGTTTTGGCTTCTAGTGTGTACTTGTATTTAATGGCTAAGTCTTTAGCGACTTCCCTAATAGGTTTTGTCTTCAGGGTATCATGGAGGTCTATATTTCGACCCCATGTCCTGGTTATTCGTCTTAAAACTTTTCTCTCCGCGATCTCAAGTACTCTCCATGCCTTTTGCATTAAAAATCCGGACCATACTGGCGATGCGTACAAAAGTGTCGGTCTGATCATTGTTTTATACAAGTGGGTTTTTATTTCCCTGGACACGTCAATTGAGTTAAAAAGGGGAAAGAGTCTGGCTCTTTTCCCCGCTGCCGTAAGGTTTACCTTCTTTACATGATCGTGGAAGGTCAAGTTTTCGTCCATAGTCATGCCTAGGTATTTGATATGTTTCGCCCAGGGAATTTTCACACCTTCAATTACAAGATTCTTTTGCGCTTTGGCATTCTCCTTTTTGAAGAGGATCGCTTGTGTTTTTTTAGGGTTTATCTCGATTATCCACTGTTTGTAGTATTTGATTAGTGTTTCCGTTAGCCTCTGGGCATATCGCACGGCCATTTCCGGCTGAAAGCTACGCGTCATTATTGTGCAGTCGTCCGCGTATAGGGCAACGGTGGAGTTCCAATCCCCCTCGTTTGTCGGGATGTCACCCGTATATATCGAAAATAAAAGTGGACCTAGGACACTCCCTTGTGGGACACCAGCTGCTGTCTTTCTTGTAGAACTTTCGGCACCATTCCATTTGACAGTGAATGGCTTGTCGCTAAGATAAGACTTAATAAGTTCCACCTGCCAGCAGGGGAATTTTGCTAGCAGTAGTTTTTTCAGCAGGCCTAAATGCCATACTTTGTCGAAGGCTTTGCTAATATCAAAAGCTACCCCAACAGAAACATTTTTCTTGTTGAAGGCGTCCGTAATAAAATCCACTACCCTTTGCAGCTGGTGCGTTGTGGAGTGTCCTGCCTTAAATCCAAATTGATATCGGGGGATTATGCCGTGCCCTTCCGCGTGTGTCAAGATATGCACAATTTCCCAAGGCAAGAAAGGAGGGATATCGGTCTGAAATCGGAGGCTTTTAATACCCTCCTTCCAACCTTGGGTATGCATATGACATTTGCGTTCTTCCAGCCGGTTGGATAGTGCCCTATTTTCACTACTGCGTGGAGAATCGAGACAAAGTATTCTCCAGCAGAGATTGGCAGTCGTTTTATTATTTCGCATGGTATTTTATCTTTACCTGTTGATTTACCTTTCGGCAACCGTAATATTATCTCTGCCAATTCTCTGGTGGAGAACACCGGAGTGGCTTGGTTCTCATCGTATTGTTCCCTTAGCATGGACTCGACGTCGTCCATTTTGATTTCTGGGGTGTGTTCCGTTGCTTCATTGGGCGTGAAAATCTGCTCTAGATAAGCCGCGAGGTATTCTGCTTTGTCAACAGGCGTGGTGAGTTGACCTCTTGGGCTTTCCACCAGGGGGTCGTTCCTGGCAGAATTGGTCAAGGTCCCTTATTTCCTTATTCAGAACCCGGAGATCCCTTTTTAGTTCAGCAGTTCCGAATCGGTAGAACTGCCTTCTTATTCGATTTCTCGTTTTGATGAGGTTTTTTATCTCATCAGGGATCTCCAAGTTTTCCTTGGTTTTCGTTATTCTGCGCGGAATTGCATTTTCCGCTGCGTTAGTGATAGCGTTCCCCAACAATTCTGCAGCCTCGTCTATTCCTTCCCTGGTGGATATTATGAGCGCCTCGTTGGGTAGTGTCTCCGTAATTAGTTTTCTAAAATTAGCCCAATCCGCAAGTCCGTAACACATGCGGAGGTTGTCTTGTTGATAAAATGTTACTTGTGTCCCGATCCTTAGAATTACTGGATAGTGATCACTTGTCAATTCCGGGATCGTTTTTGACACCGTCCGTCGATCTAAATTCTTGACCAGTGCAAAGTCGAGGACACTCCCTGTGTTCCTTGGTCCTAGTCGCGTCATTGTTACCGGAGCCACTACCCTCAGTTGGCTGTTTTGCGCCCATTTTTTTAGAAGAGTTCCACGCCTGCAATCTTTGCTGCAGTTTCACGCCCAATGCATTGCATTGAAATCCCCCGCGATTATCAGTTCGCTGTCCATGCCGAGGAGCCCATTAAGGTCTTGCATGCATAGTACTTTCTTTGGCGGGATATAGGTGCTTATAAATGTTATTTTCCCCAGATTGGTCTCGGCTCGGACTCCTACCACTTCTACTGAGCCAGAGCTTCTGTCTTCAATTTCTGTGCATGCAATCCCTTCACGGATGAGAATCGCCACTCCACCCCCCTCGAGTCGTACTTTTCCGGTCCCTCCTAAATACCTTGAAACCAGGAACAGCTGAGATCTCATTAGGAAGTAAGTGCGTCTCTTGTAATAAAATAATATTTACTGAGTATTTCCTTAGGAACTCGATGAGTTCCGGTGTCTTATTCCTTACGGCCCCGTTTACATTCCAGTGGTCTGTGCGTGTTGTCATTCTTTTTGTCTTTAGCCTTGAGCGTTTCTTCATGTTTCGCGTATACTGGACACTTCCTAGAGAAAGACATGTGCTCTCCGTTGCAGTTGCAACATTTTACTTTCGTTGTAGATTTGTCATTCGTGCAGTCTCTGCCTTCGTGGGCCCCGGCGCACTTGTAACATCTTGTTGAGGCTGTGCAGTTCCGGGACCCGTGTCCGTACCTGTTGCAACGGAAGCACATTTGTGGTCGCTGATACTTGTAAGGCTCCAGAGTCACTCTGTTGTTGCATAGTTTGTTTAAATCTGACAGAGTGGTGACTCTGAAGCCCTCGTTTTTCGCAATGGTAGCGACATACAGGTCCTTCCTCGTAGGTGCCAGTGTGCGTACAGCTACGCACGGGATTCCAGCTTCTTCAAGTTCTTCCTTTATGAAGCCCAGGTCCATCCGCTCATCCATACCCTTAATTAGGTACCTGAGCGTTGTATTGTTACTTCCGGCCCAGGTATGGATCTGGGCGCCAGCCTCCATTAGGTATGTTTCACCTCGTCGTATTCGGCTTTAGTAGTCAGCTGTAGCCTTGACCCGTCTTTTGTTTTTGTGATGGTAAAATCGTTATTACCGGTTTTCTGCCGGATTGTTTTGACAAAAGCTGCATTGTTTAAGATGTCGTACACGACTATGGCCGGTGGTCTCTTTTCCTTGTTGTTATTCCTGGGGGCGTCTCCAGGGACGTCCACCAGTGGATCGTACCGATTGGCTGTTTCGGTGGTTGTAGGCTTGAATACCAGAGGCTCATAGCGCTTTCCCTTTTTCTTGGCCCTCTCCACTGTCGTGAAGATGGCCGCGTCATTTTCTATAAAATTATCGACGGGGTCAAGGACTACGCCGCTTCCTTTTGTTTCTGCTGGCGCCGCGTCAACCGCGTTTGTAATCTGGACTTCCCTGTTCTCCGGTTTCTTTTTGATTAAAACTGCTGTTATGCTAGCAGGGATCGATATTCTGTCTACAGAGGTGCCTGTTCCGCTCACTGGAGCTTCGTCCCTTTTTTGGGGAGGTGAGCGGATCATTCTGGGGGAGGGGTTAGTCCTTCACCTATACAAATAGTAGAGAGATCGAGCGGGTGAGAAGGTGGGACAAGTTAGCCACCCCCCGCGGAAGTAATGGGGCCGACCGTGCAGTGGCGGCCACCCGGGATTAACCCGCTCGCAGCAAGGCGTGCTGCCAACTCCTGGTTGGTACCTGGCCGTATCCCGGAAAACCCTAGGGAGTCCCGCAGCGACTTACGTACTTCCCCCCTAGAGGGGGTTTTCCCGCACCAGGCAGACGGACTCCCACGTTAGTAATTAAAAATGAATAGTAAAGAATGATCCGCGACGTGGAGGGTATGAACCGTATCTAGCTATAGGCTCGCTAAACATCCAATAGGTGTTGATGTAGATGGCGTAGCATCACAAAATCGATCGATCTCAAACTGTTACACACGAATTCTATTCTTATATTATGTTACCGTAATCGTCGACACACTTTTTGGCAGGTTTTTATTGGTTGACTGGCCAGCCAATCAGAGATCGGGACGTTATTGTTTATATATCTTGGTTACATTATATGTTTACCAAAAAATAACGATTAATTGTGCGTGCTTATATTTGAAAGATTAATAAAACATTACATTCATAATAGTTTATAGCTTTGTAAAAATGCAGAATATTTCTGTTGTGTACTCGCGAGCCCTCTTGACGATATTGCGTCATTTTGTTTGTTTACTTTCTTCTGTTCTTTTTACGAATAATGCATTTTAAAAGAACTTACAAGGTGGGCAAAAAAACGAGAATTCTTGCTTAGCAACGCCTTACTATTGCGCATGTCAACAACATTCACAATGTGCTGTAACTTGTTTCTTCCTGTACAGAGCAATGTTTGTTTCATTGCAATCGGCTAAGGTTTGATTGAACTGTGCCTCTTGAAGTGAATCAGTGTTGTGACCCTTCGTCCGAAAATGAGTAATCGTAATATAGAGCAAAGAATTGTTATAAAATTTTTAGTGAGCCTCGGTAAAAATAGTGCAGAAACGTTGGAGATATTACGGAAAGTGTGATGAAACAATGAGTCAACCGATGTGTGTACGAATGGCACCACCGGTCAGAGAGGGACGGGAAGATGTCGACGACGACAAGAAGACGGGAGACCGCGAACTTCGACGACAGACGAGAATGTTGAAAAAATTCGAGAGATCGTGCGCTAAGAGCGTCGGATGAGCATTAGACTAATCGCAGAACAGTTAAAAATTGTCAAAGAAACGGTAGGAAGAATTTTGACACGGCCCAATTTGTGGCCGGACAAATGGTTTTTGCACCATGACAATGAGCCGTGTCATTCCTCCGTCGCAGTGAGAAAGTTTTTAACGAAAAACAAGATCACAACATTGAAGCACGCGCCTTATTCGCCAGACCTTGCGCCGTACGACTATTTTCTGTTCCCGAAAATTAAAATCTACCTCAAAGGAAAAGGATTTGAGGACTTAGCAGACATTCAGGAGAACACATCGCAGGAATTACAGGGCGGTATCTTCCGAGGACTTCCGCTGCTATTTTAGATCCTGGAAATCGCGAATGAGCGCTGCATAGGCGCAGCCGGAGAGTACTTTAAAGGGGATAAACAATGAAATTGTTGTATTTATAGGAATAAATGAAAAAATAAAAATAAAAGAATAAATGACAAATATTTTTCATTTCTTTTTAGCCGCACCTTGTAGCAAGGTAAGTTAATTTTATTTATCATATTGGATGTTTAGAATCATATCAGAAACGGCAATAGAGTACAATCAGGATATCTGCGTATGCTGGTGGAGGTTTTCGGGTTTCGCTGCGTTGGCGACATTTCTGGCTCTCGACGTTTCGCAGACATTGCAGTCTCCACTGATGTATGATTTTTCCCCGGGGAGGACTTTGCATAGCGTTGCCTATCGGCTTTCAGTGCTTGGACTAGGGTTTATTTATTGCGATATTCCGAATTTGCGGTGTGGTGGACGGTGTCTGCGTCCGTTTTTAGGTCCTCCTCCTCTTGGGATAGGGGAGATCCTCCTCTCGCCCGGTCCCAGCCCTCGGGCGTTTGTGCACATCCCATGGTTTAACGGAGACAGATGTCCTTTATGGAGTTGCAGGCGTGTGGCAGCCGGTCATAGAATGTCTTGCTGGATTCTTCCATCCAGCTTTTAAGGGTTTGAACCCCAGGGCATCCCTGATGTAAGCATTTGTAGTCCCGAGCGGTGGTCGCAGGGCCCATCGGAGGCATCCATTCTGGACCACTTCCAGTCGATCTGTTGAGGTAGCTCTTCCCGACCAGGCCGGGAATGCGTACGTGAGTATAGGTCTTATACACGCCTGAAATAGCTGGGCCTTGACTCTTGGTTGGATTGAGCCTGTTTTCAAAATGGGGGCTAGGGCGACCTTTGCCGCAATGGCTTTCTTTGCTTGTTTGAGGAAGTGCTTCTGGAAGTCCAGTTTGCCGTCGAGGGTCACCCCGAGGTAGGTGACTTCCTTTTTCCATTCGACTAAGATCCCATTCACTGAGAGTCTTGGGACGGCTGGTGGTTTTATTTTTCTGGTAAATATTATGGCTTCAAACTTGGCAGCGTTAACTCCCATCCGCCATTTTCCGTACCAGGAGGTCAGTTGGTCGAGGGCTCGCTGGGTGTACTCTTGTGCTTTGACGGTTTTTGTAGAACGTGAGATTACCGCGACGTCGTCCGCGTAAATCCCCAGTATCGTATTTTGCCCGTGGGCCGTAGGCAGATCGGCCGTGTATAGGTTAAAGAGTAGGGGGCCAAGGACTGAGCCTTGGGGGACCCCTGCTTTTATGTCTTTTTTCCGAGACCGGGAGTTGTTCCAGTTAACATGAAAGGTCCGCCTCGTCAGGTAGGAGCGTATTAGTTTCCGAAGCCAGGTAGGGAAGGCTTGCTCTTGTAGTTTCCTGTGTAAGCCTGCATGCCACACTTTGTCAAAAGCCTTTTCTCAGTCTAGAAATACAGCGGCGGTGTGTGCGTGTCGATTAAAGCCTTCGGTGATAAAATCAGTCACGCGGACCAGTTGGTGGGTCGTAGCGTGCTCCTCGCGGAATCCAAATTGTTCCGGGGGTATGATGTGGTTGCCGTAGGCATGCTGCTTTAAGTGGGGGAGGATGATCCTTTGAAGTAGCTTGCCCAATCCCGGCAGTAGGGAGATGGGCCTATAGCTCCCCGGGCTGGTGGGCGGTTTACCCTGTTTCAATATGTTTTCTTCCAGGCGTCCGGGAAGTGGCCGAGCTTCATAGCTGCGTTAGCTATGCGGGTGAATGTTTGTCCAGCGTAGCGCGGCATCTCAATAATTGCTTCGTTCGGGATATCGTCGGCGCCTGGGGATTTTTTCTTCTTTATTTGTTTTAGTGCCCTGAGTAGGTATGCCTCCGAGCATTCGGGCGGGTTGTGGCCGTCGTCCTCCAGGGTGATGGCGACTTCTGGGTCATTTGCTGTTGGCCGGTTTGGTGTGAATGCAGTTTGTGGATGAGTTGCCAGAGCCTCCGCTTTCTCTTGCGGGGTGGTCGCGTCCCCTGTCGGTGTTCGTAGCGGGACATCTCTCGTATGGGGGCGACGGAGATGCTTAGTCACACTCCATACGGATCCGTCTCCCTGGGTGAGCGTGGCCGCGAAGGCTTGCCATGCCTTTGTCCGATGCTCCTTGATGTCGGCGGCTATTTGCCTCTGCATCCAACGAACCTCGTCCCATATCCGTGGATCCCCTGTCCTCTGGTGTTAGCGCCGTAGCTTATTTTTGCGGGCTATAAAGTTTAGGATTCCCTCCGGATGGTTGAGGTGGTCCGGTTGACGGGAGATTCTATATGGAGTGGCGTTCCTTGTCGCAGCTTCCATTTTGCGGCTCAGTATGGCAGCGAGGTTATCTAGCTCAGCTGGGGTTTCCGGTTGCCTGAGTTCAGGTAGTGCATTAGTCAGCTGCAGTCGATACCTGTTCCATGTAGTCAGGTCTAACCTAGCTCTCAGCCTTGGTGGCAGCATGGTGGGTTTAATTCCCAGGTATTAATATAGGGTTATGCTCGCTTGATAGTGCGGCGGCCGTATATAGGTTGATGGAGGTGCGGATGCCTCGTCATATCGCAGTGTCTTGGGTCTGGGCTAGCCTAGTGGGCTGGGAGGGTGCCGCTATAGTTGCTCCGACGTCGTCAGCCCATTTTCTGATTTTCCTCCCATTAGAGTTGATTGAGGTTGAATTCCATGTTAGGTGGGTGGCGTTGTAATCACCCGCCGCTATGGATGGGTTGTCTGTATCAAATATGGCGTCGAAGTCGTTGGCTATCAGTAGCCCGCCCGGCCGAAGGTAGGCGGACGTTAGTCTAAGTGGGCCCCTATCTGTGGTGATGATGGCCGTTGTCTGTTCAAGAGAGGCCGTATCTATTAAGTTTTCGTATGCGGCCACGTTTTCTCTGATCAAGATAGCAGTTCCGCCTGCTGGTTTGGCGGCTCGGGGTACGTCACAATCTCATCTATATATTTTGTATCCAGGGAGGTTCCACCTAGTGTCAGGGCGGAGGTGCGTCTCCTGGATGAGAGCTACCATTATGTCGTGGTGGCGAAGGAAATTTAGAAGCTCAGGGGATTTGTTCTTAACTCCCCCGTTTGCATTCCAGGTGCAAATGATTGTATTTTTCTTTAACGTTCTTCTGTCAGCCATGGTGGGTCACAAGTTGGTTAATGAGCGATGTTAATGCAGACAGCTGCTCCTGAAGTGCACTCGCGACGCCTGCAAGTGCCGTCATGATGGAAACGAGTGGTGATGCTGTTCCGGCAGCTTCTACTCGTCCTTCTATCCATGGAGCAGGTTTTAGTGGTGGATCAAGCCTTGGCCTTTGCGTGGTCCTGGATCTAATGATCGGGGCTTCTATGCGATTTCCCCAGGGGTTCTTTCTCTCAAGCGATGTCTTGCTGGTGCGGTAGTGCCTTGCGGGCCGCTTCTGCTGGTGTTGGAGCTTCCTCCCATGTAGGTGGCTGTGGCCTTTGGGCCTTGTGTCGCCCATTAGCACTGGTGGTGGGCTTTTGCATTGGCTTTTTGCCCCTGAATTTAGCGAGTTCTCGTTTGTATTCTGGGCACGTTCTAGATGAGGCCGTGTGTTCGCCGCTGCAGTTGCAGCACTTGGCTGGTATGTTAGCAGGTTTTTTGCAATCAGAACCTTGGTGAGGCCCTGCGCACTTAAAACATCGTGGTGCCGCGGTGCATTTTTCGGACCCGTGCCCGAAGCGGTTGCATCTGTAGCACATTCTGGGTCGATAATACTTGAAAGGTTCAATGCGCACCGTGCTCTTGATTATACTGCGGATGCTGCAAACGTCCTCCGGCTTCATACTGGCGCTGACAGTAATTGCATATCTGTCAGTGGGTTCTTCGGTGGTTTTGCCCAGGTTCCGGGCCCTTGTCACCGGGATGCCTGCGGCTATAAGGTCCTCGTTAATGTAGTCTAGGTCAGCCATGCGGTGTAGTCCTCGGACGAAGTATTGCCGGGTTTGCTCTTCTTTTGTAGCCCATGTACTTGTTTGGGGAGTTTTTTTACTCCTTTGGAATTTTTGATCGTAAAATTTGTATCCGCGCAGGCGGCTCTTATGGCTTCGTGAAATAGCCTGTAATTTGCTATTTCGTATTTAGCTATAATGGGAGGTAACTGTCGCCTTGGGGTGCCGGACTTGGATGCTTCCATCTCTGCTTCGGCGGTTTCAAGTTCTACGAGCGCGTCGTACCTGTTTGATAATGGGACGGCAGCGCTTTCCTGCTGCCTTTTTCGTTTTTTGATAGACTCTTCCACAGGTGTGAAGGCTTTGGTCTTTGTTAGTCCCCTGCTGGCGGTATGCACGGCGGTGGTGGCTCCGTTTGCGCGGTTTACTTCCTTGTCAAGTTCATTATTAAAATTGTTATGCTCACGGGTGGGTTGCCTGTCTTGTGAGGTCCTTAATTGGCCATCGTCAGAATGAGAGACGTTACCTTGGTCGGTTGAGTCGTTATTTTTACTAAAAGCTTGTCCAAAGAGGACTTGTCCTATGTTTGGAGGTATTGTCCCAGAGGCCTTTTTGGCCGGCGGAGACCTATTTAGCTGCATTATGGTCTGTTTTAGGGTACCTGGGGGGAGGGGAGTCCCCCGGCCTACCAACTGCCATCTAGCCCAAGTGACGAAAGTACGAGCGGGTGAAGGGTGGGGCCAAGTTAGCCACCCCCCGCGAGAAGAAAGTGAGCTCGCCCGTGCAATGGTTCCCCAGGTGCTCCGCTCGCAGCGAGGCGTGCGGTTTACCCCTGGGTGGAACCTGTGTTCGCTCGGAAAACCCTTGTTGCTCTGGGCCACAGCAAATTACTGTACTTCCTCCGCTTGGGGAAGTTTTCCGACACCAGCCAGAGCAACGAAAGAAGTAGGGGAGTAGTTAAATGAATGCCGCTAATGCCGTTAAGCATAAGCATAAGCCGAGAGCTCGATCGATTCCTTTCCGCTGCTCACTAACTCTGCTTTCTGCTTTTTCGCTTTTTCTGCCGCTTTGCTTTCTGCTTTTATCTGCTTTTCTATCCACTCCTGCCTTCCTAGTCTAACCGTTGTTCATCGCTGATTGGCTCGTTCGAGTTGCTATCCCTTTCTCTTTGGTGGTTGCTCCAACGTATTTTCCCTCCCTTTCACTATTCCGTTGGAAGAGTCGCTTCCATGTTGCGCTGATGTGCAAACCGTCGTCGCGGTTGAAATTGACTGGATGTTTTTTCGATTTCAATAGCTTCGCGAATTAACCTCGGAAAATATCGATCTTCTTTCGCTAGCAATTTCGTTTCCTCCAGCGTGATTTTATGTCCCGGGCCGGTTTATGTTCGGCTAAGAGGCAGCGAATGGATCGTCCTGTTTGTCCGACGTATACGTGTCCGCAGCTGCATGGAATCCTCCTTCAGATGTTAGCGGGTCGAATGCATCTTTCGGAGACGGAAGTTCTTCTTTTATTTTTGTTAGCGTGTTGAAACGGACGACGATATTTTCTTTTCGTAGAATCCTGGCTCCAGATGGAGTGTCCCAGGGTATAGAATATTCAGGAACGACCGAGAAGTCCCAAGGAATAGTCCTGCAGCTGGTGGTACTGCAATCCTCGTAAAGAATGACATCTCGGCAAACGAGGCACAAATTGACACCACCTCCGTCGAAGCCACAACCATCACCGTTGGAACCACGAAGGGGCGTGTTAGGATCGCATCCCTGTACCTCAGGCCGGCTGGCCGCTTCTCAGAGGAGGATATGACCAAAATATTTGACACTGATGACCCGGTCCTTGCAGCCGGAGATTACAACGCCCTTCATAGTTCCTGGAATTCCACTAGGAACAATCCTAATGGAGTAAAGTTACGGAATTGGGCCGATTCAAATAATGTAGCAGTGGCTGCACCAGCCCAGCCTACGAGGTTCCATCAAACTCTCGACATAGCGGTATATAAGGGAATAAACTCCTCTATTGTCCTATATACTGCAGCAGCTCTGAGCAGTGACCACAATCCTGTGCTCATCTACATCGGCGTTAAGCCAACGCTCCTCCCCCAACTACCGAGACTACGGTATGACCTCACGGATTGGACAAAATATTGGACAGCACTAGTTGATGCGCTACAAAACCTCAGCAAACTTGAGACATGCGATGAGGTAGACCAAATGTCTGAGGCACTCACAACACAAATGGTGAAAGCGCTGCATGCGGCCGCCCCACTAGTCCGCGCAAGACAACCGGATCATTTCCTGGCATTCATTGCAAGAAAAAACAAAGAACGGCGTAAATTCCAGAGGACAGGCGACCCAGAAGACTGGGGGCAAGTCCGCTGGATGGAGAAACAGCTAAAAGCGGACATTAAACGATACAGGTCAGAGGCTTGGGAAAAGTTTGCTTCCAGTCTCACTCAAAGGGACGGGTCTATATGGCGCACCGTCAAGCATCTCAGAAGGACAATAACTAGGGAACCCCCCTACGATCCTCCATGACGGAAGCAGTCACCCCGAGCGAGAAGGCCGAGATGCTGGCCGAGTATCTATAGCAAGCATTCACACCACTCCCAGCAGCAGCGGAGGGTAATCCCGAATAAGACACCACAGAGGAAGACGACGGACTCGAATCTCCAGCATGCACAGAGGAGGATCTCATCAAGGCACTGAAACAACTTAGAAAAACAAGGCACCAGGAGCCTATGGAATACCAAACGAAGCAATATCACAAATGCCGCGATATGCTGGTGATATAATGCTCGCCATCACAAACGCGGCCATGAATCTCGGGCACTTCCCAAGCAAGTGGAAAGAAGCAAGAATCATATACCTCCTGAAACCCCAAAAACCACCGACAAACCCCGGTAGATACAGGCCAGTCTCATTGCTGCCGGGACTTTCGAAACTGCTGGAAAGAATTATACTCCCCCACATCAAGCACCACGCTTATAGCAAGGGCATCATCCCTCCCGAGCAATTTGGGTTCCGGGAAGAACATGCCACCACCCACCAACTTGTGAGGGTCATCGATTTCGTGACCAAAGGTTTTAATAGGAAAGCGCAGTCGGTAGCGGCCTTGTTAGACCTGGAAAAAGCCTTTGACAAGGTCTGGCACCGAGGACTCCTGCATAAACTTAAACTACAAGGCTTCCCGGCATGGCTGAGGAAACTCACCAGGTCATGCCTACATGACCGAGCATTGCATGTCAGTTGGAACCACGCAACATAACGGCAGAAGCAAATCCGAGCAGGCATACCCCAAGGCTCCGTCCTAGGACCCCTGCTCTTTAACCTATATACGGCGGACCTGCCAACAGAGCACGGGCATAACACCATTGTGGGCATCTTCGCGGACGATGTCGCGGTCATTGCAAGATCTACAAAACCAGAAATGGCAAAGCGATACGCACAAAGAGCCATAGATCAGCTAACTGAGTGGGTATAGGAAATGGAGGCTGGGCGTAAACTCCGGGAAGAATGAAGCAATCCTCTTTACGAGGAAAATAAAACCTCCTCTAATAAGCCAATTAGAGGTGAACGGCACTGCTGTGCCTTGGATGAATGAAGTCAACAACTTGGGTGTGACCCTGGACAGTAGGCTAAATTTCAACACCCATGTGCTGCGCCAGGTGAAAAGGGTATCACTGCAAAAATTGCGCTGGCTCCAATACTGAGAACGCCTTCAATAAAACCCGAAACAAAGGCTAACTTGTACAAGACTTGCATAAGACCCGTCCTTACCTACGCCTCGCCTGCTTGGTCCGGGAGGGCCACCAACGCCTCCAAGCTGGAAGACCTACAAAACGGCTGCCTTCGCTGGGCACTAAGGCCGCCACTCGGCACGCCAAGCGCCGATATTAGGGAAACACTTGGCTTCCCCACAATTAGGGATCTTATGATTGCCCAAAGCAAAACCTTTTATGACCAGCTGCACTCCGCCTGCAGCAAATTGCAAAATATATCCACCTCTGCCAAACCGTGGGACGTCCACAAGCGCCCACGGGCCGGAACCGACAGAGAAGAGGACCTCCCCGTCCCAAAAAGGAGGAGGACCTAGATGGGCGACGGAAGGCTCGCACATACCCCGCCGGATCGGATACCCCCCGGAATCAAAACATACTTAACGAGCGCTGAAAGCCACCCGGCAACACAGTGCTAAGTCCCGCGTAAAACACGGGCACTCATGACAGCAGTGTCGATCTCATTTCATCTCCTGAAGATGCAGACTGCAATGTCTGCGAAACGTCGAGAGCCAGAAATGCCGCCAACGCAGCTAAACCCGAAAACCTCCACCAGCATTCAGCAACGCTGCGAAAGCCTTCAACTCAAATTGATATCTGCGTATGTTTCGTAGACCAACAGAAGGCCTTTGATAGAGTAAATTGGGTAATGTCGATGAAAATATTTTAAAAAATATATAGGTGTAGACTGGAAAGACAGGAGACTGATCAAAAATCTATACGTAAATCAAGTTGTAAAGGTCAGGTTGGAGAGTGCGGACACCTGCAAAGTAAATAACTGTAGAGAAGTAAGAACGGGCTGCTGCCTATCGCCGACACTATTCAATAAATATGGAGAATGTATAATGCAAGAAGCTTTAGAAGGCACAGGAGATTTCAAAAATTGGAGGAAGGATTATAAGAACAGTAAAATACGCGTCCTCTCCGTCCATCTATCTCTCCCTTCCTCTCACTATTCCTCTCCCTCGCCCTCCCTCTCTGCCTCCCTCCCTCTCTCCCTCCCTCTATCCCTCTCTCTCTCACCCACTCCCTCACTATCTCCCTCTCTTCCTCACTCCATTCCTCTCTTTCTCACTCCCTCACTGTATCCCTCCATCCCTTTTTTGTATTATCATATTTACACTATCTAGGGTTTTCGCAGGTTTTTCACACCCCCCTTAGTGGGTGTTTTCCTGCGTGGGTTTTACTAGGGAGGACATACCTGTTTTTCCCTAGGTTTTCCCCACAAACACAAATCTGTATTCAATTTTGTCATTTTACTTTGTATGATTTAGGTACATAATGTTTATATAATGTATTTTGTTATGCCTTATTCTATACGTTTTCTTGTATTAATTATACTGACGAAGGGTTAAATGTAAGAATGGACCTTATGGTCTAAATTTCGCCCGAATAAAGACGATTATCTATCTCTCTATCTATCACTTCAACCCTCACTCTGTCCCTCTCTCTCTCTCTCTCTTCCTTCCTCCCTATCTCCCTCACTCCCCTTCCCTGCATCTCTTCCTCTTTGACTCTCACTCCCTGCCTCTATCCTTCCCTCCTGTCATATATGCCTAAATCCCTCTCTCCCTCCTCCCTCCCTCACTGCCTACCTCCCTCTCTCCTGAGCTCCCTCTCTCCATCCCTCTCTCCCTGTAAGAATGGACCTTATGGTCTAAATTTCTCCCGAATAAAGAATATCTATCTATATCTATCTATCCCTCGTCTCTCCCACTCTCCCTCTATCTCTATCCTCCTTTTCTCCATCTCTCTATCCGTCCCTCTCTTCCTCCCTCCAGCGCTCTCTCCCTCACCGTCTTCCTCCCTATTAAGTGGGAAAAAACTGACGCCTGGCGAATCCGTCGTATTTCAGAGCTCGCCGTGGGTGGTTGGACGTGGGAACCATTCTTTACCTCCCTCTCGCCCTACTCCTCCCCTTTTCTTCTCCCACGTCCGCCTTTCCTCGTCTCCATAGTAACGGGGTCGACGGATTCCCTCAGCGATGAAGACGTTCCTATGCGAGCGAGAGGTCCTCGAAAAAACGCCACAATGGGTGCTGCGTAATGCGGGAAGCGAGGCTCTGGAGCGATCATTGGGAAGTTCCATTCTACCGCAGGTGGTGCGACTATACAAAAAAATGGACCTCCCTTTTGTGGAAGTTTAAGCGCGCGAAAACATTAAGAGCGGGAAGAATCGAGAGGGAGAAGAAATGCTTGGAAGAGCCATGGAATAACTTTTGTATGGTTTTGGAGAAAAACATAAAGCTTTATTCGTAAGAAATCGCAAGAAATGGGCATTAATTATCTTTGATAATGATGATGATCATGGTCGATTTCTTTTATCATTATAACGAGATGCGAAAAACGTTTTTAAAAACTCTCCGAACCAAAATACATCTTTATCATTTTATGCGGTAATAATTCTTCGAGTTGTTCGGCATATAAAGTTTTAATTATAAAAAGAGATGAGAATGTATACTCAAATGAAGTCAAACGTGACAGTCAATTTATCGCAAATATGTATTAATTTCGTCTGTTGGTACGGGTTTTGTTATTCTACGTGAAGAAACTATTCTTTTTCAGAGTTGTGTGGAAATATTTTGGCCACACTGATGACACACGATATTTGGAAAAGGCGTTAGAGACATTTTTTTTATTCGGAAGATCGTCTAAATGCCGTAAATTTGGCTGAAAATCATTCTTCATCGTGGATCGGTCAACCGTTTTCTCTCTTTACGGATGTCACAACGAGAGGCGAGACCAAAGTCCATTCCGAAGCAAACAGCGGGTCTAGAAACACGTGTCCGAAATGTTTGCGTTATGAGGCGAATGAAACGAATGTTTGAGGCAAGCGAAACCAATCGGGGGAGGGTTAAAAGGGTGGGACGTGGCCTTCCGCCCTAGCCTCCACAATTTTGAGAAAACACTTGGCGTCCTTCGGCTCGAAGGATGACCCTTAAAGGGGCGACCGCCCATTAAAAAAAAAGAAAGCTCTCGACCTTCGATAGCACTTGTCCCTCGATCCATCCCTCACGACCCTTATTCTCGGACGACACCCTCACTCCCGCCGATCGTCATTTTTATGCTCTCCGGAATCACATGGATCCTGTGCCGCACATGTGTCGGGACGTTTTTACGAGACCGTAGCTATCCGACCGCTCAAAGGGTCGAATGAGGGTAAATAGGGGGTGGTTTTTTGGGGTGATGGGCGAGGCGAGGGTGAAAATAGAGAGGACCGCTTTAAAGAGCGTGGAATGATGTACGCATGTGAGGGAGTTTGTGTTTGGTCATCCATGGTGTCGAACGTTTAGAAAGAATTTGTCCAGCGAGGCCTGGAACCGAGAAAATGTTTTATCTCCGAGAGAAACTGTCAATGTCGATTTTTAACGTTAAGCTAGGACTTGGGGATTGATATTGCCAGCGACCCCAAAAACAAAAATACCATGAAATAGAATGCGAAGAAATATTTACTTTGAAAGGAAAAAATTATAATCAGAATTCGTAATAAGATATTTATAAAATAATAGTGAATGCGATGAAACGTGAAGATGATAATGCGATGAGATTTATTTTCCATAAACGAAAAACTTATGACATCACTCCCACATGTTAAAAAAACTTTGATCATAAACAAAAATAAATTTCTGTCACGATTTTCTCTGAAGCTTGAGGCTGCTCATACATTTACTCCGCGAATCGCTTTACAGAGATATCAATGGGCGACTTAAAGCCAAACCGTCTTGGAAAATTAATTTTTTAAGTTTTCTTTGATGCAGCATAAAATTACAGTTGTAGCTGATACTACTTGCAATCGATTATAAGTTTAATCAATAATTATAGTTATCTTCGACCAAATGAAACAATAAACCGTAAGCGCATAAAAATTCAAAGTAGCCGTCATCAGTGACAATTCTCTGAGGGCGAATCAAACAACTTCATGGCTGTCCAATTTATCTATATGATTGATTTTGCCGCAAATAACGTTTAATCTAACAATAAGCCATTTTTAAATTATTCAAGTTTTTTACGTTATTATCATAAGAAAAAGGAAAAAATGACTCAACACAATGTAAGCTCAAAAGACATCCTAAGCCCCTTCGGAATGTATACGCTATCGCCAAGTCCGACTTTAAAAGTTTCAGCTTACATCTCAGAAGTACCTTTGTCAGTTATCGTGAAAAGACAGAACGATTAGGTATGGAGCCATCATGGTTATTATTTAAGGTTATACTAGGAAAAGGTATCAATAGATTTATCCCCAGTAAGTTAAAATCTGATAGGAAAGAACTTCGTTGGTTTAATAAGGAAGTCAGGATTGCCTTAAGACGACAGAGGCGTAGACACGCAAAATTGAAAAACATACCTACCACCGCTTCCAATGAGTATCGCACAGCATATAGTCCATGAGTATAACAGTGTCCGCGTATTATCGAGAAAAACCATGCGTAACGCATTTAACACCTTCCGGAATGAGGTATTAAATACAAAATTGAAGGAGAATCCAAAAGCGTCCTGGTCCTATGTAAGAGAAGTCAAGGGAGGGGGTCCTTCAATACTCTCCCTGCGATGTGATTCCGGAGACATCCTTCACGATGGGGAGGATAAAGCTAATCTACTAAACGTTTACTTCGCGAAGGCGTTCACGGCAGGTGGAGATAGACTTGAAGATAATCTTATTCCCGATGGATGTACTCGGATGGATAATATTAAAATCTCTGAGGCAGGAATAGCGAAGCAACTGGGTGCGAAAAAGCTCAACAAAAACCCAGGACCAGAAGGATTTCCAGCGCGTGTATTAAAAGAACTAGCAGAAGAAATAGCTCCCTTCCTTCGGATAGTAGTCGAAAAATTCCTTACCCTCTGTGAGGTTCCTGATGATTGGAGACTAGCACACGTCACAACCATTCACAAGGGAGGTGACAAAGAAAACCCCGAAAATTATAGGCCGATTTCTCTAACATCATTATCATGTAAGATTTTGGAGCACATTATTGTTAGCAACACAATGCGTTATCTCGAGAGTAGATCGCTGTTACTCAGCTGTCGACATGGCTTCAGAAAAGGTAGATCCTGTGACACCCAACTCGGTCTGTTTGTGAATGATGTTTTATCATGCGGCGAAAATAATAAACAGGTCGATGCAGTGTTCCTTGATTTTAGAAAAGCTTTTGACAAGGTTCCCCACCGTAAGTTGTTATTAAAATTGGGAAATCTTGGCGTTAATGTTAAAGTCATTAACTGGGTTCGCGCTGTCCTTTGGAATAGAAAACAAAAAGTAGTCATCGATGGTAAGTCCTCGAGTGTGGCAGATGTAGTCTCCGGAGTGCCGCAGGGTAGTGTGATCGGACCTATGCTTTTCTTGCTTTATATAAACGACATCAGCTCAGTTGTGAAAAGTAATATCAGGCTTTTTGCAGATGACACCGTAGTCTATAGAGAAATTAGTGGTCCTAGCGACCATCGTCAGCTTCAGGATGATCTGGATGCGTTATCTGTTTGGTGCAAGGAATGGCAGCTAGAAATCAATCAGAAAAAGAGTAACGTTCTAAACTTTTGGAAATCTAGAAGCCCATCGTTCGTGTTTACCTACTCGATAGATGGTGAGAGCATTCCTGTTTCGGAATCCGTGAAATACCTCGGGGTAACCTTGAATCGTGACCTGTCTTGGGACACCCACATAAGACGAGTGATAGGTGCGTCAAATAAGAAGTTGGCTTCTGTGCGTAGGATAGTCAGGAAAAGCACGGAAAAGGTGAGAGAATCCAGTTATTTATCCTTTGTTAGACCTCAAATGGAATACGCAGCAGCGGTTTGGGATCCATATCAGAGGGGACTCATAAAGGATTTAGAAAAAATACAGCGGCGAGCAGCTAGATTCGTGAAAAAGAATTACGATAAAAAAACAGAGCGTTACGTTACTCATTGAAGAGTTGAGTTGGCCATCGTTGAAAGATCGTAGATTACAGGCAAGCTTAAACTTCTAGATAAATATAGGTCGGAGATATTCGTAAATGAAATGAAGGATATTATTCGACAACCAACGTATATCGGACGGAGGGATAATGAGGACAAGATTCGCGAAATAGATAGTAGGACGGAGAGGTATAAGGAGTCATTTTTCCCTAGGACAATACGTGACCACAATAGATAAGTGAATAATAATTAGTAAGGAACTTGGTGCGCGGCACCCCCTGCCATCCACCGTCAAGGTGACTTGCAGGGTAATATGTAGATGTAGATCATCCGGTCCCCAACGTACGGAGAGTCTCACTAAGCTGGAAACGGAATTTAAAAGTTTTCGCGATCAGCTTATGAAGGAGATTTCGTCCATAAAATCTAATGTCAGCTAGATGGAGGATCGCCTTATAAACTTGGACGAGAGGCTTGTCGACCTGAAGCAATACAGCCGCCGAAACTGTCTTCTCATTCATGGAATCCCCGAAAAGGATGGAGAAAACGGACTGGCAGTCATTGGTGATTTTCTTAAATCCACCTTAAAAGTAAGTGTAAGTCCGGTCATGATGTCCCGTGCCCACCGTATCGGGAAGAAGAACTTTTCCAGGCCTCGACCCATGATTGTGAGGTTCATCAGTTATCAAGATAGGGATAACGTATGGCGAAATAAAAAATCTCTTAAAAGCTCCGGTTTTACGATCACCGAGTCTCTCACCACCACCAGACTCCAACTTCTCATCGAAGCAAAAAAAATAACTGGCTTCGGTAATGTGTGGACGCACGATGGCAAAGTTGTCATACTGCGGCAAATTGGCGTCCTCGCATTAATCTCCAACCTGAGAGAGCTGCATGCACTCCAACTTCCTTCAACCGCACTCGGGAAATCCACAACTATGTAGGAGGATGGCTTTCTTTGATTAACGTGCGTTTGAGCGTTCTCGCTACATTTGTCCGTTGTTGAATAACTCTCCTGCCAGTGCGTAGTGTAGCGCGTAGGGTGTTTGAGCATTCTAGGGCTTTTTTAGGTTAGATTTAAGCAATTGTAATTTTTCAGCAAGCGTTGAGATGCATGTCAATAGTAGATCAGATGGTAGGTTAGGATGTAGGCAGCTTATAGGTACGGGATTAATTGAGAGCACAATAGAGGAAAATTTAAGAAATCCGTGCGGTAACAGAATTATCGAAGGTATGGGGATAAACGATTTTCCATGCAACAGTTCCGTAGATAATGCGTGCGACCTTAATAGCGCTATAAACCCGACGTTAAGTAACAGTAGAATACATTCCAAGCGTAGAAATAGTCGACATAGTAGGAAGGATAAGGAAGCAGTAAATAATCATAATAATTATAATATTAATAATAATAACAATAACCCGTGGGGGTTTTCTGTCCCCTATCGGGCGCGTCCCCAGGTGGCGGATAGGGGAATGCCCGGCAGATATGCAGGGTAGGTGGGAAATAAAATACCACCCATGGACCAAAACAGAATAAAATCCAGGTGCGTATGTTCCCAAAGTGGGCGGCATCCTGGTAAGAGGCTGAGGGAGGGCAATACCCCATTATCACACTAGGGGGAGGCCTCTTAAGCTGGAGAATTCCATGGCAGGGGATTCCCCTAGGACGACGGCGGAAGAACTTTAGAAGTCAACGGCGGCGCCCATAGCCCGAGTAAGCAGGGTTACTGCCATCATACCTGGCCGTAGGTTAAAAAGGCAACCCATTTTTTAGAAAATGGAGAGTAGAAAAAGGAGTTCAGCCTCGGATAAAAAGCCGCTGCCTGGGGATCGCCAGGGCACCTCTGGAGCTACCGCTGGGGGTGACAGTATGCGAGCCGGTAGTGGTCGTGTGTCGACTAGGAGGACATCGATCGGGTCACCCGAAAAAGCAACAGCCAAATCCAATGGATGCAATAACCCAACACCGTCAAGTAATATTGCACAAGCTGAATGTGTTTCTCAGGGGGGCAACCCACTTTTAACTGAGACCACACAAGCAGGCCGGAGAGGTGTACGCATGAAATGGACAGCTGAAGTTAACACCTTTATCATGCGCACGTATTACAGAATTACAAAATTAGAATCCGATATGACAGCCTACAGAGATCAACTCCATACCGCATTTACAAATCAATACCCAAACATACCTGTAACAGTTCAACGTATATCAGACCAACGCAGAGCAATAATAAGAAATAATCTAGTATCTCCTGAAACATTGAACCAACTAAAACACGAAATAGGCCAAGAATTAGAAGCAGATATGAGAGTTATATTAACCAATATGCCTATAAATAATGACAAACCTACAAATTTACCAAATGAAACAGAACGCAATTTAAATATTATAACAAAAGAAAGTCCAACATCAAATGGTAAGAATTTCATTAATGAAAACACTGCAATACAAAATAGTGGCAAACCTAAAAATAGTAATAAATTAACTAATGAAATTTCTACCCCTGATAGTAACAACCATAATATTGAAGTAAATGCCGATGCTGACTTGATTGAAAATGTAAGAGAAACTTTCAACATTGCACTTATAGAATACACAGGTACAGACCCCACAAAAAGAGCTTACATACCAAAACAACACACTTCAGTAAAACTATCTAAAATAATTCTCATATTAAATGACGTAATAATGCCTGAACACATAGAAAATATAGAAACATTTGAAGAAATCCACACATTAATATACTGCGCTGCACTCACTGCGGCTAAATGCAATGGCTCAAAAATTGTTATACAAAATGACTGTGATAAATCAGACAGAAAACAAGTACCATACATCCCAAATTGGAAAAAGAGACTGTTAAACAAAATAGAAAGTATAAGAGTTGAAATTGCACGTCTAATAGAATACTCAAAAGGTAACCCTAGCAAAAAATTAGAAGGTAAAGCTAAAATGGTAGTTAAAAAATATCAAATGCACACGAAACATGACAACCCGAACGAACACATGATAGAATTCATAGATACTCTCAAACAAAAACTTGCGGCATACAAAGCTAGACTAAACAGATATAACAAGTGCACTAGACGCAAACAGCAGAACACACAATTTAAAAATAATGAGAGAGGGTTTTATAGAGTGTTAAAATCAACTGGTGACAAACAGTCACAAAGCACTCAACTGCCAACGAAAGATGTCATAGAAGATTTTTGGTCTCAAATATGGTCAAATACTGAAATACACAACGCTGAAGCACATTGGATACAGACAGAAATAGAACAATTTCATAACATTCATAGTATGCCGGCCCCCTACATATCACTAGATCTATTACAAACCATCATCCGGAAGACACATAACTGGAAATGCACTGGCAGTGACAACATTCACAACTACTGGTAAAAAAGATTTACATGCACACACACACACATTTATTAACCCAAATAAATAAATTCATTGAAGACCCCGACCAAGTACCTTGATTTCTAATGGAAGGCAAAACATATCTTCTCCCAAAAAGTAAGAATAATAATGACCCATCTAACTACCGTCCTATAACCTGCTTACAAACCATTTATAAAATTATTACATCATGTATAACACATCTAATTAACTCTCACTTAGACAATGAAAACATTCTCACTGAAGAACAAAAAGGCTGTCGCAAAGGTATGAAAGGCTGTAAAGAACAATTGATAATTGACTCAATAATACTCAAGCAAGCACAAAGACACAAGAAAAATCTCTCATGCTGCTACATAGATTATCGCAAGGCCTTTGATTCAGTCCCCCACTCTTGGTTAATAGAAGTACTAAAAATATACAGACTAAACACGATCTTAGTTAATTTCCTGGAGAAAGCCATGCGGCAATGGCACACAATAGTTAATCTTATTGATAACAAAACAAATGTTTGTACAAAGGAAATAAAAATAAACAGAGGTATATTTCAGGGTGATTCCTTAAGCCCAGTATGGTTTTGTCTTGCTTTAAATCCACTCTCAAATATGTTAAACAGAACGAACACGGGATATTTAATAAAAAATAATCAGTCAAAACATATAATATCACACCTACTGTACATGGATGATTTAAAACTTTATGCATCAACACATCTAAAACTTAGTGAATTAATAAAACTAGTAGAGAAATTTTCGACAGATATTAAAATGGAATTTGGACTGAATAAATGTAGAACGCTAAACATAAAAAGGAGGAATAGAACCCTTAGGATTCGAAACAGAAAACCAGGGAATAATAGAACCTATGGATGAATTAGAAATGTACAAGTATTTAAGATACGAACAGTCAAAGAAAATAAACCATACTGATATTATGAAAAATCTGACAATAGAATTTACCAATAGACTTAAAAAGATACTCCACACAGAATTAAATAGTAAAAATATGACAAAAGCTATTAATACTTTTGCCATTCCGGTTTTAACATATTCATTCGGTATAATAACTTGGACAGACACAGATATTGAAAACTTACAACGAAAAATAAGAACCGAATTGACAAAGTGCAGAAAGCACCACCCGTACTCAAGTATTTACAGATTGACACTACCACGCACAGAAGGAGGCAGAGGTATAATAGACAAAAAACTTACATAATAACCAAATCAAACTTCTAAGGAAATACTTTCATGGGCGTCAAGATTCCCCTCTTCACATAAATATTTGTAAATCAGATAATAAATATACACCTTTGAATCTAACTGATACAGTAACACAAGGTCATGAAGAACCGCAAACAATAGCAGAGAAAATTGATAGGTGGAAACGCATGACCCTCCACGGGAGACACCCCCAAGATTTGAACCGATCTGATGTCGACAAAGAAGCGTCGAACACCTGGCTCAAACACGGAGATCTCTTCCCAGAAACAGAGGGATTCATGCTAGCCATACAAGATCAAGTGATAAATACAAATAACTACCAGAAGTACATAATAAAGAATAGACAAATTCAAGATGACAGATGCCGAAAATGTAGAGAACACCCGGAAACTATACAGCACATTACAGGAGCATGCATCAAACTAACACAGACTGACTATTTACACCGTCACAATCAAGTCGCAAATATTATACATCAAAAACTGGCTGTAAAGCATAAATTAATAGAAGACAACACGCCCTACTATAAATACAAACCTAAACCAGTTTTGGAATCTGATGCATTTACGTTATATTATGACCGCTCAATAATCACGGACAAAACTATACACAGCAATAGACCGGACATAGTCTTGCAGGACAAGGTAGCCAAAACCACTTATCTAATAGACATAGCTATCCCAAATACACAGAATCTTCAGAAAACCATAGTAAAAAAGCACCACAAATATATAGAACTAAAAGAAGAAATTAAACGAATGTGGAACATGAATACTGTACACATTGTCCCAATAGTTTTATCGACCACAGGAATTATCCCTACAGACTTACACAACAGTATAAAAATAATAGATTTACCTAAATTGCAATATACCCTCCTACAAAAAGCTGTCATACTAAATACAACGAGAATAGTACGTCAATTTTTAAGTTTCGAGTAATGAGAGTGCTTGGCAAAGCCCGTACCTCATTAAAATAACTGGCTCAAAAGCTGTAAAATACAAAGGTATAACAATAATAATAGCTCAGTAGAGCGCGAGGAATCGTTACGTAGTCATAGCGAAAAACTAAAAATCATTAATTGTCGTGGCATTCGCAGGAAGGAGGCCAAACTTGAACATCTTATTCGTAGTCTGCGTGCTGATGTAGTTATAGGCACAGAAAGTTGGCTTACTGCAGACATAGCCAGTCAGGAGATCTTTCCTCGTGACTATAGCGTCTTCAGAAAAGATCGATGTATCCGGTCGGGAGGTGGAGTCTTTATAGCAGTTAGCAATAAATACAAATGTTACCCAATACAGATTAACGACGACGAAGTCGAAAGTGTTTGGTGTCGTGTGAAAGGAAGCGACTCAAAAACTATACATATATGCTCTTTTTATAGACCCCCAAATGCGAGCGTGGAAACTATTCATTCTCTGGAGAAACAAGTGGCGACGCTAAATTCGTCTAATAATGATAAAGCCATTATAATCGGGGGCGATTTCAATAATCTTCCGTCAATTGATTGGAGCCATAATTGCTTTTATCCCGGAGGTAGAGAGCGTGAATCGTGCGAGGCATTACTAGAAACTTTCGGTAAGCACTCATTGTGTCAGTTAGTGAGATTTCCCACGAGATTTAATAATATATTAGATTTATTTGTTACTAATCTTCCTGAGCGTATGAATAGAGTATCTGATGCTGAGGGAATAAGCAATCACAAGGCAGTGTACGTGGAATTTCAGTTAATTATTGAGAAACAGGTTAAGGCCAAAAGAAAACTTTATGTATTCGCCAAAGCCGATTTCACAAGATTTAGGTCTTTTCTGCGAAATAAATATACTAATTTCTGCAATTTAACCGATAGTGCAGACGCGGAGGAATCCTGGTGCATGTTCAGAGATATGATGCGAGAGTGTACAGATAAATTTATTCCGAGCAAACTGAAGCGTGATAGTGCAGAGCCTAGATGGTACAATCAGGAAGTAAGAAGCGCTCTCCGACGTCAAAGAAAACTCCACTCTCGCGTAAATAACACATCCTCAACAGCTACGGTCGAACAGATTCCAATAATAAGGCATCAATACAAGGAGGCGCGCTCCATAGCCAGAGTAGCAATGCGTAATGCGTTTAACAATTATAAAAAGAAGGTTTTACAGGAAAACTTGAAAGAGAACCCAAAAGCATTTTGGTCTTACGTCAGGGAAGTTCAAGGTAGGGGCCCCACTATTGCGTCACTGCGGTCGGAAACGGGAAACGTAGTTCACGATAGTATGGATAAAGCAAACCTATTAAATCATCACTTTCAGAAAGCTTTTACTCGTGATGACGATGAATGTGAAACCCCTATTCCTATGCGTCAGGGCGATTCGATGGAAGATTTGGTATTTTCGGAAAATGGCATCGCGCTCCAACTTCATTCAATTAAGCCAAATAAATCTCCTGGACGGGAGGAGATTCCCGCGCGTGTAATGAAAGAATTAGCTGCTGAAATCGCGCCGTATTTGAAAATTATATTCGAGAAATCCATTAGAGAAGGAGTAGTACCTAAAGATTGGAAGGTGGCACACGTTACGCCCATCCATAAGGGTGGCGACAGAGAGAACCCCAAAAATTATAGGCCAATACCCCTTACTTCATTATCGTGCAGGATACTTGAGCACATAGTCTTTAGCTTTGTAATGCGCTACCTAGATAGTCATTCATTGCTTAGCGGACGCCAACACGGATTCCGGAGAGGTAGATCATGCGAAACGCAGCTCGGTCTTTCCGTGGACTATTTGTTGCGATGCGGAGAGAAAAATACTCAGGTCGATGCCATATTCATTGATTTCAGGAAGGCGTTCGATAAAGTATCTCATAGGAAATTAATTGCGAAGTTAGGACAATGTGGTATCAATCCAAAAGTTGTCAGTTGGGTGAGAGACTTCCTCTCGAATAGGGAACAAATAGTTGTCATCGATGGGAAATACTCGTTCCCCGTTAAAGTTGCTTCGGGTGTTCCTCAGGGAAGTGTATTGGGCCCTCTGCTCTTCTTAATCTATGTAAATGATATTTGCTCGATTGTTCGTAGTATAATTAGGCTTTTCGTCGATGATACTGTTCTATATAAAGAAATAAAAAACCAGGAGGATCATCAGTCACTGCGTAAAGACTTAAGAGCCATTTCAGCGTGGTGCTAAGAATGGCAAATCGAAATTAATTATACTAAATGTGCCGCAGTCACGTTCTGGAAAAGTAAGAACAAAGATTTAGGTTTCGAGTATAAGATAGATGAAATGAGCATTCGACAAGCTGAGTATGTAAAATATTTAGGAGTAACCATTTTTCGAGATCTTTCGTGGGACACGCACATTCGTCGAGTTATAGGCGCGGCCAACAAGAAACTGGCATTCATGGGTAGAATAGTAAGGAACGCTACTGAGAAAGTACGTGAAACATGCTACTTATCACTGGTAAGACCGCAATTGGAATACACAGCGAGCATATGGGATCCGTACGAGAAGGAACACGTAATTCAACTAGAAAGAGTACAGCGCAAAGCAGCCAGATTTGTAAAACAAAAGTACGAACAGAAGGAAAGCGTCACCTCTTTACTGAGCGATTTGAACTTGGTATCATTGGAGGATCGTAGATTGAACTCAAGGTTGAGACTTCTGGAGAAATATGGATCGGAATGTCTAAAAGAGGAGGTTGTAGGAATAATTGAAGCACCAACGTATATTAGTAGAAATGATCGAGACGATAAAATACGTGTGATCGATTGTAGGACGGAGCGTTATCTAGGCTCGTTCTTTCTGAGGACAATACGAGATCACAATAGGAAATTTCGAATTGCGTTAGACAATCTTTAGGTAGTATTTGGTGCATTGCACCCCCTGCCACCCACCAACTTGGTGAATTGCAGGGTAACTTGTAGATGTAGATACCTACTCTTCAAATCGACCTCTGCCTGCCATCCCCGTTCTCGTGACGCCTGAAATCCCCGTTCCCGTGTCGCCTGTCATCCCCGTTCCCGTGGCGCCCGTCGTCCCTGTTCCCGTGTCGCCTGCCATCCCCGTTCCCGTGACGCCTGCCATCCCCGTTCCCGTGACGCCTGCCACCCCCGTTCCCGTGACGCCTGCCATCCCCGTTTCCGTGACGCCTGCCATCCCCTCCCCATAGTGTCCACGTCACAAATTTTTAAATGTAATTCCCTCTCCCTAGTGCTCATTCCCAAGTGGTTCCGGTGCATCAAATTTCCCCTTATTCGGTTTCTCTCTTAGTTTTCTGTGTTTATTTTAGTGTTGTCCACTGTTTTAGTGCTCCTTTTCCCGTGCCGAAGTGCCCTTAGTGTTGGCGTAAATCCTATTTAGTGGTTTTCATTGTTTCCCGGTGTGCTTCTCATTTCCTCCAACCAGTGTCAAGTGCAATCCCCTTGCACCCCCCTTAATCAACCGTAGCGTCCACTTCCATTTCAGTGCTCTTTATCCGATTAAGTTTAGTAGTCATTAATTCCTACCAAGTGTTCTCCT
The DNA here is from genome assembly GCA_028673005.1 of Tanypteryx hageni. NCBI lineage: Eukaryota > Metazoa > Arthropoda > Insecta > Odonata > Petaluridae > Tanypteryx > Tanypteryx hageni. The sequence goes on from CM054115.1 coordinate 95,205,693, forward strand.
CTAATGCTTTATTTCATCTCTGCCTCTATTTTGTTCTACCAGTGCTACTTTAGTGTTGTGTCTCATTTATTATTTCTTAATAATTAATTGGTATTCTTATTATTGTTACTTAGTCATTGGCGTATACTGTAGCATTACTTTTCCGGTATGTGTTATTTTTCCCGTGTGCATTAATCAATTTATTGTAGCCCTTCTCAACCACTTCCTTACCTGATTCATCCTCTACATTTTGCCGCTTACTCAACTACCCGCAAAATGTCTGTCATTGAGCCTTCCACCAAAGCTTCTCTTCAGCCTAATTCTACTCTCAACACAAATGCACCTGCTTTCGTCCCGTCACACTGCAGGGTGCCATACCTAAACCCTAACGCCCCTGAATTTTTCCCACTGGTCAGACCAACCATCCACAGACGAACTCATTATCACACTCCTCATCTTACCACCAATCGTCCGCCCCATCCCATAATGGGTTTCCCAGACCCATCCCAGTTCCAACACATTGTCTTCTTACAGAAGAACTTAAACCTTTTCCTCGATCCTTCCAACTTATCTATCTTAACGCCCAAATCCTTGTCCCTCACTTTGACGAACTGCGTTCATTACTCCCGCCCAACGATCTACATGCTATTACCATTTCCGAAACGTGGCTGAAACCCGCCATCTCGAGCTCTTCTGTTGAAATACCTGGCTATAACTTGTTTCGCAATGATAGGATAGGGAAAGGAGGAGGGGGAGTAGGAATCTACGTCCGTAAAGACCTTGCTTGTAAAGTAATCGCCACCAGCGACGCACAATACTCCCGCAGAACTGAATATCTCTTCCTTGAAGTAGTCGTTAATTAAAAAAAAATTATTGTTAGGAATCGTTTATCGTCCTCCAAAAATTGGTTATCTATCTGACATTGACGAGATCATTGCCAACTTAAGACACGATTATGAGCACTTAATCATATTTGGTGACTTTAATGCAAATTTTGCCTCAAGCTCCTCCGATGCCGTCTTTTTTAAAAATTCTTTTACATCGCACAACCTCAGCATACTACCTTTAAAACCCACAAATAACTCTAAAAATTCTTCCACTTGGATTGACATATTAGTTACTGCTAAGCCAGATAAAGTTTGCTCACATGGTCAACTACCTGTCCCGGGAATTTTCTCCCATGACTTAATTTTTCTAGCCTACTCCCTAAACTCTCCAAAATTTAAGCAGAAATTCATCTCCCAGCGGCCGATTTATATCTATTGATGGCTAGACGCGATTCAATTTTTCGTCTCTTCAAATCAAATAAATGCCCAAATACGTTTAATACCTACAAAAATATTAGAAACAAAATCAAGCAACAGATTAGAAATGCCAAAATAAAATTCGCTTATTCTATATCCGGCTCCAATGTAACAACATCCGCCTTATGGAACAATCTGCGACACCTTGGAATTGGCAAGTCCAAGGATTCTTCCTTACCTTCAAACATATCACTAGATTCTCTTAACGAGAGCTTCTCGACGAATCCAACAACAATCGACATAGAACGAAAACTGCAAAAGCGAACGAGTCATCCGGTTCTCCACAATTCCACTTTAAAGCTGTTTCGCAATTTAACGTACTTTCAGCAATACGCAGCATCAAAACTACAGCCCAGGGTGCTGATGGTATTTCTATAATTATCATAAACAAATTAACACATCTATTACTCTCCGTACTCTAACATTTTCAGCCACTCCCTATTACAGGGAAAATTCCCATCGCAGTGGAAACACGCGTTAGTCCGCCCAATCCCTAAGAAATCTCTCACCGCAAACAATGACTATCGACCGATTAGCTTTCTTCCCACTTTACCAAAAGCTCTGGAGCGACTTGCACATGAACAGGTAGCAGATTTTCTCAACGTTAATCATCTACTTGACCCCCATCAATCTGGCTTTCGGAAGTCACATAGCACCACCACCGCGCTAATTAAAATCACTGATAATATACGCAGACACATGGATGACAGAAAACTCACAGTACTAGTGTTGCTTGATTTTAGTAAAGCGTTTGACTCAGTAGATAAAGACATACTCCAAATCTACTTAGACACCAAACCCAATAATTTATCTCTTTCCATAGCCAACATAAATCATGACCTGGCCCAACTTCAAGAATGGAGCTATGATAATCTTCTCACCATAAACCCCTTGAAATCTCAAGCCATTTTAATCGGTTATCCGAAACTACTGGCATCTATAAACCTTGCGGAATCAGTTCCTCTGTCTTTGAACGGCTCAGTTATACCCTATTGCAAAATCGTAAAAAATCTCAAGATTCTAATTAATGAAACGCTCACCTGGAATAATCATATAATAAAAATCTGCAAGACGGTAAACTCCTCCTTGCACACTCTAAGGCAGGGGTAGGCAACCTTTTCACTTACGAGGGCGCAATTTATATTACTGAGGACGTGAAGGGCGCATAAGTAAGATCAGTTGATATCTCTCTGTATCAGTGGTCGGCAACCTCTTTATCTATTAGGGCGCAACTTTAATTATTGGGGGCGTGAAGTGAAGTAACAATAGTAGATGTGTACCAATATTTATTAAACTGATATTTTTGTATATATAAGAGAAAAACTATCAAAGAATTTATTATAAAACATGAAAAATAAAACTTGGGACTGCATATCTTCAGCCAACTTGCTACTGAAACTGAAGCGTGATAGTGCAGAATCTAGATGGTACAATCAGGAAGTAAGAAGCGCTCTCCGACGTCAAAGAAAACTCCACTCTCGCGTAAATAACACATCCTCAACAGCTACGGTCGAACAGATTGCAATAATAAGGCATCAATACAAGGAGGCGCGCTCCATAGCCAGAGTAGCAATGCGTAATGCGTTTAACGATTATAAAAAGAAGGTTTTACAGGAAAACTTGAAAGAGAACCCAAAAGCATTTTGGTCTTACGTCAGTTAAGTTCAAGGTAGGGACCCCACTATTGCGTCACTGCGGTCGGAAACGGGAAACGTAGTTCACGATAGTATGGATAAGGCAAACCTATTAAATCAACACTTTCAGAAAGCTTTTACTCGTGATGACGATGAATGTGAAACCCCTATTCCTATGCGTCAGGGCGATTCGATGGAAGATTTGGTATTTTCGGAAAATGGCATCGCGCTCCAACTTCATTCAATTAAGCCAAATAAATCTCCTGGACGGGAGGAGATTCCCGCGCGTGTAATGAAAGAATTAGCTGCTGAAATCGCGCCGTATTTGAAAATTATATTCGAGAAATCCATTAGAGAAGGAGTAGTACCTAAAGATTGGAAGGTGGCACATGTTACGCCCATCCATAAGAGTGGCGACAAAGAGAACCCCGAAAATTATAGGCCGATATCCTTAACTTCATTATCGTGCAAGATACTTGAGCACATAGTCTTTAGCTCTGTAATGCGCTATTTAGATAGTCATTCATTGCTTAGCGGATGCCAACACGGATTCCGGAGAGGTAGATCATGCGAAACGCAGCTCGGCCTGTTCGTGGACGATTTGTTGCGATGCGGAGAGAAAAATACTCAGGTCAATGCCATATTCATTGATTTCAGGAAGGCGTTCGATAAAGTATCTAATAGGAAATTAATTGCGAAGTTAGGACAATGTGGTATCAATTCGAAGGTTGTCGGTTGGGTGAGAGACTTCCTCTCGAATAGGGAACAAATAGTTGTCATCGATGGGAAATACTCGTCCCCCGTTAAAGATGCTTCGGGTGTTCCTCAGGGAAGTGTATTGGGCCCTCTGCTCTCCTTTATCTATGTAAATGATATGTGCTCGGTTGTTCGTAGTAAAATTAGGCTTTTCGCCGATGACACCGTTCTATATACAGTGGAACCTCGGTTTACGAACGACTCTGTTTACGAACAATTCGGTTTACGAACAAAAATCCCGACGAAAAAATGCTTCGGTTTGCGAACAGAATTTCGGCTTACGAACAGGCAGCCACGTGCTCCACGGACTGACATCTCGGCGCGCCGCTGCGCAAAACCCCGGACAGACGCACCGGCGCTGGCGCCGTTGAGTCTGAGAAATGAGAAGGTATTAGTTTCGCGGTAGCGTTCACTCAGGATAGACTGCTGTTCGAGTGCGTCGTATTTATTAGACTGCTGCTCGAGTGAGTCTTATATTGTTTTTGTATACGTGTTGCTATTGTTTCAAAGTTTAATTTACACTTAATTAAATTATCTTTTTAGACCACCATGAAGCCAAAGAATGGTGAAAGTAAATTGAAAGGAAATAAAAACACGATAGAGGTGAAAAAAGAAATTATATCTAATTATGAAAATGGTGTTCATGTCTCGGATCTTGCTACGCAATTCGGTACGGCGAAATCATCGATCTGTACTATACTAAAAAAAGAGAGACGATCAAGAAAGCTGATGTCGCGAAAGGAGTAAAAGTTATTAGTAAACAAAGACCACAATTGATTGACGAAGTGGGGAAATTGCTGTTGATTTGGATAAATGAGAAACAGTTAGCTGGTGATAGTGTTTCTGAAACTCTAATTTGTGCAAAAACGAAACGATTACATGATGACCTTTTAATACCAAACCCTGGTACGAGTACTTTTACTGAACTGTTCAAAGCTAGCCGAGGATGGTTTGAGAAGTTTAAGAAGAGAACTGGAATACATAATGTAAATAGGCAAGCTCAGACCAAGAAGCTGCTAAGAAATATGTACAAGAATTTAATGACTATGTAAAAGCTGAGAGTTTTCTTCCCCAGCAAGTATTCGACTGTGATGAAACGGGCCTATTTTGGAAAAAATTACCAAGTAGGACCTACATCACTCAGGAAGAAAAGACTTTGCCTGGACATAAGCCAAAGAAGGACCGGCTGACTCTTTTACTATGTGGAAATGCAAGTGGGGACTTCAAGGTCAAGCCATTGCATGTCTACCACTCTGAGAATCCGAGGGTGTTTAAGAAAAATAATGTAATGAAAAGTAAACTGTTTGTTAGGTGGAGGGCTAATAGTAAGGCTTGGGTAACCAGGCAACTGTTCATTGAGTGGATCAATGAAGCCTTTGTCCCAAGCGTGAGAAAATATCTCCAAGAAAACGAATTGCTACTAAAATGCCTTCTTGTGATGGACAATGCTCCTGCTCATCCTCTAGGCTTGCAAGAGGAGTTGGTTGAGGAGTTTGGTTTCATCACAGTGAAGTTCCTGCCCCCTAACACGACTCCTCTAATCCAGCCTATGGACCAGCAGATCATTTCAAACTTTAAGAATCTGTACATCAAGGAATTATTTCAAAGGTGTTTCGAAGCAACCTCTGACACAGAATTAACACTCAGAGAATTCTGGAAAAACATTTGAATATCCTCCATTGTTTAAGTTTCATTGACAAAGCCTGGGGGCTAGTGACTCACAGAACTATGAAATCAGCCTGGAGGAAATTGTGGCCAGACTGTGTATCTAGCATTGAGGGCTATGAGACTGAGTCTGTTGATATTGTCGATGATATTGTATCTATAGGCAATAGGATTGGATTAGAAGTTGATAATGTCGATGTGGAGGACCACAGCAATGAACTCACTACGGAAGAACTGGAACAGCTTCTTAATGAGCAGCAAAAGACGGTGACAGAGGAAATATTATTTTCAGACTGATGAACGAATGGAAGATGTTCCTAGGTCCTCGATCCACGAATGTGTGCGAAATGGAGTGAGGTGCAAAGTTTTGTGGAAAGATATCACCCCGATAAAACTTTATCAAATCGCGTTATAAATCTGTTCAATGATAATGTCATGTCTCATTTCCGCAACATTATAAAAAGCAAGAAGAAACAAATCTCATTGGATAGGTTTTTAGTGAGACAGAAACCTGATGAACTTTAAGCATCCGATGTTTTCATGGAATGGGACTCCCCTTCCAAACAATAACACTTTACTATTTTGTAAGATAAGTTGAAATAAAGTTTGTTTTTACGTTTATTCTTTTTGTTTTATTACTTCCAATTCCTTTTCAGTTAAAACTATGAATTTCCATTGTTTTGTATAGGATTTCAAGCATGAAGTAGAAAATAAAGGTAATAAAGGGCCATTTTCTTGGGATCTTGAACGGATTAATCCATTTTACATTGATTCTTATGGGAATAATTGTTTCGGTTTACGAACAACTCGGTTTACGAACAACTCGGTTTACGAACAGTTTTACGGAACGAATTAAGTTCGTAAACCGAGGTTCCACTGTAAAGAAATAAAAAATCAGGAGGACCATCAGTCTCTGCGTGAAGACTTAAGAGCCATTTCAGCGTGGTGCAAAGAATGGCAAATCGAAATTAATTATACTAAATGTGCCGCAGTCACGTTCTGGAAAAGTAAGAACAAAGATTTAGGTTTCGAATATAAAATAGATGAAATGAGTATTCGACAAGCTGAGTATGTAAAATATTTAGGAGTAACCATTTGTCGAGATCTTTCGTGGGACATGCACATTCGTCGAGTTATAGGCGCGGCCAACAAGAAACTGGCATTCATAGGTAGAATAGTACGGAACACTACAGAGAAATTACGCGAAACATACTACTTATCACTGGTAAGACCACAAGTGGAATACGCAGCGAGCATATGGGATCCGTACGAGAAGGGACACATAATTCAACTAGAAAGAGTACAGCGCAGAGCAGCCAGATTTGTAAAACAAAAGTACGAACATAAGGAAAGCGTCACCTCTTTATTGAGCGATTTGAACTGGGTATCACTGGAGGACCGTAGATTGCACTCAAGGTTGAAACTTCTAGAGAAATATAGGTCAGAATGTCTAAAAGAGGAGGTAGTGGGAATAATTGTGGCACCGACGTATATAGGTAGAAATGATCGAGACGATAAAATACGTGAGATCGATTGTAGGACGGAGCGTTATCTAGGCTCGTTCTTTCCAAGGACAATAAGAGATCACAATAGGAAATTTCGAATTGCGTTAGACAATCTTTAGGTAGGATTTGGTGCATTGCACCCCCTGCCACCCACCAACTTGCTGAATTGCAGGGTAACTTGTAGATGTAGATAATTTGGCACATAACTCGAGATACCTGATCTTAGGCAGTCGTCTAAATTGTAATCGGTGAGTCTCAATCGGTACTTGGATTTCAAGTGTTTCATGCTTGAAAAAATGGACTCGCAATTGTATGTTGAAGCAGAATAAGAATATATTTTTAGGGCACATTTTCTTAATAATGGATAGCGATTTTCGTCAACTAAATTCCAAAAGTTTTCATCATTTTTATGGGACCTTAAAATAATATCATTCTGCATATTTATTATTTTCATTTCAAAGTCCTCGGTGTTAACGATATTAAAGTTAAGTTCCAATATTAACAGACATATCATTGTCCATAAAATTGAACGGATTAGCAAAGAATGTTATTATGGGTTCTACTTCGGAAAACTGACAAAACCTAATATTAAATTCCTTCAGGAGAGTTTCAATGTGTTGTGAAAAAGGTTCAGCGGTAACATTTTTATTAGTCAGACTCTCAATAATACATTTTAAATTCGGGAAATGTGATAATGAATTTCTCTCTAGGTGAGACTTCCACAATGCCAATTTACATTTGTATGCATCTATTGCACTTATCATTTTTGCAATGTGTTGAGTTTTCCCTTGCATCTCCATATTCAGTTCGTTCGATTTTATAGTTATATCAACAAGAAATCCGAAATCCAACCAAGCTTTGTCATCCAACTGCGATTAATTCCTTTACTTCCTTTATGAGATTTATTAACCTCAAGTATTTTGCCTCTGCTGAGCCATCTAACTTCGGTATGTAAAAGGAGATCATCAAATTCGGCATTTTCACCTTGTAAATGCAGTTTAAACAATCGGTGTTGCATTGGTACGGCTCTTATGGAATTTATTATTTTTTTCACTGTTTTCATGACATGTTGAAAATGAAGAACTTTTGCGCATAACATTTCTTGGTGTATAATGCAGTGATATGAAATAAATTTTGCTTTACATAGCGCAATAGATCCATTTTTACAAACTGTCATCAAAGGCGCGCCATCTGTAGTAATTGCGGTCAACTTCATTAATGGTATATTACTTTCTTGGACATATTTTTAAAAGCTGAAAAATTGTATTCACCTCTTGTTCGTAGCTTTAATGGAAGAATTTTAAGAAATTCTTCATTTCCTGAAAAATCATTAAACACCATCTTCACAACCATAACCAATTGAGAAGTGTCTGATATGTCTGTTGACTTATCCAGTTGCAACGAGAAGAAAATACATTTTTGTAAATCATTTGCCAACTCTTTCTCCATATTGGTTGCAATAACTTCAATTCTTCTTGTAACTGTTCTTGCTGATAACTGAATCGTGTTGATTGCTGAGGTAATTTCATTTTTATTTTTAAAATCTTCGAAAAGTGAGTCGGCAATTACTAGCATGGCTTCTTTTACAATCTCGCCATCTTCAAAATGCTTTTTTCTCTTGGCCAACAAATGCGAAATTTTAAGTGATGCAATCGTTGCTCTTTTTGACTGCTGCACTGGTCTGGTAAAAATGCTCGGCTGTTTAGTTAAAAGAGATTTCATATCAGAAATTTTCTTTTTCCTGATCTCCGAGTTTAACGGATAACTACCATTAAAATTTCTGTGGACCGTATTAAAATGTCTTTCAACATTACTTTTCTTTGAAAGTTAGACACAAGCATTGCACAATAAACAAATACGCTTTCCTTTCAAATCAATAAAATAGAATTGTTCTTCCCAATCAACATTGAACTAATATGTCCTTTGCTTCTTATTACTCATAATGGGGATGAAATTTTCTACAAATGAATTAATAAACACAACACACTGAATATCGAGAAAATATCAGAAATATTGTGAACTGCTGGTCAATTTATATTGATTTATGTTTAACCAATGAAGAGAGAAATGAGCTATCACAGGCTGATATTGTAAGAGACGAAGAAAAATCTCCCAAACCCTGTACTTTGTATACTAAGCGAAGAACGGAACTCCGAAACCAACGACTCACAACAATAACTCGAGCCAAGTTATGCTACAAGACGGAGGACAGAACTCCGAAACCAACGACTTTTGACAGGAACTTTCACGCGACATAGGGAAATAGGATTCCCGTATCGTGCGCCTACCTCCAAATAGCCTGAACCGGCTAACGGATCTATAGTACACAACGGGTTGAGAACAAGGATCTCAGTTAGCCTTGCACCCGTAATAGCGATTGAAGGCGACAGGACACCTTCACCTAGCATAAACTAGGGGCGGAGAATTCCATATATTTTCGTCCAGTTCGTACGAGAACGTTTGTATGAATTGTCAGCACAGGCACGGCAATCACACAAATACGATAGCGGCTTCTCAAGAGAGGGGTAACGGAGGAGTCATGAAAATAACTCTGTTAATGACAACTATGTCTTTATCCAACAATGTATGTCCCCATTCTGTTCGCTTATAAGTCTTCACCTTGACGATGTTATTTTGTAACAGACATACAATTCGGCTCGGTGTGATGTAAGATTAAGATGTTGGTTACAAAGTTTTATTCTTCATCTTGTTCCGCAACTTATTGGTCTTCTGAGAGTTTTCCGTAATTTTTTAACTTGAGTTCTCATTTTGGCTGGCGGGCGACACAAATGTCTTGCGGGCGCCATGGCGCCCGCGGTCGCCGCGTTGCCGACCTCTGCTCTAAGGCCTCTCATTAACATTCTTCCCTCGTCACTAAAAATACAGCTAGTGACCTCCCTAATTCTTCCTCACTTCAATTATTGTGATGTTGTATACCAGGACTTATCAAAGAAACTCGCCATTAAGCTACAACGTTCTCATAACGCCTGCATCAGATTCATCTTTAATCTTAAAAAATCTGACCATGTCTCAGAATACTTCCGTCGACTCTCCTGGCTAAAACTTGATTCCCGAAGAAACCTTCACCTTCTCTCTCTATTGTATCAAATTCTAAATAACAACATCCCTTGTTATCTTTCATCTAATTTTGTCACCATTAATACAGTTCACCATTGCAATACCAGAGGATGTGATAAACTACTAACTCCGCTTCACAGAACAGAAATTTACAACAAATCCTTTACCGTCACTGCTTGTAAACTCTGGAATGGCCTTCCAACGTTATAAAAAACTCTCTATCTCTAAGCACTTTTAAACGCTTGTATTACAAGCATCTCCTCTCACTCCCCATGCATTGAACCACGCTCTATCTTCTCTTTCAGGTTGTTACAAGGATGCGCTTATTAGGCATAAATTCATAATTTTATTTTACTTAATTTTCCTGTATCATAATTACGATGTAATCTCCCAGGCATAACTTACCCTACAATCCCTATTCCCCTCTCACCCCTCCCTCCCTATATGGATATAAATGTATGTACATTTGTTTGTATTTATGAATGATTTTTTTTCTGTTTCTCATATTATTGTATTTTTTTTTTCATTCCCCTGAACTATTTTAGAAACTTTCACTGTTTTTCCCCCCTCTCTTCTCTTTGTAGGTGTTTTCCGCAGTGGGATTTTTTCTGTGTTAAAACATAACTGATACACAGTTTTTTATGACCCACAAAACTAACATTCTTTGGTAATGCTCTGTTATCTACTAACAAATATATTAACTTGTAATTAATATGTATTTTGTGGAAATCTGTATGTAATTAATTTCTCTTATTTTGTAAATATTGTAATTACTTATATGACGAAAGGGTTAAATGTAAGAAGGGACTACATAGTCTCAATTTCGCCCTAATAAAGTCGTTTGTCTTGTCTGTCTGTCTGTCTCTCCCTCCCTCTATATTTCTCTCTCTCTCTACCGCCCTCTTTCCCACCCTTTCTCCCCCCTCTCTCCTTCTCCCTCCACGGTCTATCCCTATCTCTCTCCCTCCCTACCTCTCTTCCTCTGTCCCTCCCTCATTCCCTCCCTCTCTCCCTCCCTCTCTACATCCCTCACACTCTCCCTCTCGCCCTCCATTTCTCTCTCCCTCCCTCTATCCCTCTCTACTTCTCTGCCTTCTTCCTCCCTGCCTCTCTCCTTTCCTGCCTCTCTCCCACCCTTCCTCTATCCCTCACTGCCTCTCCCCCTCCCTGCCCATTTCCCTCCTTCCCAGCCTGTGACGTGCGGCAGAAGCGTCCGTCATTGCTCTTGTGTTTTTAGCGACTGATGTCGTTAGTGGCGGGCACCGTATATAAGGCCGTGGCTCTACGGGGGATAGCTCGCTGAGAGTAATGCGCTTATTGGGTACTTGTGTCCCTATAGCCTACTTCCTTAAACTACGTCTCGTCGTGCTTTACCTCATTATCCTGTTTACCCTGATCTTGACCTTGCTTCTCTTGGACTTTGATTTTGGCCAACGGATTTGCTCTTTCGTATTTGCCCGTCGAAATAGGGGGAGGCTAACAGAGTTCCTCCTTCTCACCTATTTCGCTTCTCCCCCACTGCGGAAGCAGTGAATGTGAGGAGGGACCAAAACACTTCCACTAATTTACCCAACCCAGTGGGGCCGAGTAAAATTTTCCTTCATGTTCAAATTTCCCTTCTTGGCCCACCTGAGTTCTAATGGAGTACTGCTTCACATAATTCCAAATCTCATCACTTTCAGCTCTTGTAGTCCCTTATCTCGCCCCTAGAGGTGCTGCAGAGGTTAAGCCCGTTAATAATAAGATACCTAAAAATATTTACTTAAAAAATAAAGGCATTTTAAGTATTTATTTTAAGTTATTTACCAGTTTTGTAATGGTAATATCAATCACAGATAACCACAGGTGTATTGCATATGAAGGGTACTACTGAGGTAGATACTTCCCACTATTTTTTTAAGTAAAAGTAGTAAATAAAAAACATAAATAATCAATATTACTATTATATAGCCTCATTTATGCATGTTCTTCAATTAAAATTATTTGTTATATGTTTAGAAGTAATTTAGGGTACTTGAGCATTTCACGGGCACCACATCCGCAGCGCCTGTCCAGAGGCAAGAAATGGAACTAGAAGGGGCTGAAGTGGCGAGATTTGGAATTATGTGGAGCAGTACTTCATTAAAACTCGGCTGGGCAAGGGAAGTGGTATTTGAACATGAACGAAAACTTTACTCGACCCCACCGGGCTGGGTAAGTTGTTGGAAGTGTTTTTCGTTCCTTTTTTATAACGGTATCCCTTCTTTTTTCTTGGAATGGAGACGCTTCTGAACACAGTGAACGTGAGGAGGAACGAAAAACACTTCCAACAACTTACCCAACCCGGTGGGGACGAGTAAAATTTTCATTCAAGTTCAAATTTCCCGTCCCTGGCCGAGCCGAGTTCCAATGGTAATTCCAAATCTCGCCACATTCAGCGCCTTGCAAATTTTCTCCCCTAGAGGCGCTGCGAAGGTGGGGCCAGTGAAACGCCAAAGTACCCAAATTACATAATTAGTTATCCGCATCTTAATGGCGGGCGTATTTTTCGCATAATTTGCGACAACTCAGTTGTTGGCATGATACTACTAATGAATATGATACTATAACATACATATCATGAGTGTTGGTCACTCCGACTATCGATATATCGTATAATACTTCACAGACATGGCAGACATTTTGATGGTGTGGTAGCTATGTTGCCATTATAAGGTAATGAAATTTTTGAAATTCTCATTAGAATTACCGGAAAATTCATGTAATTAGTATGTTCAGAATTATCTTATTGTGAGTGAATATCAATGCGGGATTGACTTATTGGTTTTGCATTTCGTAGCGGCCCATTTAGCTACACTTGCGAATAGTGGATTTTGTCAGTGCATCCTGTTTGTCGATGCATGCCTCTTAACTTTATGGATATCTGAAGACTTAATTGCACAAAAATGTTTAACTCGATACTAATATTAATTGCGTCATAACCTTAGGTTTGTATTATTAAGGAGACGCTATTATTTAGAATATATGCAATTGCGTTATCGTGTTGGTACCTGTTTCGATGGATCACGTGTAGTTGACTTGAGTATCTTGAGAATGGAATTTTGTTATCGAATAGTGGAATAGATTTGGATGCATGAAGATGTTGGCTTTCGATCAGATTGATAAAGTATAGACAAATTTCATTGTGTTCGAAAATTTACAATGATAAAAAGTACATCTTCAATGAAAGTTTTAATGATTGGAAGTTTTAAAAAGCGCTTTCAGCTCTTTTTTTAGAGAGATTATATAAGTATAGGAATGTTTCGCCATTCTAATTATGTTTAATTAATTTAGTACTCATTTATCTTTATAACCGGTATAATGTTTTAACCGTTAGGTTCGTGTTTATAAATTAATGCAAAATTTAACAGCACATTCAGCAACATCATCTAATCGTATTTGGGGGTTGAGCATTTTTACTTATCAATAATAATGGTGGTCCAATATTTTACACGAGGGCCACCAAAAGTATGCTGGATAGAACTTAGCATGTTTGTGTTGATTCAGTTTTCACTGATTTCCAAGTAATGCAAATTTATTCCCTGTAGAACTGACATGTTAACCGTAGAGCATTTCATAGATTGTAGCATAAATTTTCCATGGATAAATTCACTGAAAGTTACGATACATTGTTATGTTGAAATGAGTTTTGTAGCCAACAAATATCAGCTTTATTATAAGGTGACCAGATTTTAAAAATCTCAAAAGAGGACTTTTTCATGAGAAAAAGAAACTTTTAGTAGAAAATTCCTTTAGTATTTATTTATATTTATACACACTATTCAATTTTGTTTTTCGATATTTTTTCTATTCACTTATAAAAATCACACTATTTATATCTAATTTTGTTTTAATCACGGCCTGTGCAGTAAAACATTACCCAATTTTTTTCGGTGATCCAAATATCATTGATGATCGAAAAAACTTTCCACTGCTGCATTTGTTCCTGGTGGTACAAAACAAAATTAGGTTGTAGACAATAGATTTGAGTATGGTATGAGCTCCTAATCAAAATGAGCAGAGGCTTTATTAATTAATATTTGAATTATCAGTTCTAATGTTCTTGTTAACATCTTCCCAGTTTACTTCTTTTTTTTCATAGTTGTAGCCCCTTTTTCCAAGTATGGCATCTGTCATATTCTGATCACACGGAAGTGCATTTTCATTTTGTTTTTTGAATACTTAGTTGCTGTCATAATTACAAAAATGTATGACATCTGTTCACCTCAATTATTATTATTAATAAAAAAACTTCCTGTTAGGCAAATACTACAGCCATCATAGCAAAACTTACGAGTTACAACAATAATGGGAGTTGCAATATTTTACAATTACAAAAGTTTCTAGAACTAATTTCTGCTTTTGGGCAGAAAACTATTGTTCACCTTAGCAACTCTGAAAAATGTTTTTGTAAATGTATGCAGAAATAATTTAGTCATTATTTTTCAAATGAAAGGGTTTTATAGAAATTTAATTTAGAAAAATGGTGGAATGATTTAATGTGAGGGAAGTAAGAATATCAGTCTTGACGACGTCCTGTGATTCAAGATTTCTTATTTGATTGGATTGTTGTTTCAGAAGTGTTGCTCCAAGAGATTCTTATGAGAACATTTGGAACATCTAGTCGACCACACAGCTGACACCATGGATCTGCCTGGACCTCTTCTCTATTGCGATACCAAGGAAGGATATTGGTGAGAGCAATTGATTTTTATTACAAAATAGAACAAATGAGCTTCCTACTTTATATTGTGTTTATCAGATTGATTATTGTATGCAATATTCTCATTTTAAACTTGCAATGTGTCAAGTGACATTCCGATGTATTCAATCAATATATTTATTCATGCAAAGGTAGTTTGTTGGAATTGAAACCATTTGAGAACATTTTTTCAAGATAAAGAGCGAATGAGTCATTTCCTACAATGTAGTTACTTTTAGAACGCATTACCTTGAACCTCGCCTGCTGGTGGCATCTATTGTTGCGTCCGTCTATAGGTCAGGATGATCGAGAACTGGATAAATGGGTTTCTACTGTATTTTGAGAAATTTGTAAAAAATAGCTATCTCTGGTTGCATGTTGTGCGGGTGGCTAACCCATCCAGATAACATCAGTTTCAATTATCCATCCACTCACTGAAGTTATTTCTTAACTACTTGACCTACGAAACCCTTAATGGTGTGATCAGAATCACACTTAACTAGGATTTTTGTGTATTATTTCTAATGATAGCTGATTTTTATGTTTATAAGTTGTTTGTTTTAATGTTTGTTTATTCTTGTGGGAGAAATTGACGAGGCAAAGTAGGTAAGTACTTCGGAGATTGCCCACCACACAACCCCCACACCCTCCTTGCACCCACATTTGCTCGCTTCGCTCGCCGGAAATTCGTTTCTCTCTTATTTTATATAAGGATATCAGGAACAGAGTTAGGAAAGTAGCTTGGACATTCTTTTATTTAGCTATTTGTAGTTTTTACTGTCCCTTGATAAGCTACTTAAAGCTTGTCATCAGAAAATGAGTTTTTAGATGAAAATTCCAAAAATTACATTAGACAAGCTTGTTCCATACAATTAATGGACAGCATCAACAAGTTAACCAATAAAATTAATACGAAGGCTTCTGCGGTGTTTTCGTACTCCTTCCAAGACTTCCGGGATTCTACTGCGTGTTGTTTCTTATAGTGACGACTGTTTCACCTCCATTCCAGGTGGCATCTTCAGGTCTGAAGATGCCACCTGGAATGGAGGCGAAACAGTCGTCACTAGAAGAAACAACACGCGGTAGAATCCCGAAAGTCTTGGAAGAAGTTAACCAATACTCATCACACAAAATATTCACATGCCATCAAACAACTCAGGAACAAAGATTGTTTTTATATATCAAGGCTGATCAAGTAAATACAATAGTAATCATGGACAAAACACAACACTTCGACAATGTCCAATTGATGTTAAATAATGGTCCTTACAGGAAATTAAATAAAAATCCTCTAAATATGTTGATACATAAAACCAAAGAAACTATCAAAGAATGTAATACAATTACTGATAAAAAACTAAGCTTCAAGTTAAACGTTTCCAATCCACTGATACCTAAATTATATTGTCTCCCGAAGATACACAAAAATGATAATTCCACGAGACCTATAGCTTCGGGGATAAACAGCCCAACTTACAACTTGGCCAAATGGCTTAATAGTGAATTCAAACGATTGTCATTTCCAGATGATCACTCAGTAAAAAACTCATGATTTGATTAACAAATGAAAAAACTTGACATTAAAAGAGTCGGAGATCATGGTCTCCTTGACGTTAAAAGTCTATTCTCAAGTGGACCAATAGAGGAAATCCTAAAAGATCAGCTACTAAACCAAAATATTCCTGACCAAATTATTCATGAGTATGTATTGCTTACTAACCTCTGTATGTCACATAATGTATCTCAATTCAACCAACAATTTTATAAACAAATCCAAGGTACCTCCATGGGAAACCCTCTATCACCATTCATTGCTAACTTATTCATGTCTTTTTTGAAAATAAATGCAAAGAAAAATTTAACTATTTCCCTAAAATTTGGTATAGATATGTAGATGACATCTTTGCAATTTTTGATTTTAACAAACAAAAACTAGAGGATTTTATTAATCAACTCAATAATTTATTTCTATTGATAAAATTCACTCATGAATTAGCACAAAACAACACTTTGCCATTTTTGGATTTGCTAATTATAAAAAATAAACACCAAATTGAGTTTGACATTTTTAGAAAAGTCACACACACCAACAATTTTATTACCAACGACTCTTTCCATCCGATCAGCCAAAAAAACAGCTGTTTTACACCATCTAGTACGAAATACAAAAATTTCCTAACTTCAGTGAACATAGTAAAAATGCATATATAAATGTATTTTTTTTACTGAAATTGGACATATAAAAAAGTGCCGATGTTTTAGATGATAATACAATAGAGTAAATATTGTATTCCAATTATTGGCAGAAATATTTTTCCGATCCATTTCAAACATTCAAAGAACGAATAATGCATTATTATTTGCAAATATACTGATTTTGATGAAAATAAGATCGGCAGAAGCCACATTGTGAAATATGCATCAACGAAAAAATAGACTGATCAAAAAAAGACTAGAAATGCTCCAATTATTGGCAGAAAAGTATTTCTGATTCATTTCAAACATTCAATGAACGAATAATATGTTGTAATTTGCAAATATGCCGATTTTGATAAAAATTCGATTGGAAAAGCCACGTTATGAAGTACGCCAGACAGCCAGACGGACGGAAAAATAGATGGATAGAAGAAAGACTAGAAATGCTCACAGAGAAGTAATATCCACATTAAAAGAAAGTAACAGATAGCTTGAGATAATATAAAAGTTTTTCAACCACCCATTTATTCAATACTAAGCATTCTTTGAAAATATTACGTTTTGTGTATGTAAAAAATACGAATAGATTTTAGTTTTTCCACCTTCGATGAAACACCAAAGATAACCTTGAAAAAGCCACCTAAAAACATCGAAAATTCATTCCCTTGTGTCTTCGGGCAATGAAAATGTGGACTTCTACAGGGTGATGAGATAACACGGTCGGCACAAGACAAAAGAGGCATAGAACGAGTTAACTCGTCCACATCAGAATTTCCGCGACTTATTGGGATGAGATAACTCGGCCGCGTCAGGGAAGTGGTTAATGAGCTCAAGAGAAATACCTTTAAGAAATTCTTGTCTATAAACAGGCTTAGCACTTTGGTTGTTAGCCCTATAGATCACTAACACAGTAATTCCTGCAATGTTTAGAAATTCATAAAATACCGTCAGCAGCCAACATGATGATTTTCTGGACACTTAATATGTTTCACACAACTGATCTACTCCCCCTTTTGTTCCATTATAAAAAGTAATAAAACTAAATCTCATCAATGGGAAATCCAATAAATCTTATATACCGTATCTGTTTGAATAGAAGCCGAACCCCCAAAAATTTACACCATTTTTTGGCAAAAATGTAAATTTTGTAGATTTTATGCTGTAGTCTGCTGGGCATGCATGCACGGCCTAGAATGCGTTATTCAAGATCGAAGAAAAGAGTGGGAAATGGTTTAGTTGTTGACATTTTGAAATATTACTCCAATTGACAATTTTGCATTGTTAAATAATGTTCCATATTCAGTGACGATAATTTCATTCATCTTCATTTTCACAAAAGGTCAAATAAAACAATAGCAACCTCGCCAAGATAATTTTTATTCCAAGTCTTTTTCCAATGAAATTAGCATTTACATTGCCTTAAGAAGGTGCATTTTTATAATTATACCTGTTCCATGTAAAGTTTTACCAAAATTCAAACAGTTAAGCATAAAAAACTATCATCACATTTTGTGTAATCATCTAACTAATAGGAACTTCTTTTAATGGCCAATGAAAAATAATACAAATTGCTAACCATTCTTAATGTTACATATGCTTAGTCCTGGAAAAGGACAGAAAATATCCAATAGCATTTAGAAACGAAAGAACAGGTAACAACGGTAACAAAACAGGTACTGCTGAATTCAATATTCTAGCTTTATTATTTACTAGGGAGATGTCCATTTAAATTCGACAGGAAAGTTTTTTTTTATGAAATTTCGTGAATAGATGCGATCCAAAGCCAAGTCAATAGTACCCAATTTCACAAAACCGGCAACTATGCAAATCACTAAGAATGCATCAAATTCTTGCGTTAAAAACTGATCTGTTGATCGATTCAACACGTATTCAAAAATCAATGGCAGAAAAACAAACTATCATTCTTTTAGGCATTCGTAGTTTCAAGCCACGTACTCCTACCATGATTCTAAGTAATTTTAATATGTGAATGTTTAATTTTCTACTTTCAAATGTATTCCTTCTCGTAAATAATGCAACAAATGTTGTTTACATTCGTTGCTATGAAAATCATTTCCCTTTCCTTCCTTCTCTCTCATATTAAAAGCATGCTTTCATCCATAAGGATTGAAATAACTATAGGAATTTGAGGTTTAACAATGTAATGGGTTGGCAAGACAACATCCCATTAAAATGGCAAAATTTCCCCAAAATAGAGTAATTAAATGTTTAACATGAGGAATTTTGAAGTGTAGGTGTAAAAAGATGAATAGAATAAGAAGCTTTATATATTTTTCTTTAAAATGGTTCAGATCCGAAGATGATAGGTTAGTCTTTCTAATTTAGATCTCAAAAAGAATAAAAGCCTGCCTGCCGAAAGGTCGAATTTTATTTATTTTATGGGAAATGGAAATGTCTTCTTTGGAGTCAAACCCAGGACATTTATCAAGATTTTTTTCTACATCACCTTAAAATATGTGAATTAGTATTCCTGCCAAATTTCAAAAATATATCTCCCTCTTTTATCAAGTTATTAGCATTTTTATAGCATGACAGAGGGAGCCACAAAGTGAAAAGGGGACAGAAGTAGGCTTTTATAGATTTTAGATTCATTACTATTCATCGTAGGTCAAATATTTACTTTAAGAAAAATATAGCACTATAATTTGAACGTGACAGCAATGAAAGACATGCTGCCATCTATGGGTGACTATGAGACAACCCTAACCCCAAATTTTTTCTCCGACTCGCATTTAAGCTGAGGGGTGATTTTTTCATGATAGATTTTGACAAAAAACAACAGCTTGTATTCGGGCAGATACGGTATAATATGCATTTATTTTTGTGGTAGAATTTCAGATTAGTACACACATGTTACAATGTTACAAAAAAATTAATTAGTTTTTACCAAGTATCTCCTGTATTAATTTTGTTCCTCATAAACATGCTCTCTGCTTTGTCTCAGTTATTCATTAGCAACTGGTCATAAGAATAACAAAAAACACTAGAACTAACAGGGAGGGCCCAAGTGGTAGGTATTGGGGGTTAGGCTCAAATAATGCTGATAAGTCAAAAGATAAACACATCTTTTCTGCTTGGGTATTTTTTACCAGATGCGTGTCCTCCCAGGTTAAGGGTTAATCTGCAGTTTTGTTTCAGTTTTCTTAACTGGTGTGTAATTAAATGCATACTGAGAACCTATGAAGCTTATATGTTGAGTTAATATGCTACATGGCTTTTTTGTTGAAGCCAGCTATATGATTGAAAAATCTTTCAAGTGACGCGTTTGAAAATATAATATCATGCAAAGTGTTAACTTTTTATTTGCTGAACTGTCTTATTACAAAGACTAGTATTTTTTAAACTCATATCATTTAACATAGTAATTACCTATTACTATACAATTGCATAGTTAAATAAATGTTTTTTAAGTTCTGATCAAATAGCATTGGCAAAATGTGACTGCATTTGCATAATTTTAGAAATAATGCAGTGTTTGTTCAGTGATAAAAGTTCACGATCGTCTCAATCACAAATTATTTCATGAAGATTGACAATATATTGCGAGGATTCAGAGTAAAGCATGAAATTAAAGTTATTTTTATATAAAATATTGACGAATTTATGCAAACAGCTGCATATATAGTTGTTTGGTGATCAAATGGAACAATGTGAATTGAGGAAAGGTATCTTAAAGGAGAAAAAGAGTGAGGCTTGTTTAGAGAAGCAATTGAAATTATATCTTGATGTTCTTTGCTCAAATATATATTGTGAGCTCATTGTTCTATTTGGTGTTGTTGATAACTTATGCATAGTTATTGTTTCCTATTTGAAAGATATTTTTCAACTCTTGTCTCATCATGGTGTTAATGCCTCTTGTTGGTTAAGCGATTTGTGATTGGGATGAATTTACACTTTCATGGCCATTGCATGATATATTTTCCTCTAATTTATTTGCATCACATAAGGTTATTATAATCCCTAAGTTGTGTATGCTGCCATCTATTAAGAACTTTTAGGGGCTTAGAAAAATTGTCAAGCATCACTTGACTTTTTTATCTATGCTGAATAATAATTTTATTAAATATGCTGACATTTTCACTTTTTCTTAGCTTCTCTGAGAATGGTTTCTTTAAATTTATCGTAAATTACTTAATTATATCCAAATATTTAAAGGTTTACTTGAATTCATATATATTTATCATTTTGCAAATTAAAATTTGTAAATCCTCCAAATGGCAATTTAAAAAAAAGTATTTTGTAATTGACAAACATATTCTTATATTAAAATTCAGAGAGATTCATAACTTTTGATAGAGCTTTAAAATAATAAGATTGGTTTTGCTGAATTTATCCTAAATGAATAATGTGGCCATGAAACGGTTGAATCATTGGAGGTGCAATGTACTGTGTGATTGGTTAGCTAATAATGCCAGCAGTGTTGAGCCAAAAGATGTAATTACTACTTAATCAGTAAATTAATTTCAAATTAAATTTTGTGCATTTACTGTATTTACCTGGATATAAGAATTTGAATTTACTCTAAAAATAAGTACTAGTGAAATTTCTTTGAATCCATAATATTTTCTCTTGAATTGTCGAGTTGCTTCCGTCTTGTCACATTTGCTTTGATAACATCCCAGTTTTTAATATCTTAGCTTCACTTTTTATCTTGATTGCTCAGGTTAGTGATGGAAAAGTTTTGAAATCAAATCAATGAGATTATTCAGCATAATAGTTCTCATTATAAAAAGTTAGTTGTAATCTTTTAGATTTATGTAAATTGTTTGACAATTTACAACAAAAAAGGAAAAATGTTATTGTTCAGGTAAACACAGTGAATGCCATGTATTATTTAATTATAATGTTCAAAAAGTTTGGTTAAACAAACCTGAATTTTTAAGCACTTATTTGCTCATTTTATATTGCTCATATTATTGTTTTTACTTCAACTGTTGAGGAAATTTAGTAATTTCACTAAGAATTTAATGGTGGATATTATGACTAGTAATTATTTTTTTTATTCAATTCTCCATTCATGCAGTACATTGCTCCTGTGTATGATCAATCTGCTATATTGTAATAATCACTTAATCAATAGGAGGCATTTATTTTGAGGGGGGCCACTGTTATTATAGTCAGCTATTTGTTTTTGAAACGGCCAAGTGAATAAATTATTTGATGACTGTTGAAAGTCGAGTGAATTGAAGTGTGTACTATTACCAGCTGGTTTCAGTTGTGGCTGGCTTCAGAAGTACTGGAAGCATCGAAGGATTCTGCAGCAGAAGTGGTGGAGAAGAGCAGAAAAGGGAGGATTTTTGCACCTTTGCCAGTAGAAAAAAATCCCCCTAAGTCCAACATACCTAAAATAGTGGCCGGGACAAGGTTCTGAACTTGGTGTTGTGAAATTGAAAAAACTTAGTATGTTGAATTCTCTTTATTGCATTGCTGTAAAATTGTATACATTGTGATGTTACAAATTGTACTTGCATCAAAAATAACAATAAATGACAAGGTTCATTATTACAAGAACATAGTATTGTTTTCATGTGGTGTTTCTGCTTTTTTCAAAAAAGTGGTGAGGGAAAAAATCCCTCACCCCTTCATCCCCTCCAAACGCGGGTGCGAGAGCAAAGATGAGTATGTGCAGGGCTAGAATAAAAGATGGGATGAAGGAAGGTTATTTAGAACCAGGTGGTGCTAATTCTGATCTGTTCACATTTGGATTGAAAAGACAAATTCACCATTGCTCTGAAAAACTCAACTTTTAGAACTAGAAAATTAGAACAGCAAATTGGGTGGTCTTTAATAACAATTAAAAAATAACAGTTAAAATAACTGTTGAAACAATATTTTTTGGAATTTCATTGATTGGTAGAGAAAAGTTCCACTGAATTTTAAAGAACAGCAGGAAAAGCTTAAGAAGTGTGTGGGAGTTATACTTGTTGGTTGAACTTTTTTAAATTGACGTAGTTACTCTTAATACATGAATTGAGAATCATGCAAAGACAAACTTTAATCCATGATATGAATTTAGAATTTGACTATCAAGTTAAAAATTCGATGTATTTTCAGACAAATTTAGAAAAATCAATTGAATTTTTATTTCCTTGCTTTATATATACATATATATATTATATAATCATGACAAACTTTACCAATAATAATCAAGAGCAATCGTAAATTATGAAAGGTCGTTCAATCCAGATGAAAGTTCTTAATGAATGATCATTCATTCTACTCATCACCATTGTCTGCTTTTGAGAACAAATCAGAATTAGCAACATCTATGTAAAAAAAACCCTCCTCCATCCCATATCCTCCAACCAAAACTCCTCGACTCTCGCACCCAGATGCCGATATTCCACGTGCAGCTCAGCAGGATTCTTCATATCATTACTTCACTTCCTAACACCATGCAATCAGCTTTCTCTGCTCAGCATCCAGTGCTTAAAGAAAGAGGAAAAAATTCAAAATCTTAACTTCAATAAGAAAATAGTGTAAGATTTATTTGACTAAATTTTCCAAAGCTTTTGAAGAATATTATTTTACTACTTAACCCTTAGACGCTCAAGGTGCCGATATATCGGCTTCCCCTTGTTGCCTTAAAACACTCAAGGTGCCGATATATCGGCTCTAGCTTTAACCCCGTTTAAAAATCTTTATAGATATCACTTTGAGTTATAATTACTACCAAACTGAAGATGATATAAATGTTTATATTTACTTTTGAAATGGTATTCCTCTTGACAATTTTCGTATTTTACATAAACAAAAGTAATTTTCTTTTCCCCCATCCGTCTGACGCAGCTAATTCCCAGTGAGTCATCATCCAAAATATTTTTTGCCCTTCACTGCCATAGATTATGCACGCTGTCTTTCTCCGTTCTTTCATAAGTGTGTCTGTCGTTGCATTTTCATCACAATGTTATAATCCAAAAGCTGATACATCATATGAGACGAAATGCTTACCGAAATTTTCTGAGGATTTTTTTCTTTTATTTTTTCTCTTGATTATCAATCTCGCTCTCTAGTAACATAATCTACGGCTCAACTTTGTCGGAGGTCTCTTGAGTCTCGCTCACTGGTAATATGGCACAGAGCAACTTTGTAGAGTATTTTTCATCGTATATTCAGTTGATATATACTATCACATTGTCATTTTTTTCTGTTCATCCATTTTCCTTCATTCCCCCTTGCGGTTGAGACTATTTCTTTCAGTTGGTTGTGTAGATGGTTACCCAGAGGACGTGTTGTATTCCTCGTGTGTATTTTATTTGGTGAACCCGTATTCTGTTGTCAGTAATTTCTTTTTGAGTGCTTCAGAGACTTTTTATCAGTGTATTTTTATCGGTATCAGCTACCTGGAGCTGATATAAATTGTGGAAGCCGGAGAAAACGATCTCAAAAAGGACCTGTTCTGCTTCTCTCTAGTAAAGCAACTGCATTGGATAAGGAAATAAAGTCTACCATAAATGGGAAAGAAAAAATTACGCTGAAACCAGAAATAATTTGCAGTTACAATAAATTTATGGGGGGGATTGACACTTCTGATATGATGCTGTATACTTACATGAATGAAAGAAAGAGTGTAAAATATTGAAAAAAGTTGCGTTCAATATAATTTCAAGGATGTTTTTGAATAGCTATATTCTATATAAAGAAAATTTCAAAGGACCTGGGAAACTGCAATCGAGGCTAACATATGTAGTAAATATAATTGAGCATTTAGGTAATGAGTGGGTTTCAATGAGGGAAAAGACAGCTCAAGTGGGTGTTCAAAAACTTGATGGAAAAAACGAAATTTTAAAAACCTTGACTATGATAGTTTAATATCCGAAGCTGCGTGTCTTCCGTGGCACACTATTGAATATGCAGACGACATAGACGCAAAAATTGAAGCTCTTAACACTTTTCTCTTACATCTACTCGATAAACACGCACCCATCAAAACCACACGCGTCTCTAAACCTCGCGCCCCGTGGATAACGGCCGATTTAAAACTATTGATGGCTAGATGCGATTCAATTTTTCGTCTCTTCAAATCAAATAAATGCCCAAATACGTTCAATACCTACAAAAATATTAGAAACAAAACCAAGCAACAGATTAGAGATGCCAAAATAAAATTCGCTTATTCTATATCCGGCTCCAATATAACAACATCCGCCTTATGGAATAATCTGCGACACCTTGGAATTGGCAAGTCCAAGGATTCTTCCTTACCTCCAAACATATCATTAGATTCTCTTAACGAGAGCTTCTCGATGAATCCAACAACAATCGACATAGAACGAAAACGCAAAGTAATTAGTAGTCTTACTGCAAAAGCGAACGAGTCATCCGGTTCTCCACAATTCCACTTTAAAGCTGTTTCGCAATTTAACGTACTTTCAGCAATACGCAGAATCAAAACTACAGCCAAGGGTGCTGATGGTATTCCTATAATTATTATAAACAAATTAATACATCTATTACTCTCCGTACTCTAACATTTTCAGCCACTCCCTATTACAGGGAAAATTCCCATCGCAGTGGAAACGCGTTAGTCCGCCCAATTCCTAAGAAATCTCTCACCGCAAACAATGACTATCGACCGATTAGCTTTCTTCCCACTTTATCAAAAGCCCTGGAGCGACTTGCACACGAACAGGTAGCAGATTTTCTCGACATTAATCATCTACTTGACCCCCATCAATCTGGCTTTCGGAAGTCTCATAGCACCACCACCGCGCTAATTAAAATAACTGATGATATACGCAGACACATGGATGACAGAAAACTCACGGTACTAATATTGCTTGATTTTAGTAAAGCGTTTGACTCAGTAGATAAAGACATACTCCTAGCAAAACTCTGCTGCATGAGATTCTCTTCACCTTCAATAGAGTGGTTCTCTTCGTACCTTAGCAACCGTTCCCAGCAAGTCATCTACAACGATTCCTCATCCTCTCGGCTTAATGTTAACCAAGGCGTACCGCAGGGCTCAATTTTAGGTCCTCTATTGTTCTCTTTATTCATAAATGATTGTTCTCAATACTTAACTTACTCCAAGCATCATTTGCATGCCGATGATCTCCAAATCTACTTAGACACAAAACCCAATAACTTATCTCTTTCCATAGCTAACATAAATCATGACTTAGCCCAACTTCAAGAATGGAGCTACGATAATTTTCTCACCATAAACCCCTTGAAATCTCAAGCCATTTTAATCGGTTATCCGAAACTACTGGCATCTATAAACCTTGCGGAATCAGTTCCTCTGTCTTTGAACGGCTCAGTTATACCCTATTGCAAAATCGTAAAAAATCTCAAGATTCTAATTAATGAAACGCTCACCTGGAATAATCATATAATAAAAATCTGCAAGACGGTAAACTCCTCCTTACACACTCTAAGGCCTCTCATTAACATTCTTCCCTCGTCACTAAAAATGCAGCTAGTGACCTCCCTAATTTTTCCTCACTTCGATTATTGTGATGTTGTATACCAGGACTTATCAAAGGAACTCGCCATTAAGCTACAACGTTCTCATAACGCCTGCATCAGATTCATCTTTAATCTTAAAAAATCTGACCATGTCTCAGAATACTTCCGTCGACTCTCCTGGCTAAAACTTGATTACTAAAGAAACCTTCCCATTCTCTCTCTATTGTATCAAATTCTAAATAACAACATCCCTTGTTATCTTTCATCTAATTTTGTCACCATTAATACAGTTCACCATTGCAATACCAGAGGATGTGATAAACTACTAACTCCACTTCATAGAACAGAAATTTACAACAAATCCTTTACTGTCACTGCTTGTAAACTCTGGAGTGGCCTTCCAACGTTAATAAAAAAACTCTATCTCTAAGCACTTTTAAACGCTTGTATTACAAGCATCTTCTCTCACTTCCCATGCATTGAACCACACTATCTTTTCTTTCAGGTTGTCACAAGAATGCGCTTATTAGGCATAAATTTATAATTTTATTTTATTTATTTTTCCTGTATCATAATGACGATGTAATCTCCCAGGCATACCTTACCCTACAATCCCTGTTCCCCTCTCACCCCCCTCCCTCATATGGATATAAATGTATGTACATATGTTTGTATTTATGAATGTTTTTTCTCTCTCTTTCTCATATTATTGATTTTTTTTTCTTTTCCTTCCCCTGAACTATTTAGGAATTTTCGCGGTTTTTTACACCTCTCTTCTCTTCGTAGGTGTTTTCCGCAGTGGGAATTTTTCTGTGTTAAAACATAACCGATACACAGTTTTTTATGACCCACAAAACTAACATTCTTTGGTAATGCTCTGTTATCTACTAACAAATATATTAACTTGTAATTAATTTGTATTTTGTTAAAATCTGTATGTAATTAACTCCTCTTATTTTGTAAATATTGTAATTACTTATATGACGAAAGGGTTAAATGTAAGAAGGGACTACATAGTCTCAATTTCGCCCTAATAAAGTCGTTTGTCTGTCTGTCTGCCTAATTACATTTTTCTTTTTTTACTCAAATGATTGGTCATATAGATATACGTGCTGCACAGACCATTGAAATTCTTGATGAAAATAGCAATATTACTGAAAGTGAATGGCTTATTGAGAGTGAAAGTGATTTGTTTATAGATGATGGTGATGACTTGATATTAATGCTAAACATGATTTATTTTTTTAAAGTGCAAAATGAAAAGCAATTTTTTTGAAAAATAAGTATGCTATTCAAATATATCATAATATATATGAAGTTATGTTTATCACAACATCAGTGGTAGTATAAAGAGTGAAAGTTGTTGAAGGTGCAGATTGGTAGCCGTGTTCCATTGCCCTGCTGGGAATTTTAAAACTGCAGTACAGGTTTTTCTCTATGTGGGTTCACTTTATGCGAATTCGCCATTATACAAACTCCTTGTTACCAGAATTTCTTTTTACGAGTCTTTAAATCACTTATGCGGTTATGTGGCCAGTGCAGTACAGTTTTCCACTACACCATGCTGTGCGTATTAGTACTATAGTAAAAGAGATGAGAGTGGAGAGGACACTGTAGAGTGGAGATGAGATGGAGATTACTTGTGATACTGTTTGAGCACACTTGAGAAGTTTTGCCTCCTTGTCTGCGGAACTTGCGTTAGGCCAACCCAACCCTTCAGCACTTTAAACCTCCACTATTATGTCACTCACAACAGTCACTACTTGTGCTCATCTGCTTCCTTTTATTGGCAAATATAATTTAGTGTTAATTGTTTTAAGTTTGTATTTAGTGCAAAAGAAGTCATTATGGAGCATAAGTAGAGCATCTTGGAGGTGAGTTAGGATTGTTTGTGGAATGTATCCCTATCTTTTACATGTAAATATGGGTTCTCTCTATGCGAAATCGCTTTGTGTGTCAGTTTCCTGGAACAACCCCTACATTAAGAGAGGGAAACCTGTACTGTATTTAAAAAATTCCAAATATTTTTGTTTTTTTTTGCAGTGCATTCTTTGATAGAATGAAGCCTACACGAAAGAGCCTGTTGTAGTTGCTTCATAAATTATTCAGATTTTTTTGATTTTATATACAATATAAATATATAAACTTACTGTAAAACTTTTTTTTAATTACAAAATAACACGCGTAGTTATTATAAAACTATCTTTCTTGTGTTTTGATTTTAAATGCAAAATAATTGTATAAGGACTTTAAAATAATTTTATTTGGTATTTGAGGTGTCGCCTTTTTTGTGTGTTCGTTTCCCCTAATGTTAGAACCTGGCTACGCCACTGCTTACAATTTGAATACATTTGAGTTAAATTATTATTTTATACATTTCCAAAATATCGTTTCAGAATTTCTTAGCGTAACCATATTTTTCGGTTCAAAGTATTAATTATTTATTGGCTACAAACCTCGTGATTAACTTAACTACATATTGTTTTTAACTAATTTGGCCATGAAATGTTATATGCTAAATGTTGCATCGACATTCGACTCGACCAATCTTCGAGTTTGAATGGAATCATAGAATAGCTAAGGTTGATTATAAAGCGAGAAATTAGTCATTCGTCCGAAAATCACAGAAATTTCACCATTCTTTAGCAATGCAATCAAACCCCATTACATCATGCTTATGGATTCATTCGACCATCACATTTCATTCTCAACTTTATAGAGCCCACCCGAAGTACACCTGGTCTACCGTAACAGATTTCAACACGGTAATACAATTGCATCCATACAAAATAGCCTTGTCCCGTAATTAACGCTAAGGTTATGACGCCATTCACATTATTGTCGAGTTCAACATCTTTGTGCAATTAAGTCTTCCGATTTCCATCAAGTTAAGAGGTCTCCATCGAGAAAGTAATAAGAACTTGGGAGATAAAATTGTACGGAAGTCAAAGATGTTCTTTTTGGCAGATTTAATGCAATGATAAACATCCAACACGGCGTGTTAAGAATAATTAAGTTTTCGCTAACATGGCTCACGGCGCAGAAACCATGGAATCAATCACGAATTAACGCTCACAATGATATAACGCTAAAAAAACACGATCACATGAATTCGAAGTAAAAGCCAAATAATTAGGAAACATTATATTACCTATTAATGTTAACTTGGCCTCGACATTTCCACATTCACTGGTACGCTGAAGCACACTCACTGCACGACTGCACCACTGCACTGAATTGAAGGGATTGAACGCGAGTTCATCAGGCAAGCAATTTTGGAACTCTTCTGCGCATGACGTCACTTACGGGATAGAAATGGCGGTTATTTGAATGCTGCGTGGGATATGACGACATTTGTCCCCCTGATTAGTGCTATTAACTCTTAATAACAGTTAAAAAAGAATTACTGAAGTTTAATGTTACAACTATGTTTTTTATAATTTCATTTTAAAGAAGTTGATTTACTTCGTAAATTAAATTTATGATGTATATTTTTCTGGTTTTATGAGCTCTCTTTCACATTCTTTCGTTGCCGAGAATGCTTTCTTTATGAATTAAGTTAGATTTATTGCTTTCTGATAAGCCATATTTACCCATTACGAATTAACCCTTCCATCTATAATAATAAAGCTACATGTGCCTCACTCACTCATTTCAATACCCATAAGAAAAGCATGGGATTCAGTGTAAGGCTTTCTAAAAATGCATTTTTAAATTACTTAAAATTGTGATACGAATTCGAAAAAATAACAGTTGTCTATCTGAAAGAACAGTTCTTAATTTTTGAAGACAGAATTCAAATACGTACCGAATTAGCGTAAATATTTTATTTTAATCGGAAAAAGGTGTGAATATTTCCTCTTTTCAACAATGAAAATTTTAAAATACTATGGCAACGCCCTCAATTCTTTTAAAGGGATCTGATATTATACGTTACGATTTCCGTGATTTAACGCTTTTAATGGAAATTAATACCGTCATAATGAACTTCGATAACTCGAATCTCAAGAGAAAGTAAAATTATTCGAGTATTAGAAAACTCAAGTTATGGAAATTCGAAAATTCGAGTTACGAAAATATATTTTTTCATTTTACTTTAATCGAATTAACATCAAGTTTATTTCCATATGCATATAAGTTAACTTATTCTAATTTTCAATATCATGCATATTATGAAAACATCATCATCAATATTTTCTTCTGATAATATGTAAGATTTTACTGTATCCAAAACACTAATTGCATCATGCACTGTGATTGAGGGTATCATAAATAATTGTAATTCTCAGGTACTAGTGAAAGCACAAACACGACGATTAAATTTGGGATATCGAATATAGAAATGAGCGAATAGGTTTGTTTTTCTCTAGAACTATAAGAGATCACAATTGAGGAAGCAACCCTTATAGCAGTGATGGCAAAACATGAACAGTATTTTAATGTAGTTTGTATTTTTCCGAGAAATTTTAACACATTTCAATTGTTAAATTTAATGACATAATACCTATTTCTCAATATTTTTTATCCAAATACATTCTAAAGGCATGAATGATGTTGCCATAATCTTAACACAAAATATCCTAATTTTTCCATAAATTTAATGTATAGGGTATTGTCTTAATGATGATTATTCTTATTGCTCTTGCAGGGCAATCTGAGTCATGTAACTTGAAATACGATAACGTGGACACGAGATGCCAAAGAATTTGAAAATTATGAATAGTTGCCTTAATTTCATGGAAAATTATAAATATACTGCTATTACTCATGGTATTTATTATCTAATACATATAGGCTCCACGTAACTTGAAGTGCTGTTGCCCTGGAGATAGTGTTGGTTTATTTACGAGTTTAGATCTTGATATATGGTGATTTTATAGCACTTGCAGTATGCAAGCACTGACAACTCGTATCATTATAAATAGCTGCTTCTTACATATATAGGATATATCATGCAAAACCTAAGGTACTTCTAGAAGTGCTACAGAGCTGAAATTTGCATGAAGATAGGTCATTGGTTACAACCTCTAGAAAAATCCTAAATTCCAGAAAACGTTACATTTAAGGCATATTTTTTACCCCAATGTCCAATTTTAAACACCCCTAAGAAAAGCATTAAAAACGGCGCAGGGCTTTATAAAATTGCTTTTTTAAATTAGTTACATTAAGATATGAAGACGGAACATAAACCATTCTCTGAATAAAAGTATGAAGTTTCTTTTTCTTGAAGACAAAACCCATATCCTTGCTTAATTTGCATAAAAATTTGATTTTAATCATAAAATTATGAAGTTTTACAGTTTTCAACAATGAAGAATATTAACTAACGTAGCAACGATTCCACTGCCTTTCGATGGGAATTGATTTTCCATACTTCAACAGCATTGATTTAATGCTTTTAATTGGAATTAATGGAATATATTACATAATATTGTTAATGTTAACCAATTCATTCAAAATAATTTCTTACAAGCTGTCATTAGTAACACAAAAGTATCCCAAAACTTAATAAAAAATCAAACCAACTAATGTATTAAGACTAAATAAGTCATACCTAGAAAAAGTAAAAATCACTTTATTACAAATACAAAATATTACATCCAGCAGTACCCAAATTATGTCCGTTACATATTTTTAAAAATTTATTTATATATTTCCTTTTTTCATTGTCACTTAATGATTTAATTATTTTATTTAACTCCCTCACTCGAATGTGTGTTCTGGTTTTTACATACAATTGAACAGCAGGAAGTGGAATATCCCTACTAATACATTTCATAGCATTTTCTGTAACTCTTTTAATTATGTCTTTTCATTGCAATATGTCTCACCATGAAAGGATATAAATATCTCTTCAGCAATTTTTGCAGCATCTAGCCATTTCTCACTGGGATTCATAAGACCACCATTAGAAATATACGGCATCCAATCATAACATGATGTTGTAGGTAATCCTGATGTTGGAATTCCTAAATCATTATATTTAGCTCGAAATTTGTGTGCCACGTAGCCTGCAATATATTTCAATCCTTCCTGATTAATTACTTGAAAAGACTTTATAGCTAAATTGTTATTTATATTTCCTGAAATGTTGTTCATTTCAATTTTTTGCATTTCACCCACTTCATCAACAACTTCCAAAGATTCTTCATCAAATAATGAGGAGAATTCATTCACTGCAGAACACAGCTCTTCATCCAGATCTTGTTAATACTCAGTTGTTGTGGTAGTAGGAACTAAGCAATGGTCATCAGTCTGAGAAATGGTATTTGCAGAACTTTGAAAAACTAATAAATGCTTTCCAAGAATGTACCATTTCAGTCGGTTCTTAAAATCTACTGGCAATTGGTGGTCATAAGTATTGCCTATACTCCTAATAAAAGAAAAAAAATTTCTAGGACATACTGATTAAGCCGAGATGTTAAAATATAATTTAAAGAAAATTTTCTTTTTACCATAGCTACCTGAACTGAACTGTAAGGTCCAGTTATCATTCCCATACTTCCGTCAAAGCATAGTAAACCACTAACCTTCATTTCATCAAATGAGAAAATAGAAAGACATTCAGCTTCTGTCAAGAAATCTTTCTTTGGCCTCATCACTGCAATTACATCATATAAAATACTTTCGTTGCATTTAAGAGCTAGGGCCCATCTGCATAGAGTGGAAACTTGAAGACCAAGGAAAATTCAGTTTCAACCTTATAAATTCATAAGCTTTATTGAGATTGCATTGGTTATGCCATCTTCTGCCCAATTTATCTTCTTAGTTGATGTAAGGACACGTATTTGTCCTTTGGTGAATACCTTCTCTAATGCTAATTTTAACATGTCTCTCTCACATTTTAATTCTTCCATTTGGAGAAGTAAATTCTTTCTCTCTTCTTCCCACAATGTCTTCTCTTGTCGAAGCTCATTCAACTCTTCCTCAACTCTATTTTGTGCCAATTTACCACTGAAACAACAAATAAAAATATCATAAGAAATTTTTAAGCTAAATAAATTATCACACTCTTCTATTCATTTCACATTTTGTATGAAACATTGATGAAATAAACAAAGAACTCACTTCTGCTCTGAGCTGGGAGGAATTTCTTCACCTACATCCATATAATCATCCCCGGAATAAAGAATATTACAAGAATTAAATAAGCATTATTGTGAAATTTATCTTTGAATAATAAATAGCCACTAAAAATAACTGGAGAAGATATGGGCACTTGAAATATGTTCGAGTTATACCTTATCTCATCTAACAAGTAAGCAAATATCTGATATACAATTTTATTAGCAAATTTTGAAATAATTTCATCAGTATTTAATTTGTGGAATTATTCACATTCTATTGAAATTAAAGAAAGAGACAATAGTTTCTTTTGCCCAATAGTAGACGCATGAAAAAAACATGTTAACATATAGTTTTTGTTTGAACTTCTCCTAGGCTCCTTTTTCTCGTAGGCCCTAGGACAGTGCCTATGCCATAATCCGGCCCTGCTGACCGCACACCGAACAAGAACCACTGGCCTAAGCAATCACAACTTCTAATACGGCCAAAACACATCGACAAATGCAGCCCGCCATGCGAAAGGCTGCATGCATAAAGATCATAAAATATTATTTTTTGGTTTCTGCGCTGAATTATTCGGAAAGCAGATTCAAAGAGGTATTATAAAAATATAGAGAAGCGACTATGTTTTAGTTCATACAGAATTCCTTTGGCATAATAATTAATGGCAAAACGAGTATTGTCTATACTCAAATTTTATAGGTAGATTTTTGGCTAACAGTGTTCACTGAAGTTGGAAAATGTTTATATCTCGCAAATTTCAATAAGGAAATTTTTGTCATGCATTTGCTTCACGGCGAGAATTACAACAAATAAATAGTAAATAAACCCAGGTACATTACAAGGACATCCAACCGAAGGAATTTTAAATGGTCCGCATGCTAGAACAGAAAAGAAAAATCGATATTTGAAAGGGAAAATACAAAATCCTTAAAATTAATTTAAAAAATAAAATACACTTCTACCGTGGAAAATGGAGACCGCTCGAGAAAAGTACCTCAAGGTTCCCTTTCTTGAGGAAAAGATTAACACATCCTGGCTCTACGCCATTTCTGTCTGTCCCTCGATTCCGCTCACCCCTTGACGAAACTCCCGTCTAAAGGATTCGTCCTAGTTCATGTTTATTCTGTATATTAAAAGCTATTCGCCAGTGCAATCTAGATGGGGTCTTAAGAGAATCTGGTATCAACCTTAGAGGAATAGTTTAATTTTTACATAATTTGCTCTTTGAGGTAAAAATATAAAGTTCAATTCATCGCAATTCGCCTGTTTCTCTATTATGTAGAGTCTAATTTATGTAAATAGGAGGTACCTGTCCAGCGGTGTAGCTAAGACTACGCGGGAATAAGGACTTGTTTTTTTTTAATCATTTACGTTTAATCTCTAGCCGATCCCCGTGCTTACCCTGTCGAATGCTTTGCCAATACATCCCCCGTCAAACTCCTGGATGAGAAATCCTCGTCCAACGTTTGATAGTTGAGCGCGCCCAAGGCCAAACTTCGCATTTCATTCCCTCTACGTCCCTCAGTCTATTCACCCCAAAGACTACTACCCCTATTTCCCTTCGCTTCCGTTTTACCCTCCCTCTCTCAAACACTCTCCTGTTCATTTCATATACCTCCTATACGATAACGAGGCGCCTAAGTTTGAGCCACGTCGATGGCTGCATACACTGGCGCCTTACGAGGACGCATAGGAAGCTGGCGCCCTTCTATGGGAAGAAGTGTGCATTATAGCCAGCAAACTAGGAGGATTGCATCGATTAGTGCGGGAATTTATAAGTTAGTGACAGTCCGATTTTATACTTCGTTATTGCTTTCCATAAAAGCACACGCACTCAAATCGCTGATATACGATCCGAAGTTTGCCCCCCCCCCCTCGTGTTATGAGAAGATGGTAGAAAAGCGCTCGTGTGATAAGAGGTGTCACCGGTGTACGCCTGATAAGTAGTCGCCGTTACACAATGTGAAAGTCTCAGTTGATAGTGTATGAATGCAAATTTCAGTGTAGCCGTGAGTGTGATTATAAGTTCGACCGAAAGATATGGAGGGTGCAAATCGACTTAGGGAGCATTCGAAGATGCGGCGGAGACGGATCCCAGCCTCGTCACCCCATCTCTTATCGGACGCTACTGTGCGTATGGAGAGCGTGGATGCATCTGCCGCATACAAAATGTATGTAATTCACCAAGCGGTGGGTGGAAGCCATCAAAGAGCCGTCCGACCTCAATAATTTCTAATGCTTTGAGGATTTTGGACAAAATTGGAGGTCATGTAATATTAACTTAAAAATAATGTCGCCAGGAGGCATCGGGCTCCATGGCGGAATCCCTAGTTTAGTGGTCCCCAACTTGGGTGCCGCGGCACACTGGGGCGCCGCAGCTGATTTTTAGGGTTGCCGCAATAATACTAGTTTTGTAAATAAATCAACGATTTGGATGTGTTTACAGGTAGCTAGGGCATTAATTTCATCTCTAATAAATTGAATATGGTGTGATACAAACAAAAGGATATGTCCAAGGGTTTTAATACTCGTTTATGAAAATATAAAAACATTGCTTGATGGCTGGGGTGCCGCGAAATTATGCTTATCTTTGAAATGGTGCTGCGCAGTGGCGGCTCGTGTATAGGCACTGCGGAACTGCAGCACCCCCTATTTCCACTTGATATTATCGATAACATTTAATATGATGAGTGCTTTTTTCTTTAATTCTTTCTTTATTTTTGTAGTACAATATATATTCCTCAAGCTTAATGTCAGTACTTCAGTAGCCATCCCCCAGTTTATGAAAAAGATACAAAAATCTTTGTATGGAACTGTGCGCTTCACAGTGCCAGCGACGTGGTGTTTGACTGTTGTGCGCATGCGCACATAGGAGGGGGGTGGGGAGGAAGGCGGGACTGCCAGGTAGAGAGAGCACTGTTGCTCTCGCAGTGCCGGCTCTGGCGTGATGGTGGAAGTTTTTTTTTACTCAGCGTGTGTTGTGCTTAAAAACCGTGTACCATATTCTTGAATGTGATAAAGTGTAGAATTAGATTATTATTCTGCTTCCAGCTATTCTATTTGATTCATTTTTTTCGGTTCTTTTATGGATTTCATTTTTAAATGAATAGATCAAGCTTGAACTGTAACAATTTAAGTTAAAGTAAGTAAAAAATGTTTGGTTTTTTTATTAAGATTTTATCAAGTTCCTGAATAAATTTTCTTTTTATACATGTTTTTTTCCTTTTACACAATTTTAAAACAAAGGCTAAAAATTTTCTGGAGCAGCACCCCCACTAATTTTAGCTACGAGCCGCCACTGGTGCTGCGTCTACAAAAATGTTGGAAGCCATTGCCTAGTTAATTAAATTCCTAATAGTCACAAATAACTGAAGCTATATGATCGTCTCAAGATGTAATATAATATCCTCTATGAAGTTAAGAATGCTCATAATTTTTTTCCAAAGATCGAGGAAAAAGGAACACAGGTCTACGCGTTGACATTGTCCGTACAACGCAGAATTATCCGTAAATCCTTGTACATTTCCACACGATTTGAAGAAAATTGATTGCATCTGATAGATTTTATGAATCTTTCCTATTGTCTGAAAAATAACGTGGTCAAATTAATTGTTAAAAATGATGCATTTAAATATCCGGGATTTTAAAAGAAAGGTATTCATAATTTGAATGGGACTTACCTTCTAGTTGATTTCCTAGCACGAGCGAAGGCGCTCGAAGATTTTCTTGAAGGGTGATCAATTTGGAAATTACTTTCCCCGTTTCAATCTCACGTGTCCTTTTCGCCGTGGCTAATAAGCAAGAAATTGATGGAATAAAGCGATCTAAAGATCCTATGCAGACAGGCATACGCTGTAAGGTTGGGAATAATTTTGAAACGAGAAAAAAGTCTGCTATAACCGGGAATTGTTTGGCAATCTCACCATTTGAGAGGGAGGAGTTTTCTTCGGTGTATCTCTTTGAGGGCATCCGTTGGGGCAGTTTGATATTAGCTTGGCTAGTTCTGCCCCAACCAAGAAAACATTCGCGTAAAGAAACGAGAAAATTTATCTGCTAAGATAGTTCAGTGGTAGAATATCCGCCCGGCAAGTGGAAGACCCGGGTTCGATTCCCGGTCATAGCAAACTTTTTTCTTTGCTTTGTTATTTTGCAGAATATCTAAAAATAATAAGAGATCAAAGTTGTTTGCAATTAGCTATTTTTCGGGAGAAATATTGATTTTTTTCCGTCTAGGGCCTTCCGTTCGACCGCTACTCTCTTGGCTCATCAATGGTTAAGTGACTCTGCCCCAGAAGTCCGGCCACATAGGACAACTTTGTTATTTTGCGGAATATCTAAAAATAATAAGAGATCAAAGTTATTTGCAATAGGCTATTTTTCGGGAGAAATGTTGATTTTGTTTGTCTAAGCAGGATAAGAAGCCTTGAAGAACTTCGGGAGAACATCTGTGCAGCATGCGCAGAAATTACTCCGCAAACATTGCTACGTGTACGGAGAAGCTTGAGGGAACGAATCAGAATGAGTGTACGCCAGCATGGATACCAATTTGAAAATTTATTATAAATATGCAATATACACTGCTGCATGAGTTTTTATTCATTTTTGTTGCAACTCCTATTCACATAGCCGGCTCCTAGCTCCTTTATGTGGACGTAGGAATTTCCGCCGAGTCACTTAACCATTGATGAGCCAAGAGAGTAGCAGTCGAACGGAAGGCCCTAGACAATAAAAATCAACATTTTTCCCGAAAAATAGCCTATTGCGAACAACTTCGATCTCTTATTATTTTTAGATATTGTGCAAAATAACAAAGTTGTCCTATGTGGCCGCACTTCTGGTACACCCTGTATATATTAGTAGATGCAGGTATCTTCTTCTACTATAATTCCTATTCCTTAATGTTCCTGCGCGATTTATTCAGCGTGAGATCAACATATGTTCTGTAAAATGCATTCTGTTCTTCATTTATATTCAAATTTTACTGTTCAATTTTAAATATAATTGCAATGCAAATGACAACCTATTCTACGCTACATAATACGGTTAACAAAGAATACTTTGGTGTATTATTTATATAATACTATCTATTTTCATTGCCATTAATAGAATCTTGGGAACGAATTAAATCTTATAATGTCATTTCTTATGGAAGTACATGTTCCAAATAGCACTGTTTTAGTTAGCAGTCAATTTTCCTGGCACCAATTAAGAGCATTAATCAGAGAGTGGGTGTACTGTATTTTATAAAGTTTTATGGTACCAAGTATGACGTGAATGGTATCAGAACAAAGATAAACCAATAAAATCATACATTAACATAGAAATGCCATAAAATAAACAAGTAGTACAACATAACTTCATTTTAAGGTGCACAAAACTGATAAAGGCTATATTGCACAATAGCACCTCTAGTTACAAGAAAAAGGAACTACAGAATACCAATTTGGCAGAATGTAGTCATACAAATGATAGAGAATGATGAGTTTTTACTAGAAAGTTTACAGAGAGCAAGAAACACTTCTGTGAACAGAAGTTCATGTGATGATATTGATAGAAAAAAAGCAGCAAACAAAATTATTTCTTACACCAGTTACTGTATAATTAATGAAAATCTACCATAATAGAGGTAAATAAAACATTGATTTAGTTGTTTTTATTGAACTGCGAGTTTCATTAGGCTCAAAGAAGGATAACCTCTCTGTTGAGCTACAGCTGATACAAATGAAAATGAAATCAGGAGACATTAAAATCAAGTTATCCAAATAGTACAGAATAATTTCAAGTTTATAAATAGGGCACTCAACACATCTTCCTTTCTGCACAATTCACAAAGCTTCTTAGGTTTCTATTAAAGGGGATTAAGAGGATTTTAATGAATGCTGGAGGTACTTAGAGAAGGAGGTCAAAACTACCACTTCTCTTTGGACCTATTGCTACAAAATATCACTATGCAAATAATACAAATTTAACGAAATATATCAATCCAAAACACTTTTCCCACTCAAATGAGGCGATTCGCCACCACTGGAGAAGCATTTCACAACAGATACAAGTGAGAGTCAGCTATGCAGTACAGGTAACTCTCGTTTTACACACGTTTGTTTTACATATTTTTGCTTTAACGAACTCGGTTAATTGTGAATTCGTAGTGATTTTTTATTTACATTGCTGACAGTGCATGTGCATTCCGTCTGCACGGTCTCTGCTGCGCAGTTGTTACACTGCACATGTGATTCGGGTGGATTCAGAAAATGAGTAAAAAACATAAATCTTTGTATCCTGCTGCAACCCCAATGAAGAGACAAAGAAAAACAATAACACTTAAACTGAAGTTAGATGTAATAAATCGTCTTGAAAAAGGTGAACGAATCACAAATATTGGTTGTCGACTTGGGTTGGCTAAAAGTACTATCGTCACAATTTGTGATAATGCTGAAACCTGTTTTAGTTTATCATTCAGCTAATCCCTGTGTTTTAAAAGGTTATGTGAAGCACCTATTACCAGTGCATTTTTATTCTAATGCTAAGGGGTGGATAACAGGAACCATTTTTTGTGATTATCTAGTGTCTAAATTTGAAGGTGAACTGCAACAGTATTGTGAAAAAGAAAACATTCTATTTAAGATATTAATTTTAGTAGATAATGCCCCTGGACATCCTCTTTCAATTCAAGATTTAAAAGAGCATATCAAAGTTGTGTTTTTTACCTCTGAACACTACGTCATTAATCCAGCCTATGGATCAGGGGGTAATTGCTACATTGAAAGCATATTATCTAAAAAAAAAGTTTCAATATTATGGTGAATGGAATGGAGGAGAAAAATATAAGTGGCAGAGAGTTTTGGAAAAGCTTTAATATCCAAGATGTAATAATGCTCAATGGCGAGGCATGGAATGAGATTCCTCGTTCGTGTATGAATGGTGTTTGGCAAAAATTGTGTCCGTATTTTATTTATGACTTCAAAGGGTTCAGTGTTGACGATGATATCATTGAAACAAAAAAGAAAATTCTGAAATTGGCAAAGAAAGGAGGATTTGAAGACATAGAGTTAGATGATGTACCAGAGTTATTAGCAGCACATCAGGAAGATTTAATGAATGAAGATTTAATTCAACTTGAAAGTGAACAGCGGGAGGAGGAGCCGGAGGAGGAGAGGAACCGGAGGAGGAGGAAGTGACAGCTGAGAATGAAGTGCACATGCTCACTAGCAGAAGATTATCAAAAACATTTTAACTCATTGATGAAGGTTTGGCTATTTTGGATGAAGATGATCCCGATTTAGAAAGAAGTGCAAAAGTAAAGAGAAATGTTCTTGCTTCATTGACATGCTATTCAGAAATCTTAAATGAAAAAAAGACGAATGCAAAGCAAATGTCATTGCTCTCATATTTTAAGAAAGGTGAATCTGTTACACCTGAAACATCACCAGCCTCGTCATCATCTGATCCAGACAATCCCGCCTCCCTCATGTAACCTCGGTCACCCTCAAGCCATCTCAGCAAATGTTAGTGCAATATCTTCGTTAAGATAAAAATAAATATTTATTACTTTCTTCCTTATTTTGCATTTATACAGTAAAAATATGAATATGCATATGTGAATATAAGATGTATAGGGTGTCTAGCGGCCGGGAAATGCAGGAATTGTATGTGATGTTTTAATCGGAGGGAGTTGTATGGAGATTATATGACAAAGAGGATTTGTTTTAACTTAAGGAAAATATTCAATTGTCATTTATTATTTATACATGTTACAGTATTTTGCTAATTCTACTTTTGATTTACGAACTTTTGATTTACGAATGCTTTCTCAGAACCTAACTAGTTCGTAAAACGAGAGTTACCTGTATTTTTTTGTGCATTATTTCAGCACCGAGTCAGGACGATGTTTACGTGAATCATTAATGAAGTTAATTCGAATATGGGTAGTATTGAAGAAAAACTTGGTGCTTTCCCAGCATATGCTGTGGGTAGTAATTTTTTAATTAGGTTAATGTGAATCAATGTTAATTGAGGGGACCTGTACAATTACACCACCTTTTTGAACTTTGCATGCTTGCAGTCCGCGAATTTGCACTTAGCGACAAAATTTTTTATGATCATTACTTCTGTTCATGCCAATTATTTGCATTTCGCGTCATACGTTTGCAATGACAACATAAATGAACTCCCTCTATTTTTTTGTTTCAAAGTTCAGTTTAAATTTTGGCACCCTTGAAAAGGACTTATTATTATTATATTATATTTTTAATGCTCATTATTAGCAGTTTTTAAAGTAAACAAATGTGATAACTCTTGAATTAATTATTTTGTAGCTAAGTTTAAACTTCACTGCCAATGGCACTACTTTTGACGTGAAACTTTAGTTTAAAATTTAAAAAAATTTGGAATGTAAGGTTTTCATTTACTATTATCTTTGTATTTTGAACATAATTTAAGGAAATGTTAATTTGTTTTGTTAGGGTTTAATTTTTTTATTACGAATTTTTAATGTAAATCTAAGAATTGCAATCATCTTGTAAACATAAGATTTTCTGCCACGTATTTTGAGCAATTAAAAGAAATTTTATCACTTTCTTACACTAGGGTTTGATTTTCTGTTACGCATTTCGAACATCGCCCTTATAATAATAGCGTGTAGTTGGTTGGTGATGATTTTAATTAAATCATTTATATCTCAAAAACGGTAATCACCCTTATAATAATAGCATGTAATTGGTTGTAGATCATTTTAATTAAATCGTTTATATCTCAAAAACGGTAAGAGATACTGGTTTGAAATTTTCCAGGATTGCTTGATTCACATATAAAAAGTGATTGACGAAAAGTATTTGGAAAAATGACCCGGGTTCGACTCCAGGGAATTATTTCCATTTCTCATAAGGTAACACATAAAAATGGACTTTTCAATGTGCAGGCTTTTCTCCTTTTGAAAATTAAAATTAGAAAAATTTGACCTTTGATCTATGGATCTGGACCATTCTAAAGAAAAAATTTTGAAGTTTCTTATTCTATTCATCTTTTTTTCACCTTCAGTTCGAAATGGCTCATGGTAATCATTTGAATGGTATATTCTGGAAAAATCTTGACATTTAACAGGATGTTGCCTTGCCAACCAACTACATTGTTAACCGAGAAATCCTATTGTTACTTCGATCCATATAGGTTTAAGCATGCTTTGAAGGCTTTTATTACGAGAAGGAGAGAAAGACGGAATTATTGGGAAATGATTTTTATAACAATCAATGTAAACAACATTCATTATGTTATTTACAAGAAGTAATACCTAAAAATCTGAAATATTATTTTTTTAAATTAAAAATTGTAATGATGAGCTAAATTCAAAATTATTGAAATAGAAACAGTATGAAAATCAGAGGAACATGCTGGACATTTTAATAAACAAACTGAGCATATAAAAAATTTATAGAGTGAAGGATTCGGTGAGAGGGTATGGGAGTTAGGTAAAAGAATGGAGGACTTGAGAATGGTTTTGGAAATAGGGAAAGAAAGGGAGGTTTAAAAGAATCAAAGAATCACAAAATAATAATAAAAGGCTGTTTTCAGTCCGCTGGTTTAAGTGTCAAGCTATTAAAATTCAAATAACTCAATAAAGGATGTAGATATAAAATTGGCAGAAATAATCTAATCGAATATAAAAATGCTTTCCCGAAAGAATATTCACGAAAAAATTCCCGAGTTCGACTCCAGGGTAATGTTTCCATTCTTTGTAAGATAACATTAAAAAATCGACTCTTTGTCATGCAGGCTTTTCTTCTTTTGAAAATTAAAATTGGAAAACCTGACCTACGATCATCCGATTTGAAATTTAAAAAAAAATTGAGTCACTTATTCTATTCTTCTTTTTCTGAAATCGCTCATTTGTTTATCTTGACAACTGACTGCTGTGAGAAACAACAGCAATATAAATAGTGATTGTTAAAATAATTTATTTAAAGTTAAAAATTTTAATTCCATTCTTTATTAATTTGAACCTGTCATTTTTGATGGGCAATTGCGCTAGTAACTAATAAAAGAAATGTTACCACTTTTTAATGCTAGTGTTTTTTTGCTGCTTGGAAATGTTTGTTGCAGAACCCAAAAATAAATCTGTGCATCATGTACTCAACATTCCATTTCAGTAGTTCATCAATTCAAATTAAAGCATTTCCTTGAAATGAACAAAAGAAGATAAAAAATCGCATGCGAAAATGTGCTGGGGGGTTAACTG
Organism: Tanypteryx hageni; assembly: GCA_028673005.1. Taxonomy (NCBI): domain Eukaryota; kingdom Metazoa; phylum Arthropoda; class Insecta; order Odonata; family Petaluridae; genus Tanypteryx; species Tanypteryx hageni. The sequence goes on from CM054115.1 coordinate 95,249,261, forward strand.
CACAATTACTGAAAGTAGTTTCATCGCTTTGTAATGCTGGATTTTTATTTGCTATAACATGTTTTGAAAGTAATTAAAAGAATTTTTCACATTATGATTCTAGGTTTTCATTTGCTGTAAAGTTTTATTTTATTTTCTGTTAAACTGCATTATTTATGATAAAAAGTGAATTTTTTAGGTTGACTTGGAACCGCACTCCTGTTATTACGTTGCATCTTATGGGAAAACAGGACTCACACTTCACGAATTTGCATTTTGCGTCAGTTTTCCAGAACCAATTATTCGTGAAGTTCAGAAAGGTGGTGTACTTAAAAAATTTTAAAACTTCTATATCATGGTTACTTTTATTAGAATGAGTGATGCATGAATAAAGCTAGTTCAGCATATTAAGGAACTAAATCTTTTGTTTCAAAAATATATTTACTAAGAAATTGTTTTGAGTTCAACTTAAGGATTATATCATTAATAATAAATAATTTGTGCTTTAAAATGGTTAATATTAATCACAGATCATTTTATGTCGTCTTTCACTTGATTAGATGTTAAATGAAAAGTGAGAATGGATAAATCAAAGAAAGAATTAAATGTGATGGCCAGATGGTAACTAGTCTAAATTTAACTTTCGATTAACTAAGGATGCAACATAAACCCAGAGTGAGAGTACAGATGAACTTTCTCCTTTAATTCCACAGTATGGATGAAGATATACAGCCAATGCAAACTCCACTCCTGGCTCACTGATTGTGTGGACTCCTGTTGTTCGTAATGCTTCTCTGGCACTTCCCATACCATCATATGGGACATTAATAGGAAAACCACACACCTGTAACACAGTGCAGAAAGTTGAGCCATCAATATAAAGAGATGAATTTATGAAAATATTTTTGAAACTCAATTAACATAAAATTATTTTATTCTAGCTATCTGCATGATGGAAAAATCATATATGAAGCTTAAACTTTGTAAAATAATGTATGATGTAATTGTTTTTATTTAATTATATTCACACAGCAAACCTTGTGAGAAGACATGAGGCTTTTTAATTCCCAAAGATGATTCTCATCCACTGAATGATCAGAAGACCCAACCATTGGATGTTCCAAGCGAGGTAGAAGCTTCCTCAGTAAAGCTGATCCATGTCTGTTCCATATGGTTCTAATGTAGATAATAATATTTTCTAAATTGATTAGACCAATTTTAAATGAATCTATAAAAATGAAAATAATATACAGGCATCCCTCATTATACTGCACTTCACTTAGTGCAGTTTCGTTATAATGCACTTGCTAACTGCTGAATCATCAACACATTGATTTAATCATATATTACAAGCACATAACTTTCTCATAACATTTATTATGCCTAATTAGTATTTGTAGTTAAGTTACGATTAAATGAAAGATCATTAAACTATCCAATCAACAAAAAATGTAGTCTCTTCCATAGTTTCTTTGTGCTTTTTCGATGGCAGCTAATCTACATTAGATTTTGTCGATATCAGGATTAATAGGCCATACTTATCCAAATTCATTGTGACATGTTGCCTTAATTTATTTTCTTATCTTTACATTCTATATGTAGTGCTTATTAGCTTCTCCTTTAACTTCTACATGGTTACGAATTATTTGACAATAATTCCTAGCATGAAAGGGATTTCCGTTTAGTGTCATTCTCAGGTTAGTTCACGTCTAAAAATATATGACATAGTCGTATGTGCAAATGCATTGGGATAGCAGCACTGAAGGCACAGCTAGTTCAATTGGCAAGTTGGTCACTCTGCCTTAATAAGCAAGAAAAAAATCCCCGTGTGAAACAAACAAATCCCATTCACCCTCATTCAGTTTTCTGTTTGATGTGGTATTAGTCGCATGATTAGTGTGTTGGTGGAGTTATTTTCTATTTACTTGAACCCCCGTTTTATTTGAAATGAATCAAAAGCATGGAAATGGATGTGCTAAGGATGCTTCTGAAAAGAAACAAAGAAAATCTTTGTCACTTTTAATGAAACTTGAAGGTGGAGAATGGCAATTTGATGTTTGAAAAGCCTTGAAATTAGCAGGATCAATGATAAAATGCTGTTCATAAAAAGTGCATCTTTATAGGTTTTGTTTCTCTGATTTAAGAATGAAAATATACCTTATATTGAGAATTCATTAGTACAGATAAAAACTATTTGCATTAGTTTTTATGACAAAAATTCACTCAATGCAATTTCAATTAGTACTCTGTTTTTCAGGAACCAATTAAGAGCACTAAATGAGGGATGCTTGTATTCAGCTTAATGAAAATTTTTTAAATTTCATTCTAAACACCAATTTTTACAATTGCAGAAAAATAAAGAATTTGATCTATTTTTACACTAAGAGTTCCAGAAAGTTTAACCCCCTCACTCCTTCCCTTGGACTTCTCTTTCCATTTCATTTTTTATATCCTTTCATTTTCTATTAATGCTTTCCCTTAAACATTTAACCCAAAATGCAAAATCCTGAAACTAAAATTGAATTACAATAATACCCCAAAAATATAAGATACTTTACATGTTATTTTTCCTCCAGTGCATGATGCACGACTGGAGGTGATTTTCTAGCTTTTCCTCCAACAACTTCAAGTATAAGTCTGGGCAATCTTCTAAAGTCTTATCATCCATGCCCTTTCGCTTCCCACCTTTCTTTCGACTAAATCTTGAGAGTGTAGCAGCTCTAGTCTCATAGGGCAAATCCTCAGGTTGTACACTGCCAACAACTGGAGAAGGTGCCTAAAAATAAAATTTGTTCAATTTTAAGCCCTCTTTCGTCGCAACTCACTGTGAATACAGGCAATGTGCAATTTCTATCAAAAAAACTTATTATAATATTAGAAAAATTCAAAGGAAGGCAGCAAGGTTTGTGCAAGTGCACTTTGGAAGAGAAGATAGCATTATGTGAATTTTAAAGAAGTTAGGATTGGAATCACTAGAGGTAGTAGTAATTGATTTTTTAAGTGCATCAACTGCTATGGTCATTTTGAACTGTCATCAACTGGACATACACATGGAATGGAGGAGGGAAACATGGCGCCGGCATTAGCCTACTCTTTGTGAAAAGCACTAAGGGGGCCCACTTCTTAGCATCCCTTCTGAAGGACAGAATGCTGAATTTGTGCAGACTTCTGAAACCGCATTAACAGGGGATCGGGCGACCTTGGAAAAAATCCTACTTTCACAGGATTCATGCCCTTTTGAGCAGCAGGCGAGTATCAGCCAGCATCCTAACCACTACACTGCCAACAACCCTGGAATCACTAGAAAATTGGAGAATAAACAGGCTGGTATGCTAACATGCTTATAAAAACAACCTGACCTGGAAAGATCTATAGGAAAGGTTAGTACGTCAGAATTATTGTGGGGAAAACAATCACATGCAAGAAGTAAACAACAAATATCAAAGAAAATATTTGGGTAAAATGGTTGAGAAATGAAAATGGAAACATTAACAGTGAAGAAGGTAGAGCCAACTATAGACGTATAAAAATGAGTTGAGAAGGGTAACAGATAAAGCTAGAGAAAACTGGATAAAAGAAAAATGTGACAAATACAAAAAATGGAGAAGTTAGGATGGTACGATATGATGTACGCTAGGGCACTGGAATTAGAAGATAAGAAGTCTAATGGAATTCATGGTAAAGGAATTATTAATACGGATGGGAAGATAGTATCAGAAACATAGAATGTAGCACAGGTATGGGAAGAATACATTAAGGAAATATAGAGCAAGCAGACAGTATCAACAAAAATTTAACTGGAAGATGAGGAAAACATTAAAGAAGACAACTTAGGACCAAATAATATGGAGAGCGAAGTAGAAAAAGCGGTAGTGGAACTAAAGAAAGGTAAAGCCACAGGAAGCGACTGAATACTGGCTGCGGTACTTAAAGTCATGGGATCAGAAGGTCTAAAGTAATCACAAAATTAATTAATAAGATTTACGACATGGGAGAGTGGCCTCAGGATTTCCTTGAAGTAACAATGATCCCTCTAAAGAAGAAGCCAAAGACAAAGCAGTGTAAAGACTGCAGAACGATAAGCCTTCTGTCATACACGTTGAAGATCATCACGAGGATTCTTAATAAAAGGCTGCAGAATAAGGCAGAAGAAATGCTAGGGGAAGATCAATTCAGTTTCAGAATAGAACGAGGAACTAGAGATACTATAGGGGTAGTTAGAATCATATCAGAAAGGGCAATAGAGTACAATCAAGATATCTGCGTATATTTCGTAGACTGGCAGAAGGCCTTTGATAGAGTAAATTGGGTAATGTTGATGAAGATATTAAAGGATATAGATGTAGACTGGAAAGACAGGATACTGATCAGGAATCTATATGTGAATCAAGTTGTAAAGATCAGGATGGAGAATGCGGACACCTGCGGAGTGAATATCGGTAGAGGAGTAAGACAGGGCTGCTGCCTATCGCCGACCATATTCAATATATGTGTAGAAAGTCTAATGCAAGAAGCATTAGAAGGCACAGGAGATTTCAAAATTGGAGGAAGGATTATAAGAACAGTAAAATGCATGGATGATCAAGTACTTCTAGCAAGAAAGGAAGAGGAATTATAAACCAGAGACTTGGATGCTATGTAGCTCGCTAAGGTGAAAATAATTTTTTGGGATAGCTCTTATCAAGATGCATATTTTTGATTAATAAAGTTTTTTCTCCAACGTACTGTATAAATGATTATAATAGAACAAAATAAAGAATTGAATAATAGTGATATTTTTTTAATAACAAAAAATATCTGTGGTGTCAGGAACACCCCACATGAGTACTGGAGGTTGAAAAATTAACGCGAGTGCCACAGGGTTAATTATTATCTGAGCGAATATTCTCTGCCAAAAAAGAAAACGCCTTCCAAATGCATGAGTTAATTAAATAAAAACTAATTAATTTAAGATTTATTTATGTTAACTAGTCCAACATTAGCCTTTAAACTTTAAATATTTCTTTCAAAAAAGTAATTCATGCTTGCAAGATAAAACCTTTAGCGCTTGTATCAAACCTGTATTTGCATGCTGGAAGCAGATTCCATTCCAGCAAACCATCCAGGAAGGAATGAAAAGAGACTAGAAAACAATCCATTGGATGGAGGAGCTGGAGAGAATGCAGGCCACCAATCACGGCGGACATCAAAGTTGAAGTTCATGTGCTGAGGTTGATCATCTCGTTGAACATTTGCCCATATCTGAAAAGTTATACAGACGTGGTAAATGCCAACCTTTAAAAAATAAAAATAAAATATTGCTGATTTTATCAAGTGGTGATTGGAAGTAAGAATCTAAATGGTTACAAGGTTTTAATAAATAAATTTAATTTTAAATTAATGTTCAGAAACCATCCATGCCAATGAAGTGGTCAAATATGTACGTGAATGGTAACATAATGTAGATATAAACTGAGGATTATATACAATTACTATATTCATAATTCTTCATAAAATTTTTCTAAGTAAAAGCATGACAAGCACTTATGAAGGAATAGCACTTTAAAGATATAACTTCCTTAATAAATTTTTATTAAATATTTAAAAAATTCCTTTGCGCTATTTGTTTGTAGTAACTGCTTCATAGTTTACAGATAAATAATGACATCCACTCACATTTTGATCATTGATCAGACACCAAAGATGTTGAAGGGGACAAAAGGGATCCCTAATGAGGAAGCGTTGCCCTGTGATTGGATCCCAGACCCACCAATCACAGTCATCTTCTATTTCACAGCCTTCGCTCTCCTCATCATCACTCTGGTTTGTTCCCCATTTCCTCCTTGAGGTCTTTTATTGAAATAAACACATTGCTGCCACTAGTATGGCATTACATTGATCATCGACACCTTAAAAAACTAGTCAGACCCCAATTTAGCATCCTCCGATATAGTGCCACCCCTACATAATACCCATGAATCATCGAGAACAAAACTTCCATCTTATGATTATAAAGAACAAGAATTTACCTTGATTTACTGCCAATGTCAGTGATAAACAAATGATGGTGCTAAATCAAGGTTTGATTGTATAATGAGCATCAACTATAATTAAAAAACTATTTTCCTTCAAGAAAATTATTCTAAAAAGATCCTACATTGATATTACCTCAAAAAAATTTCTATTGATTTAATCATTCAAGGGATAGCTCTAAATAATTGATGCAAATAATTGCTAGAAATAGTATCAGCTCTTTTGTTGAGACAGAAAAATGAAACAATACCAGCATAGTAGGAAAGTTGATCCATTCATTCACACCAATTACATAAATAAACTCACAGAAGCATTTCTTCTCTCTTCTGAAAGTTTTCTTTCATCTTCAAGATCCTTTCCAAACCTCCTCTGTTTAATTCCTTTACCACAGCCTTTGGTCAGCACAAAAGTGCAATTAGGTCCATCTGGTAATCCTGAACCTTGGGCTAGCCAAACTTCAAGGCCCAAATGCATGAAGAGACATGCTAGAAGAATGCCATGGTCTACTCGACTGCCACAAAGCAATCTGAGCATTTGCTGTAATTTTGTGACACCCAATTAAATTTAACGTAAGTTATTTGATTAAACTTCTTATTAGGTTAGTCTTACTCACTAATAAATAAGCAGAGTAAATTTTTAAAATCTTTCATTAAAATATCTTCACAAAAGTACAAAGATCTCTTAGATACTTTTCAGACATTTAAATTAATTTACATAATATAACAAGACAAAAAAATCCACATTTACTGTTGTATTGGTAAACTACTCAGATGACAAAAATAGAAAATAGAATATATTGATCTTACTTCAGAGTTTAGCCAGATGTCAGTTAGTTGATGGCCATTAGAAAGGGGTATCATTGAAACAAAGCGAGCAACCCAATCTGCAGCCATGACTTCACTTCCCTTTTTAGATACTACATTGAAAAAAGAAACATGAAAATTAGTATAAACATAAAGAAAAGTAAAACTAAGAAATACTATGAAGTAATTATACTGATTATTGTCATTAAAGTGAAATTTATTTTTAAGACTGAACCTATAAGCCAGGCATGTCAAACAGGCAGCCCTTTCTGTGACTAACTGTGGTCCAAATGATAATTTTTTAACCAATTTATTGGAAATTTTACATAAATACGTATATAATTTTTGTGAAAATAACAAGATTTTGTCATTATTACTGAGACACAATGGAATGCACTTTCTACATTGTTGTTTTTAATGGCAAATAAGATGTCCAATCTTTTAGAAAAAAGTTTGTTTCCCAGGTCTGGCCCTAATTAAACAACTGTAATACTAATGCTCATAACATCTACTGTTTTAATGTGTCCTTGATGCCTCTACGAGTTTCGCATGCCTGCTTTAAGCTTTCACTTTCAGGCTATAAAAATCTTCATATTTTAAGACAACCTCTAACACAAAGTCCAATTTAACAAGGATTTTATTTAACAATGGTAACATTTATACAAACTGTTATGTTTTTTATTTTGCCAGATATGTCTAACTAGTGGCTTGCCCATTGCTACGCAACTTAAAAAAATAAAATAATATGCTTTGTGCCTTTATGATTCATATATTTCAGGATAACAGAAAATGTATGAATTTCAATTTATTTAAAATTTTAGTTTAAACAAGATGGAAAAGTATACTCCAAAATGGAATACACACAGATTTCAAAGGTGATCTTAATGGGAAATATGCATGAAACAGAATCAAAATATTGGGCGATTCTTGAATTTTTATTCCCGAAACAATAAGTCATAATTATAGGGTCTCGGGAACTATCTTTTAGTAAATGTTGTTTTCTATCTAAATAAATTTTTTAATCTATAACTCACAGATCATATAAGATCATGGGAGAGAAATATATGGATTTTTAATTGTTATTTGCTGAGAGAACCATCTTAGCGATCGATGTAAACAAAATATGCGATGTTTTGTTTTGCTCTGGATTTTCTTGAATTTTTATCTCCAAAGCCATAACTCATCATTATGTGGTCTCAGGGGCTATATTGTAGTAAATTTTGTCCTCTATCCGAATAAATTTTCTTAACTATACCTCACAAATCATACAAAGGCATTGGATAGAAAAACTTGGATTTTCATTGTTGTTTGCCAAGAGAAGATCAATGTAAACAAAATATGCAATGTTTTGCATGGGATTTTCTAGAATTTCTATATCCGAAACTATAACTCTTAAGAATGCTATCTCATGGACTTTCTTGTAGTAAATGTTGTTCTCTATCCGAATAAATTTTTTAATCTATACCTTACAGATCATATAAGAGCTAGGAAGAGAAAAGTTTGGCATTTCATTGTTGCTTGATGGATGCCATTTAACGAGATACAAGTACAAGTTTATTAAAGTAATTATGTAAAGTGGAACTTCTAATGTTCGGATTCAGTTCAAAATCAAAATTGGGCAATAAATTTTAATAACAATCACTCATACTTAATTTAATTAAAATCCATCTAGCGGTTTAGCAGATGAAAGTTATGACAGACGGACAGATGTGCCCATAAGGCATTCCGCTATTACCACTTCGCTGGTAAAGAACGCCTAAAAAGATGACTCAATAGCCATATTCAAATCAAAATCATCAATCAAATTAAATAAAGAAATGAAATATAAAATTGAATAAAAAAAGTGACCCAATCGGGATTGAACTTATTTATATTCGCAAGCCAATGTATTACTCACTATGCCACCCAGACTCCTCTCTTATGTTGATTCAAATTGCTATTCAAATAGTGTGGAATGACTATCACTGGACAGAGAGTGAAGTACGGATGAAGGTACCTATTTCTTGGCATATATTTCCCAGAAAAATGACCCCAAAAATCAGCCTGCATCTTATACACTGAAAGTAAATTTATTACTGTTCTCAATACTGACACTAACAAGCACACTCATCCCCAAAATGGAATAATTGGCAGTCATTCATTGCAAAAACAATAAAATATACATTATTAATAATTGATAGTGAAAAATTTGTTAATATATACAGTAATACCTTATGCAACGTGAATTCCAAGGATGCATTATCATTATTATGCTTTAATACCTACATTTCCACTCATAGCTATTATAATTTCAGCACATTTGCAATGTTTTAGTTCCTAATGAGCCTGTTGAATAGCGCAATTAATGCCACAGAACAGTATCATTCGTGTAGATGCCATAAATATTTTATATGTATCTCAGATAAATAACGTCACGTGTATTGAGATTGCAATGGCTACAAAAGTGAAAAGATATGCCTATGCTATTAGCTATAAGCTTCAGATGATTCAATAGGCAAAAAACGCATGGAAACCGGGTAGCAGCATGTCATTTCGGTCCACCTCCCACAAAAAAAAATTGATTCGTGAATGGAGAAAATGAGGAAAAACTGAAGCTGATGGGATAAAAGAAACATAGTCTTTGTAAGGTTGGTTTTAAATGGCCACAACTAGAGGAGGTAGTGATGGATAATAGAACAGAGGAAGTTTGGTATTGCTGTATCGATCAAAATCGTTATGTACAAGGTAAAAAGAGTTGCAGAAGAAAAAGTACTAGTTAAGCATACGAATTATTATTGCACATGCATTCCATATATTATTTATCCCATTATATTAAAATATCATCTTGAAATTAAGTTTAAGTAAGCCCTATTGGTAAAGGATATTTATACGTGCGACATGTGCAACACACTCCAACAGCTTTAATTAATACGACTGCCGAGTTCATGCAGGGCACATTTCGTTATACAAGCCTCGAAGCAATTATTTATTTTTTTGATAACCCCTATTTATTTTATGAATGAAGTTTATCTAAAATGTTATATTTAATTGTTATCATGCCGGAATATTTTCTGTAAATGTTGCCAGATACGGACGGACGGCTGGAAATGATACATGACATGGACCTTCATAAATGCATTGGTGAACCAAAATCCTTTTTTTCCTGAAAAATCTTCTAAAAAACTGGGGTGTATCTTACACCCTGGTGTGTCTTATATGCCACGAAATACGACAATTGAGAAATATGTTGGGATCGTAATAAAAGACTGTAGCATTTAGGAGATTTATTTTAAAAAATTTCAAAAATTAAAATTTTAGTCCCAAGATGCCAATTGCGCTATATCAAAAAAGCACTAAAAGAACATGCACTAAATGAGGCATACCAGTACTTACTCAGTGGCAGTCCAGGTGGTGGGGCGAGGGGACGAAAGAAGCGGGTAGCACACACAGTTCTGCCTCCAAGATCAGGTACCAATGCCTTAGGTGGGCAACAACCATGATTCATGGTGTGGAATACATCTATCTCCCATGCTCTAAGATGACTCTCTACATGAGGAAGCTCAATACTTTCTAATGCACGTTCATCCTTCAAAACAGGTAACATGCTTCAAAAATCATATGAAAACAAGCTGTTCTTAAATATCAATACTGAAAATTTAGATGTCAAATAATGAAAGAAATGGTGATTATAAAAATTACTCAATGTCTACTACCTATTATCATAAGTTTTTGGCTAAAACATTACCTTTATAAATCACTAATTGACTACTCAAGTATTTAAAAACATAAATCATCCTACTGGTTATCTATCAGATATATCTATTAAGCATACTCATAAAACAATAAGATTTAATCAACATAGTCAAGAAAAATATTATTATCTTACCTCAAAGGCCACTTGTAATGCTGGCAAAGGAGGCTGAACAGTAATGAACAGAGTGAGATAGATGGCACCTGGTTGCAGTCCTGATGTAGAACCAATAATAGGCAACAAACGTGACGATCCTGAGATATGTCCGCTTCCAAAGCCAGTATCCTCACTAGTGTAGCCCAAGAGCACTGGAGGAGAAGATAATCGGAAGGTTCCCTCCAGCTGAAATTCCAGAAATGCATCCAATATAACCAACTGAATGTAATTATGTCTGTTAACAGATCTTTACATATAAGAAAAAACATCTTTCTTTCTAGTAATTACTTCACACTTTTTGCAAGTCTTAAAAAATTGTTCTAACCAATATCATCAATTAATAAACTCTGAATGTTTTTATCCTCTTTATTTATCTTTAGATTAAAATGATTTTTCAATATAATTTAAAAATAAGAACAATATTTTCAACTAGTATGCTTGATTTCTGAACTATACTAACTAATATTTCTGAGAGACTAGAAAATATTTTTATTTGATTTTATTTATTAATATCTGTAACAAACAAAAGGTATCTTTTTACTCTTTGATTAAAGCGAAGTGTGGATAGTGGAATGCGGAGGGAGGCAAGGAAGTGTTGTTGAGTTCTGTGATGTATTTCCCCAGCCTCTCTAGCACGATTGTCCACAAGAAGATCTACCACTATCTCGTCCTTTAGGAGTATAGATAGGTTCAGATCTTCTATCGAATTTATGTCTCCATTTGATGTCCACCATGTTGGTGCATTGAAATCTTCAACTGGTTGTTCTAATACACTCAAAATGGATGAGCGTTTTTTATTCTTTGTTCTGAAAATGAAAGAGTATATGATAAACAGAAAGATATACCAAAAAATCTCCATAAAAACGCAGACAAAATTTAATGAACAAATATTTCAGCAGTAACAATAAATTATAGCATATATGTGTATCTTCTCATTTAAATAAGCTTGCCAACTCTCCTGGAATAGGACTAGATCTACCCATTTTCTCCCAAATCCTGGATTGCTGCATTTTTTCTTGCTTTTCATTAAAAACAGTTGACTCTTATAGACTTTATATAACACATAGATCCTAGGAAGTGATATGTGACGAAGAGCATACTGGTTGTCTCAGAATTTAATAGAGCAGCACAAATCACATCCCAACCAAATATACACAAAGAGAAAATGAAACAACCAGTTTATGATGAGCATATGCTAACCCTAGCCAGCTCAAAAAGATAAGAAAAAACTGATAGTTTTTTTTGCCTTTTGAATGGTTATTCATGTACCCTAGAGAGATGTTTAGCAGAATCCTTTATGAAGATGATAGTGTTTTTTATCTCTCAAAAACAAGATGGAACACCTGAAAGAAATTCTTTCAAGAAGGAACATACTGTTTCTTGAGAACCAAACATGGGGCTAGTGGAACTCAGTCTATAGTTAGCAGTTATAGACCCTGCAGGAATGAAAAATTCAATATAAAGCTAATTACTTGAAAAAGTGCTTCCATCAGTAAGTGATTCTTTCTAATCCTTCTTTCAATTTACAAATAAATTGATATTAATTGCACATTAAAACATGTTAAAATTATACAATAATCTTCAGAAGTTTGATTGCTGCAAGACACAATCTGTGATCATAAATTTATGAACAGTAAAACATAACATGTATCTGAAGCAATTCAGATAGAATGCATGTTCCTTAGTTATTTCTAACACATCTCAAGCCACACAACGTCATTCTGTTTTGTAGTGGAAAATTATGACAGCCCCATAATAAGTTAAAAGAGCTGCATGCAGCTTGCGAGCTGTGGTTGGTTTGGCCAGCACTGGTATATGCAATTGGAGGGTTTTACCTACATGGAAAAATTTCATGATTGCAAAAGGGTAGCCAATGGGGTAGTATCAGATTTACTATAGGAGCAAAATTTTATATAAAATAGGCCATACATGCTCTGTTGACCATGCAGGACATGGACCTGATCTGACAGCTGGATTCAGACAGTATTAACAATAGGCAAAGAAATATTTCAATTATTCATCCTATTATGCATAAAAGAAAACAAAATGGAAAAGATCAATTGATAATATTGGTATAATGTAAAACAAATAATAGTGATAAAATTAATTATCATATTTCTTGGCATATAAGACGCACCAGGATATAAGATGCATCCCAGTTTTTAGAAGATTTTTCAGGAAAAAAGTATTTTGGTTCACCAAGGCAATTACGAAGGCCCATGTCGAGTATCATCTCCAGCCATGATTAACCCTCCAACTGCTTATCCCACGATTTCCACAGGTAGCATGACTGGTACAATTTTGCGTATCCCGCGATTCTCGCATGGTCGTATTTTTTCACTCTATTCTCCTGCGGATCCCGTTTTTTCCCCGTGCATACATGACAAGTGATTTTCTCAGATTCCTTCTACATGTAGTTCACATTTATCTACAATAGATGGCGAATGTGATCATTTATCTTTACGTGAACAAACCAGGCATCATTCAACATGCAGGGTATTCCCCAGTGATTGAATGCTTCTTCTGGTCAGCTAATCCAGTCAGAATGAATCTGCTTCTGAGCAGCTACGGAAAAATTCATTTAAAATCTTCATTTTTCCATTTAATACAGAGATCTGTATTTCATTATTGGAAGTCAACGTATAGGTGAGTAGAATCTTTGATTTTTCATTTTGATATTGGAAAAAATGTGGCAGTGTTTTTTGGGCATTGTTTCGAATTTATTTTGTTATAATTTAGTGGACGTTTTATAGGTTTTATACTTGCATTTATTCAGGGCTTATAATGGCTTCTTGTAGCAAAGATAACTCTATTTATAAGCATAAGATAGAAGTCAGTGGCGGTGAAGATTACACGCCCATAATGGAGAGTGATGATTCAGACAATGATTCCATTCATCTTAAAAGTGGGGAGAGTTCAAGTGAGGAGTATTTGTCAAGTTTGGATGAATATGTTTGGAAAATAGTGATGAAGATATAGAAGAGTCTTTCAAGACATGGTACGAGGTGGACATGCAAAATATTCAACCTCCACCTCAAAGGTTTCCTTTCACTGTATTACTGTAAATGTAAATCCCGAATTCAGACCACTGGACTGCTTTGAACTTTTTTCGAAAAAAAAATGTTAGAAATTATTGTAATAGAGACGAATAGATTTGCTGAACAACATAAGAATAAGTATATTTATAAATAGCGATCACGTTTGAACAATTGGACACCAACTAGTGAAAAGGAGATGAGGTTATTTTTTTCAGTGTTGATGTTACAAGGTATCCACAAGATGCCACATCAGATAATGTCATGGTCAAAAAGAAGAATTCTTCATGTACCAATTTTTTCAGAACTGATGTCACAAGAAAGGTTTCTATTACTCATGAAATTTATCTCTAACAATGAGGAAATCAACAAAGCCACCCATCCAAATCCAAAGTTGTGGAAATTTTATGAGGTGATGGAACATTTGGGTGGTAGATTCTGTGATGTATACTCTCCTGACCAAACGCTTAGTCTGGATGAGAGTTTGATGCTTTTCAAAGGTCGTCTTGCTTGGAAAACTTATATAGCAAAGAAGAGAGCTCATTTTGGACTGAAGTTCTTCGTTGTGTGAGTCAAAGTCCGGATACATTTGTGATTTTCTGTTATATACAGGTCAAAGCACAGTGTACAATAGCAAATATAATAGTTTACCCATTAGCACCAAAATTGTTCTTCATTTGATGGATCGTTTCTTGGGGCAGGGGTACTGTGTGACAGTGGATAATTGGTATATGTCACCAGAACTCGCTGACATACTGGTTGAACAAAAAACAGATATATATGGCACACTAAACAGCAGAAGAAAGGATCTTCCAGAAGGATTTGCGAAAAGGAAATTGAAGAAGTGGAAAATTCAGGCACTACAATGAGGGAAGGTAATGGCTTTAAAATGGCAGGATAAGAAAACTGTTTGCCTCATGAGCACTATTCACAATGCCAGTACAAAGGTTGTTAGGATAAAAAAATGGGTAGATGTGATAAAGCCAACAGTGATTTGTGACTACAACAACGCCATGGGTGGAGTTGATCGATGTGATCAAGAAATTTCATATTATCTATCTACAAGAAAGCAGCAAAAGAAATATTATAAGAAAATCTTCAGGCATTTTATTGACCAGGCCATCTGGAATTATTTTGTTATATATAACAAAATATCATCTCAGAAACGCATTGATCTTCTCAAATATCGGCTTCAGCTCATTGAGCAATCAATGGAAGAGTATGCCGATCCAAATTTCAGGTTGCCAAGAAGAAGACCTAGCGCCACTCCATGCCCTCTTAGACTAACAGCTCGTCATTTTGCGAGTCATATTCTACCAAACTCCATCAAAAAGGAGCCTAGATGACACTGTGCTGTTTGCTGTGCAAAGAGGGATGAAAATGGAAAGTGTAAGAGAAAAGAAATGAGAATTTGGTGCAAAGATTGTGGAGTTGGGCTTTGCCTGGAGCCATGCTTCAAATTTTTGAATTATGATACCTTGACACTTTATATGATTTTATTTTTATTATACTTTTTCTTTATTCATTTAAATAAAATTATTATATAAAAATATTCATGCAAATCGTTCCTTATTTAAAAAAAAATCTCTGAATAAATACCTAAGATTTAAGGAAAATGTAAGTTCATCAATAAATGACTAAACATTGACTTGATAAAATAAATAATTATATAACTTTATTTGTGAAGATGTGTACAAAAGTAACTAAAAAAGTAAAAAAAATGCATTTTTTTTACCGAAATGCATTTTTAAAAAACCATGCTGGAGGGTTAAGTCTGTATTCAGCAACATTTACAGAAAATATTCTGGAGTGATAACAATTAAATATAACATTTTAGATAAACTTAATTTGTAAAATAAATAGAGACGTTCTAAAACATAAATAATTGCTTTGAGACTTGTATAACTAAATGTGCCCTGCATGAACTCGGCAGTCATATTAATTAAAGCTGTTGGAGTGCACCACACATGTCGCAGGTATAGATACCCTTTGCCGATAGTACTTACTTAATTTCAAGATGATATTTTAATGGAATATACAGGGTGTTCGGAAATTCACGCCTAATAGCTCCACCACACAATTCCTGGGTAAAAATTGAGACGAAAATACTCTTGGGTAAAATTTTCCCAAATACGTATTTTGCCAGAAAAATGCATCCAAAGTTGCACAATGTGGCAACACTGTACAGAGAAGAGGTGTTTCTGTGTGTGTTCCTACAGGACATCCTTCCACATTTGTTGGAAGATGTGCCATTACACATACATAGGAGTATGTGGTATCAGCATGATGGAGCACTGGCTCATTGTGGGCGGAATGTGCAAAATTACTTGAATGCCACAAATCCAGACCAATGGATTGGACGCGATGGCCTGCTAGGTCTCCTGACCTCAGCCCCCTCAATTTCTTTCTGTAGGGTCACCTAAGTCGGTGATGTACAATGGTAAGTGAAGGACACTCCTGATCTGAAAGCACTTCTCCATGCAGGCATGACGACATGTTGCAGTGTTCAGGCAGAAATGATTCGGCATGCAGAGGCATGTGTTGATGCCAATGGGGGACACTTCAAACAATTGTTGTCATGTACTGCACTATTGTACTAAATTAGATTTATGATGCAATGTGTTTTTCTTTTTATAAAAATTTTAAATTTATAAAAATAATTAAATAAAAAATAAAAGCAAGCAAAATGTTATCTAAAGGAACTGAAGCAAGAGATGCAAACACCTTTCTTGCACAGTGTTGCCACATTGTTCAAATTTTAATGCATTTTTCTGGAAAAATGTGTGTTTACGGAAATTTAACCCAAGAGTAATTTTATCACAATTGTTACCCAGAAATCTCATGGTGAGGCTATTGGGCGCAAATTTCTGAACACCCTGTATAATAAATAGAATGCATATGTAATAATGATATGTACACTCAACTAATCCTTTTTCTTCTGCAATTCTTTTTGCCTCGTATGTGATGATTTTGATTAATACCTAACTTCCCCTGTTCTTCTATCCATGATTTTCTCCTCTAGTTATGGCCATTTAAGACTTATGAAGACTATGTTTCTCTTATCCCGTCAGCTTCAATTTTTCCTCGTTTTCTCTATTCATGGATCATTTTTTCTGTGGGAGGTGGACTGAAATGACATTCTGCTGCATATTGAATCGTCTGAAGCTTATAACTAATAGTTCAGGCATATCTTCTCACTTTTGTAGCCATTGCGATCTCAATATGAGTAACTTTATTTATCCTAGATATGTATAAAATATGGGGGTGCTGGTGGTGTAGTGGTTAGGATGCTGGCTGCTACTTGCCTGCTGCTCAAAGGGGCAGCAGACACAAATCCTGTACAAGTAGGATTTTTTTCTGAGGTCACCCAGTTTGTGTGGTTTGAGGAGACAGCAAATTCAGCATTCTGTCCTTCAAAAGGGATGTTAAGCAGTTGGCCCCCTTGGTGTTCTTTGTAAAGAGTAGACTAATGCTGGCGAGCGGTTTCCCTCCTCCCTTGTGTATGTGTTCAGTGTGGAAGGAGTAATGGCTATAATAATACAAGAGGTTGATTAGCCAGAAATTCCATACAAACAGACAAACATAAAAAGAATATCTCCTGACCTGACTCAAAAGACCTATTTCACTAAGCCAACTGATCAATAAACATCCCAAGGCAAGAATTCAAGGCTAGTAATGGTTGGTGGGTACGGATTATGTGTTGTAATTGTTTTTGCCTCTGACGAAGAACTTCTCTTTGCCAACGTTTACCTTCTGACTATACAGACAAACTTTCCAGAAGCATGTATTTGCATTGCAGAAAATTCACGATTACCTTCTGAGCCAAGTGGGTAATGCAGATGAGACACCTATTTATTTCAACATGCCATCCAATTATATAGTTAATGAAAAAGGTGCAAAAAAGTCATAAAAACTTTGGAGAATGAAAAAATGTGCATTACTGTAATGCTGGCAGTGTTTGTGGATGGCACAAATTCATCACCGTATGTTATTTCAAAAATTGCATTACAACGTTTTTTCCTGAATAGACCTTGTTTTTTATTGTAGTCATCTTAAATTCGAAGTTGTCTTCCTTTTGGGTTAATACGCTAATTACGAGAAATCGACATCTCGGGCCATTATATTACATGATATTACTCAAAAACTTCTTTAAAACTGAAAGATAGATTAAAATAAATTCAGTAATTTAAGAATGATGAAACATAGTTTCAAATATTAAAAGTTGCTTAAATGATTTATAACAAATTACCATAATATGAAAGAGCATACAGAAGTACATGTTTTTAGCAACAAAAAATTGAATTTGTAGCATTTTGATTTTTGGATTTATCGTTTAATAGTAACAAAAAAATATCAATTTAGCATTTATTTAGCATCTATTTTTATTAAATTTTAGAATAATTTCTAGAGCTCAAACAAATTTAGCGCTCAGTGAAATACAAAAAACTGACTCGAATTTAAAACAAAGTCAAGGATATAATTAAAACAAGTTAAACATTACCATTAATAATATTGTACTTCCAAAATAATATAAAGACAAATTTTGAAATTGAATTAAAACTTCCAATTGACAAATAAAAATTTAAAAAATGCAAAGAAAAAATTAAAACAATTTATAAATAACCTTTTCATAAAATGAATTAATACAATAAATAAAATTTAATTATAACAGAGGTTACTTATTACTTATATAAATGCTTATAAATTTATAAGAATAGAACTTAAATTACAACTTATTAAATGGAGCATGGAGCAAGTTTTAATCCGAGTTAAAATTTTTTGAATAGAGTTAAAACTACTTATTAATCAAATTAAACTTAAAATTAAACAAAAAAAACCTGTTTAACATTAATACTTATTAAATTGTAATAAAAAATAAAAACAGTCAATAAAGGAAATCCATTTCTAATGGGCCTTTAACTACATGTAGATTTATATAAATAGAAATAAAATGACCTAAGCAAATTATAACTTATATATTGATTAAATACAAGCATGGAGCAAGTTTCAACTGTGTCTGCTTTTATTTGTTGGTGGCTAAAATAGCATTCTGCATCTACACTGTTGGCTGGGCACCAAATGGATTGCAAGGCTGCTTCACCAAATGATTTATATTTAGTTTTTATAGCAAGTAAAATTTTTGGGACATCAGTTTTAGAACAGCTTTTTAAATTACTCACTAGTTGACTATGAATCCGTTCATACATTCAGATTCTGAAACTGATGAAAAGAGAGGAATTTTTAAAAATCATTAACTATACTAAAAGGATTATATTGCATTTGCTGCTTGCTATAATTAGATCAAATAAATTACCTACTCACTGCTTGATGAAAACTATTGGTTAGACCAGGAAGTGAGTATTCAGTTTTAAAATACTTTTGTTTGCAGCTGATTTAATGGCATTCAAAAGTTCAATTTTCAAATCCTTTTCAGTTTCGGTGAGTAATTTATTCATTTTTGAGGAAAACATGCCATCAGCATTTTTGTAACCCTGTTTGATACTTTAACCCTTTGCACTTGGATTTTTTTTCTTGATTCCATTAGTCTACTCGGAATTTAATTTTTAAATACCCCCATATTTCATAAATGGCGGCACTATGATGAAAAACTCAATTTTATATTTCAAAAAGATGCATATTAGAGGGTAGGGAAATACCCTTCTTTCAATCTCACTGTTAATGCAAGCCCATAAAAGAAACAAAATCATAGGTAGGAAATAATATTGTGAAAAAGTAAACAGAAATGACTTTAATACTATAATTCAGAATAAAATAGGCTTTAAGATGTATACTTTTCCATCTTGTTGGAAAATCAACGCTTATTTATGACTATTCATTTTCATCTATTTTGAAAATAAAAAAATTGACATTCATCGATTTAAATAGAATCCTACCAAACCTAAATATTATATAAAAGGGGTGAAAAGATAGTTTTAATAAAATGTATTCAACAATTTATACATACCAGTTAATAAATACAAATATTTTTAATGATAAAGTTGAACCAAATTCAGCACTGTGCTTACACTGGCTTACACTTGTCAATGTGACATAAAATGAGTTGTTATGCGAAAAAAGAACGTGCAACACTTTCACTTTACAGGGCTGCCAATGTGTAAAAAAATTTTAAGCATGCTGACAACTGTATTGAGGCCATAGATAAAAAATTTTTATGGCTAATCACTGTATTTTGTTCAAAACCATCAAAAATTTTGTTTTTTTGCATATCAATTTTTTCACATTTATCGCAGTGCAAATTTCACATACTTCTAAACGGGTGAGTTTCAGTTCGTCACGTTGACCATTTTTACCTGAGGAAAATGTAACTTGATGTGTCACGTCCAAATTTTTCTGGCCACAGCTCGATTTGTCACACTTGGATGTAGAGAGGCGAATTACGTGGAGCACTACTCCATTGGAACTTGGTTGGGAGAGAGAAGGGAAATTTGAACATGAAGGAACATTGGCCAGGTTGGGTAAGTTAGGTGAAATGTTTTTGGCTCCTTCTCATGTACACTGTGTAGCATTCATCTTAATATATCAAACTATTTCACCATTTTTCTTCGTAGAATGTTTTACATACTTGTACTTCCTTACTATGACACCTGAACCATGTTCGGATGAAACAACCTTAATTGACATGACATTAGTGACAAGTGACGGATCGAGCTGTACTGACTGGAAGAGACGTGACGAATCGAGCTGTACTGACTGGGAGAGATGTGATGAATTGAGCTGTACTGACAGGAAGAGACATGACGAATCAGCTAAACAGTTGAAGAACGGAAACATAGCTCATGTATCCACTAGAGGTGCAAATAGTAGCATCTATAAGGAAAAATAATAAACTGAAGATCTTGGATGATGATTGGCCAGTGCAAAAGTAAACAAAAACAGAATACAAGTGTTATTATGATTCAGTGGCACAGCCACAGCATCAGACATGTAACTGTAGCATAGGTACCAACAGCAAAATAACATCAGAATAACAAATGAACAAGAATGGATAGATGTACTACATCATAATTTATTGTGAACCTTACGTTTTATGGGAAAAATTATTTGATAAAAAATATGTATTTAATTCTTTGATTCAACTTTTGTTCTCAATATTTTTCATTCAGATGAGTATTTAATGAGTTTCTTGCGAGGCATGTTGTAAAATACATGTAGGTCTTCATGTAAAGTGGTCGTTATTATCATCCTATTTTAACCAAAATTGAAATCGGTAGACAAATTTTAGAAAAACTCCCCAATACCAAATTTATTTAAAATACATTCAGGGGTTCCCAAGTTGAAACATGCGGACGGACAGATGGATGGAGATGACCTCCCCTATATGTGTTCACTTCGTGCAAAAAAACACTTAATAACGATCATGAAAGTTAAATTTGTCATGAACCTAATCTAACCCAACCCAATACTCATCTACACCAAACCCAACAAAAGTTAAAGTTCAGTCATGAACCTAATGAACCAATCCCAAGCAAAAACCAACTCAAAGTGAACCCAACCCTGCACATCTCAACAGTAACATTAACAAGTTTAAAACTTCCAATGTTAGCATCACTGAAAAGACTGTGGAACTGTGGCAAACCAATGTAAAAAACATAGTGAAAGTGAATGAGTGAAATAGAAATAAAGCTAATAAATGTATAAATAACAACAAATTTGTCTTTAATTAAAGTGAAATGACTATCACTGAACAGAGAGTCAAGTACAAATGAATGTAAGTGAGAAAAATGTTGGGACCGTAATAATTAGGAGCTTTATTTTTAAAATTTTCAAAAATAAAAATTTTGAGATGCCAACCATGCATGTTATATCAAAAGTTCACTAAAAGAATATGCTCTAAACATGGCATACCTGTACTATTAATTATTAAAAATACATTTAAAAATTTTTTTAAACAAAAATTTGTAGCAAACCATTTCAATGAATGAAGGAACTAGTATACCTACACTGAAAATATTTGCTCGAAATATACACCAAATATGTTCAGTGAGCAGTTAGACCATAAAATCTTTTTTCTGCTTTGACAGTGCTAAAAGGGGGATTTTTTTAGATTTGGGGTCGTCTTATATTCAAGTAAATATGGAAAATGTTGCCTAAGGATACCTATGTCCAAAACTAAGTCTCCTGGAATTGAATCAGGCATTACACACTGTCATGGCAGAATATATGAATAATTGGCAAAACTACATAAAAACATATACATATATGGCTTTTATTTTATAAAATTAATCAAAATCGGAGTACACAGAGTTTCCAAATGCTACCTTTGAGATCAACAAATTTTAGTAAAACAGCCAAATACCAAATTTCATCAAAATATATCCTGCGGTTCCCGGGTATGTTGTGAACTACATGTAGGTCTTCATGTAGAGTGGTGGTAATTATCGTCCAATTTTAACCAAAATTGGAACCAGTTGATCAATTTTACTAAAACTCTCCAATACCAAATTTCATCAAAATACGTCTTCCGGTTTCCTAGTTGAAACAGAAAAACATTGTAAACTACATGTAGGTCTTCATGTAAAGTGATCGTATTTTTGTCCGATTTTAACCAAAAATAGAATTGGTCAAACCAATTTTACAAAAACTCCCCAATACCAAATTTCATTCAAATATGTCCAGCAGTTCCAGAGTTTTAACATGTGGATGGATGGAAACGACCTCCTCTGTATGCGTTCACTTTGTGCAAAACATTCCTAATAATTGAGTTACAGATAAAATGTAATATTTTTTAGATAAAATGTAATATTTTTTAATGTTTAAACATGAGATCTGTCAAGTACAAAAATTTCACTAGTGAATTGTTGAGGCTTTCTAAATTTCTCTGTCCAACATTAATCATTAATATGAAATTCATTCAGAAATTAGAATAAAAAAGAGAAATAGGAAACAATTCTATTTTTTCTATATTCGGAAAAATTCAAGTGACTCGGGGTCTAAGATATTTGGCTAATCATGCCACCCTATACTGGTGGTGATTCATGAAAAGTATTTTCTAAGAATCTACTTTTGGTGAATCACCATTAAAGACAGCTGTTTTGTAGCTGAAATGTGCATCAGGTTCTGTATAATCTTGTTATGGCTATTGGAGATACCTAAGAAAAGTACTTTATTTTTGAATTTTTGATACTTAGGTCCTTTTTCTGGAATAAATACAAAAGTACATTCTAAGAATAGAGTTGAATAAACCGTCATGTTACTGTCATAATGACATATGCAATAAATGATATATCATGATGAAATCAAAAACCTTTCAAGAATGGAAGTTTCAAGGTTCAGTGTTAGTTGCAGCTCTTGGTTCCAAGTGGGGTTGACACCAAGGGCAGTTGTTGTTCTAGCTCTTGCTGTACCAAGAGCAACTTCAACAAATGGCCGAACTGGTACTTCAGCTAGTCCATGATCACTTTGAGTCTGCTGCTGTTGTTCCCATTGCCACTGTCGGGAGGATGAAGCTGGAGAATGCCACGGACTGGAATCTACCACAAATTATATGAAATATATAATGTATTGTATTACCATTGTATGAAAAACATAGAGAATCATATCCAGTTAAAGCTATCTCTTAATTGAAGAAATTCAGCATGAACCATTTTTTTCTAATACTGCTTACATGCTACTTAAATGAGTTCAGGTTCTCCACACTTTCACAAAATAAACAAGAATGGAAAGGTGTACTCCATGTCAGAGTACACAGAGTTGCCAAATGCGTTCTTTGAGATTTCACAACCCTGAAAGTTCTAAATTGTTGTGAAGTTTTCTTAGGCACTTGAAGAATAGTACTTCATGTCATTATGCTTATTTCATGGGGTATTTGTTTACTACATCTAAGATTAAAATTTATTACAATCGAGGAAAAAATGTTTGGTGAGCTTTTGTGTATATTTTTTGCTCTGGTTGCCTCTATTCAGGGTCTTCACATTGTTGTCTTTTCCGCTCAGCAATCATTTGTTTTCTTCCCTCCTGACAAAACTTATGCTCTTCTACTGTTAGTTTTTTTCTTGGACATAATCAACAAAATCTTTTATATAATAAAATAATAAATTACCATATGTTTGGGCAATTAAGCACAACAAATTGTTTTTTGTTTCCAAGTAAACAATCTTTGTTGCAACCAATCTAAACAAGATTAGCTATAATTACATAAATATGTTAACTTACTTTCGTGCACACACACAGCATTAAGTGAAAAAATGGATTATCTACGATGAAGAAACGAATGTAAAAATGTGTTTTTTTACTTTTCGTGAACAAAAAGAATTTTTAGAGAAAAGAAATTAATAATTTACTATGAAGGCATGGACGGGGCTAAAAATTATAATAAAGGCACTTATAGCCATGCTTTTATACAAAGTTACACCTGATTCTGTTAACTTTATAAATGAATGTAAACCTCAAGATTACATCATAGCCATTAAATTAAAGTGAGGTATGTTTCAAATAATTTTTGATTGTGAAATGATCTTGACAAAACATGATTGTGTTTTTTATTAGGCGCAATCAACGAATGTTTTCATAGAATAAATCAGTAAATTACCATCATATGCTACAATTGCATAAATATGTTAATTTTCTTTCATATACGAGGCGTGTCCAGAAAGTAAGTACCGATCGTGCATACCAGCTGCACAGGTGGCGAGAGTGGGGGTATGCCAGCACAGTGATGTCTCACGAGTCAAGAAGGAAACGTTGGAAACCCTGTCAGCTCTCGTTCTTTGTTTGTAAGTTTGCCATCTTGTCTTAAAATGAGTCAAACAATCGAAAATCCCGCCAGTTGTGAGATACGGTCGGTGATCAAATTTTTGAATGCCAAAAACGTTCGCCCGGCTAAAGTTTATTGGCAAGTTTGTGAAGTTTATGGAGAAACTGCGATGAGTGAGGGAATGGTGAGAAGATGGTGTAGGCTGTTCAATGAAGGGAGGAAGAATGGGCACAATGAAGATTGAGGTGGCCGCCCATCGTTAGTCACTGCCGATCTGCTTGACCAGGTGAATGAGAAAATTCAAGCGAACAGAATATTCACCATTTCTGAGTTGACTACACATTTCCTGCAAATTTCTCGTTCTTTACTGCACAAAATCATCATGGAACACTTGCAGTATTGCAAATTGTGTTCAAGATGGGTGCCAAAAATGCTCCGATGTTCACAAAACAAAGTGCATGGCGGCAGCAATGAACTTTTTGGAACGGTATCACAGTGAAGGTGACGAGTTTTTGGACCACATTGTGACAGGAGATGAAACTTGGATTGCCCATGTGACACCAGAGAGTAAGCAGCAGTCAATGCAATGGCGGCATAGTGGATCTCCAAAGGCAAAGAAATTCAAACAGACGCTTTCTGCCAGGAAGATCATGTGTTTTGCTCATTGATTTCATGCCTCAAGGAATGACAATAAATGCAGATGTTTACTGTGAGACTCTAAAGAAGTTACGGTGGGCAATTCAAAACAAAAGACGAGGCCTACTCAGCTCTGGAGTTGTTTTGGTTCATGACAACGCACGACCACACACTGCTGCTTGAACATGCCAACTGCTCAAACAATTCCAGTGGGAAGTCTTTGAACACCCACTCTACAGCCCCGACCTTGCACCCAGTGACTTCCATCTTTATCTTCACTAGGAGAAATTTTTAGTGGCAGAGCGATTCAACAGTGATTATGAGGTGAAGACAGCCATGCAGGATTGGGTCAAAACGTTGGCGACAGACTTCTTTGATGAGGGGATACAAAAACTTGTGCCCCAATATGACAAATGTCTCAATTCAGGGAGTGATTATGTTGAGAAGTAGCTTAAATCTGCCGCCACTGCCTGTCTACCCTATGTTTCCAATCTCGAGGATACTGGGAAAGCATGGTATCAAGACAGTGCACAAACCACCAGGGAACTTAGAGACCATCTAGCCCGAGTTAAGGACAATCTTGGATTAAAGGCTCCGGGGGTCTACACCTCATACATCGGGGAAACTGGCCGCACCATTGAAACCCGGATAAAAGAGCACATGAGGTGCATAAGGTTGGGACAGCCCGAGAAATCCGCGGTGGCAGAGCACAGCCTCAGCCACAACCACAAGATCTTTTGGGAAAAAACAAAAAGATTACAACATACCAAAGGTTTCTGGGACCGGTTGGTCAAAGAAGCCATTGAGATCCGTCTTGGGGACAATAAAATCAACAGGGACTTGGGCTACTCGCTCAGCAGAACCTGGGAACCGATCCTCCAAAAAATTGGGGAAGGAAGACGCAATGCGATTGGCGGGCGGAAAGACAGAACCTGATTGGTGGGCGGGCATATCAAACCGTTACGGCCTAGGAATAGTATATATAGCGGCCAAAACACGTTTTTAGACATCCTGATGAAGATGGCAGAGTCAGCCATCGAAACGTTGATCCTAGATCAAACTTTGACCCGGTTGTGTACCCGAGAAAAATTTCTACAAAATGATTTTTTGCTTAAATATATATCTTTGTAGCAACCGATATAAACAAGATTTGCTATAATTATGTAAATATGTTAATTTCCTTTTCTTTAAATTTAGCGTAAACCTTAGGTTTTATGGAAAATATTATTTGACAAAAAATATATATTTAATTATTTTATTAAACTCTTGTTCTCAATATTTTTTGCTCAGATGAGTATTTAACAAGATGTTTGCAAGATGTTGTAAAATACATGTAGGTCTTCATGTAAAGTAGTTGTTATTACCATCCAATTTTAACCAAAATTGGAATTGGTCAACCAATTTTAGTAAAACTCGCCAATACCAAATTTTATCAAAATACGTCCAGTGGTTCCCGAATTGAAACATGTGGACAAACGAACAAAGATGACCTCCTTGATATTCGTTCACTTTGTGCAAAGAATTTATAAAAAAGTTAGAAACTTGAATATTTCCACATAAATTCTCTTAATGATCTCTACCACTTATCCTTATTTCCTTCACATTTCACCAAACTTTTAGCAAAACAGATTTATACAGTGGATATAAGGTGAAATTCGACAAGAACAATTGTCTATAAAATGGCTGCAACTTGAATTAAGACAAAATAAAATCAACGCAAAAAGAATTGCATTACATTTCAGTCTTTAATAACTAATCAATCAGTTATTACCAGTGTAGCAAAATATTGTGAATGATAACCAGGGGCATGTGAGCTGTATGAAATTTCGTGGCAAGTCAAGTTTCAATTTAAAACTAGACCTGGTTTGATCTGAAATAAAAGTTAAAATATTTTCGAGTTAAAAAAAGTTTAATTTTTAAAAATTGCACCAACATGACAGCTGAAAAATTTATTTGTTTTATTTGTAACTATTAAAGTTGCTATTGATATTTAATCCTGGACCAACTTCAGAAGAATAGCATAGTCCTTCAAGGAGTGAAAGTGAATGTGGAGGTATCAATCTTTCGAAAATGCAGTTTTATCAGGAATAGCTTCGATATACTATTGGCACATACAGTAGTGCCATTGGCAATTTTTGATATATCAGTTAGCAACATCGCCAATTTCCTACAAAAACTAAATGATCAATATGACACCATAAAATTTACATATACATAATATAAGTCCATTTTACATACGTAGTAATAGTTGAAGAAATTTACCAGTGAATTAGCTGGGTATCGCAAAAGTAGTATCAATGTAATTTTTAATCTTCAAAACATCAAATAGGTAATTGTAGGAACTCAACAGAGGAATAACCATACCTGCCTACAGTCCAAAATTTTGTTTCTATATAACTCTCAACCTTCTATTTCGCCTGAAGCATCATTTGGAAGCACGATGAAAATTATAGTCAATATTAAGGAATGGAACTTTGAAGAAATCTTTATCAATAATTGAAATAAATAACTTTTTTAAATTCAAGATATTTTATTTTTACTGCAAGTTTCGCAGATGAACGCAGAGCTCTTTACCGAGTTTTTAATTTTAATTGGGTAGGAGTCACGAAAATCTGCTACATTTTATCTTCTACATTGCTTTCCAAAGTGTTTTACTATATCCTGTAATAAGTAGTTTCAACATAGGTAAATCTTGTACTACAAATACTTCAGTAAATTCACTTTTCACATCATACTTAGCAGAAAGTATATTTGATGGAAATCATCTAATAGAATGGATATGAATCTTTTATTGGGACTTATTGTTTATTCCTAGAATTTTAAGAGAAAATCTTCTTGCATCCTATACACGGGAACATAGAAAATTCTCAGAATCTGAGCCAAAAACCTCCCTGCATCCTATATGCAGGTCTTTACAGTACTCTATTTGTCCGTCTACGGATAATCAACTTTTCCGTATTAAGAGATATTTGGAAAATTATTTTTGAATTAGGTAGCTCTTATAAATCCCTTATGTTTTCAGTGATTGGATTTTCATGGTAGTTCGTAGACTTTCCGCTAGATGCATTGGCAGATTACTGCACAGGTGCAATAGGCACTCACCTGGGTTTTGACACTCTTGGGGGCCTCAAATCAGTCAAAATCTTGATTTTTTTCAATGTTTTACTTAGTAAAATATTTTACAATTGTTATAATGTACTACTTACATACATACTTACGTAAATATATTGTTCCTATTGTATTTATTAATAGTTAATACCAAATATAAAGTGATTTTTGTTAAATACAGTATAAAGAACATTTATTTTTGTATATAATTCATTTTCTTGTTTATTTTTCAATATATGCAAGTTTATATAATAAATATTAAATTTTCTATTTATGCATGTCAGCAATTCAATTTATTTAGCTTGCTACATACATTTTTTTCATTTGTCAGCTGTAAAAATTTTTTTAGATTGAGCATCTCCTCCTCATGGACAGTTGGGGGCCTCCCGAATGTTTTGCACATGGGGCCTTAAGATACTTTAATCTGCCACTGGCTAGATAGCTTCAAATTTGGAAAATTCAAAACTTTGAAATTTTATCTCACTGGAAATATTTGGAAAATTCTTTTTGAATTAGATAGCTCTTATTGATGTATGAATTTTCCAATGATTGATTTTTCCAAGTAGTTCAAAGATTTTCCGCTAGGTGGCTTCAATTTCGAAAAATTCCAAATTGGTGGTATTGTATCCAAACTAGAGTTAGGGGAGTGAAGTTTTTATGGATGGGAAAATTCTAATCAGGATCTACATTCCAATGGTGCAGGTTCTCCCCTCCTCATAATAGGAGTCAAACCACATTCCTGAAAAATTCTAAGGAACTGAGCTTCCACCTCCTGACCTAGGATGGATATCTTACTTGTTTAATTTTAGTGCTGATATTCTTTAGTAAAAATCAAAAATAATTTAAATAATAAATATTTGCTGAAAAAAACTTGGTTAACAGTTTTGTATCATACACAATAAAAATGAATTAATATATCTTAATTTATTAATGAACTCGAAGTCGACTCGAAATTCAAAACATTTCAATAATGTTCGACTTGAAAATATGATGCTTGCACATCCCTAATGACAACTTGTCTTGAGGTTGCTAATATTACTGTTGATGACATTATATACAAAATAATTATAAAAAGAAATTTGAAAATTTTGAATTTTATAAATGCAGGAATTGTGTCTTATGCTTCTTTATGCAGTGTATTAAGTTAACAAATATAAACTGATGTGGGCAACACATGACTTTCTCCATATTTATATGGCAAATTACTTGTTGTTAGCTCTGGGATCGTTGTCAATATTTACTTCCAGTTGACAATTAAAAAAAGAAAAAGGAGCATTACTAAGACGTAACTAAGCGTCAATTGTTAACAATAGTCTTCGGTAGGTGGCGTGGTGGTGGCACCTAAAAATATAAGATATCTCTTATGCATTATATGGAAAAATGTTGTAGAAAATTAACTTTCCTACAACTTTTATTCCAATACATTTTTACATTTATCAAATATTAAAGCAAATATTTCAAAATAACAGATAAGTGACAAGAGTAAACACCCACTTCCGGTCGACCAATTTTTACCAAAAGCTAATCGGATCTTCTAACTTTTATAAAAATGTTAAATGTAAAATTTTGCGATGACCTGACTAATAGGTTATGAGTTAGAGCGCCCACAAAAATCTATCACATACAGACAGACAGACAGACATCATCGCAAAACTAGTCAGAACTTTTTCAGGGAACCTTAAAACATGTATTACCGTTGAAAACTCAAGCTCAATTTTTTTCATGAAAACAATACTTTCTCATACTACGTATATGGAGAAAGTAATGAGAGGTTGTGCCTTTTGTATGTTCATCCATCCACATCTTTCATCTTATCAACAACTTAACTGATTTCAATGAGATTCGCTACGGAGAATAATCTTGTGACCAGGGCCGGATTAAGAGACCCATGGGCCCCATGCACAGCTTCACTCAAATCATAAATTTATAACAAGTAACATTAATGCAAGGTTTATGATCTGTGCAGCAACACTTGGAAAAGTCATCCAAACCAATTAATGGATTTAGATAGAACTTGGTAAAATACAACACAAGCCAACCAGTATTATCAAATAGCAAATAACACATTTAGAAACTCCACATGGAGTCATCCTTTTCACATTTGCTACTTCATACTTCTCTTTTACTTTGATACAAATTAATTAATTTTGTAACATTGGCACCATCTTTAAAGAGAGGCCAGAAGAACCTAGGTCAGGGGAAAAAACTGTGAAGTTTAAGAATAAATTTTATACCTACCCATTACAGGATCTATATCTCGCCGTACAGGTACACCAAATGCTCGCACCACATTCACCTTGACTTTAACTTCTCTCGAGGAGGAACAAGGAGGGTTAGGCCCACAATTTCCTCCTGCTCCACCAGGTGCAAGAGAAGAACCAAGCCAAGAACGACGCATAGGCCTAAGTGGTCGTTTGGGTTTCAGCCACTCCAACAGTGTCATTCCTAGACTTCTGTAATGAATAAATTATAACTAAATGAGACCATAAATTTGTTCAACCCACATAAAAGAGAATCATAGTGATTTTGTTATTAGGGTGGGGGAGGGGGCAATTGTGGACCAAAATTGTCGTAGTCAAAGTTATAAGAGTATCACACAAGCTGCTTTGGAGATAAAACAATATGGGGCACTACCACTAAATTTTACCTATGTGGGAAAGTGTCAACCATGGGAAATTAGATTTTTGTGGCAAGATAGGTTAAAACTAATATAATGGCTAAAAAGAGCACACAAAGAAACCAAATCATGAAGTTGCTGCTAAAATTAAAGCCAATTTTAATGGATAAAAACAATATCACAACTTGATATAAAAAGTTGAACAGCTGTTATAAAAGTTTATCAACTGATCTTACACAAGGATGCCACTGATGCTGCTCCTTTGTGATCAAATGCTGAAAAATACTTAATTTAAGAATTCTGATAGGAGATATCTATTGTATCTCAAGAATAAAATATCTACAGATGAGCTCCAAAAATTAACTTGCATCAGCTTACCCTATCGAACATATTGATCCAGCAGTAATATTATGGAACTAATGAAACAGGTGAAAGTGACAATGTGGAACTGTATAATCATTACTAGACTTATTGAATTACCAAATGTAATATACAGGGTGTCCGATGACTTTATGTCATAACTTCGGGATCTTATTCCTTAAGTGATTTTGAGTAAAAAATGTCATATGAACATGGGTCCGATTCTCATTTGTTACAGAGCTACGGGCAATTGAAATTATCTCGTACTTTGATTTGTACAACTTAATGGCTGAAAAATGCATTGTTTAAATAATTATTCGTATACATTGTTAATTGTTGAAAAATGAACTATTTAAATAATCATTCGTTTACATTGATTCTTACAAGATGTAACGGTTCAGGCGGGGGTGTGCATTTAACCAACGGCAGAATTTCAACCGACTAGCCATATCCCTGGGTTGAAGATCCCGAACTTGCTGGATATGGTATGGATAAAGTCCCTCATCGTGTAATGTTTGCCAGATTCTCATTCGCGGAACGTTGAGGCGGGCGGGCATTCGTCGTGTACTAAGACGTGGACTTCGCTGAACCATTTGAATAATGTTTTCCTCCTCATCCACATTAACTTGTACTGGACGTTCTGCTCTCAAAGACGCGGAAATGAGACATTTTCTTGTAAATGTCGGTGAACTTGAATAAAAGTACGTCGATCTGGTGTTCTTCTTTGTGGAAATCGTCGTCAATATTCGTAAACGGCAGAAACGGAGTTTCCATCGCAAAACCCGTACACAAAGCACATATCCGCATACTCTTAATTTGAAAATGTAAACGGCATTAATAAAAGCTAATGATACCACACGTGTCACAGCGCACTACACTGAACGCTAGCTTACGTTCTACTGACATGCTGCCTGTGAGCTTGCAAATTACGTCCACGTCTGTTGTGCAAGCGTCATGCTTCTCACTGTAGTAACAATGGATTAAGTATCAACGTAAATGGATGATTAATTAATTAATACATTTTTCAACAATTAAAAATGTATAAGACTAATTATTTAAACAATGCATTTTTTCAGCCATTGAGTTGTACAAATCAAAGGACGAGATAATTTCAATTGCCCGTAGCTCTGTAACAAATGAGAATCGGACCCATGTTCATATGACATTTTTTAGTCAAAATCACTTAAGGAATAAGATCTCGAAGTTATGACATAAAGTCACCGGACACCCTGTATATATATATATATATATATATATATATATATATATATATATATATATATATATATATATCTCAGTCTTAAAAAATGATTGCAAGTTAAATAGAGCAATAACTTTCATTAACTACTTGAATCAATAGCATAAATAAAAAAATCACAACCCAACTGGTTAATTTATAAATACATATTACTTGTTCTTTCTTAAAAATATATCTTTATTTAATACTTTCTCACCTATTTGGAATTTTTAGAAATATTACAGGTATGAAGAAAATCATGTGATGGCCACATAAGATTTTTTTAGTTTTAGCTTAAAGCTGAGGTTTTCAAATTGCATGGCATGCCCTCCTGGGGAGGGAGAAGGGGGGGGATGAGGTGGGTAGGTCATGGGAGACCCAAAATATTCAACATATAGGTACTTACTGTCTAACTATCCTAATCATGAGACAATATGCACCCGCCAAATTCTAGGCCTCGCATGGTTAGGACCTATCTTTTGCATCCATATTTTTCTTAAGGTGATTATATTAATGGCAACTGTAGTTCCAGTAGATATTGCTTATGAACTTTGAGAATAACATAGAGGGAGAAGGGTGCAAAGACATTTTTCTTAGGTGAGGGGTGGCTATGTAATATTTGGAAATCGCTAACTTAAAGAAGGGTCTGGAACAGGGTTGTCAGATTTTTATATCGGTATGCAGGACATATCTTTTCATTCAATATATCAGCATGAAATTTTGTGGAGTGGGGGAGGAGGAAGGGAGGGAAGAAGAGGTGGGATGGTTAGATAAGGGGTCTGGGATTTCTCTCCAACAAGTACTGAAATTCAACAATTTGGAGAAATAAATTTCAAAACCATTAATTAAAGAAAACATTTAGCTGCATAAAGTCTCTTGATAAATCGTACATAAATTTATAAATACTTTCTGCTGGATTTGAATTTTTAATTTCAGAACGTAATTGGGTATTCAAAAATTTTCAAAATTCTTTGCAAGTCATTTTATAGTTTTCCTTAACAATTAATTCAGCTTCCAAATTTGAGAAAAGTAATTTGTTTCTGTTTTTGCACCAAGCTGCAGTCATTAAACTAAATATTCTAAATGTGCTACATGCTAGCATGTAGCACTCTCTTTAAATTTATAAAAACTTTCTTCAATTTTTGCCCAATTCTTTAAAATTGTAGATAAAGACAAGTTCAGAATCCCATACTTTTTTGCCAATTTCCCTTTTGATTCAGACTTCTTGTCAATGTCTTGCAGCAAAGACATTTTTTCGGCGAGAGTCAGAGTCTTATATGTACTGCATACCTGAGCCTTTGGAGGTTAAATTAAAAAAAACTTCTATAACAATAAATTTAAATATAGTCTTTCAATGATTTAAACCAGGGGTGTCCAACCTATGGCCCGCAGGCCAGATGCAGCCCGGAAAGGGTTTCTGTGCGGCCTGAGAAGCCACGATGAAAAAGAAATCCAAAAAATGTAACACAAAAATTCATATATTTATATGAAAATCTTGAAAATAAAACTTTTCATATTAAAATGTTAACCACAAAAACCTTATTTAGACTTGATTTTCACTTATATGGCACCTCAATATTTAAATTAACTTCTGATTTAAACTCTTTCCGCTGAAGAATTGGCGAATTTCAATGCGGCCCGCTGAAGGATTCGCAACCAGCAATGAGGCCGTCCACGTAGAAAAGGTTAGACACCACTGATTTAAACATACAAATATAGTCTTTCAGAGATTAAAACAGGTAAATACAGTCTTTCAATGATTTAAACACAAATATAGTCTTTCCATTATTAAAACAAGCAAATAGTCTTCCAATAATTGTACCTGTAACAATGGGATGATGGAAACACAAATGAATACCAAAACAAGCAATGGAATATTGAAACACGTGTATTCTGCACAAAACTCACAAAAGAGCAGTTAACTCGACACACAGTACAAAAGGCTGACACCAAAGGGAAACTTATTGTTTGGGTCAGCATCAGTAGTGGAACAAGAATGCCCTCCCTTTCCTCCATGACTCCAGGGGGAAGGCATTGACATAGAGAAGAGCCCTGCTATGGTGGACAACGTTTTAAAGTCTGAAGATAATTAATTTCTTTTCTTCGCATCCAACTGGTGAAAATACATAGTCAAATAACTGTGCAAAGAACCATAAGACTCCAGAGCGCAACACTGTGACACTTTAATCTTTAAAAGACTGTAGGGGATGAACCAATGATGCTGACAGTGAGTTCACAAATGCACGGCATTTGCAAATAAGCTGCCGCAAACATGACGTCAGCCATATTTTCGTAAATTTTATTTCGTTACTTTTTCGTAAATCTTATTTGAATTATGTTGACAAAAATGTAGTGATACTTTGAGAATAGGATGCTTTGATATAAAATTTCTTATTTGGAGACTTATTTTAAAAAAAAAATTTGAATAATGCCAAATTTAAAAAAAATTAGGTACGAATTAATTAGCACACATTAGTAGATCAATTATTTATAATTATGGTTGTATGCATTACCTGTTCAATTGTTTATAGTTCTGGCAGTATGCATTACCCATTCTATTGTTTATACTCCTGTAGGTATGATTTACCCATTCAAATGTTTATTCTATTGACAGTACAATTTACACGTTAAATTCTTTATATGCATGGCGGTATGCAGTACCTGTCCAATTGTTTCTACTGCTGTCGGTACACATTACCTATTCAACTGTTTATACTAATAGCAGAGCTTTTTACTGGTTCAATTGTTTATACTGCTCTCGGTACAAATTACCTGTTAAATTGTTTCCAGTTCTGGTGGTAGACATTACCTGTTCAATTGTTTATACTAGTAATTGTGTATACTATCAGTGGTACACTTAACCTGTTCAATTGTTGATAGTTTGGAAATGTAACCCTATTATTTGTTTTAAATAATTGTTATTATGATAATTATTATTATTGTTAATTTCAATGACTATAAAAACAATTGATCTTATTTAAATGAAAGTAAAGTTTTTCTCAAATATTCATCAGGAATGAAATGTCCCGGCAGCGAAAAGACTAGGGGCAAAAAGACCTAAAACCAAAACTAAGTAAATCATAAAGTCAGGACTAGCGCTACCACTAGAGGTGCCCCAATGCATAGTGCATTTCATTAATATTAGCATTAAAGAGAGTTGATGTCTCTATTCGTGTCATCTTTTTTAAGGTCTTCATGTTTTATTCCACATAATTTGTGAAGATTATAAAGACATTAAAATAATTGTTGTAGTTATTTAGTTGTTCATATCCTTCTTCTTTCAAAGAATTGACAGCCATGTACAAAAAATTATTTAAAAAAATTAATCTAATATACTATCTCTTGGATTCTGTGCAATTCATCTTTATGTACATAATTGACTAGTCTTATTTTCTTTGCACAGTGTATTTCAGGTGTAATTTAAATTCTGGCATTAATTCTAATATATTTACCAATTCTTCAGAAGCTGTTTGCAATTTTTTAAAGCTCTGATCTGTGCAATATTGCATAATAAATACCAATAAATTATCAATAGCACATGAAGCTGATTTGATATTTTCATTTGTATCTTGGCTCTCAAGAAGTATTGGGTGATTGAAAAATGCATTTTGTCGGAAGAGAGAGCCATCCATGGACAAATAAACATATCTTCTGGTCTTCGAACCAAAATGCAGCTCACCTCTATATTGCACAGTAATTTTTAGAAGCCGCAATTCCCCAGTCTATGCTCTTTGCAGGACATTGCTCTAACGTATAACACAAATTGGAATGTCTGGCAGCCCTGGTCTGGAGTAATATTTTTTAGTGATTTGAATATGTATAGGATTTAGGCAACAATATGTTACTATGATTAATTTTATAGGGATGGAGCTAAGAAATTTCAAAAATTGAAATGAATACTTTTACTGAGTTTCTGCTGCTACCTATATGCTAAACTCACCCCATGGTTGGCACTTGTTCCTCAATCACCAAATCAGAGAGTTTTCTCTGCAATTTTCTTGCAAGATGAGACTGTTGAAGAAGGCGATATCGTGCTTCCTGGAGAAACTTCCTTCCCCACTCTCGCCGAATCTCGTGTGGATCGCAACCTCCAGATTCTCCCTTAAATTTGTCTCCTCCTCTTGGTGCCTTACTCATAAAACTATCACTTACAGTGCTGTTTACATCATCTCGCATACTTAAGTTATAAGTCAATTGAGAAGACACTCTGGTTTCATATGCCTGAAAAAATAATTATTAAGTTTTTTAAATTGTAATGTTCATAGAGGCACTATTACCCAATCCTTCTTGAGTTTTAAAATTTATAAACATTTTTGGCAAAGATACAGCACATAGAATTTATTAGGTTTTATTATTCTAGAATTAATTACATATTAGCTCAACTGGACATCATTATGAAGAAGACATAACAGGAAGGTATATGAATAATATCAAGATGACAACTCAGTGGAAAAATGAGGTTTTTCAATAAAATAAGTAACAAGTAAAATATACGAGAATATGACAGAATTTGGTATTCCCTAGTAGGATGTGGAAAAAATGGAGGATAAGGAAAAATAATATAAAATGCTTGAAAAACTTGTATGTGAATGGTGTGTGAGCATGTTTTCCCCTAACCTTTCACAATGTGACCATTGCTGAAAAATGCTGCAAACCAAAAACCACTAAAGTCACTGAAAAAATAAGGTTCAGCTTTCACAACTGCAAGAATGCACCATTGAGCAAATATTTTAATATGGCCCCAAAAGATATTAAGGATCATAAGGCTACTACACATTCTTGACTGAATAAGTGGAATGAGTTAAATGACACAATATAAACACCAGCTGAGGTCTGTAAATAAAACACTCAAATGAGATTAAATACATTTTAGAATGGTGGGCAAAATCTCTTATGATCAAAGAAAAGATAATCAGCTAAAAAGTATGGGAGTTAGGTAGGGTTGCCAACTCTTCGTGAAAGCTAAGTGGACATTTACAAATTTTAAGTAGGACATTCCAAATTTTAATCATACTAGTGGAACTTCCCATCAAAATGATGGGTAGGCACTAGACTAAAACACACAAAATAAGCTTTGGAAGACGAATTCTGATTGTAATGCCTTTTGTGAAAAAAGCACGCTTTTAGTTGTAGATATAAAACCAAAAACAATATCAAAACATAAAAAATATCATGATCATGATGAATATCAAATAGCAAGACCACAAACTGAGGAAGTGATCCTTGAGTTGTTTTATTGCCCTAACATAGTGATAAGATGCTGCTGCTCCCACTCGGAGGGAAAATCAACTTTCGTCAATTCTACTTAATGTTTTTCGTCACTTTCGCAGTTAAAGTTGCGGAAAGTATTATGAGAAGTTTTGTTTCAAATTTGCAGGTGCAAATTATAAACTAACTAGCATAACTGCCCATCAAATATGAGAGGTATGAGTGGATTAAGTATTAAATTTAAGGAACTTCCCATTCTTCCTCCTTTTCTCTCTTCCTCCCGCCCATCCTCCCCTCTCTCTCCCATCCTCCCTCCCTCCCATCCTCCCTCCCTCCCATCCTCCCTCCCTCCCATCCTTCCTCCCTCCCTTCCTTCCTTCCTTCCTTCCTTCCTCCCTCCCTACCATCCTCCCTCGCCCTAAATAAAGTCGTTTGTCTGTCTATCTGTCCCATCCTCCCTCCCATCCTCCCTCCCTCTCCTTTCTCTCTCCTTCTCTGGAAAAATAGACTAATCCTATACCACCCTTTTTCTATGTACTTTCCATTCTATATCCCTTCCTTCCTATCTCCCTCCTCATATCCCCCTCTCTCTTACTTTACATCTATATAGTCATTTAGATAAGCAAAAGAATACAAACTAAATCCCAGTCCCAGTAGAATTACTGTATATACTCGCATAATGTGCGATTCTGCATAATGTGCGATTCCGCATAATGTGCGATCCCACATAATGTGCGATCCCTTGTTTTTTGGCTCAAAATCATGCTTTTATCGTATGTCTCATGTAATATGCAAGTTGGAAATTTTTAGTTTCGGTAGCGTGACCTTCAGTTCTTTTAAAAAATAGTGTGTTTTATTTAGTTTGTTTCCATACGATTTTTATCTTCATAATAGTCAAGGGAAAGTATTTAAATATATAACTTTACTTCTAATTGAAAAACTACCTGGATGATAATACCAGGTTAAGAAAGCTATGTTGCAAAAACAGCTGAGAGCCAAACAACTGCCTGTGTACTAGTGCATCTTTAACTATCGTATTATCATAACATAATTATGATCCCATAGATGGTTTACACCCTCCTCTTGTTTCTTTTTAAAAATTCATTTACAAATTACCCATCAATATGCCTCCCAATAAGTACAAAAAGTTGACTGCAAAGTTTAAACTTCAAGTTGTAGCCGCTGAAGAAAGAACAAACAATGTACAAGCTGCGAGAGTGTTCGGCATCAGAGAGAGCAGTGTCCATAAGTGGAAGAAAAATATTGAAGAGTAAAAGAAGATGCCATCATCAGCATTGAAACGGTCAAACAGACACTTGGCTTTTATATAAGGTAATGAATATTCTAAGTATATTTATGTTTACATAAAAATCTAGGTATATATCCACTGTGATATGATGAGCTCTCTTGCACTCAAACATATCTCTCACATTTTATTTGGTTTCTTAATGTATTTATGCATTCGCTTAGCACGAATTCGCTTAACACGACACTTTTTAGGAATGTATCTCGTGCTCAGCAGGGACTACCTGTATATCATTTTCTGTGTGTATGAATTCATTACAAATTTTAAACATACATCAGGGTAAAGGTACAATATATGGCCACTTAAAGCAATTTTTAAACATATCAAAGTATTTATATAACTACCTAGTAATATTAGTATGTCATAGATTTCATTGTTACTTTGGCAATGCTAATGAAATATTTTTCATTTCTTTGATTTTCATGTCCGAGTTTGGATGTGAAACGTTTAGAACACCTAGGCATATGAGTGATTCTTTCATGTCCGAGCTGACCCTGAAGTCACACCACAACAGAACAGCTAAAGAAACTTCAATAAAATCCATCACTTTTGAGTAAACTGAGTGAGCACTGAGAATAGGCTTTAACAAATGCTAACTTATAGTCAGGCATAATGTGACTCCATGGTCAGCTTGGACACAAAAAAATTGTTCTTGTGCTGAAATG
The DNA here is from genome assembly GCA_028673005.1 of Tanypteryx hageni. Classification (NCBI taxonomy): domain Eukaryota; kingdom Metazoa; phylum Arthropoda; class Insecta; order Odonata; family Petaluridae; genus Tanypteryx; species Tanypteryx hageni. Next base: position 95,288,827 of record CM054115.1, read on the forward strand.
TTCCAAGCATTTCATGTTCGAACTCAGACAAAAATGAAAACATTTGATTGTTACTGACATAAGGAAAAGTCAAAATTTGTGACATAGTAATGACACCAGATAGTTGGATTGATTGACAGATAATTTCTTAAGTACTCAAAGAATATTATTTTATTTATACTAGGGGGCTCTGCCACTACGCGTTAATTTCTTGTAGTTTAGGTGGACTGTTGATGTCAGATAGGTTGAGAAACAAACATATCTTCAAAAAATTATACTAGCTACAGTTCCAAAACTATTATTAAGAGAGAGTAAATTGCAAGTGGAAGTGATAGGCTGGGTTTAACATGTTGACTGCCCATGGCCAGGTAACTGGCCATCAATGACTTTCAGGGGATGCCATGGGCATCAGTCCCTTTTTGTGATCTCCCTATGCTTGGGGCTTGCTGGTTTCGTTTCGTATTTTCAGTGGTCCTCTTCTATTTCTGCTGCAAGGTGGCAATGTTTATGCATCAAATTTTTTCATGACAAAAGAAAGTCATTTTACACTTTGACCTCTGGGAAGCATGTAGCAAATTCGGTGGGCACTCAATGTATTAAATTCACTTACTTTGGCAATTCAAGCTCAATCTTACCTGAAAAATATCAGTTGGTATCTCTTTATCATTCAATGGAACACAACGCAGTCCACGAAACTCAGGAATTCCTTTGTCTCTGAAGTGAAGTATTCGAAGGCGCTTGCTGACCATCCACCAATCCTCGTTTTCTCTCCTCAGGCCATCTTGAGGATCCTTATGCTCTTGAGGAATCTTTCCAAAATCAAATTCCTCCATTAAAGGATCCAAACGAAAGTATATTCCCTTATTCAATCTGCTCATTGACCACTCCTAAAGTAAGCAGAAAATCAGTAAGATATTAAAAATGATGTTGAATGTATAATATCTATCTATATTATACTAGTAGTTGGTGCTTGCATTCTGCAAGCATATCATCTCAACATAAAAAAACATTCATTTTTCATATTTCATCATTACAAATATTTTTTTAATTCTTAATATTTCACCTCCAGAGCAATTTTCGTTTTTCCCACATGTAAAAATAATAGTTTAAAGCAATCCCAAAACTTTGCAATTTTAAGAATTTTATACTTTCTCCATCATGGGGTACTAATGCTACACATTTCTGCCAAATTTTAAAGTTGTAGTACTTCTAGAAGTGAAATAATATTTTTCCAATTGTTTAAATTTTAAACATTTTTAACGGCCGCCTCAATATGTTTATGAAGTGATTCAAATGTTTATTTGTACAAATGCACTACTCTGTACATAACTTGAAAATTTCAGCTTCCTAGCTCATCCCGTAATGTGTAGACAGTTATCTATTTTTTAAACTTTAAGAATTTTTAACTGCCAAACAAATAAAAATATCAAAATTTGTATAATCCCTATTTCGTTTTTTTACGAATTCTACTTATAAAAAAAATTTCAACTCCGTAGCACATGCAGAAGTACATAAACCTTGAACATTTGTTTAAACAATTGCGAATTTTTAGCGGCCGCATTGTTGCACTTTTTCATGATTTTCGTTTTTTCTAGTCGGTTTTGCACAAAATACTACCTATGAAAAAAATTTCGAATCTCCAGCACTTCTGGAAGTGCCTAAACATTAGTATCCTCCTATATGTTTTATGTTATCTCCTCCTCCTCTGTAAGAAACGTCTATATATAATGATAATATCCTTTGTTCCTCTGTAATCCTGCAATGCTCAACTGTGGCACCGCTCTTAAAGAGCCGTTATAAAAGAGTGGGAGAATCGAGAACTACCATATTTACCCAAATCCAAGACGAGATTTTTTTCCAAATTTCAGGTTGCAAAAATCGGGGGTCGTCTTGAATTCGACTATAAAGTCGTATACCGTAAATACATCGCGGAAATTGATCGCGCGTCAAATCGTCGCGCTTCAATTCCTGGCGCGACAATTCGTCACAGGGAAAACTCGTCGCGCGTCAATTCATCGTTAGACAAATTCGTCGCGTGATAAATTGGAAGGCGAGATACCATGACAGTAGGGGAATACACTTGTTGGGTTGGTAGTCACCCTTGCCCATACACCATCCTATGTGTCCCGAGTAATTAGAAAAGAGAATTGCGATTCATTCTGGTATTATCGAAATATAAAGAAAGATTTTTTGTGGAAAAGTGTCTCCCCCTGCCGTTCACCAGTCATGGTGTCTTGCTTTCCAATTTGTCTCGCGACGAATTTGTTGAGAGATGAATTGACCCTCGATGCGTCCGGCGTGCGATGTTTTGATGCGCGGCGAATTTTTCGTGCGACGAACTGGCGCGCGACGAACTGACCGCGACGAGTTGTTAGAACCGTAGAAAGTATGGTTACGCGTTTAATCGATGTTTTTTCTTTCTCCATTTTCTTCCATTTTCATGAAAAAAAATCGAGTTCGAGATTTCAACGGAAATACACGTTTTGAGGTCCCCTGAACACGTTTTGACCATTTTCTCGATGATGTCTGTGTGTGTGTGGTAGCTTTTTTGTGGGTGCTCTAACTCCAAAACTATTAATCAGGTCAACGCAAAATTTTATATTTAACATTTTTTTTTTTAAAGTCACAAGAACTGATTAGTTTTTGGTAAAAATCGGTCAACGAGAAGTGGGTGTTTACTCGTCACTTATCCGTTATTTTGAAATATTTGCTTTAATATTTGATAAATGTTAAAATGTACAGGAATAAAAGTTGTAGGATATTTAATTTTCTACAACCTTTGTTTGAAACATTTTTCCATATATTAAGAGATATCTTATATTTTTTGCTGCCACCACCACGCCACCTACCGACGACTATTGATAACAATTAACTCTTAGTTACATCTTAGTAACGCTCCTTTTTCTTTTCTTAATTGTTGGAGCTTTGTGGCTATATCCCATATTAGAAGGCTATGGTTTGAGTTTTTTTCTGTTCCTTGCAGTATAAAATATTTTCGCAGTTTCTTAAAATATTTATTATCATTTAACCTATTTGGAATTTTTAGAAATATTACAGATATGGAGAAAGTCATGTGGTGGCCACATCAGATTTTTTTAAACAAATGAAACATAAGATAAAATAATTGTGGATTGAAAATTTTCATTGCAAACTTATGATCCGGAATTCAATTAATAGTCATAATTTTTATAATGCATTTAACAAATTCTTTTTTTTTTCAGACCAAAATTTGCAACAAACCATTTCAATTAATGAATGAACTAGAGCACCTATACTGAATACATGTTAGAAATATACACCAAATACAGTCAGTGAGAACTTGCATAATAAAATATTTTTTCTGTTTTGACAGTCTGCTAAAAGGAGGTCTTAGGTTCGGGGTCATCTTAGATTTGGGTAAATATGGTATTTATTGTAATGCTATTTTTAGCAAACTTTCTGAATAGGAAGAAGATTGAAATTTGATAGGAATGTTTGATTCTTATAGTAAAAGCCATTTACAAAAAAATCCCCAAAAATACCTGGGTTCGACTCCAGAAGATAATTTCCCATCTCCCATACACATAAAAATCAATTTAAAGACATGTAAGCTTTCATTTTTTTGCTCATAAAAATTAGAAAAAATGATCCTTGATCTTCAAACTAGGACTGTTTTAAAGGAAAATGAAGTAGGTTTTTTTCTTATTGCTGATTGTCTCTCTCATTCTTCAAACGCTTGAATTTAATTTTTAAATGACTTATTTTGGCAAAGTTTAGCGATTTTATGAGGATATGTTTTGACAACTGTGGCATTGCCAAAATTGAGATCCCATTAGTCTCAATTATCATATTAGTAATATATATGTATATGTATTGAGTACATTAATATGAGCCATCAAGTATTTAACTTGTCATCCAGATAGAGGGGGAGAGATTCATGGAAATAAGGAGAGAGGGAGAGGGGGTAAAAGGAGGTCAATTTCCCATCATTCCAGCTTTTTGCATGACAATAAATAAGTCTCAAGGGCAAAATTTATCTCATATATGCCTTTTTCTTGATGAGCTAGATTTTGCTCATGGCTAATTATGTATATGTTGCATTATCCCAAACCAGAAATGGAAATAATTTGAATTTATATTAAAAATTCACAATTACAAGTAAAATTGAAAAATGACAGCCATGTTTTCACCGTGACTGTTGCATACATATAAAGAAATTTTAAATCCCTAATAAAATTTGTAATATTTAATTTTGTATTATTTTTCATATCATGTCATTGAACTTTTAATGCATACTTATTAATTAAAATTTTAAAAATACAAAACAAGTGTATGCAGAAATATCTTAAATAATGTACAAAAATTTTCTATGACAAAGCATTTATGTTATACATCCAGTATGTTAGAATTTAGAATAAAATTAGGATATTTGAAAGATATGAATAAATTATTCACAAGAATAATAAGAATGAGATTTTAAGTTAAATAATAAATAATATATTCCTTCCAATCATATTTACAGGCTTTTACACTAATACATATATAATACCATATATACTTGTGTATAATGCGCTCTCCTATATAACGTGCACCCATACTTTTTGCCAAAAAATCCTGACTTTTTCGTAGACACTGTATAATGTGCACCCTAGATTTCCAGGGGTACAAGGACAAAATTTTAGAATTATATTGTCAAGTTAGGTATTAACTAGAGTACCATAAATAAATAAATACAGACCCATTCCAAGTAACACAAGACTTGACTTACGCAAAAATGACTTTACGTAAAATCCTCTGAAAATTAATTTTCAAAATAAAAAAATTCGAAGTTGCGGAAATTTGCTTACAAGGCAAAACATTTCAGGCTTAAAGGTCAAATGTTGAATGAAGTTTAAACATGTCAATTTATTTTAAATAGCATGCATCCCTACTTTATGACCTAATAATTTTGTCTCCAAACTGTGTGTTATACATGAGTACAAATAGGACTTGGTTACATCGCTTCAATTTACGCCCGCTTCACTTTTGCGCCTCTCATAGATCACGATTGGAGAGGGTGATGAGGCATGACTCTGCCCGACATCCTAGACACAGATGGTCCCGACATTGTAATAAAACTTACATTGTAATAAAACTATAATATTAAATGATTAAACTATGGCCTAAAATTTAAATAATTAAACAAAAAACAATATAAAATGCGACGAGAAAAAGCAAATTACATTAACCATGGACTAAGAACTGCAAGTGAACTGACAAACATGCACTGGTGTCTAGATAACAGGATGCCGAAAGGTTAAGTCTGATTGGTCCTACTCCCACCCTTGACGGCCACTCCTACTCTCCAGTCCCTTTAACAAGTGCCTTCTTTTTCCCTCCTAGTTGCTCTCAGTTTTTCTAGGTGTTTATGTGTTTGTGGTTCATCTTGCACTCTTCTTTTTATTAACATTTTCAAATATATACAACCATGCCCCCAAAATGTGTGTTATCAAGTGCGTCTGGACAAGAGACTAAAAAACAACGTAAATCGTTGACAATCGAAGAAAAAATGGGAGTTATTCGGCGAATGGAGAAAGGTGAAACTCGGTCAACACCATCAACTGTAACAACTATAATGACAATAGACAATGCCCCTGGTCACCCTCCAGATTTGAGTGATTTGAATACCAATGGCCTAGAGGTCAAGTTTATCTTCCTTCCACCAAACACAACCTCACTTTTACAACCCATGGATCAAGGAGCAATATCCACCTTCAAGGCTTATTACTTACGGACAACACTCAAGGGAATTTCTGAGGCTATTCAAGTGTTCGATAATGTCACGTTGAGAGATTACTGAACATAATACGACATCATGAAAGGGATCTCCAACATTTCAGCGGCATGGAGTGAAGTGTCAAAATCATGCATGAATGGCATCTGGCATAAGCTTTGGCCTGGCTGCATTCCAGATTTGCAAGAGCACGACACTACCCTTGCATCAATAACAGAGAATGTGACAGAGATAGCAAAGGAAATAGGACTAGATGATGTAGAAGTTGGTGACATAAATGCTCCTTGAGAGTCATGGTGAAGAGCTTTCAACGGAAGATTTAGAAGAGTTAGCTGAACAACTGTCCAAAGAAGACACAGAGGAAAGTGAAGCTGACTCTGCAATGCCGGTTAGGACACTAACAGTGAAATCAATGCAAGAGGCTATTGCTCATATTAATAAGGGATGTGAGATCTTCCATAGCAACGACCCCAACTGGGAGCGGAGCTAAACCCTTAAGAGAGGAATTGAGACAGTTCTACAGCCATACTATAACTTATTATCAGAAAAAAAGAAAACCAAACAGACATCTATTCTATCATTTTTAAAGCAGTAAATTTTCTTTCTTTTTCTTAAACATTATTATCTTAAACATTATACAATTTTCAATACGTTAATTTCATAAAATAAAACAATTTTCAAGTATTTTGAGTTGATTACTGAAAATCTTGGAACGGAACCTAATGTATTTGCATATGTTCCCATTATATTTTTGCTTCAATTTACGCCGCTTCATTTTACACCGGAAATCTCAGGAACCTAACCCTGGCGTAAACCGAGTCCTACCTGTACATATATACGGTATTACAAAGAAAAGAAGTAGAAATTTTCTTTAAGGTTAAGCCTAAGGTACAGATGTGACTGACTGTGAAGGACTTGAAAAAATCTAGCCTTGAAAAATCTAGTCCAGGAACCATAGCCTATGTATATTAATGCCCAAAGTGCTTCAAAGTAAGGGTTTTAAGTTGAAAATAGAATGATGCTATACATTTGTGAAACATGGAGTATCAGAAACAAAGTAGGAAACTTCATAAAGTATGGTGTTATGGAAGACATCTAATAATTATTTGCACAGATATTTGTACAAGAAAAATTGTTGATATAACAAAAGAAGGTAACTACCGAGTAGGACAATTTCCAGAAATGAAAAAAATTGGTTTAAAGATTTGGGATTTTAAAAATCATTAAATGAAAACCTTTTAAACAGTTACTACAAAATAAAAAATAAAATAGTCAAGTATATTATCCATTTTACCCTAGAAAGAATAATATAGGGACTAATCTGAATATTATATTAATCACCTCTATCAGCTGGAAAAGTTCATTATTTGCAGGACTTGCTGCCTTACATTTTGCATCTTCAGCCCATTGCCGCAGTCTCTCCATGCCACCACTTTTAGAACCAATCCAACCTGCTCGTCCACCTCCTTGTTGGAACATTATAAGAAGTTTTCCAACAACTTTTATCTCTTCTAAGCTGAAAGTTAGATGAATTGAATAGTATTTGCAACAGTTCCACATGCTAATTTAAAGTTTAAAATTAAAAGTGTTTAAAAATAGTAAAAACTGTATTATAAAAAGCTTTAAACAAAAAGAGTCATGGAAATATGCATGAAAGGTACTAAGATCATACTATAAATAAAAATTTGGGATTGACTCTGTGCATGTCTGAAGGCAGCATGTATTTTGCATTTTAAAATAAATTAAAATTGAGCAACCAATTTGGGGCTTGCATGCTGGAAGAGAGAAGTGGAATCACATCAAAAGAAAACATGATTAAATAAGAAAAAAAATTCTTGTGAGAGAAAGAAAAAGGGTATATTTTTTTCAGAGATGAAGTATAATGTTTTTATTCTCCAAAGTTTTTATGACTTTTTTGCACCTTTTTCATTAACTATGTAATTGGATGGTATGTAGAAATAAATAGGAGTCTCATCTGCATTACCCACTTGGCTCAGAAGGTTATCATGAATTTTCTGCAATGCAAATATGTACATGCTTCTGGAAAGCAATAAGTTTGTCCATATAGTCAGAAGGTAAACATTGGGTAAGAGAAGTTCTTCATTGCAGGCAAAAACAATTACCACACATCATCTGTACCCACCAACTATTACTAGCCTTGAATTCTTGCCTTGGGGTGTTTAGTGATCAGTTGGCTTAGTGAAATAGATCTTGTGAGTCAGGTCAGGAGATATTCTTTTTATGTTTGTCTGTTTGTATGGAATTTCTGGCTAATCAACCTCTTGTATTATTATAGCCATTACTCCTTCCACACTGAACACATACACAAGAGAGGAGGGAAACCCCTCGCCAGCATTAGTCTACTCTTTACAAAGAACACCAAGGGGGCCAACTGCATAGCGTCCCTTCTGAAAGGTGGAGCGCTGACTTGAGCAGCCTCCTCAAAGCACACAATCCCAAGTTGAAAAATCTGACCACTGCCAGATTCAAACCTGGGACCGCTGCAAGGAAGGCCAACACCCTAACCACTCTGCCGCCACCACCCCATATAATGTTTCTGAAATTTTCCTACAATGTCACTTTGGGCTCTGTACTAACATATTATTAAAAAGGTAACATTATGAAATAAAATATTGTAGGCAATCAAATATAGAGGTGAACAAATAAAACCATAATTGAAATTATAAAGCATCATTAAAACACACATTATTTACTTTTGAATTTCTTCTTCAGGTTGGTCTGTATATGACTGCCCCCTTGGTGAAAGTACAACACCATTTTGGTTAACACCCCAACCCAAACGGCACCAAATGCTACCAGAGAGGTGAAGACATAGGTTAGGACGCTCCTCTTCTGTGGAGTCTAGCATTTCTGGGAAGGGATTAAAGAAAATCCCACTTCCCACACCACCATGTGGATATGCAACCACCTTGTCATTGCCAAACTCCATTCGCTCAGGTAATGTATCCTCTTTTAAAGTTGTTTTACTGGGAAGGTAAAATGATAAGTATTAAAACTATCATGGCTGTAGAAAACATACCTATAATGTACTTTAGATCATAACCCATTATATCTTGTTCATGCATCAGCATTGCCATGAATCTAAGTCAACTAATTCTTCACATTTCTGGAAATACCTTGATGGAATAGGCAGGTGGACAAGTGCAAGAGGATACCACCCACCCACTCCAGGTCCAATGGCACTGTGGCCTCTGACCCTTTCATAAAGCTCCACAGCCAAGGATGAGGGTGGTCCCAGTCCACGAATAGCAAAAGCATGGTCCAGAGGTGGGCAGAATGTCTGAGTGAGAGGAACTGCTTTGCTACGACAAGCTTCCTGTCCATTATATAGTATCCGTGCCTGGACTTCAGTCAGTTCAACAGTGAATCTTCTTTCTTTTTCCCTGATTGTAACAGGATTGATTAGGTTAATCTAACAAACTGACAAGGAGAAAAATGTTTTAGAAAACTTTGGAAGTGTTAAAATTAAAATAGGATCTTACTATCTGTGGTAAAATATTGGTAGATTGTGCGGAATCAGCATGGCACATAAGCTGTGCTGCTGTGCCAAATCCTAATTTATATATTTCTTTTTACCTTTTAGGCATTCTTTACAAGCAAACCAGTAGTAGCAGAATGCCTTATGGGCACATCTCATCCATCAGTTCATTGTAACTTTCGTCTCCTTAACTGGTGGACGGATTTTAATTAAATAAAGTACAAGTGATCATTATTAAAATTTATCGCCCAATTGTGATTTTGAACTTAATCTATCAATTAGAACACCTCCACTTTACATAATTACTTTAATAAACTTATACTTGTATCTTGTTAAATAGCATCCATCAAACAACAATGAAATATGCTAATTTTCTTTCCCTAGCTCTTATATGATCTGTAAGGTATAGATTAAAAAATTTATAGGACAACATTTACTACAAAACTGTTTGCAAGATCACATAATTACAAGTTATAGTTTGGGAGATAAAAATTCGAGAAAATCCTGAGCAAAACATTGCATATTTTGTTGACATCGATCGCTAAGACTTCTCTCAACAAACAACAATTAAAAATCCATACATTATTTCTCTCCCATGCTCTTATATGTGTGAGGTATAGATTAAAAAATTTATTCAGATAGAGACCAAAATTTACTAAAAGACAGTCCATGAGACCACATAATTACAACTTAGAGTTTCAGAGATAAAAATTCAAGAACTGCCCAATCTTTCGATACCGTTTCATACGAATTTCTCATTAAGAATGCCTTTGAAATCTCTGTATATTCCATTTATGGAGTATACTTTTTCACCTTGTTTTTTAATATTAGATAATTACCCAGGCTTTGCTCCAGGTTTACAGTTTTGAATTTTTCATGCACATTTCACTCACTAATGTTTTCATTCAAATTTGATGTACTCTCACAATATGTGACCAATATTTCCAATTAGTTGGTATAAACAAATTAAAATTTAATACCTCCCTCATCCTCCCCCTAAGAAAACTGATTCCAGGGGCCGATTTAAATTATATTTGGCACTACAACTCTCATGATCAACTTGAAGATGCTGCCAAAAACTGGAGCTCCTACCTTAATCTTCTGATGAGTTATGACTGTCACAGGCACACACACACAGAGAGACATCTTCTTTTATTATTATAGATACTAGATGTATTACTGAAATGATTCAGTAATTCCATGATAGACAACAACGCAACATATATTTTGGGCTATAAGATGCACCCTGATTTTCTAGATTTTTCAGGACAAAATGTATTTTGGTTCACAAAGCCATTTATGAAAGGCTACGTTGTGTATCATTTCTAATTGTGATTAAGTCCGTACCTGGCAACATTTACAGAAAATATTATGGCATGATAACACAGTTAAATATAATGTTTTAGATAAACTTAATGCATAAAATAAAAAGGGATGATCTAAAACATAAATAATTGCATCAAGTCTTGTATAACTGTGCCCTGCATGCACTAGGTAGTCCTATTAATTAGGCTGTCCGAGTGTGCTGCACATGATACACATATAGACACCCCTTACCAATAGTACTGATTTAAACTTAAGTGCACGATGAGATTTTAAGAGAAATTCACATGTAATAATGTTAAGTATGCTCAACTATTCATTTTCCTTCTGTAACTCTTTTTGCTTCGTACATAACTATTTTGATTGATACAGCAATACCTAACTTCTTTTGTCCTACTATCCATTTTTTCACTTTCTCCTGTATTTCCTGTCACCTTCAGTTTTTCCTCCTGTTTTCTCTGTTTATGGATAATTTTTTCTGTGGGACATGGACCGAAATGACGTTCTGCTGCTCAGTTTCCATGCAATTTTGCATATTGAATCACCTGAAGCTTATAGCTAATATATGTTGGAATTCTAATGTTCCATAGCATTAATCGTGCTATTCAATGGGCTCATTAGGAATTAAACATCACAACAAACATTGCAAACCCATCAAAATTGTAATTACTGTGAGCAGACTGTAATAAAGCACAATAATGAAAAGGTGGCATCAGAATTCACGTTGTATAAGGTTTTACTGTATATACTTACAATTTTTCAGAATTAATTATTAAGAATGTATATTTTTATGATTTTGCTATAAGTGACTGCAATTATTCCATTTTGGGGATGAGTGGGTTCGTGAGTGTTACTACTAATTAGAGTAATAATCTTACCTTCAGTCTATAAGACGCAGGCTGATTTTAGGAGTCATTTTTCGGGAAAAAAGTGTCTTGTAGCCCAAAAAATATGGTAATTAAAACCATATATCCACTTTTTATAACTATGAATATTTTGCTCGCATCTAAATTCTGAGCAAATTCTCATTCTACAATGTCATTTTTCTGACAAAGCCGAAATTTCTTTATCAAGCTGCTGAAACTTAGCTTGTAATGTAACGTAGATTGGAAAGCTTGAAAGAAAACTACATTGTGCTCAAAGGAAAAAGTATTTAGGGTATAATATTGTATGCTTACCAATGAGTTGTAGAAAAGATGACACTAATTACAAAATTTCAGGAAAAAGACAAACAAGCAGCAAAAAACGAATAGGTCAACCAGACCCTTGAAATATGCACCTATTTATCCTTCTTTTATAAAAGGTCTAATACACTTGACAAATGATCCCAAGAGCATATTTTTATTGTTAATAACAATTTAAAACATTTTTATGGATTATTACTGTTCTATTGTTATAAACTAACATTTTTACTCTTTTGATAACAAGTTTATTCTTGTTGGGAGTCGAATCTCCTCCTTTTCCTAAATGCCCTTGGTTTTGGTTTTCATGGTGTTCTCCATACATAAAAAGATACTGTATTTCTTTAATCATTGACATGCTAAAACATTTCTAAACAAGTAATTATGATGAACAACAGGTGAATGCTTATATTATTTAATCTGATTGTGAGTCTTAATGGCAATTGATATTACAAACAGTAGCAAGAATAAAGTTACCTTGCACATGACATCTTCCCAGTATCAGTTACATCTTTTAGCAACTTTAGGATTAGACGAGGCTCACCAGGTGGCCTACGGCTTGCTTTCATGGTATCCTCCACCTCAAAGCGTAACACTTTGGGATCGACTTTCACAGGAGGGACTGGTTTCTCCTCCATCCATTCTTCTCTGTTAGTACCTGCATCACTCTCATACCTATCATCTTCCTCTCCTGAATGACCAGTCAGGGGCAACTTTTCAATCTTCTTGCTCCTCCTCCTCTGTTTCATTTTCTCCTTGGCTCTTCTCTGCCTCTTCTTGCTCTTTTTTTTCTTAACCTAACAATGATTCAAGAATATTACTCAATCAAAATGTGCAAGGAAATTGACTGAGGGAGTCATAACTTTGTGGAATGGCATTATATAAAATTTAATTATCAGAAATTTAATACAACTTAGTACTAAATATTCAAATAAATAAAAACGAAATCACATGATCATAGTTTCAACTCTTTAAGAGTAAAGTTGTAAGCCTGCAAATGATATATAGAGAGAGAAAGTATGTGGGATAAAGGTGGAAACAGAGGAAGGGAAAGGGGAGGAAGGTGATCAGTTAATCGGAAGAGGTTTGAGGAAGTTTTCTAATGAAAAGGAAGTATTAATCAATCTGAAGGGCAATGGTTACAAAATAGATTAACAGGAGGTAGGGAGAAGAAAAAAGGTGCTCATAGACAATGGATTACAAATTCCAGTTATTCCAGTGAATTGAGTTTCTATATATTCTTTGCTGCTCTCCAACTGAAGATGACTCTAAGAATTGAAACCATGGCCATGTGAGTTTCTTTGTGTACATATAAATAAAATAATAAAATTTTTGAGAATTCAATTTTATAATATGCATGAAAACACGTAAATACATATTCACTAGAGCAGTGGTTCCTAACGAGGTGCCCATGGACACCATGACACCCGCCAAAGTTTTTTTCTGGCACCTGCGTACATTTTCATGAATCAGTAGAAATAGTTCTTCCAACAAATAATCCTGTCACCTATAATTAAACTTGGACTAGCAACACTTCAAAAATGTTCTGATGGGATATATGCAATGGCTGTCAGAGAGGGACAGATGTTTTCCTTCTCTCACTCTCAGGAAGCAATCCTATTGGTCTAGCCATAGTCAGCCTCCCAAATGTTTTTATCTGTGTGAGAGATAGAGGATAAAACTCTGAATACCTGACTAGCATTTTTCTTGGCAAAATGAAGATCAATTAAAAAAATATATATTTTATCAGATGGTACTCGGGTTCACCGACTCTAAGTGAAAGGGAAACACTTTTCTCATTTTCGCTTAGGCTCAGTAAATGGTGCTGATGCACAGTACGTTCTCAGTATCTTTTGGCTTTGAGTATTTGGTGGACATGTATTGGGTTTGTTCATTTCTGTTTGTAATGGATTTAATTATTTTTTTGTGCAGTGAGCTATGCCCAATCTAAAGTATCAGGGTATTCATCCTCATCAAATGCAATATCTTGTATGAAATGATGAATTTCCCAGTGCCATTCACTTTTCAAATTTGTTTGACACTCTCACATTAGTGCAGACCTGAATAAAGTCAAGAAAACCTCATAATTTTTTTTTGATTTAATTTACAACATCATCTCTTCAAACTTATTTATTTTCTAACTTCATATTCTTTTAAGTTGTGGGAATAATGTTTTCTTTGAGAATAACATGAGTGGCTTGGCTTTAGTATTTAAAAAAATATTTTGTGGGAGAAGGGAAGCTGCATCTTGAAATTGCAGGCATCCACTGACTTTTCTTTTTAATTTGCACTAGGGCACATAAACATTGGGAACTCCTGCTCTAGAGAATTATTGATCCTATCTTATGGCTGAAAACAAATTTCACAATAAACACCTAAGTATCAACAATTGAAAAATGAAGTACTTATCATAGGTATCTCTAATAACCATAACTTTATTGTGGCTATTTGAGATATCCAAGTACTTAATTATGCTTTCGATATTTAAGTGCTTATTTATTTATAAAATATGTGCAGTTAGATAAACCCTTGTGGTATCTATAATTAGGTATTTAAAGTTTGACATACTGAGCGCAGTGTATTTCTGCAGTGACCTATACAGTTTTCATTTATTTCTTTATTTATTTGAAATAGCTCATAAGCAGCCATTACAAGCCTGTCACAATGAGCACAATAATGATAACAAACATGAACACATACAACTGTGTCCTCAATAGGACCCTAGGATTGAGAGTCAGACACTTTAATTATCCCTCTACCAAGACCATCCAATATTAACTGGGACACATAAAACTGTTAAGTATTTTTGGATGATTAAAATACTTCAAATATAATTTAAATTGCCTATATCCACACTGCTTGATATAAAATGTTGCCATGACTTCACCATTTCTAGGGATATCCAAGTGAAATTTTAATCCATTCACATACAATTTTTTTTACAATACAAAAATTTGAGCAAGGCCAGAAATTCAAATTCATGTTAATTATAGGAAGTGATAAGAAGGAATTTCAAGTCATCTAATGCCTTTAACATTGACTCACAACTAATAACAAACCTATATCTTACTTTATCAGGTGTGACTTGTGTTTAATTATGAATAATAACAAATCTCTTTACAAATCCATCTAGGACAGGGTTTCCCAAACTGGGGTACGAGTACCCCTAGGGGTACTTTGATAGGTATGGGGGGATATTTAAAAAAATTATGTAATGGCCGATGGTTTAATTTTTTATTATTAAAATTCAGTTTTTTATGGTTAAAAGTCCCACTTACTCATAAAATTCCTTATAATAAACATTTAGCACTCTTGAACCTTTTTTGGCTCACAGAAATTTTAAATTGTCCAAATTGCAATTTATGCATTATTATTTCTACTTTCAGAAAATACTTAGTAAAATTGACAGTAATTCTCAGTAATGTATTTCTTATTGCAGTAAGAAGATAATACTAAAGAAAACAGTACAAGAGAAACCAAACCTTTATATGGTAGTATCATTCTTAAGCACAAGGCTCATAACATAAAATATTACTTTTAACGATGTACATCAGAAAACTCGAGTTAATAGTATATAGTGATTAAACTTCGCATTCCTTCAATAAATGGAGTAGTGAAATATGCCAAAATGCTAAAAATCATGGCACAAAACTAACACTTAACTACAGAATGGTTACACAGCAAATGAAACTAGGAAAAGAGTCCTACTGCAAATTATCATGAAAAGTGGAAGTGTGTGACACTCGGAAACCTTTTGTCTAATTATGTTATTATGTAGGGCAGGGGTCGTTCTCAACCTTTTTCCCATATTCCAGTGCGAGAACAGATATTAATTGTGAAAAATAACATTAATTTGACGCATATAACTTGCAGCAATTTTTAAGGGGGTACTTCATTTGAATGATAAGGCTCATAGGGGTACACAACAAAAAAAAGTTTGGGAAACCCTGACCTAGGAGATGGTTAGTTACAGGCTGGACACAGTTACTGAAGCCGCCACAGAGAGGATTAAGTATGCCAATGGATTAAGTAAAACTACATAAATTAGAGCCACAATTTTAAATATTTATAATGACTTTTCATGCTATCTAAGATGAGAATGGATAAGAGAGAATAGAAGTTATAATGGTACTTGATATTTTTATAGCATGCTCTCATAAATTTGATAACAAATGTAATATCACTTAACAAGGAAGCTTTAAGTTTTAATTTATACTAATCATAATTGTAGTCTGAATTTACCTTGGATTAAAGATTTATGAAAAAGTTCTAGGTTAAAAATTGATTATTGTACAAAATGTGACATTAAGAGAATATCAAATCAGCTTACCATTTCATTCTTCATATCCCACTCCTCCAACATGATCCTATAGTTCTCCATCTCCAACTCCCACACAGCTTGTGCTTCTTCCAACCTCTCCTCCACCTCCTTCTCCAGCTCAATTTGCCATTCCCTCCACTCTACTGCCAACAATTCTGCCTCATCAACTTCTTCCTCTTCCTTTTCATCATCATCAAGTCCCTCTACTTCACCAGATTTTTGTATCTCAGCATTACCCAAAACCTCATTGATTCTGCCCTCAGGAGATAATTCACGAGTCACCTTTCCACCACTTTTTAATTTCCTAGGAGCTGGAATGGGTTTTGGGTGATCTACTTCCACATTACTCATATCAGTGGTGTCACCATGTTGTGACAAACCAGAAAGTTCCTTTGCTGCTGCCAACTCAGCAAGATAAAAGGATTTCAATTTTTCTCTTCTTCTCTGTCTACTGTTCATTTTTGGCTGATCATGTTTCTCAACTAAAGTCTCAGAAAACTCTTGAGTTGATTCACCTCGGATATTACTATCTTCTCCATAAGTGCTCCTAACACTTGTTCCAATCACAAAGGATTCGTCAAAGACATCATCATCATAATCCTTCTCACACTGGCTGGAATGACTGCCACTGATTAAACTCATCTTTGAATGTTTCTTTGTTTTCCTTTTCTTATTTTCCTGATCCTTATCATGATATCTATCTTTCTTGTTTTTTCCATCTTCTTCAAATGGTTGATGAATCTCATCTACCGAATTCTTTGTGACTTTGATCATACCATCACCTTCACCACCAAAAACTCTTTCCTTATTAGTTTCTGGCTTATCAGCCTCAAATATCTCTTCATACCCTTCTTTCTCATTTTTAGAAGCACTTTCTTTCCTTTGAGGTTTTTTTTCACTTTCTGCTTCTTCATTACCAACTCTGGGTTGGAAAACTCCCTCTTCTTGTTCTTCCTGTATTGATTTCTTTCTACTCCCAATTTCATCTTCCACCCACACATTTGCATCACCTCTACTTGGTTCTGTACCATGTTCTTCAGTAAAATGATCAGTATCACCTCTCTCCCTCTTTCTCACAGCTTTCTTTCTAGATTTTCCCGACTTTTCTTCAGTCTTATTAACTTTCATCCTATCTTCTTTCTGCTTTGTGCTTGATTTTTCAGATTGTCTACTCTTCTTATTAGTAAGCTTTCCATCCTCATTACCTGAGACATCTGAGGCATATCCCCAGGATATTTTTCCTAATTTTTTCTGCCTCTTATGCATGTTTTCTGCACGAATGTATAAATGCAAAGGTGTAACAACATAACCTTGTTCTTTTCGAAGGATTTTGAGATCTCTCCATGCAAATAGAACAGCCTCCAATGTTTTCCGATCTTCTTTCCCTTCAAAGTCGCGCTCAATCCTGGTCCTCTTAAGCTCTTCCAGCTTGAAGTGCAGTTGCTCTTTCAAGGCTTTCACATCATTGTGGTGGGATTGAATGGCTTGGTAAATATTGGAACCATTTGAAGAACTTTCCTTACGACCATGGTTACCATTTGAATGGTTGTCACCACCTAAAGCAGAATATGTTCAATTTTTGACTGTTTTGTCCATAGCTTAATTTAAGATCTTTTCCAGGTTATGTTGCAAATAAAATCTACTGTCTGTTACAAATTAGAGTAATTCAAACTTTATAACCATATTTACCCGAATCATATTTCACCTTGTGAAAATCGAAGATCATCTTAAATTTCATTATGAAGTGATATATCATCAACACATCGCAGTAAATTCATCACGTGTGAATTTGTAGCGTGTCAATTCGTCACACGACAAACTCGTTGCATATGAATACATCACATCATTGCTCGAAAAATTTGTCACTGGACAAATTGGAAGGCAAGCCACTGACTGGTGTTCAGCAGGGGGATACACCAGTTCGGTTGGGAGTCATCCCCCACCATACACCATCCAATGTTTCTTGCCTTGTGTAATTCAAAATGAGAATTGTGGTTCATTCTGGTATTATCGAAATATAAAGAACAATTTTGTTGTGGAAAAGTGTTTCCCCCCTGCCATGCACCAGTTAGGTTATCTTGCCTTCCAACTGGTCTCGCGACGAATTTGTCGAGCGATGAATTGACATGTGATGAACTGACCATGATGATATGTCATAGAACTGTAGGAAGTATAGTTATGCATTTTATTGATGTTTTTTTAAACAAATGAAACAAGATAAAATAATTTATTTTTCATTACAAATTGATGATCCAAATTTAAATTAATACAGTATTCATTTTCAAAACTACATTTAAAAATTGTTTTTTCTCAAAACAAAAATTGGTGAATTAATGAATGAACTAGTATACCTATACTGAATGCATGAGTTCGAAATATACACCAAATACAATTGGTGAGAAATTAGGTCATAAAATCTTTTTTCTGTTTTGACAGTCTACTAAAAGCAGGGGGTCATCTTAGATTCAGGGTAAACTTGGATTCAGGTAAATGCAGTAATTTTATTTGTTTAAAATAAAGAAAACCAATATTTAATAAAAACATTTCTTTTTCGATGGTATCTTCATAAAATCTTTTTTCTGTTTTGACAGTCTGCTAAAAGGGGTGGTGGTCTTAAATTCGGGGTCATCTTGGATTCGGTTGAATATGGCAATTTCAAAAATAATAAAAATGGACACATGATCAATGAAGTTACTATCATTCCATTAAAATTTATATAAAATCTATTAATAAGTTTACAATTAAAGAAAAATAAAATAAGTTTATAAACAATATATTTTGCTTTTATTATAAGGTTCATTGCCTGACATTACTAGACAGAAGTAGACTCACATTTGGAGGTGATTTTTATGTAAATTAGTAAAGCATTAAATGACTGCTCAATTATATGAGATTCATGATGAAAAATTAGTCAATTCATTAATTTTTTCAATAGAAATATATCCTTATTTAGGTTTTATTCAAAGACGGATCTTATAGATATCCAAAGGAGGTAGAGAGGCAGAGTGATTCCATTCTCTTACAGACATAGACTGTGGTGCCACACCAAGCAGTTTCTCGCAAAGAAGGTGCTAGGATGCATCTAATAGGTAAGTACCACAACTGGCTTAATTTGTTCACATTGTCTTAAATTTTTTAGCTTTACATAAATGATAGCAAATGGTACAGGATGAATACAGTTTCATACTTAATGGAAATGTATTTTCAATGCATAATATTTCTTCTCATCACTCATAATTTTCAAAATCTTTCTCAATTGACCAAAAACTGACAATTTTCCTAAATGAATTTCTTACAATTTGTTACGTTTTCTTACCTTCAGTTTGATCTCCCTGGAGATTGATAAGGTCAGCAACCAATTGACGCTTCTCAGCTCGCAATTTTTCCACTTTGTCAGCTAGCACTTTTGCTTTACCTGCTTCTCTACGTGATTCCCAATCTGTCCAGAGGGAAAGGAGCCTCTGGGCAAGCACATGTTCTTTCGAGAATAAGGGATGATGGTTAAATTCAATGGAAAGTAGCTCTACTTCCAAGAGACATCCTTTCCTTCTCTTACTTCTAGTAAAAACCCTTCCCATTTCAACATCATCACTAATCACTTCATAAAGGCCATCCTCATAACCTTTACCAAAAGCTCCAATCAAAGCCTGAAATACCATTTTAAATTAATTTTAGAAACTTTTCATTTAATTCTCCATCTGAAAAGGTATAAAACTGAAATTATTATATGCTGTATTTACTTGCATATGAGTTTTTGGTGCTTACATACTGCAAGGGCTTAAGAAATTGCCATACACCAAGATCTTAACTCATAAATAAACCAACATGACAGCATTTGAGCTATCTATTTAAATAAGACAATAGTTTTCATTTGTTGCAAAATTAAAGCATCTATTCGGAATTTCTAAATTCTCTGGCAAACGGCTCGCATCCAACTTTTCAAATTTCAAGTTTAATGGCTCAGATTGCCATTTTTAAGCAATAACTATAATCTTCATTAAGACAATAGCCTATATGTTACACTAAAAGTTATGTAAAAATTAGGATATTTTGTGTGTTAGGCATCATTAACTATGCCTTTTAGTACATATCTGGATAAAAAAATAATTTAAAATTGTCACTGCATCATATGTATACATCGTTGGCTGAAATCAAATGAATTATAATGCAGTCTAAGCATTAAATCAATGCTCTTGAAGTATGAAAGATCAATTTCCATAGAAAGGCATTGGAGTCATAGCTATGGATTTTAATTTTGTCTTCAAGAAAAATAAACTTCATTCTTTCATCCACAGTACAGTGCATGTCTCGACTTCATATCTTAATTGTAACTAATTTAAAAAAGCAATTTTATAAAGCCCTGCACAGTTTTCAATGCGTTTCTTATGGGTATATAAAATTGGACATTGGGGACAAAAATACCCCTTAAATATAACTTTTTCTGGAATTTCGGATTTTTCTAAAGGTTTTTACCCAATAACCTATCTTCATGCCAAATTTCAGCTCTGCAGCTCTGTAGCAGCTATTAATAATGATGAGCTGCACTTATTTTCCAAATTTTTGTCCCCAGAATGAGGATGCTGCTTATATGCAAGAAAAAAAATCAGAAAGTCCAAAAATGTGAGATAATCACTGAAATTTCCTAGTACTTTAAATGACTTGATGATTCAATGCACAGTATATAACATATAAAAACACTACATAATTGTCACAATAATTTAAAAAGGGAAAAAATATTATTAATATCACTAGCATTATTGCCCATCAAATATGATGGGTATGTGCAGATTATGTATTAAAATTAAGGTACTTTCCATTCTTCCTCCCTTTCTCTCTTCCTCCCTCCTATTCTCTTCCCTCCCTCTCCCCAATTCTCTCTTCCTCCCTCTCTTCCTTCTTCCCATTCTCCATCCCTCTCTCCTTCCTATTCTTCACATCCTCTTTCTTCCCAACCATTCTCCTCCTTTTTTCCCTCACATTCTCCTTTTCATTCTCCCCTCAAAAATGTAGCTATCTCTGTCAGCGTGATATACTACATAGATACAAATCTTACATACAAAAAGAATTTATTTGTTAAACCTTCCACTAGACAACTATAGCTTGCCAAAATTACAAGGTGAATTTTAATTCTTAAAAATGATAGATTGTTTGTTTTGTATTGAATCTTCTTTTGTTTAGAATATGTTCTTTCCAGAGTTTGTTCACTATAATTGGAAGTGTCATATCTCAAAATATATACGTGATAGGAAAATTTTTAAAACAGACTCATAATCTTCATTATGAACTACATCAGGACCACCTATTGATTTTTCAGAACCAAAAACCTTGTTCCTCAGTGTTATCTATGCCAAATTTCAAGTTTATATCTGCATATTTGATCGAGTAAATCATGTTCTAATAGCGTGACACTGACAAACCGACCGACCAACCAACCAACAAAGCCTTTTATTATAAGGGAGGATTATTGATGATTGAGTTGCAATTATGTCAGCTTTTGCAGGCAATTGCTATGGGAATGTCAGGAGCCTGCAAGAAAAATGCTGTAGATAGTTGTATATCAATACATTATCACAGTTTGGTCTCATATTCCAATAAATCTATCATGAGAAACATATCAATAGTTTCTTCCAGTTTGGGGGTCATGAATTCTCATTACTTTCCACTAGATTAATGTTTAGGTAAAAAGCTGCCCATTCTGCGATTTTCTATAGTATTGTCCTTTGCATCTCATGAAATAAATATAGCAGTGATCAGTTACAAACATTTCTCCAAAATACTTTATTATTATAACCAATAACAACATTAACTGATATAGGTGTACAGCTAATGGTACATAGTATTAGTGATTTGTAGTTAGCAAGAATGTTTTATGCCTAATCATAATTTTTGAGGGTTGTTAACTTTTTTCCCTAGGAAAAAAAACAAGGATGCAGCTTATATACAGTAGTGGCTTCTATGCAAGTACATAAATACGGTAATTTAATTTGTGATGTTCAACAAAACATTTTGGTGAAAAAGATAAAATTCTCGTATTAACCCTACAAGTATCAGCTTTAATTTCTGAATATATGGCAAAATGCAAGATGAAATTAAAAATGTCTGTAAACTGTAGTACTTATATTAGAAACTTTCTTTCCACATTTTTCCTGTTGCTTATGTCTTAACTTTTCCAATAATGTATGAAATAATAACATCATTTGTCATTTAATATTTATAGAAAGCTCTAAATTATCATCTTATATTTTTTATGCTAATTATTTTATACTTGGGCATTGGTTATTCAAACAACTAATGCCAATCTATAAATCTGATATGTACAAAATATTACTTTATATCTTTACTGCCATTACAACAAATTTCAGAACAATTAAATTAATATTTTTTATTTATAGTTATTGTTGTAAGGGTAAATTCTAAAAGAATTGGCGTATTTTTCGTAATCTCTGGTGGAACAACTTTCTCCCGATGCTTCTCAGCATCATGCATAGGTGAAAATTGAGAGGTAAAAATAGGTAAATTCCTGTTTGTTCCATTGCATTATGTACACAGTTATGCTTAACTATAGTGGTATTTTATTTCCCAAAATTATTTGAAAACTCACTTCTACCCTATCAACACACTTCACTTCATCAAAGATATTTTTATTCTCCAAATCGGAAACTGAGATACTTCTAATTATTTCTACATCATTGATATGACTAAAACTACTTCCTTCTTCAAAAACTTCATCTAATAGGTATATCACTTTTGTTAGACAAAACTACCTTAAAATATGCCATTTTCACAACTAAAAATTCACTTGAGTATAAACAAATTGAATACGAAATTCCTTTATTGTCTATTGGCAAGGGCCATCCTAAAATTCTTAAGATTCACAAAGTTAACATAAAATGCTTAAAGACTGTGCTTGATTTCAGTGAAAAGCAAATATTTTAAGAGTCGAAAATTTCGACTCTGGCACTAGACTGGGTTGCATACTATCAAATTTATCAATCATTGGCACTTGTAGGATTAAACACCAGTAATTTTTCATGAAAATCTAAAGTTCCAAGAAAAAATTATTAAAAATAACTAAAATTATTTGAAAAAGAGAAAGAGTAATTTAAAACCAATGAATGAACTTATTAACTCATATAGGACTGAGCATTCATACATGAAAATGTTCCTGCACCTTCCTCTTCTTTCATTTCATCTGCTTTAATGGCATTGTATAACCTAGGACACTCTCCTTTAGTAAGTTAAGCACTATCAAAATAGCAACATCCAGAATAAAATTGAAGGAAAATTGTATTATTGTATATTTTCGATTAATCTCAGATGATCAAATTGTTTTTAGAAGAAAATGGTGGTATGTAAACAAAATAAAATAAGGAAAAAGATGTTTTGTGATTTGTCTTATCATAAATAGTTTATCTTGCTTTCGTCATTAATGAAGTGTGCAATATATGGAAGTTCATATACTCATAGAACATAGGCTCATCAGTGCTGTGTGCTGTGCTGTTTAACACACTTTCATTTTACACTATTTTGCTATAATAGGATTTTTTAACATAGGAACACTTTTCACTTTACACGATATATTTATGCTTTATCAACTGAAGTGACTAACTGTTCACTGTGAAGCCAGATGCAGTACACTGTATTGATAGGTGAGGCAGGGAAGTGAGTAAACTGTTGAGTGAATGTTATAGAACTTGATTGTTTGCATTAAGTTACTTATTCTCTGATCTGTTAAGTTTTTCATTATTTAATTGTCTTTTTGTATTTTTGTCTGAAATGCATAGCACTCTGTCAAAAGTGTTAATAAAATTGTTCTACATTTGAAACTTTGATAAACCGTAAAAAACAATGGATATTTGAGATGTGTCAAAGAACTTTATATGTATGTCTGAGGTAAAGTGTCATATCTATTATATACTTTGAAAATTAATAAAATGAAAAACTTATAGCATTTAAATTAATGTGGCTTTAAAAAATATAGTTCTTCAGAGAAAATGTCATATGATGAGAAGATATTTTAGTTTGTAATAAATAGTTTAATAAGATTTTTCTTTTTAGATGTTATATACCAGGGGTGGCCAAACCTGATTACTGTAAGAGCCACATATGATAATCATTCTAAGTTCGAGAGCCACAAGACAAATTTCGTGCACAAAAATGTACGAAGAGTAAACATATGTTGTATTCAAAGCAATACAGAAAGAATGCATGTCCTTTAATCATCCCCAAATATCTTAGTAGCACCACGTTATTGCATTCTAACATGATAAGCCTCAATACGCCCTTGAGTGTAAATGAATAAGAGACGCACGTTAAGTTAAAAGAGCCGCATGCAGCTCATGAGCTGCAGTTAGACCACCACCCCTTGTGTTAAATAATTTATTCTATGACCTGTATTTACTGCCACATTTGTGTGTATGTTTGTATTTTTGGCTAATCAACCTCTTGGATTATTATAGCTATAGCTCCTTCCACACTGAACACAATCACAAGGGAGGAGGGAAACCCAGTGCCGGCATTAGCTTACTCTTAACAAAGAGCAACAAGGGGGCCAATGGATTAACATCCCTTCTGAAGGACGGAACAGTGACTTTGCACAGTCTCCTCAAACCACACAAACAGGGGGCCAGGCAGCCTTGGAAAAAATCCTACTTTCGTAGGATTTGTGCCCACTGCGAGTAGCAGCCAGCATCCTAACTACTACACCATCGGCACCCCCTCTGTCACATTTGTATTTTTTGTTAAATTGTTTGTAAAGTAAACCTATTCTATTCAATTTGTGTTTTTAGTAGTATATAGGTTAAGAAATGGATATTATAGAAATAAGTACAGCTTTTTTATGTAATTTTGCAAGATCCCATATAGTGAAAACCTTGGTTTAGTGAAAAATACATCATTCCCTCAGAAATTCCTTAAATAGGGGTTTTACTGTAGTTGTAAGAAAACAGTGATACAAAACTTGTATGCATTGGCTTAAGAACAATGAGACAACAGATGTTCAGCATACTTCGGTAATTTCCGTGGATCCACAAAGAGAAGCAAGGCAGAGCCACACTCGTCACAACCAGCTTTGTGTGATGGACGACCTAAGAGCTGCCTGTTGCTGACCATGGTTTCCCACCCAGACTAGATGGCGCTCAGCAGATCTATCCTACATTCTTCCAAATTCAACACCGACTATGCTTCATCCAGGTCAGGCAGATTTTGATGGTCCTTATTCTTTCCTATATTTATCCTGCCTTTCATTGCATATTTTAAGTAATCATGGAATCAAGTGAGAGAAAGTTACTCATTCAACAAAGAGGTTTAGTTAAGAGTAATTTAACATGAATTATAACTTATGTAGATAAGTTTCAACCAGGTTTGGATTTAAATCTTATACGAGCTAGAGCTGAGCTTTTGACAAACATTTGGGAGAGATGATGAGTTTCAGAATAAGTTAGAAATTTATGATGATGAGGAAAACCATACTGTGGACAGAGATGTTTTTGAGAATAATTTTTGCAATATAAAAACAAAAATTAATACTCTTCTAGAGGAAGCTGACCATAGGTCACTTCACAGTGAAAACAGTAGAGTGGGAAGTGTGTATGTGTGTTGGATGGCGAATCAGCCTCATGGGCTATTATTGAGAGTAGGAAGTGCGAACACACCTGTTCATACTAACAGTGTGAAACTCACTACAGTACAATTGCCACAGTTTTCTGGGTGTTACACACAGTGGATACAGTTTAGAGACACGTTTGACAGTTGGACTGTAGGCAATCCAGCACTTTCAGACATTCAAAAATATTATTATTTAACTTCATTCTTAAAGGACAAACCACATGCATCATTGCAGAATTTGAGTGTCAAATGAAAATTTTACTATTGCATGGAACCTCATATGTCAGAGATACAACAATCCAAAACTCATTGCATCCAAGCATGTTAAGGCTTTGTTGAAGCAAATGAAGGCTGGGGATGATTCAGCTACATGTAGTTAATCATTTACCAAGCAATTTAAATGCAGTTGAAGCTTTAATCATAGAAACACCATTACATGAAATAATACTTATGGAATTGACTCTAGAACATTTGGGACCTTCTATCAGAAATGAGTGGGAGACAACATCAGTGTCACAAGACTTTCCCAAATTAGAGGAGTTTATTATGTTCCTAGAACAAAATGTCAAACAGAGTTATTGCAACCCAGTCAACCAGTTAAGATTAGCAGCAGCACTATATACAAGTCAGCTGAACACAAAATCAAGGTGAACAAGACCAGGTTATCTAGTTCCTTTGTAACGACAAGCAACAGTACATTGTGTCCATATTGTGAGTAAAATCATGGTTTGCAGAAATGCTTAACCTTTGCTAATGTTAGTATACAACTGTGAGTAGAGTGTGTTAAGCATAAAAAATTATGTTTAAAGGCCTCTCATAGTGTAAAGGAGTGCCAATCAGGCAACTGTCAGTAGTGTGATAGGAAACACAATATGCTGCTTCATTTTGAGAGACTGGTGACAACAAGATTGGCTGACAGGAATGAATGACCACACCTACAAGGTTGCTCAACTAGTGACCACTCCAGGCACAACAGTCCCAACCAGGTAGAAAGCGAATCAAGGACATTAGGAAGTCACGGTGACTTAAAACCATGACTGACTAAGCAGGTGTTATTGTCTACAGTCATTGTAAATATGAAGGACTCATTATGCAGACTTCATCAATGCTGTGCTCTTCTTGATAGCTGTTCACAAAGTAACTTACTGACGAGATGGTTAGACAATTCAATTTAAAGAAAATTCAAGATGCAATTTCAATACATGGTATTGGTGATAAGACTGCAGGCACCATGCACAGTGTTAACGTGGGTATCCATTCAAGAACAAAGGACTTCAAAGTCAACCTCAATTGCTCTATTCTTCAGAAGAAAACAGACAACATTCCCTCAACTTACATTGATTGGGATATACCTTCAGGTATTGTGTTAGCTGACGACAAGTTCAAAGAGCCTAACAAGACAGATCTTCTCATAGGTGTGGAGTTCTACCTTCAGCTCATGCGTCTTGACCAAAGAACCAGAACTGTTAACTACCCAGTTCTGCAAGATACCAAGTTTGGATATATCCTAGCCAGAAGGCTATACAGCCAGACTTCAGGAAATGCTTCACAGCAATCATTCCAGGAGAGAGAATATATTGGATAAGCAACTCCAATGTTTCTGGAAAATTGAGGAACTGGTTCAACCATTACCTATAATGGAGGAAGAGTTATGCAAATGACATTTCAAGGAACACACCAGAAGAGACTCTATGGGCAGGTTAATCGTTTGATAACCTCACTGCCAGAGGGCAGGACATTCAGGTGAATCATATCAACAAGCGAGCAACAGCTGGAATGCCAACTACACAGGCAGCCACATTTGCATCAGTCTTACAATGCTTTTCTTCAAGAGTATTATGAGCTTGGTCATATGAAGAGGGTATATGACGATCCAACCAACAACCAGAAGGAATTGTTTTACTTGCCCCACCATGCAGTGATCAAGGAAGCTAGTTCCACCACCAGGATGAGGGTAGTCTTTGATGCTTCCACCAAGAAGATGACTACAGGAACATCCCTCAATGATATGCTGTTAATTGGAGCCACATTACAACAAGATTTGTGTTCCATTGTTCTACGATTTAGAACTCAAAGTAGTTTTTACAGCAGACATCACTAAAATCTATAGGTAGGTCCAGATGCATACTGACGATACCAGACTTCAATGCATTTTCTGGAGAAGATCATCTACTAATCCAGTGAAAATCTATGAGCTCACCAAACACACATATGGAATAGCATCAGCTCGGTTTCTCTTAATTAGATGTGTCCAGCAATTACCTGAGGAAGAAGCAGTCAAGATGCCCTCACGCTGCTGAAGTATTATGTAGAGTTACATCAATGATGTGCTCTGTGGGGCAAACAACATAAAAGAAGTGCTTCAACTGTAACAGGAACTGAAAGATCTATTCAGTACTGGTGGCTTTCAGTAAAGAAAATTTTGTTCTAATCATTCTGCCATTCTGGAAGCTGTCCTGCCAAAAGACAGAGAAACCAAACTACCAAAACATTTTGACAGCATTGATGAAGTAGAAACACTTGGGTTAATATGGTATCCAATGCAAGACATGTTTTTAATTGCTTTCAAGGCCATCACCATCCTCAATGTTGTTAAGGGATGGGCCAAACACACCTGTTACTAAACATACAGTGTCTTCTGTGATTGCATCTATTTTTGACTCACTTGGGTTAGTAAGTCCCATTGTTATCACATATAAAATGTTTCTACAGCAATTATGGTGGTATAATATACAATGGGATCAAGGTCTTCCACCTGAGTTATTAGCAGAATGGAAGAAGGGAACCCTGTAAGACATACAATTTCATGGGTTTTCAGATCTAAGTAAAAGAACTTATGGTGCTAGTTTATATCTACACTCAGTGTCTCAATGAGGGGAGGTAGTAGTAAAATTACTGTGTTAAAAATCAAAAGTGGCACCATTAAAATGGATCATGACCCCTCGATTGGAATTATGTGGAGCATTATTGCTTGCTGAACTTGTAAACAAAGTATCACCTATTTTGAATTTGGATATTTCTAAGACAATTTTGTGGACAGACTCAACAACTGTCCTATCATGGCTGTCAGTGCCAGCTGCATGATGGAAAACATTTGTGGCCAACAGAGTAGCCTAGATTCAGGAGCTTGTAGCTAAAGGTCACTGGAGAAAGGTGGCCTCTGGAGAAAGGTGGCCTCTGAATAAAATCCAGCAGACCTGATTTCTCAGGGCTCTGACCCTTCAACTATTTATAACCTTACCTTATGGTGTCAAGGCCCTGCCTGGCTAAGTCACTGTGAATTACAGTGGCTGACTACAAACTGCAACATGCAAATCGAGGAGGTTCCAGGGAAACGGGCATCAGCACTTACATCAATGGCAACTTAACCAGTCATAGATGACATAACTAGTAGATATTCATAGCTTTTCTGATTTCAGAGAGTAGCTGCATATTGCCTGAGATTCTCTCACAATGCCAAGTACTCTGACAATAAGCAAGGAGGCATTCTAACGATGTCCAAATTATGGCTAGCACTTCACATCTACGTTAAGATAGACCAGCAAGCAGATTATAAACAAGAGTTCAAAGACCTTGACAAGTTTTACCCAAGAGTCAACTAAGAGATATTCACCTATTCAGGGATAATAACAGCTTGCTTTATGAGGTGGATGCCTACATTATGCCCAATTGGCATATGACAGTAAACACCAACTTATTTTACCTCCTAACCATCATTTAACCAGAATAATAGTAATAGCAGAACACTTTAGACTCTTGCATGCAAGCCCATAATTGCTCAATGCATCTCTTTCGCAAGAGTACTGGATACCCAAGATCAGACCTTTAATCCAATCAGTAATAAATCAGTGTTTACCATGTTTCAAACTAAAGACTTCCAACACCGAGCAACTTATGGGCCAATTACCTGCGGCCCGAGTTCAGTCCTCACATCCATTCCTACATACAGGAGTCTATTATGCAGGTCCATTACAGATCAAGACAGGAACTGTGAGAAGCAAAACCCAGGTTAAGGGTTATGTTGCAGTATTTATATGTATAGCAACAAAGGCTATTCACTTAGAATTGGTTAGTTCACTCACGACAGAAGCTGCGCTCAGAAGATTTATGCCAGGAGAGGCAAGATCCAAACTTTACAGTGACAATGGCACTAATTTTGTAGGAGCAAACTGTGAGCTATATGCCCTGAGGCAACTATTTATATCTGAAGAGTATAATAAGAAGATACAGAACTTTGCAGCTACTGAGAGAATTCAATGGCACTTAATTCCTTCCAGTTCTCTATACTTCAGATGATTATGGGAAAGCAGAGTGTGATCAATGAAGTAACATTTAAAACAAGTCACAGGAAATTCCATTTTTACTTTCGAGGAGCTGTCTATCCTTCTTGCACAAATAGAATCTTGCTTGAATTCCAGACCTATCATAGTTTTATCTGATGACCCTAATGATCCCAGTTGTCTTAACCCTGGTCATTTCCTCATTGGTGGTCCTTTAACCTTCTTCTCTGAGCCTAGTCTGTCTGATGTATCACTGAAGCATCTTTTCAGATGACAGCATATTCAATAGGTGACACACCAGTTATGGAAGAGATGGTCCATGGATCACTTCAGCAAAACAGAAAATGGTGGTCAGCACAGAAGAGTCCTTGGTCAAGGAGGACACCTCATCCTACTTTCTTGGAGGATTGCAGTCATCTATGAAGTATTTCTGAGAGAATACAGGCTGATTTGAGTAGCCAGCATAAAAACTCCCACTGGCATTGTAAAGTGACCTATACATAAACTGATAATTTTACCTCTACAGTAAGGTGTTTATTAAGTGTTTAATAATAGTAATGCAAAGTAATAAATTAATTGTTTTGAATTTAGTAAATTCAATGGGGGAAGCTTATGTTGCAGTTTATAAAACTTCTTTTTGTTTATTATTGTTTGTTAAGTTGAATACTGGTGGTGCAGTTGATTTCTGTTAGATGGCATTAGTGTTCAAGGTGATTAAAAAGTTTGGATGATTTACACCTGAGGGCAGTAGTGAGTTCACAGTGTGTGATGAGATACTCAAGTAAGAGCAGAAAGAGATTGACAAAGTATTGGAGGACTACATTAATTGTACTATAAGTGTGTGTGATCCTTAGAGTGAATAAAATAATAGTCCACTAGCTTACTACATGCTATTAATTACCAAAGTTCAACCTTAGTATAACCAGCACTCTGATTTAGAACTGATGAGGTGCATACCACAAGCATACACATTTATTTATGTTCATAATAATCTTTCAAAAATTCCATAACAACTGACAGAAATTTCTTACAGGCCTGTACTCCGTTTGCAACCCAATAGGAAGATCCCAAGATGATGATGAAAGAGGAAGATGAAGTGGCCTAAGAGAACCATATCTGATAGGGTTTGGAAGAGAGAAAAGCTCACCATCTTCTCCAAACCAGTATCTGGAAATATAAATGCATGAAAAAATTATAGGAAGACTAAATAAAGTATGCTCAATAAACATAAATGAAGGTGGTTACGGTTTGAAATGAATACAATACACTCTCGAGTAAGTGCTGACAGATTATCATGCTTGACACAGGGATAAATGCCATAGTTATTCAGAACCCCTAACTACGTTACCAATTGAAAAACAAATAAAAAACAAGAAAATCATTTAAAGGCTCCTTTGAGAAATTTATACCTATCTTAGAGAGTAACATGAAATCACCTTCTGAAATTTTAAATAATCTACACATGGTGTTAAACATTGTTACAACCAAATAAAAGCTTTTTAGCATGATGGAATATTTCAACTCAATTTTTCTTCTAATTTAATATTTTGAAATATCATTATATATAGACGTTCCTTACAGAGGAGGAGGAGGATATAATAGATAACATATAACAGGAGGATACTAATGTTTAGGCACTTCCAGATGAGCTGGAGATTCGAAATTTTCTTCATAGGTAGGATTTTGTGGAAAACCGACTAGAAAAAACGAAAATCATGAAAAAGTGCAACAATGCGGCCGCTAAAAATTCGCAATTGTTTAAACAATTTTTCAAGGTTTATGTATTTTCGCATGTGCTACGGAGTTGAAATTTTTTTTATAGGTAGAATTCCTAAAATAACGAAATAGGGATTATACAAATTTCGATATTTTCATTTGTTTGGCAGTTAAAAATTCTTAAAGTTTAAACAAATTGATAGCTGTTTAGGTACTATGGGATGAGCTAGGAAGATGAAATTTTCAAATTATTTACAGTATAGTAAATTTGCACAAATAAACATTTCAATTTTACCATATATGTATTGCGGCGGCCGTTAAAAATTATTTAAATTTAAACAATTAGAAAAATATTATTTTACATATAGAAATGCTACAACTTTAAAATTTGGCTAAAATGTGTAGCATTAGAACCTTATAATGAAAAAGTGTAAAATTTTTAAAATTGCGACATTTGGAGATTGTTTTAAACTATTATTCTTATATGTGGGAAAAACGAAAATCGCTGCAGAAATGAAATCTTTAGAATTAAAAGACTATTTGTAATGTTGAAATTTCTGTCTGAAAAATGAATGTTCTTTTAATGTGAGATGAAATGCTTGCAGTATGCAAGCACCAACTACTAGTATACTAATAAAGCAGAAAGTTTGTATGTCTGTCCGCTAAAGTCTAGGGCACTTCTGCTTTGCCTAGAAGGTTGAAATTTTGCAAGTGGGTACCTTTCCAAAATTCATTGAAGGGAAAAATCTAAAAACTCCATATTTATTAGTTTAAGTAGGGCAAAAAAATTTTTAATCTTGGAAACAGGCTTTAGTTCAGTATGTCAATGCTTAATGGCACTGATGAAAGTTGGTGTAGAAATTAAAAAAATAATTTAGTGTATCATTGTTTATTCTTTATGAATAATCATTTTATGAATTGAGAAAAATGTAATGGTAATGGTAAAACATAACAATGTTCTAATATTCCTTAAAAATCATTTGACTCAATGTAAAAGTATTCATAGACTATATTTAGGCATGAATCCATTTGTAACCTTTATCATGGCATTGTATTGTATATTATTCAATTTTGTTTGACTGCACACCTAATGTGTCTCACAAGGAATGAATGACTGAGATCATTAGGTTAATAAGAATGAAAAATGGCAAATGTGCAATTGAAAAAAGTTTCATAGATTTTGTCGAAACATGAAAACACTGGCCACGGGCTTGCTAAATAAACACTGGAAAACTGACATCTGATGGATTACAACATAGGACAGGGTTATGATAATGGAGCAAATATATTAGGAAAATACCATTGTGTACAAGCATACATAAGTACAATAAATAAATTTACAAAATTTGTACCATGTGTAACTCATACCCTTAATCTTGTAGGGGTACATGCTGCTGTAGCGTCACCAACCATGATAACATAATTTGGTGTAGTTGAAAGGATATTTACATACTTTACTGGCTCAACGTCAAGATGGGAAAAACTTATTTCAATCCAAAGTGTATCTTTAAAAGGACACTGTGCAACTTGACGGTTATCTAAAAAACAGGCAGTGACTCCACTTTATCAGCAAATTCAGCAAATATACCAAATTTTGAAAGAAATTCCTCAGGATTCAAATTTGAATTCTGATAGTGTCGGGTGCACAAAACCTAATTAAACAAATCGATTACAAATTTATTTGTCTGCTAGATTTCTGGTGTAATATTCTTACTTGCATTAATAGCGTGAATATTTGTTTGCAAACTAAAAGTTTGGCAGTTGATGGAGCTACAAAGATGTTACATGGTCTAATGTCATCTATAGCCAAAATGTGAAATAAAGGGCTTGAACATATTTTTGAAAAAGCCTAAAATGTGGCGGAGCAGATGGAAATCGAAGCAAATTTTGCAGAAAGAAGGAAGTGAAAAGTAAAATGCATGGCATCAGAGAAAGCTGAAGATGAAGGGTACCTACAAACATATAAAGAAGAATTCGTTAGAGAGTGCAGCACTGTCTTCAGCAACATTTTTACTCAAATTCAATGGCGATTCGAATCCATGACTGAAGTATCTTTGGATTTTGATTATCTGACTGGCAAATCTACCATGTCAGTGGGACAACTAAAAAAATTGGCAGCAGATCTTGCACTAAAATATGCAGAAGATTTCGATGCTAAAGAATTTTTTTAGAGATATAAAGTTTTAAATTTCAGTCAGTTTCGTTATTAGAAAATTTAGTGTCAGCTTCTTCATTTGATTTATTACAATTAATTAATTCTTATGGTCTTCAAGATGCTTATCCAAATATAGATATTTCCCTTCAAATATTACTCAGACTACCCATGACTGTTGCATCATGTGAGCATAGTTTTAGTGAGTTGAAAATAATAAAATCATATTGAAGATCTACCATGAGCCAAGAAAGATTGACAAATTTAGCATCAATTTCAATTGAACATGAAATAGTAAAATCTCTAAATTATGTTTTAATTCGAGATTTCACATCACTAACAGCAAGAAAAGTTACAATCTGTTAGGACCAGTGCTGGAAAACATTATGTGTAACGTAACGAAATAACAGAATTATTTTGTATTAACGTAACGAAAAATGTTAATGAAATTTTTCAAATAGCTGTAACAAAAAATGTAACAAAAAATAAAATAAATCTCGTTATTTTGTTAAGAGATGGTATAGGGTTATGTTCTAGTGGCATTCATCCCAGGCGGCGTGTCTTGAGCAAGGGAAAGTGGCCTAAAATCCCTTTCCCTGGTCTTGCTTGTCCTCCACTGGGCCAGTTTTGCCACCTGTTGCGAAAGAATCGCTATCCTGACTACTACTGATTGTTCTTTGGGTTTTCCTTCCATTTGTGAAAGGAATGGTTCCCTGGTGTTAATCCTTCTCCAGGAAGCACGAGATAAGGTGCGTGGAGGATGAGGAAGAAAGCTTCAATAAATGTGCTGCTTGTAGTTAAGGACCTCTACCATTTCCTATCCTCCCCAGTACTTCGACAACATTCGTTTGGATATTATGCCAGAGTGGGTTATTCCTCTTTCAAAGGTCGATGCTCTGCAAGTTCCAATCCCATCATTCCCTCCAATCTCGAATTTTATCCACTGTTCATCAGTCTATCTTAACAAGGTATTTGAAAAAGGTCGACGTAAATCTACAATTCAAACGTGTTGTCATCATTCGTTAGAGGTCAATACTGCTTCATATCTATTATTATTATGAGATGTTTATAGTAACAGTGGAAAGTTATTGTTCCCTGGAAATGAAGATTAATCAGAGCTCAATACAATTTTAGTTTATTTCAAATTACCGAAGACGGTCACAGGGAGACTTAACCAGCCGTAAAAGAAACAAAGTTCATTCAGTGTTGAATAAATAAATCCCATTTTCATACATATTTCAAGTTTATATTTTGTTTAGTATTAATTAAAGTAAAGTAATTTAATGTGGCACTTTTCTTCATCATTATATTAAAAAATGCCGTTTTATATACCACTGGATACTGGGTTTGATTCTGAAGACAGCAATGTCCACCATCTGCATAGGAAGGGAGTATCTGATTTTATAATGAATTAGGATAAACTCAGCAGCACCTAATGGAATGTTATTTTATTTTCTTATCACTTATTTGCAAACTAGTGCCCATAAATTTTAATATATTTTAAAGTTAATTTAATTTTATGAAACCTCATACGTCTAAACTTTTACGCTTCTGCTCGTTTTTCATTTCACTCTAACCCACATATCTTCCTCCTGCATTCTTACTCCTCCCTCAGTTTACATCACACTGTCCGCTTCCCTTCCCATGCTCTCCCTTCTCTTCCCCTATCTATTTCCACTATCTTTCTCCCCATTCCTCCATCCCCTGTTTTTATTTCAAACTTTGTCATATTTATTGTTCTTGTTGTAAATAAGGGCAATTTTGGCCATTATAGTTTTCAAAGCTAGCATCAAAATAATGCTCTTAAAAAGCATTGAATCATGCATTTTACCATACTTTCCACAATGGAAAATAGGCTTATTGATTCGTCATTCAGTTTTTCTGTCCCCTATTAACTTTTGAACCAATTGACCAATTTTCATGGTATTTAGAGGATATCTTTGACCACTGGGGAGAACCTGTCCAGGAAAATTTTTTTCTGATATTTGAAGGTGCAAGTTTGATTCCATAAATTTTCCTCTCATTCAGTTTACATAATGCGAAATCCACCATGCAATGCCCTTTCTTTAAGTTTTAAAAGAAGGGAATCATACTATTGGCGTGGGATTTGTACCATTTTTTGCGAGAAGAAATAAAGATTTATGTATTTATTCAAATTCCTCGTAATCTAGATATTATAAAAGAAAATGTTTCAATTTTAACATGTATTTCTATTCAAATGCAAAATAAAAGAAGTATTAAAAACTAATATATAAAGTAAATGACACATGATGCTGAGATATGGCGTTTGTGACATAATATTCAACGTCTTTTATTTATAGCGGGAGCGAGAGAGACTTCCATTTCTTAAATGCGGTGAATGATCAAGAGATCATGAGTGCTTGTGAAGGCGAAGAGAGATTGTGTTGGGATTCGCAATTTAAGGTGAGGTTGCAGCAGTACACGACAATATCCTTTATCATAATTTTATTAAATATTATGTATTTTCCGATCCTCAAAATTTTTAATCATAGCTATCGAGCATAAGTCTTATCAGAATAATATACCCTCTACTCAACTAAAATTTTTTAAATTGTTTCTTCATTTTTATTTACTACATTGGAAATAGATTACAAACTAAAATATTCATATGAACGTAGTCAGATCCCACTGAAAGCATTAAAGATTTCACAATAATTTTGCTATTAATTAAAATTTAATAACATTATTTTTGTCATGAAAGCAATTGAACCCGCAAAGCTAAAGATTCCAAATTTTTCAATTTTATACGAAAAATTACCTTCATTCATGATAATTTGGAGTGGTTACAAATTTCGTCTTACAAATAATTTACTTTATTCTTTCATATACAAAATAAAGCTATTCTGAGATTAATATCTCAAATCTAACTAATCTTGAAATGTAATATTGTAAACCCATGCATGTAACAGAAAACGAAATGCAGATTTTAGTGCAACGAAAAACGTAATGAAAAACGAAATCACTTTTTTGCCTGTAACGAAAAATGTAATTAATCATTTTTTCGTTTGCCAGCACTGGTTAGGACATAAATAAGTATGTGCTAAGTGCAATATAAATTTATTATTTATTTTGGATATGTTCAGAATTATAATGTTGTGATTTAATTTTGTTTGTTTTTATATTTTTTATTATTTGTTATTTTTTGTTCCTTTTTCTAATTGAATAAACATTTTCTTGTGATTTATTGTAGCTTTTTTTTAATTCTATACTTCCTGATATGTTTTGTTACTTTTTTAATCTGTCAATAAAATGTTAAATAGAATTAACTCCTTGACCGTAAAATTCAAAATTAGAGACACACGATGAAAAAGGGGGGGAGGAGGAAAAGCAGGAAAAGGCAATGGATAACCTGTAAGTTTATAATTTTTATTGTCTTTTGCCTTTTCCTGCTCCTCCTCCCCCCTTTTTCATTGTGTGTCTCTAATTTTGAATTTTACGGTCAAGGAGTTAATTCTATTTAACATCAATTTCGCCGTAGTCTCCATCTTTACTTATTTACTGTCAATAAGAAATGCCAGCCAATGTATGGCAGCTAAATGTTATAAACATAAAAAAATGTTTGGCCCATCCTATTATAGAGGCACCTTACTTACATTCTGCACCAGGTGCCAAATTACCTTGCTACGGCACATTACCACATTACCAAGAAGCTCAGCGACTGCAAGATTTATTTCCTTCTACTAATGTCCACTAGGAGCGCCATCTTAATATTGACCACTACAACTACTTCGAGCAGAGCTTAGCTGGTCGCAAAAACCTCAATAACTTGCTAACGGTATGACCGATTTCAATTTTTTAATTTTCCTGCAAATCTGCAGGCCGAGACATTTAATATGATACATTGCACGTTAAGGTGGCTATTACCTTTGCTTTAAAAGCCTCATTTTTTACACTATTAATATATAGATTTATGAGAATAGAACTATAACACTCTTTCCTACTATTCTATCGGATGAAACTCCTTTTATTCCCATAAGAGGTAGACCTAAGAAAAAAAACCTGATGTGGCCACCACATCACTTTTTCCATACCTGTAATCTTTCCCGAAATTCCAAATAGGTTGAATGATAATAAATTTTTAACCCTTTATGCACCAACAGTACTTACAAGTACCACTGTTATTGAATGGAAATATTTACACTGTATGTGAATTTTCAGCGCTGATAGGCTTTCATTTGTTGTAGTATAGTATTACTGCCAATAAGTGGCAGTATTACCTTAAATGTATTCTTTTGATGTCACAGTTTTTTTAGCCTGTATCATCGTGTCAGCCATTATTGTGTGCAAGGATGTTTGCCCTTATTTAACTGAAAATCTTCTAGGTTGTTAGCATCTTAGAATTATTTTTGTGATTTATTAAAGTGTAGTTATTGATTAGAAATCATATTCAACTAAACATGTTATGGTATGCAAAACATATTAAAAGTATTAATAATTTTCTATAGCAAAATAATAATTGTTGGCTAATATTATCTATCAGGATATATTTCTTAAAACAGGATTAAGTTAAGAAAAATATTTAAAAATTTGGTGCATAAAGGATTAAGGATCTGCGAGAAAAATTTAGTCTTTACAAAGAACAGAAACAAACTCAACCCATATCCTTCTGATATTGAATATAGCCAGAAAGCTCCAAAATTTAAGAAAATAAAAAGGAGCGTTACTAATACATAATTAAGTGTGTTTACAATAGTCACCGATAGGTGGCGTAATGGTGGCAGCTAAAATATTTAGTTTTTAAGATATCTCTTAAACAATTAATTATATGGGAAAATATTTTGAACAAATGTTGTAGAAAAATTAAATTTCCTACAACTTTTATTCCAATACTTTTTTATATTAATCAAATATTAAAGCAAATATTTTTTAAAAATCTGCTGTGACAAATACATGACTTTCTTCATACCTGTAATATTTCTAAAAATTCCAAATAGGTTACATGATAATAAATATTTTAAGGAACTGTGAGAAAAATTTAAACTTTACAAAGAAATAAACTCGAACCGTAGCCTTCTGATATTGGATATAGTCCCAAAGCTCCAGCAATTAAGAAAATAAAGAGCATAAAGTGTTTACAATAGTCGGTGGTAGGTGCTAAAATATTTAGTTTTTAAGATATCTCTTAAACAATGCATTACAGGGAAAAATGTTTCAAACAAAGGTTGTAGAAAATTAAATTTCCTACAACTTTTAATACAGTACTTTTTACATTAATCAAATATTAAAGCAAATATCTCAAAAAAACCAAGAGTAAACACCCACTTCCGGTTGATCGATTTTTACCAAAAACTTATCAACTTGTAATTTTAGCAAAAATGTAAAATATAAAATTTTGCATTGACCTGATTAATAGTGTTTGAGTTAGAGGACCCACAAAATATCTATCACATACACACAGACATAATTGAGAAAATGGTCAAAACTTGTTCATGGGGCTCTCAAAATGTGTATTTCCATTGAAATCTCGAAATCAATTTTTTTCATGAAAACAATACTTTCCTCTATACTACGAATGGAGAAAGTAATAAAAATGAGATGACCTAAATCAGTCAATGGTAAAATAAAATGTTTGTCAAGATCAAAAGAGATAAGTAAACAAAGAAATCAGCATGCGCTTTACAGAATTGTGGAAACCAGTGATGAAAGAAATATCAGGCAGGAAAAGATGCATCAAAGTAATGCACTTTCTACAACTATCGAAATGGCTGAAAACAAAATCTGCAATTAGTATGGATCCATAAAATTTAGGAAAAGCAAAAGAAGTTACCCTGGAAATGTAAAAAGAATTCTGTCTTTAATTACAATCCATTCATTTCCTTTGAAAAGGATTAAACAGAGTCATTTTGACATGTCTTTGATATGTAACTACTGCCAAGCACTGAATGGAAAAGAGAGCCCTTGGCCATGTGCAATGCAAATGTCAAAGTTAAGTTAGAATCCCTGCAAGAACCACCTGAACCACTTCTTTTAAAGGTCAGTGATGTAAGATCAAAACATTGTTATGGAATCTAATAGGAGCTACAATACTGAATTCCAGATGACTTTGTTCGGTGCATCAAAAACAGTGATGGAATGTAATTTTATGCTGACCTTTAAAATTCATGGGCAGATTTATCATTTAGCCAAGTCATTATATGTGACCCCTGCGACTTGTGTGCAATGCAATCATGGTCATTTTTATGCAGCATGCTCAAGAGTAAGTACTGGAAATAATTTATATATGCTTTCGCAAAAACATAGTCTATAAAGAATTATTGTAAAAGGTTTCAAGTACATTATTCAAGATAATTGAATTCAACGAATAGAAACTATTAATTCAAAACAATGAAAGACTATAGATACCAGCCAATGAGAAACATATTTAGCAGCAGAAAGCACTTCTAAAATCCAAATGAATTATTACAGAAACCAAGATATATCCATCTTCCCTCAGTGGTTTCCATTAAGTGCAAATACTATTATGTTGGTATAAGGCAGGAGCTTTTTTAAGGTCAATGGGCAACTTAAAAGAAATTCAAGGTGGTAGGTGTGACTCAAAAGTACCCAGACTGATGATATGCAGAATCACAGGTATAAAATGTAAAGATCTTATAGTCACTATCAAAATAGTCTCCTTACCATACACTTCTGAAAGTTGTAACTTGTATAGAAAAAAATTAAAGCATGTTTATTCTTGGGGTGAGGGATTTGCTCACCATGCGACCAATGGCAGGTTAAGGACTTACAGGCAAAGACAATAAGAAAATCACATAAATGTTCCTTCAAATTATATCGTTTAGTTTCAAATACTCCATCGCATGAAATGCACCTGTTTGTGATACACTGTACACTTTCCTAACTTGTTAATATTTTCCTAAACTACAAAGTGAATGAGGTACATAAGTTATTTTACAAGACAAAAATATAGACACAAAATTATTTATACAGCACATAAAGCCCTTTGCAAGAAATTAATTTTGTTAGTTGAATTAGAACTTTCATTTAAAAAATAATATTATCAGTCACTACCAGACAGAAAAATTTTTGCTATTCTTCTATGTATTCCAAATAACAATGTTATATTAGAAACAATCTTCTACATATTCCAAATAACAACATTACCCAAACTGCAAAAAATATTGCAAATTAATTTTCAAGATATTCACCACATTCATATGATCTATCTGTTACTGAAATAAAGAATTGTCATTATTAAATTTTACCTGCTGCCTTCAGCTAAGATTCTATTCTCCAGCCTAGCAAGATTAGCTATGGAGATAAGAGGTTTCATTGGAAGAAGTTCATTTCCTCCCACAAAGCTTGGCTCATTGGAATCTGGAGGTAATCTTTCCTTGATTGGAGCTAAAAAAAAGTGTTGATGGAAAAATTTCATTTACAGAAATAATTACAATATGAATTATGGATTCCAGATTATGTTAAGCAGCAAGTAACAATATGTATCCATTTGAAATAAACTATAAAATTGCTCTCTGGTTATGATAACTATTTAAGATTAAATTCTTCCATAATTTCCACAATCATGGAATGTGTAATCACTGTTAAGAAACAAAACGAATTCCCAAAGTACCCAGAAAAAGATAAAACAACATAATTAACTGGTGGGGAGATAATTTAAAATGGATAACTTCTCAAACAGCATATCCTTTTTGGGCCATTGCTAATCAATCATTTTATCTTTGGATTAAGCTGGATACAGATGCTGAACAAAATTTTTAATGTTTTCATTTTTTTAAATATATGCACCTTAGATTATATTATAGTAACATAATCACCAGCAACACATGCAAATAAAACTCACACTAAATAAATCTAATTACAACTGCATTTCACAGCAAATTATCATACTAAAACTTGGTCACATTTTACTTGCCCCTTCGTGATGAAGGATAAAAGTACATATCCTTCTCCCATTCCAATGCCTCTTTGCTGGACCATAAAACATCATGAGAGGATGAAATTTCCCATCCAACAGGATATGTTTCAGGACTTCCCAGACCGAGGTGTTCCATGGTCAGAAGCTTTGCACCTGAACCCCTCTTCTCCTTCCGACTTTCCCCCTTGGTACCCTCCTCCACTTCAACCTCACCACCCTTTTTGATTTCTTCTTCTTTATGTTCATCCTGGGCACTTTCTTCATCTAGAATGGCATCGCTCTCTTCGTCTCCAGTGGCATCTTCAGCACCGCTACTTAAACCATCAGCAACTCTCTTTGGGGAGATGCTGTAAGTTCCCTCATTTATTCCCTCACTTTCTGTAAGAGGAGGTGAATTTAGGTATCTTTTTATGTCAACTAACACATACATGTACTCACACAAATTTTATATGTGCATACAGCACATAAATATACATTTATACACATACCCAATTAATTATAAAATTATTATTATTATCATAAATTATCAGGAATGAATAATTTTATGAATTCTTGACTTCAACTAAATAAAACAGATATTTTAGTCCACCAAGTGACTTTTTATCTTTTCTTCATATGACACTTAAAAAATGCATGTACGTATAGCACTACCTGGATATAATGCTACTCATATCAGATACAGTGTTGGTCCACTGTATTTCTCCATCCTTTGGACTCATTCATATAAATATACATATTTTTAATGATATTTTATAAGCATAATTTTATTGCCATTTCTTGTTAATTGCTACATAACAGGGATGGCCAGACTTACTTTCCCTCGGAGCTGCATTCAATAATCTTTAGAAATTTCAGAATTGCACAGCACATTCTTTGTTCATAAATCTATGAACAGTAAAACATAATCTGTATCAGAGACAATTCAGATATAATATATGCTCTTTAGGCATCTCCAACGCATTTCAAGTCACACTACGAAACTGTTTTCTGTAATGAAAAATGTTGGCATGCCTCTCAGTGTGAATTTAAAAGAGCCACATACTAAGTCAAAAGAGCCACATGTGGCTCGAGAGTTGAGGTTTGGTCACCCCTGTTATACAAGATAGTTTTTATTTACTCTCTATTCACTTAAGGCTAACCTCAGGTGACCTTATAACTTGGTACAAGTTACTCATGATGTTCTCATGGTATAACAATAGAACAATATAATTAGGGAATATATTTTTCAGATTAAAAATAAAATCGCAGTCAGGGGGTAGTTATCAGGTTTTAAAATTTTTGAACAAATTGGGTGAAATCAGGTTTTAATGAAAGCGAGGCAATAATTTTTTTAAAGAATTCAGGTTAAATTGGATTCAATAGAAATAAAATTTTTAACCAGTACACATTATATGCACTGGTGGTGTAGTGGTTAGCATGTTGCTTTCCCATTACAAGATTCAAAGGTTCAAAACCCGTGAATAGAGGTTTTATTTTTAAAAAACTATCGTCAGTGCCTGGCAGTAGGCAGCTGTACTGTCAGTATGGTATAGAGCCGAAAACAAATGATGTTGCCTGGGTATATATCCAATACAGCTATAGGTGTGATCGTGACGATTTGAACAGCTACAGGACTGTGATGTGGAAAGCAAGAGGGAAACTACCACATTACAATCCCTAGTAATGATTATATGGTTGGACAATATGAGTTCTCTCAAGGTAAAATAATCCGGAGGTAAAATAGTCCCCCAATCGGATCTCCAGGCGGGGACTGCCTTGAGGAAAACATTTGTCGAAAGTAATTTACGAATAGGCACTTGGAATGTAAGAACTATGAGAAAGACAGGAAATCTAGAGAACTTGAAAGAAGAAATAGAGTGGATATTATAGGACTGAGTGAAACTAGATTGGAAGGAGAAGGACAGTTCGACTAGGAGTAGTTCAAGATAGTTTACTCTGGAGTAAATAGTGGGGAAAGGGGAATAGCTCTGGTGCTTAGGAAAGATATGATGAAAAGGGTGACAAAGATAATAGCAACGAACGATAGACTGATGGCAATAAAGCTAAAAGCAGTCCCAGTGGACATGCTGATAATCCTGGTATATATGCCAACGTCAGCTCATGAAGATGAAGAAATCGATGAGATTTATGAGCAAGTTAATGAAATTTACGAAGAAGACAGAGGAGGAAAGGTAAACTGCATAATAATGGGAAATTGGAAGAGCACAGTCGGAGAAGAACAGGAAGAAAATGTTGTCGGGCAATACAGACTTGGGAAGAGAAATAGAGGAGGGGAGAAACTCGTAGAATTCTGCATCAATAATGACCTTGTAGTGACTAATACATTGTTGAAACCCATAAACGAAGGTTATACACATGGAAAAGCCCAGGAGATAGAATGAGATGCCAAATCGATTACATCCTAGTAAAACAAAGATTCAGGAACAGCATAAAGACCGCCAAGTCATTACCAGGAGCAGACATTGATTCATATCACAACCTTCAAATAGTTGACGTATGTACAAAGCTTAAACAAATAAGAAAAACGAGAAGAGAAAGATAGAATTGGGACCTAGAAAAACTGAAAGAAAGGCAGGATGTAGTCAGCATGAAATTGGAAGATCGCCTAAGAAAATTGGAAAACAAACCAAAGATGGTGGATGGAAGAAATTAAAACCAGTATCAAGGATACCTTGGATAAAGACATTGGAAAACAAGAGAAGAAAATCAGAAAACCATGGATCACTAATGAAACGCTGGAGAAAATGGTTGAGAAATGAAAATGGAAACGATTTCCTTGAAGTAACAATGATCCCTCTAAAGAAGAAGCCAAAGGCAATGCAGTGTAAAGACTGCAGAACGATAAGCCTTCTGTCACACACATCGAAGATCATCACCAGGATTCTTAATAGAAGAGTGGAGAAAAAGGCAGAAGAAATGCTAGGGGAAGATCAATTCAGTTTCAGAAAAGGATGAGGAACTAGAGATGCTATAGGGTAAGTTAGAATCATATCAGAAAGGGCAATGGAGTACAGTCAAGATATCTGCGTATGTTTTGTAGACTGGCAGAAGGCCTTTGATAGAGTCAATTGGATAATGTTGATGATGATATAAAAGATATAGGTGTAGACTGGAAAGACAGGATACTGATCAGGAATCTATATGTGAATCATGTTGTAAAAATCAGGATAGAGAATGCGGACACCTGCGGAGTAAATATCGATAGAGGAG
The DNA here is from genome assembly GCA_028673005.1 of Tanypteryx hageni. Taxonomy (NCBI): domain Eukaryota; kingdom Metazoa; phylum Arthropoda; class Insecta; order Odonata; family Petaluridae; genus Tanypteryx; species Tanypteryx hageni. Next base: position 95,333,740 of record CM054115.1, read on the forward strand.
TAAGACAGGGCTGCTGCCTATCGGCGACCCTATTCAATATATATGTAGAAAGTCTAATGCAAGAAGCATTAGAAGGCACAGCAGATTTCAAAATTGGAGGAAGGATTATAAGAACAGTAATGATCAAGTACTTCTAGCAAGAAAGGAAGAGGAACTCCAGAAAATGATAAATAGACTAGTAATAACAGGTAGAAAATACGGTATGGAAATAAATACAGAAAAATCCAAGGTCATTCGAATATCGAGCAAAGAAGAGAATATGAACATAAGTATTGGAGGAAAGCCTTTACAAGTTTCAGACTATAAATACCTTGGAAGCACCATAACAAGAGAAGCAAAATGTACAAATGAGATCAGGACTAGAATAGGAAAAGCAAAAGCGACTTTCAGAAGAAAGAAACACCTACCTACTTATGGGGAATATAAGGGAAGATATCTGCAAGAAGTTCATAAAATATTATGTATGGAGTATAGCTTTGTACGGGGCAGAAACATGGACGCTAAGGAAAAATGACATCAAATACTTGGAAAACTTTGAAATGTGGACTTGGAGGAGAATGCTGAAGATAAAATGGACAGATAGGATTAAAAATGATGAAGTGCTACGAAGAGTAGGAGAGAAGCGAATGATTATACAGATTATTAGAAAGAGGAAGGCAAACTAGGTTGTACATCACCTGAGGAGAGATCATGATTAAAGATGTGTTAGAAGGAAAACTAGTTGGGAAAAGGGAAAGAGGTATGAAAAGGTTTCAGCTGATAGATGATTTGAAAGGGAAAGAGAGTTATAAAGATATGAAGAGGACAGCAGAAAATAGGAGTATATGGAGAACCAGGTTTAACCATGACTAATTACGTACCTGTCTACGGACAGACTGCCTATGATGATGACATTATATTATACACGAATTATACACGTTTTATATTTTTGGGCCTGAATTGATTACAAATGTAATCTGGTAACATAACAATGTTTGAAAGTGTTGTTGATTGTTGCCGCTATTCAATCAGTCTAAAAAATTGCGAAGAGAATGCGATGTTGTTTTGCGTGGCCTGTAAATGAAATTCCATATCTGTGATCTAGTCAAACGATAAAGTTTTATGTCTTAGAGAAACTTTTCATATGTCTTCTTCTCCATGAGATGTAAAGTCCGCATGAATTAATTACATCTCCATTTCTGTTGACAACTGCATTTTTGAAATATAATTAACTGATAAATTCAAGATTTAAAATAAATTACAACCAAATCAATGAAGGTTATTTGTATCAAATGTAGACATGAGCTGAAATTGTACAGCGTTGGGTTGATGATGCAGGTATTATAATGGTTAAGTTGTTAAAAATATATTTTTTTAGGAAGTGTATTAAACTCATTTAACAAAATTATAGTTGTACTTATTAAATATTTCATGAATTTAGTCGATGACATAATTTCAATCTTTTCCTTTACAATATAATGAACAAACGATAACAAAAATTCCATTAAATAAGAGATTCATTTGAAAACATTCTTTAAATCCTTCCCATTTTATATCAGCCACGACTCTGGATTTTAGAAATATCTTGGATAACTTATTTGTATTTATTCACATTTTAAAATCTAGTTTGACAACTTTCTATAATTCTAATGATCTCCTATTGAATTTCAACTGACAATTCAACAGTATTTAGATAAAAAAATTGGAGATTCATTTCCTGATGCAATATGAAAAAGGGTGTTTTTATTTACTGAGGTTCATTTAGAATTATAAACTTAAAATTCTTTATAAATTTAGTAATATAATTATATGACATAAAGTGGTATATTCAATAATTAATTTTAAAATTTTAACTTTCTATCTATAACAATTTGCTCAGAATCTTAATTTGAAATATTTGAAGGCACTCCCTGCCACCCACTGATTTCTCCAACAAATTTCTTCAGCAGTGTAATAAATGGCATCATGAAAAACATACACCATGAAAATTTCAGTCCTCTATCTCTTACCGTTTACTTGCTATTTTAATTTAACTGATTACGCAGATGGACAGGCTGATAGAGCAAAAACAAAAGCGTGCTCATAAAATGAAATGCGATAACAATGAGTGATCATCAGAAAAAATTACATTTAAGGGATGAAAAATATGAATGACAAGGTCATACCTGAACTGTTATCAGAAGGATTTTTAGATTCGATAATTTTAGGAATGAAAGTTCTTTCTGGTTTCTTATGCTTTGTCCCCGACTTTGTCCTCCTGGATGCTGAGTCATAATGCTTTGCAGTAGAGAGATGCGAACTGGTTGCCTCATTATAACTGCTTTCCCCCTAAGAGAAAATAATGACCATACTTCAGCCAAAAGTCACTTAGGCTAACACCAACAAGATTGGAAAGGCTTAAGGCCCCTGTATTTATACTACTATTTATATTCTTTCCAAGACTTTTGGGATTCTACCGAGTGTTGTTTCTTCTAGTGATGACTGTTTCGCCTCCATTCCAGGTGGCATCTTCAGGTCTGATCGTTCGCAGAAATACGGCCGTTATTTATACCCATGTCGGTCGGGTGAGGTGTGTTGTGATTGGCTGTTCCATTGTTGGCTACCCTTGGCTGCTGGAACACCCTCTTCCATGTGTTAGAGAGAATGTATCCATCCTCTCTATTGAAGTTGATTGGCTGTTTTAAAATCTCAATTAATTCCCGTATTATCCTGGGAAAATATCGGCCCTCTCTATGGATGACCTTGGTGTTGTCAAAATCAATGCTGTGTCCTGGCTCGGACCACACATGTTCAGATACGGCCGAGAGGCGGAATTGCTTTTTCTCCACTGCCCTCCGATGCTCTTTTAATCTGCACTTGACAAATCTCCCTGTTTGGCCGATGTACAATTTGCCACAGGTGCATTTGATCTGATAGACCCCCTCGTACATGTGTGGTGGTAATCGGTCCTTAGCCTTTGGGAGGAGATCTGAGGTCTTTTTGACTGATGTGAACCTGGTCTTCACATCATACTTTTGTAGTATCCTGGCAATCTTCTCGGTGGTGCCATGGACGTACGGCACCATCGCATATGCTGCAGGTTTCCTCTCCCACTCCCTGTCCATATCTTCCTAAACGGCCCTTTTTATGCCCCTTCCGTTTCTCCTGTTACCGCCCTTTTCTGGGCCATTCCCGCCTTTTCTTTAGCCATTTCCATCTTCTTCTGGATCAAATGTTTGGGGTAGCCGTTCATCTGGAGAGCTCTGATGAGATGTTTTTTCTCCTTGTCCAAGGAAGTCGCATCTGAGATGGTATAAGCACGGTGGACTAGGGTGTTAATGACAGAGGTTTTCTGCATTGGGTGGTGGTGGGAGGATGCGTCCAATCCAATCACAACACACCTCACCCGACCGACGTGGGTATAAATAACGGCCGTATTTCTGCGAACGATCAGACCTGAAGATGCCACCTGGAATGGAGGCGAAACAGTCGTCACTAGAAGAAACAACACGCGGTAGAATCCCGAAAGTCTTGGAAGGAGTACGAAAACACTGTGGAAGCCTTCGTATTAATTTACTATTTATATTACTGGAAAGTTCTAGAAGTTACTCCAAGTTTACTCAGCACTGAATCTATCTGGAATGTTCTGGAAAATAGGTAAATTTCAAAATATCACTGTCCTGGTCACAAACGCAAAGTTTGTGAGGAATAATAGCCATTTTCTATACTTTTGAGGCATAAGCAATTAGGAAATAACACTTACTACCCAGGAACAAAAAATAAATAAAAATTTGTTACACAGGTTATTTACAGATGCTTTTTTCCTAGAATATACAAATAATAATTTAAATTTCATGACTAAGTTAAAATGTACTTTTGTTTATTTAATTTTAAATGATGCTTTGAAACCATGAACCACTTATTTGCCAATATACAGTAGTCCCTTGCCAACCATGGAGTTACATTCCTGACTTAACCAGCAGTTGGCAAAACCATGTTTGGCGAGGGACAGGGCTTAGAGACATACCTAAAGTTCTATAATGTACACTTCAATGTTAAAATTTTTAATTATAAATTATATTTAATATTTAACAGTATTCTACACTTCAAAAATCATGTTTTATATATAAAAATGCAAAAGAAAATGTGCTCAACATACAAAGAATTACTGTACATTAATAATATAATGGCAGAGCAGCCCCTATCTCTAAACTAATTCATGGTCTTACCAGGAGCTAAAAATCCTCTTTCCTATAACTCACTTCTGGTAAAGACTAGTATGTAGCATCTTCAATAAGATAAATTTTAATAATAATTAAATTAGCCAACTAGACATGGCTGCATGCAGAACCATGGATACTCAAGACTGGATAGCACAGTTGAAAAAACCAGGTACTCAAAACTGCAGTTGGCAAGGGACTACTGTATATCAACTGTAAAATTAAAAATTAAGAATAAATTTGGATGTAATAGGTATATGATTTTAATATTCAGCATAAATAAAGAGTGGATCTCATGAATAAAATAATTAAATAAATGCTTAAGGAAAAAACTCTTAAGAAGAAAATAAAAAGTTGGAAAATCTGAAACCTGAAAAGCATTTGGTCACTTGCATTGTCACTTCAAGGGCATTACTTTTTCTGAGTTGTCACTCACGTTGCTTAAAAGGAGTTCCTGAATAATTATTATTTCCCATTTACACTTGATTCCAGAAATGTACAACATTTTATATTAATTTCAAATGTCTTCTCTTTATATATAACTTACAACAGAGGTGTCTTACATACTGAAATTTAATTCGCAGGAGAGTAAAGGGCATTAAATCAACCGATAATCTGTCCTAAAGGACATCTGCGCGCCCATGTCCAGCAAAATGTCGCATTTTAAAACGCTGTGCCGCCGATCTCCTCTAAAGCAACATTGGGATCATACATTATCCTATTTCTTGGAATATCGACTATTAACGTTTTCTTAACAGCGTAGTTATAAAAATGCAAGTTTTATCCAAAATAAAACTCCCAATTCTCAATTATGCAGTAGAACATAAAGACTTGCCCTAAAACAGATTTTTGAATCTTCGATGAAAAATTCACGAATCTGATTGAAATTGACATCAAGTAAAGCAGGACTGACAAATGCAGCCGCTGGGCACCTTTGAGGGGAAATCAAATTCGAGGGGAAAATTTTTCAGTAAACTAAAACCCTCGGAAACTTAAAAACGATAGTCGTGAGAAGCGAGCCGTCAGGCTGGGAACAATAAAACCGGGTAAATTCGACGATACCTCTCCACATCTTCACAATGACGAATCTATTTCACCGCCCGGACGTTTATCGCGATTCCGCCCTCGCGTCGCTAGAAACACAGAGAGTGAGACTTCAAGGATCGCGAGCCGCAGACGCCGCGGGAGCAGATGCCTCGGAACCGCACCTTTCTTCTAATGGGGAGTGTGAGAAAGGAGAGGTTCTCTCCCTCCTCAATGCAAGGGCGAGGGACTTTCGTTAGAGAAGAGGGCAGATGTGGGCCAACTCAGTCGAGACGGTAGAAGGAGCCATCCGCCTTTTCCCGGATTTCCACGGAGGAGCCCGGAGGGAGAGAGGGAGTGGGTCATTAAGGGAGTGGATGCCGAGATGGAGGGAAAGGGGGGGAGGGGGGAAGGAAAGAGAGGAAACGGGCGATAGATTATTAAACACCCGGCTGGATATTTCCCTCTTTTCGTTTCGCGTGGTGCTCATGCGTCTCTTAGCACCGGTAGCATCTGCCTCTTCCTTTCTCAGGAAGTGCGCACCGACCTAATACACGCTAAACCCTTCCTTTCCTATTCTTCTCAATCTTCTTTTCTCCTTCCACGATTTTTAGCCAAGCATTATGGCCCTCTTTCATCATAACGTTTTTATTCCTCCAAATCACAAAATAAGAAGATTTCGCATTTAAATGTGCAAGGGTAGCTTAGGATTTCGCGCTCTTGATGAATGTCATTTGCCCGATCATATTTTAAATTAATAACATTTTCGATTCAAATTTGCTATTCATATTCAATTCGTACTTTTTTATTTTATTTTTTAAGGTAAACAATTTTAAGAAATCCGCACAACAAATTTTCGGCGCACTTCCATCGTTTTCATTTCTCTCTTTCACTTCTTCATAATATCGTCGGAAATGAGCGGTTTGTGATACCACATTTGCACAAGGGGACCGTGATAAGGAGGACCCTACGGGAGCCCCGGATTCTAATCAAAGAGATATGTGCGTTAGGGGGAAGTCTGCGAAAAATTGTGCACCCGGGCATCTGAGTCCCTTAAACGGTCTTGGCTTTCCGAACACCAAATACCGAAAGGAAACATATATACATCGCTTGAAAAATTGGAATGTACTACGTTCCTATAAATTTATGTACTAAGAACACCGAAAAGTGATTCGACAAAGAAATTAAATTGTTTTAGAATACAATATGGCTACGCAGATTGAAAAGGGGCTTTCTAAAGGCTGAATTGTAGTCAAACTTAACAAACGGAATGTGAAATGCACTATTTATTTATTTATTTTTAAATCAAAGAGAATCCAATTCCATCGTTTGCGCCGATTTATTATTAAAACGGAATTTTACTAATTACAACCAGCCTCGGAAGGATATTGTAATGGCGACAGAAAGACGGTACTGTAATCATAGCTCGTCTTAAAACCTATTTGCATTACATTTTATTTTATTAAAAGGATAGAGGTCGAAAATTCAAAATTCATCCCGTTTATGAGATCCTATCCATTATTCTCACATAAAATTGCATCATGAATATAGAAAGTATAAATAGTCGAAATTATTTTGTAAAACTCGAAGAATCCAATACATGACTTTTTACCTTCCATATTTGTAAACAAAATTCTTCAGGAAGAACAAATCTAAAAAAATATTTCTTCGTAGTACACATTTGCTAATCTTCTTGCGTGCTGGCATAATGATATTACTTCAAAAGGGTTACGTAAACTAACGGGAATAATTAAACAGTTACATTAACGTCGCTTACAATTCCAAGTTGCCCTTGACTGTATAAAAATATAGTTAGATACCAAATAACATTACAATTAGATTTAACCAAATGATTTAAATAGCAGAACATCTACGTGTTGTATTCGTTTTCACATTAAAAATTTCAAATATATTTCAACAGAACCTTTTCTAGATATTCAGAAATCAGTTACTGGAAGAGCAGAGGCCTTAGTGAATTTAAACCTCTTCCCTCCTTCTCTTCCTATTTAAACCGCTCCGTGAATACAACTATCTCACCTTATAGATAGGGCCAAGCGCGAAGGGTTTTAGGGGTCGCGTGTGCGTAGGCGTGACAAGCACGGATTTTGTCGATTAAAACGTGCACACATCGTGAAGCGGCCATTAAGAGAGGGAGAGAGACACGGTCCGAGTGCCATTTTTGCCAGGTCCACCTTTCAAGGCAATGGCCATTATTTTTTACTCTCAAAGGTCACGGAATAAATACATAAAATTTCATAAGAAATGCGCCGATTCATGAAGATTATTTTCCGAGGAAACAGGCAATTAAAGCAGATCGCCTTGATATTACTCCTCGCGCACGTTGATGAAACCTTATAAAAATATTTCTCGTAACTTCCCTTTTCAAATGGCGAGGTCTGATAAATCCATTCATGTCGGCCAAGTTAAGACCCATTCAGCCACTGGTCGTCTCAAAGCCCGACTTTTATTTCGTTTTCACATAATACAACGGCGCGCGGGTACACATCGCTGCGAGTAGAATTAGGATCGCAAAAACACGTAATCAAATTTACCCTTCGCGAAGGGTTGTATTTTAAACAGGGCTGCTAAGCCATAAAAAGGGATGAAATTTGTATGCTATTAAAATTTTCCGCGAAATAATTTCAAATGAGGTTTTTACATTTAGGCATTGAGCTAAAATAACTCTGTATGTTACATTTGTCAAAACTCGGTGAGCACGCAATCTTGATGCTCGCAAGCAGGAGCAGTATCGCTTGATATTTATGTTCCATTCAATGGATTCGCTGGAAAAGATTCATGTTTCATTCGTTCACATTTCCGAGGAAAGCCCCATGCATTAGGGCAAAGAACACTTCTCAGTGTTATATTTATTTACATGCAAATACTGATTAGTTGGCCATACACGAAGAGGATTTTTGAGGGTTCTGTCCCGCAGTCCAGATCTCTCAGATCCGTCCCGCCGATTTGGTCCTTCAGAGGTCAGAACTTTTATCTCCCATTAACGTGAAATATCTGATCTCTCGCTCCGTGAGGGGACAAGATTGCCAGTTAGTGGGCAAAACCCGCGGTTTTCGAAAGATTTGGTCGGCGGGACGGGACGTTTAGAACTTGACTGAAATCCTCGCAGTTTCCTTCGAGGGTTAGTGAGTTTAAACTAGTGTTGCACCGTGTTTCATTGTTTTTCAACATGTTTAAAATTAAGAAAAAAGATGCTATACCTGCTGCTGGCTTGTATGTAGCACATAATATTACAAGTAATACAAAACAAAATCAAACAAAATGGATTAAACGATGGATAGAACAAAGAGATATTTATGGTCATATGCGAAAACTTAGGGAAAATGAGTCTGACAATTTCAAGAATTATCTACGAATGAATGGATCAGATTTTGATGAGCTGTTAGGTTCGTACAAAAAATAAATAATTATTATTTTTATTCCCAAGTTAAATTATTTGTCTTTGGTGTGAAGTATTTCCCAAAAAATTTCATTTCTGGTTTATTTAATCCTTATTTGACTAAAAAAATATGGTAATGCGGAAATCTACTCCACCTCCGGAACGTCTAATTGCGACTTTAGGCTTTTAGCCACAGGAAGAGCCTTAAAATATTTAAAGTTTTCTACAGAAATAACTGCTCACAATCAGACATTGGGATATAATCCCAGAAACAAGTTTTGTATTTTCGTTTTCACAAATTTTACATCTGCCTCCGCAAGCCAATTTTTTTCAAATAACTTACTAACTCATCTTAAGCTAGTACTTAAATTTTTGTTCGCGTATTAACTGTCTTTAATCTGCCACAGGCACGGTCTATCGTGATATAATTCGATGAATTTTGTTAAAACATCTTTGATCCACTCCATAGCGAGGGGAAAATTGAAGGAACGGATGTGTACGTCTGTTGTGGACAGCGGGAGAGGACTGTGAACAAATCTTTCATAGTCCACTCCCGCCAAATACGACCCTTGGGATTTTCCATAACAGGAATTCCTGGACGGCGGGATTGGACTTTGAAAGGACAGAACCTTCAAAAATCCCCTTCGTGTAAAGCCAGCTAATGTATGTAATCCAGTTTATTGTGCGCAAGGTAAAAGAATGAACGATTTAGCAGCTGAAATAAAAAGTACCGCATTATGATGCAGGCTGATTGATACAAATAAATTATTTAAAATCGCTAACGAGTTTAAGAGATGAGCTATTATCAAGGTGTATTTTGTATATGAAAATAAAAATACCTATTTTGCTTCGAGTTGGTTGTTTGTTCCTACGCCCAAAATTTATATTAAAATAAATATAAAACAACTAGAAAAAAATAGAAGGCAAAGCAAACGTAAAAAAGATTGCACCAAATATTTATTCATCCTTAAATAAATCTATAACTTAAGCTTTGATACACAGGCAGTCCTCGATTTACGTCAGTGGTTTCCAAACTGTGGGGCGCGCCCCCCTTGGGGGGCGTGATGAGTAGGTCGGGGGGCGCAAAGGATTTCTCGTATATTTACTGTCCGTTTAACCATCCTAATCTTGAGACCTACAATATGCGGAATTCAAATTCTAGCCCTCAATTGGCTAGGACGTATCGTTTGCGTCTATGTTTTTTCCTTAAGGTGACTTTATTAATGGTAATTGTATGTCCAGTAGGTACTGTTTATGAACTGTAATTCAAAATGGTATAGAGGGGGACGCGAAGATAGTTTTCTTAGGTGAGGGGGGCACGGCTTTGCAATGTTTAGAAACCGCTGATTTACGTTATAGATGCGTTCCCGAATACCATCGTTTATATCGAAATCGCCTAAATCGAATCATATTTTCCCATACAAAATTCCATGTACAAATCGCGTTAAAGCGAATCTCGTTCGTGTAAATCGATTTACGTTCCCTATTTTGTCGATCGCGTATAAGCGAATCCACGTAAATCTAGTTCATACGAGGACATACTGTATTTTGCAAAAGTAAACCAATCAATGTTAAAAATAAAAATAAAACTGAAAAAATACCATTGGAAATCATCGAATACTAATAAAAAATAACTGACTTGCATACATATAATAACTTACCTTAAAGTCTCTATCACCTTCCATGCAATAAGAACTTAAGCGTCACAGGAGCGATTTGGTATTCATGTATCGAAAGATATGGGTAACTGCTGCATCTATTTGACGTAGAAGCTAAACTTCCCAAATCTTGAAGTGTACCACCGCAGTCGCCTCTCCATAAAATATTCCACTAACTTACAGATACTCCCCTTTTATTCTCATTAATGTCTTTCTAACCTCACAGCTTGCATTTTTCTGTTTTATTATGGTGCTTATAATTTTGTTTTTCTCCGTTATCATTACCTTCGCCCTCATTTTGAATAATTTTGTTTTCTCCTTAAACTTTACCATTTATTTTCTACCTTTCCCTATTATTTAAATTTCTATTTAACTTGCTCCAGTCACTGTTCAACTCACTGCATTTCATGAAAATGCTTGACTCCCTTAATCCGAATCTAAATAATTGATGGGAGATATGACTACGCTAGAAACGTCTATAATATCAATGAACTTATTTCTTTCTATAAGTTTGCTTCGGTGCAAATTTTCATGTTTAAGGGTAAAACAGAAGTAATATAAACAATAAAACGCATTCAATGATTCTCTATCGAGTCACTTTATTGGTTCTATAGGTAACTCCTGTAATCATAAGCTCAACTATATCCAATGTCGTGATCAGTAGCAAAATGACCATTATTTGTCGATGACTTATTGATCATTGACTCCAAGTTTCTAGTATTAGAAAGACCGATCAGTGATGGAATTACCTATGAAGGCCTACTTTGTAGCCGCGATATGCCTACGCAACCGTGTACGTCTGTAGGGGTTACCTACAGAATCTGCTGGAATAAAGCTCTAAGACGCCGTGCTAATTTAGTTTATTATCTTCCTATAATTGAATCAATGTTTTTATTAACCTTAATTCGAATTAATCGAGGGGGATAGGCCCGTTTAAAATTGGACCACTACTTTTTCTATATCATATATTAAATTAAAGTGGAGACTGAAAAACATCAACAAACATGAAAAATATCCAAAGTCTAAAAATGTTATACATCGAAGTTAGCGACAGGTGCCAAACATGTAGAGGAGCAAACAATTAGAGCGTGACATTTCACGCCTAGCGTTCCTCTCTTGTTCGGCCGCCGTCACATTATGAGTGTCAAGGTTATCGACAGCTCCATCCACGAGAAGAGTGATTTACGTCCAGGGACTGACCCTGAGGCCCACGCGCACTTCCAGGAAGACTCATTCCCTCGTAAATGACCGCCGATACATTACGTCGTCACCCTGTCTTTACAAGAGGTAATAAAGGGATCCCACTCATCATACATGATACGGTCATATTGCTAATAAAAAAAGAGAAGAGTCATTTAGCCCGACTGGGGGAAACGTCCGTTTTATTGCGTTATCCTTACGTCAAATAAATACATCTTTTTCATATAAGCTATTTGGATATTTTTGACCTAAGCTACTATCCGTATAACTTCAGATTGAACGGCGACAGTAATATTGTCTTATTAATAAATCTTAAACAGCTTTACTATAAATTCAAGAATAAGCACTTGAAAAAAATAAGTACTAACCTTAAGTATCTCCAATAGAAATAACAGGATAAGTACTTTTTTTTTTAAGTGATTATTATTGAATTTAATTTAAGCCATAAGACGAGCTCGATAATTCTCCAGTGAATCTTTATTATAAATGAGGAATGAATGCAAAATAGAAGTCAACCATACCGCGACCCCCATGACTCTATCCATCTACCAATAAATACAGAATGTAATATTAATTGAATAATATTACATGTATTTTATTTTTGCCATAATTAAGGTTAATTATAAGTGTATCCATACTTAAAATTTACAAATTAAACAAGAACATCACGTATTTACGATCCCCCTCCCCCTTATTACCCTTTGTGATCTCCCTGAAAACATTTGGCGAGCCCAAGGTGGTCGCGACTCCCAGTTAGAGAAGCGCTGTCTTAAAATATAAAAACATTTAGCTAATTTGAAGAGAAAATAAATATTTTCTATAAATTTCTCATATCCAGAAAATTACGAAATCTGAAACGACGGAGAGAATACGGGAACACCCACATTTCGACACAAAAAAATTCCTACCCGCCCATCGCGTAACCATCAATCACAGCGACGTACGCTAAACACCTCCAGCAACCCACCCATGGCCCCGCCTTCCTCCATTCACGGCCACGGTCAACAAACCTCCCACCTTCAACTTCTCAAGGGAGAAAGGGATAGAAAAAGAGGGAGAGGAAAAGAGATACGCATAGGTGAAACGACTCCTCGGACCAGGAAGAAGGGCACATGTCCTTCCAAAAAAAATATTAGCGCGTTAAAGACTGCCACCATTCGAAAAAATTGAGGAAAAAACCTTCCCTCACAATTATTCCTCCGGAAAGAGTATGGGAGGCCTCCCGGAGCAGCCGTCGTGTCATAGACCGCCGCGCACAGCTGAAGATTCTCTCGGCAGAGCGACTTCTCCTTCGCAGTCCGCCCACCTTCTTAAGCTGCGGCGTCCCTCATCCCCGCCTCCCTCGGTTAACGCACATGCCCCGACCTCTCCCACGGTCCCGCACCCTTCCCCATTATGCCTCTCCGACCCCGCCCTCCCTCGTCTCCTACTGCCGAATGAGGAAGAAGGCGGGCGAAGAAAAGCATCTGCCTCGACGGCTACTGCTATTGAGCCCCCAAGACTATGGCGGGGAGGGGGGAGAGGAGGGGGAAGGAGTAGGGGGAAAGAGTAGGGGGAAGGAGTAGGGGGAAGGAGTAGGGGGGCTGATTGTTAAAAGTCCTCTGCCGTTGCAATGTGTCCGAGCCGTCCGAGCGCTCCTCTTCCGTGCGCACAGCTGTGTCCCATGGCCACGCAGACCACCAATTCTCTCTCGCACGCCCGTTCGCAGCCAGACGGAGGCGATGTCGCGATAATTCCCTGGCCCTCACTTTTTTCCCTCGCTCGTGCCGGAGGAAGGAAAAAAACTGTTTAAAAAACCTCCACGCGGCCGCAAATATGATGGACAATTAAGATGCGAGAAAATGGGAGGTTGGGCGAGGGGAGGCACCTGCTCCGATGGCGTGTTCCGTTTCACGAGTTTCGATTCGAGGTGTCTAATACTTTTTCGAGCTTTTAAGTGAACTTATGCTGGGCGAAGCGATGATAACCTCGTGGCACCTGTTTCGGGTTTTCTTTTTCGATTAAGCATGACGATCTTGGCAAATTGTTCCGTCATTCGGGAGAAGGCATATCAATTTATAAATAGTAATATTAAAATAAAAACTATTTCGAATGACGTTAACTTCGCGTCAGGTTTATGTAATTATGTACGGTTGCGTGTATGTTTTGTTTGTGAGGCGAAAGGAAGTTCTATTCGGTATATACAAGGTTGTAACTGAAATTTTCGAAGAAAATTAAAAAATGAGCATCCACGGTATAATAATAATCTTGATATAATATCAAATTTGATACAACTAGGTTTTAATATGATTAATTATAGCTGGTGATAGTGTTTTTAAAATGATGTTGAGATAGTTTTGCAAAATATTAAATATTTTAGTAATAAAATCGCTAAGTGCTACTGCGACAATTCAATAATTTGCGGGGCTTCATTCTTTTAAGTAGATCGTTACCATTCTCTTTATGTAACCATGTTGAGAGAAATATATTTAAATTATAAACGAAAACAGCGCTTGCATTAAATATTAATTAAAAAGTCCAAACCAACTAAATGGAGGTTTCCGTTTTATAAATGGCAACCATAAATCGGTCGGTGATTTATTGCGAATATGTTGAATAAGCGAATCAGCAGATTCTAGCTTCCTTTCAGATAAAGACTGTTTCATGCGTTTTAATCAATGCTCAAATGACAGAACATTATAATTCTCATCGATATATTTTAACGTTAACATTCATTTAATTTATATTAGAAGGGCAAAACTAAAATAACATACTAAATTTAAAAATATTTTCCAGATCACTGTGAACAAAAACGGTTACAACGTACATTTTTTCCTTCATAATAATATCTCGGATGTCATACATTAGAAATATTTTTAAATGATGTTATTTCTTATTGGTACATAAATATCGGTTTTTTCATTTATTCACAAAGGAATGAAAGTTGATATTCGTACTCAATCCGACGATGACGATCAAGACAAGTCATGTAATTATGAAATGTCGGGGAAACCCGAGACGAATTCCAAAGATCGACGAATTCCCACAGAGGCGATATTATTCGTAGATGATATGTAAACATGGTTAACCCAGCCGTTTTAAGGCTGCAGGCAATTTTAATCGCCAGCCAACCATTGCGAGCCCTATAACTCAATTTTAACTCAACCCGATATCGTTATCGAACCATACTCATGTTCTCGTAACGAGTACAAATTAACCTTTCAGAGGAAATTACGATGGAATAATCACATCGGCTGAATTGTGCGTCATTTAACTTCTTCCGTCACGAAGGTCAAGATATTTACAAAGCCACTATAACCACAATAAAGTTCCGAGGTTGATCCACGCTCTGAATTGATGCGTTGAAATGAATCGATTTATCAATCGTGATAAAAATCGTGTTCAGATCGCAAATAGGTGATCAACACAGAAATTAACGGAACGAAGAAAACGTTTGGTTTTTTCCACAAGAATAAAAATGCTTTCGTACCTAAAAAAAACTATCATTCCTAGAAGAAGGAAGGCGGTACGGAGAGCTGTACAGACCGCTAAACCCTCTCGGTATGCGAAATTCTCTCTCTTTTGGGAGAAAATAGAGGGGAAAGAGAGGGATAAGGTGAGAGGTAAAAGACACGGTAAAAAGTCCTTGTGGCGTCTCGCAAAGAGAGCACGAAGCAGTTTCAGAAGGTTTTGCGGAAAGAAAGGGCATTCTCACAAGGGAGATGACGGAGAGTTGAATGAGAGTTTATCCCTTCTTAACAACGAAACCGCGGTAAATAAGAAACCCTTACCCACCACACCTCAGAGGGAATTCCTGACCCTATTATCGTTGCCTAACCCTTATTCTCCCTTTCTGCGACGGAAAAACCCCTCGGGGAGGCCCAAGGAGGGGGGGAGAGAGAGAGGGTCAACGCACACCTTGTGAAGTTTAAGGGAGCTTCCTTCTGAGGGCACCTGGGCCATCTTCTCGCCCTGCCCCTACTCTTCCTGGAATTCCTTTCCCTATCTTTCCTTCTTCAACGACTCCACCGGGGCCTTCCCCTTGCACACCCGCGCAGAACACATTGACCCCACACCCTTGTCCACGTGTTTCTTCCTCGCAAGACGGGGTGTGGGGAGGGATTGGTCCTGTCGGGGAGAGTGGGGGAGCAGAAGCTCCCTCCGCGGACGAAGCAGCCGGTGACCCTACAGATGCGCACGGGAAGAAAAGATGGGCGATGGGAAGAGGGGCGCGTTCATAAAAAAATACACGAATCGGAAATACGAGAGAAGTTTTTGTCTAAAAAAGGTGCGACGCAAGGAGATGGGATGGGGTGGAGTGAGCGGGAGGCGTAGGAGCAATAGTTCGCTGCAGCAACGAGTCTTTATAAGGACTACATGCAAAGTTTGGCGAACTATTGTTTGTTAAGTCCACCCCGAGTTCTGATGGTACTATCGGCGGGTAATGAATGGTGAGCATTTCGGCCCCGGATCTTTCAGTCACGAAAGTTTTGGCCGTGAAATTGTACAGGAGCGACCGTTCCATATCTGTTTAAAAAAATCGATGATTTGAAAGAATCAAAAATGGAAGACAAAATTTTTATATTTATTTTTTGTTTCACAACACTCAGTTTTTTAAACATCAATAGGTGGAATGTTATTATTTTATCTATTCTTTAGCAAAATATATGTACTAAAATCTGTTTTTAAAATCCGACGATTAAAAAAATCACCAAATAGGAGGAGAAACTATTTTATTAATTCTTCGTTTTAACATACTTGGCGATTTAAAACAAATGGAAGGTTTTATTTTATTCCTTCAATTATTATAAAAACAAGTAGCTCTGGAAAGAACTAACCTGACTACTTTTCTTTCAATACAATTTTAATATACTTATAATAAATATGGGTGTACACAGATTTCCCGTGATACAGAAGTGCTTTTCGTGAAATTCGCCGTAGTATAATCGTATAGTAATGTATTAGCTGTGAAATCAGAAAATTATTTTTCCTTATATTGTAATAGCCCTGCTTTTTTGATCCATCCATCTCGTTTTCCCATTCTATACTCGCGCTACACGAAATTTCTTTGAAATCTGTTCAGCCAATACCTTTCAAATTCACAGTTACAGAAAAATTCTAACCATGATATTGTGGTATTCCTGTTTAGTGGACCCGGTTAAAATATAATATATTGATTATTTATTTATATGAAGATTAAATATACTATATTTGGTTAAAATCTCTTCGTTCAGTTCTCTAAAAATACGTGTAAAAGAAATATTATTTAACTTTTTACTATGGTAGCCCTGTTCCTTCGATCCGCTTTAAACATTTTGATTTCATTATGACATGTTGCACAAATCTTATATACGCAATTTAATTGAAATCCGTTCAGCCAAATCCTTCCAAATCCTTAATTACTGAAAGTTAAATTTGTAATTGTGGCACCCCTGTTTGGCTGATTCAGTTAAAATATGCCAATATGGTTTCGTATATAAGTTTATATTACAAGTATTAAATTTGGTTAACATTAATGTGGACACTTCAACACAAATACATGTAAAATCATTTTTTTTATTACTTGTATTGTGGCAGCCCTGCTTTATATATCAATACTAAACATCCTGATTTTGCTATTTTATGTTGCATGTCTACTTCATACAAAATTTCGTTGGAATCGATTAGGCCAATTCCTTCCAAATTCATAATTATCGAAAAGTTAAACTTTGCAATTGTGGCACCCCTGCTCTGTCGATTTGGTTCAAATATGTCAATTTGGTCATTAATTTATGGGCATATTCTATGTAAATACTAAGTTTAGTTTAAATCGATTCATTCATGAAGATGTTAGTAGGACACACACGGACACCCGGGCGATCTCACAAGACTATGTACTTTCCATTTTTTGGAAAGTAGGTTAACAAGTTTATACAACTCCGATGATTTAAAAGAAATTAAGTAAAAGTAAAATTATAAGGGGCGAGGTTTATTCGAAATCTTCCTTCTAAATTCCCCTCAAAAACCACGTTCTGGTAATGGACCCCACCCGAAATCGACGGAGGCAACCCAGGAATTTTAACTGCAAAGGCACCCATTGAGGTAGTATTTGATCGATTCTTTGAATAAGGACAAATCTGTTTTTAAAGTCCAATGATTTGTTTTCGGCTCTGAAATAGTGGTGGGAAGGATGCTACAGTTCTGTTTTAAAATACAGATTTTCTCCATACATATAATTTATTATATTTTGTTAAAATATGTATAACATAATACCACCTATTTGTTTATTTTTAATAATCAGGTTTTAAAGGTATACTTCATTGTAGTTTGCTAAAACATAAAAAATATTTTTCCTGATTTGTTTTAAATTACCGAGTATTTTAAAAGAAAGAATCATCAACCCCCTATATAATTTGCTTGGTTGTGTCAGGTGTAATGCTCGACTATGGCAGCGCTCTGCAAGTCGTCATAAAAGAGCGGGAAAATCGAGAACTATTTATGACTGATCGTAATGGTATTATTAAAACACTTTCCGGTAAGGTGGAAGATTGAAATTTGGTAGAAATGTTCGACTCTTATAGTAAAAGCCATTTACGAAAAAAATTCCCAAAAAAGACCCGGACTCGACTCCAGAAGATAATTTCTATTTCCCATAAGGTAACGCGTAAAAATCAATTTAGCGACTTGCAAGCTTTCATTCTTTTGCTCATAAAAATTAGAATAACTGACCCTCAATATTCAAACTGGAACTGTTTTAAAGAAAAACGGACAAAGCTTAGTCTATTTTTTCCCTCGGTTAGCAAACGCTCGAATGAAACGTTTAAATGGCTTTTTTCGGCAAAATGGAGCGATTTTATGAAGATTTTCCTTGACAACCACGCCATTGTCGAAATCGAGTCCCCAATATTGTCTCAATTCTCATATGAGTAATATATACGGACGTATTGAGTGCCTTAATATGAGCCATCAAGCATTTAATGTGTCGTCCCGAGTTTTAAATAACGTTCAACGGTTTTCTATTAAAGTTTATGTTAGACCACCATTATGTTAGAATTTTGAATAACATTTTGATATTTTAAAGTCAAGAATAAATTATTTCTAAGAATAATAAGTGCGAGATTTTAAGTTAAATAATAAATAATGCATTCCTTCCCGTCATATTAACGGGCTTTTATACAAGTAAATAAAATAATACGTTCTTCCGCTTGTATGCGGGGCGAGATTTCCTGTGGCCGGAAAGTCTGAGGCCGAATAATACCACATTTCTAGAGAGTTTTGGGATCATTCAATCAAAATAACTTAAAAGTGAATAACTTCGCCATGCTACTTAGTTTGACCCTTAGATTCGTCAGATTAATCACGAATCGCCATTAAATTTATGACTGAAGTGGGCAGTTTCAAATATGTATCTGATCTTTCTGTTCATTCATAATAAATACATGAATATTAACACTTTCATTTGCGCTTTTTTATTTGTATGGGACATGGTCAGAGCAGGTTAGGAAAGATGAAACAAGTTTTCATAAAATTAAAGAATTCTTTTTAATCTCATTAGGCTAGGACAATTAAAGTTTTTCGTGGTGAGAAAAAACAGCTCAATTTCTAGAATTATGAAAATATATATTTTCAGGCCTGCTCGCGAAAGCATTCGTAAATGGCGAAGTAATAGTACGAGCGTGCTCTTAAAAGGGTTAATAGCGTCAGCGATAATTAAAACTCGAGAACTTTTTTCTGCATAATTTTAAATTATTTTTCAGCCATAAGGGATAAATTCGCGTTAAAGTGCATCCAACTCAAGGCGAATGTCAGAATTGTCGACAATTTCCTTCACTTATACTTTCTACAAGCCCTTCACTCCCACGCCCCAATCTACCCTGCTCCACGTATCCGCTTTTTCCTCCATAGGGAAGGAGAAAAACCAAACCGATTAACCCATCCACGTTACTCTCACTTTCCGGCAGATGCGACCCAACAGAAGTCCGCCAGAGGAGGAGGATGAGTCGCTTAAAAAAAAACGCTTTCGAAGCCATCCTCCTTCCCTCCGCCCCACAGATCGACCGTCCGTACACAAGACAACGGAATTAGCGAGTTTAGCTTATGGCTAGCACATCCACAGCAGTCGCCTATATCATTTGCTCGGGACGGCAAATGTTTCTTTCCTAATAACCAGAGAAAAAATAACCCTTATCGAACGGATCGATCCTTTTGGGAGACGCGGGCAGCAGGCAGCCACGGGGCAGTGCGCGTTCCCCGGATCGTCATAAGGACAACCTGCGGTTTTCGGACAGGTGTATAAAGGCGGGGAAGGTTGGCGGGTGCAGAAGGATACTACCCTTCCCGACCCTCTTCCTTCGCAGGACGATTTCTTGGACGGCTGCATGCTAGAGGGGGACGAGTGGCGCGGACGATGAAGGGGATGGGTGGCTGCCGCGGGGAGGGGGGCTCCTAGGAGTCCAGATGCAGCTGCGGATGAGCGCGGGGGCGTGGCAGAGCGAAAGGAAGACGCGAGAAGGCCGCGAGAGCGACGCGGGTCCCCCGCCCAGGCACTCCATCCGTCAGCAAAGCCAGAAGATGATTTCCCACGCGACCGCGCAACAAATTAAATATGTACGTGGCACCCAAGGCTTAAAAGCCTTTACGCCAGCGATCTCGAAATTAAATTCCACGGTGGCCAAAGCTAGCCGCATGTCACAATAATGCAGTGGATTCCAAATTTTGGGGCGCGACCCCTGAGAGAGGGGGGCGGTGGACAGGTCGAGAGAGCACAAAATATTTGATAGTACTAACTTAAACATCCTAATTGTGAGAACTTTAATATGCGGCCGTCAAATGGCTTTAACTGCATATTTTCTTCCAACTTATATACTTTTAACACTAAAAGATAGAGAATATTAAGGAGCTGGGATAATTTCATCAAGAATCCCGTCCACACACATTTCATAGTTTGAGCTATAAAATAGGAGCCCGAAATCGATTGATCCGTGGCCTCCTAAAGATGAATGGGTAAATTAGGCACTAGCGAACAATTTTCGCCAAATTAATAGAGTTATATATATATATATATAATTTACGAGTTGTTGGTGCTTGCATACTGCAAGCGTCCAAAAAATCACCAAGATATAAACTCATAAATAAAACAACGCGACAGCATTTGAACTAAACAGCCCATTTATATAAGATAATAGTTTTCATTTTCTATGAAATTAAGGCAACTATCCGGAATTTCTAATTTCTCTGGCAATCGGCTTCGCGTTCAAGTTTTTCAATTTCAAGTTTCATGACTCAGATCGCCCTTTTTAAGCAATAACTCTAATCATAATTAAGACAAAAGCTTATATGTTACACTAAAATTTATGTAAAAATTAGGATATTTTGTGTGTTAGGATTACGGTTTTATCAGCCGTGCCTTTTAGTACGTATCTGGATAAAAAAATTAATTTAAAATTATCACGTCATCATATGTATACGTCGTTGGCTGAAATCAAATGGATTATAATGCAGTCTAAGCATTAAATAAATGCTCTTAATGTATGGAAAATCAATTCCATTCCCATTGAAAGGCATAGGAGCCGTTGCTATGGTAGTTAATATTTTTCACTGTCGAATACCGAAAAAATGTCATAATTTTATAATTAAAAACAAATGTTTACGGAAATTCAGCATGGATTTGAATTCAGTCCTCAAGAAAAATAAACTTCATTCTTTTTTACACAATATGATGCATGTCCCGATTTTGTATCTTAGTTTTATATAATTTAATAAAGCAATTTTATATAGCCCTGCACAGTTTTCAATGCTTTTCTTATGGGTGTTTAAAATTGGACTTTGGGGTCAAAAACACCCCTTAAATATAACTTTTTCTAAAATTTCGTATTTTTTCCAGAGATTGTAACCAACGACTATATTCATGCCAAATTTCAGCCCTGTAGCCCTTCTAGAAATGCCTTAGGTTTTATATGATATATATATCCTATGTATATACTATATCCTATTTATAATAAGCCGCTATTTATAATGATGAGGAATAAAAATGAAAAATTTCAAAATAACCTTCAATGAAGGAATACTGAATGAGGAATCACCGTGTATTTTAGATTAGCAGCAAGCAAAATACAATTAAATACATTTAAATAATACTTTGCTGTTTTCTTACTTGTAAGTCAATATCTCGAACCAGATCATTTGTCGCCCGAAATTGGTCTATACGTTACTTGAAGAAAACAAAGATTCTTTAAAATGGGAGAAAGCGCGATGAAAGTTCAGGGCTGTCGCGTGAGGTAAGTTTGCGAGGTAACCGTCTCAGGAGGCACTTTAAGAAATTAAAGCCGTGTCGTGAACTTGGGCGACATTTTGTCATTTTGCCTCAGGCAGCAGATTTCCACGCAACGGCCTTGCCAGTGTGATTGCAAAAAATGAATAAAAGAGGCCTAACATGAAAACCTAGATACTAAGAAAGATATACGTCAAAGAGATTGAAAATGAAATATGTATAGAGAAAGCACGAATGCACAGGTTAAAAATAGAACTTTAAAACACATGCCTAAAACTTTTAGAAACTAAAAATGAGAAGAAAATGTAAAATTTTTATGCATTAAAAATCAGCCGATAATCAAATTAAGTTATAAACGAGTGAATTACGATCGCTAAACAAAAATAATGCCACATGTTGCGACAACCGCAATTCGACGTAAAGGCCTCCGAGAGAGCTCATACGAAGTCTCATCGACGGTGGCGAATGGAGACACACGGCCCATAGAATGGCCCAACACCTTGATCTGGACGCAGCTGGAAAAAAAGAACGTTACAAATAGCCTTATAAATCCATCATATCCCCCTCATTTGGACGATCCCTCTTCCTCCCTTTCCTGCAACCCTTCCCTTTAACCCCTCTCCCTCCCACCCCCATACTCTTGGGGGAGCGGCCTCACCTCACCCCCCACCCAACTCTCAAAAACCCCGCCGCCGTGACATCTCCAACTGCGCGTGGCAAGACACGTGCGAGGAGCGTTGTTCTAAGTTTTCCTCCGTCCGTCCGACCGCCGCCCCTCCCCCGTCACTCCGCGGCTCGCTTCCTCCTTCCCACATGCACCGCCTCCCCTTCTCTCCCTCCCTCGCACTCGTTAACTCCTTCAGAACCCTTCGTCCCCATCCACGCAGGGGGTCAACACCTTGTGCGTATGCTTCAGAAATAGTGCTGTAGATCATTTACGGAGGAAGTGAAACCTAGTTTTTTTTTAACGTCTATCGCTAGCGCGCACCAGCCTTCCTCGTGGTCCGCACCGGTGAACTCCAGTTGGCGCGATGCACGACGAAGTGCGGCGTAATTATTCACGGTGGCGAGGCACTCAAAAACACAGCAGTAATACGTTTTGAAGAGTTTTCTCTTAAATAAGTAAATTGAACCGGAATCGCAAAATTAAAGGACTTTTTCATCTTTTGGAGGGAGATATCGTAATATCTCCATTATGAAAAAAGTAAGGCATAGTATTCGGCAGCGCAATTTTTGTTTAACTCTGAAGTGTCCAGCATATCCTGCGGGATTCTTTACCTTGAAAAATAATAATAGCGGATTTCACGTTCTCTTTGGCAAAACGGGCTACGTCTGCCACGATACATTATGATGGCTTGATACACGAATGCACAAAATGACAGTCTATGTCATTCATAATATAATAATTCTTTTTAATTCTGCAAAGAATTTTTTATCATGATTTTACATGGTGCTCGATTAAGGGTTAAGAACGCGAAACAGAATATGAATGTCTTGTATTGATTTAATACTCCTATCTGAAACAAGATTTTATCAGCAAAATTTTATGAATAAGTATATGCATTTTCTTAATCGGTTATAATTAAAGCACAGGGAATAAACATCTCCACATGCAGAGAATTCATTATTTAACAGGCGTCACTTTTTACTTAATACAAGAGATGGCACCATTAATCTTCTGAAAACTTTTAATGTCTGAATATCAACACTTATCTAAGATTCGAAAAAATTCATTCTCTAGAAACATCCAAAACAGAAAAAATAAATTTTCCTGCTCCTAGAATAAAGAATGTTAAACCTCCATTGCCCCTTGTAATGCTCGAAAACTCGAGTACTCTAACATTAAGGTTTTCTCAAAATATTATTTTAATATTTTGAATTTTCTAACAATTGGGTGTCTAGAACGAAAAATATGAACTATCCTTTTCGTTTTAACACATAGAACGTAATACTTTATCACGATCTATGAAGTAAAAAAATCTTCATAGTTTTCTTCCTCTAATGCAACGCGTAAAGGCCGATTCACAATATGCGTAACGTCAACGCACCGACACGGACCGTCTCCGTCAAGTCATTTTTCATCAATGTTCACATTTTACGTTGAGGTTTCGACACGGACCGTCTCCTTTTCAGTACTTATTGAGTGCAACTAGAACAAGTTGTTAATGTTTTCTAATGTAAAATTCGGAGTAATAGCTCTACTTTTAGATGAAGAAGAGGAGCATCGACGCGAGCTTATCCGCACTGCAAAAGAATGATGGTGCATAAATGCTTGTGGAGCATAAAACCGGAAAGATAATTCGGGACATTCTGTAAGGAGTTGACAGATGAGGAGTTAAAGTGTTATCAGTATTTCAGAATGTCTAAGTACCAATTCAGCATATTGCTCAAGAAGATAACCTGACGGGTGAGGTGTTCACATTGTAAGAAAGGCATAGGCACGGACACGTTCGGACTGTCACCGTCCCGTCAAATATTCCTCCAGAGAAACCGTGACGGAACGGAACGATGACGCGACGGAGACGTGACGGATGACGCGACAGAGACGTGGCGGATGGCGCAAACGAGAACCGGACAGTATGTCCCCAAATGCAAAGTAGGACAAAATGTCCCCACGCAACGGAATAAATATTAATTATTCCCTCTTATATGTTGATATACTGTTGAAATTCAGTCAGATGATAAATTATAACGCCTTTAACAGTTTTCCGTATTTATTTTGTTCTGAAAAGGTAAATCAGTAACATTATCCTCCATATAGACGTTTCTCAATATAACGTGTTATTAACAAACATCCCGACTAGGATGACATTTGACAGGAATACTTGAATCACTCATGTACAACGTAATCAGTTCTTCCGACTTTCATAAAAATGTTAAATATAAAATTTTGCGTTGACCTGATTAATAGTTTTTGAGTTAAGAGCACCTACAAAAAAGTTATCACATACAGACATCATCGATAAAATGGTCAAAACGTGTTCAGGGGACCTCAAAACGTGTATTTCCGTTGAAATCTCGAAGTCGATTTTTTTCATGAATACAATACTTTCCCCTACATGGAGAAAGTAAAAATCTGATGTGTCCACCACATGACTTTCTCCATAACTGTAATATTTCTAAAAATTCCAAATAGGTTAAATGATAATGAATATTTTAAGGAACTGCGAGAAACATTTAGACTTTACAAAGAACAAAAATAGACTAATACCATAGCCTTCTGATATTGGATATAGCCACAGAGCTCCAACAATTAATAAAAGAAAAAGGAGCGCTACTGAGACTTAACTAAGCGTGAATTGTTAACAATAGCCGTCGGTAGGTGGCGTGGTGGTGGCAGCTAAAAATATAAGATATCACTTAAATAATGCATTATGGGGAAAATGTTTCAAACCAAGGTTGTAGAAAATTAAATTTCCTACAACTTTTATTCCAATGCATTTTTACATACATCAAATAATAAAGCAAATGTTTCAAAATAACGGATGTAACAAGAGTAAACACCCACTTTCGGTTGACCGATTTTTATCAAAAACTAATCAGTTCTTGTGACTTTTATAAAAATGTTAAATATCGATTTAAAGTATAATTGAGTCCACCGAAGTATTTACAAATTGCAATGCAGTTCGCCGAGGAATTCGCATCAACCAATGCCGCCCGCCACGTAAGATTATCCACCGCTGCAGTAATGTATACGTTCACTCGAAACTGGTTTTCAAATAGAAATAAGCCACTAATAATTCTAAGTATAATATTATCCTGTATTACAAAAACCTTTCATAATTGAATGTTCGATGATTTTAAGATAAGTGTAGTTACGTAAATAGTCCAAAAAGTTAAAAAATTAAAAAAGATAGTGGGAGGAAGGAGGAGCATCTGCCTCAGTCTGAGTATTGTTTTCAATATTTCATTTCTCCATTTCATTATATGGTATATAAATATATAATTTTTGATCAAGTGTTCGTAGCTCCGAATTACACTTTTCGAAATGTAGAATTTTCTCTGTTTGGTAAATTATTAAAGAGAATCCATGTTAACCGGAGGATATCCACTTTCCTGTTAAATAATCGATAGCTTTAAGCCATTTGGGCATATCGTCTTCGATTCGAGACCTCAAACGCTAATGCAATTATATCAATAATGTTAAGTTTCGTCCTTATATTTTAAAAAGACATTAGTCATGATAACTTAAGAGTGTCTGTGTAATAAAATCAAAATTAAAACGCATTTATTTATTGAAAAACATACAAGTGAACTAAAGCTAACACCCCGACATTACCCCATTCTCGTTCGTATTGAGACATAAAATCCCTCAAATAATAATATCGAGGAATAACTTCAGACAGCTGATTGCGGAATTTCTTTAAGGCTTTGAAAGAGAAAAAAATAAACCGGAAGTAATAAGTCTCCCGAAATCCTTGCAATGTGGCGTGCATAACATCCTGGGATCTCAGTCGTGATGATTCCATATGATTTCACTCACGGAGTACCTTGTTTTGGCTCGGCTGAAAAAGCCAGGAATAGATTTTTATTAGCATTCTTTCCGAAATGGAGGCCGGGAACGCACACATGCATGCGCCAGACTATACGGATCGTAAAAAGCGAGAAGCACTCCAAGAAGAAGAACTCTATTTGATAATATTTCTCACTTTTACGATTGTAATTAGATCGAAATAGCTTTCTTCGAGGAAAAATCGCCGTGAAAAATGAATTTTCGACATTTTTTATCTATAGAGGATCTGGTATCCGAAGTGTGATGGCTGGCGTGCCAGATATTAACTTTGGCGTGCTTGAGAGAAGAATATAGGCTGGTGATGAGGTGGTTCCTGCGTTAAATAATACGCACTAAATAAAATTACGGGGAAAATTTATCACGATGAAATAATACTCTGCTACGGTTGTTTGGAAATTTAAAAGATCTTTCGGTAATTTCTATTACTCAAAATTGCTCACCTTGCAGGTGAAGTGGGTGGTGTAAAATTTCTGGTCCTAAAGTAGAGAGCTTGAATCTTGCTGTGGGCAGAAATTATTGTGCTCGTCAATGTTTTCATTGATGAGGTTATTGCATTACGATAAGAGTTCTGTTTATGAGATATTGAGGAATAAACGAACGACTTTAAATGATCAAATTTAGTTTACGAAAACCGCTCAAATCAGTAGCAAAATAGAGTACTTAATTATTGTTCGAATGATAACAGCTTGTTTTCTGTGAACATCATCAAATCAAAAAGGAAAATAAATGATGAGTTAACGGTATAGTTTCAGGGAATGAAGAATGAATGCGCTCAGCGAGAGGAAGAACAATTCGTGCGCAATTTGCAGTAATTCAAACATTGTACTCCAGTCGCCATCTTAAGTCGGACGACCTCAGCATTCGCCGATCGATTGAAAGATTTTCGTAAACACTGTGTTGTTAAAAATGATAAGAGAAATTTTCCTGGTAAGGTTTTTATTCTTGTATTGGAAATTAAGACAACTTTTAAACTTGATCTTGTTTCGTTGCTCGAGAAGAAAGAAAAGTTCTACGAAACAAAAAATCAAAATTTTAATATTTATTATTTTTGCATGTCAGTTAACGCGCGTATTTCAGGCAGGCAAGTGTAGCGTGGACCACAGTGGAAGAAGGAAAAAGTTGGCGAGTCAAAAGGAGTGAGAGCGGCTCTAAATTTAAGAGCGAACATAACCGTCACTCCAAAGGACACGAATTCCAAAGCAACACTAAAAATATTTACAAGTATGCGTCTATGAGCTACTTATACTCAAAGATGTGTAGAAACTGTCCGAATTGAAGAAAGCAGTAAAATAAACCATAAATTCGTAATTATTCAGAGAGAAGATAAACTACCAGCGATTGAAAAATTTCTTGGGAAAGACTTCTTCCCCCTTCTGCTCCATATTTAGCTTTTCTGACGAACAGAAAGGGCTATTATCCGGAGAGACGATAATGGACATTGAGCTCGTGTTTCAGATATAAAAGACATTCGTTCGTCGTATTCTTCAGAATTCGCTCCTTAGCGTCTTCCTCCATTGCAGATGGAGCTGGGTTTGAAGCTATTGGAATAGGAATATTGGAATTCAGGAGCAGTATAATATTAACCCTCAGCTCTCGGAATATATTCTTTCTACTGGTAGTCTACTCGAATTTAATTTTTAAATACTCCTAATTTTTAATCACCCATTTTATGGTAAATAATATCCATTTCATTTTAAATAAACTTTCACCAATCGTATATATCGCTAACGCATATGTTGAGAGAAAAAATACAATCCTGAGTTGGCAAGAGAAATATATTTATAAACCCTTCTCGCCCCCCCCCTCCCCCCACTCCCTTCCTCCTTTGTGTCAAGTCACACTCTACACACGAGTGCGAAAGGTTAAAAAGGCTGAATGAGTCGAGAAGAAATAAATCTTAACCGGGAAGATAAAAAGAGGAACACTTCTTAAAAATTCTACACAGCCTTAAATAAGCTTCAACTTCGTTTAACTACAAGTCAATTCTACTATAAATTTTACATACTTCGGTTATATTTTCTCCGTTTGAAGTAACACTCGGTTAAGAATAACTCATACTCAAAATCAGATGAGTGACTTATGGATCAAAATAACATTTGATAACACAGGACAAAAATCAATAACTGGAGCTATGGGAGAGAGAAAAAGGGGCACAGGAAAGACAACGATGAAGAAAAAATGGAGGCAATGTAATGGAATAAGATTGTTGAGATTCACAGCCTATCGCGTAACTTTGTGGAATTGATCTATGATGAACATAGCTGTTGTTTTCCGTGTTCCGCCATTATTAAGGTAATCTAAAGGGATGATTAGCCATTGGACAACAGATATTGCGATGGCCAAAATAATACTCGAATTCTATGGAAAATATAACAACTGGAACTCCTAAGGAAATTTGGATGGATACCTTCAAAATTTATGGCTTCTTTCGTAATATACATACTTGAATTCCTAAAACATTAGTAATATATTATTTGCATTCGTGTGATAAATTCATTAGCAAGATTAGAAAAGGGAATTTAGAATAATGAATCAACAATAAATGAAACATATTATTAAAATAAAAATATTCTGATTTTCAGTTTTCTGCAGTTCGAAATGTCGTATCGCTTCGCCTTTTAGCGCCTGGCAAAATTTGCCTCGTCTCGCAGGACAGAACAGCAGAGAGACTGATATAGACAAAGCGATAGACTTTTTTAAGAAAACGTGCTAAAATGAAATAATAAAAAATAATTCGATTCTTTCCAGAAAACAATTCCGCAGAAGATGGAAGAAGTTCGCTAAGGCATATATTGAACTATCTTTTATGATACGATGAATTCAAACACTGCCGTAAAGGAAACCCACCAATTTGAGTTCGATGCATCACTCACTGTTGGGCTAAGCATAAAATGAATACGTCTGTAACATTAAGGAGACCATAAATAACAACTTACAGCAATAATAGGTTATCGATGGCCTTTTAATATAAGGAAGGACGTTTTCCGATGCACATAAATTGTGCAGTGAGCTCAGAAACGTTGCGAATAGGTATGTGTAAGCGCTATCATTTTAGCGTGTCAATCAGTCTCTCCTTAGAGGAATAAACCAGGGCATAAACGCCACTTTTATTCCCACGAGGAAGCGATAATACGCACAAAACTAGAAAGCGAAGGTTAAATTCCCACATTTAATAATAGCGATAAAGTGTGGATCATAGCAGGCGTATATCACCCCCGAGGAGGAAATTTACGCGCCTCCGTCCACGGGCGATGAAAAGCACTCCCACCCTCTCCTCCATCTCCTTCGCCCACCGACCTATTAATTCACGGGGCTGACGCGATTACGGATAGCGCTTTTATCCCAATGTCCTCAGAATCAGACTGCTATCGCATCCGTCTTACCTCAAAGGGAGGAGCCATTCTCCGAATGTACGTCGGTGTGTGTGTTCTCGCCCTTTCCTCCTCCCCGTCCCTTCTCCCCTTTCCTCCTCTTTCTTCCTCCCCTTTCTTCCTCCTCTTTCCTCCTCCTCTTTCCTCCTCCCCTTTCCTCTTTCCCTTTCCTCCTCCCCGTCCCTTCTCCCCTTTCCTCCCCTTTCTTCCTCCTCTTTCTTCCTCCTCTTTCCTCTTCCCCTTTCCTCCTCCCCTTTCCTCTTTCCCTTTCCTCCTCCTCTTTCCTCCTCCCCTTTCCTCTTTCCTCCTCCTCTTTCTTCCTCCCCTTTCCTCTTTCCTCCTTCCCTTTCCTCCTCCTCTTTCTTCCTCCTCTTTCTTCCTCCCCTTTCCTCCTCTTTCCTCTTCCTCTTTCTTCCTCCCCTTTCCTCTTTCCTCCTTCCCTTTCCTCCTCCTCTTTCTTTCTCCTCTTTCTTCCTCCTCTTTCCTCCTCCTCTTTCTTCCTCCCCTTTCCTCCTCTTTCCTCCTCCCCTTTCCACCTTCCCTTTCCTCCTCCTCTTTCTTCCTCCTCATTCCTCCCCTTTCCTCCTATTTCCTCCTCCCCTTTCCTCCTCTTTCCTCCCCTTTCCTGCTACCCCTTCTACGACCACTCCTCTTTTAGAACACTCCTTCCTCCCTGATTTATTTCATCCATAAACGAGACTTTTATCCCGGCTCACCTCTCGGCGCCCATGTTGAGTCCATTCGTTTTTCTCTTTCCCAACCTCTGACAAGAGAACACGCGTGGAATTCACGCGACTGCTTCGAAGTGCTACGAACGAATTTCGTAATAACTTCATATATTCGAAGAATAACACGGTAACCAATACGATGTAGAACCGAAAGGCGCTAGCCGTAATTAATGACTCTCGTCCAAGTGGTGTTCGGGAAAATAGATCTGGAAAGAATAAAAAAATTAAGAGACAAAGAGACTCAAACGTTTGTTTGCCTGATGAAGGTGCGACGCAACAAAACCAGGGTCGCAGTGTAATTTTCTGTCCTGTGTAATTGAACTACGATGCCTAAGAAAGTTTTATTTCTTTCTCCTTTATAATGAAATTAATGAGTTAAAAATCTATCATTAATGATTAAGTATATGGTGAAAATAAATATGCTCAATCTGAAGTGGATCATTTAATCCTTATTTGCATTATTAGACATTTTTCTTTCCGGAACGACATTTTCGACCACTCTCTTTTCGAACATTATATCAATTAAATTGCAATCAAGATTGCAAGATTTAATTTATATAATATAATTTCCGTTTTTTATGACATCGTATATTTTTCTATAGGAACAAAATTCTCGCAAGACTTTTCAAATATTTTAAATTGTGGCCTCAAAGCGTGATTTCATTTTAAAATCCAGTAAATTCAATAACTTAAGTTTCTGAAGCTTGGTTCATGAGCATAGTGTAAATTTTGGTAAGCGTTGAAACTGCAACATCAACTTACTCGAAAAACCAAATACGCCCAATAAACTAATTATTATTTAGGAAATTATGGCTCAACCCAAAATACGATAGTTATAGCTGTTTTCAGTTCATTTCATGTAATCTAAATAATGGAAAAGAAAAAATTATGACAACACATTAATCCAGAGAATTTAATAAAAATTAAGCCGCTTCTAAGCTTAATAGTAAGAGATGATTTGTAGATCAAAATTACCTCTCCCTCGCCTCTGACTCAAACATAAGAGAAATTTCCTTTCGCGTTATCTACATATTTTTTTATTTCGTCTTTGTAAGTCCAACTGTTTTGTTTTTACATAATTTTTCGAAAGTTTTTTCTGCGATGGATGAAAATAACTATTTTCTAAGCATTTGAATAATAAATAAATTTATTAACACAGTATACTTCGACCTGAATATAATTTTATGAATTCCCTTGCTGATCACGCCATCTATCTGCTTGTTTTAATTGCTATTGCTGTTTATAATGGTAATTATTTATGATGAAATCTGTTTCTTATCTATAATAAGTATAATAGTTCATCGACATCTCATCGCACGACGCTCATCCATTCCACCAATCACAGTTACGCTCCGTGAACATTCAAAATTATACGACATTTACTTGAAAATTAGTAGATAAACAATTATTCATTAACCTGGATAAAATTTGCGTTTTTAAAAACTATTAATTCAGTAATATTTTGTTTTATTTAGTTATGAAGATTTCTCCCATTATCGTCATTGACGAACTGAGGAGAATTTGGAATTTGATCAACTATTGTATACGCTTTCCTATTTTTTACTAGATAATTATCCGACTTTGCCCCGGGTTTACAGTTTTGAATTTTTCATACACATATCACTCGCTAATATTTTAATTCAAACACAAGTACTCTCAAGGTAAGTGACCAATATTCCCCTTTAACTGCGCAATAGTCATTTAATTAAATTATCGTAATGTAACGATAATTAATTCAGCGTTTTTTATGATTCTAAATCGATTTTCAGGTCTGACTCGGGGGCACAACTAGAATACTTATTTTAAGATTTTAAAATGCAAACCTAAACTCCATTCTTATTAGTTTCAGTCAAATTGAAAAATAAAACGCGTCCAGTATCTGCTACTTTTTACAAGTGATCTGCCTAAATACTTGGTAAGAGCTTAGAGATTTTCAGATTTATATAATAGATCAAAATCTCATCTTGCTCTTAAATTTAAAAAAGTAATATCGGTAAGAGTCTATACGTGCGACCTGTACCGCGCACTGCGACAGACTAATTAATAGGACTGCCGAGTGGAGTGCATGTAAGGCACATTTTATTTAGCTATACAAGTTTCGAAGCAATTATTTATGATTTAGATCAGGGATGAGCTAACTACGGCCCGCGGGCCATATGTGGCCCGCGAGGGCATTTATGTCGCCCGCAATGCCATTATGAAAGCAAGCCTTGAAATTTGATAAGAATAATTTCATTCCTGTTGGTTAAAATTATGGTTGGAAAACATTTTACAGTGGTGTTATGAGCATAACATATTATTTAGTATTGATTTTCACTAACAGGATCCCTCGCATTATCTCAAATAACTTCCGATGTGAACCCTAACGTGACCCGCCGAAGCATTTTCACCTGTTAATACAGCCAGCTACGTTAAAAGCTTGCCTATCCCTGGTCCCTATTTACTTTCACTAATTAAGTTTGTGTAATAAGTTATGATATATAATACTATACTATACTAATTATATTATTATACCTCAATTATTTGTTTTTTTTTAATCAAAACCAAACAAAATCAAGCGGCAAACCTACAGAGAATAAGCAATACAGACACGAGCGTAACAAGGTAATATGAACTTTAACATAATGCCTGAAATAACGTCGATGTTTCAAAATATCGATCAATTTAAGCACTCTCAATTTAAAGCTGTTTGCGGACATATTCTCGCTAAATAACTCAAAATAATTACAGCTGACACATTACTCATCTGTCAAACGCTAAATAGGGCGCATCCCTGATGTTAAATTATCAAGGACAGCGTTGCTTTTTCGAAGACCCCTGCCATTTGTTTGTTAATTTAAGAGTCACAGCCATTCGGAACTAAAAATTATCTATGCAAAAATTCGGCCAATTTTGAGAATGAAGTCTATTAATTATTGAAGACATCTGAGATTCGCACAGATGCCGGAAGGGTGCGGGACATTCAAGGACATAATAAAAGCTTTTAAAAATCCAGTTTAACCATTTTCGTAATTTTCTCGTATTAAAATTACTTCCACAAAGCCTTTTTAAATGGAAAAAACTTTTTATAGGAAATGTCTATGCAATATAATAAGTAAGAGAAAGAATGCGCAGCAAAAATTAAATGATTTTGATACTTTTTATAGACAGCACAAGCCAATTAACATCTCATCGAAATATACATTAATGAAATACTGAAAGGCAGGAGTTTGAAAGAATACGAACAGGTGTTTGAGCGGCGACCTTCATTTCCCGCTCAGAAGCGTGAAGAGGGGCATTTCCTCAGGCGTGCCGACCCACAAGACAGTAGAACATCTCGTTTCAGTAACCCACAGGAACGCATAAGAATTCAATTGAAATTTACTACATTATTCATGCTAGTTAAATCACCATACAGTAAACATTTTCCTACCAGTCCCTTTCATACGCGGTCTCGAGTTCAACATGTCCGACATGCGCTCCTCTCGGATTTCGATTTACGCCTAAACATTGGCAACTTTGTAGGGATGCCATCTTTCAATTTTCTCGATACAGAGAATGAGATTCACATTTTCAGATCGACTTATATAATTTTAATTTTTAAGGTAAAGATGAAAAGGGTAATCTAACTCGGAGGACAATGGGAGTATATAAGACTCTAGTACAGTGGTACCTAATCTACAGCCTTCGGGCCGAAAGTGAAGGGTTTTTGTGTGGCCCGCGAAGGTAGGATGAAAAAACAATCTGAAAATTTTAACACATAAATTCACAATTTGTTGAAACTTTTGATAATAAAACTTTTAATAATGAAATGTTAACCATGAAAACGTAATTTAGACTTGATTTTCTCTTACATGGCACCTCAGAATACATAGGTAACTTCCGATTTAATCTCTAATCCGGCCCGCCGAAGAAATGCCAAATTACAATGCAACCCGCCGAAGGATTCGCAACCAACGATAATAATAAAATGATTGGGTACCACTGCTTTAGTATAATAACTACTACTATTTTACCATAATAAATTTTAATTATCCTAAATTCAAATAATAAAAATATATGTATGCATGATAAAATTAGCACGAAAGGTGGTCTGTAAAACAGCAAAGCATGGAATTCCATTGACTATCAAACTGGAAAGCGTATCCGGTTATCTATTAAATATTTTAGAAAGTTTGGAAGTTTGTACTCGACAACTAGGAACAACAGGAAGGTTTTGTCCTGCGAGGGCATTTTATGCGGCCCGAGAAATCCCTCGCGGTCTCTCGAGTAACTTCTTATGCAAATTCTAATGCGGCCCGCCGAAACCCTCATAACTGGTAGTGCGGCCCATCTATGCATATGCTACAGCTAATGCGGCTCGCCCTGTGAAAAGTTTGCCAACCTCTGTTCTAACCACAAAATTTCAATTTTTTTCAGTCGAAAAGATTTTACTCTCATAGCAACCCAATTGTTGCCGATTTAATCCAAAATGTATAAAGAAGGAGGGTATGCTTATTAATTATCTTAGAACACAGAAGATGGCGTGAAATGCAATACTCTTTTGAGTTTCGAGTATTAAAAGACAAAATCAGAATCATAGTTATGATTGATATTTAAATCGTCGTTGTAAACGAAAATTGGACTGTAACATCGATGTGCAAATGGACCGAGTGCTTTTATAGTATCGTCATCATAGGTAGTCTGTCCGTAGACAGGTCCGTGATTATTCATCGTTAAACCTGGTTCTCTAAATCCTCTTTTCCGCTGTCCTCTTCATATCTTGATAAATCTCTTTTCCTTTCAAGCTGTCTATCAGCTGAAACCTTTTCCTACCTCTTTCCCTTTTTCCATCTAGTTTTCCTTCTAACACGTCTTTAATCATACTCTCTCTCCTCAGGTAATGTCCAACTCAGTTTGACTTCCTCTTTCTGATAGTCTGTATAATCATTCGCTTCTCTCCTACTCTTCGTATCACTTCATCATTTTTAAACCTATCTGTCCATTTTATCTTCAGTATTCTCCTCCAAGTTCACATTTCAAAGCTTTCCAAGTATTTGATGTCATTGTTCCTTAGCGTCCATGTTTCTACCCCGTAGAAAGCTATACTCCATACATAGCATTTTATGAAATTAAAACCAGTATCAAGGACACCTTGGATAAAGAGATTGGAAAACAAGAGAAGAAAATCAGAAAACCATGGATCACAAAGTAAATGATGGAGAAAATGGATGAGAGACGAAAATGGAAAAATGTTAACAGTGATGAAGGTAGAGCCAACTGTAGACGTATAAACAATGAGTTGAGAAGGGTAACAGATAACGCTAGAGAAAATTGAATAAAAGAAAAATGTGATGAAATACAACAAATGGAGAATGATGTACGCTATAGCACTGGTATTACAAGATAAGAAGTCTAATGGAATTCGTGGTAAAGGAATTATGAAAACGGATCGGAAGATAGTATCAGAAACAAAGGATGTAGCACAGGTATGGGAAGAATACGTTAAGGAACTATACAGTAAGCAGGCAGGATCGGCAAAAATATAACTGGAAGATGAGGAAAACATTGAAGAAGACAACTTAGGACCGAGTATTATGGAGAGCGAAGTAGAAAAAGCGATAGTGGAAATAAAGAAAGAGAAAGCCACAGGCAGCGACGGAATACCGGCTGTGGTACTTAAAGTCATGGGATCAGGACCAAAAGTGATCACGAAATTAATTAATAAGATTTACGACACGGGAGAGTGGCCTGGGTTCTCGAAATACACAAAAACAAATACAGAAATCGACTAGATGCCGAGCTTAATATGCGAATCCTACTTTCCAGCATTAAACCAAATATAAAAAGAATTTGCCAAAATAAGAAGAAAACTCATTCTTCACATAGAAAATTGCTAACGTAATGTATACAATCTTTCAGTATTATTTTTTGTTGATATTATATCTTGTGGTTCATATCAAATTCTTTGTTCATACAAACGATTTTTGTCTTTAAATATGTGAAAATAAACAAAATGTTGATCACATGACCTATTTTTCTTATTATCTTTACTTATTTGTGGTTTAATTTTCAGCTTATAAAAAAGATAACTGTTTGGGGTTCCGCAACTTCTCCTTCGAGTTGCAAGGGTTCCGTAGCCAAATTAAATTGGGAAACGCTGCCTTATAGAAAAATAAATTGCTTTTAAATCTTCCTGCAGCGACTGATGGTCATCTCGTTTGAGCATCTCCTTATATATGACGGAGTCATCTGCGAAAATTCTAATTTTTCAATCAACTACTGAACAGATATCATTCACATACATTAAGAATTATAGAGGGTCCAATACTCTTCCTTGAGGAACACCTGACGCGACTTGAACGGGGGGCGAGTGCATTACATCGATGATCACTATCTGTTCTCTATTACAGAGGAAGTCTCTCACCCAATTCACAATTTCGGATTCATACCGTATTTTACTAGCTTCTCTACTAATTTCCATTGAGGTGCTTTATCAAACGCTCTCCTGAAGTCAATGAAAATAGCGTCGACCTGAATATTTTTCTCTCCGCATCGCAACAAATTGTTCACGAAAAGGCCGAGTTGCGTTTCACATGAGCTGCCTTTCCGGAATCCGTTCTGGTACCCGCTAAAAGATAAACGACTATCTAAATAACACATAACAAAGCTAAAGATAATATGCCGAAGAATTTTGCACGGTGATGATGTTAACGAAGCCGAAACAATGTAATCGTGGTAGTGACATTTCTCACTTTCGGAGATTTCAAAAGAACGCATTTTTGGCTTTTAAAACTAGTTTTGGAAATTTTTATTGGTGAAACGCATGAATTTAGCTACTTAACGATTTCATCTCTGTTACACACCGAGTCATGAGTTCGCACCAAAGACTTCAAACACAACCAAAGAGCTGGTTTACATTCGCAGTGGTCAAACAGCGGACCCGTACCCTTTGCCAAACAGCTCTACGATGCAGAGTAACGCATCTACGTATCTCCAGGAGTAAGCGGGATAAATTTTTATTCTCGGACCCGAATTTTAGTCAAGAGCAGATTTTTCATGTCATATTTAGTAAAAAAACGTCGGTTGGTATTACGGCATTTACGACAGCTCAGTGGCAGTATTCCAAACGCTCGAGGGGAACGATCGCGCTTGGAGCTAGAACGATCGATGGCAATCAACGCAAACATAGAATTGACCGCTGAGTGTTACGTATTAAAATGTTATTTAATATTAAATTTATTTACAGGCACTGCATTATTATTATTATCATCACGGCATGTTTTATTATCGGGAATAATTACGTAATTAGGTAGTTTTCATATCCATATTAGCGTATACAGGAACGCATACATACAATTAAAATGACCACGACCCCAAACAGCGGCGGTTCGTTTAGCGCGACCATTTCCAGCAACGCAATCCTTGCACTAAACGGTGTATTACTGTAATACTGTATACTGTATACCATTCAATTCCTCCAACGAGAAATTTCTGCAATCTACAACACAAATGTCTTCCACCCTTTCTTTCTTCCGTTCCATCCAGCATCTACCGAGATTCTAAGGCCTCTTCGACGCAGATCCGTCGCACCAAGCGTGGAATAACCTACCTGAAACGGTTTTTAGACGACTTTCGTCAAGCCAGCCATTCTCCCCCTTTCCTCGAGACGCAGCCGAACCGCTTTCAAATATAGACGCGGGGGTGGAAAGGAGAATCGGGAGGCGGGGGAAGGAGGGGTCGAAAGATTCCAAAAACACTCGGAGAGCACACATTCGGCTGGCTTTGTGAGGGATGGTGGCACCGCGGGTCATTCCTCCTCCCTCCTTCCGCCGCGAGGCGAGATACAGAATTCCCATGTGCGAAACAGCTTTTGTTGGCGGGGAGGGGAAATATGGAAAGGGGTGCCGAAGGGACGCGCCGGGGAAGGGGGAACCGGGAATGGGGGATGGGCAAGGGAAGGGTCACAGGGAGGAAAGATTCGAGCCCGGGTGTCGTTGGTGGAGTGCCAGATCGAATGCGGGGTTCGTTGATGGATTCGGCAGGGGAGAGCGTCGCCGAGGTCTGTTGAGACAGGGCACCTCCCTCGGCGGACAGTCGCGCTTTGAGGAGTGGGGAGAGGAAGGGGAAAGGGATGAGCAGAAAGAGGCCGACGTGGGCGATGAAGTGGACAAAGGATGACAGGAAAAAATGAGGTTATGGAGACGCAAGGCAAGGAGTCCTTTGCCTCGTCTATTTAGGACGACGGACCAGAGATACCGAGTGACGAGAAACGTTCCGAAGACATCCTTGGGATTTGTAAGTTAGACGCGAGGGTAAGCATCCTACGAAGACGGGGGAGAGATGAATATGGAGGATCGGAAAGCTGATAAGAGGCGTCGGGAAAGAAACGACGCAATATTAGAGCAATACACGCTGTTTATTGAGAAAATTAACCTATTTTTAGCCACGCAAATAAGGAAAGAAATAGGTCAAAATGAATAATAACAAAAACTAGAAAAATGAAGAAGATACAATGA
Organism: Tanypteryx hageni; assembly: GCA_028673005.1. Classification (NCBI taxonomy): domain Eukaryota; kingdom Metazoa; phylum Arthropoda; class Insecta; order Odonata; family Petaluridae; genus Tanypteryx; species Tanypteryx hageni. The sequence goes on from CM054115.1 coordinate 95,372,513, forward strand.
GAGGCTAAATGAGAATAGGAGAATAATGTGGAAGAGAAGACGAATAGAAAGTGTCGATTAATTAGTCAGAGGTTGGATTTAGACTCGAATGTAGCGCTGCGTTTTATGGTTGGGAGTAGGGTTGTCAGACAAACAAAATTGTCCAACACTCAAAATTGTAATTGGAATATATAATATAACCATGTTTAAATAAAAACAATCGCAGAGAAATGAGTTGAATTTTTTAAATTAAATATATTTGCTAATGAATTGTTAAAAGTCGCCAGCTTTGTTTTATCATTGCTACATAGGAATACAGCGAGTGAAAGGATATTTAGTTTGATGGGTGTTGCGTGGAGAAAAGACAGAAGTAACTATGTATTGCTATCCAATTTAGAAGCTGAACTTATGATTAAGCAAAACTTTCAAAGGAGTTGTAGGGAATTTCGATTACATCCAGATACAGAAGCTGGTAAGAAAATACTAGAGAAAGCCAAACCAAGCCTAAAATATTTATAATTAATTTAATTTTAAAATCATTTATTTAATGTGCGTTTGAACTTAAATGTTTGTAAAAATATTTATGAGTAAATCTTTTTTCATTTAGTTTTTGATATAATTATGTCTTGAATTTTATTTCTCGAAAGCGAAAGATTCCGGTACGATGTACCGGCGCGCTTTGGTAGGGGCGGTAAGGAGGGAAGTGAGCTGCTCGGAAGAGGGGAGTGTGTTGCGTGAATGAGAGGTTGGAGGGGCGGTATGGAGGGGAGAGCCCTTCGCGAAAGAGGTGAGTGAGATGCGCAAGACAGGTCGCTTATCTGTTGTAATTTCACAGCATATTACATTGTATAGATCGGTCTGTCGCACTCTCCAAGTTTAGATCAAACTCTAAGAAAAAGACCAAAACGTTTAATTGCAACCAACAAACAAGGAACTAAAAAACTGGCACATCAGGCAGCGAGGCAAGAAAATAACAGGAAAAGCGAAGGGGAGAAATAACGGACCCAGAGAATGGCAAATCAAGTCGTAATAAAAAGAGCAAGGTATATATAGATGCCATAATTTAACATCACAGACAATTACAATGACTTTCTCGAATAATAAGTACATAGTATTAATAGCAGTACTCGAATGTAATAAATTTCAAGCGTTTCACTTTCTGTGAATTGAAATTCATGCAACACTCCCGTTGATTTTCAACGGGAATATCTCAAGAAAGTTTAGATACATCTACATATTACCCTGCAAGTCACCTTGACGGTGGATGGCAGGGGGTGCCGCGCACCAAGTTCCTTACTAATTATTATTCACAGTTATCTATTGTGGTCACGTATTGTCCTAGTGAAAAAGGACTCTTTATACCTCTCCGTCCTACTATCTATTTCGCGAATCTTGTCCTCATTATCCCTCCGTCCGATATACGTTGGTTGTCGAATAATATCCTTATAATATAATAGGTGATCTTGAGGACAAAAAATTGTTGCTAATACATTTGAAAAATATTTATAACTTATAAGTGGCTTCGATGATATTCCTTGTTGGCTGCACTTGGAGATCGGCTCCTTAGCCAGATTCTTCATATCAGTACCCATAATATTTTCAATTTACCACCCCTTGCGCTGTTTGTGACGCAGCTAGTGATAATTCATTTTTACCTGTTAAAATGACACGCACTTGGAATTATATGTGCTTATCATGGCCATTCCTTAAACTTCAAGATTATCATTAATCTGAGTGAGCATTAGATTTGGCTGCATATATTCCTCACAAACATGCTCAAAATGAACTGATGTGAATCGTCAACCTTATGTACTAAGAGTGCAAATGTATGGATCAATAAAAATAGATTTGGCAGATACAGAGCTAATTAGGAAGAGTCTGAAATGAGTCTGGGCTACGAGGATTTTTATCAAAATTAAAATCGATTGATTACTTATTGTTTACGCATCCTTAAAATCAGCAGGCTTAAAGGCAATTAGAAAATGATAATATTCGAAAGAAATTCTCAATTTCCACAACGCGTAATTTCCCGACTCACAGCCTATCACAATCTTCAATCTACAATAAAAATCGACTTCCCCATCCTCCTCATACTTTATCTCAAGCGCGTATCGGGGATCCAAAACAAAAAATGACAGAAAATAATATCTGAGGGCATATCTATCAAATGATATTAAAAGTGAGTTAGCCTATTCGATGGGAAAGAAGTAAATATAGCAAGCATAATCGCAACAAGACTATAAATACCTTGGAAGCATCATAACAAGAGATGAAAAATGTACAAATGAGATCAGGACTAGAATAGGAAAAACAAAAGCGGCTTTCAGAAAAAAGAAACACCTACCTATTTACGGGGAATATAAGGGAAGATATCCGCAAGAAGTTCATAAAATGCTATGTATGGAGTACTAGTAGTTGGTGCTTGCATACTGCAAGCATTTCATCTCAACATAAAAAAACATTCATTATTCATCTTTCATCATTACACATATATTTTTAATTCTAAATATTTCACCTCCGCAGCGATTTTCGTTTTTCCCACATGTAAAAATAATATTTTAAAACAATCCCCAAATGTTGCAATTTTAAAAATTTTACACTTTCTCCATTATGGGGTACTAATGCTACACATTTTAGCCAAATTTTTAAGTTGTAGCACTTCTAGAAGTAAAATAATATTTTTCTAATTGTTTAAATTTAAATAATTTTTAACGGCCGCCGCAATTCATATATGGTAAAATTGAAATGTTTATTTGTGCAAATTTACTACTCTGTAAATAATTTGAAAATTTCAGCTTCTTAGCTCATACCGTAGTACCTACACAGTTATGTATTTCTTTAAACTTTAAGAATTTTTAACTGCCAAACAAATTAAAATATCAAAATTTGTATAATCCCTATTTCGTTTTTTAAGGAATTCTACTTATAAAAAAAATTTCAACTCCGTGGCACATTCGGAAATACATAAACCTTGAAAATTTGTTTAAACAATTGCGAATTTTTAGCGGCCGCATTGTTGCACTTTTTCAAGATTTTCGTTTTTTCTAGTCGGTTTAGCACAAAATTCTACCTAAGAAAAAAATTTCGAATCTCCAGCACATCTGGAAGTGCCTAAACATTAGTATCCTCCTGTTATATGTATGTTATATCTTCCTCCTCTGTAAGAGTCGTCGATATATAATGATAGCTTTCTACGGGGTAGAAACATGGACGCTAAGGAAAAATTACATCAAATACTTGGAAAACTTTGAAATATGGGTTTGGAGGAGAATGCTAAAGGTAAAATGGACAGATAGGATGAAAAACGATGAAGTGCTACGAAGAGTAGGAGAAAAGCGAATGATTATATTATTAAAAAGACTATTAGAAGAGGAAGGCAAACTGGGTTGGACATTACCTGAGAGAGAGAGTATGATTAAAGACGTGTTAGAAGGATAACTAGACGGAAAAATGGAAAGAGGTAGGAAAAGGTTTCAGTCGATAGACGATTTGAATGGGAAAGAGAGTTATCAAGATATGAAGCGGACAGCGGAAAATAGGAGTATATGGAGAACCAGGTTTAACCATGAATAATCACGGACCTGTCTACGGACAGACTACCTATGATGATGAATCGTAATAACATCTGAAATTTTATTATTTAAAAATAGGAGGAAACTAGGAAAAATATTTTTCTACCACATAATCCCGTGGTATATTGAAACCAATTCTCCAACCCACGTGCTTCTGAAGTCTTCAGCAAAATAGGCGGTTTCCTATAAGATCACTTCTCAACCTATGTATATGACTCGAAGAAGCGTGAAGAACCTCTCCTAATGGAGTATATACAGCGAGCAACGGAGTTGTTAGAACGCCTGCGAGGAATCAGGACAAACTGAAATGATAGGCGGTTGGGAAAAGTGGTAATATTCTGAGAGGGTCGTAAGGAGTTATTGAGAAAGAAAGAAAGGAAATGGATGAGAGACATAAGGAGTGTTGGAAGAAAAGGGCGGAGGGCAAACGAAGTGTGACTGCCTGAGGGGCTTGGAAGCACAGGTGTTGCCCCGAATCGGGGGCGCGCCCGACGGACCTTCATTCACCTCCCCCTACGCCACCCCACCACTTCGTCGCTTTCCTCCCACGCCCTCCATTACGAACCATCGTATCCTCTTACCATACTAGCTCGAGTATCGTTACACCGCAGTCACACGCGCTGAATAGTCCCCATCCTTTCCCAACGCTCCCCTGATCCCGTTCGCGGTGATTGCACGGTCGACGACGATACTATTTAAGGAGGAGGTGAAGGGGAGAGGCAAAAGAGGAATGGAGGAATATGTCTGGCACGCGACAAACGGCTTTTCAATTGGGTCGCCATCGAGGGTGGAGCGCAATAAGAGGTGGAGTGCAAAGCCGCGTGGGGCGGAGAGAGGGGAAGAAGAGGAGAAAGTGGCCATTGAGAACTTCCTATTGGAAAATTTTCAACGTTTCCCTATTTTATTTATTTCCAGGCGTCATTTTGATTATTTATTTGGGACGCGAAAGCTCAAAGCAAAATGGCTTTTTCAGCCTTAGTTTACAATTAATTAAACAAGTTAGGAAAGTGTACCGTGCATCACAAATAGGCGCGTTTTGTGCGATGGAGTATTTGAGATTAAATTATATAATTTGAACGAACACACACCGTAAAACAACTAAACACAACGAACCGATGATGTCTCTCAGTCAACTAAAAATTTCTTCCCAGCTGAAGTTGGTGCATTAATATACGGATTTGCGTAATTTTAATGACTAAATATTGCAAAACGATACATCAGAAATGATTCCAGGGAAATATTAAAATTACTAGCGCAATTGGCCGTCAAATATGACGGGTATGCATAAATTAAGTATTAAGTTAAAATAAAAAATTAATGAAACCAACTTGTACATACAATAAAAAGAAAACAAATATAAAATTCACATAATTGAGTGTTAGAATGAGTAAAAATATCACATCGCTATTCTTCCCATGCGTATTTTACCGACTCCTTCAAAAACCCCGTGTAGGCATTTACCGCATCCGTCCGTGGCTGCGTTGACACTCACCGTAGACATTGGCATATTCTGAACTGAAATTTAATATTTAAAATCTAGTCTGCATTTCCAGCTCATTCCTTTGGATGGTAATCGCAAAAAAACGGCAAGTATAAATACTCATGGCACAAGGAGCAACATATAAATGGCTGCATGGTGTAACTTGGAATCCAAAAATCTCGGATCAAAAATCGTGAAAATATTTTAAATACGTGAATGAAGAGGGCAGAAATGACACTTTGGACTCCCATTCGGAGGGACACGCGGTCTACTTTAGCTGGGACGCAGCTAATTGCCTTGCAATCAATTTCGGGTCCCGACCGTCAATATATGAAGGACATTTTATGAGAATAATCTCCTTTACGATTGCTCGGAAAGGTCCTCCTGTGAGTGGCAGATGCACATATTCCGAAACGGAAAAATATTGTAACGGCAAAAGGCTATGATAGTAACGCGTGCGATGGAATCCAAACAGTTTCCTTGAAAAATCTTGAACATTTGAGAGAGCAGCGACCAAGAAAAGTAGGAGGAGGCGCTTTGCACTATTGTGTGGAATTAGTGAAGAGTTGCAACATGATTTCGAAGAGCGTCAGTGATACGATATCATTGCGATCATAGCTAATAAATAGGCCGTGAAATCTTCGAGAGAGTGGTGGAAATGGTGGAGGAAATGAAATTTGCGGCGGATGAAGATGTGGATGAAATCCACACGGAGATGTCGACGCCGCGCCGGCGAGTGAGGAACTAACCTTCCTCGTCCACTCCTTCTCCCGAGTCCCCTACTTCAAGCGAAGGTTATGTGCTGTCTTCTCCGGAGGCAAAGAAAAGTAAAGACAAAATGTATTATATGTATCTTTAATTCTCGCAATCAACTGCTTCTTTCCGGAAAAATGTATTAAACTTACGATAATAAATGCACGGGACTTTTGAAGGAGTCGGTTGGGAATAAAATTCGCATGGAAAGAATAGTGGTGTACTGATTAAAAATAATTCTCCTACGTAAAAAAAATCAGCGACGAATAATTATTTCCTGAAGATGTGGATATAAAAACCAGCAAGAAGAAGGACATTTTGCAGGAGAAAAAAATTCGACAAGCGGGAGTCTCGAACGCCAAAAGTACGGTACAAACATTTCAGCAAATGTATTCATTTTTGTACTTTTTGATTAATTATTTCTCTTAAACTAAAAGCCATTGGACGCAAATTCCGAAAAGGTATTCTTATATTGACCTAAACTCTCCGCTGGTAGAAGATGAACCGAATCTGTGAGTTACAGTCCGTAGCTTCTCCTTGTCAGTCCTATGTCAACTATATTTCTTCTCATTTCTTCTTTCAAGTTCTCCAGCTTTCCTGGCTTTCTCATAGTTCTTACGTTCCAAGTCCCTATTCGTAATTTACTTTCGACAAATGTTTTCCTCAAGGCAATCCTCGCCCGGAGATCCAATTGGGGGACTATTTTACCTCCGGATTGTTTTACCTCGAGAGAACTCATATTGTCCAACCATATAATCATTACTAGGGATTGTAATGTGGTAGTTTCCCTCTTGCTTTCCACATCGCAGTACTGTAGCCGTTCAAATCGCCCCGATCACGCCTACAGCTGTATTGGATATAGACCCAGTGAACATCATTTGTTTTCGCCTTTTTACCATGCTGACAGTACTGCTGCCTACTGCCAGGCACCGATGATAGTTTTTTATATAAAATCTCCATTCGCGGGGTTTGAACCCCGGAACTTTGTAATGAGAATCCGACACGTTAACCACTACACCACCAGTGCATTTTAATGTAATGCAATGTAATGTAATTTTAATGTAGAAATACATTGGAATAAATGTAGGAAATTTAATTTTCTACAACATTTGTTTGAAATATTTTCCAATATAATGCATAGTTTAAGAGATATTTTAAAAACTAATTTTTTTGCTGTCACTACCTACCGGCGACTATTGTAAACAATTGACGCTTAGTTACGTCTTAGTAACGCTCCTTTTTATTTTCTTAATTGTTGGAGATTCCTGGCTATATCCAACATCAGAAGGCTATGTGTATTTCTTTTCTTTGTCAATTCTAAATTTTCCTCGCAGTTCCTTAAAATATTCATTATCATTTAACCTATTTGGAATTTTTAGCAATATTACAGGTATGGAGAAAGTCACGTGGTGGCCACATCAGATTTTCGTAATTATAACAGATCTTATTTACTTTAGTTACTAATAAGATTGTTGTTGTTGACAACATTTAGGTGGCTATGCAAGACTTTTTCAAAGTTCAAAGCGAATTACGACTTTCTTTTTTTCTTGAAAATGGCTACTCCCAAGATAAAAATGTATCGAGCAAAAACTATTTCATTTGGCTAGTTTTACAAATTTCATTCGTAATTTTTTTCGATATGACTAATATTTTACGAGATGAGGGAAAGTTCGTTTTTTGTTTCCTATAAAGTGGCACCTTTTGTGAATCATTTATGTAAATTTCTTGTTGTCTTTCCTCATAGTGAATATGCGTACAGACGGATGGAACGAAGCTAATGGGCGCTTACGCTGGAAACGAAACGCGCCTAAAAACTGATAAAAACCCAATTTCCAAAATTATTGAGACGATGGCATAATATATTGCAATATCCGTAAACATTCTATTAACAAGTACAACCTTCGTTTTTAACCCCAGTTACTATCTAACTTAAACGAATTCACGCCTCTCAGGAGCAAGAGAAAATTACACTAAAAGCCCATTGCAATTGAAGAATACGAAAGAGGCGCCTATCTTTCGACTTAGGAGGGTCGCATTTCAAAGCCAATCTCTCGATAATACTACTCTATGTGTTTCGAATTATTTGATAAAATAAATATGTTCCATCTTCGAGGAGTTTGAGGTTTATGTCGACAGCCAACTTCAAGTATGGATACTCTACGTTAAGTCGTACGAATTATGTAAGTTTGTTTATTGCTATTTTAGGAGAGTGAAACATCGACAAATCTAATTTATTTTCTCGTCAGTCGACAGGTCAAACTACCCTATTAATCTACAAGGTATTCCTAGTAAATTCACTTCAAATCAAGGAATAAGAGATGCAAAAGAAAACAAATGAACAGAGAGGACCAATACCTGATTGCACATTAGTCAAATAATTGGTACTCAAGATAATATCTTTGAGTTATGTCACGAACAGTAAAAGAAATTTCCAAAAGAGATTCGAGTAAAGCAAAATTTCAATCGGCTTTCGGTATTTTAGAGAAATTGAAAACCATGAAAATATCACAGTACAACATCCAAAGTAAGGGCAAAGTTGACACATAAAACGCTTTCAGCAACAATTTAGGGAGCGCTAACAGAACCTTCCCAATTAACCCGGAGGCATAAAAAATTAACCCTCATCCCTATTCCCGCCTTCCGCACTTCCATTCCCAGCGAACGACACGCAGCCCCCCCCCCCCCCACTCTCCCTTCGACTTCCTTATCCGTCCCCAACTCCATATAACCTTTCACGCGCCCCCCTCATCCACGGCCGCAACAAAAGTCCCCTTAACCCCACCGCAACGACACCGGAAGCTTTTTCAAATCTACTTCCTCCTCCAAAATCTCATCGAAGGACAAGAGCACTTCGGAGATCCCTCGAGTTAATTCGGTCCTGCGTAAAGGGCAACATCCGACGCGAGAGGATGACAGAGTTTCGGCAGGAGATACTATAATATCCGTAAAGGAGCGAATTTATTTTTTAATATTTTTTTTTTCAAAACTAAACCGATTTCTTTTTTAAAATTTTAAGTGTGACAAACGTCAGCCTAACCATATCCGTTTAACTTTACTATTTAGTAAAACGTAAAAATCAATCAAAATCGTGTCAAAATAAGAAAAAAACTACGAGAAACTATGACAATATCGAGAATAAATCCCCGAGTGACATTCCCAGAAGAATATGTTATATTGAGGTAATAATCAATATCAACGGTATTCCTTTTCCCAAGTCTACCGATAGTACCATTAACAAAGGCCAAAAATATTGGAATGCGTTTCAGAATTGATCCTTTTAAATCGACATACAGAAACGATCGAAGCAGTAACGTAAGCATTGTGATAAATAATGAAATTGGCACCCTGAACAGCCATTTAAACTCGTAAAAAGACGAACTTAAATAGCATGGGAGATTGTTTTCGAAGATTCCGACAGACGAGATTTTCATGTTTATGCAGATGATCTATGGACTTATACATAGTAACGAAGTAACCGTATTTTAAGAACTGAAATTTTATTAGAAAATGCCCTTAACTTTCATTGAAAAATTACATTTCAAACACTAAAAATAAAACTGACAGGCAAGGGGTATTTTTAAAAAAGTACATTTTCCAGACCCACGCCGGCAGAGGTGAGCACATCCCGCCAGAGACGCCGCATTTCCTACACTTCACCTCCAAATATCGACAACTCAACCGCGACCACAGAGCGAGAAATACCGAAAAAGAGAGAAAATTCCCAATTCGGCGGCGGGTATTCCACGCCCCCATTCCCCCCTCCTCCCCCAATCCCAAACCATCTCCACGCCACACCTTCGGCAGCCTCCTCCTCACTCCCTCTCCCAAACGCCTCCTCCTTCGCGCTCCCGCCGCAGATGCACAGACGCCACCCCCAATTTACACGCGCACTTCCTCTCCCCCCCCCCCCCCCGACAACGCCCCTCCCACTCACCCCCTCTTGCACACATGGGCCATCTCCAAAATAGCCGACCGCTGTTACACACACACACGCACCACACGCGGGGAGACGAAGATGAAGTGAGAGGAGCGCGGCGAAGAAGGAGCAGCACATGCCTAAAGATTTTTCCATCCCTCTTATCCCCTCCCCCGGTCGCGCACACACTCACGCGCTAACATTCGCCCCCACGGAAAGAAAAATAAAAATTCAGCCACACCCACGCGGAGAGGCACCATCTGTTCCCTCGATGTTCTTCGACGCCCTGGTCACCTCCCCTCCGCCTCCTGATCTGGCGCCTCTCATCCCACGCGGTGAGACGCGAGCAGAAAAGAGACGGGAGGGGACCAAGTAATCATTTCCTGCGCTTAAACCCGGAACTTGAACTCGGCGCGGGTTTCGCCATAGACGACATCGTATACTGCCGTGGCGGACGAGGGCGGGGCGAAGTTGTTTGTCACCTAAACGTAAGACTTATGGGCTTAAGGCGGTGGAAGTGCCGCGTAGAAATGAATTAAATCCCGAGGCAGGGCAAACGGAAAGGGTAACGTTACTTTAGCGAGTCCACCCACTATTTCGGACGCGCACTTGCCGTGTATCGTCAAAATCAACGTCGCGTTAGGACAAACTTTAAATAGGAGTCGGCGAGGAGAGCTAAGGCACACGTTCTGCTGTTATAAGAAAAGTAACTAACTCGATGATTTTGGTGACCAAGCATCTGTTGAAACTACTTCGAAAGATCGTATGTTAAAACTATTTTGTGAGAATGACTTCTTCGACATCATTTTGTGGCTCAAAGAGAAATACCGCGAAATAGAGAATTTTAACTTCACTGCTATACAAGGAACAAATCAAAATAAGAGCGAGCCACTGCCAATAAAAACCGCATTGTTTTAAAAACATATCGAAATTACAACTAATGTATTCCAGAGGAAGATAAACAGTTTATGTAATTGCTGGACTACTGCGCGCAACTTTTTTTTCAAAATGTCGCTTTAAATATTAGTATGCCTCTTAAGAGTATATTTTAACAAAGAGCTTTCTTTATTAAATTGAGCTAGATGGATGAATGAAACTAAGTTACGACGGATAAGAAATATATAAGGGTATTCTAGCAAAGCGAAGTGTTTTAAAAGTAATCCCTATTATATTCATGCTCATTAGATTTTAAATACTACATACAGTTTAATATGGCCTCATAAAAAATGGGTACGGATCCTTTTCGGGAGCGCGCGATATTCGAATACATACGGCAATCCGAAAAATCGATCATGAAAATGATAAATCAAATATTCCAATGTTTCTTCGATTATCACCGAAATTAACGATACGGCAATTTATGGAGCAAAACGGCTCTAAGTGCGATCATGCTTAAAATTTCGATGGAAACAAAAAGCCGCATCTTCCACGTAGCAGATATGAAATGCACTGCCAGGTGCAACTACAGAAGAACATGATTTAGAGACAGTGATAAAAATCCTCAAAATTTTTGAAGTTTTTCCAGCTCCAGAAGTTGTCTTAAGTTCCAAAAAATAAGAATTTTCCGTCCAACATGTTTCTCAGAGATAAAACGCCTGCGTTGACGGACGCAAGCATTGGCGAACCCTAGCGGATCGGAGAAATTACACCGCCGATTTAAGGTGTCCTTTCCTCACCTCTGAAACGCCAGCAAATATGGCAGCAGAATAAATTGCCCAATTAGGCAATATAGGCAAGCGCTGAAAACACAACATAATTTCATCGAAAATACTACCAAACTACTTAAAACCTGGTACAATTTCATAGTAAATCTTAACTAACTAAACGAAGCTTTAAATAAAAATCTTTAAATAAAAGTGTAGATAAGGAAGATATAAGGTAGCCAGATTTTAAGAACAACGCATAAAATTATGCCGTCTAATACTTTTAAATGAAGGATGAAAATTAAACATGAAAAATAAATAATCTAAGACTACGTTAGATCAACCGAATCAATTACTGCGAAGATCACTACAAAAATATAAATTAATAATAATCGCTTCCTCAATTGAGGTAATACGTGTTTAGAAGGATACAGCAAAATCGAATGATTTTTTCCTAATGGAAATGAAAAATATTCTAGCAACTTCTATATTCTTTCAAAAACTATTGATAAAAATTGTTGAAGCTTATCTATTTTCATAACTATGGCTGCGAGATGCGATCTAGTTTGGACGATTAAATTTAGGTTTCCCTGATCTATAGGCGATAATAATACAAGAGACAAACGGATATTTCTTTTACGGTCGAAACTCTTCAAGGTTTACGGAGCTTTTTTAATCCCAGACAGAGAGGATGTGCAAAGTCAAAATGTATCTCGACGAACATCCAAAATAAGCGAACGGATATTCAATTCCTTCGTGCATTACTTGAACACGTCGATCGATGAACATGGATGGAGGTTTCGAAAAAATCTCATCTGTTCGAGTTAATTAGATTCAATCGAGCTTGAAGTGACGCAAAGTGGAGGCCGGCACGGCAGAAGAAATCCAAACGCATCGAATAAGGGTTTTTTGCTTCAATCAAGCGAACCTTAAAAAAAATCCCGATTCGTGAGGAGAGAAGTTAAGAAGGGAGGGAACGGAGGGAAAACTTTGGCAAGGCCTTATTCGCCGCGGCGGAACCGAGTATTTATTGCGCTCAACCGGGCAATTCACAGTCAGTCTCTTGCGCGCGAGCCAACCGCCCCTCCTCACGCCACATCCTCCCCGTCGACCCGCTCCTCCCGCGGTCCACCACGCTCGCGTCCGGATCCATTTAGAGGAGCAATTACGGCGTGTTCTCCCTCGTTTGGCTTTCTCTCTCTTTTTCCCTTCACTCATCAACCCAAATTTAATTCTGAGCCGACAGAAACTAGCTATGACTTGGGTCATATTTTTATAATGTGGGCGTGTATTTGCGTGTTCCGGAATGCGCATCAATCTATTTCACACCGACATCCGCACCATGCATGTGGTCGGGAGTGCATAACATTTAGGATACGAAATTCTATTAATTCCTGCACTCGTTCGTTTATTTGGTTATACAGTAAAAAAGGCATTCGCTGCCTTTCACTATGAAACAGTTAATATTAACGTCTACAATCAGATGAGTACTTACGTAGTGCAGGAATAGAACCCTCGTAATTTTGATGGGAGGCAGACTTTCTAGTGAAATGTTACATAACTGTGGATTTCTTATGAATTTATATTACGTTTATATTCAGTAGTTGGTTGGTATTGTATATATGAATATCTTTACAAGTTGATCGATATAAACTAGGGTGTCCTTGAACTTCAGGGTACAGCGACTATTTCACAGCCGGACGCGATTCTTAGCAATTAATGCTCACATGACTTAGATATGCTATAAAATTCACATCAACCGCACTATTCATGATATTTAATCCATACCAAAACTATGTAAATGAACATTTTTTACGCGTTTTGCTATGTTATTTCTCTGCGAACTCCATATACATCTTTTAATTCCATTCAACTAATAAGTTGTTCTAATGTGAATGGCATTCTGAGTCGATTTGTAAAATCAACTCCGTAATTTTCTGTTTCTCAATGCTCGTACGTGGGCGAGAAATAAATGAATGTAATACAAATAGTCTCCACGGTATTCACTCAGTCTAGAACCGAATATCAACAATCAACTTTTTGTAAAATAGGAAAGAGAGGCTTGAGAAAAGGGGATCTAAGGAAATTCGTGAATAATATTTTGATCGTATATTTGCCCGAGTATCCTGAAGTTTCAAAGAAGATATTTTCAACGTCCTCATATAGATAGGATAGAGCGGCTAGCAAAGTAAGGAATTCCTTGTTGTATATAATGTATGTTAATATCCACTCAAGTAACAAAGTACCTTACAACGACCTTCCAATTATCAGTAATTGCCTTTACACCGATTTCACCGGATACATGCGGGAAATGCCCAGCTATTTGTAGACATAAACTAAAAATATGCGTAGCTATGACATTATTATTTATATAAAAACTGTATAGGATGCTGCATTTATAACTCAAGTATCTATAAAAGCCTTCTTCTGTCCCTTTGTGGCTCCCTCTGTCACGCTATACAAATGCGAAAAACTCCATAAAGGATCGAGATACATTTTTTAAATTTGGCAGGAATGCTCGATTCACATATTATAAGGTGACGACGAAAAAATCTCGAAAAAAGTCTAGGCTTCGACTCCAATGAAGACATTTAAATTTCCCATAAAATAATACATAAACATCAACTTTTCGATTTGCAGGCTTTTATTCTTTTTGAGAACTAAATTAGAAAGAATTAACCTACGATCTTCGGATCTAAACAATTTTTTAAAAACTATAAAATTTCTTATTCTGTTCATTTCGAAATCTCTCATGTTATACGTTTAATTCACATATTTTGGGGAAATCTCGCCATCGGTTTTTTAATACGCGTCGAATCGATCAACAGATCAGTTTTTAACGCGATAATTTGACGTATTCTTAGTGATTTGCTTTGTTGGCGGTTTCGCAAAATTGTGTACCATTGACTTTGATAATAGCTTCGCGTCGCATCTACATATTCACTAAATTTAATTTTAAAAACTTGACCGTTGAATTTCAACGGGCATCTCCATAGTAATTAACATAAAGCCTGATCAACATTCTTTGATAGCAGAAAACGAAATACGTATGACTGTGTGATGTAAAAACACGCATTAACTCATAGCTCTGCCGTGGGGAGATTCGGCCAAATTGGATATGGTTTCTAACGATTCTTGGTTTTAAAACGATTATTTATTTATTGCTAATCTAAACCTATGTTTAGATAATTTATATAAAAGTAATGGATGAAATCTTAAGCGTGCTGCATTCTTTATAAACATACTATTTATCTTTTCTTCTGCGTTTCCCGGGTTTATTAATTAAAACTGATTCCACCACTAGCAAATTAAGGATCAAACTCAGACCATTTTCCAAAATATAATTATTATTATTATTTCAAGAATATGAATAATGTGAGTGATTAATATGAATTATATTCACACTGTACTGAGTAACATTTCGCTCAATTATCCCAACATTTCATCTCATCCAACTTTGATTTTGACATAATTTTGTAATTCTCCATAATTAATAATTCATGATTATTATCCAAGCGAATGCATACAATGAATTTTTCAAATAATTTATTAGTAAACTCTCGACTTGAATGTGAACAGTAGTTCTAAAACATGCAGTATATAAAAAAAGACTTCTACAATAAGGAATAATTAGCGTGAATAGGAAATCAAAATTGATTATGGCCACGTAAAAAATCAAGGAACCTTGACTCCATTACATCAATCATTATGCATTAATTATTTAGCCTTACAGAAAGTTGACGCATTGCTGCCAACTCTTTTCCAAAAATATCCACGCTAGCTAAAAATAAAACAAAATCTTCCAAACCCTCACTATAAGTGAACAATTTATACCATCTTACGACGTCCCCATTATCTCCCCAGAGTAAGTGCCAGCAGCCGGAGAAACCGCGCCAATGACCAAGAATTCCGTTTGTACTCGCGGCTGCCGCCTCCACCTTCCACTCCACTAAGTACCTCCCACCCTACCGCATAAAACGCACCCTTCCCCCTTCGCAGAGCGGTGCAGGTGTATGAGGCATGCAGCGTGGGGAGGTTGGGTAGAAGAGGAATGGGGTGGGGGCAGAGCCTTCGAGAGCCGTAGCAGACAGGAAAGAAACAAAGGAAAACCCATTTCTAGAGCTCATCCCCCACCCCCACCATTCTTGACTCACGCTTCGCGGACCGGGTCGGCCCGATTCTCTTCTGTTCTCGCACGACAGCTGGGGATCTTCCCTCCGCCTCCCCATTCCTGTCCCCTCCTCCCCCTTTCGACTATCCCTCACCAACTATATGCCCAGACGAGCACGCTACGCACATTCTTCCAGCTTCCATCCAGCGCTCTTCTTGGGCAAGGAACCCTTTTTCGCTCCCGTTTTGAGATTCCTCCGAGTTCCAGAGAGAGCGCTTCCACCAAAAGCGACGACTCATTCCAAATTACAACAACGATTTGTCGCGCTCCCTTCATTACGTGTAAGACATTGGAATGGAGTTTATCTGCTCAGTTTGCGGGGAGGGATTCTGATCCACGCATTGAGTTCTATTTCTAAAAGTAGAATTACATGGTACATACTTGTGGGATGATGGAAGAGATTCTCACGATGCTTTAACCACTCCTCTGGGGTCGAATGTTTGCATAATATTTTTATTCGAAAAGCATTTTGAAATCTCTTTTTTACATATTGGTTATAAATGATGTACGGATAACTACACCAAATATTACTGATTCTTCTGACAAATATCGCCAGATATAATTTTTCAAAGCATTAATATATAAAAAATGTGGCATTCGGTTGAATGTTGGTTTGAAATTACAAAGGTGAAACGAGAACTTGCCAGATAAATCGGAAAATGAGACAGACCAAAAAATTTGCAACCATGTTATTTACGAAAAATAAAAGTTATTAAACTTCAAATTTGGCGATTAGAGCATTTCTAATATTTCCAATATTCCGCAAGTATTCTATTTAAAATGTAATTTTGTGAAGATAACTTCAAACACCTCTTAGAACAATGACCACATTCTGAATCGAAATAAAAAAATGAGAAAATCATGTCGCAAGTTGATTTTAGATATCCTTTACCCGACTTATGTAGCAGGAAACATATTTTATTCAAGCTATGGAGAAAATCTTAAATTCCTTTTTAACTAACAAGTTCCACCTAAAATGTGATCCCAAATTTTAATCCGAAGGAAGAACAAAAATCTCGCATTCCTCGATGCTTTTATGTCTGCGTTCAAAAGTCGGCTCCTAAGACATTTTTGTTCCATTAATCAATCACATTCCTACAACAACTTGCCGAATCCGAAACACGGATAGCTAAACCTTTTATGGACATTAAAAAAATCCCTAAATCTTTAAACAGCTCTCAGCTATCCACAATTCCACCATCCCTAACCACTTCGCAGCGACTCCGTCCCTCCGTGACTGTTGGGAAAGAGAGATGCGCGAGATTATTCGTGACATGGTAGGAATAATGGGGAACAAAGGAAGCAAGTGGCGTGCAAGGCGAAAGAAAGGGGAAAAGAGAAAGAGGAAGATCACGGAGGATGACCCCCTTCACGGATTTCGACCTCTCCGGCAGCGTGGAAGGAGGGAGAAATCTTGGAAGAAAGAATGGAGGGTGGAATGGGGGTCGCGAGGTGGGGAAGGGTTTGTGCTTGGCCAAGTGCGAGGGCGGGCTCCTCCCTCTCCCCCCATTACGTCAAGGAAGGCTCACCCGTTACGCCCCCCAAACATACGCAGGGCGGGACACGCTCCTGCCCACCGCCGCTCGGAGGTGCTGTTAATGTTTTCTCCCACCCACTATTGTTGATACTGCTTAATCTCGATTCGAGCGAATCGTTCCTTCTTTTATATGCACGTTCAATTAAGGCGAGGTTGCAGTTTCACATCCTTAATGTATTTTGTAAGTACTTAACCACCAAAACCATCTCATGTCAATCAATCGTTTTAAATTCAACTTCGCTCAACTCAAATTTATACAACGTTTAATTGACGAAGGGCAAGATCTCACGGTTCAAAAATGTATAATTCAAGGATTAAGAGCGGACCTTTTCTTGTGACTTGAATCCAACTGATGATATAGAGAAATTCATTATCCATAAAAATGTGGATTAAACGGGAACTTTTATGGTTTTTTAAAAAGATGCAAATTCAAATTACATTTAAACAGTTCCAATTTCAATATTCTCTAAATTTGTTCTCTAACGAATAATAACTTGAACATATACAATACGAATATTTATTAATTCGAAGTAAAGGAATTTCTCTGACTAAATTTTCTATTTCCTATTTATTTTGTCGATAACTCGATATTCTATAAACTGAACTCTAGATATAGGAAGAAAATATTGTTTTCCCGTCCGTACATTATATGATAACCGTTTTTGTGGAACGGTTAGGTTAGAACTGTGAATCTAGCTTCGTATGAAAAACAGATGGACTCAGCCAGTCTGTCTCAAAGTAACACATGTTTACTTGCACATTATAATATGTAAGTATCGCGCAAAAAACTAAAAATATGGAAGTTCGTACGCCTTTTGTTGAAGAGAATCCGAGTCGAATCGATGCAGAAATATTTACCTATATAATGAGATAAACGCCGATTTTCAAGTCTCAAATTATGCGAAATTATAATTAGCATAACATATTGCTGCGCTGTTTAGCTGTGTTCGAAGCCTTTCAATCATGGTGCCAGTAAGTTTTTTACTGTCAGGGTTTTGAATTGCGGAAATCGATAAGCGGCAATAACTCAATAGGCACGGAGGAAGGTATGATGTGGTTGCTTTACCGCACAAAGGCGAATATGATGGGTTGCTCTTGTGCACAGAGGCAAACAATACGAGGTAACTCAATCACACACAGTACCATGGGCTTGTTGTTGCTTTCAGAAAGGAATATGGTTTTGAGTGGCGGGCATTACAAAAATAATACATAGGATGATCTTTCAATAACTCCAACATATCTTCTTGAGGACTGGGTGAGCATGTGATCGACAAAGGCTTACATTTGAACAACCACGCAAATTAATGTTGCTTCAGTTTGTCTAATTCTACCCCACCGATGCGACACCAAACCCAGGGATTCAAAGCCATGTCAATGAGTTGCTTTCAAAGCAGGAGAAATTCAGCGTCTTAATAAAATCTGACAATCACGAGAGAAGAGGAGAAAAGGGCGCGGAAAGAAAGCGAGCGCGCCTGGAGGAAAGGGTAGGGGAGCAGGGAAGGTACAACGGACGAACAAGCAACGACGATAAAAAACAGTGGCGCGTGCCGTCTTGAAGGAGAAGAGGGAGAGAAACCCTTTCACCCTCTCCCCCACCTCGCCTCCCCATGCCCCTCTAATACGCTTCCTCTCGAGAGGGTGAAGCATCTGCCTCCGGTAGCCAACCGCGCCGACAGTCACCGCCGTGGTGCCCATAGCAGACGTCCTCCTCTCCGGCCGAAGAGCTTCTTCACGCCGTTCGAGCAGGCGCCCCTTCCCTTCCCCCTCCTTTCGCCGAGAGAGACCACGCGCCCTCCTCAGTCCACCGACCCTCCCCCCCGACCTCACCTGCTCCTCCCCATAACCTCCTCCCTACTTTCTTCCTATCCCTCGCTAACTGCCATTACGCATTCACAGCTGCTTGATAGCGACACCCTTTGATTCACACGGCCGACTACGAAAAAAACCACGCCACGCGCTAAAGGTGCGTGCAGCATGCGAATAAGAAAAAATATACGAACGAAACGGGCTGACGATTTAATTGTTTAAATTATTTGGGCGCTTCTTCTCTGGTCCGGCGGTCTTTCAAGGTGATTTCGATGTAGTTTCAAACAAATGCGCAAGAAAATTCAACGGAAATGCGCTAATCATTTCAAGCGATCTTATGACTAAATTGGGCTGCCGAGTTTACAAAAAATGACAAGGACATTTTGGGTGAATATGATGTCTGCTAGGTCTACCGTGCATTTATGATTCGATTTCAACTAGGAGTACTTAAGTAGGAGCGCAAACAGATGGGCGCCTGGAGTCTCGATGACTCTGTTATATTTTGTTGTCTATCATCATGATAATGTTTATTCTATTTATTTAATGAATTGTACATATGGAAAATAAGTGTAATGACGTATGAGAGCAAAATATTATTACTGAACAAAAATAACAAATTAAATAATTTTTATCGAATATTTAATAGGGTCATATAGACCCCCGAGCGGATTAAAGATAGTAAAATTTACCCAAAATCATAAAGTCGACAATGAATCGGTCATACAGGAATATATCTTACGTGCTTGAAACCAAAAACTAAAAGACGATATTCCAACTTTCTAAATACTCGGTTTTCTAATGTATATGATATACAAAATAACAGACAGGAATAAATTACTGACTGCACACTGCTATTCTTCAACTTCCTCGATTTGAGACTATAGGTCTCCTGCAACTGATGATAATAAAATGTTTACAGTGAATAAAAATGGAGAATTCGAAAAAACATGAAGTTTGGAAAATAAAAAACAGAAATATAAGTTTCTAGCAGAAGCACTAAACAAATAGAGAAGATTTAATTAGTGAGGGAAGGTAATATAAAGAACGAACCCAAGATTAAAATGACTTCAGGAAGAAACCTGTATTAAGAGCGTCACGCAAGGAAAAGGTTTGATGGACCGATTTCAAAAATTACTGTTGAGACGTATAAGCTAAGCTACCACTGAATCTAATTTAATAAAACTACTTAATGCAACTTAAGAATAAAATTTCTTATTGCCGCTTATAAAGGTTTTTAGGTCATTTAACTAGCCAGAAGTGATATATTAAATGCCTAAAAATTACATTGATTTTAGACTGGAGAGAAAACAAAATTTTCATGGAAACCTATGGCAACATTTAAAGAAATTTATGCCTTTGGTGTAAAAATATCGCTTTAAATGTTAAAATCATTTACTAAGGATTAAAGCAGGGGTCGGCAACCTTTTCTGCACGGCGGGCCACATTTGCAGTTGTGAATGCTCCGGAGGGCCGCATTGGGAGTCAAGAAAGCCTCGGCGGGCCGGATGAGCGAATAAATCAGAAGCATTCTAGAGATTCTGTGATTTCATATGAACGAAATCAAGTCTACATAATTTACTAGCGTTAAAACTTCACCCGAAAAGGCTTTGAGACCATAATTTTACTCAAAAAAATATTAAATTGCCCATGAGAAATTTTCCTGATCACTTTTTCATTATAGCTTTGCGGGCCGCATAAAGCGTTCTTGAGGGCCACACGTGGCCCGCGGGCCGTAGGTTGCCGACCCCTGGATTAAAGTAACGTACGTGCGACAAAAAATTACAAGTTTATAAAAGATGAACTTCAAGGACAAATAATGCCTTATCAAATGTTTCATTTTAAATTAATCTGAAGTGAGTAAGATTGTTAACTTATTCAAGAGAAAACAAGCATACAACCATATTTCCCTTGATTAGATCATTCGTTTACGGCAGCGGTTTCCAAACATTACAAAGTCGCTCCCTCCTTCACCTAAGAAAATTATCTTCGCGCCCCCCTCAACACTATGTTCAATTACAGTTCATAAACAATACCTACTGGACATAAAATTACCATTAATAAAACCATCTTAAGGAAAATCATGGACGCAAACGATACGTCCTAGCCAATTGAGGGCTAGAATTTGGCTCCAGCATATTGTAGGTCTCAAGATTAGGATGGTTAAAAGGACAGTAAATATATGATAAATCCTTGGCGCTCCACAGTTTGGAAACCACTGGACTTTGCGGTATAACTTAAGTACATAGACCAAAGGCATTATCGAGCACATACCAGAAGGATAGATAGTTTTGCAAAGTATCGACGGATTAAATTCTGGCCATTTCTATTAGTTTACGCAAGCAGCGGATTTTCCGCAACCCAATGCTGGTCAATAGGTGCTCCGTGGGGCATTAGCAACGTTATTAGTAAAAGACGGGAGACATTAGAGTGATGCATTTCGCGGCGTGCACAAGGCCTTGTCGCGTCATTCCACTATGCTAAGTACGTGCAAAATTCTCTGCGTCCATCGTAAGAAATTTTAGACACTAAAATTTAAAATTTGTGTTTCCTAAAAAGTTTTTATATTTTTTTCCTATTTGAGTTGAACAAGATTGTTCATTTTTCTCCTTCTAAAATGTCGAAACGTAGTTTCAGCTTTATGCGATCATGCATAATATGAAATTTAAACACCTTTGTAACTTGTGAATATAGTTTATTTTAAAAAATACTAGTAGAGAGCCTGCAGTTCTACTGCTGGAAATTTTGAGAAAGGTCAAAAAAATATTATAATAAACGAAGAACGAACAGAAAAGAAGAATCAAACGTCGGGAGAGAGTGGCAAATGAGGAACAAACAGATAAGAACAAAGAAAGAACCGCAAAGACGAAGAAAAACGATAAAAGCGACAACTAACGAAGAGCAAAGAAAAAAGAATAGCCAAACGTCGACATTGTGATAACCGTTTAGTTACAATGTCTTACAGCAACTAAATATATTTTCCACCTCTCCTTGTTTTCTCCCGCTATTTCCCTATCCATATTATTGTATTACCAAACCCTCCATTTGCCCGCTTCCCTTTACTTACCCTTTTTCCACTTTCACAATGCGTCGTCTGCGCGCGCATATAACAATAACCTTCCGCCCCTCCTTTTCGCCGGGTGTAGACAATGTCATCGAAAACAATCGAGTAGCTATGACGGCAAAACATTTCGCTTAAAAAATCTTGATTTTTTTTGTTAAAAGGCACAATTTTGGACGGATTTGTACAGTATTTGAAATTTGACGGTATTAAAATAAAACTTCATTCTTTTCTTCGAACTTGGGTTAAGTCCTGACTTCGTATCTTGATTTTAAATAAATTTATAGTTCAAATAAACAATATGGTACACGCGTTCCCGTGTTATTTAATAGGAGGATATCATATAATTTTTTTATCCATCTTATCGGGGTGGTTGGAATTAACGACCCCATTAGAACACAATGCAGGTCATTCCGAATAAACGGCGAAAGTTTGGTCGAAAGTGAATCATTCGTTCCGTATAAATTCGCCATTTAACTTTTATGGCCGGATACCCAGACATAGTTTTATAGTATGAAGATGATGATTTAAGCCTCAAATATAAAATATTTTATGGCAATTTTCTCAAACAGCGTACCCTATCGAAACACCCAATCAAAAATGCACGATTATAGTCAATACAATAGTGACAATTTTTATTAGGCGTAATTTTAGGCGAAAAATATTTTGTCGTTGTTTGTTTCGTAGCAACATTGCTGCTGCAAGAATTAGAACCGATGGATTATATCTGATCGTAAAAATTAGCATACTATGTCAATGGACCTATGTTGTTACTTTCCACACATATGATTAATGAAGAATGGTTTATGACATCAATCTTTAAATTGAACGAATTTTAATCGAAATGCTTGCGGCCATTTTTGAGTGAGCTGAGTATTGTGAAATTTAAAAAAAAAATTACTCTTCATTGTTCCGCAATATGGTCCATTTTGTATATCTAGGGTGTTATCCAATATAAATACGAGATTTTATCAAATTCTGTTAAACAGTTTATCTCCTAGAGCCGTGCACAGACGACAGACAAACGAAATTACAAAAAAGTCTTACGGCAGGGGCGGATCCAGAAACTTCACAAGGGAGACGACCCTAAATTTTGAAAATCTCTACCCCTATTATAGGTCTGCCGCGATCAAAAGAACATTTTGAGTGTACTGTTGGTGTGGCCTAATCCCTCACTCCACTTGGAACCATCCCCTCTCGCCATTGCTTATCGCACTGGCTATCGCTGTCTCGGTCTTTTTCTGACTACACTGTTGCCAAATATTCGCAAAACTTCGTCTAGGCAGTCATCTGTAAACAGTGAGAACTGACAACCTAATGAGAAGGATGGGCTAGCGGTAGGGTGGGGGTAGTCAAGATGACAGAGGTAATTTCCCCTCCGTGCGCTGCCAAAATCTGCGCATGTTCTTATGAATGCGACAGACTTATAGAATCTTACTTTTCCGTGCCATACTGACCTATGAAGAATCAAGGAATGAATTTAAGAAGGTGATCTCCCCCATTCCTCCTTGCATATTCCACTGACTCAGGAGCACCTAAAACGTGTATAATCATCAAAATCTTGAGGTTGATTTTTTTACGATTATACAAGGTGATCAACCCATTATAGATTTAGATTTTATTTGCTAGAAATGGCAAATTAAAATAAAAAATATGTTGGAAACTACGTTTTGTAAGTGATTTATGTGGTTACGAATTAAAAAAATAGGTTTTGTCATTTAACACTGAAGGTCGACCAGACCGGTTCTTATTTAACACTGCCTGTTTCGCAGAAACGTTTAATACAATGGAATTCCCATTTAACGTTTGCCTGGGGGACAAGTTTTTTATGCCTAATTCGAGTAATACGTTAAATGGAGATAGTCTAAAATTGAAAAATTAAACGGCAGTTTATTAATATCAAATTATTATTAATTGAAACAAATATTAAGGGTAGAGATTAATTTAAAGGTAAGCTTCCTGCCAATTTAGAGGCTTTTTTATATGGAATAAACAAGTATGGAAAGGTGTACTCCATGTCAGAGTACAGTTTCCAAATGCATTCTTTGAGATTGACAACTTTTAGTAAAATTCCCAAATACCAAATTTCATCAAAATACGTGCAGCGGTTCCCAAGTTGAAACGTACATTGTAAGCTGCATGTAGTTCTTCATGCAAAGTGGTTGTAATTATCATCCGATTTTAACCAAAATTGAAAGCCTTCGACAAATTTTAGTAAAACTTCCCAATACCAAACAAATTTCATCAAAATACGTCCAGCGGTTTCCGAGTTGAAAAAGAGACACGTTGTAAAATACATGTAGGTCTTCATGTAAAGTGGTCTCTATTGTATTCCGATTTTAACCAAAACTGGAATCGGTCGACCAATTTTTGTCAAATTTCCCATTAGCAAATTTCATTAAAATACGTCCAGCGGTTCCCGAGTTAAAACATAAATATGTATGTACATTGTGAGCTACATGAGGGTCTTCATTTAAAGTGGTCGTTATTGTAATCTGATATGAACCAAAATTGGAATTGGAAGTTTTAATGAACAAAGGAACATCGAAAATCGTAAAATTACGTAAACACTTTAATTTCCTTTTCTTTAAATTAATCGTAAACCTTACGTTTTACAGGAAACGTTATTTGACAAAAAGGTGTATTTAATTATTTTATTAAACTTTTGTTCGCTCAGATGAGTATTTAACGAGATGCTTGCGAAATACGTTGTAAAATAAATGTAGGCCTTCATGTAAAGTGGTCGTTATTATGGGCCAATTTTAACCAAAATTGGAATCTGTCAACAAATTTTAGCAAAAAATCCGTTCACATAATGACGTCACCTCAACTTTCGTAACAGATGACTTAAGGACTAAAGGTGGATTGACAAAACATGGCACCACAAAATACCATTTCAGTTCATTTAATGTAACAATGCCGGTATGTTTTGCGTCGTTGATGGATAGTGTGTTTTATTGCATTACAAGTCCACTAAATAATGTGGACATCCGCCAGAAAAGGGCCCACTTTGTCGATATGGAGTTATGAGTGCAGCGGTATTCTGTGATAAATTACGAGTAAAATAAAAGAAAAAGCACACTCCTATGTTGAAAAATAAATTTTTTACTGAATATTACAGATGATATTTAAAAACAGTGTTATGAGAACATTGAAGCCAAAATCACGATACTAAAAATAAGTACTACTTGTACCCCACTTATGGATATAATTCCTTGATAAGATTATTTGTGCACTTTTCTAGAAATCAATATTTTCTACCCTTTTCACAAAAATGCTGATATCTCCAAAACTAGAATCGACAAAGTGAGCCCTTCTCTGGCGGACGTACACATATTTTTGCATCGCATAATGTAAATGTACCTTAAATCGAGGCAATGTCCGTCTAGGGACGAGAATTTTGTCCCTTAAATGCGGGCAATTCACAAAATCGAGAAACACTAAATCGGGTAATATAATACATTATTTACATGGAGCTTTGGTCGGGGCCACATAAAAACAACCTTCAATGTGGGAAAGCCTTAAATGGAGAAACCTTAAATCGGGATTCCACTGTAGTTGATTTATCCAGAACAGATTCTGAAAATGATTATCTAACTGAATTCTGGCAGCCTACATAAAAACGAAATGTTAAGTAATGTTCAACGATAAATGTCTGCGCTAGTGCAAAAGACATCCTTTCACTTCCACTGCTCTTAAATGATTGACGCCAATAGGGAAGGGTAATGAGTGAACCGATTATGCGCTGTGGACTGCATTGTATCAAACACTGCACTATTAGTGTTTCATCTTTAAGTTTTTAATACCTTGTGCTCAACTGGGGGGAAAATATCAACTTTGCGAGTTGCATGACTTTCTGATCACCCTATAATACATTCCCTGTATTCCTCATATAAGAGAAAGTAAAATTTGGAGTCGAAGAAATTTTTATTTTGTTTCGAGCTGCAATTGTAGTCTTTTTTTGGTTGATTTCAAGAGTTAAGGCAATAAATTCATTTTTTCCTGTAAATTGGCAGCCCTGATTGAATAATTTGACCTGAGAATGTCAATTTCATTTTCTCCTTCAGTGTAAATCCTAAATTCAGCATTTCATCAAAATCCATTCAGCAGTATTAAATGCATGTGAACAAACTGACACATTGAATATAAAAGGTGCTTTCATGTACTACAAATAAATGTGCATATTAAGGGGAATCCATAGTGGTTTCCCAAATATTTTCATGCATGAATTTAACATTCTGAAGGTAAATATATAACTGAAGAACACTTACCAGTGCATTTGCTTGCTCAGTAAATATTTTACTCCTCCTTAATTTCGACTTCTCGGGTTGCAAAAGAGAGAGTTCAAACTCTTCACCTATATCTTCCTTTCCAGGAGGCTTATAATTAAGCAAAAATTTATTAAATCATAAAAATTCAATTCATCAAATCCAATAAATTTGCCAGTAAGATACAACTGGAATAAAAAATCTGAAGCCAAATTAGATTTTTTATGGCAACTTACATGATCAGAAGAAGATTCAATTAAACTGGTCTTTTTCCTTTTCTTCCTTTTTTTCCTAGCAGTATCTTGTTTCCTAAGGTTATCTTCATTTCTGCTAGCCCCGGTCTGTAAAAACCATTACAAATAAATATTTCTAGAGATAGTCAAACAAAATTCAGATGCATTAATTAATTCTCATAAAATTGAATATTTGAAAATGGAAAAATAATCATGGTTTCATTAAATACAGAAAAAAATACTTCAGTGAAAACCAAATAATATTTTGTTACAATGAAATGTCAGATCTCACAGAGTATTATTCAATTGACTCTAAACAAATCCATGAGACTATGGAAACCACTGTTTCTTTTCAGTGATAATATGTTTTATAGCAATTCTAAAAAAAATCTCATTTAAAAGAAGCTAGACATTCTAAGACAGTGATAACAAAGGACTTGCTATGATAGTTTCCATTTCATAAGAAAATATATCAGGTATGAAGTATTTTAATACAATAAAATCAAGAATAGTAACTTCATAGATATTAAAAACTATTAGGTTACATTAATTTGGACTGTCAAACAAAAACTCCTTCAATATAATACACAGAACTTCCTTTAGCTATAAATATATCATATCTGTCTACATTAAACATTAAATTAACTAATACCATGGACAGAGATGGTCATAAAGGACCAATGTGACATAGGTACCAGTGGTACCACAGAAAGTGTCCCTCTATGTAATTCTACGTTAGACCTTTTAGCATATTTGAATAAGTTTTATTTAACTACAGTTTTTAGAATATATTTTTCTGTAAAAATTATATTATTTCTATTATGCCCATAATATAATATGCGTTATTTTGAAATTATTTTGGAAACATATCTGAAATTTTGTGAGGGCATTAAAACTTTCAACATCCCCGGTTGTAAATAAACCATTAAAACAGTAAAATTATATTCTAAACTTCTTTTATGGTAATAGAGGCAGATATAGGACAAGACAATCTAGGCCTAGGGCCTCACACCTGCATAAAGCAACTTTGCTCCATGGTTCAACATACCTGATTCTAGACTGTGGAATCAAGGATGGGGAAGTTTGTCGCTTTGTGCTGAGGGGAAAAGTTGCTTTACATGGTGAACTGAAAAAAATGTGTTGGTGACTACAGTTGCTTTACGTGGTAAAAGAGTAAAGTGAAGTCCAGTCTCAACGGATAGTGACATTTAAAAAATAATTAATTCTGAGGGCTCCACTAAAAACTTTGAGCTATGATTAGAAACCCACCCACTATATTGTAAATATACAAGGAAACAAATTACTAAGAATTTGATGGCTTGTTTTTCTCCAAAAAAAACCACATTTTTTCAGAATTTGTAAGTTGTGGGCCCTGCAAAACCACCACCACCTAAATCCATGCCTGTTTGGTAACATTTCTCTAAGCAACAAAGAAAAGTCATGCATATTACTCGTGTGCATTGACATGCATTACGAATTAAAGAAGACAATTTAAAACAAAATACCCAACAAATATATGATAAACTTACATTGGTTGCTTTTAGTCTTTTCAAATTCCTCTGGATTAATTCCTCTGCCATCTCTGGCAAAGGAGGTAGTTTACTGTTTCCCCCCCTTCTGGGAATTGGTGAAGGTGACCATGAGACAGATGGCCTATGAGTTGTAGGAGTTGAAACCATTGTATGCATGGTAAATGAGGCACTGTCATCTTCTGACTCTTCATGCTCCCTTTTTGAAATTTCTGCTGCATCAGTTGTGGCAGATACCTTTTAGAAAATTTCATGGAATAATATAGTACATGTTGCTCTCATTTTTTGTAACTAAAAATGAAGTTTCATAAGCTGGTACAGTAAAGTTAAGGATACAATATGTATATAAATATATTTTAAATGAATTTAAGCTAAAAGGAATATTTTATAATCTGATTCTTAATTTCTTACTGAAATCTCTTGCCTCCTGTTATATTCATCTCTTACTTGGTGCTTTTTCTCAAAAGGTACAGGTTTAAGAGAAACACCTTCATAATCAGCATCTCCACTTTCCTTCTCTTCTTGTCCAACTCCTCTTAATGAAAATTCAACACCTTGTTCATGGATTCTTCCTTTCTTTTTTCCAAGCCTTTTTCCTTTCTTTCCCTTTACTTTGTCACTAACTGAAAGGCTGAATGGTTCTTTGCCCTTAGGCAAAGAATAATCTATATTTTCTAAAGACCTCTCCCTACCTCTTGAAGATGGAATTTCAGACTCCTCATCACCAATCTGTAGACAAAATAAATTAACCTTATAATGTATAAAGACCTTTCAACGTGGGAATAAAATTAAAATCTTTGCTTTTCTAAAAAGTAGCCTAACGAATAAAAAGGTACGAATTATCAAATAAAAACCTTACAAAATTACAAAACTTCTGATACAGCAATTGACAAAATTATCATATAAATAAAACAATGTTTAATAAGGTTTTATTTCGTGATTAGTTTATTCTTAAGTTCAGCACTGACATTTTATCAAGGCAGTGGTAAGATATTTTTTTCCTTATATTATTTAAAGAGATGAAAAAACCAACCCATGCAGACTGCTTCTGGAATACTTTAAATCTGTCTTCAACAGTTTTCCAGTGTGACGTTTTGTCTCCATATTGGCTATTATCATCCTCATCAGTTCCTCCAAATATTTTTTTTCGTGAGGCCATTACCTGATATGCCACTTATCTAAGCGAGGTTTACTATATAAAATTATAATTAATTTGATGAGATGAATTGCCAAAAAGATGAAAAAAGGATACTGTTAAATATAACGTGACAAATAATCGTTTTTAAATAATAAACAATTAAAATTTTTATAAATAACATCTTAAAAACCAATGATAAATTTAGTGAGTTAAATCATCGATCCTAATCCTGACATTTTACAACAAAACATAGCACCACTGAATACTTAATAAATGATATAAGAAACACTTTAAAATATAATCATTACTTACATTAATATTCTGATATAATAAAAATAGAGTTCAAAATAAGCAAAACTACGGGAACATTTTCAATATCAAGTAGAAAAAAGGTGACAACGTACACATTCTGGATTGTTTACGAGTGATATTACCTTGCTATCAGCAGTCCATTAGATTTTTAAGAGTCTTTGAAAAGTTTACAGCTTTAATCTTTATGGTATAAATTTTATATCAAGTAAAAGCAATTTTATATCTAAATTCATACATCATTGTCTTCTTTCAATTCAAACCGACATGCAGACGTCAAGCTTGTTTACCATAGAGCACTATGGGAAGACAAAAGATTTACTAAACGCGCCATGCCCGCATTACATTTGAATCATCACTTGTTACAGTAAGTTAATAAGTTTTCATTTGAATGAGCTTATGTACTTTAGTAAATAATTGTAAAATGCACGCTGTTTAATGATGATACCTTTCTTTATCTAATTATTAGGTACACACGAGAGCAGCTACTTCTGATTTCTAAAAGTCCCAACTGATCTTGTTTGCATCTTACACGTACAGCATAGTTGAAGGTAAAAATATCATTAACTTAAATATTCTATTTTAAAAGCCATTACACGGAAGTGGCGAAAGAAGGTATCTTGGTCATAATTATACTTTAAGAGTATAATTTGACTTTTTTAAAAAGTAATTAATTGCTTAGAGGGATGAAATACAACTTAGAAATGTATAGACTAGTACAATGTATAATATAAATGATGAAATTCAAAAACAAATTACTTAAGTTTTATTTACATATAGTCATATATTCGGAAATATATGATAAATTAAAATATATTTTTAACATTTTAAAATTCATTCTGTGAACTATCTTCTTTTGAATGAAAACTTTGTTGTGGTATAATGATGCTTTCATATCGTTAATTCTTATCTATAAATTATTCGTATAAAAAGTCGTTCTAATCAAATTTGCATAATATTTACTTATAGTTACGTATTTTATATCTCAACATGTTGATCATCGTGTAGTAATTAATCTTTTTTCAACATGAAAATACTCCAAAATTTCCAAATTTAACCTTGCAAAAAATTTACATCACTATATAAAGCTTCAGTTGCTAAATTTAATGAATTCGAATGCAATTAATTCATAATTTTTAGAACATACACCCAAGTATGTGTTAATTTTTGCTTCAATAGATCATACTTTACACATTTCATAGAATAGGATTCTTTGTATTTGAGCCTTTTACATTTTATTATAACAATTTAGATTTTTTAAGGATCAAAATAAAATATAAAAAACTTTTTACTAAAAGGTGAAACGAAATAGTATAAGATAATTATATTGTATTGAAGGATTAATTAGTCACTTGAATTCAAATTTAAATAGCGATTTTTTATTTCTCGCCATTCTAAAATTTATTTTTGTTCTTTTAACTCACCAAAAAGTTATTTTCCTCAAAATATTCGTTTTATTATTCACTTATATTATAATTTTATAAAACGAAACAATTGTTTATTTACTTGAATAAATTACTATTTTTTCATACGATTAATTTATCTAGTATGATTGTTTAAAAAACTATTTAAGTAATAATGGCATTTATTTGTAGTAGTAAACAATAATATGTCCATCTATTGCTAATGTTTTCAAGTAACATATTTACTGTTCGTATGGTGGTAAAATTATATGTTCGTCGTATATCAACAAAAGGGGGAATCTAATATATTATAACCGGTGTGTCCCTGCGTGCGTCCCTGCCTGCCTGCGTCTGAAGCCTCGAGTGACGTCACCTTCCAGCATGAACGCAAATAAACCTGGAACGGTCGGCTCGATTTCGACAAATCTTTCTCCTGAATACTCGGCGCGAACTCTTGCAGGTTTTAAGTGGGTAGACGTCTCCTGGAAAGGCATGGCTTCGATACCAGAATAGTTTTCGATTTTGCATTTGATTAACACGTAATCGGTTAGAATACGATTTGTAGACGTGTATTCTTTAACATTTTAAAGTATCTTACGATCAAGACTTTGACTCGAGATTTAAAATTTGGTGTGTATAATCTTCATAAAAATAAATAACCAGAATCCTGCATTATGAAAGAAAGGCACCCAGGCTTGATATTCTGGAACAATTTGAAATTATACAGTGTGTGGCTTCAAAAAACTGAAGTTTTAAATGATATTTTGTATCCTTTTCATTCTTCACTTCTCGACCTCCCACTAACCTAATTATTCCTACCAATTATCTCCATTGTCTTCTCATTATCCAACTTACTGGACATCACTAAGCTGAACCGTTTTCTCCCCCTCCCCTTCCCACGAACATACGTTCACTCCTTTCCTCCAATGGTGTTCGCTCCACAATTCCTTTCTTTATTATCCCCAACTCACCCTCCCCCACTCACCCATTGTACCTATTACTATAAATTGCTGCAGGCTTTGAATTTATTCACCTGACGATGTTGCATTGCAACGAAACCTAGTTCATTTTTAGATCAATTTATGTGGAATTACAACGTCTCTATATTTTACATTCTTATCATTTCTCTATATGGAACCGATGGCATCAAATACGAGGAAATGCCGTCGACTAGACTTTCAAAGAAATTATACAAGGAATCGACGTGCCAATGAAAAGTCAGGGGCAAACTTTTGACCGCGTCGGTTTGCTATTGGAAAATCAAGTTTTCGTGCATGGACAACTCTGCGTGGCCATGTCAAGAGTACGAAGGCAAGACGCAATAAAAATTTTATCAACTAAACAAAATCAAGTAAAAAATATTGTTTGTCGTGAAGTTTTTGAGTAAACTTTTATAAATTGAAATTATATTAATAGTTGTCTGAATTTTTAAATTAATATGCTTAATATGAAGTACAATAAAATTACTTGCGACGCATGGAGTCGCGCGCCGGCTATGGTATCTATAACTAAAAAACTACATAACGTAGATACAAGGGAAATGTGTCATTTTAACCGAATAAAGAGTATAGGATGGTAGGTAGGTTTTTAAACCGATTCATTCGACCAATTTTTTTTTTATATTTACTGTTATCATTTTCCCCATTTAAAAACATGGAGATGAGTGTAGACTATTTTTCATTTACACATTAAAATTAGTAAAACTCATCGTATAAAGGGAGAGAGAATGTGAGAAAGGTGGAGAGAGAATGGGAAGAAGAGAGAATGGGAGAAAGGATGAGAGAATGGGAGAAAGGAAGAGAGAATGGGAGGAAGTAAGAGAGAGGGGCAGAGAGAATGGGAGGAAGGTAGAGAGAGGGAGAGAGAATGGGAGGAAAGAAGAGAGAATGGGAGGAAGGGAGAGTGGGAATGAGATAGGGAGGAAGGGATAGAGGAAGGGAGAGAGAGGGATAAAACAAGGATCAGTGGAAAATATATTTACATATTTGTACTAAGGCATTGTAGCTAAAAGGTTTTTCAGACTCTATCGACGTTGGACTATTCTTTTTTCTCTTTGCTCATCCTTTGTTAGCTGCCTTTATCAATTCTGTTCCTCTTCACGTTTTTATTTCTTGTTCTTATTTGTTTGTTCTTCTTTTTGCCACTCTCTCCCGACCTTTCTTTTCTGTTTTTTTCTTCGTTTTTTATAATATTTTTGACGTTTTTCAAAATTTCCCGCAGTAGAACTGCGGGCTCTCTGCTAGTTTAAATTAACAAAATGTCTATAATTGGATTATTTTTCCTACATGCGGTACATATGCTGTGCCTAGATTTATTTATTTTGAGATTAATGCTGTTGCAGAAAAAAATGTTGTTATGATATACTATATATGTGTGTGCCTAACAGCCTAAACACCAGAATTCACAATAAAACGGAGCGACGTCATTCAATTTGCATTTAATATTGTTTTTGAAAGAAAAATATTCTCTATTTTGGTAAGAGAATATAAGGTCCACGTCAGTTGGCAAGTTCTATGGAGAGAATAAAGTTCGTATGATGGGGTCAGACGAGTTGTTTGTCCAGGGCCCTTATTGGCTCTCGGCGCCCCTGGATAGCGGTGTATATTGGCACACTAAAACGGATGTCGAATTTATGTTGTTTGCTCATCACATACATCAATGGCTATGAGGGAAGAGCTTCTATCATGGGCCCCATAGAGGTTTTAGCATATATTCAATACAAAATTCTATTGTGATGTAATATCAGTTCTCTATATTTTAATATAGTGCATGTCAAAATGTACCGTAATCATTTTAAGAGAGTAAGAAGCTCATTAAAATTTATTGAACACTAGCTGGAGTGCCTGGCGTTGCCCGAGACCAGTTTAAGCCACCGTTAAGTGTATGGAATACTGGAAATATACTTCAATCATCGGTTAAGTTTTATCTATCAGCCCTGCTTCAGTAGCTTAATGTTTTGCTTTTGAAGTTGTTCAAAATGCACTCAAACCCCTTCCCCTGAAGAACTTTTTTCTATTTTTTCTATAATGTAATTTATTTAATACACTTAAAAAACAATGTTCTAATACATTTTTATGATAACAATAATTTTATCAAAGATAGATGAAAAAGGGCATTTATTTCATTAAGCACCCCCAAATTTTCTATCGCCAGATCGCCTTAGTTACTCGCAGGTTAAAATTATATACCTATGCGAAGTTTCGTTACGATATCTTCAATGGTGTGGTTTTGTGTAGCGGAAAAACAAACAATTTCATATTTATAGATATACTATAGATATACAAAATACGACTACTGTTGAATAGCGTACATTAAAAGAGCTTAAATAAGATATTAATGCACAATAGTCGTCTATTAAAATTATTTTAAATCGATTTTCAGGCCTGACTCAGGGGTATAACTAGAATCCTTATTCTACGATTTTAAAATGCAAACTTGAAATAGCCTCCATTCTTTTTAGTTTCAGTCAAATTGAGAAATGGAACGCGTCCAGTATCTAATAGGTACTTTTTACAAGCGATGATATGCCTAAATACTTCGTAAGAATTTAGAGATGTCTAAATCGGACTTGCCATCCGTGACGTATTTGCAATATGCACATTCATAAAATTCTTTAATTCGATGCATTGTGAAAGAAAATAATCCAAGATAGAATGTATTTTCGGTTAACCACCGCTGGTTTTTCATAACTTTATTAGGCCTATTGGGGATACCTAAGATAAATAATTGATTTTTCTAATTTAGTACGTAAGGGCTGATTCTTGAATTAGTTCAGCGATTCATTTGCCTTTTTGCTAATAGTATTTAATCCTTTACTAGGTAAATTTTCGACTTTTCCAAGAAGATACTGCTTCGCGGTAGACATTGAAGATCCAAATGGTTAAGAACTTCTAATCTAAACGTTTGGTAAGTTAAATTTACCTTTACAACGACTAATTTCTTTTTACTTTGATAGATTTACTTACTTCATTATTGAATGCTTTTCCAAACTCAGTGAAAAAGAAAGCTTTTGGTTAACTCAATATCTTGTTTAAAACGTTATTGTGGATTGTATTTTATTTCCATCCTAAAAGTGTTATACATAAATCATTTTCTGATGATTCGTGAGGTCGACTGCAATCAGTGCGTGGCGGAATAGAATTCGAATTTGAATCTAACACTTGACGGTTATTAGTCCTAATCGTTTTCGCGAGTAAATGATTTAATAAAAATTAGAATGTTATCCATGAACATGGAGAAAATTAGAGCTTATTATTAATTATCTTAATTAATTTTTATGCACCATCACATATTTGATCCCTAGAACCTCGTTTGTAAGAGCCGTCAATGTAAAAATGTCCGCTCAAAATTTCAGCTTTCTATCTTTTATACCTTCTGCAATATTTTTAAAAAATGAACGGGCCTCTATCCGACCCTGTAATTTTTTTTAGCTCAAACATAGAGAAATATAAATTACAGCAGAATCTACGTACATTCCAAGTTTCAGCCTTTATCGTTTACGATTTCTTCACAATTTCAATTTTAGCAAGTGCAAAGACGGACGGGCAGACAGCCGGTGAAACTATATGAGCGCATTTAAAAAAACGCGCAAACAATAAGAAAATATGCATATTAATAACGGCTTATTTATAACGTAAGATGCAGCGAGTCATCAAACTTTAAGCTTTTAACAAGAGGAACCACGCAAGAATGGGAATTATAAAAATATTTCGCTATCTTCTCGGAGAATTAATTTTCCATTCGAAAGGATGTTGCTACGTACAATGCGTATACGTATCCCTCGCTCCGTTCGACCGATCGCCAAATAACAAAAGACGATAAAATGAAGCAGCGAACCCCGCGCATGACCTTGACCCGCAACGGAGGAAAGTGCCCTCCCTCGATGACCACCCGCCGGCGATCCCTCAGCGGAACGCGTGGTAAAGACGCGCTCCCTCGCGGCCAGAGATGGTTCGAGCGGTCTCGTTATTCGTTTTGCGGACGCGGTGAGGAGGAGGAAAGGAGGGAGGAGATAGGAAAAGGGGGAGGGAGTGAGGAAGTAGTCGGAGGCGAAGTTGTTCATCGAATGATTTGGTAAGGCCAATGGGAGGAGATAGAGAGAGAGGAGCGATGGGATCTCGTTTGGGCGAGAGGAAGGGGTGAGGGAGGGATGAGGACGTCAGATAGGTGAGTGAAGAGGACTGGGAGAGAGGCGTCCCCTCGTCTGCGCTTTGCCCGTGGGACCGGATGACCGTCGATGGGGGCAGATTGGCTACATCCCGTGTCGGGAGAGAGGCCTCTCCCATGCCCCCTCTTTGCATGTCCCTCGCTATATCTTCCTCCCAACGCCACGCCATTCATTTCTCTAGGCACCGTCCGAGTGGTGCCCCTGCGTGGTGTCGCGTGATAGCGAACGCACGGCTTTCCTCTCGAGATGGACGCGACTCCCTCTTTTTTCTTTTCTGGACTCGAAAGGATTCTTGCGATGGGTTTCTTCCGCGATATGTTACGCATTTCTTCGCTTCGTGGGCGAAGATGAGGAGGAGACATGGAAAACAGAAAGCGCTGGGATATGCTCTGTGGGAGCCTTTAGCAATTCGTTGACGCTTCTATCATTTCCAGGGGTCTCGAAGAAAATTAGCGGAGAATGCTTTATTCGACATTTTTCGATGAATTTATTATGGAAGTTCCTTGAGAATTTATATTGACCGGAATCGTCACTGAATTATTAAAACTATAGATAGAGAAAATTTGATGTCGCCACCACATGACTTTCTCCATACCTTTAATATTTCTAAAAATTCCAAATAGGTTAAATGACAATAAATATTTTAGGGAACTGAGAGAAAAATTTAAAGACTTTACAAAGAACAGAAATAAACTCAAATCGTAGCCTTCTAATATTTGATATAGCCAGGAGGCTCCAACAATTACGAAAATAAAAAGGAGTGTTACTAAGACGTTACTATAGTTATACTACTGCAAACACTTTACGCTTATAAGCGTAAAGTGTTTATGATAGTTGCCGGTAGGTGATGTGGTGGTGGCAGCTAAAAAGTTAGTTTTAAAAATATCTCTTAAACAATGAATTATATGGGGAAATGTTTCGATCAAAGGTTGAAGAAAATTAAATTTCCTACAACTTTTACTCCAGTACCTTTTTTACATTCATCAAATATTAAAGCAAATATTAAGAAAAAAATGGATAAGTGACAAGAGTAAACACCCACTTCTGGTCGACCGATTTTAGCTCAAATCTAGCAACTTCTTCATTTTTGAATAAAAATGCTAAATATGAAATTTTATGCTGATTGGATTAATAGTTTTTTAGTTAGAGCGCTCACAAAATTCCGGTCACAGACACACCCACAGACATCATCGAGAAAATAGTGAAAACATGCTCAGGGGACCTTAAAACATGTATTTCCATTGAAATTTCAAATTCGATTTTTTTCATAAAAACAATACTTGATAGTACTACTTTGTATATGGAGAAAGTAAAAATTATGGCACATCTATAATGAAGGTGTGAGGCGTCGACAGAGTGGTCTTACTTGTTATAAATAAAGGTGAGGAACTGCACTCGGGCAACCGATGAATTGGAAAAATTGATATTGCCCTAGCTTAGTAGTTTCTAAATCCGGTGTGTAAATTGCTTCAACCGGAGTGGACGATTGTTTAAACGCCGCATGTTTTGCAAAATAGCTGAAGAAGGTAGCTTATATGTAGTATTTAATGATCTGCTGTCTTTAAATAGCGGTATATGTATTTGATAATAATAGAACTAAGTGAGAAAAATTAGCTTGTCCTATTAAATACCGTTCTTCCACCAAAATAAAGAAATGCATGCAACTACGATCAATTATACATGCTGCGCCCTCTGTGGAATTGCTAGGAGTTTCAAAATATAGTTTCTTTAGTTTCAGCAATAATGTTATTGGGGAACATGTTCAAGTATTTTAGAGGAATATTTTAATGTAATTTTTCCGTGCAATTTCAACTGTTGACCAAATAGTATACCATAGGAACTGAAATGTTTTTCCTGCACTATCAATCCAGAAACTTGTGAAGAAATACACATATGATGGTGAGTTTTGCAGCTGTTTTAATTATTCATGTAGGAAATTTCTTAATCCTTTCGAAATTTCTGAAATACTTTGAGTGCTTGAATTAAGGCGATTTAGGTATTATTCGGAGATTTTTCTAACTTCCACAAACAAGAAATTTTTTAAATACACAGATTTTTTTATTTTATCTGAACCCAGCTATTAACTTTAGCACATATCTGACTTTTCTACAATTTTGTAGCAGTATAGTATAGTTTATTGTAAACACTCTTTGAGTATTACATTGTCAGAAAAACGTTAGGTTACTGCTAACATACATTACAGACAAACAAAACAAGAACAGTATTCAAAATTTAGTGGCAATTCAGAAATTCCTCAGATGAATAGAAGGAATGTTCAATTAAAAACCTTTAACATGATACTTACTGGGACAGTACTGAAAAATTTTACTGCCCAGTAGTTAGGCCCATTCCTACCTTAATTGTATCCACTGTAGAAGGGTTGGACCAAGATCTACCGGCGTCTTGGGATAAATGCTTAACTTCAGCCTTCAAGGTTGCAATGTCGGCCGCCATTGTTGTCAGCGTAGACGACCGATCAAGTACACAATTTATGCAAGCCCAAAGAAGTGAGAGAAACTCCCTCAGGGCTTTAATTGCAATTTCATTGAAATTTACGCACTTAATATGTTGCGGTGCACAACAAATACCGCAGAAAACCGGGGTCTCGCAACCTTTAGATAGATAATTTCTTGCATCGTGGTTTTCACATCGCTCGTGATGTTTCTGTAAGTGCCTGGATTTTTCTGTTCTGTTATGTTATGTTATGATTATGCCCGTGACTAGAAGGATATGTGTTTTTATAATCTATGGCATTTTTGTTTTTTATATTCAGTTCAATAATTCGCATTCAGTGGCCTTTTTTTTCTGAGGTTGCTAATCATCCAAATACACACAATTGCTAAAACGCCGTTAGCAGTTAAGAAAGATAGCGTGAACTTAAGCGTGAATTTTAATATATGAGACTATAGATAGAGATGACCTATAAGAGGCACCTACGGTCTATAGAACGAATTTTCTTATTCGAGAAGAAAAGACAATAGTCATATAGATTAATAGGTAAAAGAACGTGTAGTAAAAAAATAGACAGCGTTTCAAATAAAGAATACAATGAAGTTCAAAATTAATTTATATATGAGATTTTGCTCTAAAGACAGGCAGCAGTAAGATTCAACTGCGCCGAATTAAAAAGATGGCGGAGTTGAAGCAAACGGAGAAAGGATAGAAAGAAATATCTATCTCTTCGTTTGTTTATGAGTAGCGCCTTAGCTATAATTACAAATGACCTAATGTTACAATCACAAGCTGTTTGATTCTGCTATAGTGTGTTCAGAATTTCGAAGGAGAGCTTAATTTGAAAGGTTTGCTTAGGTCAGTCGCAATAGTTCCATCCCTCTTTAGAACACCAAAATTCGAATCCCGTAGATTTGCATGAGACAATCGCCGACTGATTTCGGACCCCTCGGGAAAGATATGGAGAGGGTGGTGCCAAGCGAAGTGAAATCTCGAAAGCGCTTTAAGCAAAGCATCCGGGCGGGCACACGGGATGTGTGTGAGGGGAAGAGGAAGTACCGGAAGGAGAAAGGCTGGGAGAGGGGGTGCTCTAGGAAGTGTCGCCTTGCCCTATACTGGCTAAGCGTGTGTTATCTCGCGGCAGCAGAGGAAGTGATTCGATTTCACGGAGAGAGAGGGAGATTGGAAAGTTCTCACGGTGTCGTTCTTCCTCTCCTTAACAAGTGAATACGAATGTTTTTAGGTGACAGGAAATTTACTAAGCGCTGAACGCTCCTAATAAGAGTTTATGCGAATAGGAGACTGAACTATGTTGACATTTGCCATGCATTTGTAACCAATTGATGCCACAGTGAGATGTTTTAGAATAAGAGAAGAGAAAGTAGTATTCTGTATGATCCGGAAAAAACGTACATTTTTTGCGCAAATCGTTGTGAAGTTAATAGAATGTTTCGTCTCGAAGACATTTACAAGTGAGCCCCATTTTTTCCTAAAATATGCATTATCTCTAATTATTAAATGACCGAACTTAAGCGTTACTCAAAGATACATTTATAATTTCTTGGGATCGATACTATGATGAAATTCGAAAAAAAAAAACATTTTAAGAAGGGAGTTATCTTAGGGTTCGTCTTCGAAACGCCATGTCGTGTTCCTTTAAGTATGAACTGGTCGAGCAGTTTATATTCGCTTAGTATGTATTTTTCTTTCTTTCAGTTTTTCGTCAGAGAACTTTGGACTCTGCATAATTTTATAATTATGAAGCCAAGTCCAAATCCGACGGACGGTACTCACGTAACCGTTAATGTCACCGTGATAATTGCAAAGAATAGAGGGAAAATGCTTCCAGTAATTTTAAGCCATGACGCGGTATTGTTTTCAAAGCGTTAACCGTTGGAAACAAATCACTTCGCAATATTCGTTCCCACAGCTCCCTTCGAATTCACGTTTTCTCTCTCCGGCAACGCAACCCATTCAACAATTCTTAAACAAAAGGGAGAGGAAACGGAGGAGAGGCAGCGAGCTTTTCTGTAGATAGAAATCTGCCGCCCTCGCCACACACTCCTTCGACATCCCAAAAAAGTTCCCTCCTTCCCCATGCCAGTTTCCCTTTGTGTCGGCGAGGGATGTCCCGCCGGCGTCTCCTTGACAGCCAGACCACGTCCCCCGCGTCCGAGCGCGCGCACACACACACACGCACGACTCCCCTCGATTCGTGCATCATTTGGCGGCTCCGTCACGCCCGAGAGTAGGCGGCTCGGACCCCTTTCACGCATTCCCTCGTATCGCTCACGTTCTCGGAATCACGCGAATTTTAAAAACGCTCGCCCGGCGCCCTTGCCAACAAACGCGTATCCTTCTTTTACTCATTCTTTCTATTGCTGTCGTTTTGTCATTCGTTCCCGCCTTTTTGAACGCCGTCGTCCGTAACTTGCGTGAGAATGGGCGTCGGAATTCTTCGGCGGCTTATAAATCGTGCCATGAGTATTGGAGATGGAAAGTAACCCCTTGTTTTGTGGTAGTTTTTTTCGTGAATCTCACAGGTAACCGCGGAGGCGTTTCGTCCGAAATAGCGGTCCGTGGAAATGAGTACGTTTCGGCCACGTGAATGCACTGAATGCTATCATCCTATGCGAAAATTTGGTATACTTACGATCCGCACCAACGATTTTCAGCGTTGGAAAAGTGAATTTGATTGGCTTGTTTATATTCGAAGGAAATATGCCTTTAGTGGAGGGGAAAGGCTTTGAATTTTAGTCATATCGCCAATGAAATTTGTCCTAGTAAAGTGATGTAAATGCCAGTATATGTTCCAAGTTACATTTTAACGATTCACGTAGCAAAAAAAAATTTAGTTCTATGTTTGATACTTTAATTATATTCATACTTCTCTTTCTGGTTATTTAAGAATCGTTATGAAATTCGTTTGCGATTTGCTCTCAGTCATTAAACCTATTTTATCTGACCATAAAGCCATAAGACAAGCATTAAAATAATATGACTCCAGCATTCTTTGCATATTGAACGATGTAACCAATAAAGTAAACGCATTTCAATCCGGAAGTGTCGTCGATAATGTTTTTTTTAGTCAGTGGTCGATTTCTAGTGTGCGCACGCATCGCAACTGTTAGCCTTCTAACGCTTAGGTGCTCGTGCCAAATGCCATCCATTGAACCAATCAACCTCATCCTTATTCATCAACACGTCATCCCGGGTTTTGCCACTGCGTAACATGAGAATGGCGTGACACCTCGTAGTACTGTGCGCCTCAGGGGGTGAAAAGCCAACTGGTAGAGGATAACATTCCCGGCTATTTAATCCAATGGCAAAATTTTCACTTCGTACCATAGGGAGAAACATGTTTTGGCCTTAATATTTGGATCTATTCTCTCTTGGAAATAAATTAAAAAACACCTATTGAATTTCACGAGGAAACTTTTACACAACCTGCAAAATCACCAAGGAAAAATTCCATCAATGAATATGTGATATAAAGTGTTATAATATAATCCATATAATAACAAATAATTCTGTTCGCTGAAAAGCCCCTACAAATATATAATTATAAATTATAAATATTATATATATATATATATATATATATATATATATATATATATATATATATATATATATATATATATAATGTAAATTATAAAATATTACAAATACATTCGAATGGAATATTAAATTGATCACGCGTATTTGTGCGGCAAAAATAACGCGTGTACGTATTATAATACTAGTAGAAGGTGCTTGCATACTGCAAGCATTTCATTTCACCTTGAAAGGACATTAATTTTTCAGAGAGATATTTCATCATGAGAAATATTTCTTTAATTCTAAAGATTTCTCCTCTGGACGGGTTTTCGTTTTTTCATAATGGAACAATAATGGAGTAAAACAATCACTAATTTTTGCAATTTTAGAAATATTATTCTTTTCCCAAATTGAGTTAATAATGCCACACATTTCTGCCAAATTTTAAATTTATAGTACAATTAGAAGTGAAATAGCATTTATCTAATTGTTTAAATTTAAAAAAATTTTACGGCCAAAATAACAATTTTATAGATAAAATGAAATGTTTAATCTTTTACATAGACTAACCTTTAAATAATTTAAAAATTTCAGCTCCCTAACTTGCGGCATAAGCATCTACCTATTTGTTTAAACTTTAATAATTTTTAACTGCCAAACAAATTAAAATATCAAAATTTGTATAATCCCTATTTCGTTTTTTTACAAATCCTACCTCTAAAAAAATTTCAGCTCCGTGGCACATCCCGGAAATACATAAACCTTGAAATTTTGTTTAAACAATTGCGAATTTTTAGCGGCCGCATTGTTGCACTTTTTCTATATTTTTCGTTTTTTTTAGTCGGTTTTGCACAAAATCCTACCTAAGAAAAAATTTCGAATCTCCAGCTCATCTGGAAGTGCCTAAACATTAGTATCCTCCTCTCTGTAAGAAACGTCTATATATAATGACTAGTAGTTGGTGCTTGCATTCTGCAAGCTAATCATCTCAACAAAAAAACATTCATTTTTCATATTTCATCATTATATTTTTTTAATTCTAAATATTTCACCTCCGGAGCGATTTTGGTTTTTCCCTTATGTAAAAATAATAGACTAAAACAATCCCAAAACGTTGCAATTTTAAGAATTTTAGCGGCCGCATTGTTGCACTTCTTGAAGATTTTCGTTTTTTCTAGTCGGTTTTGCACAAAATCCGACCTAAGAAAAAAATTTTGAATCTCCAGCTCATCTGGAAGTGCCTAAACATTAGTATCCTTCTCCTCCTCATCCTCCTCCTCCTCTGTAAGAAACGTCTATATATAATGATAACGAATCTGAGTCCAACAATAGTTGTTGATGCTATGGCAACACTCTCGTAATGAGTCATAAAAACTGCGAAATCGCCATTATTTACGCGAAATTATAAGAAATACAATCGATAAGCAAAATTCTACGATAAAAATTACAATCTTCATTCCTTTCCTCAGAGATTAGTACAAAACTCGCTCCGATATTATAATTCTAATATATTTTAATGTGCAAGAGAAAATTACCCTGCACGATGGATTTCAGATTTTTCATGTAAATCAAATGGGAATGATAGTTCCTGGAATCGAACCTGGGACTTCAATCTTCGCAACAAAAACTATCATCGGGAGCCCTGCCCATGTAGCAAGAAATTTCCACCAAATGTTATGAAATCGGTCTATTGTTTCAAAAGTGAATGGGGGGCGGACATACACAACGACGAAACTATAATTCTATTTCCGTTTTGAAAAGTAGGCTAAAAATTCCGAACTGCTGAAAACTGACAAATAGATGTTGGAAGGGACATAACGAAGTTAATAACGCACAAAAATATAAAAAATACGCTTATGCTTTCGTTTCGGTGAGTTTAAAATGTACATAAAAGCAAATGGAATTAAACCAATCCATCAAATACATACAATAATGTAATAGATGATATATGAGAACTTCTGTTGGCGTGGAACGGTTTAATAAACCATTGGCCTTTCTCAGCGGTAATTCACCTATTGTTAGAATTCGGTTTAGAATTTTCACTTTCGAATTTTTCGTTTTTAAATAAACATAAGTTTAATTAATACAACTTAATATGGAGAGGATTTATGCATGACTATTCTTATGGATCGCATTTTAGTGAGGCATTTAATATTGGCTCACAAGAAGATGGACATTCTTGAAAAAAGCTTAAGAGTGCACGGGCGTCGTATAGAAAGTCATAAAAATGAAAACAATTTTGGATTAAGTCGTTAAAATAAAAGTATATCAGTAAAACCTGCGAAGAAAGATGATTCGATTTGATGGAAATTTTATTTTCTGAAAAGCAACGGATATCAACAAACATTTGCGACATCGGTCATTAAAAGCAAGTATTGGAAACACTGTTTAAGGCGAGCTGTAATTATCCAAGATGTTGATTAACCACGAAAACAAACAAACTGCTTAAGGCGTGACTCGTTCTCGTAATTAAGCACAGTTGATTTT
Source organism: Tanypteryx hageni (assembly GCA_028673005.1). Lineage (NCBI taxonomy): Eukaryota > Metazoa > Arthropoda > Insecta > Odonata > Petaluridae > Tanypteryx > Tanypteryx hageni. Next base: position 95,416,953 of record CM054115.1, read on the forward strand.
TATCAGTGATGTTTAAGGGATCACCGACTCCATCGAAGTTCCATCATTTTTAAATGGTTTAAATCGAGGTGGTGCCATTTTCTTCCGATTCTTCGAAATTTCACGTAATATCTTTAACTTCACCTCAAGTGAAATCCGAAATGTATTTTCGAGGATTAAACAAATATTCAAATGAGAGTACGAAAACAAGGTACATAAATGGATATGTGTGTGCCACGCCTAAACATTTGCGGATTTGAGCAGTTTCAACATTTTCTTAAGAAGAATTGATGGAGAATTATCAAGAATGAAATTAATCTGTAGTCTGCATAAACATTCACCTTCGCTTCGTCGCCCCGGTGTCATGACGTCACGACTTAATGCGCTAAACTGATTAGAGTATCGACGCCCTTCGAACGCAACTCGATGCCACCCATTCCGATAGGCGTCAAATGATCCGCTCAATGACAATTGCAGCGCTTGTCATTCATTCTGGGTTTTGCAAGAGAGAGAGAAAGGGGAAGGGAAGAAAAGGTGCACCATTCGGTTACATCCGATTGGGGGAGGACTATTGTTGGAGGCCATTGTGCGATTGTCTCCCATTGGCTCATTCATCATTTATTGGTATGCACCTGCGCTTGATAAGGCTGGCTGCGCTACGTACGACCCTCTTCCCAAGAAGTTCAAAAGGGTGGAGGGAGACGCCATCGACGCCTTAAAAAGTGATGGCTGACACCCAAACCCCTTGAGGATTGGTCTGGAAGAGCTAATCGATTGTTGCGTCGTTTAAACGAAAGTTGCCACGTAGTTCTGGCGGTGAGCGCGGGTAATGGCGGCGCCACCGTTGTTCTTCCTTCACATGGCCCGCCAGAGCTAAAATGCTGTCCTTTAATTCCTTTTTTCTAATATAAGTAGGCTGAGGAAAAAAGCGGAAACGAAACAATCAATGTGTTACAAAGAGAATTGAAACAATATAAAATGATTAATATTTAGTAATTTTATGGTAATTTATTTTTAATTAAAATATATACCATCTTAGTCTTGTGCTTTTAATGTTCCAGAAATATATATGCTCATTATTGTGCATCAAGACTTTTTTTAAATATCGAGCCGGAGAATGCTATTCGCTCCTATGACCGATATATCATATTTAACTTAGCTTAACATCATTATATAATAATTCTCAAGTGTCCGTCTGTCTGTCCCGGTATTTTTGGACATTTCCCAATGGAATTAAGAGCTGAAACTTTCACAATCGTTAAATCCCCATGAGGTGGTCTCTAGAAAAATCAAATATTCCGAAAAAAGTCCCGGATTCGACTCCGGGAGACGATTATATTTTCCCATAAGTTTACACGAGATTTTCGATTTTTCAAGGTACAAGGTTTATTTCCTTCATTCATTAAAATATGTAAATATGGACCGAATTTCTCCATTCTTGTTGTTTTATTCGACTGCTAAAACTATAAAATATTTTATTCTTGCAATGTTTAGATGTTACACGGAAGAATTTGTCAGAAACACGCATTTCTTTTCGAAATTTTGTCTTTTTCGTACTCTTTCCAGGTGTTGCCAAGGCAAACCTCATTGTTGCCTCCGATAAATTAGCGCCTATTAAGCCTTCAAATAGACGGAAGAATTGTGTTATTCGCTTCGCACTATGTCAAACTTAATAGATTGCAACGTTAATAATTGAAGAATATTATTATTCAATAAACATACGAAGAGGAAAAATAACGGAGTGGCAAATCAAGTCGTATATTAATTTCAAGCGCTTCATTTTCTGGGAGAATTCAAATGATTATCAGGAATTTATTAATTAATCAAACAATTACATTTAGAAAAGTTTTTACAAACACACCTCAGGATTTATATTTTAATCACACTACAAAGTCCCGTTGATGTTCAACGGGTAATTCCGCTAGTTTTGTTTATAATTGCTCTGGTAAGTTAAACGACATTAACGAACAAAATAACGATCAAATGTATCACATACCTACTTTTAATTTACACTGCGTTACTCCTCGTAGAATAAAAGTTATGAGTTAGAAGACCTACCTATTTTGAAAAGCGTATTACGCTGTAGAGCAAGTAATGTCCCGCAAGTGGCCTTCTAGTTTTTTTGTGATTGCCTTGAGAAGAGAAAATAACATTTGTTCGCCGCTGGAAAGCTTTGTCCAAGAATTCCAAGGACTACGGCGAATAATTAATGGTCTGCTTTTAAAGAATAGAAGATTTATTCATCAAATTATTTGCACCACTTCCTATTTTAGAATTTCTTTGTTCGCGTCTATGCTGTAAGTTTCAGTTAATATATATGTTGAATATTGGCGGGTCATTTGTTTTTCTCTCGTGAAACTTAAGTGGTATGCGCTGAGGCATTTGAAAGCACTGATCATTTAGCTAATGGATTCGTATTTCAGAGCACCAGATAAACAGGAATGAAGCTCAATTAACATAGTTACACATTCATTAAGGGGCACAGTCATTTTGTTTATCAACCTGGGATAAAACGTTATTTATTGATTTTTATTTATAGTTAGAGGAAAATAGTAATTGAAAGGCAATTGAAAATATAAATACTCAGATGGATTTATGATAAATTAAATAATTCGTTAATCCAAAACGACGTCTTTGTTTTTTCGAGTAGTTATAGAAATAGTGAGGACTTGAAACGTATAGCGATTTTTACTGCCTTGTTATGACATATCGGCATACGAATCACGTATTGAGATAGTATTTGTAGTTTAATATACCTATATTAAATGCCTTTGACATTGTCGTCAAAACACTTTAATCCTTTTCAATTATATCAACAGATAATGGCTGGGAAGTGTATATATATGGTTGTTACAGGGTAATTAAAGTCACTCTTTTATAGTTCTAATACAGAGTCTTGCAGCAAATTTTTCTGATTTTTCAAGAGGCAATAATAAATCGACTAAAAATGTTTAATTGAACACCTAACGCGTGCAGGCCCTTGATATAAACTAGTTTATATAATATAAACTAGTGTAAACTAGTTTCATATCATAAATTCTCGCTCAAATCTCACCGTTCGTCATTATCCAGCTATTGACTGCAGCCGAGTAAAAAAAACGAAAATAGTAATGCAGGAGCTTCGCAATTCGCCAAATTGAAATCTGAAAAATAAACTTCACGAAAAATTAAAACATCTTACTCGCCGCCATCTTAATCCCTTTCATCTTGGATTAACCTCCTCTCGCGCATGTCAGCTACATTCGGCCCAAATTAAATCTCGCGCTTGAACGCATAAACCACAATTCCCGAATTCCGTGATATATCGGTTAATTACGGAGTTGGAATCCAAGTTCCCTACCCCGTTCTCTCGAAACCACCGTTGCCCTCCAACCCCTCCCCCTGCCATATTCTCTCGATGTCCTTACGACATGTGCTCATGGCGAGCTAGTTGCGTGCGTTTTTCCCCGCGCCCGAGCGTGCGTGCGTGAGAGAGAGATAGAGAGGAATGGAATGTTCAGCCACGAGCCATGGAAATGAGTAGCAAGGCATCCCAAGTGAAAGATCTCCTTGGCAGAGCCCCATATTAAACATTCCTTCGTGAACACCCATTTCTCTCTCTCTCTCTCTCTCTCTCTCTCTTTCCCTCTCTTATTATACCGCTCATGAGGGTGCGGGAAAGATGAACACACCCCTTTGGATGACAACTGGCGCAATGACTCAGCCAGGGTCGGACACTATATATTTTATGTTCCCCGCTTACCCTCCCGTTTGTCCCTCCTCCCCCCACTCCTCTCTCTCGTCTCCTTTTTCTATCTCTTCGTATCTCCTTGTGTGGCCGATTTCGTTTCTCTCTCGCCCTTTCTTTATCGCCTTCTTTCTTGATCACTTCTTGTGATTCTCATCGTTTACCTTTTTTGTTTAATTTTTTTCTATATTTTCGCCTCCCTTTCGCCCATTTCCCCTTTCTAACAACAGTTCTCATTCTTTGTATTTAAATCCTCTCTTTATCCTTTAATGTTATTCGTTTCTTTTCCTTTCTTTCTCTTTATCGAACTTTATATGTTCTTCATTATCTTCCCTTTGCTAAGTATCCCTTCCATCAAGTTTTTACTACCCTTGATTATTTTTTCTTTCTCCACCTTTATCTTAATTCTTTTCATCTTCATTCCTCTTTCTAGACAATTCTACCACGGTAATATTGTGAGAGCGAGCATATATTTTTTAAATTCTCTTTTCTTTATCCTTTGCTGACACGTTTCCTCTTTCTCACGCTCTTTTTATCTATCCTTATTTACTCTTTTCTACTTTCAACTCACGCTCACTAAAACCTGCGCCCCATATCTCTTTTCCATTTGCATTATCCCTCCATTATTGCGGATAAAAGAGGTGGAAAAAGTTTCATAGTGCGAAGGACTGCGCCCTGCTAAATCATAAGTCGAAGAAATTTATAACACAGTTCAATTCCAAAGTTCGTATGGAAATTTTTCACTCCATTCAAACGCGTAAAGGTCATTGGATTGTCATAGATTTCAAATACGAGAATTTTCCCTTCGCCAATAAAATATCGCGAGATTGAGTTGAGTAAACTCAAACTTCATTTACACTTCCTTATTTCAGACGTTTCTCTCCATGCCATTCGAATATCTATGCATGTCCTGAGCCCGTAAGGTAAACATGAACTACGACTCTCTTGACCTTTGTTCTCGTTTTTAATTTGTATGTGCTCGATGAGAAAACCATTTTGAAGGGATATAATGGAGATACCAAGCCAGGAACTTGTTTCTGAAGCCTAAATCTACCTTTTTATTCAAAAAGAGCGATTAGGTTAAGAAATAAGCCTTCCGTTAACAGCTGTAAGACATATATATATATATATGTGCTACGTTAATATTTCTAAGCGATAAGTGTTTTTCAATACCCCGTACTTTTCGTAAGATTCATTCAGTCATTTGCAATAATCAAAGGACTTTCCAAAGAGCTCATCAGAGGATGAAGTAGTGGTCAAAAACGTTCATTCGAAACTAAAACCTCGGTTATCGGAGGCAAATATCGTAAGCTACACATCCTTCCACCGAAGCCCCGATTATGGCTGCATGCCTGTTTTCCACTTCTACCATATTTTGGTTTTTGAGTATTTTCAGAAGAATCTGTTCAGATCAAATTTATAGTGTTCGCACACATTATAATATAACATACAATTCATATTGCTCCCACAAGGAGCGCTAATTTTGGGAAAATAAAGTGAAAAAGTTATCTTAAACATTTTAATAATACTAGAGAAATCTAGTATTTTAGGACGAGGTATTTTAAATGTGACGTTTGGTTCCTCGTCCTGTATCACTTTTTATTTAGATAATATATCTTATTACCTTTATGTGAAGAACTTTACCGAAAGAAAATCCGTTTCCATCTCTTAGATTTTCCGGATAGTCATATAAAACGTGCTTCTCTTGACTCAGCAGGGGATGGTAAAATCGTTTGCATTCCGCCTCTCCCCGCGTCTTCTCTCATTCTCTGACTCCCAACGAGTTATTCAGCATCCCCCTTCTACTTCCCCATATTAACCTCGAGCGTATTTTCCTCGAATCGTCCACCATCTATTTTGCCATTGTGTCTTATAAATTAATTTTTTTCTCTTTCCCATCCATATCTCCACTGCCCTATCTCTCATAGCATTTGCTTTTCCACCGTTACCTATAGGATACTAATTCGTACGATGGATTAGATATCCCAGCATCTCCTCATTACCAACACAACTGATCAGTACCAAACTAAAAATAGGAAGGAAATGAACATTCTTGATATAATAAAAATATTCCATTCAATTATTATCATCATCAAAAACACGAATGTTATTTTGAAGAAATTCTCCTTTTGCTCAATAAAAAGATATCCATTATCGAATCAGAGTGTGTCCAGAACTCACATTGAAAACTTCTATTTTGTTACTAGCTCAATTTTAAAATTGTGGTTTTTTTGTGGAAAAACATCTAGTCGATTATTACTGATTTGCATTATCGTGCTGCGCTGGACTTCTTTTATTCCTTACCCTTCTTTCGTTCGTAGTTACTTCTCTCTACCTTTCCTCGTATAGTCATCATTGACATATTCTCTTTCCCCCTCCCAATTTTGTTTAATTTTCTCGACCTTGAGGCCCCATTTTTCGGAAGCGATTCGAAATAAACTTTGGTAAACTGCTTGTCAAAAAGGCTAAATTTTCTGGTCGGCGATAAACCGGATAATAACCTTCCATCACGGTGATCGAACCTACTACTTCATGGGAGAGAGGCAGACACTCTCTCTTCACAGCCCTCTCTTTCTTGCCCCTCTCACCCCTCCCTGGCAGACGAGGCCGACGCGTCGGGGGTAAAGGAGGAGGAGAAAGAGAGAGGAAAGAGGAGAGAGGCACCGCGAACGGAGAAGGAATCGGGAATACGGGAGAGTTGTCTCTCGCAGAGGTCAGCAATGCCCGCGCTCGTCCATATTTCTCGCCTCGAAGGCAGGACTTGCTCGACTATGTGGGATTGGGCTTATCAACTGCGTTCCTTACTGGTTTCCGTTAGTTTGGCCAGAGTGGTGTTTTTTCGGGTGTTACTCAAAGGATATCCGTCTGAATCCACATTGCAGTTTCCGCACTTTCTTTTTTACTGAGGAGGAGAATGGCGTCTTCGTGAACTTGGAGTAGTGAAATAGCGGCGCAATTTTCGGAAAAATCGATTCCTCTTTCGACCCCTCATTCCCGATCTCGCATTGACCTCTATTCGCAAACCCCCTTACCATTTCTTTGGGCCCTTTCTTTTCATTATTTTTTATTCTCCGCCCTTTTCGAAGTGTTATTCTACAGAATTTATTTTAATTATGCTTTACGTCTGTTCATTGTGGCGGACCGGAATGAGAGCTGGGCTTCCATACAGCGGGCCTGGGTTCGAATCCTTGAGATGGCCGTGATTTTTCAACCTGGACTTGTACGTTGTTAGGACACGCAAGAACTCCGCCCTTTGTCAGGGCAGTGTGCCCCTTTCGTTTCTTTGCGATCGAGTAGGCCTAATGCCGACACGGGGATTCCTCTTCCCTTCTGTGTGCGTGTGTTGACTAAACCGTCTAGAAGTGTGGTTATGTGACAGGCTAAGAACCTCATATGAGGCCGTACTTCCAGGCAATAGTGCCATGGATGATGATAATGATTTGCTCTTTGTGATTTGTATTCAATTTAGCGTGTTTCACGGCTTAGGTACTGAAAGAAGAATCGCGTAAAACAAGCCTTTTGCTTTATATGGATTAACATATTTCTCACTATTTCTTTAACTTTCTTTACTGCTCTTTCTCAAGTAAACGACAGGCCGCCATCTTTCAGAAATGATCCGAGTAGTTAGTTTTCCATAGTTTACATGAAAGCAAAGACATTGTCGGTTATCTTGATGGGAAAATTAATGTCAATGTTTTTTATAGAACTGATTCAGACTCCCACCGTTTGTGTCGTTTACACAGGAGACAGGTTTATGGCGAGGGCAGAGCGAGGCGGCGGCGTCATAAGAAAGGGAGCAGGAGGAGGTTGGTTGCAGTCCAAAGGACTTGCACGAAGCAGGACATAACGGGGAAATTTATTGAAACTTGAAAAATTATGATGTCTTTCAAATAAAGAAATTTATAAATACTAAGATAAATAGTTCGTCCATGGATAACGTGGTTGAACGACGGCGTGAAATTTTATTCGACAATTTAATCGAGTCGATCGATTTCAGCTTTTTCGTCAGTACCTTTTTATTGCGATTTGGCCACGTGGGGATAATTTAATTTTTTTACATTAACGTAGAAATCGAAAAAAAAAATATTTTTATTCGATTTTATATTTTTCCTTTCTTAGAATGTTTTTGGGACGGATGGTAAGGGGTATTTTCTACCATCGCACCTCGTATAACTCAATCCATATTCTTGGCGATGTATGGCACGTAAACATTTTAGACACACGATGAATAGAGAAGGAAACAGTTTTTATGGTTTGTCAATCGTAAGCGCACACTCAGAATTCGTGAATCATCTCACATCATTGTTTTGAAAACCGCGTACTTCCGAGACATTTACCTGTAACCAGGGGATCTAGTCGTAACTATACAACACTTTTCAGCGTAAACGCGTAATATGAAGCCATTTCATTATAGGATTAATGTGACTTTCGAGAAATAATATGTGAAAATAACATGTCGATGCAGGTAAACATAAAAGTATAATTATACACAAGGAGCACAAAACATCGCGCGTTAAAACTAGGCAATAATTTTTTCTCAGGAACGGCTCCAAATAAAAACTAGTGTCTTTCCGATTAAATAAAGTTTCGTCCAGCCTCTATTGCGTCATCATCCTCGATTACCTGCCTCCTCCCCATCTCTCCCTACTCTCCCGAGGCCTTAGCTTCGCCCCCGCAACATCCCGACTATCCATCAGCATACTCCATTTTCATCACCTTTTACGCTATTTATAAAAACGGAATCAGACCCGCGAATAAAACCGACGCGAATCCTCTCGCCTCTCTTTTCCCTCCTTATTCCATTTCTTTCCCTTTGTCGTCTCAAAAACTCCCTCCCTCCGCACCCCACCGTCTTTTCTCCTCCTTTTCCCTCCTCCTTCCTTCTCCTCTCCACTCCTTCCCCGCTCTCCTCATCCATTCCCTTCCTCTTTCACGCGTCACGCCCACCGCGCGTGATGCGACATGCTGGCGCCGTACGGAGGTGTCGGCTCGCGTGCTCAAAAAAATTCCTCCCTCCCTCGAGGGTGGTCAGAGGAGACGGAGGAGGAGACTCTCTCTCTCTCTCTCTCTCCCACCGTGTGCAATGTGAGTATGCGTCTGTGTGTGTGTGCGCGAGAGACTGGGATAAAAGGAGGGAGGTGAGCGTAGACGTGCGTGGGTGGAGGTGGGGTGGGAGGGAAGAGAGGGGGAGGGGACAGAGTGGTCGTGGATGTGGCTGTGTACGTGGGCGGGAGGAAAGGAGGCGAAAGAAAGATGTGTGTGAGCAGTGGAGAAGTCTTGTATGGAATGGAGATGAGCTCCCTCCTGCGTGTCTAGGAAAAATATCCTCACTTTGCTTTCTTATGTATATTGCTTGTTCTTGGTGTGGGATTGTAACTCTAGCTGTGTGTACGTATGTGTGTGTGTTTATATATATATATATGACCTCTTCCGCTTTACCCAATCACCTTCCTTCTCCATCCAATTTCACAATTTCTCTATCTCGTTCGTCTCTTAATGTTCTTTTTAATCCATTAGTTAATGCCAAACGTCCAGCGTCGGGCTTTTCCTTTTGCTATGTGGCATGTCCACTGACATTTTAACGCCCTCTTTCTTTTAGTTACGTTACAGTCTCTTGGTTTAGATCTTAGCCCGGCATTTTCTTTTACATGTCTGTTAGATGCCTCATCCCGTCTTTGGATTTGGCAGAGAGAAAAAAACAAATGGAAAGGAAAAACTTACAGGAAACAATTCAACGAAAAGTAAGAGCAGGGCCGCTCCGTGGTATCTGCGCTTCCTTAACGAATTCTCTGTACATTATTTGCAAGTAGATACATTTTTGCTTGCGTTAGATCTCTCCGAATGAGCAGGTGACATCAGCAGTATTTATTTGGTTCTTTGGCGTCAACCTTTCCCTTTTTACGAGTGATCAATAAATGCATAAAAATGTTTTCGTAAAAATTTTTATTAACAAAGACGGTGCTGAAATGTGCCTATCCTTTTCCTGGGCGTCAAAATACCTCGGGCAGGTGCTGGGTTAGGAAGAATGCAACAGGATATATTGATAAGGGAGAACAAAATTTTCGATTCCGATTTTATGTAAAATGAGGACAAGTGTGGAAAAAGACGCAGGAAAATGCGTCGAGGTTGGGAGGAGACGAAAATGTAGGCATGGCGGCAGAATGATTAATAGAGGCGGGATGGGGATGATGAAGAAGTGGACGAAAGAGATGCGGGAATTAGTGAGAAAGGATTTATGAAGAAACGGCGATGAGAAAGATATCACCGAGGTAATTAATTAGATTGGTACCTCATTTCAGAGTGAAAATAGGCGCTATTCCTCATTTATGGAAAATAGAATGTAGAGATAGAAATACGATAATTAAAAGCAGATTGTGCGCTCTTTTACTTCGCGGAAGGAGAAGGTAATTTAACCGTCCAACTTGGCGGCGGAGAAACTCTTCCACAATGTATTTCGAACATTGCCAACTTCAACCTGAGATTTCTCGGGAACTTAAATTTGCCTTATACCGAGATAATGATCCCAAGAATTCTGAATTCGATATAGTATGTTGTGTGCCTTAAGCTCTACTACTTTCAGCGTATAGGTGTTCACCTACGATAGTTAAACCCATGCAATGGAAAACATGTGTGCTATATTTGCTTGAATATTTTTATTTTATTGCTACAAATATTTTTACTATATAGCATTTGAAACAGGGCCGTCTTTAGGATCCGCGGGGCCCAGGAAATGACGGAAGCCGCAGCAACTCATCTACCCCACTCATAGAAAAATTATATCTTGCTTATAATAAACATCTAGAACGCGCGTTACGTCTTTATACTAAAGGCTAGTAAGTAAGAGTAGCTAGTAACTTCAAGCGCGGAGCCCCGAAGGCGGGGTCCCTCCTAGCCGCGGAGCCCTGGGCGACTGCACTCCCAGCCGCTCCCTAAATACGGTCCTGATTTGAAATACCACTAATCATATATAATATACATAATCATATAATCCATTCGTGTAATGTGAATTAAGTCAGCATAGAACAATTTTTTGCGTCAAGAACCTGCAAAACGACGAGTCGGCGTTACCCAAATGAAGGAAATGGTGCTGCAAATGATCGAAAGAAAATCTTAAATACGCGGAAAAATTATTTTGTGTATCTAAAAATTGGCGTTATTAACGCTAGTTTCGCTATTTTTTGTGTGCATATGAAGCTCAATTTTGTTATATTTAGTCATCTTTTATCCAGGCAAACAGTGTGTGTTTCGAATAGCGTTCCGTAAGCTGTAAGTGGGAATTTCCATCTTACACTCTCCACATGACTCTTACCTTTCGGTGCTATGCTCTGCCCAACGAGATTTTCGCATAAAGATGCCAACTTCAATTATCGAGAAATCGGGGGAATGCTTGGATTTTGCAGGAACATGAAGAAAATTGCACACTCAACTATAAACTTTGTACTATTTCCATATACATCTACATGTTACCCTGCAATTCACTTAATTGGTGGGTGGCAGGGGGTGCAATGCACCATAACCTACCTAAAGATTGTCTATCGCAGGTTGAAATTTTCTATTGTGATCTCGTATTGTCCTCGGAAAGAACGAGGCTCCGTCCTACATTCGATCTTACGTATCTTATCGTCACGGTCGTTTCTACCTATATACGTCGGTGCCTCAATTACTCCTACAACCTCGTCTTTTAGACATTCCGATCTATATTTCTCCAGAAGCCGCAATCTTGAGTTCAACCTACGATCCTCCAGTGGTACCCAGTTCAAATCTTTCATTAATGAGGTGACGCTTTCCTTATGTTCGTACCTTTGTTTTACGAATCTGGCTGCTCTGCGCTGCACCTTTTCTAATTGAATTAGATGTCCCTTCTCGTACGGATCCCATATGCATGAGGCGTATCCCACTTGTGGTCTAACCAGTGATAAGTAACATGTTTCAAGTATTTTTCTGTAATGTTCCGTACTATTCTACCTATGTAAGCCAGTTTGTTGTTGGCCGCGCCTATAACTCGACGAATGTGCATGCCCCATGAAAGATCTCGACAAATGGTTACTCCTAAATATTAAACATACTCGGCTACTTGAATATTTATTCCATCTATTTTATACTCGAAACCTACTTCTATGGTTTTACTTTTCCAGAACGTAACTGCGGCACATTTAGTGTAATTAATTTCAATTTGCCATTCTTTGCACCACGCTGAAATGGCTCTTAAGTCTTCACGCAGCGACTGATGATCCTTCTGGTTTTTTATTTCTTTATATAGAACGATATAATCGGCAAAAAGTCTAATTTTACTACGAACTACCGAGTAGATATCATTCACATAGATTTCTTAAAGTAGAGGGCCCAATACACTTCCCTTAGGAACACCTGACGCAACTTTAACGGGGGACGAGTATTTCCCATCGATGACAACTATCTGTATATAAATACGATACACGGCTAGTTTCGACGGGTGAGGGTCATCATGAGTTGTCGAATTTTCTGGCCTCAAGGGTTATGATCAAGAGACTCGGGAGAGAGGAAGAAAGTTTAAACAATGTGTGCAATATGTTTTATTTTTGCTCAAATTCCACCCATTCCCCTATTATGGAGTTCCACCAAATATCAGCCTCTTCAGTGAATTATACCTCGAGCAATTTTCATCCGTTAACAACAGATTGTACGGGTTAAAAATAAAACATATTCAATGAGAGTATAGGAAATATCTCCCATTTTCTAACAGAGAAAAAATATCCCCATCTCAAAATTAGGGCTTTCTAGCTGTTTCTAGCATGACCTTAGAATATTAGTCGAAATTTTAACACCTGCATTACCGAGATTTTTTGGTTAACTTCAATTCCCAGCGGTCATTCTTTTTAATCTTTTAAAATGATATTTAAGAAACCATTCGTTTAAATCGTAAAGTTATCTAATGCATATGCGAACGAGAGACGGCCATGAATAATATGCAGCGTTTCTTATCCTCTTCTCATTTTTATCTGATCACATCCATTAAAAGGAAAAATACCTGTCAGTGCGGTCCTCTCAAACACTTCCTTTCTAAAACCACCAATCCTCTTAACAGCGAGCATCATATCTCGAAAATGCGATCTACGAATGGACCGTATCCTCACACTCACACGAACGTATATTCAAGCAGACACACTGGTTGACGGGGGCTTTACGATGGCTCCGTGGTCTTCTGCTTCTCTCCCTAATCAGCGACGCGATTTCATTACGCATGTATAATACGCAGTAACAAAAGACAGGTGGGTTTTCCAGGCAACGCCCCGAACATCCTTTCTCCCTCCCCTCTCTTTACTTCCTCCTCCCATCCCGTCGCTTTCGAAGCGTGGGCAAAGTGTTTGCACTGGCTGAATCGTCTTCGTGACCTCCACACCCCCGGCCTCCACCTCCGCTCGACCCCTTCCTGCCCCCGCCCTGCGGCATACCCCTTCCTGCCCCCGCCCTGAGGCATACCCCTCCTGCCCTATCTGGGCAATTCATTAGCGGGGTTTATTGGGGGTCGTGCGGAGGATTATGCGCGCTCGGAGTGTGAAGAATGGGAGGTCAGAGTGCGAGTCTGTATAGCACTATGGCGGCTTAATTGTTTCAGTTTCTTCGTCTTGTTTGACGTCCTCCAGTCATTTACGCGTACGGGTTGGATCTTTTTGCGCAATGCAGAATGCAGCAGAGTATTTACGAGTCATATAGATCGTTCGAGTAAAGAATTAAGATTACATAGTCCTGGAAAGCGACTCTGGATTGATTGTACCTCATTCGTTTGTCTTTCAGACAACATAGTTGAAGATTTATGAGGCAAGAAATAATAAAATCGTCAGTATTAAAATAATAATTAGATATAAGCGTCGCTAGTGTAAATTCATATTAAAGAGAATGAAGTAAATTAAAAATATTTTTTGATCCTCGGAAATATTTCTGCGCGTAAATACATACTAGTTTATTATCGGTTTATTAAGTTTTAGAGATGCAACTTCCTACAAACACTAAATTTGATTTGATTTGTCTTATCTAATTTCCAGATTTTTTAATCGTAAGAGATATAAAAAATATAGGCATTGTGTAATGCAGTACATTCGTCTGTGCTTCGGTTGCTTGGCATCAATCGGTCTAGTTGACTTTTGCTTAAAGAAAACACGAACCAACGACTGTTTTTGAACGAGGAACTGTCAGGAAAGAGTTAAATATTAAAGCATTAAACCGCATTTTCTTCAATGAAAAAGATTATTCCTTGTTGGAATCACATCTCCCACCCATGCTTAATAAAACTTTCTCTCGGTACTCGTTCTTTCCTCCTTCCAGAGGGAAAACTCGTTCCCTAACCACCCTTCAGTTTCTTCTCTCTCTATTCCCTCCTCCCCTTTCTCCCAGATTTGTTTACTCTCGCCCTGAGGTAGGGAGTTGGTTCAATGTTGGGACAGGATGAGATAGCTGGACTAATAGAGATGAAGAGAGAGGGCGAGACAAGATTTCACTTCAGTGACTCAGTTTGTCATGACTGCAACGATCTGACTCGCGGTGGCGCCGAAATCGAACATTTGCGTCATCTGTTGGATAGTGTTTCTTCGAGATTTTGAGTAGCTGTTTACATAAGATCGAAAAGAAATGTTCGATAATGACCTCCCGAATTATTTGATAGAATATAACTCTCCTCTAATACTGATGTTTTCATTTTATTTACGCGTATTTCCTCTCATTTTTGTGGAACAGGTTATAGTAATTATTACCTATACGCAGAGTATTATTTTGTAAATAGCTTAAGTAAGTTCCTGGCGTTGCCCGGATAAATCCAATACTTCATGTCTGTAAAATTGGAGAATTTTATTCTTGCGATTTCCAATAAGTCATATCTTGAGTGTCGCAAAATTCTCTCCGACCACTACTCCAATTCTTTCAAGCCCTCCTCTCCTTCTCGCCGGGGATAGGGAATTTCCACGCAATTGTTTCGAACAAGAAAAATTGGTGTTTTCTTAAGTGAAAATCTATCGAGGCCGAGGAACTGCAATGGCGCTCTCGATAAGTCGTCAAGTACGTTTCCGTTAGAATTTTCGTCACCGTCTCAATCGCTCTGCACGCATTTCAGGGTATCATGAAGTTTACATTACATATAAACCTACCAAATATGGTTTACTCAAGTCTTTTATGGGTATAGCGGTTATCCATTACATTCATTTATGTTGCACAGCACGATGTGTGTGTTTTAGGCAAATGAGCGAGCGAGTCGTCATCGATGGAAATAGGTACGCGCTTACGCCTAGAGACACAGGCGCAGGTACACACAAATACATGCATCAATCCATAGATGCATTTGTTTATGAAAATTTAGTTGGAAAAATACAAAGATCGCTGCAGGGTCGACGTCATCGAGATCAGAAGTGCTTTCATCCGCGCCTCTTTTGGAGTGCGGGTTTTGGAGGACAGAAATGCACCCTCGTCCAGTACTTCATCCTCATTAACCGAGGAAATTTCGCTGTATTGGTCTGGATGGAGGGAAGAGAGAGAGAGAGAGGGATGGCATGCGGACTGCGACTCGCTTTTTTGAGCGTGGGCTGCACTCAGAGCCCGAATGCGGAAACGAAACGGGCGGGCGTAACAAGAATTGTATGCAAATGAGATCGGCGCCACGCTTTTCCTATAATATTGGAGAATTTGGCCGTTTTTAATGTCACCTGGTGTGTTCTCGTTATTCCGATACCTTCATATTAATTTGTTCAATTTTTTACGGAATCATCCAGGGAGTCTTGGCGTTAATGTTTGGCATATTTAATTATAAGTAAAATAAGATGATCCAAACGGAACTTATAATGCCTAATTTCCACATAATTATTTATTTGATACTTATATTGGCTTTAATAGCTTTAAAATCACCGCGGATGAGTTCCTCTTTGTGTTAGAAAATTTAAAAATTTAGTTAGCGTTATAAAAAGTTACAAATAAGTTCGAACGGAAAACGAAATTGATCACGCGTATTTGTGCGGCAAAAATAACGAGTGTATGTATTAGACTATACCGAATCCGAGCCCAACAATAACTGTTGCTATGGCAACACGTAATGATCGATAAAAACTGTAAAAACACCAGTATTTACGCGAAATTCGAATAAATACGATCGATAAGTAAAATTCTACGATAAAAATTATAATCTTCATACCTTTCTTCAGAGAACAGTACAAATTCCGCTCCAATATTACAATTCTAAGGTATTTTAATGTGCAAAATAAAAGTACCCTGCAGGATGGATTTCAGATTTCCGATGTAAATCAAATAGGAATGATAGTTCCTGGAATCGAACCCGGGACTTTTCAATCTTTGTAACAAAAACTATCCTCGGGAGCTCGGCCCCAGTAGCAAAAGATTTTCACAAAGTGTAATGAAAATCGGTCAATTGGTTCAAAAGTTAATAGGGAGTGGGGAAAGGCAGACGGACAGACAGACACAACGACGAAACTATAAAGCCTATTTCCATTCTGGAAAGTAGGCAAAAAATCATTCGCATATTGCTTCGGCCACCACCGTTATATAGTCTCTATTGCAGCCTCTCACAAAGAGTTACTGGCTGGTTGGCGTGCATCCCATGAACCTCGGATTAGCACGTTTGTCTGCATCTAGCCTTAGAATTTAGTAAAATACAGCTTTATCTTATATGTTTTAATAAGTTAGGGCCTAAGTATGAATTTTTGCAATTAAGTTAACCACCAAAAGTATGTTTCTTACCTTGTAGCTCCAATTCATTAGGTATTGTTTCTCTTGATTTATTAATTCCTAAAAGTCGGCATTCGTGTCCTCGTTATAAAACACGACCCCAAAAGCATCGACTCATCCTGTATTTACTTTCAGAGGTGGAAAAAATTCGTAAACATTTTCCATCTCTTCGGTGTCAACAAATCGATGACGCAGACACAAATCACGATATCTGTGCGGACAATTGCCTCCGAGAGAGGGAGATGTGGGGGAGTTAGGCGGCCTCCCTCTATCACCCTCCTTCTTTCCATAACCCCGCAACCATCCCACGCTCTCCTTAGAGCAGTAATTCACTTAAGGATGAGACCTAGGGTAGAGATGTAGAGGCGTGGGAGAGCGGAGAAGGGGAGGGAAGGATGTTTGCGTCCATTGAGGCATGGGGGCGATGGAGGTAAAAGGGAGGGTATGAAAGCGAATGGGAGGAGGAAGGTTGATGAAGAGTGATGGGGTGGGAATGGGTGTGGCGCGGTGGTAGGGAGTTGAGGGGGTGGGGAAGGGCGGGTTCTGTCTGGGCGGAAGAGGAAGCGGATGGCGCTCATGAGAGCGAAAGGGAAACGGAGGAGAGGAATGGTGGGTGGGTGGGAGCGACGAGGAGGAGGAGGTATTGAGGAGAGCAGGAGTGTGATTTGGAGGCGACGTGGGCTCAGAGATGCGTAATGGCGGGCTATGGAGTCATTAAATGACATCAGGATTTAGATGTTGGTAGATTAATCAGATTTATTTAGCATTGAATTAAGATACAAAGCAACTCTCCCATGTTTAATTCATTCGTGTACGAAGATAACGATTGCAGTGAAAGAATAAATATATACTTCATCCATTGAAAGGAAGGTTAAAGGAATAAAAAATTATTTCCTCTGCTAGGATATCCGATTGGGTGATCTGACAGAAAAAAACTTTCGTGATTAATTCATAGTGATATACGGTTCGAAATTTCATGAAAATTATCCCAAAGGGTATAAAACGGCGAATTATGTATATCTTGCATCAGTTCTTCATTGCGGTATTAATTTATTCCGTCCCTGTTTTGGAAATAACACGGTCACAAATTCTCGAAGAAAATCCGTACTAACTCACACATCTTTGAAAAGTTCTTTGATAGCAACGGGCTTGAGGTTTCGAACGAGGCAGGATGGGAATAACAGGGAAAAGAAGGGAACAAACATGGTGCGATACAGAAATCCAGATATGACATTCTTTTTAAAGAAAGGTGGCCAGGAATGTTAAATGCAGCGTGAGATGAAAAGAGTTAGGCTGAAAAAGGATGGGTGAGGGGAGGGAAAGGGCGGTGGGAGGGAGGTGAAGGGAGAGAGAGGAAGGGAAGGAAAGGAGAGGGGCGGCTATGGCGCCGCGGAAAGAATGAACGAGGAAGAACATGCACCCTAAGCGTCCCGACACATCCGGGTCTTTTGATTATAATTTGATAATTTGATTTAACGGATGGGTGGGAAACGCGCTCGGAGAGGTGAAGGGTGTGCACAAAGCGCTGTTTTTAGGGGGCCGCTATATGCCCCGGAAAAGAACGGAATGATTTTTTCATTTTTGTTGTGTTTACGTATAAGGAAATCAAATGAGTATTATTGGATTATCATCACCGAATCTTTCGAAAGAATGTTTTTCTTTTATATTTTGAATGAAATGTAATTCACTTGACAAAATTTATTAATGCAGATATTGAGATATATTTTCAATTTCTTTTGCAAATATAATCACGCATTTAAGCATATAAATAAATTATGTTTTTATTTTTACCCTGATTTGATCCATATTTTTCCGAGAGAGAGCACAGCGTAGGAGAAACCGAAGTTTATGTAGAATATTGACAAAAGAGAAGAGTGGAATATCAGTATCGATGGAAAAGTGCTAGAACAAGTGAAAGCAAGAGAGGCAAACTGTGCGTGTGAAAACAAGGGTAATAATAATGAAAAGGAAAACTACCTTCATAATAAAGAAACGTCTTCTCATAAAATATAAAAGTGCTGAGGAAGTTTGAGAATCGCCCTCAAAGAAAATAAATGGTTATCAGGAAATTAAGGATACCGAGAACACATCGATGTGGAGAACAGGTTTTTAATCATAAACACCGACCTGTCGGTGGACATAATGATTTTTAAACGGTTCATATCTAAACAACAGCTGACTAACTTGAAATCCAGCGCACGAAAGCGACAAGGATTATCGTTCCCACGACGACCCCTCCTATACAAGCCTCGGATAGAGAAAGAGACGTCCCCGTGAGCCAAGGTTTTTCGGCGGTCCTCAAGAGCAATAACCTGATTATATTCTCCGGACCCTTTCGCCCGGACAAATGAAAACGAATGGAGTAGAGGGAGCGGCGAAGGAGGAAGGTCGAGCGAGGGAGAAGGGGAAGGGAGGGAAGGGGATGGCTATTCATTAGGTAGATTGCGAGGAAGTGGGGGAGGGTAAGGGGAGGAGTGGGGGAGGGTAAGGGGAGGAATGGGGGAAAAAGAGAGAGAGGGTTGCGCTGGATTTGATTGAGGAGTGGGGTGGGGTAGGGTATGGTGGGAATGGGAGAGGGGCAAGAGAGTGTGTGTAGCGGATGTGGGCGGATGGGTGGGTCTGTTAAAGAGAGTGAGAGAGAAAGAGGTGGAAGGGAAAGGGAGGGAGGGAGGAACGGGGGTAGAAGTGGGGATGGAAATCTTATGAAAAGGATGCGCGCAACGACTACAGATGTGCGCCTGTCTCTGCCCCTTTCATCTCTCCATTATTTCCTTTCTCTTTATCCTTTTATTTCATCACCTTTTACATACAGATGTGTGTATATATATATTGATGTACCTAAAGTTATCTGCCCTTGTCGCGAATAATTTGTAATGTTATTATTATATATGGTAGATAAGACCACGATATTTGCAATAAATTTGGCATTCTTTTATGAATGAAGCAATTGGAGTGATGCACAGGCAGTGTTGTGAACGCTGCGCTTCGAACGATAGGCTTCTGGTTCGAGAGAGTTCATGATATAGTGATGAGAGGATTCGATAAGGAGAAGGGTTTGTTTTCAATCGAATGAAAGGTAGTACAGTCTGAATTAAGGTCATATAATCCAGAAATGGTTAGCCTGTAGCAGGCTTGGCACAATAAAAGTTTTATTTTCTGCTCAAATGGAGCTACCGAGCTTAGAGTTAAAAAGAAATTGAAGCTGCGCTACAATTTATTTACTGCGTAAAAGGTTTGTGATGAACCTTGTAATATAAACCGTCTAGGGATCGAATGATACATAGATGGTAAATTTATTTATATATACATCAATTATGAACTGATCCGAAATGGTTGCTTTTCTTAAAAAAAATAACTGAGCTGTATCTTGAAATGAAGTCGTTTATGTTATTTCTAAATTAAGTGTTTAGGTTCGCATTTCCTTTGCGTAGTAACGGTGCAACAATCTCATTCCGCCAGGAGCATTTATGGTTCAATGCTCATCCAAGGACAAAATAATTATTAAGGTTTATTTAGTTATCACTAAAATAGAAAACCGTATGCACTAATAGATCTACCGCGACCAAAAGAACATTTTGAGTCTACTGTTGGTGTGGCCTAATCCCTCACTCCACTTGGAACCATCCCCTCTCGCCATTGCTTATCGCACTGGCTATCGCTATCTCGGTCCTTTTCTGACTACACTGTTGCCAAATATTCTCAAAACTTCGTCTAGGCAGTCAACTGTAAACATCGAGAACTGACAACCTAATGAGGAGAAGGATGGGCTAGCGGTGGGGTGGGGGTAGTCAAGATAACAGAGGGAACTTCCCCTCCGTGCGCGGCCGAAATCCGCGCAGGTTCTTATGAATGCGACAGACCTATACATCATAAGGCTATTTTAATAATGACTAACAAGAACTTGGTATTGACTATTGTAAACTGCCGTAAGAAGCGGAAGTCATGAATTTGAAGAGAGCTTATAAAGCTAAGAGAAAAATTCAGCAATTTGTAGAAGGCAAGATAATTTTTTTCTGAAAATTTTTGCCTAAAATTGTACTGCGACTTATAATTCAAAGGTATCGACGTTGTAAAGGCCGCGTTGAGATGCACGTCAATAGTAGATCAGATGGTAGGGTAGGGTGTAGGCAACTTACAGGTGCGGAATTAATTGAGAGCACAATAAAGGAAAATGTAAGAAATCCGTGCGGTAACAGAATTATCGAAGATATGGGGATAAACGATTTTCCATGCATCAGTTCCGTAGATAATGCGTGCGACATTAATAGCACTATAAACGCCACGTTAAGTAACAGTAGAATACATTCCAAGCGTAGAAATAGTCGACATAATAGAAAGGATAAGGAGGCAGAAAATAATGACAATAATTGTAATATTAATAATAATAGCAATAATAATAACTCTGTAGAGCGCGAGGAATCGTTACGTAGTCATAGCGAAAAACTAAAAATCATTATGGTTAATTGCCGCAGCATTCACAGGAAGGAGGCCGAATTTGACCATCTTATTCGCAGTCTGCGTGCTGATGTAGTTATAGGCACAGAAAGTTGGCTTACGGCAGACATAGCCAGTCAGGAGATCTTTCCTCGTGTCTATAGCGTCTTCAGAAAAGATCGATGTATCCGGTCGGGAGGTGGAGTCTTTATAGCAGTTAGCAATAAATACGAAAGTTACCCTATACAGATTAACGACGACGAAGTCGAAAGTGTTTGGTGTCGTGTGAAAGGAAGCGACTCAAAAACTAAATATATGCGCTTTTTATAGACCCCCAAATGCGAGCGTGAAAACTATTCATTCTCTGGAGAAACAAGTGTCGACGCTAAATTCGTCTAATAAAGATAAAGCCATTATAATCGGAGGCGATTTCAATCTTCCGTCAATTGATTGGAGCCATAATTGCTTTTATCCCGGAGGTAGAGAGCGTGAATCGTGCAAGGCTTTACTAGAAACTTTCGCTAAGCACTCATTGTATCAGCTAGTGAAATTTCCCACGAGATTTAATAATATATATATATATTATATTTGCTACTAATCTTCCTGAGCGTATGAATAGGGTATCTGATGCTAAGGGAATAAGCGATCACAAGGCAGTGTACGTGGAATTTCAGTTAAATATTGAGAAACAGGTTAAGGCTAAAAGAAAGCTTTATGTATTCGCCAAAGCCGATTTCACAAGATTTAGGTCTTTTCTGCGAAATAAATATACTAATTTCTGCGATTTAACCGATAGCGCAGACGCGGAGGAATCATGGAGCATGTTCAGAGATATGATGCGAGAGTGTACAGATAAATTTATTCCAAGCAAACTGAAGCGTGATAGTGCAGAACCTAGATGGTACAACCAGGAGGTTAGGAGCGCTCTCCGACGGCAAAGAAAATTCCACTCTCGCGTAAATAACACATCCTCAACAGCTATGGTCGAACAGATTGCAATGATATGGCAGCAATACAAGGAGGCGTGCTCCAAAGCCAGAGTAGCAATGCGTAATGCGTTTAACAATTATAAAAGGAAGGTTTTACAAGATAACTTGAAAGAGAACCCAGCATTTTGGTCTTACGTCAGTTAAGTTCAAGGTAGGGGCCCCACTATTGCGTCACTGCGATCGGAAACGGGAAACGTAGTTCACGATAGTACGGAGAAAGCAAACCTATTAAATCAACACTTTCAGAAAGCTTTTGCCCGTAACGACGATGAATGTGAAACCCCTACTCCTATGCATCAGGGCGATTCGATGGAAGATTTGGTATTTTCGGAAAATGGCATCGCGCTCCAACTTCATTCAATTAAGCCAAATAAATCTCCTGGACCGGAGGAAATTCCCGCGCGTGTATTGAAAGAATTAGCTGATGAAATCACGCCCTGTTTGAAAATTATATTCGAGAAATCCATTAGGGAAG
The DNA here is from genome assembly GCA_028673005.1 of Tanypteryx hageni. NCBI lineage: Eukaryota > Metazoa > Arthropoda > Insecta > Odonata > Petaluridae > Tanypteryx > Tanypteryx hageni. Next base: position 95,439,259 of record CM054115.1, read on the forward strand.
GAGTAGTTCCTAAAGATTGGAAGGTAGCACACGTTACTCCCATCCATAAGGGTGGCGATAAAGAGAACCCCGAAAATTATAGGCCGATATCCTTAACTTCATTATCGTGCAAGATACTTGAGCACGTAGTCTTTAGCTCTGTAATGCGCTACCTAGATAGTCATTCATTGCTTAGCGGATGCCAACACGGATTCCGGAAAGGTAGATCATGCGAAACGCAGCTCGGTCTGTTCGTGGACGATTTGTTGTCGGTTGGGTGAGAGACTTCCTCTCGAATAGGGAACAGATAGTTGTCATCGATGGGAAATACTCGTCCCCCGTTAAAGTTGCTTCGGGTGTTCCTCAGGGAAGTGTATTGGGCCCTCTGCTCTTCTTAATCTATGTAAATGATATCTGCTCGGTTGTTCGTAGTAAAATTAGGCTTTTCGCCGATGATACTGTTCTATATAAAGAAATAAAAAACCAGGGGGATCATCAGTCACTGCGTGAAGACTTAAGAGCCATTTCAGCGTGGTACAAAGAATGGCAAATTGAAATTAATTATACGAAATGTGCCGCAGTCACGTTCTGGAAAAGTAAGAACAAAGATTTAGGTTTGGAGCATAAAATAAATGAAATGAACATTCGACAAGCTGAGAATGTAAAATATTTAGGAGTAACCATTTGTCGAGATCTTTCGTGGGGCATGCACATTCGTCGAGTTATAGGCGCGGCCAACAAGAAACTGGCATTCATAGGTAGAATAGTACGGAACACTACAGAGAAACATGCTACTTATCACTGGTAAGACCGCAAGTGGAATACGCAGCGAGCATATGGGATCCGCACGAGAAGGGACACATAATTCAACTAGAAAGAGTACAGCGCAGAGCAGCCAGATTTGTAAAACAAGAGTACGAACCTCTTTACTGAGCGATTTCAACTGGGTATCATTGGAGGACCGTAGATTGAACTCAAGGTTGAGACTTCTGTAGAAATATAGATCGGAATGTCTAAAAGAGGAGGTTGTGGGAATAATGAAGCACCAACGTATATAAGTAGAAATGATCGAGACGATAAAATACGTGAGATCGATTGTCGGACGGAGCGTTATCTAGGCTCGTTCTTTCCGAGGACAATACGAGGTCACAATAGGAAATTTCGAATTGCGTTGGACAATCTTTAGGTAGGATTTGGTGCATTGCACCCCCTGCCACCCACCAACTAGGTGAATTGCAGGGTAACTTGTAGATGTAGATAACGTACCGGCCATTTTCACGGTAAGGTACTCGGCCCTTAATTGCAAATCCTTGTACTTGCAATTGGGAAGTCGTTTATTCACATTGAAAACAGCGGTGATGACTGCGGTGAAGTTGTTCTAAGAATTTGCGATGAATTAACTTCGTTTTTCTTTATTATTGCTGAATTTTCCCCTTAAATAATGATAAGTGCATTCATTAAAATGTTTTTCAGAATAATTAAAAATATTGGTGGGTCTTATAGAATGAAAAATACGCCACGTGGTGATGAGTTACCAAGGCAAGTGTGAGAGGAAGAATATGTTTGAAGTGAGAAGGAACTTTATGTGCATAGATAAGCAGCGGAGAAACTTTAGCGGAAGGTTATGGGTTGTAGCTTTAGACGACGAGGTTGAAAATGGAGGAAGGATGGAAATGATCCAAGGGTGGGCCGGGAGAGAACGCGTGGTGGATGAGGGATGGATGGCGGAAGGGTTGGATGACAGGATTTCTGGAAAATACATCAAGGGAATGCATAAGCGTTTGTTCGTTCGTTTGAATGGGATACGTCGGCCGCTTAAGGGATGTGAGCACAAGATGTGTGACTTTAGAAGGAGAGAAGGATAGAGACAGAGTGGCACGCTGGGAAACCTTATTTGGCTTTGATTTGAGTGCCGCCTTTACTAAGCAAAGTAGCTGTTAAATTCATTCAGAAAGTCGAGCGATTTCAAAATGATTTGGATATTTAAAATTATCCAAATTTCAAAACAAAGATTAGCATTAAAATACACATATGCCTGTTATTTCTTAAATTTTAATCGCGCATTAATGTGTGATAGAATATGACGGAACTATACGAAAGAAACATGTTGCATTATGCGTAAATACGTTGGTCTTCTGCCCCGTCCTCTGCAACGGAATGATTACAGAAAAATCTCGTAATATTATTGCTATTATTTATTTTTTGTAATTTTTCGCAACACGAAATTTCTCTTTCATCGGACATGAGTAAGTTTCATGTTAGCATGAAGGTTTTTAACAACGACATATAAATGGAAAATATCTTCAGGAGATACAATCCGCGGCTCGATCGTCCTACATATGCCTCGGTGGTCTTTTATTCCTTCCGCGAGTCGTTAATGGCAGCCTAGCCTCTTCGATCGCCGGTTTCTCTCTCCGGGATCACTTACTTCTCCGTTTGGAACGTTAAGTCTCCCACCTCTCTCATTAATGGACGCGCAATCCATTCGGGCCCATCTGCGCTAAATATCACCCTTCGACAGGTGAAGCCTCGTTCTATCGGGGCAACCCCAGAGATAGACGGAGCGAGGGCGAAACAAACCCTCGACTTATTTGGTGCCTTCCTCCTTGCACCCGTTGCACGGCACTCGATAGCAAACGGGTTGGCAGGAGGAGGGGGCACTCCGACTGGCGCCCCGGAGGCGGCGATGACAACAGCAGGCGTGACTGCCGCCGGAGTACGTGACGGTCGCTCGGAGGAGGAGAAGTCGAGGTGCCGCGCGGCACTCCGTGACGTCACTGCTTAAGGACTCCGTGTCCGCTTCGTCGCCCCGCAGATTGTTTTAAACATTATTTTATCGAGAGGGGAGCGGAGGTGGGAGGCATAGGGGAGAGGAGGTGGGGGGGAGGGGAGAGAAGGTGGGGTCGGAGGGGAGGAGGTGGACGGGCGACGCGGAGGCGGTTATGGTCGTCTTTTATTCCACACCGCTGGGTGGTCTCCGGTCGTCAATCGGGCCTCGACATTATCTCTCATACGCGCAGGAGGGTCAGATGGCACAGTCGTGATTTGATTGGCATATGAGAAAAGAGCATAGGATAAGAGAGTGTGGGGTGGCGCCGAGGAAGGGGGTGAAAAAAATGTCAGAGAAATCAAGCTAGCCGCTCCATCTGAGGCTAGGTTGGAAATTCCGAGAAAGATCTGAGATTTCCAACTCGCTCCGAGATGGTTCCCTCAGTCCCTCGCTCGCTCCCTCTCTATCTCTCCTTCCTCGTATGGCTCTCGTCCTCTCATAATGCTAATGAAGAAGCACTCATAAGGGCGATGCGCTCCCCCCCTCCCCCCTTACCCTACCCTTTTCCCACTCGCGGAGGCGCATGTACGGCCGCTGCTTTTACCTCTCGTCGTGATGGCAGACCTATCTCTTCTCTCGCACTCTTCCTTCCTCTTTATCCTCGCCATCGCTGTGCAGACGGGGTGAGGGAGTGGCGGTCGGGGGGAGGCGGAGCCGCCAAGCAGGCGCTTTTATAGAAAATGGGCCGACGGAAGAAGGGGTAGAAAATACTTGTCGGACATACGCTCGCCAAATAAGCGAGCGAGCATGCCTTTTCCGTTCCTTCCTTCGAGGTATTCCGTTACGCGGGCCCTTTGCATTCGATGACGATGAGTACGTATGTTGTGAGGTTTTTGCGGCGAGTTTCGGCTTTTGGAAATAGGTATTGACGGAAACGTGAATTTTTCTAAAGAGACTAATAAAACCGACCTCCGCTTCTGATGGACTAATTGACCGATTGATTGATATTTATGAAGCTGTTCTACAAATAAAATTGGCGAGTTTGCTGTCAAACCATCGATGCCGCACAATGTTTGAGAGGCGGGCAGGGAGTAGAGGACGGAGAGAGTGAGAGTTTTGCTTATCACGCATTATACCTCTTGTTTTTTATGTGCATTTTACATCGAAGTAGTTCGAATAGAGTCGAGAGATTTCTCTTAGTCGATGAAGCACATACAGAGGGGCAACTCGTACTTATTGGTCTGACTGATTATCTCTCTGACTACTTCGGTGTGATCCATCATATTATATCTACTGCGAAGGTCACATACCTGGGAGTTGTGCTGGACCGGAAGCTTCTCTGGAAGCCTCAGGTTGAGAGTGTCCGCCGCAAGGCACTCGGGGCGTTATCAAGAATCCGTCCGATTCTGCGCCCGGATGTCTTGACGGCCGACACTAAGAGACGCCTCTACCTGAGCTGCGTGAGGCCCATCATCACCTATGCAGCTCCGGTCTGGTCTGGAGTGTCCAAGACCACCCTCTACAGGCTGCAGGTAGTGCAGAATAATGCACTCCGGTTGATACTTGGTCGTGGTAGATACGACCATCTCGGCCGGATGCATTTAGACGGAAACGTGGAACCCCTGGACATCCTCTTGCCGAGGATGTCTAAGGAATTCTACTGAAAGGCAGCATTATCGACGCACGAAGAGGTGCGAATGCTAGGCTACATCAGGGCTAGGTGGTGGGATCGTTACAAGCGACCCATCGCCAGCCTTGATGTGCAGGATGCCCTCCCTTCAAACAAGCTTCCCCGCTTGCAGGGAGGGATATATGCCCAAGTGCACTAAGCTAGTTTTTAAGAGTAGTCTCGCATCAGCAGCTTAGCTGGAAATGCGACCTGGCCAGCCTCAGGCTGGAAGATCATGACATCTTTACTGCGAAATCCAGCTTGTTCTCTGGGTTGGGCGAAATCAAGCTGCTTTTGAAGGCGCTTAGTGAAAATCTTTGTGAATAATACATATAAATAAATAGCTAAATAAATAAATACATTAATTAATTATTATATATATGTGTGTGTGTTTTCAAATCCTAAAGCAAGTCGAATAATCCGAAAACGGCTGAGTTTATTGTAACGATTCTTTCGATTTTAAATATAAATCTGAAGAGCCTAATGGGTCATCATCATCATGCTTCTGTCCGAAGACAGGTTTTAACTGAATCGCTGCCTCCATTTCTCTTTCTCCCTAGAAGTCTCTTTTATACCTCTATAAGTATTATATCCCTGCTTTATATTATCTAATATTCCTATTCTTTTTCTCCTTCTTCCTCTTCTTCCACTAATTTTTCCTTCTAAGATCGTCCTTTGTAAACACTGTCTTCTCAATATGTGCCCTATCCAATTTGCTTTTCTTTTCCTGATTGTTTTTATTAGCATCCTTTCTTCTCCCACCATTTCTAATACTTCTTCGTTTCTCTTCCTCTCTGTCCATTTCACTTTCATCATTCTTCTCCATACCCACATCTCAAAACTTTCTAAATATTTTTCCTCCTTTCTCCTTATCGTCCACGTCTCTGCACCATAAAGAGCTATGCTCCATATGTAGCATTTTGCTAATTTCTTCCTTGTTTCTAAATTTATTTTCTTGCTTGTGAGAAGCTCCTTCTTCTCGTTAAATGCTGCTTTTGCCATTGCAATCCTACTTCTGATGTCCTGTGTACTACTTCCATCCTGTGCTAAAATACTGCCGAGATATTTGAAACTACTTACTTGTTCCAATTTTTGGCCATTTACCATTATATTTAATTCTTTATGTTCCTTTGAAACCACCATGACTTTCGTTTTTTCTGTATTGATCTTCATTCCATATTGTTGGCCAACCTCCACCAGTCTGTCTATCATCCTCTGAAGCTCCTTCTTGCCTTCTGCTATTAAGCCCTGATCATCTGCGTATTTAATGGTGATAATACTTTCACCTCCTATCTTAAAAGCTTTCTCTTCCATCAACGCTTCTTCTGTTATTGTTTCTGCATAAATATTAAATATCGCTGGTGAAATAGGACAACCCTGCCTCACTCCCCTCCCTATTGAAGTACTTTCTGTTTCTTCTCCTTCAACCCTGACTCTAATCTTTTGATCATCATCATCCTCATACATCCTATAGCATCTCTAGTCCCCCTTCCTCTTCTAAAACCAAACTGATTATCTTGCAGCTCCTTTTCTATTTTACATTCAATTCTTTTGGTTATTATTCTGGTTAGAACTTTAGCTGTATGAGAAATTAAACTAATAGTTCTGTAATCCTTACAACATTTTGCATTGTTCTTTTTCTCCAGTGGTACCATCACAACATCTAAAAAATCTTCAGGCCATATGCCAGTATCATATACTTGGTTAAAAAATTTTGTGAGTTGCTTAACTGCTTTAGACCCCAAAACCTTGAGAACGTCCACGGGTATATCATCACTCCCAACAGCCTTCCTTCTTTTCATGTCATCAATTGCTCTTTTAACTTCAGACTCGAGAATACTTGGTCCTAGCTGATCTTCTTCCACATCCTCTTCTTCATTTAATTCAATATTTCTTGGCTTTCCTTCTTTGTCATACAGAACCTCAATGTATTCTTTCCAGACATTCTTTACATTGTCTGGCTCCGATACTATTTTACCACTTTTGTTCATGATTCCTTTACGTCCTATCTTTCTTGCTTTTTTCTTGAATAGTTCCCTTGCTTTGCTATACATGAGGTCTGTTCTACAAATTCTTTCACATTCGACAATCTCCTCGCATTTTTCATTTATCCACTGTTCTCTTGCTTTATCTGTTTCCCTTCTTAAAGCATTATTTAACTCCTTGTACTTTCTTTGGCCTTCTTCAGTGTTTATGTTCTTCCACTTTCTCCGCTCTTCCATTTTTTGCAGCATGGCTGCTGTGATCCAGGGTTTTTTGTTTCTTTCACCCGTTATCTTTCCTACCTTCTTTTCCATTACATCTTTAATGTTGCTATGGATGTATCTCCACTCCTCATCTACGTTCTTCCTATTTTCTCCAGCTCTCTCCCCCAACCTTTCCTCCAGCTCAGTCATGATAGCCTCCTTGTTTTTAAGGAGTTCCTCTAAGTTCCATTTCTTGTTAACTCTTATGTTTCTCCTAACGCTCTTCAGTCTTCATTGTATATTTGCCACCAAAAGGTTGTGGTCAGAATCGATATCTGCCCCTGGTAGTGTTTTCACATTTTTGATGCTATTTCTAAATCTTTCATTGACTAGTATGTAATCTATCTGGTATCGTCTCTGGTCTCCTGGGCTTCTCCATGTGTAAAGTCTTCGCTGGTGATGCTTAAACCATGTATTAGTTACAATTAATCTATTTCTATGGCAGAATTCCACAAGTTTATCATCCCCTCTTTCATTTCTCTTCCCTAGTCCATATTTTCCCACTATGTTATCTTCCTGTCCCTCTCCGACTACACTGTTCCAATCTCCCATTACTATGGTGGTGATCCTTCCTTTTCCCTCATCCTCCAATATCTCCATAATCTGTTCATAGATTTCATCCACTTCGTCGTCGCCAGCATTAGTTGTTGGCATATACACTTGAATTATAAGCATATCCACTGGCTCCATCTGGAGTTTTACACCTATTAATCTGTCATTAACTGTCACTACCTTACTAATTCTTTCAGCTATCTCTTTTCTCATTATAATCCCCACTCCCCTTTCCTTTTTCTCCCCTCCCGAGTAAATAATCTTAAATTCGTCTGAATTTATCTCGCCTTCTCCTTCCCACCGAACTTCACTAAGACCTACTATACTTACATTATTCCTTCTCATTTCCCTTTTTAAGTTCTCTAGTTTACCCCCTGAATTCATAGTCCTAACATTCCATGTGCCTATTTTTAATTTCTCACTACTTGCTTTCTTATTAATCTTACATTTCCTCTGTGCATCCCCTAGGGTAGTCCCCACCCGGAGATCCGATTGGGGGACTATTTTACCTCCGGAATATTTTACCCCAGAAAGATCCATAGAGGTATTTTCAGCTTTTCAGCCTATCATGGGAAATATAATGAGGTAGTTTCCCCTTGCTTTCCTCATCGCAGTTTCACAGAGTGATTACCCATCTGTAGCTGTTCAGATCCACATGATCACCACCTACAGAGGTACTGTGCAAGCTGCTGCCCTTGCACAGGGGGATGTAAAACCCCCAAGACTGCTTCTTAGTCTGACTCTTCCCCTCAGACCTTTCCGGCTTGGATGGTCCTACCAGGAGAATTATCTCCCGCCGGCAACATATTTTTATTTGCACTTTAAAATCACTGAAAATAATCGTAAAAGAATTTCAACTCATTTTCCTACCGTCGACTTTGAAATACACATCAATTTCATGCACATATTTTTTTAACACAAAAAATTTACGTTTTTAGGCTGGTTTCCAAAGGAAACAACCTTATGAAATGGTCCTGTCTGTGTGTGTGTCCCCCACTAACAACTTTTGCAAGAATGGACCGATTTTTATCAAACTTGGTATGAGGCTCGTGCTGCCAGGGACCACCTCCTGACTATATTTTATTTGGCATAGATTGAAGTTCGGGGTTCGATTCCAGGAACGGTTTTCTCCTATTTGTTTTACATAGGAAGTCTCAAATCACTCGTGCGAAGATGTTTTCTTTAATACATTAAAATGTCTTAAAATTGTAATATCGGAACGAGATTTGTACTGTTCTAAGGGAAAAATAATGTAGATATTCTAATTCTTATTACAGAATTTTGATTGTCGATCGTATTTTCAGTTTCTACTGAAACTGCGTTTTTGCGTGTTGAATCGCATTTTATCGGATTGTTGCCATAAAGACGATTCTTACCGAACTGGGCTTGATCATAGACGAGTGAACAAATGGGTTATTTTTCCACTCCACTACCTCTCAGCTATGGACAGTTGATCCATAAATACCTATTAACGTATAAACAGTAACATTTATTAAATTTGTTTTTTTTTAATAAATGCAAAATATGTCAGAAAGAGTTGTTGACATGGTTTTTAGTATTTTAAACCTGATAATGCTCTTAATTTGTTTTCCAATTTTTCTCTATCATTGATAAACTATGAACTACAAGTGGCATTTATGGTATGAGAATTCCTTGGAATGACTAACACATACTGAAACATTTCCTGTTAATATAAGTAATTAACTCGGGACATCAACTTTAGGAAACCAACCTGCATTAGTCCTGGTTTGGACTTCTTGCTTGATTATAAAATCTTTCGTCATCATGGGAAACCCCATTGTTGCTGACTTAGCTAAATTACGTGCATTGCATTGGATTATATGAAAGGCAAGAAATATTTCGTGGAATACACCCGTGACCACTGATACTAAGGTTTATCGGAAATAAGTACGAATATACAAGTGCTTCAAACCAGTTCAATGTAAATATATTAATGTATGTAAAATTAAGTTAATTCACATAAAGTCATTATCTATATTAAATTTATTTATAAAAATTCATTTTTATATTATAACTTGTTTAATACCTTATTTTCATTTTCTCATAAGAAATAATTTATAAAATAATTCGATTTAACCTAAGTTTTTATAAAAAGTACCATGCGGGAAATCACTGAACTTTTTTATTTATTATTTTTTGTTGCGTTTTTTCGAAGCACGAATTCTATAATTTATGCTTTTATTAACGAATGTTATTTGACCTTTGCTCATATGAAAACAAGGATAAACATCTACAAGCATCTATCATCATCTATTATAAAGGTATATTTCTCCCAGTCCGCAGGGGTCATCTAATTCGGCGTCAACATACGTTATATTTACATTCAGTAGCTGATCGATTTCTACCTGGTAGGTCAAAATATTCCGCAAATAGCACATAAACTGGAATAGTTCGTCGATCTTTCTCTCAATAAATTCAGTTCACTTCGACCGGTAAACATTCCAATTATATGGAATTAAATAAATCGCGGAACACGTTTTAAAGAGACTACAGCTTTTTTCGAGGGATTCTTTCATCCGTTCTGCTTTCTCTATCGCGTAGCGTCGTCCTATATATTCAGAGCGCTCGTGTCGCGATGGGCATATATAGTTGTATGTACATTCGAACGGACAAATTGTGCCGTTCCGTGCCCAGAATCGAGGTCAAGTTTTTTCTTCTCTCTCTGCCTGTGGTTTTCAACGTCAAAGAGTCTTTGGTTCGAGGGAAGGAAAAAATGCAAGCTCCGAACCGCATTGAGGTCATTATTCCGAGACCGGTTTGCACCTGCGCTCCCCATTCACGATCGATTCTATAAATTTTTTGCAAGAAACGGAAATTTCGGTATAAGATTATTGAATGATGGAATTCTGTTCACTAGGGAAATTTTTAAAAATCTGTTCGTTATTCTTATATTTTTCCATAGAGGTAGATTATCGCGCAAAGTGCTTTAAACTGTAAAAGTCCAGCACTGAAAGATATACGAGGAGGATATCTAAAATATTTTCATAATGTCCTACGGTATGCGGAGTCATTGAAAAGCTGCAGTCATAAATATTTGTACGAAAAGAATTAAATTGAAGCAGACTAACAGACATTAACATTCATATTTCATTTTTTCTGTTTGTTCTCTCAAAAAAAGATGTAACGGTCAATAAAAATAGTTTTGGATCATCCTAATCTTTTTAAAAAATCGTCTTATTTTCTCAAGAGATGAAGTAATCGTGGAAGTTTGGTCTAAATACACAATTTTCACATTGAAACTGTCGAAAATGTTATCCAGCCACCGTACTTAAAAATATCTGCAAATTTCAGGCAGTGAGGAAATTCGAGAAAATATTTTATTTTTATTTTTAAGGATTTATTTTATAATTGAAAAAATACTTCATTATATAAAGCAGTGTAAGCGTTATTCTTATAGTTAAAATATTTATTTTTAATTTTTAATTAAAGACTACCTGTTGTTAATTGTTTCAAAATTCAGTTTCCCTTCTTAATTTATGATGATAAGTAATTAAATACATTGCTATTTCCAATGCTTCTGCGAGCTGACAAATGGCCAGTTGGAAGACTTATTAAAGTATCTAAAAAACTTCGCAGTTCTTTGCCTAAATCCTGCTATCTTAATGAATATTACTGTTAACTATAGTCTTATTCCACTTATTTTGATTCCTTTTTAGGTAAACAATTGACTTTTATGTTATCTGGAAATTAGCAGAATATGAGACCAGGAAAGATTTAAAATCTAAGATTATTTTTTTGATTATTTTTCTAAATTCAACTCATACCAAAGTAATTTATAAAAACTATTTTTTGATGATTTTGAATTGTATCATTTTCTTAACGGTTAGCTGTTTTTTTCTGAGTAAGCAGTTGCACGTTTGTCGGTTATAGAACCTAATGACGACAGTCTGGAATCTCTAATCAGAAATGAAAAGTGAATTGAAAAATATTAATTCGGTGAATAAGTTTTTTATCACATTTGCATAAAACATTTTAAATACAACTGTTGATATTTTAAAGCGATCAACCTCTTTACAGACTCGACTTAACGGATTGCTTCTCCCTTGCCTTGTTCGCAGGTCAAGTCAATCACCTTCACACATCTAAATCATATATCCTTTTATAAATGAACAAACCTAGTTTGCAACTAGGCATCCCTTGCTTTCGCCAAAACAGGTTAATATACATCTACATATTACCCTGCAAGTCACCTTGATGGTGGATGCCAGGGGGTGCCGCTCACCAAGTTCCTAACTAATTATTATTCATTTATCTATTGTGGTCATGTATTGTCCTAAGGGAAAAGGACTCCTTATACTTCTCTGTCCTACTATCTATTTCGCGAATCTTGTCCTCATTATCCCTCCGTCCGATGTACGTTGGTTGTCGAATAATATCCTTCATTTCATTTACGAATATCTCCGACCTATATTTATCTATAAGTTTAAGTCTCGCCTCTAATCTACGATCTTTCAACGATTGCCAATTCAACTCTTCAATGAGTAACGTAACGCTCTGTTTTTTAACGTAATTCTTTTTCTCGAATCTAGCTGCTCGCCGCTGTATTTTTTCTAAATCCTTTATGAGTCCCCTCTGATATGGATCCCAAACCGCTGCTGCGTATTCCATTTGAGGTCTAACCAAGGATAAATAACAGGATTCTCTCACCTTTTCCGTGCTTTTCCTGACTATTCTACGCACAAAAGCCAACTTCTTATTTGCCGCACCTATCACTCGTCTTATGTGGGTGTCCCAAGACAGGTCACGATTCAAGGTTACCCCGAGGTATTTCACGGATTCCGAAACAGGAATGCTCTCACCATCTATCGAGTAGGTAAACACGGACGATGGGCTTCTAGATTTCCAAAAGTTTAGAACGTTACTCTTTTTCTGATTGATTTCTAGCTGCCATTCCTTGCACCATACAGTTAACGCATCCAGATCATCCTGAAGCTGACGATGGTCGCTAGGACCACTAATTTCTCTATAGACTACGGTGTCGTCCGCAAAAAGCCTGATATTATTTTTCACAACTGAGCTGATGTCGTTTATATAAAGCAAGAAAAGCATAGGTCCGATCACACTACCCTGCGGCACTCCAGAGACTACATCTGCCACACTCGAGGACTTACCATCGATGACTACTTTTTGTTTTCTATTCCAAAGGAAAGCGCGAACCCAGTTAATGACTTTAACATTAACGCCAAGATTTCCCAATTTTAATAACAACTTACGGTGGGGAACCTTGTCAAAAGCTTTTCTGAAATCAAGGAACACTGCATCGACCTGTTTATTATTTTCGCCGCATGATAAAACATCATTCACAAACAGCTAATCGCTCATAATAATTAGATTAAAGCAACGCATCATTCCAGCAGGTAAAATAATACTAATCCATATTAATTAAGATTAAGAAATGGAGAGAAAATAAAAACATGGCATTAACTTTGTTACAAAGAGAAACCTTTAAATGAGATTCTCTCGGCCGCGGAATCGAATTAACAGCCAAATCAGCGAACAGCACTCCCGACCGACGATAAATTCTTTTCTTGATACGTGTTACACGCAATGAAATGTGAAAAAATCCCAGACACCATTATTCATTCCCTCGTTCGGCCATTGTTTTTTTATTGGCTTGTCACCGGAAGTCGCGACACTCCTCAACCGAGAAGAAAAAACTTGAAGCTAAGACGTGCCACGGACGTATTGGATAAAAAAGAATAACGAAATTTTTGGAGGTGGGAGGACAGCGGAGGATACCGTGAGAAAGATTTGGACTCGACAAGAGAGAAGCAAAAACGAGAGAGAGAGAGAGGATTGAGGGAAGTGGCCCCCAGAATAGAAGGCGGCACAAGAGTCTCGATCGGAATGCGATGGTGTGTACATTCCTGATGATCAAAAATCTTACAAAAGATATATATATATATATATATATATCATTATATATAGACGTTCTTTACAGAGGAGGAGGATATAACATACTAGTATATATATATATATATATATATATATATATATATATATATATATATATATATATATATATATATATATATATATATATATATGTGTGTGTGTGTGTGTGTGTGTTTATGTATGTACCTCTTTCATGGATTTGGACAAATTGGGACTGCAACTTTTATTTCTGGAAATCTACTTTTGCGGTTTGTTCTCAAACAAATTTTAATTTCGCTTTTATTTTGCAATTTGTATGGATATTCAAATCCTTATATGTCAGAAACTGCTTATTCTAGGATGGCGACTCTTTTAATGATCATTTCCAAATGTTTTCCAGATGATCCTCTTCTCCTTTCCTCAAAATTGTTCTGGTTCGAATCAGATGCCTTTTGCACTCAGGAAAAAATAATTGACTGGATTCGTTGCATTATAATTTAATATAGTTACATTTTTTAACATCCCAGGATTAAGATACGATTTTCCGCACATCCACGGTTGAAATTAAATGCGTTTCTCTCAATTATTTATTTTAATACCGTATCTACCCGACCATAAGCCGGGTTTTTTGTTTTCTTAATCAAAGTTTTTAAGTTGTCTTATATTCAAGAACAAAAAAATTTATAAACAAAAAGTTACATTGATTGTCTAGTTTAGCATAAATGAACAGGATGATTCAAACGGAACTTATGATGCGTACCTTTCATTTAATCATTTGTTTAATACTTATATTGGTTTACATAGCTTTAAATCACCGCGGATGAGTTGCTCTTTGTGTTCTTAAATATCAAAATTTAGCGTTATGAAATAATACAATAAAATCGATCGGAAAACTTCATTGATACCGCGTATTTTTGCCGCAAAAACAATATTGGAAAGGTGTACTCCATGTCGGAGTACACAATTTCCAAATACGTTCTTTGAGATTTCACAATATTTTGAATATTTTTCGCTCAGATGAGTATTTAACGAGAAACTGACGAGGTATGTTTAAAAATACAAATGTAAAGTAGTCGTTATTATTGTCTGATTTTAACCAAAATTGGAATCGGTCGACCAATTTTACTAAAACTCCCCAATACCAAAATTTCATTAAAATACGTCCAGCGGTTCCCGAGTTAAAACAAAGGAACATTGTAAACTACATGTAGATCATGTAAAGAGATCGTAATTCTTGTACGATTTTAACCAGAATTAGAATCGGTCGATAACTGTTAGCAAAACTCCCAAATATCAAATTTCATCAAAATAGGTTTACATGTACTACACGTAGGTCGTGTAAATTGGTCGTAATTTTTGTCCGATTTTAACCAAAATTGGAATCGATCTACTAATTTTAGCGAAACTTTTAAATAGCAAATTTCATCTAAATATGTCCAGCGGTTCCCGAGTTTTAACATGTGGGCGGACGGACGGAATCGACCTCCCCTATATGCGTTCACTTCGTGCAAAGAACGCATAATAACGTGTATGTATTAGAGTATACCGAATCCGATTCCAACAATAGCTGTTGCTATGACAACACGTAATGAGTGATAAAATCTGTAAAAACGCCAGCATTTACGCAAAATTCAAAGAAATGCGATCGATAAGTAAAATTCGATATAAATTACAATCTCCATTCCTTTCCTCAGAGAATAGTATAAATCCCGCTCCGATATTACAATTCTAAGGTATTTTAATATGCAAGAGAAAATTTCCCTGCACGATGGATTTCAGATTTCCCATGTAAATCAAATGGGAATGATAGTTCCTGCTCGGCCTCAGTAGCAAAAGATTTCCACCAAGTGTCATGAAAATCGGTCTATTGGTTCAAACAGACAGACACAACGACGAAACTATAAACCTATTTCCATTCTGGAAAGTAGGCTAAAAATATTGAGTGGTTATGACTGGTATGACATGTTTTAAATTACCTTTATCTTGGAACTTCACATTGCATTGGTATTTTTTAGAGATAAAGAAATGACTAATAAGTTTACTTAATTTATTCGCTTCAAAATTCCTTACAAAACATTTCTTCATCCAAATAGGCCTTTTTATAGAGGGTCGTTTTATATTCGAGATCGTCTTATAGTCGGGTAAATACGAAACTATCCTAATAAGCGTAATAAGTTTAATAGGAATTATAAAATAGCTGTTTTTAGTACACAACTCTATGCGTGCCAATAAGAAAACGCTAATAATTTAATAATCTATTTTTATTGTAGTATATAGCCTTTAAATTCACATCTTAAGAACCACTTTAATTACAACACTTTTCAATTTATTATTTTTTAATGTTCATCTTTGCGAGTCTATTTCAATTTTAATCCTTTCCCCAGATTGCTCGTATATATCCTCTATCTCTCTCTCTCTTTCCTTCCTGCTTTCTCAACCCGCCGATGTCCTTTTGCTTAGCAACATTTTCTATCCGCTATTTCCGGTGCAATCCGTATACGCGATTTTACCGCTTGCGTAGGCACGCGGTCATCGGGTGTGCGATACACGTTCCATTAACCGGAAACTTTTTCTTATTTCCCCGATTCGCTCATTTTTCCCAATTCCGCTATCCCCAAATCCCCCCTTTGCCCCTACGTCCCCTCCCACTTTCCCTCCTCCCTCTGCCCCCACATACCCTCCCCCTTCCTCTCCCCCCTCTTCCCCCGTGCCCACTCTCCCTTTCGGAATGGGACATCTGGCCGCAGCCGACTCGTCGCGAGACAACTGGCCACGACCGGCTCGCCGCAGACAACTCGCCGCACAGACAACTCGCCGCGAGCTCGCCGCTAAAACGTGAATAACTCAATCAAATATGCAGATATAAACTTGTAATTTGGCAGAAATAATCTAATCAGGTATAAAAATGCTGTGTTGAAGAAAAATTTACGACAAACGCCCAGGGTTCGACTCCAGGGGATAATTTGCATTCTTCATAAGATAATACGTAAAATGTCCTAGACCCTCTCCCTTAACCTCCCCCCTCTTCTCCCACGTCTCCTCCCCCTTTCTTTCCCCCAGCCACCCCTACCTCCCGCGCACATTAGGCGCTGTGTCTGAACATTAGTGCGACTCACGTAAGGGCGAAGGCGTCTCGGTTCCATAGCTCCACCCACGCGTAGCCTTCATTCCATTCCCTCTCTCCTTTCTTCTCCCTTCCTCCTTCAACTTTCCTCGCCCTCTCTCCTTTCTCCTTCTCCTAAAAGCGCACCACAAATGGATGTGCGTCTCTTCAGTGGGCGTTACTTTTCGTTGTCTATACATCTCTTTCTCTCTCTCGTTTGCGCGGTGTGCGTGCGTGTGTGTGCGCAGCCTCTTGGCAACCAAACCACCCTGTCACTTCACGTGCCAAGGGCATTAGAGTCAAATTTCACACTTTACGGTGTGGAGATAGTGGGTAAGATAGCTGTCGAGGCGATCTCTCTCTCTCCTTATTATTTACACCCACCTATAAAATTTATGATAAATTATGTAACCGGTAAGAAGTTCGGTATTCTTCGCGGTCGCATCTTTCTTCGTTTCCTACCTTAGGTTTGCGCTTCCCTAATAATTGTCGCTAGCAACAATGTTCCCGCGATCGGGTCATTATGGCGAGTGCGTGCATTTCGCTTTATGGCGCCGAGTTCCTTACCTCACGCGTAATCGCACATTTTTATGTTCGTGTAGAAATTAAGACGCAAATGCACTTAATTTTTATTGCCGCTCGGTTGTTCCACGGTGGGACTACGAAGCGAAACCTTAACTGCCTTTTCTGTCCTATTAATGGTTGGATTGCTATGCAAACGCCATTCAAAGTTCAATCGAATCCGCTGCGATCGACGATTGCCATTTCATCCTACCATAGCATACCAAAGTGTTAATCGAACGCGGTTGCGGATCTCTTTTATGGGAGAGTCGAGGTTTGTCGTAATTCTGGGAGACGGCGAACGGAACGATTAGACAGCAATCGGGAATAATTGCGGGCCGAGGATTTAATCCTTAATTGAACTCAAGTGCATGATGTTGAACTCGTTTCTTCATTGGACGCATCGGAATAATTTTATTACTTGCCCCATTTGAGATAATAGATGGGTTATTATCCGTCCGTAATTCATGTCGATGGAAGATATGTTCCGACTATGCGTGATAATCGGGACGGCGTCCAGAGGAAATTCGTATTTTTTCGCCGTACAACTAGATTAGGATTGTGAATCTAAACTTTATATTTCAGGAAAAGTCAATCGGATTCCGTATTTGTGTGAGATTTCAAGTAGTGAATTTCTAGGAGATAATTGATTTAAACGTTCCAAATTTGTTCATAAAAGTATAATTATACATCCTGAAAATTTCAAGGCGAACGTAAATCTTTCGATTATAAAATAAAACTTTAAAATTTAGATAGCTCAGGAGACCGCTCTTACAAGAAAAAAATATCCGCCGGGATGATAAAGACGATGAATAATTATTGTGAATACAATATTTTACATTTTACGGATAATTAATTGGCGATCTAAGGAAGTAAGAATTTTGCGTTAGTAGATAAATTAGGTAAGTTTAGAATAGCTTCACCGAGGACTCCCGTTTCCTCCTTGTGCGCCGCTGGTTGCGAGGCCATGAAGGCTTGAATCACGGAGCTGGAGAGGGTGGTTGCGGAGCTCTTTCCGAGGGTGGAAAGGTCCGAGGTTCGTTCGTTGGTTCGCTTGGTTCGTGTGGAGAGTGCGGGGTCATCCCAGAAAACTCGCCGCGCCAAATTGGCGGCTCGAGTTCGCCTGAGTGCGGTAGCCGATAGAGCGATCGTGTTTGCCCCTGACTCCTTACCGCAGGTTGAGGGTCCTCGGGCTGGGAAATCCGATGAGTGGAGAGTGGTGTCCACTCGGGGGATCATGGGGTGGTGGGGAAGCTTCGGCGGACCCTCATACTGTCAGTAATAGGTTCGAGGTGTTGTCGAAGGACGACTCCACGGCCATTGCGGAGGCCCTCAAAGAAAGTTTTATATATCTATTTGCTAAGGCAGATTTTTCAAGCTTCAGGTTGCGCCTACGAGAAATATTGCCTGGTTTCCGTGATATGACCGAACGATCAGGTGCTGAGTCGTCCTGGATATTATTTAAGAATATAACGCTAGAGGGCATCGATAATTACATTCCAATTAAATTGAAGGTTGACAATAAAGAGCCACCTTGGTACAATAATCAAGTTAGGAGTGCGCTTAGGCGTCAGAGAAGAAGTCACGTGATAATAATAAATATGCCGTCTACATCATCCGACAAGTATAGAGCACCTATAGTTCAAACGTGTAAGGAATCCCGCGCTAAAGCGATAAATACCATGCGCGAGGCTTTTACTAACTTCAGGAATAAGGTATTAAATAATTACTAGTGGTACCCGCAACAACTTTTGCGAGGTCAGTCAGAAATCTGCATGTTTCAAATTAATAATAGCCAATTTCTCCTTCTAAAATTAGAAACAGATATTTTGAATGTCATGTTTGTTTTTATAATTTATATGTGCAATTTAAATTGTCTCTCTCATATGAAAAAGGTCACATTCCAGTATTGAAATAAAGAAAGAAGATTTTTTTCTTTTGGTCAATCGTTAAAATTGCCCACAGTCCACACGCAGTTTACTGAATAATAATAATCTTTAATTATTAACGTTGCAATCTATTATGTTTGACATTACTAAGTCTATAACTTCGTTGCTTCATAAGGAGCGCAAAGTGGATAACGCAATTATTTTGGCTATTTGAAGGCTTAATAGACGCTAATTTATCGGAGGCAACAATGTGGGTCGCCTTGGCAACACCCGGAAAGAGTACGAAAAAGTCATAAAATTTCGAAAAGAAATGCGTGTTTCTGAGAAATTATTATCAAAACATCGTAAGAATGAGATATTTTATAGTTTTAGTCGTCGAATAAAGCAAAAACGGAGAAATTCGGTCCATATTTACGCATTTAATGGATAAAAGAAATAAATCTTGCACCTTGAAAAATCAAAACTCCTGTGTAAACATAAAAAAATACAATCGTCTCCCGGAGTCGAATCAGGGACACTTCCGTAAACGAAAATAGTTTTCCCGCGGTCTTCTAGTTGGTAGAAACAAAATGGCGTTTACAGCATTTCTCTATGACAAACTGTTCAAGAGATAAAAGGGGGGATGGACGGACGGACAGACACTGAGTAATTATATATAAAGATTGTTACAATAAGCAATGGCTTTTAGTAAGTATAAACTCCACATCAGGCTGTCCATAAACCGGATTTATCCAAAAGCCCGACATTTTAAAAGCTGGACATGATATTATGTCTGTTGAAAATTCCAAGAAAACCATTTCAGAAAAATTCCTAGTACAGCAAACAAGTGAAATTTTAACCAAGTAATGAAAGTAAAGCAAAAATCTTCCATCATCGAAAATGTAATCACTAGCAGTTCAACCTCTGACGACGGGAAGTAAATTATCATGACACAGCCCTCGCCTGTACATTATATTCTGTAAGCTGAGGAGAACGATTGGTTTTGGTAAGGACATGAAACAACATTCTTTTATATTTATATTTTGTTTTTTTTTACTCCACATGAATTTAATCTGATAATTCATGGTTAGGCTACATACAAAAATATATTTGGTATAAAAACCGGCAATCTTTGAATACCAAGGTTGCTCATGGTTTTTGCTCTACTTAACAAATATTTGTTCCCCAAATTACGAAGAAAACATTTCCCTAGTAACTGTATACTCGTAAAATCTGTGGGAAATATCTTTCGATTTATGTCGTTTCATTTAACTTCGCGCTCTTCGGGAAAACATCCACGATATATCTCGACGATTCCCTGTAAATTATTTCTTGCCGCACAGTTTTTGCTAAGAAAACGGCAGTGGTTGCCGTCAATTTCGTCGTCAATGCACAAATGAACGATTCTTTCGCTCGCCATCCTGTTTTTACTGACGTCATGACTAAATTTTAGCCTGCTCCGAACCTGAAATTGCCTCGGCAGCAGATCACCGAGTCAATTCACGAACCCTCGTGATTGCGAAATTGATCAAACCGTCTAATTTAGCATTCGTCCTCTCCTCTCGCAAAGGTAGAAATTCAAAAGGCGAATAAGACTCACCCGTGCGCGTGTTCAGCAAGCGCGATCGTTTCGTTGGATGAGCGAATGTGGCAAAGAGCACTTTAAGATGTCGCTGCCAATCAGATTCTGATTGGGCGGAGCTATGGGCTATCATTTATTCGATTTTCCTCACTTTTAAGAACATAGGAATTTGCGAGTGAGGTGGGATGACCGCATCCCCTGGCGTTTGACGTGGAATGTTGATACGGAGGCTCACTTTGAATTAAAGGAGAAAAATAGAGAGTGCTTCAAGATAACTTTTATGGCCGGGTTTCCTTTTACGACCGGAGAGGAATGCAGAATTACTACGTTGGCAGTGCGCGGCAGAGGACTTGCAGAAATGAACATTTCAGAGTATCAAATCAATTCACGCCATCTGAATCCATGATAGAAACTAGCACAGAATTAAATCTCATGCGACTGCGAATATCCGAATATTTGCACTTGATTATTTCATTGTTTGAACTTGACTTTGGAAACAGTACCGACGAATGCGACGACGTGGATTTTTCAACTCAATACTTCCATAGAAATGTTTGTTTTGCATTTAGATTTTGCCGTTCCCAAATAAAAGAAAAGTTTTGGGCTGAAAAAAGCGTTTAAAATCGCAGTACTTTAACATAACTGCATGGGGAGGAGGGGGTGATCAACTCTGAATTATTTCGATTGCTTCGTGTTATTTTCGTTCGCTGCAATTCACGTCTCTTACATAGGCTATATAAATTCATCCGAGAAGCAGTATTTTTACTGCAGTTCTTCCACGAAAAAAGCGTCTGCGTATGATATTTGAAAATCTCTTTGATTTGAATGCTTATTCATTCACATCTCTACAATTTCAAATTGTAAAAACAATGAATATATTTAGTTATCTTATTAACGGATTTCGGTACGATAGGAAGGACGTGAAAAAAAGGCAGTGCCTAAGTGAATTCCTTGGGAGATATCTCTGGTAGCGGCTCGGGCGCTCTCTAGTGACCTCGACGCTCGCTTCGATCCGCCACGACCAAGGCGTTCACTTGTTAATAGGCTATTGCCCTGCCTCTCCCACCCACGCACTTTCCTTCCCTGCGGGCGCCTCCGCCTCATCCCTCCGCTCTTTGCTTCCTTATACTGTTTCCATTGCTTCCCTTCTTCTCCTCCCTTGGCGCCTTGAAGGGTCCGACGCGCGGAAGAGGTGCGGCGAGGCGTAATCGGAAGTAGAAGGAGAAATGGGTAGGTAGAAGTAGGGTAGAGTAGGAAGAAAACGAGCGGGGAAGGGCACTGGAAAGATAGGCTATAGACAGCGGCGAACTTCTGCCTAGGCAAACTAGGCAGCTGCCTAGGGCCCCAACCTCGGCGGGGGCCCCGACCAGGGGCCGAAATGGTACACATTGACCATTACCATTACCAAAAAGGGGGCCCCGAATCTGTTAACTGCCTAGGGGCCCTGGGTCTCTATGTCCGGGCCTGGCTATAGAAAATTAATGTTTATCACTACTGTAATTGCCAGTAAATAAAATCTGACGGGGAAGTTTTCATCGAATTAAATTCCCTTTATTTGTTTTTTAAATTTTGTTTCAGCTTAGGAAATTAGGAAAATATCTTTTCTGTACTACATCTCTCAACTATTCCTCAATATAAATCGAATTAACTTTCTTCTATGACTACTATTTTTGCATACATTTCAAATTCACCGCTGCTAAAATGCCAAGATTGCCAAGTCATAAGTTTTGTAAAGGCGCTTTTTTGCATCTATTATCCCCAAACTATCACAGTGATGGCAATAAGCGTAGATAATTACTGTTATTAATCATTTATTTAAAACTGTTATTCTGTTAGGTATATATTAAAACTCTTTGAGTTTACAGAATCACTTTTTCAGTGAAAATAAGTCGGCGTATAAAAACTATTCTCGCTTTTAGCGCGTTTTTCAAAAGAAATGCGCTTATAGTCGTCTGTCTGTGCACGTGCTTAAATTGAAATTGATACGAAACCGTAAACAAAATTGAGCTTAAAATGGGAAGGTGGCTGATTTCTGTACTTCTGCCATTTGTTTTATTTTATATATGAGTTTCGAAAAATACACAAGTACGGATTGGGGCCCGACTCCGACCGTCCCATTAATGCGAACCAGCCTTTAAAATTTTATTTTTTAATATCTTCGTAGTTGAGAATTTGAGCACACATTCTCACTTGAAAAGTTTGAGAAAAATCCAACAAGCAAGTCGTAATTCATTTTGAACTCCGGAAATTTCTTCATCTCACTTTTACGTGGTAACCCCCCTTATAAAACAAATTAGGCTCTTTTAACCGAATATGGGTCGGTATAACCACATGAAAAATAAAAACACGCTAATTTTATCCATATGCATGGATGAAACTACTTGTTTCATATAGTTTTAATTAAATGATTATTTTTACAAATTTTAAAATACAGTAAAATATTCAATCATCTATAAACTTTTAAGTATAGTTTCTATTAACAAAGCATAAAAAATATCTCATTTCGTGATCAAGAAAGAACGATTAGTCCAGGAGCATATAAGTACACTGCTGAAATTCGCGAGTTATTAATAGGAATCACATTTGTCATCGTTGAGTCCTAAAAAGCAAGCATCCAACACAGATGTGGGTAATCTACGGGCCACGGACTGTATGAGGCTCCCTAGCGCGTTTTATGCGGTCTGCGAAGCTACGATGAAAAGGCAGTTCATAAAATTTAACAGACAAATTCATGTTTTTATTAAAATTCCTGTAATAAAACCTTCAATATTGAAATTTTAACCCGAAAAACTTATTTATAACATGTTCACTTACATGATTCCTAAGAATCTCTAGGTAATTGCCGATGTAAACTCTTATATGGCCCACCGAAGCTTTGGCAACTTTCAATGCGGCCCGCCGAGGAATTCTCAACGGCTAATGCGTCCTACCATGTAGAAAAAGTTGCTCTCCCTGAACTAACAAAACCTGTATCGGTTTTCGGGTATTACTTTTGATTAATATGGACGCGTTTGAGGTTTAACCCGATACTCTTAGAGGAAAACAAAAAATATTACCAGCAGAATAAAATTCTTAAAATACTCTTTCAAAGTCGTGTTTCTAACATGAGCAGTTTCAGAAACATAGGAAAGAGCGAGAAAGCTTCACAGAGAGACGGTTTATACCTAGGGACTTTCCCGCATTCTACAAGTACTGTTGTTTTAGAAGAAATTGAAATAAACCCAGTTAGAGTATACATATTTGTTATAATCGAATAAGCGACGATTCTGAAAAGATTTATTTCATTTTATTAACTTATCACCTTTTTCGTTCTTAAGAGAAAAATTCATAATGGATTCGACTAATATTAGATGAAAAATATTGCCTTTTTAAAATGGCTGATTTCTACACTAGCAGACAATAACACAATAAGTATTGGGTAAACAACAAAACAAGGAACCTCATTATCGTTTTAGCAATTCTCATATTATTTCTTCTCTTAAATTAGCTTTCTATTGGATGGTTTTAAGATATGTGAGTGAATAGGACGTCTGTGGACACGAATGGGTCGAGTTGAAAGCATAACCATTCCAGAGTAAGCTTCAAATGATATTAACAAATTTAAAATCGTGTTCATTTTTTACTAGTATATTGCCCGTCAAAAATGACGGGTTTAGATTAATAAAAAATGGAATTAAAATTTTTAACTTTAAATAAATTATTTTAACAATCACTATTTATATTGATTTTGTTTCTCACAGCAGTCGGTTGTCAAGATAAACAAATGAGCGATTTCGGAAAAAGAATAGAATAAGTGACTTTATTTATTTTTCTTTAAAATAGTTCAAATCGGATGATTGTATGTCAGATTTTTTCAATTTTAATTTCCAAAAGAAGAAAAGCCTGCACGACAAAAAGTCGATTTTTGTGTGTTATCTTACGAAGAATAAAAATATTACCCTGGAGTAGAACTCGGGAATTTTTCGTAAATTTTCTTTCGGCAAAGCATTTTTATATTTTAGTAGGTTATTTCTGTCAATTTTCGATTTTCTATCTCCATTCTTGATCAAGTTATTTGCGTTTTGATAGCTTGACACTCAGATCAACGGACGGACAAAATAGCCTTTTATTGTTATTTTGTGATTCCTTTAAACCTGTCTTTCCCTCCCTATTTCCAAAACCGTCAAGTCCTCCATTCTTCTATCTAACTACCGTAACCTATCGCACAATCCTTCACACCATGAAATGTTTACATTCTTGGTTTGTTTATTAAAACGTCCAGTACGTTCCTCAGATTGTCATACCGTTCTATTTCAATAATATTGCATTTAGCTCATTATTACGATTTTTAATCTCTTTGAATTGTATTTAAGATTTTTAGGTATTCCGTCTCGTAAATAACGCAACGAATGTTGTTTACACTGATTGCTATGAAAATCATTTCTCCCTCCTTCCATCTTTCTCTTCTTCTCGTGATAAAAGTCTTCCAAGCATGCTTAAACCCATAAGGATCGAAATAACAATAGGATTTATAGGTTTAACAACGTAATCGGTAGGCAAGGCAACATCCCGTTAAAATGCTAAGATTTTTCCAAATATATGTAACAATTAACATGAGCGATTTTGAGCTGAAGACGAAAAGGACGAATAGAATAAGAAACTTGAAAATATTTTCTTTAGAATGGTCCAGATCCAAAAATCGTAGGTCAATTTTTTCTAATTTTAATTTCCAGAAGAAGAAAAGCCTGCACGTCGAAAAGTCCATTTTTACGCGTGACCTTATGAGAAATAGAAATAATTCCCTGGAGTCGAAACCGGGTCCTTTTTCCAAATATTTTTCCCCAATCACTTTTTATATGTGAATCAAGTAATCCTGGAAAATTTCAAACCATTATCTTTAACCATCTTTGAGATATAAACGATTTAATTACAATGATCAACAACCAACCAACCACACGCTATTATTATAAGGGTGATTTGGTGAAGTTCGGCAACAACGCATCGTCCGGGCTAACAGTTCGTTTACATGTGATACACATATCATCACATAAAGAATCGTCTTTTTACGAAAAAACTAAATTTTTCACATTTCAAATTTACTACAGTTGTGTTGTTTTTATCTTATTTTTAACTAAATGCACTCATTAACGTCCACTTTCTATTGGTCGAAGATTAATTGTCACTATGTTTTACAATACGTTGAGAATAATTTCATTAAGGGCCGCCAGGGGTATTACCGCCTAGGGCAGTTTCTCAACCTATGGTCCGCGGACCACTTGTGGTCCGCGAAGTTTTTGTTGCTGGTCCGCGGAGGTTTCCAAAATTGGTTTATTTTTAGACCGCACCTCATATTTAACTGGAATTCTTTTTGGAAAAAAATAAGAAAGTTGTACACTATCACAGTTACTGAATATTTTTATCAATGGCGTTTTTACTTAAACATTTTCCCGCTCCTTCATATCTTACACTGAAAGTGATGAGGTGGCTCGCAGGGACTAAATGGGTTGCTGCAGTGGTCCGCGAGGTTCAAAAGGTTGGGAAACACTGGCCTAGGGGGGTCTGCTACGTGACGTCAAGTCTCTTCTGGGTTTTAGTGGCCTTCGCGTCCTTGAGAGAGCTCGACGACTGAATTGACGAAGGTGCGAAGATACCGGAATGATTTTGCGTCAGTGTATACGCACTTGAATTTAGGTGAGGATGCTTTCTTAATGTCACGTAATAATATTAAATGGTAACTACATATTCATTTATGACATCAAATGAGATGAATTTCCAAATTCTGCATATCTACGTTAAATTTCACCTGTATTCAAAATATATTACGTGGTTTTCGTTTTCGTAATATGAAGAATTACAATTACTTTTAGTGTATAATCTTATGTGTGGTGTAAAATAATAACAGTGTATATGACCTCAATTGATATCAATTGATGAAGAGACTGATTTTGAACGCGTTTGAAAATTACTGGCCGTTTAAGATATTTATTCGGCTGAGCAATTTTGTGGATTAAGTCGATTATGTTTTATGGATTTTTTAATGTTGATTAGAATGCATCTATTTGCTTTTATTTTTGGCGAATGGCGTCTGCCACCTGTTTCAAATATTAGTGTGGCGATCATTGGTGTGGGTAGGACATCGCTCAGCCCCGGGCAATGCCCGGGATTCGGCTGGGATTCACTAACTGCACGTCCTGCAGAAGTGAAAGCAGCGCCATAGGTGCAGATGCATGTGCGCACCATACTCCGGAAGTTACGTTGGGGATATATAATTATAAAACGGAATTTTGGAAAATTGCATCGTATTTTCGTAATTGCAGTATGTTGTCAGATAAAATACACCAATTACATCGCGAAGGAGGTGGCTTTGCAGGAAGTGGAAGGGGGAAGCGTGTTTCATGCATGGAGCGCATAGATGGAGCATCGTTGCCAGCTCTCTGCCGTTACGTATCATACATCGCGTTCTTAAGGATATTTTAAACAACCTTCCGTCAGAGCAGTGTATCTCAACCTTTTTGAAGCCGCGGAACCCCTCCGAAGTCCCACAATTTCTCCCTGCCCATGAAAATTGCATACATTTTTCATTCGTTGTCTCGTTTTTTTCATATTAAAATATTAATCAGAGCTATGCGAAAGATCTAACAAGTCGCGGACCTCCGAGAAATAACGCGCGAACCACCGGCTGAGAAACACTGCACTACGACAATTAGAATCACTCTTTTCCAACACTGCACTAGAGAATTATCGAGTTCGTTGAAAAAGTACATACGGATCTCAGGTGCCTCTAATAGTCGCAACAAGGTTATGAAAACCCAGATGCTCATTTGGGCTGCAATGCAGCCGACTTCAGCGGTAAAATCTGGTTTTTCCTAACCTTGTGGTGGCTTTGGAGATACCTGAGGTAAATTCGTTTTTCATTTTTTTATATATGTGCTAATTCCTGAATACGGCACTTGTGAAAAAGGTATAAATTTCAAATATTACATGATGGTAGTTCACGGGGTAAAATCTATGAGAAAATATTGAGCACATTTTACTATTTTTAGTGCTATTCGTCATTGCTGAAAAGCACTATTATCTTCGTGATGTCCGTCCGTCCATACGCATATATCAGAGAAGAATTGCCTCAACCGATTTCAACCAAATTTGGTAAATAGAATACTCACATAAATTTATCACAAAAAAAACGTATGTAAACCGGATCGACTAAACAGGGGTGCCACAATTGCAAAATTGAACTTTTCGGTAATTATGCTTTTGGAAGGAATTGACCGCTCCTATTTTAACGAAATTTGTATGAAGGGGTTGTGCAGCATAAAAAAGCAAAAATCAAGATTTTTAGTATAGATATAAAAAATAGGGCTCCCAGAATAAAAATAATAAAAAATTCTTTTTACAAGTTTGTGTATTAAACTGTCCGTATCAATTTTAACCAAATTATAATATTTATAATGTGCACATATACATAAAACAATAATAGCGTATTCGGAACGGAACAACTAAACAGGGGTGCCACAATTACAAATTAAACTATTTCAGTAATTATGAATTTGGAAGGAATTGGCAGCACGGATTTCAATTAAATTATGTATATAAAATTTGTACAACATACCATTATGAAATCAATATGTTTAAAGCAGAGATAACGCGCAGGGCTACCACAATAAAGAGTAAAATAATATTTCTTTTACACGTATTTCTAAAGAACTGACCTCATGGATTTTAACCAAAGATAATACGTATAATCTTCATATAAATAAATAACCAAAATATTACATTAAAACCGGGTCGACTAAACAGAGCTATCACAATATCAAGATTAGAAATGTTCTGTAATTATGAATTCGGAAGGTATTGGCTGAACGGATTTCAAAGAAATTTATTTTGTAAGGCGAGTATAGAATTGGAAAACGAAATGAATATGTTGAAAACAGATCAAAAGAGCAGGGCTACCACTATATAAGTAATTAAAATTTTCTGATTTCAAAGCAAATACTACATTAGTACAGGATTATACTACTGCGAATTTGACGAAAAGCACTTCTGTACCACGGGAAACTCGTGTATACCCTTACTTGTTTCATTATTACATAATCCAGTCTATATACGAAAAAATTGTTTTTTAAATGCGATTTAAAAAAATGCTATTTAAAAACTGCCGAAAAACATTCAGATTTATAAAAGAAGCGATAATTAAAAATCAAATAAATATACTGATTCTTCGAATGTTATTTATGAAATTTTATTAAGTGTATTTCCTCAAATTAACTTTCTTATTCATTCATGAACAGGCATTTAAAATACTTGTTTCATATCTCTCCAATAGCCACAACAAGGTTGTTCTAGAATTTTCTTTAGCCATAAGACGAGCTCGATAGATCCCTGTTTAATTAATTTTCTTATGTTTGTATGAAATAGTATAATGCAATGCATACTAATTAATTTTTATAACAGCATATGATTCAAATCTTTGTCATTTTTATACAAATATTGATGGCTAGCAGAACAACCTGTTCGTTGTCCGGGGTATTTTTTATTAATAACTTAAATATCATAAACTATTTTGACGGTCTTCCTACTTGGCAAAAGAATATACGTACATACACATTATTTCGGTCACTTATTCTTAAACAAGCCATGTAAAATTGATCATGAGAAAAGTGACGTGCATCTAAGTAGACACGACAGCTTTTTAGCGATTGGTGAGATCGTCTAATTATAAATAGATGGAATTGATGGATCACATGGTCCCTATGCATCAGGCATATGCTGGAATAATGGGAAATTGGAAACAGAAAAAATCTGCTCTGACCGGGAATCGAACTAACTAACCTAAGAAAACATTCCCGTTCTGAAACAACAAAATCACTCCGCTGAGATAGTTCAGTGGTAGATTATCCGCCCGGCAAGTAGAAGATCCGGATTCGATTCCCGGTCAGAGCAGTTTTTTCTCCTGTTTCCAATTTCTCATTATTTCAGCTAATGCCTGAGGCATAGGGATCATATGATCCATCAATTCTATCTATTTATAACTTGGTAGAGGGTGGTTAGCGTACCTGCCTCCTTACGCTAGAACCATAGGTTGAAATCCTGCCTAGGAAATAGTTATATGCGCTGTTTATCATTGTTGTAGCTGGTATACTCGTCGTAGCAAAGGCCGTTAAGTGCTATTTAAGGGAAGCTAGCGTAATTGCCCGACAAATATGACGAGTATGCGTGAATTAAGTATTAAGTTAAAATTGAAATAAAATTAATGAAACCAACTTTTAAATGCACTAAAAAGTAAACAATATATATAAATAAGAAACAAAGGTGTTGAGATGACTTGTTATGCATGCTCGCATAAATTTTCTCCTTCTCAAAGTTCAAAACTTAATAAATATAAAATTCACATATGTGAGTGTTCCAGAGAGTAAAATTGTTTTGGGCGAATAGAAATGGTATGACAAAGAAATACATTACGCTATACAGTTCTTATACGCCCAAAATTATTTTTAATTTATGGAACATTAAATTTTACCCCTCTCTATATCTCCTTTCTTTCTTCCTCTCTCTTCTTTCTCTCGTATTATAGCATTCAAAGCACGCATTCCTTAACAATGGCACAGTCGACAAGGCAACATATTTTCCAATAAATATTATTTAAACGTAGAACTTGAGCGATTTTGTATCGTAGACAAAAATGTGACGATAAGAATAAGAAACGCTATTTATTTTTCTTTAAAACGGTGCCGATCCGAAAATCGTTGGCCAATTATTTCAAATTTTAATTTGCAAAAGAGTAAAAGCCTGTAAGTCGAAAAATCGATTTTTACGTGTTATCTTATGGGAAATGGCATCTCCCTCCACTTCCCCCCCCCCTCCCCGCAAAAATCAAAATTCTGGCCCCGAGCAGCATAACCTCATGGCTCCATTAGTAAATGTACTAATTTTTAAATCTCTAAGTTTCTTGGCTTCCGAGAAATGCTTTCCACACACACACACATTGCCTTTTATTAATAGAGAAGATTAAGATTAAAAACACCAACAATAAATTTTGTTATTTCCTCGATGTCTTCTTCAAGAGCAATTAGTGGGCAATCTCAAATACAGGATTATTACTTAAAGTCCTGTGGGAGATTACAAACTGTCATTGTTTAGTACTATAACATTTGTCGTTTATTTAAAACGAATTTTCAATCCTATTTGGTATTCTATAACTCCTGACTGAAAACTAAGTTGTTTTACGCTCACAATTTTATTTCCTATATTTTTCTCTATTTCAAACAGTTTAAAAATGCAAATGAGTAAACCACACACTCACTCACATGGCAAGCGTGTCATATATGAACATTTAAAAGTTGTTACTTTCTCCATAGTATTGGGGAAAGTATTGTTTTCATGAAAATACACGTTTTGAGGTCCCCTGAACACGTTTTGACCATTTTCTCGATGTGTGTGACAGTTTTTTTGTGGGTGCTCTAACTCAAACACCATTGATTAGGTCAATGCGAAACTTTATATTTAACATTTTTATGAAAGTCAAAAGAACTGATTACTTTTTGGTAAAAATCGGTCAACCGGAAGTGAGTGTTTACTCTTGTCACTTATTCGTTGTTTTGAAACATCTGCTTTAATATTTGATATATTTAAAAACGTACTGGAATAAATATTGTAGGAAATTTAATTTTCTACAACCTTTGTTTGAAACATTTTTCCATATAATGCATTTTTTAAGAGATATCTTAAAAACTAACTATTTTAGCTGCCACCACCACGCCACCTACCGACTACTGTTGTTAACAGTTGATGCTTAGTTACTTCTTAGTAACGCTCCTTTTTCTTTTTTTAATTGTTGGAGCTTTGTGGCTACATCCAATATCAGAAGGTTATGGTTCGAGTTTATTTCTGTTCTTCGTAATCTAAAATCTTCTCGCAGTTTCTTAAAATATCTAATATATTATAATTTACTATTATGTAACCTATTTGGTTTTTTTAGAAATATTACAGATATGGAGAGTCATGTGGTGGCCACATCAGATTTTTTAAAAGTTGATTTGATATTTTATAATTAATGAAAAATCTATGGCAAGAGCGATTAGAGTTAAAAATGAAAGGACGCTCTGAAAATTAATGGCTCCTATTTATTCCTCAAACTGATAAGAAATATTGCGATGAAAACATACTTACATTGATCTTAATTCTTCCATTTCTCATTATTAACTTTCAACATAATTATCCCCGAGGTCCACAAATTTCTCTCAGCGTTCAGGTATGTTCGCGATGCCACCAAGACGAAAGAAACGCGTAGCAGCTGCTTTGAAGTCATATGAAATCCTTTCCTTTAAGAGAAACATGGCGAAATTCTGAAGGAGCCACGTCTGGGCATTACAGTGGATGCAACTAGGTGGTGAAATGCTTCGGTCGTTGGTGCACTCGCGTCACTTCGGAAGAAAAGCAGAGTGACCCCACTGGCGGGGAGAGCTAACGAGTTTCATTTCACTGCAATGTCTCAGCCCGCTTTTTTTGGAATAAAATAAGAGGCATCGATTTTCTGTATGCCCTCATTATCTTTTGTGTTGTTTACGCTGCTTACATATGAATTATTTTATTTTATATTTAGTGTAAGGATAATAATTATCTTTTTTATCTTATTTTTTGTTCTGGCCGTCATACGAGAAACAAATTTGTCGCTTGGATGCGCTGGCATTTCTATTTTAACATTAATCTTTGTATTTTGCTTTGAAAATTAACTTATTGTGATAAAAAATAGAAAATTATTCAATTTTATTCTGTATTGCTACGAAAATAAATTTATTAAGGATCTAGCCGAGTACACCCTCAAACCAATACAGCTAGCTTGTGTATGTGTACGTATGTATTTATATTTTCATTGATTTTCTTTTTAAGGCTCGGTGATCGGTGGGCCACCAATAAGGACGAGAATTTTTTTGCCGAAATGTGCATCGGTTTTCCCGAGTTTTTAGGTCATCTTGATCATAATCTGCATTCCAGTCACAAGGTGAGCTCACCATTTCCCTTTTAGAGTGCATATATTGGTAAAGTGAAGGCCAGGGACATTGAAATTGGTTTGGAATAGGTTCTTTTATGCTCTACTTTCGGTGAATTACCACTGAAGACGACTTCATGGTAGCCGAAATACGTATCTGGTTTTTCATAACCTTGTCGTGGCTGTTGGAGATAAGTACTTCATTCATACTTTTTATTTTTAAATGCTTACCTATTCTTGAATCTTTTTCAGTCATAAGACGAGTTCGATATTTCTCTTGTGAATCGAATTACTGCTTAATTCAAAAGTAAACGATTGGTAAAATAATGTAATTTTATAAAATTAAATATGGGAAACTTTTTTTATGGCTTCGTGAAAGAAGTGTATCATACACAGACGAAACAATGAGTGTTGCAGTCGAGGTTAAATTCGTTGAAAAATGGCGAATCGCAATAGAATTCAAATGAAATATTAGGAAATTAGGAAAAGACGAATAGAGCCGGAATTTAAGAGTGAGAGATGTGTATCATCCTTAAACGCCCATTTTTCTTCCGTACCGAGGAGGTATTTCTTCCCCGTCCCTCTCGCAGCCACAGTCCTCCCGTCCACGCACCCGTTCTCACATAACGACGTATCCTTCTTTTCTCACTTGGACGTTTCCGGATCCAGCTGGCCACCAGTAGGTGTCCGCCCTTGTTTGACAGTTGACTCACGCGGGCCTCGATCATACGATAAAACGCACACACAAACACACGCATAGACACGCTTAGGAAGGCGCTCGAGATACGCGATCCTCATTATCCGCCCACGCTCTGTAAGAAGGCACGGGATGAGGCGGGTTCCCATGACAACGCCCAAGATCTTTGGGTCCCATCCCTTCTCCTTTCATATTATCTCCCCTCTCCCCCCTTGTCTCAGTCGCTCGTGCGCACTCCCACACTCCCCACTCTTTCTTTCTATGCGAGAGAGAAAAAGAGAGAGAGAGCCGTTCAAAATGCAAAGCGTCTCTTTATGAGGTCATCGTCTATGTGAGTTGTTTGACCGATCGCGAACTTGCAGATGTCGTGTTTTATTCATGAGGGGCGCGATAATAATATAAAATCAATTTCATCGCATTACGTATTCCAAAAAAGTGGTTTTTTCAAAGGCTACGGCGCTTACCGTGGCGAACTTGGCACGGATACATAGCGGGTGTAATTGAATTCACGGAGTTGATTGGTTTATTGTTTCTCCCCCGTTTCCTGTTCTCGCAGTGTTCTTCGTGCGTTCACTCCAATGGACAGTAGAGCTGGATTCCACGCGCGTATTTAGAGGTGTGGGTTGCACTCAATAGAAGTAGCCGACATGCTCTCTACGCTAGTTGATGGATTTCTCATTGATTTCATATACATTAAAATTTAAGTACTCCTTACGTCTATGGCATATATTCCGTTGAAATTGTCCTTGACTAAAGTTGAGATTTTATCAAACTTTGGCCAATTTTTCTTCATGGAAAATATCTTTGTTATAATTTATATACATCTGCCTCCCCTATAACACGGGTTCTCATTACACAGCTTCTCTACAACACAGTTTATTTTTAATGAGAAAAATCCATACAACACGGATTATGGTTCGCATTAACGCGATTTGATCGTACTTGAGATGTGGGATTCCAGATTACTGAGCGAGGAAGAGATGTGCCGCAGAGGGGGAGGGTGTATTTTGTTTTTTAGCTTGTGCGTCAGAGAGGTTTGGGGATTTTTGGATTGGCGTAGGGTGTCTTAAGGGGTACACGTAGCACTCCGACCCCTCTTTTAACTGTGAAAAACCAGATACACATACTTGATACTGATTTTTTTAGATTGTAACCTCCGTATAATAGGAGGACCGGGTATTTATTCAGAAATGATTTACAAGTGTTCCACAAAAGCAGTAGATTAATCTAGGTTTCTAAATTTTTTATTGGTTTTTTTAGCGCTTTCTCTTTCCTCGGTAGTTTAGGAAGAGAAGTTATTCAAAGTAAATGAATTCCTTGATGTATTTCAAAAAATGCACTCAACCAATTTCGGAACAGTTACCGTTGATAAATCAAGGCGAAGAATAGATTCCAAACGAAAGAAATTCTTCCCGCCTTCTCATTTGAAAAATTCTTCGATAAGAATCTATTGTTTTAGATACAAGGGTCGCTTGAGTCATAAGTTGTCATAACAGATGTGACAGGCGATCCAGAAATCTACGTGAAACAATCGCAAAGCCACAATTTAGAAGGGAAAATTATGAATGCAAACAATTACCTCTATTTTCTTACATGCGAACTCGATAAGATCGATTCATGAGACATATATATTTGTTGTTTGCATATAAATTATTATTTACATATTCCTGAAAATATAAAGAAAGGTTGTAATCCGACTCACGATCGTACATCTTCTTATAGGGAATATAGTACATATTTAAAATCAGGGCAGTTACCGATAAGCAGAAGAGAGTTACTGAATCGTTGAACTTAGCAAGAAAATTTTAACGAAAATTTCGCTCTTCAGTGGAGCGTTGTACAAACACGATATTGTTTAACACATTTTTCCTCCGCCGGAAGCTGGACAAGACTCCACCACAAGACTCGTGATTTCACAGAATATTTCGTCTTTGTTTCGCCATCTTTCCTTTAATAGAAGTGGCAGGTGGATACTTTGCATTATAGGTGCGCTGCAGAGTGATGTTTGAATGGCATGGGGAGGAGGAGCTCCGAATGTTGGTATGGGCAATGGAAAGCAGGATCGCCTGAGGAGGAGAAGGGGGAGGCCGTGATCGACAGAAGGCTCTCTCTGATTGCAAAGGGAGGAGAAAATTCCGAAGGGAATATGGACGATGAGCAAAGGGAGGGGAAGGATAGCGAGGGGACGGAGTGAGGAGAAGTGAGGCGGGAGTGACTCATGGGAGAAGGACGCAAATATGAGTGAGCGATTAATGGGAGGGGAGCGGAAGGGTGACGAGTTCACGGGATGATAGAGTGCAGGTGGGCCATGGTGCGGGTTTATGGACATGTAAAATAGATAGGTTGTGGTACAGGTAGAGTCTAATTTCATTAAGATACTAACTACACTAAGTATAAACATAAACAGTTCTCTTCCTCCTTTCTTAGCAACATACATAATGCTATCGTGTATAAGCTTGTTGCGTGATAATGGGGCCACTACATTATACCCTGCAAGTCACCTTTTTGGTGGATGGCAGGGGGTGCAGTGCACCAAGGGTCCATAGTTTTCCTACGTTATCTTTTTCTATTATGGTCTGTTATCGTCCTATGGAAAAACGATCCTCGATATCGCTCCGTTCTACAGTCGATCTCGCGAATCTTATCCTCACTGTCCTGCCTTCCGAGATACGAC
The DNA here is from genome assembly GCA_028673005.1 of Tanypteryx hageni. Lineage (NCBI taxonomy): Eukaryota > Metazoa > Arthropoda > Insecta > Odonata > Petaluridae > Tanypteryx > Tanypteryx hageni. Next base: position 95,474,820 of record CM054115.1, read on the forward strand.
GGGTTTCTAATAAGTCCTACTACCTTATTCGCTAGCCCCTCCGACAAATTTTTCCAGTAGTTTAAATCTAGCCTGCAGCCTACGTTCCTCTAACGATATCCATTTTAGATTTTCTATTAATGATGTTACGCTTTGTTTACTATCGTAATTCCTCTTTACAAATCTAGCTGCCCTGTGCTGAACCTTTTCTATCTCGTTAGTGAGTCCCTTTTCGTAGGGATCCCACACAGCTGAAGCATATTCGACCTGCGGTCGAACCAAGGATAAATAACATAATTCTTTCACTTTTTCGGAGCTATTTCGAACTATTCTCCCTATAAAGGCCAGCTTTTTGTTAGCGGCACCTATCAATCGGCGAATGTCCCACGAGAGATCACGATGGATCGTGACTCCGAGATATTTAATCGAGTCTGAAACTGGAATCTTTACTCCGTCCAACGAATAATTATTATCCAACGAGATACTCTTGATTCTCCAGAAGTTGATGACGGTTGTGATCTTCATGAAATTATAAGCAACGGAATTCGTTATTTTTTTCAATTTGTTCACATAATTTAAATAAATGCACTTGGAAAAGATTATGCAACAGAGAAAGAATGAAAGAGTGACATAATTATTAGAGGCTGAAAATGGTGAAGGAAAAATAAATGAGAAAATTTTAATCCAAGCGCTTAACCTTAATCGTAGTTAGAAAGAAAACACTCCAGAAAGAAATTGATAATCAATTGGTCAAAAAAAACTTTCATTGACTCCATATTGACTTTGAAACGCTTTAGTAATTTTCCGGTATTATTTTTTATCTTTAGTTTACATGTAGTATTTACGTTTTGGCTCGTGCAAAGTGATATGGATAACTCACGTTTCCATTAAAGCATTATTGAACAATATACATATTTTATCTAGAGCGATTCGTCGCAAGAAGATAGTTGATTCAAAGCAAAAATGTAGCAATTCTATTCAAAAGTATCCAACCACATTCCTTTCATTACTAAAAGATTGAACACGATTAAATGAATGATATATGTAACTACAACGGTCTCGATAAGTCATTTCTACAATATACCCGATGACTCGATATTTTTATGAGATGAAATAAGCGATGGGCGAAATGTCAAAAGTACCACTCTATTAAGCTAAGTTTTCTATGCAAACATTTTTCACGACAATCAACGTATCTGTTTTCATTCTCTTAACTCCTCTTTCCTCTTCGGATGACGTCAAGTGTGCGACTCTCGCAAAATGTGAAATTGTCATTCAAGCCGAATTGGAGGAATCACGCGTCTGCGTTTCTGCCCGGCATTAATTGATTACTATGCAGCTTTGATAATCACAAAAAGTTGGAAAAATCGTATTCGCATTTCGGCTACAACGTGTCCACCAGCAGTGCTGATTCGGCTATAAAAGATTTTAAGAAAGAAAAAATCGATGAATCACCACTGATGACAGGTGCTTTTTAGTCGAAATGCGCATCTGGTTTTCCCAATCTTTTTGTATTTATTCGAGCTACATATTTATAAATTAGATTCCAGCTATAAGTGAGCTCGATAATTTTCTTTTGAATAAGCTCCCTAATAGAACAAGATAAATCACTTACCTTGGAAGGTACCGTAAACATTGCGAAAACACATATTATTGAGGGAATGTTATGATTCCTTCGATACGACGCGAGATGTAAACTTCATCGCGACGTGATTTTAAATGGAAACAGGATTCCGTTGTTGGAAGTCATTTTCCCCCACTTCTAGAAGCGAACTCCCTTTTCTGCCAAATCCAATTCCGGCTAAATTGGATCAAGGACTGGGAAAAGGGATTCAGAGAGAACGCTCCTGAGAGCAAAGGGAAGCCGGAAAGGTTCAGGAATAAAAGCCTCAGTTCCTTGTTAGTGAAGAACATCAAATAGATTCACCACGTCACCGGTAAGGCTCTTAGATTATATTTTAAAAGGAGACAAAGAAACGAAGTACATATAGCGAAAGGCTTCTTTACTATACGATATTTTTTGGTCTGTATATTCCGAAATAGAGGCATTTATTGAATCACATATACATTAAAATGTTTTAAATGATACAAGCAACTCCAGTATTATAAACTTGTTTGTCCATGTGACATACATCTTCATAATTTACTTATGCCGTAAAATTGATCTCTTCTTTCCTATGTGCGTCTTAGTAAAAGATTTATTTAAATTCTCCTCAACCCTATCTCTGGAAGGTATTTTTAGCACTATACAAAAGTAAATATTAAGCCAAGACTTTTTTAATGAAAAAGACAAAAAAAAGCAATGAGCTATTTCTGAAACTGTTTGCTTATACAAGAAAATCATGGTCATTAACTTCGCTGTTCAAATAATCTTTTGGCATGAGTTAATATTTAAAGAATAATCTTACACGACTGTTTGTGGCTTAAAAATATCACAGCAATTACCTGCAAAATCACACCCAACCGACATCTGATTCTAGAAAACTTGTAATCTCTTCACTTTTGATAAATTTATGATACATCTCTCTCTAAGGAACACCTAAGATGTTAAGGGTTGCGAGAAACGGGGAAAAATAGATACAATTTACGTTTCATTTAAAGGATCTATGGCACTTTCAATGCCAGGAAATTGTAATCTTTTATTGAAAAATATCACCCATAGATGTTGCAATATATTAGTTTTTATTATGTTTCTTAGAAAAGGATTGAGAACATTTTCAAGTGAACCGTTAAATATTTGCAAAAGAATGGAGTATATTAAAAAATAATTTTGTGAAGAGAAAAAGAGGATCAGTTAGCATCGTTTATATATAAAAAAGTGTAGTCTTAAATAAATGTAGACACTTCTAGTCAACATAAAACTGAATGTAGAGCTATGCGGGCAGCGTTCAGTTTACAAAATAATAATATTCTTTAGATTACTTATTTGAAAATGGGATGTTCAGACTATAATTACTGCACAACTAAAACTGAAAGACCTGAATTACTTCACGTTTTGTAAAAGATTACTCTCGCCTTTCCAATAAAGAACCAACAAAAATACCACGCATACCAACTCCATCGTTAAAATTTACGCTCTTTAAAAAATTTGCATTTCAGTGATTGGCTTAGAAAAATTTCCATCCTCTCCTGAAAACCAACCGAATATGATTCCTCACCCACGTTGAATGTCATTTGCCCTAAATATAGGTTACAGGCCTGTCGGGTCAGCCGCGGCTCCCTTCGCTCCTCATCAGCTCTCCTTTCCCTCTCTCCCCCGCTCTCATTTCCCTCTCCCCCCCTCCTCCTCATTTCTCTCCCTTTCCCCTCCCTCCGCGGACTAATGGACCTTAGTGGCGTGAGAGCATGGCGCCGCCTTATGGCACCGAGGACAGTTGGGCGGCGATCGGATAAGGGGGAAGAAAGGGGAGAGGGTGTACTTAAAGTGGAAGGAGAGAGAGAGAGAGACTGGAGAAAGGGCGAGGCTTTGTGGGTAGAGGGGTTTTTTAAAAGCGGCGTGTGGGCGGCTGTGGGGAGAGCGAATGTTTTGGGGCGAGAGATGTGCGAGGGGAGGGGTGTGGTGGCAATTGGGGGGAGGGTTTAAAGTCCACTGCCACCCGCCAGTGACTCCCTTTAATCCCTCCCCACCATCTTTCCGATCCCTTTGCCTCTCTCCTGAAACTCTCACCCCAGACCGCTCCCTCCAACCAACACACTAAAGCCTTTCCGACAATACCAGTCCTTTCCTATAGCGCTTCCATACCCCGCCTCCGTTGACGAAAATTACGTTTTTCGTGTGCGACGGTGTATCGCCGCACGATACCGCAATAAGATGGCATAATTTTGGGCAAAATGCAAAAGAAAATCGGGAAAAATACAATGAAAAAAGTTTCTCATATTCGCACGCTTCTTCTCCATTCATGATATCACTAATACTAATACGTACGCGTGTAGTTGGACTCATAGCACAGTGTTGCTGCTGTTAATGAAGAGAGCTTGGCGGTAGCTGGGCGTAAAACTTGATATAATACGTCAAAGGACGCTAAATAGTTATTTATGCGCACATATCTATATAGCTTATATATTATTGCATATGAAATTAAGTTCTATAACAGAATGTATTTCAATGAAAATACATGCAGCGATTTTTAGTACATCAACATTTTGTGAAAAACGCTATTTGTTCACTTTCTCTATATACTTAGTGTATGAGAAAGCAAGCAAGAAGGAAAAGTATACATACTCCATAAATGGAATACATAGAGATTTCAAAGGCGTTCTTAATGGGAAATACTTATGAAACGGTATCGAAAGATTAGGCGATTCTCGAATTTTTACCCCCGAAACTACAAGTCGTAATTATATGGTCTCCGGACCATCTTGTAGTAAATGTTGTTCTCTACCCAAATAAATTTTTTAATCTATGCCTCGCGGAGCATATAAGAGCATGGTAGAGAAATATATGGATTTTTAGTTGTTGTTTGCTGAGAGAACCGTCTTTGCGATCGATGTAAACAAAATATGCGATTTTTTGCTCGGGATTTTCTAGAATCTATCTATCTATCTATATCTACATCTACATCTACAAGTTACCCTGCAATTCACCAAGTTGGTGGGTGGCAGGGGGTGCAATGCACCAAATCCTACCTAAAGATTGTCTAACGCAATTCGAAAGTTCCTATTGTGATCTCGTATTGTCCTCGGAAAGAACGAGCCTAGATAACGCTCCGTCCTACAATCGATCTCACGTATTTTATCGTTTCGATCATTTCTACCTATATACGTTGGTGCCACAATTATTCCCATTACCTCCTCTTTTAGACTTTCCGACCTATATTTCTCCAGAAGTTTTAACCTTGAGTCCAATCTACGGTCCTCCGGTGATACCCATTTCAAATCGCTCAATAAAGAGGTGACGCTTTCCTTATGTTCGTACTTTTGTTTTACAAATCTGGCTGCTCTACGCTGTAGTCTTTCTAGTTGAATTATGTGTCCCTTCTCGTACGGATTCCATATGCTCGCTGCGTATTCCACTTGCGGTCTTACCAGTGATAAGTAGCATGTTTCACGTACTTTCTCTGTAGTGTTTCGTACTATTCTACCTATGAATGCCAGTTTCTTGTTGGCCGCGCCTATAACTCGACGAATGTGCATGTCCCCCGAAAGATCTCGACAAATGGTTACTCCTAAATATTTTACATACTAAGCTTGTCGAATGCTCATTTCATCTATTTTATATTCGAAATCTAAATCTTTGTTCTTACTTTTCCAAAACGTGACTGCGGCACATTTAGTATAATTAATTTCAATTTGCCATTCATATTTCCGCAACCATAACTCGTAATTATGTGGACTCGCGGACTTTCTTGTAGTAAATGTTGTTCTCTATCCGAATAAAGTTTTTAATCTATACCTTAAAGATCATATAAGAGCTAGGGAAATAAAAGTTTGGTATTTCATTGTTGCTTGACGGATGCCATTCAACGAGATACGAGTATAAGTTTATTAAAGTAATTATGTAAAGTGAAAGTTATAAACAACGGATTCATTTCAAAATCACAATTGGGCGATAAATTTTAATAACGATCACTTATACCTGATTAAATTAAAATCCTTCCAGCGGTTTAGGAGATGAAAGTAACGACGGACGGACGGACGGACCAGACGTGCCCATAAGGCGTTCTGCTATTACCGCTTCGCTGGTAAAGAATGCTGATAGCATTCCTAGAAGTGCGAATGCGCGCTTTGCGGAGTTAGTCGATAATGATGTTAGGAAAGACATAGACATCAATCTCTCCGAAAAATTGGCAAGCTAGAATGCTACATACAAAATTCTGAAATTGATTTAATCAATTAACGCCGATTTACGAACTCATGAGATACATGAGCAGCTATTTAAAATGTTGTTTTGTGAGACGTAAATATTCGCAAGCAAACTATAATGAAACTCACGAGCTAAAATTAGTGTGCCAATTAACGATGGTATTACAATTAACTGAATAAAAATTTAATTTAAATGAAAGAACTATTTATATACCAACATGTAGGACGTAATGACTACGCAAACTTAACTTAGACACACGTTATTATTATACACAACAAAAACCATTGACAAAGTCGAAATTTTCAAATCGGAATCATTCGATCGATATTTATGTTTAAAATCGGTGCATTAGAGGATGGTGAATCTCGGCTTTCTCTCTATATGAAACCTGAAACCCGATGTCGTCCACCTTCTCGTCAGAGTATTGTGTGCAATATGAATTCATTCGTCATTATTACTCTTCACGAGACGATATGAGGGATTAGGCTTTCATCTGTCGCTGGGAGGGGTCGGTGAATGCCCGTAATAAATACTAAAGAGCCTCCTCCGGCCAACCTGTTCTCTTTCCCTCTCCCCCACTACTCGACCCTCCCTCCGCTCCCGCTCGTGCATCTGCCGCTACTGCCGGAGAATTAAATGACACGACTCTCCGCAAAGATCCGGCTTGAGTCCTGTTCTTCATATGTCGTTCATAACATTTTATTTTTACCGCGCGGTTTTTGCGAAGTATGTCTTTAATTATAGGTCGCTGGTTCGGATTCTTTGTGGCCTCGAACAAAAATTAATGGATGATTTTAGACACGTCGTTGTGTCGTTATATTCGTTTGACAGATTTTAACTGTTAGCTCAAACGAAGGATCAGCACAATCTTAAAATGTATATGACCCATTTTCAAGGACTGGATCAAATATAATGTCGCTAAACCGATTTCCCAACTTCGTTATAATTATCCTCTCTATCTAACTAATTTGGAAATATTTCACGGGAATCTCTTTTGTTCTTCATCTTATTGCAAATGTGTCTTTAAAACCTGTCTTTAGTACAAAGGATACGCTTAGGTTTGCATAAAGATTGAAACAAGTTAGGGTATGTAATCTTTCTCAAAACAATTCTCTCGGAAACGTCTAAACAAACTGGGCAGTCTTTTTTATTACTTCTCTGAAATGAGGGAGTAGTTATGATTTAGGTCAGTGTTTCCCAAAAATTTTGAGCCGCGATCCAGATTAGACCAATGGTTTTGTTTCGCGACCCAGGAGTCAGAAATAAAGAGAGGTGTAAAATAAAAAAACATGAATCAGTATAACGAATGTTACATTTTAATGATATAATGAAATGAAGATAAACATATATATAAATACATAAGGAAAATTTTCAAAAAGAGAATAGTAATATTCAGAAATCTTACAAATACATAAAAATATGTAATTAGATCATGTTAATGTGAACATTTAGTGATGTTAATGTGAACCTTGACTTTGTAAAAGTTTTTAAAGCTCTTCAAGTCGGGGTTTTATTCTTGAAAGGCTGCATCTTAAATCATGCTCTGGCTGTAATCGGTTTCGTAACTTGGTTTTTATCTTTGTAAGAGCTGAAAATCCTGACTCATACAAATATGTAGTAGTAAAGGGGAGTAATACCTTCAGTGCTTCATTTCCCAGGATTTATTTTTCCTTTCGTATTTTCAACCAGGCGCGTCTGCTTGATGGTCATGTTATAAAAGAATTATAGCTACATTTACAAAAAATACTGCATTTAATACATTTATCAAAGTGGTTTAAAAATGTGACTGAAAAATGTCAGCCATCAGCTGAGCAGTGTGTTTTGGTTTAATATCGTTTTTCTTTTGTTTTCTTGTAACGCATGTAGTTTTCCTACTAATAAAATGGTAGACGATATGTTTCTGTGAATTGCTCAACCATAATTTCTGTTTCTTGTTCTACCGCCTTTATACCTCACAAAGGAAATAAACCAACAAGTAATGAGTAGAATCTCGAAATTGTTTCGCGAGCCACTCAGAATAGCTTGGTGACCCAAAATTGGGTCGCGACCCATAGGTTGAGAAACATTGATTTAGGAGAAAAATTTGCAAAACAATATTAATTTTGCCAACAATCTGCACAAATGCAGAGCAAATCAGCTTCATTTCATGAAAAAACTCGATTTCATTGCGCAGTAAATGAGTATATTTCAAAATTTAAATATGAATATCATCACATTGTCAATCACTTATTTTCCACTAGTTCTTCAATAATAACGCCACAAAGCTCGCTTCCCACCTTTCGCCCCGAGACCAAACATGCAAAGCTTCCCCTTCCAGCGCTTCCCCCTATTCCTCCTCTCCCCCTTCCTCCTCTCCCCCCTTCCTCCGCATCCTCCCTCCATCCCCTCCCTACCATCTCTCTCATCTGTAGGGTAGGGAAGTAGCGCCATAAGGCCTCATTCCTCCCATCTCGTAATATGCGAGAGCACACACATACACACATGGGTGGGGTGGGCCTTCCTTCCTCTTCATCTCCCACATGGGCACAGTTTGTCCCTCTTCTCATCTCACTCTAACACCCCCTCCCTCCTCCCTTTCTCTCCTCCCCATCCTTTGCCTCTTCCCGACTCCACTCCACCCGGCACACAACAATCATCCTTCTCTCCCACACGTATGGTCATCGTATGGTGCGATGCGCACACACATCCACTCCGCTCTTTTTTATCCTCGGTTGTTTTATTTTTTTCCTCTTTCACTTGTCTACAGGGCGAATGAACGTGTATATTCCATCTGTCTTTTTTCCTCTAGACTCTTCCTTGTTTCTCACGATCAAATTCGTAAAGATACTTTCTATTTTATGTTCACCAGACGTTTCTTTTGTTTTTTCTTTTATTTCGTATAGCGTGATGCCTCCCAAAAATACTTCGTCGCGAGTTCAATACGTCATTTAGTTGGGCTGTGTGTCTAAGTCAGATGACAACGGATGAGAAAAATCGAAAGTCACAAAAAAGTTAATATTTAAGGGGTCTTGTTAACCCCAATGTTCCATTTCAATACCCCATAAGAAAAGCATGGAATTCAGTGCAAGGCTTTCTAAAAATTCATTTTAAAATTACTTAAAATTGGGATACGAATTTGGGGAAAAACAGCTGTTTTTCTGAAAGAACGGAGTTCTTAATTTTTTAAGGCAGAAGTCTAATACATACCGAATTAGCGTAAATATCTGCTTTAAATCGGGAAAAAGTGCGAATTTTTCCTCACTTCAACAATGGAAATGTATAAAAACCATGACAACGACATTATTGCTTTTAAAAGGACGTTTAATGCCCTTAATGGAAATTAAAGACGTTTTAATGCTTTTAAGGGAAATTGATGCTATCATAATGAATTATAGTGTAACTTCCAAATATTTTAAGAATTTTCCTATATTGAAATAAACTTTGAAAATTCAATTTATGGTTTTTACAATTTTCCATAATCCAAAAACTCAACTTTAAAATATGACTAAAAGGGGAAAAAATTTATGAATGTTTTTCAGTATACACACTTTTATGTGCACTCAGAAGTAGAAAATAAATTTTTCTTCCCTCAGCATGAATTAAATTTGGTGTGCAGAATAAGAGTGGGTTGCAGTTTTTACCCATTTTAATTCTGCACACCAAATTTCATTCAAGTTGAGGACAGAAAATTTTATTTTCTACTTTTGAGTGCACATAAAAGTCTGTATACAGAAAAACATTTTTTTTAATATTTTATTTCATCTTGTTCGAATTTTATTTTGCTAGAAATTAGGGCCATCTCGTGAAGTGAGTTTGAGAGGGGCGCCATTGTAACTGTGTCGTCGCATTTGTGTCGTGAACTAGGACTGCATTTTGTTTTCCCTCAGGCGACAGATTTCCACGCAACGGCTCTGCTAGAATCATTAATGAAACCATTTTCTATTATTTAAGCTAATCATTAATTTAAACACTCGAAATACCTAATATAAATGGGAAAGAAAAAAATAATGTCCATAGTTAAAATGAATATCGAGTATGAAGATAATTTTAACAAGTGGACATTTTCCTTCAAATGAATTGAATAATGAATATGGATACAGTACAAAAAAGTATATAGAATTCCTGTTACCATTCATGGTATCAATAATTAAAAATATCATTATATATACATTCATACCTCGCTACCACCTACCAGGTGTCCAAAAAACGAAGACCGCCTACGATTGTGGCGGTCTAACCATAAATGTATTAGAAATTCCATTTTTACAGGCTTGTGGATTTTAGTAATATCATCTATGGATCCCCGTTTAGGGTGAGGGTATGGTACACCCATACTATACATATAAGAAACCCCCAGCACGGCAAACCGTTTTTATCGCATTATCCACGCTTATTTTGGCTTATTTCTAAACAAAGGTGACTTTCCGAATGAAACTTTATTTATGATTTCATTTACACAGAAAATATTTTCATTTTTTTGTTTTCTGTGCCATTTGAAAACTACTGACAAATTATTGAAAAAAATGTTAAGATTTTCAGCTGGCGTTGATGAATGGAAGCCAACAAGAAGCTGTTTTTCTAGGTCGCGTAAAGCGAGGTATGGCTACATATACAGAACATGGAATGTTATTTAAATTATAAAGAAACACTCAGGGCGTTACAAATATCATTATATAATATATAATTACGCTGGTTTTACTTAGTCAAAATGTACAGAAATATATAAAGACAATAAAAAAGTATCAATTTTTAGCGCGTTTTAAAAAATGCGCTTATGGCTTCACTTTGGCGTCTGCCTGTCCGTCTGTCTGTGCACTTGCTTAAAATGAAATTGTTGCGAAACTGTAAACGATAAAGAGCTCAAACTTTAAATGTAGAGTTCAGTATTGCTGCCATTTACTTTTCTTTATATTTTAGTTCTGAAGAATACACAGGGTCAGATAGGCGCCCATTAATATTTTGTTTGTATCTCCGACAGTATAAAAGATGTAAAGCGGAAATTTTAAGCGTGAATTTCCAGCTTGATGCCACTTACAAATGAGGCTCTAATGACCGAATAATTGGCACACCACATAAAAAATAAATCAATATATGCTAAATTTACGCATTTAAGAGGTGATCAAATTACAAATTCTCCTCGATTTGTTAATTAGGTTATTGGGAGAAGTCTTCCTAGCGAAATAAAAGACTATGTATTACCGAATTTAACAATAAAAACGCGATATTCTTATCCATGTTCTTGGATAACACACTACTTGTTCATTATATTTTTTAAATGCTATCTTTGTCTTTCGCTACTCTGCTAATCCAATTCCGTGAGGTTCCGAAGTTTCGCGGTGTTGGAGTACTCGCATTCTTAATAGTGCATGGAGTCCCTGTGCTCTGTCAAGCTTCATCGATTCTATGACATAATGAAACGCGTTATTTCTCTTAAGCCGAAGGTTAGTCTGATATTCCCGTTTTTCACATTTTGAGGAAGTAACAACAAAGATTCCATTCACGAATTTCATCCTTGAAATAAAATTCAAGATCATAAATAAGGATGAGATCATGAAGTTTATTTTAAGAGGTTTCCGATCTTTCCTACTCAAATACACAAGAGAAACTATATCTCGCTCTAAGGTGGTTATAATCTACACCAGTTACCCATATCGCCTCACAGGTTATAGTGGATGCGAGGGTAGATCACCGTCCGCCGAGGCGCGGAGAACAGGAAGTTAGAAACAACCCCATCCTTCCCACTCCTCCCTCCCACTCCCCCCTCCAAATCCCCCCTCCCACTCCTCCCTCCAAATCCCCCCTCCCACTCCTCCCTTCAAATCCTCCCTCCCACTCCTCCCTCCAGATCATTCCCTCCCTCTGTTTAAGACCATCTTCCTTCATCATCTCTGCGATGTGTCGTGCGGCACAGCCACATGGCTCGCGGTCTGCGACGCGGATCGCGAAACGAGATTCCCACCGACTCGCCACTCCTCTCTCTCTCTCTCTATGTCCTCCCCTTTCCCCCCTTCTCGCAACCTCCCGAAAATTCCTGCTATACGCGCTCGCCAGATGGCTTGCTGCGATGAAAAGGCCAGCCTTCCCTATTTCCGTCGGCAGCGTTCCCGATAGAGAGAGCTGACCGCTCGAGTCCACTCGAGGAGACCGCCGCGACTGCGTGCACTGCGCTAGAGGACACGCGGGACACGTGCCCTCGCGCCAGCGGCACGACGCTCGGCTTCGACCCATTTGGGTTGCGCAAACTCGCCAGATTTATTATAGCTTCCAGTCATGCGTCGCGCATTTATTGTAATTTATTTGGATAGATATGGGAGGGTGGAGCGGAGTCTTCGTTTGCCGCATAATCGATTGAGAGTTAGTCATCTATTTCATCTTGCCAGGGTGGCCGAGTCGGTTGCGTAGAATATTGCAGTCGTGTTTTACTTTTACCTCTCTTTTGTCTCTGCGTATCTTTCTCTCTCCAACATAGTTCGTTTTATCTTGAGCAGCACATCGCACATTTGAACATAGTTCTGACCTAATTAAAGTCATGTTTTCTTTCCGTAGGTGTAGCTGGTTACTTAGTTTTACGAACTAATGAATTTTCCGATCAAATCCCTCCTCCATGTAAAAGCTGCTAATTAATAATGTAAAGTAATTAAACGTAACACATTCATTATTTTGTCATATTTGTTTCCTGGATTCGTCGATTTGTTATCCCTCCCAGTTACGAAACTAAAATAACTTATCAAACTATGCGACTTAATGTTTATGATATATAATTACGAACAATATTACCGCATATACCCGACTATAAGATAAGTTTTTTTTCAGCCAAAGGTCTTAGATCCGCATCAGAATGCCTTGTAAAACATATTTTCCTCAAATTAGCCTCTATGAAGGGAGATTGTCTTATATTCGAGACCGTCTTATACTCGGGAAAATGCTGTATGTAGAATAACTAGGCTATTTGAGCATTATTATTGCTATCGTTTGTTGAACTCTCTTGAGCTATGACCGAGAGTGAGGAAGGGGATGGGGCGGAGTCAGAGAGGCGGAAAAAGATAGAACGCGAGCCACTAACAGGGACGCACCCGTATCCTCGCTCCTAATTCCTCAACTCCGGAATATTTGCGCCAAAGCCATAGGTCTGCCACTTAATTATTAGACGGATATTTTGTTATTCCATTTTCCCAGCCTGCCGCCTGTTTTGATGAAAAATTTATGGTTTTCGAGATTTTTTTCGAAGAATGCGCTTTAGCACGCGATTTATCGCTCTATGAGAGAGCACTTGCGGAAAAATGTGGACATAAGTGTGTTTTTGCCAACTGCTCCTTTTCAATGCTTGGTAATAATTTTGCTCCAGATTTATGAGGGAGATAATTTAAGATACACTTGCAAGCAAATATCATCAATTACAATATATATATATATATATATATATATATATATATATATATATATACACACACACACGTTAACACAGTGAAGTCCCTATCACTCGAACCTTAAGGAAGGACAGAAGAGTTCTAGATCTCGGACTGAATAGGGACAGAAAGAAATATCTTCTTTGACGTTAGTTTTCGGGGTGTATATGTATAAATAGCTTCTAAAAAGTTTTATTCTCAGATTGGTTTATCTTTTCGACATGTGAAAGCACTGAGGTTACTTCATATGTGACGGCGTAAAAAATAATGGAGACATTTATGCATCCGTTAACTATTTTACGAATATCTGTTTTGATGGTTGAATAGATAATTATGGCTCTAGAAAGAAGTATATCCGAAATGATTTATAATTTCATTAATTTATCGTTAATAGTGAGCATTTTTCAATTTGATCGGTTTCATGAATATCCTCTTCGTGCATCTCTACAGCGTTTAAAAGTTATTACCACAAAACAGCATAAATAGGAATTTATTATTTTTTGTAGATTTGAAATTTAGCTCTCCTATGAGTACTCTTTTATTGTAACACAAAATATAATGCGTGCACAAACTCTCGAATAATAATTTATTTATGACTAGTATGCGCATTTAGCAATTTTTTATTAATTTATTTCATTCCTGTTAAAAATATGAGTAATGGATATTATAACCTTGCATGTTAGTGAATTCATTCCACATTCCAATTTTTGTTTTTAAGTTCTGGTAAATCAAAGCAGTTTAATTTTAAACGGCCCTTAAAAAAACTAGTTTTTGAGCAATGCGTAAATCTTTTCCCAAACTTTCTTCATGAAGCTGATGGTCCACAGGCTGAAGACATCTGCAGCGGATTTCTTTTCTCCTGAAATAACCAGTGACGCAGGAGTCTCCCTGATTTTGTTAGCTTTTGCATCTGGCGCCATTTATAGGCAGATCCCTCAGTGAAAGCTTTCATTTGTGCAGTTATTTTTAACGCCTGATTTTCCCCAACAGATGTAAGAGCACGGGGCCATTCTTTGGGCGGGGGATGGCAGATTTAAAGCGAGGAAATCCTGGCGCGAGGGTTTCCAAGGATACACGCGTCTGAATAAATTAGACGAAGGGCTATAAAACGTTCTAAACTTAACGGAAAGATTTTCAATGCAGAGGAACAGATGAAGGCGTGAGAAACGAGGAAAGAGAGAATGATGCGCGAATGAGCTATCGAGGATTCGTGTTCCGTCTTGTGAAACAGTGATGATGCTAAAAAGCATTGTCAATAGACTGTTTCCTCATAAATTTAAGTGCATCCTATAATGCATAGAGGCACACATACACGCGTAGAGATAAAAGTATGATATATATTCTTCTGCGATGCATATTATATCTTACCCCTGTTCTAGTAGCGATGTGCAATAGTACCAAATATTTATCAGTAGCCAACATTCCTACCTGCAAGGCGTTACAATCTGAAACTCCACTTTGAGGAAAGTACGTATATTCCTGTGAATTTATTATATCTTGGCCAACCATTTTTCAGCTAGCTTATGATGTTACAGATACAAAAATATTATTCCTAAACATAAAAAACCTTGAGAAAGACATCTTAAATTTAACCACGCAATCCAGTCGGCAGCATATACTAAAATCTTTAAGAAAGACGATTATTATTTTGAATCGTAATATAAAAGAATTTCAAATAAAATGGTAAATGACCAAACGATTATTTGCCTTGCCGATAGCTTCTGGAACTTTATTTTGTTTTTTTTTGCGAAAGATAATCGCTGTAGCTGTATATGGACCATTTAATGATATGTCTCGCGGTAGACGACGACTTAATTCCTCCTGTATTGTATTTTTGTCCGTTTATATGCCCTTCGCAACCAAATATATGGAGATGTATTTTGAATTTCGCCTTTTCATTATTGCTCCGTGTTACGATGTAAAATATTTCGTTTATTCTAACTTAATATCTTATAAGGAAGGGTTAAAACATTTTTACTCGAACGAAAAAATCTCTTCAAATAATTTTCTCTCTGAATTTTTACTCCAACAAATAAAACATTAAAAGTATAACCACTTTAAGAGAACTCTCTATCGTAACATTTCAAATGTGTTAATGTGCCGTACGGTTTTAGCCTCATTTCCAGACACATCTGTGGTTCTGTGAAGTTGCTCTCGCGCGGATAGGCTCAGTCCAATTAACCGTTGGGAAGACCGGGAAAATTTCCATTTCATCCCAATTAGTCCTCGAAAACCTTCATTCCGCCTTGAAAAGCAGTACGTCATAAAATAAACGCACGATCAGAAGAATGCGAGTTAGAATTATAGGACTTCTATATCGTCGCATATTTATTTTCAACGGCATTATTATTAGTATTTGAAAAGAAAAGCGGCGGTACGGTGCTACCTTTAAGCATATTCTGGCGATAGCGGGATCATTTTTGCTCATGCGTCACGTTTTGTAAGCTCACGGATGTCTTCCACCAATCTCCAGGTTATTCTCGCGAATACTCCAGTCCATATGCTCACCTTATGTTCGAGTTTTCGAGGAGGCATCGAAACGAGTGCGTTGTTCGAAGAGCCCTTTTCGTGGAGCTTCGCCACTGAAATAATAAACCACCGCAGGAGGAGAAAGTTTTCTAATGCTTTGTTGCACTATCGTCGATGCAACAAAATCATTTGCCCGTCGATGACAACTTTTGCTTTGCGTCAGATCGTGCAGAATGTATTATTCATAAAGAAAATTCGGAAAGGGTTAATGATCAATAATCAAGCGTTTAAATTATATGGAATTATAGACAAAGTAACAATAGATATGTTGAAGACTATGTGATCGTTCGTAAAACTGAAAAAGAGTTTATGGCAAATGAAGGGTAAACTACATCGAGGGAAGATGTCTTTAATTTATAGTTTGTAGTAAAAATAGTGCATTGTCAACGGTGTCCATCCTCCACTCATTTACTTTTAAAGGTTAGCGTTATGTCATCGATATAGGAGATAAATTAATCGCCATGCGATGCGGCATTGTTTTGTGGTGTTAGGGCATAGCAGGTGGTCTGCTGGATACACAACATCCCCTTGCACTTCAATCCCGCGTCCTTCTCCCCACTCCCATTCTCCCCAACCCCACCCGCAAGCTTTTCCCACCCCACCCTTTCTGTCAAATCAGCATGAAACTCCCTCCCCTCCACACGTACCCTTCCCCCCTTTGCTTACCCATTTAAACCCTGGATTCGCTTTCCCCTCCTACGCTCTCTCCCCCTCCCCTTTTCCCCCGGCATGTTTCCCTCCTCCCATCTCCTTTTTTCCAATCCGCGCAGGACTCCGTCGCCATAGAGACGCGAACGAGTGCCCACATGTTCCCTCAAACTCCCAATTATGTCCTCAGCCACGACTCACCTCCCTCCCTCTCTCTCTCCCCCTCTCTATCTCTCTCTCTCTTCCTCTCTCTCTTCCTCTCTCTCTCTTCCTCTCTCTCTTCCTCTCTCTCTTCCTCTCTCTCTTCCTCTCTCTCTTCCTCTCTCTCTTCCTCTCTCTCTTCCTCTCTCTCTTCCTCTCTCTCTTCCTCTCTCTCTTCCTCTCTCTTCCTCTCTCCCCTTTTCTCTCTTTTCCTCTCCCTCTCTCCTCTTTCCCTAAATACACACTTTCACTTAATGTCTGGTAGCGTAGCGTTTTCAAATTACTGGCGTGTGTTCGTGAGTTCTGGTCAAGTTTGGTCGGAAAAGTGATTTTGCAATATTTAAGTCGGTGTATCTCGCCGTGTCTGGCCTTTGACTTCGATGGGAGGTGAGATTGGTGCTGGATTGGGTTGAGATCGAATCCTGTGCCAAGTATCGTCTTTAAATTCCAGTTCTACACTCCTCTCACTGATCTAAACGCATGAAATTTTGGGCGAGTGAACGAGAGTATTAGATTTTTTAATTCTATTTTATTACTTAATGTACGGTTGTCTAGTTGTAATTTCTAGTCATACGTTTAATATATACATACCTCCTGATGTTAGAATCCTGTATATTAAAATGAGATCGCGACTTTCAGCGCACAGGAAAGTTAGTTAAATATTAAAATTCCAACATAAGGAAGATTAAAAATAATTTGATTTTGCATTTAAATGGATATTAAGAAATGGAAAGCAGAAATTTCACTGTTATCTTTCTTCTGTCCTCTAAACGTACTTGCTGTCAGATGGAGAAATATGAGGCGTCAAATTTTAGGTGCCCTGGAGCATTCTTTCGGAAAGATAAAAAAATCTCTTAATGGCCAAACTAGGGACGAAACCTGTCACACTGGTCCACATGGTCGTCTGTCCATCAGATACACTCATTGTGAGCGTTTCATCCTCGGACGACTTCCATTCCGTACGTAAGGGATGAAATATTCATTTAAAAAACTGCAATTTAGATCACGCCAGAGTGAGTTAACGGTAACGTACGAAGGGTGAGCTGCGCGACGGACGGGCGAGGAGGGGGAAGGAGGGTGGCCGGAGGAGGAAAGGGAGTTGTGTCGGGGGAGGGCGAGAGTGCTCCTCTTCATCAGTGATGCATGAGCTGCTGTGAGGTCACACAAACTCCCACTCATCTGTTCTGCTGTACCCCATGGAGACCGAGACTCCCATTGTCCGATTTCGATGTCCCCAGTGACCCAAAGAAAGTCAAAAAGCCACATGTCCACGCATGTATATCCCCCTCCTCTCTCTCCTCTTCTTTTCCTATCTCTGCTCATCTCCCTTCGTGCGTTTGTGATGTTTCTCTCACGCAACGCTAAAAGGCTTTTCGTCGCGATGAGGTGACGTAGGGATTCCCTGAACAAGAAGGACGTGAGAAAGGAGGTTTTTAACGGGACCGCTGAAGAGGAATGGGGGCGTTGAAGTAGAGAAATGGAGAAGGATTTCATATACTTCCTTATTATATTTCTCACCAAAAAAGGGAGTTCTTGTAGATCAAATGCATGAATAGTTTTTGAGTTATGTAGACATCACTCTTTGTTGCATTGAGTTATGGAGTTGTAAAAGTTGCTCTATTTGGTCAGGATTTATCAGAGAAATAAATAAAGCGTACAACTGTTATTAATAGAAAGCCAAAATGGACCCCAAATTGGCATTACAATTTGCCTGTGAAAATATAGAAAATTAAAAGGTAGCGCTATATTTCACATTACAATGAAAAGAAATTGCCGATGTGGCAGTAAATTAACTTTTATTAATAACGTTTGTATTAACTTCTCTCTCATACTTATATAGATGTTTTCATACCCATTAATAATGCAAAAATCAACGAAAGATGGCGGCATGTCTGATTAGCGGACAAACCCTGCATTCGAATTTTTAATCCTAAGAAAATAAGTATTATTTAATGTAACAATTATCGAGACTAACTTTTTAAAAAAATTAAAGAAAAACATTGAAAAATAACTTCTATATCAACGCGCTAAAAAGAAAAAATAAGTAATTTTCCAGTAGGAGGTACTTCGATTTTGGAGTTCTGAGAATTTTCTAATCGTAGAGGCTTAAATTTTGGGTTTCACTGGTATTAAAAAGTATTTATAAAAGTTTTATAACGCCATTACAACAAATCATGGAAATGAAATGAGGAATTGTGATAAAACTTTTATGCTTACTTTTGATTACTAGTGCACCCCAAAATTTAAGCTCCTGCGATTAGAAAATTTTAAAAACACAAAAATCTAAGTACGTGAATTCTATTGGAAATATTTATTTTTTCCTGTTTAGTGCGTAAACAAAATTTTTAAAAATATTTTTAAATTAATTTTTAGAGTAAAACACCGAGTTAATCACGCTTCCCAATTTAAATATTTCAACCAAAGAATGATGTAAAGTTTAACCACAGAAATGATTTTAGTGGGGTTTTCTTCTTCCGGTGCGAATCCCCTGAAAGCAATCAATTTAAAATATTTTAGGTAATCACAGTAAAAACAAAACTCCCGTGCCGTTTACAATTCCAAGTCCCTCGAGGACAATCACCCGCGGCGTCTGGCCGTGTTTTTCACCGAGAGTCCTTTCAGTTTTCGTTCACGGATCTCCAAATATAAGGATCAAAGGACACACTGGGCAAGCAGCCTTTTACTTTCCACACTACCCAAAGATTAAAGCCCTTCCACCTCGTTCTTCTCCCCTCTCCCCGACCACCTCCCGAAAGAATACCCAATGTTCCCTATTGGAGCGAGTTGGGAGACACGGAAACCGCCGAGGACTGGGGTGATATGGGGGGCGGTGCAGGAAAGGATTGGGGGAAGCGTGCCGAAAGGACAGAGGGAAGAGAGAAGGGGAGGGGCGGGGAGGTAGGAAGGGGTTTAAAAAGGCGGATTGCGAGGCGGCGTGTGTTCCCCGGTCTGCGGACGGCGAGAAGGGCACCAGCTTTAAAGAGAGAGATGCGACGAAGCCACGTGACGGCCCAGATGTCCGACAATATCTCCATAGGGGAAGGAAAGGCCTCCCGGAGGGAGGTACGGGGCGAGGAGGAAGAGAATGGAAGGGAGGGAAGAGAAGAGGGGGGCGATGTCTGTGTTTAGATTGGAGAAACGCTAGGGATTGGCAGGAATGTTTCTGCGGAACAACTGCAGACTCCCTCAGAACGTTCTTAAAAATATTTAAACGTATTAAGTTATTTTTTAGAAATTTATAAACACCATACATTAGCAGCCCTTTCAGTAAGACAGGAAATCGAGGATGATTATGTACCTGTGTACCGCTGACCCCCACGTCCTCTGCTTTAAGGAAGAAAAAAGTCGGAAAAGCGTTGCTAGAATTGCGCGGGCTCTAGGATAATTTTTTTTTCAAGGTATTCCCATTAAATATCTAGTTGGGTCCCCATAAAGCTCGGACTATAGCTACACTACTGTTTGTAGTTATAATTTCCGGTTAACTTATATTATGTAAAATAGATGCAAAACTATAAACGCAGAGTAAGTTTCAACACACGATTTTATTGCGCAAAGTGGATAAAACTATAGTCAAACTCGCCATTTCAGTCTGAAACCACAGGTATGCTATATCGTTGGTAGCTCAATAACTTTGGCTCAGATTATTAAAAGTAAAATACTCCTATAGCCAAACAATTATAGAGTTACAACACCCAATGCATTTCGCCCACAAGGTGGGCATCGTCAGGGGCAAAACCTGTTTCAACAGTGACTGGGAGTCAACTGCAGTTGACTCTCAGTCACTGTTATTAACTATACTACGAGATCGTATCTTTTAAATTCTTAGGCAAATTAACTAAAGAAACGTTATTTATTTAGGTTCAGTAATTTTCTAAATTAATGGATAAATTGCTATTTATTACAACTGCAGAAAGTACTCACTATCTTGAGGAACTGCGACGTATTCTCTTCGAAGCGGTGATCGCTGACCGGCAACTTCTTTCAGTACCTCCGAACACTATCACGTCTCAAATGAAACTGAGCTAAGAAAAGGCAATATCCCGCCAAAAAGTACCGCCAAATCATTATACGTCACAAGTTCGTCTCCTCGCTATTTGTTAGTTAAAGTAATCGATAACTACGTAAGTCCTGGGGGGAGGGGGAGAAATGTTCTTCCCACGGTTCTTCACTTTTACAACGTCAAATGCGGACCTGAGGGTCGTATCGAATGACAAAACTGAAATTTGTATCCACAGTCTTCTTCGATAACTTATATGCTAGTGGCTATTAAACTAAAGAAGTCCGTTAAAATTTTCGTTCTAATATAATTGAAACTAATAATCGTTTTCAATATTTCGTCCAAAATATTCACCGCTGATCATTTTATAGTGAAAACTAAATAATTATTAAAACTTAGCATAGATGTAAGAGAAGCGGTGTGCGTTCACTTTGTAGACAATTCAAAGAGGAAGTGTTCAGACACCGAATATAATGCTATGTTTAATCGCCCGTAATCTGATAGGAGAATGATGTAGGTTAATTAGAGGAACATACATTTAAATTCAAACTTCTCGGAATACGGGAATTAAAGTAATTAAACTAAGATTTTCATAACGAGTAATGCGAGTTAAGTAGAACGAACCAAAACAATTCGCTGAAGAAAGCAAACATATATTTAACCATGCTTTGGGTGAGGGATCAATGTATACGAGGAATTGAAGAGAGGAGGAACTCAAAACCTGTTTCACCATATTGTCCGACTCTAGTCGAGCGCGTTCTAGATCTCTAAAAGTCAAGTGGCAAGTGCTTGGAAAACTTCGTCAAATTGTAACTATCGGTCAAATAGTTATTTTCAACGACAAGCTCTCTGGTGAAATAATAATGAGATATGGGACGAAGAAGAATAAACGTTGAGATAAACTATGCATTGAAATCATTTAGTGATGGAACGAATACATGAAATATGGAAGATTGCTTTATTCGGCTCTTTAGTCTATCCGTAGAAAACCACGAAATGCTGTAGCGGCGTTTATGGAACGATAATTTATTTTCGAAACATCTTGTTCCTGTATGAGGATTGTCTCAATCTGCCTTACCTTGGCGAATGTAATGGGTTCGTGAGGCTAATTCTGTCCTTTATGTATCAGTTATATCAGTTCTTTGAGAAAAACCCGCTCGATCATATTACAAAGATATAATCTAAAGTTAATGGACGAGGCCGAGACTTCGTGAAATTCCATCATCAGTTAAAAACAATACAAGAAGGTATTTCATTATAAAACTTTTGCTAATTACCACAAGATATATGCAAAACACGACCGGTTTCGGTGAGTAATCACCATAATCAGGTAACACGTCGTGTTTTGCGTATATTTTGTGAAAATTAGCAAAATATTATAATAAGAAATACACTCTAGTATTGTTTTTTATTTGAAGACATAATCTGTTATTTTTGTTGGTAGCGTCTTTAAAAATTATATTGTTACATTCCGATATAAATTATACAACTTCTTTATATTCGAGAGAATAAATTTAACGGGAACAATTTAAAGAAGACAAAGTGGAAGAACACTTAAAGTGACATAACATCAGGCAAGTTTCACACGGAAAACACTTTTTAATTTTAACGCAAGTATAAGGAGATGCATAAGAGATTGTCTGTCACAGCATACTTCCCTGTTACTGTAAATACGATTATGGATCTTTAGAGCTCTTTATGGCTCGACTCCTCACCCTGCGATTGCAAAGGTGCGAAACTTTGTCTTTACATGACTAAATCCTCGTCGTATACCGATAGCCACCGTATGCCTTCATTTTTCGGACATGTCCTCAACTTTTGGACTCAAAGCACCTAAAATTGAAGGAATTTCTACAGAGATTATTATGTCTGGGATTTCGAATCGTGGCTTTACTTTCTTTCGGTTTAAATTAAACTAAATTCAGTTTTTTAGGCTACAATTATGCTTTAAAGCCAGAATTGTTGATGGGGTGCCGGTGGTATAGTGGTTAGGACGCTGGCTGCTACTCGCCTGCTGCTCGAAAGGGCAGCGGGCACGAAGCCTACGAAAGTTGGATTTTTTCCAAGGTCGCCCGACCCCCTGTTTGTGTGATCTGAGCGTTCCGTCCTTAGGAAGGGACGTTAAGCCGTTAGCCCCCTTGGTGCTCTTCGTTAAGAGTAGGCCGGGTTTCCCTCCTCCCGTGTGTTTGGTGTGGAAGGAGCTATAGCTATAATTATCGAAAAGGTTGATTAGCCAAAAATACACACACAATTTATAACCCCAATTCAAATTATACTTCAGTTGCAAGTGTTTAGAAAAGTAATTTCTATTGTTTATTTATTTGTCCACAGTCATTTAAGATGACGATTTTATCAATTAGTAGGGCCTAGAAATTTCAAAGTAACAAAATTGTGACGTTGTTTAAGGGCAGAATCGGCATCAATATTTTGCGAGTCTGAATGCAACAGTTAATTGCCGGGCCTAGTATCATTTTAAAATCGACTAACCAAGTCTTTTATAGTAGATAATTAGTCATAATTTTTATGAAAATAAAACAAGGAGATACGAATGTAATCCGTTGCTTATATTAAATAAATTTGGCCCAACGGCTTCGAGGCGCACGTATTGCGTTCTTGCCCTGAAACTTGTAATTTGGTCTGGATTATGTGTGTGTAATCGGGTATTCACACTTAATGGCGTTTCTTTGTGAGATTTTTCCTCGAACTAATTCTTTCCAATTGCGGTGGACTGTCGATGCTATCTTCGCAATTTTTATCACTCAGTTGTGTTGTAATATTGTGCAATAACTACACCACTGGTCTCACGGTCTGCCTAACCATCCTTCTACTTTTCTAGGATAGATAGGATAGAACAAGTGGAGCATTTTAATTATTCAGATCAGTGGTTTCAGAACTTTTTGTTGGCGTGGCAAACTTTCATAGATAAATTTGTTTTTTGACACCCTCACCTTGAAACACTGTTTTATATTTATAAATTTTGGTTATCACAACTTCTGGATATCCATTTTTTTATGCTATCCCATAATAGATTTATTATAACCAAGGTTATTTCCCTAATAACCTACCAACATTTCCAAATCGTTGATTTATTTATTAATAGTTTTTCGCGGCTCCCCTAAAAATCAATTGCAACAACCAGTTTGGGAAACACTGATTTAGGTTATCTTTTCACCCTAGGTGATTGGAATACAGAAGATACCAGGGTGAAAATATGAGTAGAAAAGTAAGCATTAACGAGGAGAAATCTTCTGAATAATGATAGGACTTTTGGTTAATGATATTATAAAGACATTCATTAAACGTTGATGCAAGCGCAGAATTATGGTACTGTGTGACTTACACTCCAAGAAAAGACGATTTGAGTAGACAGGAAAATTTTAGAGTTGTAGGTAGCTGGACTAAGAAAAGGATAGATTAGAGGTTCTTAAATATTGTATGCTGCGTAGTGTATGCTGCTGTTGTATGCTGCATAGTGAAATTATTCATGGACAAAAATGGGTAGGTTACATTTTGAGGCAACTGTCTATTGAAGGAAGTCATAGAAGGGAGACTATTAAAAAAGAGGCAAAGGGGCAGGAAGAAAAAAGGAATGGTATTCGAGAGAAAGGGATGGTTATGAGAGACTGGAGGAGATATTGAGTGGGAACATTGGGAGTTACAAAAAGTAATAAACGAGAGGTATAAAAATGGAATTGCAACATTTTTAAATTTCACCTCGATTAACATCTTGTTCGCTTGGCTGAAGGCGGCTGCTCATTAACTTAAACAATCGGCTCTCTTTTATCCTATATTACGAATCCCTCGATTAGCTATGGATTTGAGAAGGTCGGATGGTAACATAAAGCAGAATCCTAACGTCACTCTTATCAGGAAGCTCCGCATGCAAATGGAGACGATCACGCCCACCCCCTGGTCGAGCAAGATTGACAAGTGAGCGGAGTGTTGCGCACGCTACGCCTTATCTCTCTCCTACCTCGGAGAAATGAAGATGCGTATCTCAAAAACAGCTTAAAAAAATATTTTACGTGAGTACGGGAGAGATTTTTTATTGGAAGGTTTGGTCGTATGGCGTGTCCTTGATCGAGATAGGCACATGCTGCGAAGAACACTTCTACCGAATCGATAATTTGTAGAGGGCGACCATGGTCTATCCCGATCGAGTTTTTAAAAAGTCTTTATGGATTGACAATTTAAACACCCTTTAAAAATTACTTGGTTTTGGTACAAGTCTTCCAATGAATTCAGTTCTTTTCCTGAAGATTAATCTTGTTTACTTTTAATGAAACGCATTCTAATTTCAAATAAATCACATCAATTTTGCTAGCTTACGTTTATCTTATGCAATACCTTAATTTCCCCGAGGATTATAATATTGACAAACTTTATTTTCTGTAAATATCAAACTAACGTCTAAACCAATAGTTTCCGCTCTTAGGGATTTTTTCTTAAAAAGAATGCAAAAATACTCAAGTGGAAGTTATATAACGAAAAAATAAAAGGTTTAAATTTGTATCATATACTATAGCAATTATAACTATGAGTTTGTAATGAGACAGTAATTAAAATATTATTCAGCAATATGATTTTTACTGCAGATTAGACGAAGCATTTAAATAATTTGTTAATTATAACACATTACATTTTATTTTTAATATGTCAATAGATGACCATTTCTTGCAGTCAGGTATTTTTATTTAATTGTGAATATTTAGAGTAAATGCGCCGTTCCTCAAATAGTTGAGCATATTAAAGTTTGGATCACTTATCCTTAAGTCTTCCAAATTCGCTTTTTATTTGATAACCCGAATGATCACATATTATCCTTGATTGTAGGTTTCCGCGGCGAACAGCGTTGTTAGAAGGCATTTTTGGGAGAGGCTGCGTTATGAGCCAACGGCCGAAAAGGGAAAGAACCGATGTACAATATAAGGACGACGACGACACATTAGAATCACTTCACTTCTGAAGACGCCCACTGCAGTGTGGGTTAAACGCGGAGTAAAAAATGCTCACAACGCAGCCTCCCCCGAAAGCGCCTTCTGGTCATGTATTAGTTTCACGGGTTGTTTTATTCTCTTTGAAAATG
The DNA here is from genome assembly GCA_028673005.1 of Tanypteryx hageni. NCBI lineage: Eukaryota > Metazoa > Arthropoda > Insecta > Odonata > Petaluridae > Tanypteryx > Tanypteryx hageni. The sequence goes on from CM054115.1 coordinate 95,500,448, forward strand.
CGCGTCTTACTCGAATATTTCTTTATAATGTTGCAGCGGTGGGAAGCAAAAACGGCGGAAAATAGGTGAAATCTACAACTCCGAACGCAATGTGGCAATTTCGTGAGCATTGGTTCAAGAAATTCCTAATGGCAAGATGTATATCCCCATGGCAATCCTTACATTATTCTCCTTTTCTTTCGGATGACGACCGCGTGCGTTGTCTTTATTGGACGACAGTTTCGCTACCATTCCAGGCAGCATCTTCAGGTAGACCTGAAGATGCTCTCTGGTATTGTAGCAAAACTGCCGTCTAATAAAGACAACGCACGCGGTCTTCACCCGAAAGAAAAGGAGAAGCATGTAAGGAAACACCGCGGAAGCATTCGTATCAATTTCATGGCAATCCTTATTCGAAAACAGAATAAATTGTTTTATTTTCCGAACAATTGTGATGGCAAAGTTTCTTGTATAAAGCACTCAACTTGGTCTTAACTCCGCTGAATCTCATTCCATGAACTTCGGGGTAACCTCGTCTCGCTTCGTGCCTCAACCCCCTGCTCTGCCTGGTGCCGTGCCCTGCTTCCCCGACCCTGCCCCTCTCGCTGTTGTGCTGATACCCTAGCACGTGCTCGCACGCGACTCTTACAGTCCCTATAATGAAACCAATATCCATCGCCATGGTTGCTCTTCGTTAGACACTCCCCCTTAGGTTTTCTGTTCTCGTAAAAGCTTTTTCTCAGTGACTCAGTTCGCTTTTGCTGTCCCTTGGACCAAATGGCGCGACTGCAAATTAAGTTTGGCCTTCCTTCGTTAAGACCTTGTAACGCAATTAATGCCGCTGTGTGAAGAGGTTATGACGGCTGCCGAGCCTGATCGTCAACTAAATTTCGGTTGTTGGCAGAATTAAAATATAGAATGACGGGTGCTGGTTGAAGCAGTTCGATTAATCTACCTCTTAATATAGCGTAAGTTGAAGGGAGAATGCGTTGAAAGCATGCATCCCGCTGTTTTGAAACGTCAAAACATGCTAATATACGACAGAATGAAGGTCAAACTGCCCATTTATCGCAATTATCGAATTCCCTGTGCCAATATTAAAATGTCTCCTTTCTCATAGAACTGATAGAATCTACTGCCCTAATTTACAGAGTATAATGTGGCGTGTGGCGAGTTACTCGAGCCGTTTCTGTTTCTCATGATAATTCCGAGATTTTAGCATATTCAGAGTATAATTCCGAGATCCTAAGGTAGCTCATATCAACTTTTGGAGACACATTCTAGTATAAACAGTTATACTTTGACAAAGACGGAACATTGAAAATGTATGCATGAAATTTAAAATTAAAGTTTTTCATAAATGAATAGGTTAACATATGTTTATTGATTTACATACAAAATCATTGCATTATTCTAATTTCCACACGCTTGCCGAATTTATTACAGAGATGCCTATGGAAATTGGAGCTAATGAAATCCAATAGCAATCCAATACTAAATCTAATTAGGGAAAATTACTTATTGATATTACATGAAAGGGAGAATATATATTTCCCTCGACTTGTGCGTACAAATAACGGAGATATGCTGTATATTTTGATATATTTAGAAATTTCTTCACCCTATATAACTTCAAGTATGCCGAGATACATTTAATTTCTTTCCAAAGGTGTAAGAAACTGTTTTTGCTACGCTAACTACGGAATAGTGAAATACTAGAATTAAAAATGCTTCTGTAGCTGCTTTATGATGCAATTCACAAGAGAATTATCGAGTTCGACTTATTGCCGAACAAATTCAAGAAAATGTACTTATGTATGAAAAATTGAATAACTAATTTTTATCTTAGCTATCTCCAATAGCTATAACAATGTTACAAAAAATTAGATACCTGTGCATCTGGTTTTCATAATCTTGTTAAGGCTATTAGAGATACCTCAGATAAATACGCACTTAATTTTTCAATTTTTAATACTTATTCTTGTATTTATGGTATAAGTAGCTCATTATATTGAATTTATGTGCGTGAACTTAATGATTCTATACCGAATCACTAGCGTTCAGAGGGATTGAGACCCATCATTTTGTTAGGGTCTCAGCAGAATTTTAGTAAGATTGTACTTTAGTACAGATCTTACCACAAAAACACAATTTTCTTTTTAAATCATCCAGAGTTGTTACAAAATGTCGAATGTTACGAAACGGCTATAAAATTTCACTACTTAAAAGGAATAGGAGTGGACACGTATTCTCATCATCTAATGGCTTTATTTACCCCAATTTTGAAATTCAGAATTGGAAAATCCAAATCAAATTCGCAATGAAGGAAAAGTTTCCTACACTTCTGGATAAGAAGTGGTGCAATGAAAAGCTTTTACGATGAATATCTGGCCATAAAAAAACGCTATCCTTAAAAAATTGGCAAATACGAAGATTAGTAAATAACAAACGAATATAATATATCTCTCGACAAAATGCTAAAAATTGGATGAATCTATTCGCACTAATCGGGCCGAACGAAAGCCAGAGGATGACGGACACAAACAACAAAAATTCGGAGTAGTCTGAGTACTCTTTCGCGTATGCGCGCATGAGATACCGAATACACATTAATTCCACGTCAAATTCAAAGATAATTTTGTGTTATATTTTATTACGAGTCTAGGTTTTAGCCACATAGCGTTCGTGTTCCCTTCAACTTAATCAGCGCCATGCCCCTCGGCTCTTCCACCCCACGCAGCCGTTCCTCCTAAAAAAAACCCTCCCTCCCGCACCACGTGTTCCATTTTATGTTCGCGGCAAAGTACACCGCCCCTAAGCGCCGACGTTCTAACACGTGCGCCGAGACGCCATATTGGATCCGGCCACGTGCCTCCTTCAATGCCTTCCGGGTGTGAGCAGAGAGAGAGAGGGTTGGTTCATTTTGGCCGTTTCTACTTTATTTTAAAGACGCACGCGGCGGTCCATCTCCCCCTTCACTTCGCTCTCATTTCGGTCGATCCGACATCCCCGCAGCCCCTCACAGAATCCAGACCTCCTCGATCATCGCCTAGCCTCGCGCTGTATTCTTTCTCCTTTTGGTGGATTTTCTGGCACTATCCGCATTTTCCCTCTGATTTTATGACACGGTAAGGATTAAGTCGTTTCCCGGTGTTGTTTTTCGAATAAGGCTTAAATAACATTAAATTAGTATTTACGCTTTATGTTTACATATCTGAGCGCTATGAAAAACTCATTTAAAAGTATTTTTCATATTTATACTCACATCATATTGTTTAATATGTCTTCCGCCTTCCGTTTTCTTTATTCGACTTATGGATGCCCCATTTAATTTCAGTTTAATACATCTATATTTCGCGTAAATTACACCGAAATCTCATTTTACATAGTACCGTTTTACCGCAAATGCCGGTTTTACAGAATGAAAATAAAACTCGGTGGCAGAATTTGAATTTGGCCTTCTATAGTTTCAAAATTGGTCTCTACGAGGTGGACTACAACATAAAATATTTCTGCGATAACTTTGTGTTGTTCTATTTATTGTAGTTTTAAAATCTATCATCGTAATTAAACAATCGTTACTTTCTATGGTCATTTATAATGTATTTCACAATAATTCTATGGGTACACCACCCAATACCAGTTTTGCGGAAAACCCTTTTATATGGAACAAACTTGGTCCCAAGCCATTCCGTAAAAACGGGATTTTGGTGTATAATTATTATTTGTTGAGGAAAGAGAATCTTAAATGTTAAGTTTATTCCACATGTATTTTGGTGTGTTTGTTTTATTCCCAGTATTCGCTTGATAATTGTAAGTTTCCTTTGTTACTTTACTGGCTGAGTTTTTTTCTCGGTTTCAACATCCGAGAACTGCTTATGAAGACGAGCACAAAATTCTGAGCGTGCAGGTCAAAACGAACTGCCTTTTACGTAGATATAAAGTAACAATTCGGATCACTTTGAAATCTATTCCGTGTTTTCTAATAAAATAAAACGATGCTTTGGAAACTCCACAACCTCTGTCTGAGTCCTGGGCGGCATTTGCATAAATACGTCCTTTCAAATCGAATTTGCAATTCAATTCATTGTGAAATATATCACTCATTTCTCAATCGAAAAGAGCTTTGATTTATATAAAAAGTTGGAGCACGTATCTCATACATCGTGCAGTCCCACCCATTGCGCCATCCTTGCTACTTTCCCCATTACTCAGTTTTGATAGTGCGATACCCTGTCTTATAAAACGGTTTCCTTCCCTCCATTCCCTCCATCCATCTACCCCTTACCACTCCACTCTCTTTCCTTCCCTTCTCCACGCCTCCATCCCGACGGCCGTGCTCCCATACAATTTCGTTCCGGAAGTCCGGCACCCCGTTTCCGGGAGCGTGTCATGGAGCAAGTCATGCAAAGATATATTGGCCAAAGGAAAAAAAGGAGGTTGATTAGAAGATAGACTCCTTATTCTATACTAGTGAAATTGTTTCTAAGTAGTGGAGTCTTGTATTTTAGTCATTTTAGTCATGGCAATGAAGAAGTGATTCATCTATGATTCGAATATTTATAAAAGGAATCGAAAAAGAGAAATTATTCCCAGGGTAATCCCAATCGTAAGAAATATATGAAGAAAAAGAAAGGGACGGGAGTTGAGGAACATTGGTCACGGACTAAGGCCGAAGGACGCCGAAGGGGACGAGGAGAAATTGGACAGCCCCCACGGTGGCCATCTATGGAAGTTTTATTTGGGAAGAGGGATGGGAGCAGGATGTGATGTGATGTGCGCAGGATGAATCAGAGATGAGATGAAGGCAGAGTGATAAGGAAAGAATGAGGGAGAGTGGTGGAAACGAGGAAATGGATTGGATCGTAAGCGCGGATTAGAACATTGGGTTATTGTGTCCGGCAAAAGTGACATACATAAAAATGGCCGAGTGAGACATAATCTTCTGGAACTCCGGCCTACGATGGGATTTCGATACCATATTTGCGGCGATAACGTCACCATATTTGCCACATGACCTAAGATATACTTTAAATTTATATAAGAGTGCCATGGTAGGCGATTTCAGAAATAAAACCACCGTCAATCATGAATTAAAATGAAGTTACATTAAGTGTCAATGACAAAATAAGCTACTTGGGTTTTATATTGAAACGCTAAGTTTTTTAGAGAGTTGTGATATAATTATAAGATTGGACATATTACTTAAGATCGCATCTTTTGATATTTTATGATAAGAAATTATGAATGTGATAATATTACTCCCAGTTATTCTTCGGAGCGATTTTAATATTACAAGATTATCTTTAAGTATAAAGTCTGATGTCTTTATATTATTTTGGCTCTGAAAGTGTTTACATAAATGCATTTACAAATATTTTAATTGAATTTTCCTAAATATTCCTTTAGCAAAGATAATATTTTTTTCGATAAAAATATTTTTCTAATTTACATTATTAAAGCTGATGCAAGCAAATACCAAAAGATTATCACGAAGCGTTTAGGGTGCTAAGACGAATTTCGCATTCAAAAATACCCATATTTTCCGGCAACTATATTTGATACTCAACGATAATAATGGGTAAGCACGCGCTACACATTGAGACAAAGGAGACGGTATTTATTGTAATACTAGGATCGCATGTTCAAATCGTGTTTTGAGCATGAGCATGAGCGTTTCTTATTCTGACTGGTGACGAACTCATTAAAGAAAGCCGAGTGAGATGTTGACCTAATTTCGAAAAAAATAAATTCGCTTATATTATCTTACAAATATATGTGTTAGGTTTCAAATTAGTTATTATAAAGGCCATTTATTACGATTTTTTTAGAGATTCTCAGTTTAACGGTCTCATTGCAGACATCAAATCATTCTGCCATACGGAAAGTCGAGTGGACGAAACGTCATTCGTCTCCGCTTCTTTTCCACCTCCGCTACCCTTGACAGCCGCTCGCGACGCGTAAACCCCTCGGCCATCCATCCAATGCTTGCTTGCCTTCTCCCGAACGACGTCTACAATCATTATTGGCGATTCTCCCGCACGTGGCTTAATGTTGATCTCACTTCCTTTCCCCTATCCGATGCCTAAAAGCCCTACCTCTTGCCGACGCCTGCGATCCATTGTGACCCGCAAGGCAAGCGAAGCGTGCAGGTTGCCGTCCCTGCCAGGATGACTCAGGCCTCACCTCACGGAACACCTGTCTCCTCACGCTCTACGAGGGCCTCTAATCTCTCACCGAATCGATAAGGTCGCTCTCTCACTCCGCGACCTCCCGCTCAAATCCCGGTCCCACCGTTCCTTTCTGTAAATGCGCGTTACTTAGACTCTCTTTGAGAGAAAGAGGAACCCAACGTTAATTGGGAGTCGCAGCTGCTTCGGAATAAAAGAAGCCCCGCCATAGAGATGTGTGATTTACAAAGGCCACCGCCCTCATTGAGCGGACGCTCTGAAGTGATAGACGCGTGGGCGTGTAAAAAATTTGAAGCTGAAAATCCTTAGTTACCATTGATCTGCCGCTCGTTTGGCGCTTTCAAATTAGGAGTTCAATGAAGAATGTAGTTAGAATTTACGAATATGTATATTATTGATTAGAAGCTTTTGAAGGGTCTTACCACATTAAATAGTCACAACGAAATATGCACTATGTCAGCCGTATCTTTTAGTTTTTTTTTCGTTTTTCATGCAAACGTTTCTGCTGACTCTGTTGAATAGTTTTAAACATTTTTTTTCTTATATAAATGACGCCCGATGTGAACAGTACATTCAACTCTTTTAAATTGGATCTATTGAAATAGAGATAATAAAATATTCGTAATGGGATGGATATTCGCACATTTCTTAAAATTTGAGCAATTGTTTAACATTATTCGTAATCTATGATTATTATATTACAATTATACAAAACGAGAATACTGTTAAAATTAAACAAATATATAAATATTTAAAAAATTATAATAAAGTTCGCATCTATAATCAATCAAATCTGAAAAAGTAATTACTATAATACTACATATTGTTGAATAAGTGTAAATTAATGACAAAATACGCCAGAAATAAAACAGGATCCCAAAAAGAGTGGATGATTCGATAATATCTGCTAAACCTGAGAATAAATTTAGATTCTTACAGGACTTGCTTCCAGTTACATGTCTGCGATGTTAAAAAAAGATCTAGGAGAAGCATTCGAGACTTAATATTATAATCATTCCCTAAGTCATTTTTGGCGACATAGTTTCGTATTTTATCATTTTCACGATGCAAACTAGTGCTTCGTGATGTCATCCTCACTCGATTTATTGGTTCCCCTGTAGCCGGGGAACCGCTCTCCGCCCCCGCTCTCCCCTCTCCTACCCTGCTCCTCTTCGCATATTCCAAATGGACAGCACTAAGGGAGGGTGCCTCAAGGACAAGATGGCGGCGGAGCCTGCGCGATCGGTCATACAACTATTCAGCGTCGGTTGTGGAAAGAGAAGTTGAAACGGTCGCTACTCCAGCGAAATATAAACGATTTTACAGTAAAGCGTGTACATGCTTCGAATTTCTTGCCTTACTTTTAAACATTTTCAGAATTACGATAAAACAATTTTTTACTATGGTGTATAAATGGAAAATTTAAGTTTTAAGTGCGTATATAGGTTGCAATGTGTAATCTTTCAGCTTTGTGTGATTTAATTATATTTCATTAATTTTTGGGGAAAAATTATGATTTATTTCTATGCATAATCAATATCAATGATATATTTAAATCGACAGTTAACCAGAATATTTAGAAGCTAATACGCAAATAACTTACAACAATAATCATAAAGGCATAAAGAGAATGTGAGACACAACATAATAATAATGGTGGAAAGTAGAAATTACAAATTTATAACAAAATAAGATTAATTTTTGAGATTTTTTCTCCTTTAGTTATCGTATAAGTCACTATTAGACAATGTACTTAAATAGCAAAGGATTTTGACAAAGTAAAAGTTATACCAAAAGAGGCGTTAATCAAATTTACGTATTGAAATCCTAATATTTAATTTATCATTCATTTCTTTTAAATAATATTAGAGGATTCTGTGAAGTAAAGGTTCGAATCGCAAAGAAGGAAGTTTTTTTCAGCATTAAATCTTAACCAATTCGCGTTATGTTTTTACGACACAATATCAGGTGCTCAAGTTACTATTTGTTGCAGGAACTGACAAGAATGAATTTCAGGTCATCTAACGACTTTATCATTGACTAACAAACAATTTTATCGATAATAACAGACCTCTTAATAATTCCGCTTAGGAAACAGTTAATTATAAGCTGGAGACCTTCACTGAGGCTCTCTCGGAGAAGGATAAATACGCCGACGGGTCAGAGGTATAACTGTTTTTAACTGATAAAAATCCACGAGAAAACGAGATTATTTCCGAAATTAATCGTGAGTAGAAAAAGTATGAAAAATGCTCCACTAAGTGCTGGAGTGAAATAAAATCTCGTATGGTAAGACAACTACTTTTTCGATATGTTGGTGAATGCAACGCGTACAAATGCGGGATGAAAACTGACGATATAAAAAAAACATAAAAATGAGAAAAATAAATTTAAAACATTTAATTTTCAGTCGGATTGAAAATTAATTATATTTTCTTAAATAAGTTATTTTGCCTCATATAATTGAGATGAAAACTTAGCCTCATTGAATAGGTGGTGAAGCTAGATATAAAAAGCAGACCAAAGTGTCAAGTAGAAAGGCGAATGGAGGAATAGGCAATGGATAAAGAAAAAGAGTAGGGACAGTATGTCAGCGGTAATCTCCACGGAGTGAAGTAGGGAAGAGGTAAGAGGGAAGCGAGACTGAGGAAGGGAGAGGAGGGGAAGAGAGAGGGGTAAGGGAGGGAGAGTGGTCCCTCGGCTAGAGACGGGATCAATAAGTCAAGACGTCCCGAGGGGATTCAACGAAGGGGCGAGGCGGGAAGAAAGGAAAGGGGGGAGAAGGTAGGGGGAGTGTAAGAGGATAGCGAGGGATGGGGAGGGGGCTATTGCAAGCCTATGGGGAATTGAAGTGTGCTTCGCTCGCCGAGAGGGTGGATGGCTTAAAAGGGATGGAGGGAACAACGAGGGAAGTCTGCTGGAACGAAAATTTCACGAAAAAACCTCAGTTCCGGCGAGTGTAAAATGAAACAAGCAAGGATTCGGTAATTTTTATGGTACGCGCGTTATTATCCGTATTAATGATGTGTTTATTCAAAATGGCGACAGAAAAACCATCTTTAGTTTTTATCATAGAGTTTTGTAGTTGTGATAAATTAGCAATTATATACCGCAGTGATTATGAACTCGAGAGAGAATGAGAAATAATTTTCGTAATATTTGTAAGAGACATCTCTTCGTCTGAGTTTTAGTGAAATTGGTTTGTTTATTAATTCAAGCATTTTCACGAAAATGCTAAATTAGAATATGTAAACTAATGGCAAACTTTGAAATCACAAATATATTTAAGCCATTTTAATTATATACACAATGAATAATGAATAGTTATCACTGTAAATTAATTCAGGAATAAAGCACTTAAGCATCAAAAGCTGCAAAATTAAGTACTTGTGTAAGGTATTTCCAATAGCCGTTACAAGGAGAAATTCGTATGGCCTTGTTATCGGTATGGGGATACCTAAAACAAATATTTAATTTTTCATTTTTTTATACCCAAGTGCTTATTCTGGAATTCGTTTTCAGACATAAGACGAGCTCAATGATCCTCTTGTGAACTGAGAGTTAATTTATTGGAAGTGAAAATTAAATCAAAAGATTAGGTGCGTTCGATAAAATTAATAAATATTATTGGAATTTTAGGTAATTAATTTTTACTAAATTCCATTTTTGCGAAAACTCATGAAGTAAGATATTGAGAAAACGAAGAGCTTTTTGCGATACCTATTAGTATTGTTCACTGATATGTGCTCATAGCTATCATAGCTAAATGTAGTCTATTATTGTTCAATGTATTCGATGTCACTTTGTGTTTCATGCTGAAATAATCATTAAAATTTTTTTAATGATTGAATTATAAGATCAGCCAATAGATTTCAATAAGATGTATATGGGAAAAAATTCTCTAAGGAAGCATTGAAAATGTGAAAGCCTCATTATTATGCAAGTTCAAGTTTTCCTAAATGTAGGCTCCTTAAACGTTCTTACAAAATCATCCTGCCATTGAATCATCGAAAACAATTTTGTAAACAAAAATAAATCATTGCTATAAAATTGTTTCTTTATAAATCGTTAAAGATGATATAACTGCACAGGATCACGTTTAGCAATAAGCTATGTTGTAGAAAAATCATTCCAGTCATTCTGATTTTTAGCCTACTTTCCAGAATGGAAATAGACTGTCTGTCTGTCCGTCTGCCTGTTGGCCTCCCTATTAACTTTTGAACCAATAGACCGATTTTCATGGAACTTGGTGAAAATCTCTTTCTACTGACGACGAGCTGGCAAGGATAGTTTTTGTTACGAATATTGAAGTTCCGGGTTCGATTGTGGGAACTATTCTTCCCATTTGATTTACGTGGGAACTCCATCGTGCAGGGTAATTTTGTCTTGCACTTTAAAATATCTTAGAATTGTAATATTGGTGCGGGATTTGTAATATTCTCTGAGTGAAAGAATGGACATTCTAATTTCTATCGTAGAATTTCGCTTATCCATCGAATTTCTTCGAATTTTGAGTAAATACTGGCGTTTTTGCAGTTTTTATCACTCATTACGAGAGTGTTGCCGCAGCAACGACTTGGACTCAGATTCCGTATATTCTAATATGTACACGCGTTATTTTTGCCGCACATATACGCGTGATCAATTTAATATTCCGCTCGAATGTGTTTGTAATATTTTATAACGCTAAATTATGAAATTTGGGAACACAACGGGCAACATATCCGCGGTGATTTTAAAGCTATTAAAGCCAATATATGTAAGTATTAAATAAAAGATTAAATGGAAAGTAGGCATCATAAGTTCCGTTTTGATCATCTTGTTTATCTTCTTAAAATTACATTTCAATCAACAAATTTCCTTGTAACGTTTCCTAATCTTGATATGCAAATGATTTTCTTAGCCTACCGATGAAACCATTGCATTCAATCTATACATCCTATGGATTATGCGACCATATCACCACAATAAAATGCTCAGCAGGCATAAAAGTTGAAATTCGACACGCGATGATTTTAGCTATGCGAATATGAATAACGTAAAAATAAAAGAAAACTTAGAAATGGTAGCGTAAGGGCCTTCGGCTCAACCACCATGTGGCAGGGACCCACGACCAAAGGGGACCCAATATCGAGGCATCCGTGGAGGGAGTGCCCAGAACCCTTATTATACGCCACTGCTTGGAACGAGGGGCGGCCTGAGGAATTTTTGCGCCCAGGGCGAGATAGCACTCCAGCGCCCCCTCCCCTAAATAGTTGTAGAGACATTTTCAAAGTTCATGTTAATTTCTTCAATTTCCTGTAAAAATTATTGATAATGAAAAAATAAAAGGAATTCCATCAAGATTCCAGGATTTTCCGCGATATAAATTGGTGTCCAACATGTATTCACTTGCAAGTAATGCATAGATAGACGGTCAGGACGGCGTCCCGGGCAGCCGCTCGGCTCCTCCGTACCTCGGCCCGGCTTTGCTTAGAAACATCACATTTTCTACCATATACGTAATTTGTTGGAGCGCATGTAGTGTTCCGTGACTTTGAACCTGCAGTTCGATCCGTAGCGCTCTTCGACACCTGCTTCGAAGCCCCACCCAAAAGCATACCTTAGGGGACAACAATGGCTGGGGTTTAGTAGCGACGTCGGCCATCTTGTTAGCACAGGAGGGGATTCCGTAATGAAAGCGGGGAGAAGGAGGCGAAAGGGAGGGTAAGGGGGACGAAATTGGATTGCTTCTGGAATGGATCTATAAAGGGGAACTCACAGGAGGAAAGGAAAGGCTACTCGATCGCGAACTGAACAAATGTTTAAAGGTATCTATCTTGAATGTCTATCATGGTTTGGACTCGTAAATTGGTTAACTTAAACAGATCTAAGTGTGATAGGCTGACTAAATTGAATTGATTATTGAATTCGCTAAAAATTTAAGCGTAATGTCAATATTTGCACTGCCGAGTACAAGATGGTTCATTTTCTGGTGATGTCGCCATGAATTACAATACTGTTATCTATGGTCTCTTTTACCTTGTAGGATAATTCATTATCATAGTAACAAGGTTTTTCCATCCTATTTCAATGAATTTCATTGTGAAATAATCTTGCATTGAAAGATAGCAGATATTTAAAATAATTCATTTTGCAGTTTCGATATCTGATCATATTTCTGACGGTTAAATTAATGCTTTATTAAAATAACTAAATTGAATTTTTTTGCTATATTTCCTAATTGCATATGCAGATTATTGGTTACTTTATGAAATGATACAATAAAGTATTGCTCAAAGCAATATCTGTGTTCTCTTAAAAATATTTTTAGAAATCGAAATAATTCTAAGTTATTGTTGACATCATTTCGTGTGTACAAATCAATACATTTTCTCTAAATGCTCGCTATATAAAGGCCATGTATGAATTATATACAAGTAGAATTAATGTCGCTGAGGCAAGAGATGGTGGTACATCTACACGTACAATTTATTCTTCCTTTATCTCTCAACATTTGTTTTGGCGTTTACTCTTAGGTCTTTCGCAAGTATTCTCATGCAACTTTTTTATACGTCCTACAATAATGGCATCTATAATCTTGAAATAAAAACATTCCTAGCATTTTACTGAATTTATTTTTAATAATCACATTTTTTCAGCATTTTTTGATATTTTTTTAACAATTATGCCTTTATACCGTCAATAAATCATTTATAGATAAACATATTTAATTGTGCGAATTTTTTTGGCGCTTTATTATTATTTTCAAATCCAGTATGGTATGCAAAAAACATTATTCCACAGAATAACCTCGATTCTTCGAAATTACGTCCAAAAATACGAGGATACGTACACAATCTTTCTAACCAAGATCACGAGTGACACAGAATAATTGGCTGTTGTTTTGCAGTATTTTCAAATGAAAACGGTATACAAGACTTCAAGACAGCCGCAGATTGGTTAAGACGATACAGCAGAATCGAACAGATCTATCTCCCTAACCACACATCTTGAAAAAATAAATGCTCCTAAGGACTCCTCGAGAGAAATAAAATAGTCCCGAATCCAATTAAAAACCTTCTTCCTCTCTTTCTCTCTCTCTCTCAAATGTTCGTGCTCCTCCCCCCAGCCCCTTCATCCCCTTTGACGTCATATCATCCGCAAACGATTGCTATGTGACTCAGTCCAACGCCGACATCCCTATGCTTTAATCACCGATTCCTATTGAAAGTGGGGGAGGAAGGTATCAGGAGAGGGCCGAAAAAGAAAGAAGAGCATTTCAGCAATTCAGGGGCCTCGTGCTCCGAAGCCCTTCTCGTGTTCGGGCGTGCGTCTCCCTGCGTGCCTTCCGCGTCTGCCTCCCTCTTTCTCTCGCACCTCTGAACGCTTCTCCCGCAATGTCCTCGCCGAATAAAGAAGTACCCCCCGCCCCCCCCTGCGGCACCACCCTCTCATCCATTCCATCCCTCGGAGGAGAAATGCGAAGCCTCCGGGAGTACTCCGCTAATGAACGTCGCAAGGGGAGGGGGGAATGGGAGTGGAGTGGAACGGGCTTGCCCTCTTTTCATTTTCGGATGGTGTACACGAGGGGACCGTAGAAGGGAGCGAGGTTGGACACGTGCAAGGAGGGAGCGAGGGGCGGATTAGGGCGAGGGGAGGAGAGGGGCAGGGGCGAAGGGATGCGGATGAGAAGGGTACATCATTCGAAGGAAAGGGTGGGGGAGAGGGCGTTTTGGAGAAAGGGGAGTTTTTGCGCTTGGATTTGGTTTGCAGGTGCTAAATTCTGGAAACGCTTGATGGCGAGTGGGAAAGATAGGAGGAGGAAATATGAAATCGAGATTTTTGTGAGGTTACGAGGCGGAGATCGATGAACGAAGAGAAAAAATTGCTGAAGAATTGTGGGCAAAGAGAGAAACCAAGGGAGGAACGCAAAATGTTTTTAAGGAAAAGAGAAGGGAGGTATGAAGGCGAAAAATGAGATATGGCAGAAGGGTGTGATAGAAGAGATCCTTCTTCATCAATTTGTTTACCAGACAACAGTGAGGATAAAAATTAAGCAAGAAAATTAAATGATACGATTCAAATAAAAAATTATACTACTGCTGGTTAGAATTAAAGTTGCAATTTTAGGATACGTATTGACCCAAGTGGGAACTATTGGATGGTTAAAAAGGACAGAGAGAGTAACTATTCTAGCTTACTGTGTGGGAAATGAATCTAACTAAGAATCAAGGCTGTTTGTGGGACAATAAAATGTTCTTAATTATGTTTTATCGTATTTATAATTACGCGATGTTGAATGTTGTCCATATATGATGCATTCATATTTCAAATAATGTTGAATAACTTGAGAACGGTTGCATCAATTTGAACGATTCTTTCAGTTTGATTATGTTGACACTACATGACGTTTTTTGCCATTCACCGTGTAAAGCAAGGGTCCGAGTTCGATTCCACGGACTTTTTGTCTTTCCGTTTGATTAAAATGTAAACAGTAGGAATCTGACGTGCAGAACTGTTTTTAGCATTTATAAATATCTTATAATTGAGACTTCGACGTGAGATTTGCACTATTTCACAGGGGAAAGAATGTAAATTCTTATTTTCATCGTGTATTCTGCTATCTAATTCGTATTTTTTCAAATTTTGTTTATATTAGAGTTTTTCAGAATTTTAAACGTTTCAAAAAATAGTTACTAGGATTACTGGCATTCTTGGCCTCGGTTTTTCAGTGCATTTGCACTTAATTTACAATCAAACAGACGTATGAAGGCTAAAAATTGATTGAACATGTTCATGAAAACATTCGTCCAAATAAAAAATAAATGAACGACCGCGCTAAGAAACTTTTAGTCCAAGTCAGCAACGATTGGAACAACTTAGTTAACATATATTGTCGAAAAAATTAGCATTTATTGTCTTAAGCAATATAGCATCTGACGATTTTAAACGGGTAATAACCTTATAATAATTTTCCGATGTCGTAAGTTTGTTCATCAACAATCAATTTTAAATAGGGAGGGACAGAGGGATTGATTCTATAGTTCTATTTCTATACTGCTGTATATTGTCGCAAAAAAATATACAAGTGCTTCTCATTTTTGACGACTGAGTTTGCCGAACTATGGTAGACTAAATGCGAGGCGCGTAGTGCCGAGGTCCCTGGAGTGATGGAAGCGAGCGGAGGGCGGCGTTGACGCGCGTAGTGAAAGAGCCCATAGTTTATCTCAAATGCCAGTGTCAACGGTACCAAACGATTAAATTTTGCCAAATTTTAAATTTGTCTTGTATTCTGTTTAATTTGATGAATCTTGGAATAATCATCACGAAATGTTAATGATCACGGCGTAAGGAATGAACAGAGAACGAAGAAGTAGAAAACCAGATCGAAAGGTGAAAATACACACAAAGCTGAAATTGCGATACTCGAATGAATAAAATATTGAATCCGTTTCATGCCAGTTATAGACTTGTTTATCGAGCAATACTCACTATATGGGAAATTTAAAGTTCTTAACGCTTCAGAATTCGGCAACGCATGCGTCACTCTTTAAGGGAATAGATGGCATAATGAAATTGCCATGGGTGTAGAGAGGGTTCCCGCATCCTCCGCAATGCGGGGGAGGAGTACAAGGGGCGGCGAGCATGGAGCCCCGACACTTTCGTATCGTATTTTTCATGATTTGATTGTTGGGGATGCATATTCTTTAGGCCGGGGCCTATATTTTCCGTTACGCCGCTGAAAATGGCTACTAACATAAACCGTAATAATGATAATGATCATAGGAAGGAATTTTAGTCATTTTTCTATCAACCACTTTGTGTCTCACAGACAGACTCCAAGAAGATGCCGCTATATCAAATCCCTATCAGGTTTTTTTGAACGATTCATTTGACACGTAAACAGCATTAATTAAAACCATATTTCATCACTTTTCTCGATTGTTCACGTATCTCTGCATCGATTTAAATAAGTCCTCTCACAGTTGAGTCATCTTTTCGATGCTTCCTGTTTGCATTGACTTTGTTAACCTGTCTCGCTTCGAGCATATCTCCACTTGCGCCCCTGCGCCATAAAATCCTTGCTCCCCCTCGGCGACAAAATGGACCCGTCCAAAAGCCGTTCCCTGCGCAAGCAGCCCCACCGCCACGCCCCGCTCCACGCCGCTCTCCATCTCGCGCTCTTTCTGTCTCGGAAATTTTCATCAATTTCTCTCGCCTCTCCTTCCACACCCAACGAAAAAATTCGCATTTTCCCGGGGGTAAAATAAAATTCCCGTTCCTCGAGGAGAGATAGAAAGAAAAAAAAGAAACGGAGAGATCTCTTCTCCCATACCGAGTTGCGCTGCCAAAGTGGTCACGTATAGTATTCCCAGGCCTTCAATTTCTATCCCCCCTCGCGAAAATATTCGTTCCAGTCTCTCGGTATACGGTATAAAGAGCGTGTTTCGAAACCTAATTCGTCATTCCACGTCTGAAATCGATCGAAATTTTTTTTCCCTGTTTCCGCGGAAAAAATAACCGTCCCTGCGTTTCGGGAAAGAGAGAATTTACTTTTCGCTTTCCGGAGAGTAAGCGATAGCTCCCTAGGCGTCATGCGGATGGTGTGTGTTTGCTCCGTCTCTGAATAAGTAACAAGCGTGATGGTTTTTTTTCTCGAGGGCGATTTTGTGGCTCGTCGATTTCTGTCGGGTGGGGATGGCGTGTGTTAGGCAGCGCCCGGGTTTATGATGTGTGTTTAAAACCGCGGCAGTAACAATGCAAGAGGGAGGCAGTTGGGGGCGGTGTGAGGGTTCTGGCGAGAGAAGTATAAACAAAACGGCGGAAAAAAGTGAATGTCGGCCGCGTGAGATGCCAAACACTAAAAAAAAAATTAAATAAGCCAGTATTTATTTACACGTGTGCGCTTGCTCGTGCGCGCGTCATTTTTCGTGAAACGAAAGTGCATGTCCATGCCTCTACCACGCCAGGTAGCTGTGACAGCGTTCATGAAATGTAAGACCTTCTGTATTCTCTGAGATCGAACCGAGTATTCCCTAATCGTACTTTGTAACGTATTTTAAATTCATAAGGTGATGTCTCGGTACTCGAGTAGTTCAAACGTGTTAGGCTGGGTGCTGTCCTCTAAAACTGGGGTTTGCAGGCAGGTGCTAGCGATCTTTGGCAGTCTTATATACCGTGCATTTCTACGATGCTTAAAAATCGCCTTTCCTAGTGCAAATCATTTAATTTGTTCGCCTGTTTTATTTATAAACCCACTGAAGGACATTTTAAATATATTTAGCGTTGATTTGATTTCATTTATGACCATTCAAATTTTTGCAAAAATATAGTGGTGCTCGTTAAATGTTCTGGAAAATAAGTTAGTGCTCGACACATAGAAAGGGTTGGGAACCACTGCTCTAAAGCATTCCTCACAATCCAGGCATCAGTCATTCCTCCTCCTTTGGAGAACCAAAATTGTGTAAGAAAAAAGGATTTTTGTTGTAAGATGATCAAGAAACGCTTCGGTAATCACAAGATGTTTCCCACTATTAAAACTTGTTTTAGAGTACCTTGGATATATGCGTGCATTTTAAATACGCAGTTTTGCTAATTTCAATACGGAGCTAAAGCTTTAATCTCCTTTGTGATTCTCTGTGCACAATCCACGTAATAATTACATGTATTATGAATAATCTATTCAATGAGGAATTATCGATCTTGTATTATGACTAAAATAAATTCATAAAGAATCAAAAATCAATTGTCTATTTTTTTAAACGAAGAATTTATGACATTTCCTTCAATAGTAAGGCCAAATTATAGAGTTTAAATCAAGATAATTATGCAATATTCTATGGCATTGCAAAAATCGCTTATAGTTCATATAGGAAATTAATAAAATAAGCAATGGATGCCAGTCGGAACGAGGTGGGCTTGCATCGATCCTCTTGCTCTCCCCGTTCTTTCCCTCATCTTTCCCTCATCCCCTTCCCTCAACTTTCTTTCTCCCTCCCCTCTCTCCTCTCTCTCTCTCTCCCTCCCTACCCCTCCCCCCTCTCCCCCACCCTAAACGAGACTCGAGGTGCGCATCCTCAGCGGCATCGGAATGGCCGCCGCTCCCGGCGCCGCCCTCGTCCAATGAGGGCTCGGGTGGCGCCGCGGATCGATACCCGCCGCTTGCCTTCTCTTCTTCCGCTCCCTTCCCTCTCTTCCTCCGTCTCTTCTCCTCCCCCAACCCCAAACCAAGACCTCCTCTTTTTCCCTTATTCGAAAAATATCTGTTTTACAGAGCGAGATGGTCGCCCTTTACCAAAATCCATAGTCATAAATAAATAAAACGAGCCCCTTAACGCAAAGAAAGGACCTAAAGTCGCGAATTCTGACCTTATACCTTACTTTTTCCCAAATGATTTTTTTAAACACATGTCACATGCACCAGACGGATGGTGATGAACCCCTTGCATACTAGTACGTCTCACCTCGCATTTTGTCGACAAACCCTCATTCAACTTCACTTCCTCTCCAAAATAAGTTGCTTAGTTCAACATTTTAGTGTTATATTAAAAATTGCGTCTTCCACTGTGATTTAAAATTCATCGCTTTTTACATTTCAAATATTTGTTTTCGAATTTTTCTGTCCAATCTAGAGGACCTTCGCGTATCACCAGTGGAACGTGCTCGAGAAACACTGCTGTAGATCGTACTTAACCAGCGGAACTAATATTGAGTGCTGGAGCATTTCGTGACGTGTTTCATTAGTTATGTAAATGCCATCGAGTCGATTTGCTGCCATTTGATACATCGGTTCTTCTCCTTGACTTACCTAACTCGCGCCATTGCGAACACCTGCCTTCGTCCCTTTTATGAAGCTTCTCCCTTTCCGTTATGCAACCAGTGATGATTATTTCTCGCCACGTTGCTGATCTCGTCCTTAAAAATTTACAAGCCATTGTTAAGGGTGGATATTTCTATAGTGATCCTGCAATAATATCTGGCGGAAATATTCAGTGAGACAATTTAAACATTTTTACATCGTTTTTGTTATCCAAACGTTTAGATGCTGTCAGCGTCCACGACTTTGGTTGATTTTTTGAGGAAAACGTTTAAATATTTGTTCAATTCCGTCCGAGTTATGAGGCGGAATGATGCAAATAGCCCATTTTTAGCCTACTTTCCAGAAATGTAAATAGGCTTATAGTTTTTTCGTTGTGTCTTTCTGCCCCCCCCCCTGTTAACTTTTGAACCAATGGACCGATTTTCATGAAACTTGGTGAAAATCTCTTCCTACATGGGCCGAGCTCCCGAGGATAGCTTTTGTTGCGAAGATTGAAGTACCGGGTTCTATTCTAGGAACTATCCTTCCCATTTGATTTACGTGGAAAATCTGAAATTCATCGTGCAGGGTAATTTTCTCTTGCACATTAAAATGTCTTAGAATTGTAATATCGTAGCGAGTTTTATATCTACTATTCTCTGAAGAAAGAAATGAAGATTCTAATTTTTATCGTAGAATTTTGCTTATCGATTGTATTTCTTAGAATTTCGCGTAAATACGGGCAATTTTGCAGTTTTTATCACTCATTACGAGAGTGTTACCATAGCAACAACTATTGTTGGACTCAGATTCGGTATCTGTAATAATATAGGTACTTGTGCCTTACTCACTCACTGACACAAAACTCGAAGGTACTTCTAGAAAGGTTAGAAATCTGAAATTTGGTATGTTGGTAGGTCGAGTAACACAACCGACGAGAAAAATTGAAAATCACAAAAAAGTTTATATTTAAGGAGTCTTTTTAACCCCATTGTTCCATTTCAATACCCCATAAGAAAAGCATGGGATTCAGTGCAAGGCTTTCCAAAAATGCATTTTTAAATAACTTAAAATTGGGATACGAATTCGCAAAAAGAATATTTGTCTATGTGAAAGGACAGAGTTCTTAATTTTTGAAGGCAGAATTCAAATACATACCGAATTAACGTAAATATCTGCTTTTAATCGGAAAAAAGTGATTTTTTTCCTCTTTTCAACAATGAAAATCTTAAAATACCGTATTGACCCGAATATAGTGAGATGTTTTTTCCTCAATATGTACCTTTAAAAGTTGCATTCGCACTATATTCGAGTATTTGTTGCATTCGCACTATATTCGAGTGTTTGTAACTTTAAAAAAATAACTGTGTATTGGCTCGTTTCATGACGCAGGTTTCAGCGCGTCTGTTTATAATTGCTACATTGTAAGTGAATTGTGCGTTCATGTTACGATGTTACATTGTACAAATATACTCCGTAGGGGTCTGAGGAGACTTGAAAATAGATTAAAGTCAAATTGCAGCAACCACAGTGTGCAGGCACAACTATACGCAGGGTCGCGACACTCAACGTTAGAAAACGAGGACCGTCTAAACGTGACGTCACATTACCCTACTTTCGTACATAATTTATGAGTTTACAGATAATTTAAATTTGTAAAATAGAGAAAATTTCATTTTTTCGTCAAAATACTTGGGGTCGCACTATATTCGGGGTAGCATTACATTCGGGCTAATACGGTACTATGGCAACGACCTCAATGCTTTTAAAGGTATCTGATATTATACGTTACGATTGTAGTGATTTAATGCTTTTAATAGAAATTAATGACGTCATTAAGAATTACAGTTGAACTTTCATAACTCGAATCTCAAGGAAAAGTAATAAAAAATTAAAGTTGGGGAAATATATTTTTAAATATTTGTATATAAACAGCGGAACTTCTATCACTCGAATCTCAAAGGAAAGCAACAATTATGCGAGTTATAGATAATTCGAGTTGAGGAATTTTATTATTTTTATTTTTCTTTAATTGAATTAACATCAAGTTTATTCCCATAAGCATATAAGTTAACTTATTCTAATTTTCAATGTCATGCATACTATGAAAACATCATCACCAATATTTTCTTCCGATAATATGTAAGATTTTACTCCATCCAAAACAGTAATTGCATCACGCATTGTGAATGAGGGTATCATGGATAATTGCAATTCTCACATACTACTGAAAGCAGAAACATGACGATTAAATTTGGGTTATCGACTGTAGGAAGGAGTGAATAGGTTTGTTTTTCTCCAGGGCTATAACGGATCACAATCGGAGAAGAAAACCTGATAGTAGTGACAGTAAAACGTGAAAAGTATTTTAATGTTGTGTTTCGTAGTTTTTCTAGAAATATGAACTCTTTTCAAATGTTAAATATAATGGCGTCATACCTATTTCGCTATTGTTTTTATCCAAATATGTGCTAAAGGCATGGATGATAGCATAATCTTAACAGAAAATATCCTAATTATTCCATAATTTTTTATGTATAGGATATTCTCTTAATGATGATTATTCTTATTGCTCATGCAGTGCGAGCTCAGTAACTAAACTTGAAATGCGAAAACTTGGACACCAGCCGATTGCAAGAGAATTTGGAAATTACGGATATTTGCCTTAATATCACGGAAAATTATAAATATACTGCTATTACTCATGGAATTTATTATTTAATACATATAGGCTCAACGTGACTGAAGTGCTGTTGCCCTGGCGATCGCGTTGGTTTATTTACGAGTTTAGATGCATGGTGATTTTTTGAAGCGCTTGCAGTTAGCAAGCACCAACTACTCGTATTCTAATACGTACACGCGTTATTTTTGCCGTGCAAATACGCGTTATCAATTTAATATTCCGTTAGATTGTCTTTGTAGTATTTTATAACGCTAAATTATGAAATTTTGGAACACAAAGAGCTACATGTCCTCGATGACTTTAAAGCTATTAAAGCCAATTATAAGTGTTAAATTGAAATTATCTCCTTAACCGTAAAATTTTACGGTTAAGGAGTTAATTTCTATTTAACATCAATTTCGCCGTAGTCTCCATCTTTACTTATTTACCAATATAAGTATTAAATAAACGATTAAATGGAAAGTAGGCATCATAAGTTCTCTTTTGATCACCTTGTTATTATATTAAAATGCATACTATGTAATAACGAAGCATCGAATTATTTTCTACAAATTTTGGACTGCAGTTTTAAATAGATATTCTATATGTAATACCATAGAATATATCTATATTTAAAAACATTATCGCATTATTTCCATTTAATAGCCGGAAAATATTTTTCAAAACATATTTAGTAAGTCATATGATAGAAATATGAAGGAATTACGAAAGAATGCATTGACTCGATGCATTTGAAATTAGATTATTGTGGTAGGGAGCCAATTGTTATCAGCGACTCTTTAGGCCAATGGTTTCCAAACTGTGGGGCACGACCCTCTGGGGGGGGGGGGGAGGGGGGGGGGGGGCTGAGGATAGATAGGGGCGCAAAATATTACACGCATATTTTCCATCCGTTTAGACATCCTAACTGTGATACTTCCAATATGCTGCAGCTTTTAATTGGCTAGGACGTATCGTTTGCCTCCATGTTTTTCTTAAGGTGGTTATATTAATTCCAATTGTTGGTCTAGTAGATATTATTTATGAATTTTGACTGAACGTGATATAGAGGGGATGCGTAAAGACAGTTTTCTTAGGTGAGGGGGGTGCGGCTTGGTAACGTTTGAAAACCGCTGCTGTAGGCGAAGGAGAGGTGACATTATTTTAGTAAATGACTCGTTTTGATTGTATTTTATTAATTCAAATTATTTTCTAATCCAAGCATTGTCTCGAAGAGAAAAGCTCGTGACGTCTGGTAAATTAGTATTAATAATCGATTTTGAAAAATACTGAAACTGATACAGCTACATTAATATTTTTTTAGCTTTCTAAGAATTAACTTAGAGCTCTTATGTTTTACTTCAGCTCTATTTTATTACAAATAGAAAAGAAACGTGTTTTTGTAATTAACCCGAGTTTTTTTTAGGCGCAGGGTGATGTTGACGGATCGCCTAGTCAAAATGCATGTCTGTCTGCTTTCCCTCTCTGCTTCGCCCTCCAGACGATCTTTTTTCTCTCTCTCTCTCTTTCCACTCCCTCACTTCTAGCAAACTCTCTTTCTCTCCCCTGCATTCTACCCTGACTCAGCTCCACTTCCTTCCTCCCAAAACCTCTCCCTTCCCCGTCCCCTTCTTCCTCTTCCCCCCAGACCCTTCTACCTCTTCCCCCCGCCCCTTCCTACTCTTCCTCCCCAGCCCCCTCTTCCTCTTCCCCCCCAACCCCCTCTTCCTCTTCCCCCCAGCCCCATCTTCCTCTTCCCCGCCAGCCCCATCTTCCTCTTCCCCCCCAGCCACACCTTCCTCTTCCTCCCCAGCCCCACCCCTCTCCGGCCTCTGTATCTCCCTCCGTCTATTCCGCTACAACTTCTCATTATTCGTTTGCGCTGACTCGGCCGACTTTTTCGCCCCCGCTGCCAAACATCCAAAGGCGGTTTGTACGCACCGTCATGCGGTCTGAATGCAGACATTCATCGCCGTCTCCAGTCTTTCAATCACATATTTTTGAGCCTGCTACTTTGTCAGAGATTATTTAGATAAACGGGTTTGCAATCAATCTGCGCAAACAAAGTTGCAATCAAATTACAAATGCCAGTGAACATATCCAAGGTAATGGGTAGCCCTTTTGATTATTTTTTGGCGTAGGAGTCATAGACAGATTTGAAGAAAATGGATGGAAGTATGCATTCCTAAAAATGATAATGTTGATGAATATTTTCCCTCTTCAAGGATTTCGTGGAAAGTAGGTATACGCACCATACGACTGTGAAATATTTTATGATTGTGACTTTAGAATTTATGCCATGTTACTCCGGAATTTAAAATTTCAGAAGTATGTGTAGTTTTTCTTTGAAAAATACGTAAACATTTAATTTAAAACAAAAATATTTAAATCTTCATTTGTAGCCATTTCTACTTGTAACACATACTAATTTCAAATCTAAAATTTAATATATTTTTTTTACCTTATAAACAGCACTCCTCGTTTTTCCACAATGAACTTATTAACAATAACAAAGACGAGCACGTACGTCCACGCCCACATTATAGGGAGTCAGATAGCTAACCACTTCTCTAACAAGGATGAATAAGAACGACGAATTACAAAATATCCATCGGAAAAAAGAGCACGTTTCCTCGCGATATTTGAATTCTCCTTTGTCTTTTAACATTCTTTCAGGTATAGCTCGTCAACAATTTGGATTGATAAATGTATAATTTAGTTTATTTAACAAGTTTTTTATTTGCATCTTGTTTTTAAGAACCAAGACATTCTTACGAAGATAGACAAAGTAAAATAAACGTAAAGCTATTTTTTCGGATGTGTGGCAAGATCACAAGATAAGTGTAGTTACATAGGTAAATTTCGGAGAAATAAAGCTTGATGGGAGATGCTTTCGCAAAAGTGAAGATGTGGCGATATGCCGCTCGTCGTACACTATATGGCTGTCGATTGTGTGACCACACACAATTCAATGGTTGTGTTCTATCCCCTGCAGTCATTTCCCTCAGCCTCGCATCCACTTCGAGATATGTATGGCTATATTTATATATTTTCTTTTTTAGATTCATTGGTGGATGGACCAACTATGAGGACGGCTGATTTGTTGCCGAAATGCACATCTTCATTTTCCACTTCCTTTCGAAATTGTCTTAGTCACCTACTGACTTCCAGCTAAATGGTAAGCTCGATACTTCATTTTTAACCTCGGCATTAATGCATAAAAAAATTATTTCTATTAGTGCATAGATTTTTTGTCTATAGTTACATTCTTGTACATGAAGCCGACAAGAATTATCTCATCGTTCAAACCATTTTATGCCTGCGCCTTTCCCAGAAGGTGTTTATCTAATTTTGTATTCTGCCCTAGCAAAAATATGTAATAAACAAAACGTGTTAAGATGGACTCTTGAAAAATATTTAAGTAAACTTAAGAACTCCATACGAAAAATTCTTTAAAACAATGAGAGACTAGATTAAACTCACGAACCAAAACAAATGAACGGAGACTCGGCGGAGCTATCGGAGAGGACAGACGTGTTTACGAGGAGCTCCTTACCCCGAGAGCAAACCTTAACCCGGCCGAAGGCTGCTCCTTTAGCCGGGTGAGCCGAGCTAGTCGTATCGGTGTAGTGTTTTGTTTATTAGCTTGATGAAGGTATTCTACCGCTCTCTTGGACTACGATTTTCGGAATACTTTTAGTGACCGCCTTTGATTATATACGACCCGGCCTGCTTGGACTCTAACCCATCGACATGTCCTTGGACATGTCGACTCCCTCTGCGTCTCTTTCGCCGGAATACTCCGTTTCGGTTGACAGCGAGACTGATTCTGCCTATTCCCCTGCTTCCCTCGACCCCAACCCGGTGACTGCTGGTGACATCCGACCCGAAAACCTGGAGAGAAGGACCATTCAGGAACCATCAACCACTGCCGCAGTGGCGGGTGAAGTCTCGGCCGGTCGGCCGCCGTGGGACGTCCCCTCAACCTCAAGACAGCTGAATTCAGTGAGTCACGGCTCGTCCTTCACCTACCCCCAACCCATGTTACCTCCCGCTGCTGGAACCGTCAATATAAATATCCCAGAAACTTTGCTTGATAACCCGAATTTCATTGCATTAGTATGCGGCGCTGCCTCAAACAATACAACTCTCCCACAAATGAAAGAAAACGATTTCGTTCTAGTTCAATCACGTAAAGAAAAACGAAAAACTAACTCGCCGCAACTTCCGAAAAAAGTTATTGTTAGGGACCCCATTCCAACTAAAAATTCTTTCGCCCCTCTGTCGAAAGAATCGCAATCGATGGATATAGATCTCGCCCCATTTGACTCTTCTAGCCAATGCAATCTCCCTCCGAGGCCATTAGTGAAAAAGACGCCGCCCAATGATACCGCTACTAATCCTCAACAACGCAATGGCATTCCGCCAATATTCATTCATGAAACTATCAATTGGCACAAACGCGAACCGGGTATTATTAATGTTTGCACGATGAAACCGGTGGTAGTTATGCAGGCGAAGCAACTTAGAATCCAATGCTCCTCTATAAATGATTTCCGGGGGGTTATCAACCACCTCAAGGAAAACAACATAGAGTACGTCACATACAGGCTCCCTGAGGAAAAGAAACCAGTCCTTGCAATCCGGGGTCTGCCCATTGACTACCCACTTGATGCCCTCAAGCGTATTATTGAACAGAAGAATATAACGGTGGAAAGCCTTCGTCAAGTACACACAACAAAACCTACCCTGGAGATGTTGGAGAAACGGGAAAAGGAACTGGAACTATACCCTGACGCCTTACCGTCTCCCTTCCCGCTACGACCAACTCCAATATTCCAAGTCATTGTAAGCAGTGAAGATGAGGCGCAACGCCTTTACAATAATCCGTACATCGGCTCCCTTAAAGCATTAATTACTCCCTATAAGCCATCCCAGGGACCTCCACAATGTACGAGATGCCAAAGATTTGGCCATACTTATAAATCCTGTGGTCTGAAAAGGCGTTGTGTCAAATGCGGTGACTTTCATGCTGCTGCCGAATGTACAGTGATGAAACCGGAGCCAGCAAAATGCGCAAATTGTAGCGGCGCTCACCCAGCAAATTACAGAGGCTGCCCAACCTTCAAATCCTATGCGGATAAGCTGAGAGGGAGACGCCAGGACGCGGAGGCCGCTAAAGCACCATCTAATTTTCCGCCATCTGATTTTCCCTCCCTTCCATCTCGCCAACCCTCTCCCTCTCCATCAGCTTCTATCCCGCCTCCAAACGCTCATGCTTCCTCCGCTTCCACTCACTTCTTTCCCTCTGCTCCCTTAGATGGAGACGCCCTACACTTCCTTATGTCGGCAGTCAAACGTCTATTTGGACTCCTTATGCGGCCTCCTCCCCCAGGGAAAACAAAGCTTGAAATCGTCCTTGAGGAAATTTGGAACATTCTTATCGGATACTTCAATGGCCCGTAGGAATCTTAAAGAGCACCTCATGATTCTCCAGTGGAACTGCAATGGAATCAAATCGAAAGAGGAAGAACTCCGAACACTCATCGCCGTTCACCAACCGGATATAGTCACCATTCAGGAATCAAGATTATTGCCTCATCATTCAATATTCGTACCAAACTATCGTCAATTCAGGGTGGATAGAAGGGCAAACAACGGTGGCGGCGTCATTATCTTTTCAAGGAAAGGGATAACTTGCTCACAATTACCTAATCCACCTACAACAACGTTAGAGCTAGTTGGCCTCAGCGTACGCACCGACCGGGGACAATTCACAGTTTGGTCAATTTACCACCCCCCGGGCAACACATACCCAACCAAAGATAGAAAAGCAATCCTCCAAATTTTAAAACAAAAATCAATATTAACAGGAGACTTCAATGCAAAAAACACTGCATGGGGATGCTTTGTCAGCAACCAGCGTGGCCGCCGATTACACCAACTACAGCAACGTTATAATTTCTCAATATTTTCACCGTTACAACCCACCAGGGTTTCTCCTAACTCAACGGATATTTTGGACATAGTCCTCGCAGCAAATCTACCTCAACCTCCAACCTTTGTGGTTCTTGATAACTCTGCCTCAGATCACCTGCCTGTGTTATCCACCTACCATCTCCTACCTTCACTGGCGGACAGCACACAGTCAGCAATCAATTGGAACTCCTTTAAAAAAGCTACGTTATCATTTCTTCCAACCCTTGTATCCCTACCACTAAATTCTCCGCAAGCTATTGACATTGCGGTAGAAACCCTTACCACCTCCATTCACTCCTCCCTCCAGTTATCTTCATACTCTGTATCATCAAAAACCCCTGACCAGATGCCTCCAGAAATAATCGAAACAATGAGAAAAAGAAATTCCGCAAGAAAAAAATGGCAAAATACCAGATCCGCAGAAGACAGAAGTAATTTCAATGCACTAAGGAACCGCGTCCGCTCCCTCATCAAGTTACACCGACAGAGCTCATGGAACAATCATATTAAAGACCTTTCACATGAAGATTACTCCGTCTGGAAATTAGCAAGAAGCCTTAAAAACAAAAAAACCATGCCTCCACCATTGTATCTGAATGGAGTCACGGCCACTACAGATTCCCAAAAATGTGCTATGTTTGCTTCCCATTTGCAGCAATCCTTCTCCAATGACGCCCCCTCGCCTCATGAAGAAGATGTAAACCTATACATCGAAAATATCAGTCTTACGCCTACATCTAAACCAAATTTGACCTCGTCACTGGAGATTTCCACCATTATCAAACAAAGTAAAAGAAAGTCGGCTGCAGGTTTTGATAAAATCTCCAATAAAGCTCTGAAAAACCTTCCTGAAGAATACCTACATTTCCTGACTAGCCTTTATAATTCCTGCCTTATACAAACCTACTTTCCCACCGCATGGAAAACTGCCATGATTAAAATGATTCCCAAGCCACAAAAAGACCCCACCATTCCCTCTTCTTACCGCCCCATAAGTCTACTACCCACTCTTGGAAAACTTCTGGAAAAAATAATAAACTACAGACTACAACAATTTCTCCGAAGCAACAACATCACTATTAATGAGCAAGCCGGATTCCAAGCAAGCATGAGCACTTCTCACCAGATACTCCGCCTTGTTGAATTCATAACGGATGGTTTTAACAGCAAACAAGTCACAACTGCGGCATTCCTCGACCTTGAGAAGGCTTTTGATAAAGTATGGCCACGAGCAGTTATCTACAAACTCGGAACTTACTCCCCGCCAAGTTACCTTCTAAAAATTCTTCACTCATTCCTCTCCTCCCGTCAGTTTTTTGTAAGCCTTAATACCTCTTCTTCTCCCATATTCCAATGCTATGCTGGCGTCCCTCAAGGCTCTGCTCTTTCTCCAAACCTTTTCAATGTTTTTGTTAACGACATACCGCGCTCCGAAAACACCCAACTTCTCCTTTATGCGGATGACACTACGATAGCCGCAAAACACCGGAATGCGCACACGGCTACGGATTTCCTCCAAGATCACCTAGACGTAATCGGGGACTGGATAAAAAATTGGAAGCTTAAAGTAAACCCCAGTAAATGCGTCAACTTGGTGTTCTCAAGACATCCTAAAATAGGCGAAGGAGTCCCGCTGCAACTTTACAATACCTTCATTCCACGGCATGAAAAAGTGAAATTTCTAGGCGTCACCCTAGATAAAAAACTTACATGGAACGCACACGTCAGTGAGACTATAGGGAAAGCAAACGCCGCGAAAAAAGCACTCTACTGCATCCTAAATAGTAAGTCCCCAATGGCTCTCAAGACCAAAATATTGACGTTTACTGCCATGATCCGTCCCATCTTAACATATGCCTGCCCTGTCTGGTCATACTGTGGAAAGACGAAAATTAAAAGGCTCACCGTGTACCAAAATAAAATGCTACGTCTCATTACGGGTGCCAGATGGTTCCAAAAGAATGAAGACATCCATAAAGACTTAAAAATTCAACCGCTGCCGAAATATATGGAGACTATAAACAAAAATTTTTATAATACCCTGAGAAATTGTAATAATCCGCTAATAAAGAATTTATGGGACTATGACGTTCCAGCAGCACCACACAAAAAACCCAAATTATCCCTTTCCCTTCCATGACCCGCCAATAACTGAGCCGTGACTATAAACAGTGAGAATATATATTATTACTGAACTCAGCAGGGAACAGCGTAGATACGCTGGGTACTGCTTACTTCGCCCTGGCAGGGGAGAGTGAAGTCAACCAACCAACCAACCAAAACAAATGAACGAAGAGTTCGGGAATCATAAAGATAACAAATAAAAAAATAAGGATTTGTTTTCAAAACAAAATCGCATCGACGATGGAAATCGCACCAAAGGAATTCCAACCTTTTGGCGCGATAACTACCGTCGCAGTTGCTTGCAATATGACGTAGTCACTTGTTACGAATCCGTTGAAACTCGCATGAATATTAATGGCCTCTTCAAAAGGTCCGCAGGGCCGCCGCACGAAGTCATAAAGAAGGCAATAACTCAGGATCACTTCCGAATAGGGCAATATCATCGCGAGCGTCAAATCATATGAAAAAGACGTCCATCAAATACCGCCATATCCTCCAATCGGTTAAAAAGTAAGGAGTAGTAGGGCTTCGCTATCGGCATATGGGCGCCCGAAGGATCGCGGCTTTATTAAACTCCGGAGACTATGCGCCATTATGTCGCACGCACCCAGCCTCGGTAGGCGCTCGCATACATGGGGACACAGTAATAAGGCTTACAGCCATCAACTCCCCCACGAACCACCCTCCGCCTCCCAAAAAGCCCTTTCCCTCCGCAAATTCCTCTCTCTCTCCCCAATCTTCTCTCCCCTCGCAAACTCTCCACGGATGTCAAGTGGGCGAGGGAAGAGAAGGGGAGAGATATAGAGGGATGGAAGGGGTCGAGGGAGGAACACGTGGCGCAGCAGAAAGAGGAGGAGGGAGAGAGCATGCAGGAGAGCGTGGGGGAGAGAGACGAGACACGTGGGGGAGGAAGGAACCCGATCTCCTGATGTGGCAAGGCGTAGCGACGATGCGCCGTTTCAGGTCAATCGATGAAACCTTTCGACAGCGGCGACCGAAGACTTAAAGAATGGCGTCGCGTCGCCGTCGGATTCACGCGCACGCTTTTTCAAATGGTTTCTGAAGGTATATGTTTTGGTTGCGGGCAGAAATTTCGCGAGGTTTGTCGCGAGCTACCGCCTGGAGGCAGTCGAAGGGGTAGGGGAAGTCAACCGGGGGCGAGAGAAGAGGGGGTGGGGGAAATCCCGGGTACGCCCATCTCTCTGCAGTCACGGGAGATAATGCGGACATGTTATTCATGAGCGATCAAATGGCCCCATGTCGGTCTCTCCCTTTCTCTCCTTCCACGCCCTCAATGGAAAGGGGAGAGAGCGCACCCTCCCGGAGACACTGTTTCGCCCTCTATCCTCCGAGCGTTCCATCTTCCGCAGTCATCCCTTTGTTGTCTCTCCATATGAAGTCTCTCCTCCTGCATCCGCATGGCGAAGCAGACGTAACACGACTCGACGTTGTCTTCGCTTTTATAGGAATCCGGTCATTTACTTCAGCTTGCATGTTTTCCACACTCTTTAAGTAATTCGTTCAGACACGGGAGGTTCCGCAGGTTTCTCGAATCCCGCCTTTGATGCGCGAACGGTTTACCTGAGGAGTTTTTTTATTACAAGCTCCGTTCTGTGTGTCTTCTCTTTTGGCCTACAGAATTATTCCCAATTTACATCTCTGGAAAACAGCTTTTAGAAGACATGGAGGTCTCTGGCCGTTATCTTATCAATAGCTATGACTACACCTGTTCAGCCGTTAGTTCTTCGATCGTACGACTGTATTTCTCATCCTTCCAATGCTATGGTGGCAGTTTGTAATCCTACTGTCATTCCTGTCATTCTGCTTTATTTAGTTGCATTGAAGTGCTGTTTATGAGTTCGCCATATATAGGGAATTAATAAATAGAGAAAATTAAGTGCTTCGCATTGCTATGTCTTTTAAGTTTCATTATGTTATTTTATAATATAATTGTTCACTTCATGTTTGTAAATATCCTTAGAAGATTTTTCTGAATTTCACAATTTCTTTAATCTATATTCAAGAAAAAGCAATTTAACAGGAGTTACGTGCACCATGACAAATAGTTGTCTATGTTAAAATAAATGCAAATAGAATGAGCTATAGGGACTGTATTAATATTTTAAATTAATTATTTGCTTGGGTAAATCATTTTTCTCCGGCATGTCAAAACATGTTCTGCATTGATCGCTGAAAATATTTTCTTAGGAATTTTTTGTATGTTTCCTTGGAAATGACAAAACAGAAATTCATGTTCTCTTTATTCTTTATCGAGGTTAGTCTACTTTATCACTGCAGTCTATCGAGAGATCGGTGATCTGTAATCTCTGTTCACTTAACCTCAGCAGCCTTCGACGCTTACCTCACCGCCGTGAAGCAAGTAATGGCAAATTCTGTGTAACATAAATAAAGTATTTAAACCCTTTTTCCGAGAAAGGTAAACTTTTACCTTTTTCCCACAAATATGTTTAAGTACCAGGTTCCTATCTTAAGTCGAAATACTTTAAATTCATATTAAATGTAGCTATTTCATTACACCTTGCTAATATTTTAAAGCCATCCGTATAGTCATTATTTTCCTCGTGAAGTATCGAAATTTAAATTCCACCTGACTAAATCAAAACATATGCCAGAGAACGTTATCTCATTAATACGCGAGAATCATCCGAATTCAATTCATTTTCTTCATATAGAATCGTGTAATGAAACGAGTGTTTAATTAAATCTATGAGCAATTTAATCACAAGCATCAATAATATAAACGTGATATTTATCAATTCTGCTAGTACGGTTCATAATAACATGATTAGATAAACATTTTTAATATCTCCATTTAATTTTTCTATTATTCACATTCAACTTGAATGGAATGGTAAACCTTTTTCGCGATTTCCATTCAATTTAGTAATTTATGTAGTCACGCTAACACGACCCCAAACTCGACTTCCATCGTCGTAGTGTGATCTCTCGTCATCTCTCGACGTGCTTTAAATTCGATTCGTTTAGGGGGACCGTGACGAGTATGTCATTCATCGGAGTGTCGATACCGCTTGGATACGCACTCTCGCTTCGGCGTTGCGAGCCTCGAATCCCATTCGTAGTGAATCGAACATGGATTTTGTTTTACGGCATAAAAAGGAGAGAGAGAGAGGGAGAGGCTCGGGTGCGGAGTGGTTATGGTAACGAGGTTGGCCTTTTCGCAGATTGCTTGATGAAGGCAAGTGTTGTGCGGGAGGGTCTGTGGGGGAGGAAATGCGTCGGGAAGGCGGAGGGGGGGGGGGGCTTCTGCCGGAAAGTGTTTCTTTTCCTAGTGTTGAAAGGAGAAAGGGGAGAGAGGGTTGTTTGGGCGGAGAGTTTTCCATCGAGGTAACTCGGTTTTTTCATCTCGGGCCTTGAGGTCCAAAATGGCAATTTCGGTGTGGACAAAAAAAATTCCCTCGTAAGTGATTGAATTCGGATTTTGAAGGACCTTTTAAGGCCGAAGTAGAAATAGTCCTTTCGTGTGAGGATCATTCGGATGATATTACTATGGGTTTTAGACATTGTTTGGAATTGGATGTAAATGTATATTGGGTTCCATTGTGACTTCGCATTAGAGCACTTGAAAATTCAAGTGAGCAAATGAAATTTGACCTTAAGAAAAAGCTTAAACGCTTACTTCCTCGATTGTTTGGAAATTTTGTCGTCAGAATTTTTTTATTTTTTAAGTGAACAACTCTCCGTCTTGATTTTTCACTCAAAGTTTCTTCAAAAATGATTTTATTTTGCGGCGATAACTTCCGAAGAGAAAAAATGACTTAAGGCAATCGTTTATCGTTGCTTAGCAATATATAATATCAAGAGAAATAAAAAATATATATTAATATATACCAAAAATAAAAATAAAAAATAGCAATAGCTAGCTGGTATCTTTTTGACTTAACTACCTTACCAAATATTTCTTATTTTTTCATGTTTATTGTATTGTATTTATATTAATTAGTAGTTATAGTAATTTTAAACTTATAAGCAAATCACAAAAACCGCAAGGTATTAAAATGATGTAAATATAATTAACAACCCCCATTGTAATTGAGCACTTTCTGACCGGCCGGGAACGTGGGTGTTATCACGAGGGACGGCCTATATTTGTATAAATTAAAAAAAAATATACAACTCTCTGTGGACGAGTTCGTTATCCAAGTGATATTATGGTACAATCCCCTAATGGGCAAGAATATGTTTCAATGATATCCTTTCGAAATGCTGACCTCGGACTTAAAATGAAGTTGCATTGGCAGAAACGTCGTGTATATACTTCGGCTTATGTCTGAACTGGCTAATGTCAGATGTGAGATTGATTATCATTTCGAACACTTGTTGGGTAACGAGAGAAGAATGAAAAGTCAATCAGAAAAAGAAATATTCTTTTCTCTGATCAGCATCACCGAAGCCTTGAAAATGTTTTCCAGCCTACTACCGTCTCACCGATTTGAACATCTAAATCCGCCCCGCCAAATATTTCTTTGACGTCGTCACTTCTCAAAACCGCTCCACCCCAACCATCAATCAGATAAGGCAGGCAACACCCAAGCACACATACACACACGCAAGCCCAGCAATAAAAAACTGTGCCATGACGTCACACCCGCCAACCCGTCTCCTCATCACCCACTCTTTTATCGGAGTAGGATCTTCCATGTCCCATCTACCTCCCATAGTAATTCCAACCTCCTCCTTCTCACTCCACCTCTTTCTCAACTCGTCCTCTAATCACTCATCTCCAGCGTTTATTATCTTTTTGTTTCTTTCAGCTCGTATCACCCCCAGGAGTTCTAAAACGGCCATTCTTGTTTGTTTTCTCTGCACCGTTCTTCATGTTATTATGCTCAACTGCTTTAATGTTTCATCCCCGTGAGTGGTAACTCTGTTTTTGCCCGGCTGCTTGTGTATTTATACGATCAAAGTTATTTCATGTTGGTTTGGATAAATTTGAAGAAAGCTTATTAAATCATTAAGCGAGAATTTATTTTGGGATGAACAATGTATAAATCCGGATATTTTTGTAGCTATTTTATTGATGAGATAAAAAGAATATACCTATTATTGATAATTATTTTCCTGATTTTTTTTCATCTCCACTGCTAATATTGCAGTTCAATGAGAGCTTATGAAATCGAAAGCACTTTCTTATTTCTTACATTTCCTCTCTTCTATTCCTTCTATTATTCCGGTAGTACTTCTCTCTGTCGTCTTCATGCATTTACTCATCTCATATTCCTCCGATGTATTCTCTGTCATTACTTCTGAGCGTCTCGCTTCCCTTTTAAATCTTCCCTACTCTTCCTGCAATCTCGTTCACTGTCTCAAACATCCTCTGTTCCTTTCTCCTACCTCAGACTCATTTCCTTTGCATATTTCTTTCCTTCACCTCTCTTTCTATATATGACCCTGATATGCATAGCTATCATTCTGTTCCTTCTCATACCTTGGCCCATCCTTCCCATTGTCGTTTCAGAATCACACTTTTTCTCTTAAATTCGTCTATTTCATCCAAACCTCGATTCTCTTGTCTTTTCTTTTCCCTCCGTATGATGGATAACAACAACTACTACTATCTCTCCCTCCATCTCCTTATCTCCTTCTCTATCGCGATATCCCTTCCAACCCCCACACTCTTCCCCCTCCTACCACTCTCTCCTCCCTCCCCATTCCCCCACCCCCTATATTTCGACCTCCATTACCCACCCCACTCCCTCTTCCCAAAACACCCCTTTTTGGCGTGGAACATGCGCCTTCCTCTCTCTCTCCCCCTTTCCCCCTTCTATATCCCCTCGGCTCATTTCCTTCAAATCTCCTCACTCTCTCTCTATTTCTACCATGTAATCCGCGAGGATAATGATCATTCCGCCACGTGGCCATCGGGATTGAGTGTTCTTCCCCCACCTTTCCTCCCTCTCTCTTTTCTCCCGTCGTAACCCCCTCTTCTCCCCTCCCTTCCTACTTCACCCTCAATACTATCCCTCCCTCCCTCTCTCTTGCCCAAACATACAGTACCCTGCAGACTACCCCACCCTGCCTCCTTTTCCTCCCCGTATCTTCTCATTGCTCATTTAGGATGACTGGATCTGTGCACTTAACCACCCCACCTACATCTCCTGTATGCACCATTATTTATTTTGGAGCATTGGAAATGCCAAAACAGTGAAGTGCCTTAGGGTGGATTCCAACCAATCACTCCTACGTATGCATTTTTCAAGTACCTACGTAAAAGTCAAAATGTTTTCACTATTTTCGGTTTTCCAACTTTTTTCAGATGATGGATTAAAATACGAGATTTGTTGGGAGATTTCTTTGCGATTACTTCATGCAGCTAAGCGAAAATAGTCTGAGTGAAATAGCTTTGCAGATATGTATATTTAAGATTATAAAAATGGGGTTAGTTATTTTTTTATCAACTGAGTTTCAACTGTGTATTCGTACATAAGTGAGTCACAAATATAGAAAGACAAATGTTGAAAATTTTCCGCATTACTGGGTGTAAATATTAATAATTAATCCCATTCAAATGACAGATAGTGCTCCACCTCCTAAATCAGATGAAATGACGTCACGGTCGTAAAACCGAAAAAACATTCCGCTCCCTCTTTCCACCCTCCTCGCCGATCCGCCCCCGCCCTACGTCCCTGCTATCACCCTCTCCCCCGTCGCCCTATCAACCCCCTCGGGGGTGAGCCGCATCCGACCTCCTGTCATCCTGGCCATCCCTCCGAAATCCTCCCCCGCCCGCCTTGAGGCAAACCCATCCTCCGCAGCTTCTCTCCTCCCTACCCATAATACACCACCGAGATTACGGATTTATTCGTTTGGACCAAACCCTTAGGATCCAGCACGCATGCACACCCCTGCCTAGTTCCTCATCCCTCCCGCCCCCTCGCAATTTTGAGTGAGGTAGCCTAGCGAAAAGTGTTGCCTGAACTAAGAATAAACTTATAAACCAACTCAAAGAAGAAATTAATCTAATTTCTCTTATGGAAATGCGTCCCCATAAATTTCGATCCTCTTTCGCCACAAATGTGTCTTTTCTTGATTTTATTGTATCTTTCCGCTCTCTCTCTCTCTCAAGATGTACATTCCCTTCTCCTTTCCCATAATTCCTTGCGTCTCTTCTCGTATCCGGCTTCATCATTCACTCCATCTCCCTCCCTGATCCCATGACCGCCACACGTCGGAGTCGGTGGAGCCGCTCGTTTCGTCGAAGTGGCTACTCTGTCACTATGATTTAAGTCTCAGTTAAACGTGCAACCTTCTAAGCTCATTTACTATAATGCGGATCTCTCATTGCTTTTTTTCTTCCGTACGAAAGTGGACGAAAGAGAAAGTGAAATCGACGATAGTGGGGCGACTGAGGGATATATAACGTATTTAAGTTTTTGTTATTCTATAATTGTGCTATGGTTTAGGTTTTCTCATTAAAACTTACCAAAATCTTATGAGCGTGCTAAAATGTGAAAATAAAATGTTAACTAGTGCTTGAATTGAAATGCACTCAGCCGTATATTTCGAAATCATCTCTTCGACTCCCTTGCTGTTTCGACAATATGGAAGAAAATGGCAACGTTTTATGAGAATTGTTTTTTACAGAAAAAATGCTTCATAAACTAGATTAAATTATGAAATTTAAAATTTATGACTATCAAATTGTTTCCATTTAGCAGAAATGCCGTATTAAGCTGTAATTACTGAATTCTTTTTAAAACGCATCTGATATCTGACGTTCACTTCTTTCGCTTTTCCCGTAATTCATAGATAGATCTCCTTTACTGCAACTATACATACTATGCTTCCTAGATAATGGATTCGTTCTTTTCGCATATGTATTTCCAAAATAATTTATGAAAAATGAGTTTCAAAAAACACATGAAAATCATATTTAAGCTCACATGCTTCTTCACATTAGCGGAATAACGACATTATTTAAAGATAGACCGTTTTTATAACGGGGCATATTATATTATTATTAAATATATATCGTAATATTTGTATTTTTCAATGAAAGTTAATGAGCAACACATATTTACTCGTGGTGAAACGTTCTCGTCTCTAGAACATATCGCCTGGATCTAATGTTTGCTGGCTTAACATTTTATTTGGGCGTTCAAGAAAATTTTTTTATAATATGTTTTTCAATTTTGTAGTTTTTGGCACGAAATTTAATAAAAGTATTCCATATAAAATATAATCAATATTCTTCTGTTGATAGCGCATGGAAATTTATGTAATTCGAAGTTTTATTACAAGGTCAGTTTGAACTTAAGACATCTCCAAGTGAATGCGAGTTACACGTATTCAATTAGGTTAGCCTTAAAGCAACGGAAGCTTTCTTAGAACAAAGGAAATAAGGCAGATACGATGAAATCCCGGTACTCCGGTTGAGTCCAGTTAAGTAATGCATTAAATGCTGCGAACAATGAAAAAGAAAAACTGACCAAATTATCGAGAAGTTTAGAAGTAAATGCAGTTAAGTGTCACATTTTCTCACGTTTTATATCCGTGCATCTTTTTAATTCAAACTCCATTGTAAAAAGACGAAAACCAATAAATTGGGTCTTTACTGAAACAATTTAAGAGAGAGAGAGGTAAATTAGCATGGTGCGTGTGCTTATTGAAACATTTATGTTTCTCTCTTGCCCTCTCTTGTTCCCGACTCGTAATCGTCCCGACTTCGCATTTTATATTCGTAAAAAGAAAAAAATCAGGAGAAAACACGCCCGCGGGGCGCCGACAACAATGAGCGGGACAAAACAGCATCGACGCGCTTGTTATTTCCTCCTGTTCCAAATAAAAGGGTCGATACCTAATGAAGAGGAACCGCTTTGTGTCAGAGCAGAGACCCAATTATTTGCTCAGAATACCAACAACAATGGATCGGCCACTTTCGAATTTTTTCTTTTACTCGGACGAGGATGTCCATCCTGCGGTGACAAGGCATTTTTGAGGAGGAACAATGGGCGGAGGGCGCCCGCTCGCAGAGAGAATGTGGAAAACCGTCGGTGTGGGTGGTTTGACAAAGGGGAATCGTGCGATTCATTGTTTACAGAAATAAGAAAGGAGTAAGTCGTGTTCGTTGGTGAGATGAGGCTGAGGTTACGAGAAAAAGAGGGGTTTTGGCATTTTTATGTTCGATACGTGGGGTAGTTTAGTTGATTTTTTTAAAAATGGCACTTGCTCAATTGAACTCCACGTTTAGTTTACAATTAGTGAGATTTTTTGACCGCTCTATGTGTGGCGATTCGCATAAGAGTAGGTTTATTTTTCGCTCGGTTAAGTTCTTGGAACGAGAATGGGCAATTATTTTATACACGGAAAAGAGCGGAATAAAGAAATTAAGTACATAATTGCGTCTCTAAAGTCGAAAGAAAGCGAGCAACAAACCAATATCGTTTGAGTTTATCCGGGAAATATTTTAAGTTCTTATAATAATAATCAAAAAAAGATTTATTCTAAAAAATACTGCAGTAAGTTCAGTCGAGCAATTACTTTTGACGTATAATAGTTTCCTTATAAAAAGAAGTTGTTGTAAAGCCAGACAAAACATATTTCTGAAACGATTCGACAGAAATCAGCATTGAGAAATCAGTTTTGGCTCTGTTAAATACCATAATAATTTTATTACGAAAGGTGGAAGGGTTAGTTAGTTGATTTATATTTTGAATTATCATGAGAAAATATATCTAAATTGTTTAAAACATAATATATTATACAATTAGACCAACGAATATATTTAGGAAATCTAATTGTGAGTCAATCCTTTGGTTCCATTATTTCAAGCATAGATTGATATATTCCTTAGAAACGAAAATACAATATACATCTAGGTAGATAAATATCTTTAAGGTCTGTCCCTCGAAGGTTTTCTCTATGCAATCGAATACAACTTCATCTGCGTCGGTTTCCTTAAGAATGACATTTAATCTGCGCCAACTAAATTAAAACGGTTTTCCTCTCTCTTGTTTAACATTCATGCAAGCGGAATGTGTTACGTTATCTTTGCATTTATGCGACCCTTCCCACGCCTTTTGAAGCCCCACAGAATATGCTGAATAAGAGTCTAAATTCAGCTTTCCGCATGCAAATTTAAAGGCATAGCACCGTTATAGGTAGATACGGTCATTGCATCTCATGAATCCTATATGTTACGCGTTAATGAGCCACTCGATACGAATGCTATACATGCGTAATTAGCATTTTCCTCCTTATTTAGAACAAGGAAGATAACTTGAGACTTTTTTGTGTGGTAAATAGTAAAAAAAAGATATTTACAGGAACATTTAGAGGAGATTTCATGTAAAAATATAGCGACACATATATGCCTGCAGCAATTAAAACGGTTTAACCCATGTACTAATCTCATTAAATAATTAAACTTGAATGTTTACCTATCATTGTCTTTATTTGATATTTAAATCTCATGTCGCATATTTTCATCTGTTAATGTTGCATCACTATCCTAGTCTATGCTCTATGTTAACTTACTCGTCTTTAGCAAAGTTGAAAATGTAATCCCAAAAGTGAAGAGGACTTAAGGCTACCTTCTATATTCCTTTCAAGCATGTACGCTACCGGGACATCTGCGTAGTGCAGCATCAATGCGCAAATGATAATCTCCAGGCAGCAATTTTTACTCCACCTCGAACCCAAGGAAAGCAATCCATCCTCCAGATATTGACCGAGACTGTCATTGATCCTGTTCTTGTAAGAATTTCTTTGGCAATCATTAAGCATCGTACATATTTTGAAGAGACGTTATCTCCTCAGTCTTAATATATGTAGTAAAATCAAACAGGTTAAGTGCGTTTAAACGATTGTTATTTATTTTTTACAATTTAATCACGGGCATAACTATGCCAATGTGCACCGGGAATTTCATCTTTCTAGACCTTCTGGATCAGCAGCAATTTTAATTTTAATAAGTGCACAACAGACGGACCGACAAATTGCAGCCACGAGCACCTTTTTCTCAGTGAACGCTCTAAGGACAAGGTCATATTACCTTTGGATACAATGAAAAATTTTCGATTACCTGTGAGAGTATTTAGAGAATTTATAATGTATTTTCATAATGGGCACCGTAGAGGCAGTTATAGGGCCAGGCGATATGGACGACGGCCTATGATGATGGCCTCGCGCGAGAGTTAGTGTTAACAGTCAGAAATTTAGTGGGAGATAGGAAAGAAATGTATACATTGAGTGTAAAAAGTCCCAACACGAAGAAGGGAGTCACACATCTTAAATAATGAAAATCAACTTAAATGATAATGGGCGAAAACCAGTCTCAACAGACGCGTGTCATTGAAAAAAATATAAGCATTTCTTGTTCGAAGACTTTGAGCTGCGATTTACATCGGCCTCAGAAGTTTATAGTGTTATATAAATGCAAATAAATTATTAAGTAGCCTGTTTTTCTACAAAATGTTTTACCATGTTTTCAGAAACCGCGAGTTGTGGGTCTCGTAAACCACTATCGCTTGGGGCATCGCTCCCCCTAAATCTGCTTCTAAGCGTAAGCTAGAAGAGGTACTTTTCACTTCGGTTTAACGATGTGATCCGTGGGATTGACAAATGATATCCTCTACCAGACGCTATATAATGACTAGTGGATAAGCAAGTTTAAAAGTAAAATTGTCGCGGCCCACTGCCGTCCGTTTTACTTTCACATGCCTCATGGATGAACCTATGCTTAAATTGGCCAGTTTTTCTCCTTTTTCTACTATCAACGCAAAAGTTGGTAATACTAGAAAAAAGCGAAAAAAAACGAAAGGGGAGTCATTATCGTTGCTTGCGGGCTCCATGCACCTCCGTGAGAAACGAGCCATATATGGAGCAGAAATTCCGTCCATTCAAAATGGACGACGAAACAGAGAGAGAGATAGACAGTGCAGATTGAGGCTGTGCGGTAGGGGGAGGCAGAAGGGAGAGGAGTGGAAGGGAATTCGTAATGCCGTGAGAGGGGAAGAGGAGTGGGAGTTGGCATTTCAGCGGTAACCGTCGGACTGGCGCCAGCGTGTCGCAGGGTCGAAGCCTACCTGTCTGCCCTTGATCCGAGAAATGAGAGCAGATCGTCTGACGCGGGAAAGGAGAGAGGGAGGGAAGAAATGCAAAGAGAGAGATAGGCGTATGAAAGGGAGAGCTGTGTGAAGGAGGAGAGAGAGGCATCCGTGGAGGGGAACGAGATAGATGAATGGAATAGCTGAAATACCAAATTGGAATTTTTGCAGCGAAAATGCCAAGATTAAAAAGGAAAATATGTGAAATTCCTCCGTTGGCGTATGTAGCTCTCTCTCTTCGTTGGCTTGGTAAGTAGTTTTACCACAAATATAGGCCGTCCCTCGTGATAACACCCACGTTCCCGGCCGGTCAGAAAGTGCTCAATTACAATGGGGGTTGTTAATTATATTTACATCATTTTAATACCTTGCGGTTTTTGTGATTTGCTTATAAGTTTAAAATTACTACAACTACTAATTAATATAAATACAATACAATAAACATGAAAAAATAGGAAATATGTACATTGGTAAGGTAAGTAAGTCAAAAAGATACTCATTTCTTATAGCATCTAGGTCAGTTTAAATGCGAAGATCTGTTGGTCAAGAATGTTCGCAACTCGCACTGTATTGATCTTGGATATAAATTTCTCATTCTGTTAATTACGTTATTTCGAATAAAAAAATCAGACCGATCTCATCTTTAAAATAATCAGCCTTAAGGTGATGTTATAACTACATTTTTACATTTTTAATAAATGTATAAATAATATGATTTCCTCTTCAGGATCATTCGTTTTCCTTTAGATTTTATCTAAATGCCAAGCGTATGAAATAGAAAAAAACGGCAAAAATAATCTTCGTACTATAAATTTAGAATTTAGATGTTTTACTTAAGCTATAAGGGAAGGAATTGCTGAAATCAATATAAAATATTTTATTATTCATAATCTGTTCATTGAATGTAACTTTATTGTTTCCTGTCAAGCATATTTACCAACAAACTGTTAAAGTTGTTATGAAATTTAAACAAGTCGAGTGTTATCCATGAACATGGATAACAATAGTGCGTTTTTTATTTTTATGTAGTTATACCACCACATATTCACTAGAGCCTTGTTTGTTTATAAGGAGGGTATGCATTTAATTTTAGTAATAATTACGTTATGTATGTATTGAACGTTCCCATGAAAAAAATTACTATCAAATGACACAAGTTATGAACGCAATCAATTTTGCATTAAATTTTTTCAGAGGAAGGAAATAACGTCAACTTTAATGAAGTTTTCTAAATATTTCTGTCATTTATATTATTATTTAGCGAACAGTGCCCATTTTTTCAACGTCCTATTTTATTTTTTTTCAGTGGTTATAGACCCCATGGGGATGGTTCCACTTAGAAAAAAAAAACGCGACATGTAGTTTACCTCTTTGCTGGGGCGACCCGATGAATTTTGGCGCCCCAGGCGAGATAACATTCCGGCGCCTCCCCCCGTTAATGTTTCTTGAGATATTTTCAAAGTACACGTTAATTTATTCATCGCTCTGTAAAAATTATTGATAATGAAAAATTAAAAGGAATGCCATCAGGATTTTAGCCTGTTCCTCGATATAAATTGATATCCAATATTTATTCACTTGGAAGTAATGCGTAGATATATTTATGATTGGGATAGCGTCCCCAAAACTTGGGCGCCCCAGGCAGCTGCCCGGCTCGCTCGTAGCTCGGACCGGTCCTGCCTCTTTGGATGGTGTGGAAAAAACTTCAACTATCTAATGTACTATTACGCTGTCTTATAGCTATAATGTTATTTTAATATGTTTCATAAATGTGCTTTCTTTTAAAAAGATTAGTTTTATACTACATACAGTTATAATAATACGTACCGTGATGATAATAACGCGGAATTTTGCACACAACGGGCAGATAGTATTTTTTTAAAAACTCAAGTCGAAAGAAAAATTAATGGCTGCAGTACAGAAATTTAGATATAGACGCCAAAGTGAAAGTATAAGCGCATTAAAATAACTCGCCAAAAATGGCGGAACTTGGTCATATAAAGAGTAACTAGTGACGGCGAGACTTCGGCGAGCCTTCTTATACTTGATTTTAACTTTAGAAACATTTAAAGCGCTTCTATTCGACACCCGTGGTCGAATAATAACCGAACAACTTCCAGAAAGCGTTAGTTTTTCCTGGTTTCAAATCGCGCCGGTGTTGCCAAGGACTTCTAATTAACCAACGGTAAATATTTCCTTTTCACCGCCAAAAATAAAACCAAACTAAGGAAGCGAAAAACACCATCTATTTGATAGTTGATTTGATCCAAAGGCGTTTTTTTTTCCGCCCGCGGTTTCTCGGAAATTCATTCTCTGCGCTCCTTTCTCCGTCATTATTTCCGCAGCCTACGAAGCGATCGCTTAATTTTTTGCTCGATTTTTTTCCCTTTCCGACCTGTGCCAGGGTCATTTTGCCATCAACGAACAGTTTTCTTGCCGCTAACTCTTTACGCAACTCACTAACGACGACCCAAACTCCTCCCTCGTGGAACCATTGTCTCTCTTGAGAGGTCACGGTTAAAGGCTCGTAGACTTAGACGAAGGTTTTCGTCTTTTCCGGGAGGTCGTAAAAAAAAACAGATTGTTTCGGCCTCACGCAAAAACGGCGCGTTATTTGATGGTAGCCCGAGGGAAAATGGGAATTGGATGAGGGAGTTCTAAAAAGAAGGAAAAGCGACATTTTTTTAGGCAATATTTTATGATTGCTGTACAATTCCATCAAGATGAATTTGAAAACACATATTTTTTTATGCTTAATACCTACGAAAATATTGTAAAATAATTTACGTTATAATTGAAAATGCCGAGTATAGTTGGATTAGCTTGTGAACGTTATGAACCTGAAATTCTAGTTTGTTAAAGTGCAATCCTTGACGAAGGATTTTATTTGGATGTCTTAAAACAAAACAAACACCAAATGAAACAAGTGAGGTAAGAATTACAGAGCAAATTACATATGGCACATATTTCCTTGTTTTAAGATTATGACGTCATCATCGGATTGCATCTTAGGTTGAGATCGACGGCCTCGTAACATCGTTCCATCTATTAAAAACGTTTTGAGACGCTACTCCGCATAACTTTCAATCGCATTTTAACATTACTTAGAAT
Source organism: Tanypteryx hageni (assembly GCA_028673005.1). Lineage (NCBI taxonomy): Eukaryota > Metazoa > Arthropoda > Insecta > Odonata > Petaluridae > Tanypteryx > Tanypteryx hageni. The sequence goes on from CM054115.1 coordinate 95,545,361, forward strand.
CGCCGTGCGAATACTGGATTTAAACCAAACAAGGCCTAAAAGAATGAAGATTCATTTACCTACCGTCAATTTTTATATACGCGTCGCATCGGTCCATAGATTTGTTTTGAGCACGAAAATTCTTTCATCATCAAGGGAAATCGCATTTTTGCCGATTTCGGCATACAGTGCACCGATTAAATGTTCCCCTCCACTCCCTCCCCCAGCGCTGTCCGTCTCCCTACCGTCCAATGTTCGAACTATTGTTATTTCATAATTAAATCGACGTTGTTATAGTTGATATAAAGAAATTATTAAAGAGAGCATTGCCCTGAGAAGTTGATCGTTAATATTTCAGACTCAGGGCGGAGAGATGCTGGGCTAAATTGCAGTATAGTAGACCACTTACCTGCGCACCGTCTCTTGGCCAATAACGGAATTATAATCTGTTAATTCACCTTAGAAACGTATTAATTTAGTGCATTATTGTAGACCACTCACCACCCAGTGGGGGTTTAAAGGGGGTGGAAACCCCCGTTATTGTAGATAATTTTTTATAATATAACAAAGTTTTTCCGAACACTTAAATAAGATTTATTTCAAAAATAATTTTATATTATTTATCCTCTTTATGAGGCACATAAACTTTTGATATGTCTTAAAAAAACAAATAATCTTTCGTTTTTATTTTTAATTCCGTGACGGTACATATACTCAGATAAATAAGAGTTAAATAAATTTTTTGACGATTTCGATCCGGAAATGTTGTTTTCACTTGGCGCCATAAACTTCTATTGTATTTGTATGACATCAGGTGACTTTATCTTTGAAAGTCACCGAATGATTGACTCTCGAGTGCTCATAACCTTCTTCTCCTACGCAATCATATGCTTTCCAACAATCTGAATATATTATTCTGCCCGGTTTAATCCTTTTTCTAATTATTTTCAAAAAAGTATCAGATGTTCTATTTTCAACTGTCTCCGAAAAGCATTCTTTTGCTTCTCTACATATTGCTCCGAATACCCACTGACCTTCCATTCTTTCTCTTCTGTGGTATTTCCGTTTCCCGAATTTGGATTCGTCGATCTCGACTGTCATTCCTCTTCCTCCTATTTTTTAATCTTTTTTTAATAGAATTTCCGTACAAACTTCTCGGCAGAAGTTATACCAATCGAAAACAGTATGATGAGCTACTTCCATTTCATGTCTGACCAGTCTTTGTGGATATTTCTCAAACCAGCAATATGTTAATAACAAAATAACTTCTAAACTCATTCGTGAGTTGTAGAACCACGTACCTTTTCTTATGCTTCTTCTTATGTCACGTTTAATTTCGGCTTTTCTGCTTCGAAATCTCCATTGATAAGTGTCACTTTCATGGAATTTTACTAATTCCATTTGTTCTCCGCAAATTGGACATTTGTATGAGCTTGCAAGAAGTCCCTTCTCTTGCAAAAATACTATTATTTGCTTCTCCGGTTTATTAATTAATCTAGAGATGTATTTGAGATTTATCACTACTTGTTTTTCCTATAGTCTTCCTTATCACCCATATTACTCTTTGCAGCGTTTTAATCACTAATGTGTTTATTTATATTTTCCATGGTTTTGTTATTATTATTATAGATTATTTGAATACGTTTCTAAGGTGAATTAACAAATTGCAATTCCGTCATTGGCAAAGAGACGGTGCACAGGTAAGTGGTCTACTATACTGAATTTTTCCCAATTTTAATGACTAAATACTGCAGAACGATATATCAGAAATGATTCCAGGGAAATATTCAATTTTTATTTACCGATTTATTTTCTAGTCAGTTTTAATCAACCAAACAATCGAAAATTATTTAAAACCTACCTCACTTGAGTTCAGTAGTTGTAATATTTACATTTATGTTCTTTTCTTCGCCGTAGATAATACATTTCCTTCCGCTTTCAAAATCTGTCATGAACGCGTAAGGAATTAAATGTATTTTTATAATTATAGCAGATCTTATTTACTTCAGTAACCAATAAGATTATTTGCGTTAACAACAATTAGGTAACTATGCATGAATTTTTCTAAGTTCAAAGCGAATTACGACTTTCTTGTTCGACTTTATTGATAGCGGCTACTCCTACGATAACAATGTAGATGAAAAGAAATACTCTACGTTACTACTTCTACAAGTTTATTTGAAAACTATTTTAATTTGACCAACAATTATTTACGGGGTATAACGGAAAGTTCATTTTTTGTCACCAGTAAAGTGGTGCCCTGATTGGCTTACGTGATTTATTTTTGTGATTTTCGTATTGTCTTTGACTGTGAGTCCTTAATATGAAATTTCATAAAAATCCGTTTGGTATAAGCCGAGAACGAACATACGGACGGACGGACGGAAAAACCGACGCTAATAGGCGCTTATGCTGAAAGCTAAACTCGCCTAAAAAGCGGCCGTTTAATATATTTAAAAATTTATATTTCGGAAGTGGTACGTTGGAGAAAAAAACTTTATGAGCAAAAAATATGCGTCATGATAAGGACTATCCCTAATATTGATTTTCAGCTTAGTAAGGCGCGTAAAAACATTGTGCAACGAAGTTTAATTAACGAAACCGGTATAATAAACTGAATTTTTCGATGAGGGTGACACATAAAAAGTTTATCATGATTATATATCTTTGTAGTGCTATTACACACATATTTATTCTAGGGACGAATTCTAGAGTCTAGCGTATGATAATGCTCATATTCTCAGCGAGATCGAAATATTGCGAAAAATTTACGAAGGAAAGAATGAAACGATAAAAAAAACTCAAAAATGACTCACGCGAATAAATGGCGTCGAGATTTTTCGTAGTCGAGGTCGAGACGGAATTTCTTTTTTATTTTCACATTGTGTCTGGTCCTCAAAAAATTTGGTCCCTTCCATCGCTTACCACATTTTCGCGCGTTCTTACGGCGGCACAACGTAGCGAGCTTGAGTTTGGTGCAAAGAAGGACCGCCGAAATAAAATAATCTAATTATAATGTTTGAGGCGCGACCCCGATCGTGTCGACAAAGGCGACTCTGGATATATATCAATTGTGGGATCATGTAACAATCACAAATTCATACGCTCGTCTAATTTTTAAATGAAGACAAATGAGTGTCCCATATCCGAAAATAAACGTGTTGTAATCAGGAAATGAATACTCCGTCCAACTTCTCGGAGAAGTGTAAGTATCTACGATAACGAGGGATGAAATCATCCAATTTTGTGTTTATCTCTCTAGAACGCTTCATCCCTTGTGTGTGGTGCATTTGAATTGCTTCCCTTCGATGTTTTTGGACTTGCGAATATGACTTTTGGGTTAAGTTACCCCTACTACAAATTCAAGCTTAATCATCCTCAAATCATTTAATATAGGTTTGGGCAATCGGAGTGTTTAGCGACGTCTATCTCGCATGATTTCCCAGCCCCTCCTTCCCCACACTCCTCACGTGTTTACGGCATCGGTTGAGCCTTCTCACGTGGCAAACACGTCTCTCTCTCTCTCTCTCTCTTGCTTCGTGGCCACCATCTGGCCGTGGGTAAAAAAAATCTCTGCAACCCTCATCCAATGTTGCATCTCGGGACAAGGCGGAGGGCTCCTTTTGAGGGATGAAAAATCCCTTTGAAAGGCATAAAACCCCTTCTTCTTCTTCTTCTCACTCTTCTTTCGAATCCTTTTCTCTCCTCTCTTTCTCTCATTCGCCTTTTACCCAATGCATGCACCTGGGGACTACTGGGCCACCGTGTTTGTCCCCCTGGTTTTTTTTTCTCTCGCTCTCCCTCCCTCGAGGCTAGAGTGAGACCCCGCCACCCTAAGCAGAAAGGCCATTGCCCGAAGCCTTAACAAAATCTCCAGCGTAACGTAATGTCGTTGCTCTGTCTCCCTCTTAGAAATCATTATCTATTCATTTGAACAGGCGCCTGGGCGGAAGGGCAGTGATAGATAGTGCAAGATCGAAGAATCATTCATATAATCATTTGCAGAATGAGGTATTGTCGCATTAGCTGAATTTATAAAAGCGCATACATTCCTATTTAAATATTATAAAAGAACTAGATATTTATGACAATATGCACTAATTCATAGTAGAGAATAATATCACAGAATGACGAATTTGCTAATGTTATGCACGTTTTTGCGTGTGAAAATCTAAGTCTCAAAGTAAAATCCATGTGCGAAATTTCTGTGTAGTCGTACCCGCTTTTTTATAGTTTTTGTATGTCTTGTGGCACTTGCTGAGCGCAAGTAAGCCAGAGAGCACTCAATACATTGAGCGTTCTTCTGAGATCCAAACCAAGAACAATGGGGCAAAGCATGTTATTTCACTAGGATAATACGAAATGGCATGAAATTATTGGTAAGACAACGGAATGCAGTTCTTTTGGTTTACTCTTTCTTCGAAACAAGTCTGCTGGTCAGAACAATGTTGTTATCGTGAGTAAAATCAAAAATTAATCAGGATGCTCACCTTATGGTTCGAATTATATCAATGATCTTCCTCCACTGACATTTGCCAGAAAACGGGATTGAGAAACGCGCTGATAAATGCCGTCGAGGTGAAATATGGAAGAGTTCAGCGACCAGGAGGTCATTTTATTCCAAATCTTCCAACAATGGCATAAAGACGGAGAGAGTGACCCGCATATTGGATAAATGCTAAGCGGTCATTCCTCGCTTTCGTTAACTCCCGAGTGTAACTGCGCGGCTATCTACAAGGCGGGAAGTACGATATTTCCAAATCGTACCTTGCGATACGAAATTTACCGTTAGATAGGTTTGAGATCGAACCGTTTTATCACCGTTCTTTTCTTCGATGGAGTTAACCGGTGTTCTTTCCTTTGCTCTCTTCGCTTACCCATATTGTTTTTCGAAATTCGTTTAAGGTATATTCAATCTCAAAAGTACTTTATTATTTTTCAACTATCGACGTCTTTTTTCTTTCTTATGATGTTTAACATTATCTGGTGATGGATCCAGAATTACTGAGACTTCCTTGTGGTAGACCATCCGAAATAGGATACCCATTAGATTTAATCTCTTTTAGCACGTTTTATTAAAAGAAAAAACGTTTATGTGATCATTTTGTCTGTCTGTCCGTCTGATGACAATCATCTTATTTGTTTAAGAGATATTTGGAAAATTCTTTTTGAATTAAATAGCTCTTATCAATCTATGGATTATCCAATGATTAAATTTACCAAATTGCTTATATATACTTTTCGCTAGATGGCTTCAAATTCGGATAATTCATAACTTTGAAATGGCATTTTAGCCAAACTACTGACTGAATCTACAGGAGTGAAGTTTTCACGGATGAGGTCTAGTGAGGATCTTCATTCAAACAGTACAGTTTGTCCCCTCCCAAAAGGGGGAGACAAACCAGAACCCTGAACATTTTAAAGAAAACTTCTTACTTTAGCAAAGCTATATTATATACGTTTTAAAATTTCTTTCCTCTTCAACTTCTCCCTCTCTTAATTCCGTAAATTTATGATTATTTATTGGCAATAAGTTTTATAAGTTTTTATGTAAACAAATAACCAATGCAAGGCCATTCTCTAACAATAAGCATTATTATATATATATATATATATATATATATATATATATATATATATATATATATATATATAAACCTAATACACGTCTACATACCTATGCAGAGAGAAATTCATCTTTATTAATTATAGCGAAAGTCCAATCGCACTGCTTACACATTCAAGGATGAATTTCGCCGCATTCGACGAATAAAGGGTCTCCGCCCCGCTGCTGCACTATGGAATGTTCCCACCGTATGCGTTCCTCGAAACTCGCCCTCCACCGCGCCTTCCTTCTCACGGTCCCTCTTCCCCTCCTGTCCCGTGGAGGAGCAGCCAACACCAGGTGTGTAAGGAGGCCATCTCCCCTTTGTGAGCGGACAATTGTAGGGTCAAAAGCGTTGCACCTGAATATTCCCTCATGACTGCGCCCCTTTTATGACCGAAGGTCTCCATTCATCTTCGCCGCCTCGCGCATAATCCTTTCCGAGAGAGGGCGGGCTGGTGGCGAGGTTTGTTTGCTGCCTGTCGATACCTTGAGCGAAAAATCACGTCCTCGTGCATTTCGAGTTATTTACCCCTTCTCGAAGCGATTACGAGAGAATTTGTTCTTATTGTCTTGTCGGCTCATTCGCCTCGGTTTAAATTATTTTGTCAGAGTCGTGTGTTACACATGGTGTTCGCGAAAGTCTTCAATATACCGAAAATTTATAGTTACGTTTAAAAAATACGTTTGTTCACAGCGGAGAGAGATTCGATTACGTAACGGTTTTCGTTGAATCGTGAATTATCAATGTATTGTGGTTCAAGAACGGAAGACAAAAAGACCATTAGTCGGGAAAGTAACACGGTGAACCTTTACTCTACATCATTCCTTCGTAAAAAGGAAATGAAAAACGAAATATTGCTCATATCAAAATGGATTTCATGTTAACGCGCAATAAAGAATAAGCTGCAGAACGATACAATAGGTATGAGACGAAATTGAAGTTAAATATTCAAAATGAAAAGTGTATGTGATTAGAAAAGTAATGGATGATAAAAATGTTATTATTAAATATTGGTTTTGTTAAGGCTACTTTGGGAATATCTTTAAGATGGGCATCGTATCGGAAAAACAGAAAAACAAAATTAGCTCTTTTCCAGATACAGTTGCAAGAGGTAATAAATTTTAATGTGTCCATTATTTTATATTTGCATCAGCAGCCATGTTTTCTTACGCCCATGAAATGTTAACTTACAGGAATTTCGACTATTTTATCGATTCTGTATTTCAGTTCAGTTTTACTCCTCAGGGAAGCATAATAGTATTTGGCTTCTCTTTGATCTCGAATCGATGACATCTCCGATCTCGACTGCCGTGTTTAGGATCTCCCTCGAAAGAAAGCAGAGGCTGGAACGCGATAATTTATAATTGCTTGGCACAAATATTAGCATTTCAATTATGACAGTCTCTTCCGCCGACGTGCTTACTCGCCAAGTTGACCTACACGCAAGAAAAAGTCGAAGCAGAGAAATTTAAATTTCTACTAACTCTCATTTGGAGTGTCTTTAATTATCAATGATCAACAAGTCTCAAATGCCTTTGAAAAAACATAATTAAAAACCTTGTTGCATTCTGGACATTATAATTTAAACAAATGTTGCGATTTTCCAGCCATTGCATTTCTATATATTAGTTATCAATATAAAGATTTCATAATTTGGTGAATTAATAATTTATTTTGTGGTTGATCACGAATTGATAAAATCAATCACCAACGAAGGGTTCCGAGGGATTTTGAGTGCAGTAAGTCCCTCGAAATAGTTTCGAGAGAATGAATCGAGTTCCACAGAATATGGACGAAACATATTTGTAAAGATGGAATTCGAATCCTTAAGTAGCCGAATTAACTTTTAAGGAATGGATGTAATTGTAGTGATTATAAATTCTTACTATGTTCTGATCCAGCAAATAAGAAATACTTGGAATTTACAAATTGGTCGCATTAAAAGCAATAAAGAATGCCGAACACGAATTTCTCGTTTGCTATGTTTTCTCCTTTGATTGGATGCGGTCAAAACATTCAGGAAATATTCTCTGGAAATTCGAACGCGAATGGGGATGGATACCTACGAGTTATTGTATGAAAATACAATTCTGGCACGAATAGAGAATCCGTCTTGGATGAATTGGCAGAAGGAGAGGGAGGCGAAGAAAGGGAGAGGGAGGGAATTCTGCGCTCGTAAAAGAAGCGAGGAGAGAGAGAGAGAGGCGAATGATGCGAAGTTCTTTATGGAGCGACAAAAGCGCTAAAAGAGAGAACTATAAACAGATGCTCGTTTTCATGTAATCGAATTGTCCCTTTAAAAAACGTTACAAAGCCCTCAATCACTTCATTTCTAAGGTAAAAGCAAATATCAGATTAAAACAGATTGATTGATGCAGATAACAAAGTGACACAATCGATGGAAAAAGAAAATTTCGTATTATATTCTATTTAGGGAATTCCTTTTAAATATCTTATTTTTGGACGGAAGCTGAAACTTGAAGAATTTTTCTAAGGACTCACCTCTAAGCAAGGTAAAAAAATTAAGCTCGGGAAGCTTTCAGGGAGAGGGGTGTTGTTGTAGTTCTCGCCTTCTAGTTTCGGGTGAACGTGGGCGTTCGCTAAAGGAGATCAAGAGGGTGAACAACCTAAAGAGGAGGGTTCGAAGGAGAGGGGGAGGGAACGAATACAGGAGTATTTTACAAACGCAACAAAGGACTCCCTCACTTCTGACCGCCGCAAAATGGGAAAGGATCAGCGTCCGGGAAAAACGTAGCAGAGAGAGGCGTGCGTTGCCGTTCGGATGGGGAGTGCGGCACGTGACCTCTGCCTTGCAGACGAAAATATCTCGTCAACATCGCAAATCCAGCGTCGTTCTCTCATCTCCTTTCTGTTTGAGGCCAGCGATTACGGCCAAGACAATATGCCGCTCACGTGTTACTTAATTTGCGTGAAGTACATGGTAGTGCGAAACGAAGAGTTTTTTTTCGATCGCAGAATTTTAAATTGTGAAACAGGAAATAGCGAACTGCTTGGTTTAGACACGTAGTTGTTTGTTCAACGATAGGCGAAAATATAGATGAAATTAGAATTTTCCATTTAAAATTTTGAAACAAAATTTGGTTTTACTTTACACACGTTCTCGGATATTGTTTATCTAAAACGCATTTGTTGATTTAAATGTTGTGAAATTCTGTAATAAACACGGCAGCAGCAAATGTTAGCTTATTTGAACTTAAGTTCATAACAATTATATTGAAATTATGAACTCAAAAGTAATTTAAATTTGTAGTAATTCAAATGATGCTGTAAATTTTTATCATTATGGTTTATAAAGTTAATTAAAATGGGCTTCAAGTTATCGGTTGTGTAAGAGAGTGACTTTAAAACAAGAAATCAAAGTTCACGCGATTAATTTGGTTCAAGGCATATTTGTTAATGAGAATTGGTATCGCTTCCGAGCGAAAGTCGAACTATTCGCAATAAAACAAAGAAATGCACACTTATTTAATTTTGCAGCGTCCTTCTCTACAGTGCATATGTTTATATAACTCGCCTCGTAAGCCATGTCGAGAGGACGCGTCTTGGCCTTCGCGGCGAAGAGAGAGAGGTCTCGGATATAAACGTGATTCTTCACGGCTATTCACTAGAAGCTCTCGGAGGCTTTTTATAGCCAAATGCTTACGTACGCAGCAATAGCACAAATAAAAGGTTTTGTTCCGCTTCATACTTGCCTTTCTAAAAATTTTCCTCCTTAGGTTGGAGTTGTTGTTGAGAGAGGCTATGAAAATGGAAATACGCTGGTCTTGATGTAAGAGGGAGGCCCAGTTTAGTTACTTTCCCGAGTTTTTTCTTTTTTTAATCAGATACGTGACAACTCAAGCACGCGTGATTTCAAATCCTCCATTAATATATATGTTCACATTGTTAAAACTCCGCTATAAAATTAGACTGCTTAAAAAATTCGTCTGTTTTATTCAATCCGCAGACGTCAACGTGACTTTCTTTTTCATGACTGGAGCATAATAGCGGAATTTTTTTAAAAGTACTTATTATTTCTTCTATTGCCTTAACCAATTCCAACGTACATAGTTGTAAACATTGTTTTAGGTTATGAGACAGGTGCAATGCAGACAGTCAGCCGAAACCATAATTCGATGAGAGAGCAATTTATCGAAGATAGAACGGAATAGCATTCTAATATATAATTTAGACGGGACGACCGTCTAGTAATTATATCAGTCAGCTTTTTTCCATTTCTACCAGACGTAAAAATCTAGTGAAGTTTTATTAGCGCATCGATCGCTAACGATTAGATTAGATTGGAACAGCTACGCAGATATTCCTTATTTTTTACTGAGTTGAATGAAAAGTTCTTAAAACCTTTCGATGAGTTTGTATCGCACTTAGCCAATTTACTACGAAAGTTCTCCTTGATCGCTACTATACGATTCATTTATACGTGATTGCATTCACCCAAACTTACGGAAGGACGAAATTAGAATTATCATTGATGTTTTGATTTCTAATTTCCGCTGCTAACTATAGCTAATTGAAAAATATGAATACAGGTCTAAAGTCTGCTATTTAATCGCTAGATAAGTCAACATTCTTCTCGCTGGCACCGCAGCTAGACCAAGGCGTTAATGAACCTTTACAATACAACCGCTCTTAACTAACAAGCATGCCGCGACATCTGTCGCCGAAATGACGCGGCGTCCTCAAGTCCCGAGGGGACATAACGCAGGTGTGGTTGCACGCGCGTGTTTGTGCACCAAGGTTTGTGACATGCATAGGAACTGAAAAAAAATATTGAACTCGCAACACGCAAGTTCATTGCGCTCCTCGAGGCCGCCTCGGTAAGCAAACCACGAGCGCAAAACAATTCACGTTCTCGGAGCCTCACGACTCCTCCGATATAGGGTGGCACCCGGCAATAGGCGCTTTAACTTTACACGTGTGCACGTTGACATGGAATTCAAATATTTGCTCCGTGACCGTTGGTACCCCGTCGTTTCAATCGCTGCCAATGGACGCGCGAACCTACGTGCCGGACTAACTCACGCGGGGTAGATCATGGAGTCACGAAGCGCATGAGAACATTCTTTATGAAAAAATAAGGAGACCACGTCGCCTCTCCTTCTATATCGCCGCCTTCGTCCACCTGCCCATTTCCATCGCTGTCGGACGGACGGGCAGATCAAACTCCTCGATTTTTCCATTTGCTTCGCCACGATTTTGTCTGGCGGTCTACATGATCTCTACGCAATTATGCTCTATGATTCAAAGATAAGTAGAGTAATTAAAAAAATATATATTTCCGAGTTTTTGGGTGGTATCCTTGTGGCTGGCTGTAGAGATACGACATTTCGGGGACGTTAAACCAATTTGAGCTCCTTCAAGGAAGTGTCAAGTGGAATATCATGCGTCTAAAGAGTAATAGAGTATTCAATTTGTTTAATCACGAAACGATGGGAATTATTTGATGTTTAGTTTCTTTTGATGTATTGATCGTGCTAACTGCGCGTAAGTGCTTCCAAAAATAAAACTTTTGAATTTATTCACGTTAATCATCATAAACGACTGTTGCCATTGGTGAACGTGGATGTTTATAAGCTTCTCGTATTTGTACTGTATAAATTTTAATTAACTTTGTAAGAACCACTAATTTACTGTGAATGTATGACCGGCTCCGCTGTGTTACAGCCTCACCACGAGACTTAATTTATTTAGGCATGCATGCATAAATTGCGTAGGAATGTAGAGTGAGTATACGGTGAATATGAGGTTGTCATTACAATTACGTTACAATTTAGTTAACGGTAAATCCTCATTTTGGGTTATAACACCGTAACTTGTTTCTAATGAAATGCATTACTTCATTTCTGCGAGAACACAATTAAATACTTATGGTAGCTGATAAATCAGACGCGTGTTCAGCGGCAAGATGAGTTTATTTTCACGCTATTAAGAGCCACCCATAACATCACTCAAATCGCCATTGTTTTTAGATCGACCGCATCCGGTTTAATTGTCTCTATATCTCTCTATCGACAGCTCTGGGATCCCCCGCCACTCTCTCAGTTGTATAAATTGACGAAACAAGGGCGCTTCCTCGTCTTTGGCTTGCTTTCATTCAATGCGACTTGCTCCGTCTTCGAACTGGATCGGGAAACGGAACTGCCTGAAGAAGAGGTACTTGGAATTTGGAGGTGAATAATCTTTTTTTAGCAGGCTTCGAGCTTTTTATTTTTGAGCGGGTTTGTAATCATTACCTCCTCGCAAGATGCGTTGCGTGTCTTCATGACAGACGCATTAACTGTCAACGCTCTCGATTTTCGTTTTTGCTGACCCGGGCACACTTTGGCCGGAATGTGTGGATTCACGGTGGCTGATTGGTTCTTCGGTCGCTCTGCACCCGCGAAGCGTCCAAAGAGACGGCACGAAAGGCTGAAATCGCAACCACTACCCGGCGAACTTTTTGTCCGAGATATCCCCTTCACCGCAACCGCATTGTCCGAGGTCCTCGTTTTTTTGTTACCGCTGTTCCGCCCGTGCGCTGCGCAATCGTTCCGTCCTATTCTCACCCCTTTCGGATTTTTTCCATTGTGTCCCACTTGAACGAGATACAATGACTGGAGTCGAGGAGAAAATGATTCGAGTCTTTCGATATGGCTTTGTCCCAAACGTGTTTCTACTTTTCTATTAATCTCGTGCTTCGCACTGCCTCCTGAAAAAAAATCCGCCCCTTCCCCAACCCCCGTGCCTAAAAAGGTAAAGGTCACCTTCGTGAAGCCGATATTTATTCCTTCCTTTCTCATCTCCGCTGAATTAAAAGGGTAGGTAGTCGTAAAAACGGTGAAAAAATTCTCTTCATCTGATGTTGGCGCCATTCGCCCTTTCAGCGGCAACTTTTATGTTGCTTGAACAAAAGAATTTGCAAATTCGATGACTTCGATTCGGGGTTGCCGTGACTGTCGGAGTATTTATTGGCTGGGTCGCTCGCGAATTGTATATGCCGTAGCTCTTATGGATTGGATAAATTGCAGACTGGCATTTTTAAACATGCCTTATGTCCGATTTCTTCCAGCTTTTGGAGTAGTATTGTTTTGAAGTATCACAATGAAACTTATTTTCGTCAGGTCAGTGACTAATAACAAAAATAGATGCTACACATTGAAATGACGCCGGAACAAATGGTTTTGAAATATACAAAATGTCCTTCTCTCTCTAGGTAATTAAGTTTCATCAGTGAATTTTGCTGACCATTACCTTAGTAAATAATGTAAATAAATCATTAACAATATGTTTGAAGAAATACTCAGGCAAGCATTAGCTCCTTCTTGTTTGCTCTTTTTATCACCTTACTCCAAGCATCAACGGAGCTCTCCAATTCCTCTTGCAATGCTTTTAAATGTTTGAAACGCAATTAGAATAAATGTAAATGCGGTATTACACAAGATTAGCAATCGAAAATTTTATTATTTCCAAACATTTTTATTGAAGGCTATAACAATTTGTGCCGAGTAAGCAATTCAGCTTTCACGAACGAGCAATTTCTAGCGCATGTAACTGAGCATTAATTAACAGCTTTACTGTTTAAATGCTCTTAGAGTTTTATTTTATCTGATTTCCATGATTTGCTCCAAGTTTATTAGTCATAATTTATTGCTACTTTTAGTCACACACTTTTCATAATAATAAGTTTTTGTCTCGCTGTTGTCAAATGACTGAAAATTCTTTATTGAACTAGCCATCCGAAAGTATAGAATTAACATAGATTCTAAAAAATGAACGATTTACTTATTCTTTCAGTTATGCCAAGATTGATTATTCGAGAGAGTCGCAAAATATTTATATTTTGATAATCTCAATATAACAGAATTATGAAAATGTGAAAAATATACTTCGTATGAAATATACACATCTGTAAGATAAATCAGTCTAACTCAAAAGAAATTTATACGTCCAGTGCAGTGCAAATAAAGGATGTTAAACATGAACTCTAAACGCACGAGTCCTCCAGCAATTATATAAACGAAGCGTATTAGTAAGTACGCGACTAGAAGTTAACAAGGAATCTGTGGCATTATAAAAAGGGTAGATTAATTATTGCAATGTGTACATACGTTTTATTGTAAGGTAAAATATGACGCTCCAGGTAATGGAATCGATCCGAAAATAAACACGAGAACTTGGAAGAGGAGACTCAAAGAAAGCTGATATAGAGAGAAGGAAATTTCTTAGAATTTATTAGTCGGAGGGAGTTTAATAAAAGGTAAACTGCAAAAACCTGGGGGAGAGAAGTGTTTCATCATTTGATGGTCAGAGAAAGGCTGTTGATTACTATACTATCTAGTTGCTGCCTCCTTATCACTCACCATCTTCCCTCTCTTTCCCCCTTTTCAGGAGCTGTTTTCTCTCGAAATCTCTCCTAAATTAACCATATCTCCTCCATTAAAGACAGCTCCATCTCGCAACTTCTTGAGTGACGTCACAATCAGACCCACTCGTCCCCTCGATCGCTCGCGGCAAAGAGTGAAGTAAGGGTTCCCAAACACTGCATTATTGATGTCTCAGAAGGAATAACGAGTGGGGTCATAAGTTCACGAAAATACACACACTCACGCGCACGTATCATGCATTATCAAAGAGGGAGAGAGAGAATCGTTACGCCCCTTCCCCTCCCTCGCCCGAGCCATTCAGCATGTTTGCCCTTTTTCCATTATGGAGTCATTCTGGAAGAGCCTTGTCATAACCATTCCACACCTGCCAACTGCTGTCCCCGTAGTTCTCATTTTTCTTCTTGGCACGAGAGCAACTATAAAGAGACAGTTTTACTTAATGAATGCAAAACCCATTTTCTGTTGATAATTATTAATCATTGAAAGTTCTCGGTATTTGGTATTAATGCTGTTGTTAAATTGTTTGACGCATAACTCCTGAGGGTTTTATTCGTTGCTTTTGCGTTCTCAATAGTCTTACTAAATGGATAAAATGTTTTCATCTATCACTTAATTTTATATTGCTGGTAATCCTGAAATAAACTGGTGATGAATAAAATGAATGGGAGTGCGAAATTTCGATCAATATTTTTCGAATCGGCCAAGAACGTTTTGGTAAATATCTACTACACTAATCTACATCTTCCTATCATTTATTAGTTTGCTGCAGATTGTTTGATTCCAATAGAAATGTTCATCACACCTTATATGCATATACGTAAAAGAGTTATTCCACAAGCAATTCTCTCGGTGAATAACTGAAATGCAGCGAGCAGGCCTTTTTAGGCTGTTCTCCAAAGGAAACAGCCTTATGAAGTGGTCCTGTCTGTGTGTGTGTCCCCTACTAACAACTTTTGCACCAATGAACGAAACTTGGTATGAGGCTCGTTCTGCAAGGGCCCACCTCCGGGCTATATTTTATTTGGTGAAGATTGAAGATCGACTCCAGGAACGTTTTTTCCCTATTTGTTTTACATAGGAAATCACAAATCCATCGTGCAGGATGTTTTCTTTAATACTTTAAAATATCTTAAAATTGTGATGTCAGAGCGAGGATTGTACTGTTTTAGGGGGAAAAGAATGTAGATTCTAATTCTTATCGCAGAATTTTCATAATTGATCGTATTTTCTTGAATTTCTACGAAAACATATCATTTTTGAGTTTTAAATCGCATTTTATCTGATTTTTGCCATGGAGACAATTATTACAAATGGGTTAATTTCTTTTCCACTCGACTATCCTTCAGCAATGGAAAGTCGATCCATATAAACAGATAAACAGTAACATTTTTATATTCGTTTATTTAAAATAAATACATGCAAAATATAATGTCAGAAAGAGATTTTGACATTGCTTTTAGTATTTTAAATCTGATAATGCTCTTAATTTGTTTTTCAATTTTTCTCTATCATTGATAAACTATGAATTACAAATGGCATTTATGGTATGAGAATTCCTTGGAATGACTAACGCATACTGAAACATTTCCTGTCAATATAAGTAATGAATTCGGGACGTCAACTTTGGAAAACCGGCCTGCATTAGTCCTGGTTTGGACTTCTTGTTTCGTTACCATTTTAAAAATACTTTTATTCATCGTACAGACTCGGGACTTGAACCAATGAATAAAATAATAAAATTATATTTTACTACCGTCGATTTTCGAATGCGCGTCGAATCGTTCTAAAAATTTGTGTTTAACGCCAAGGTTTCAGGTTTTTTGAAGGAAAAATAGTTCGCCGTCATGGCAACCCTAATTGTTGGATTTTCGCGAAATTACGCAATCTTAATGGGACTAACATTTATTATGGATTATTTTGCTTATCTATATGACTATATAGATAACTAGAGATGCAATGTGGTGAGGGAGATAGGTGGAAGGTAGATAGGGAGGAAGGGAGGGATAGAATTAGAAAAGGACGGGAGGAAAGAGATAAAGAGGGAGAGCGATGGATTGGGTGAGGAGGGAAGGGGAGAGGAGAAGGGGGAGTAGGAGAAAAGACAAACAGAGAGGGAGTGAGGGAGAGTGAGGGAAAGAGGGAGGTAGAGAGATGGAGAAGGAGAGGAAGGGAGAGAGGAAGATAGGGAGGGAGGAGAAAATAGGGAAGAAGTTAAGAGGGAGGGAGAGAAAGTTACACGAAAAGACACTCACTATATAACAAAGTAACCGAGGAGGCTTTTATTATTTTTAGATATGATATTAGCTTGGGACAAAAACAATTGAGTTAAAACTGATTCACCTAATCATTATGATTAAAATTCCGTCATTATTTTGACGGGCAATTACACTAACATGTCAATATTTATCGATTTAAGGACACTGTATGTCACATAATCCATGTCCAGACAGGTCCAGTCAAATCCATTCAAATATTCGCGATATTTATCCGCGTACAAGGTTTTATTTCAAAAGGTCCAAGATTGAATTTATTGTGAAAAAATAGAACGGAAAACAGAGGAAGCCATTTCTTAATAGTCTCATTTCGAGAAAATGCAGTGATTCTTACAATTCTGCCACTTATTGAAGCATCTCTGACACTCATCTTCTTCATGAATTCGGCTACTGCGTCGCATTTTCTACTACGGTATGTCTTGAAATCCCTTTCTTTTGTGGTTACATTAAGTCTGGAAAGTAAAAAGAAACCAAACGATGCTTAGTTCTTGGAATACAAGGCGAAGTTAACTTCTTATGATGCAAATGCATGCAACTGCCACGTTTCACTGTGCGACCAGTGAGATCTTCAAACCTCTCCGACTGATTATCTTTCTACTTCTGTATCTGTTTCCGCGGAAAAAAATTGTCAAGTGCAATTTTAAAATCTTGGGTAAGAATTAGTATGAATACGCTTGGCGGAATAAATAAAACTTCTTCAGCCTCAACGCGGATTATATGGCGGCTGTCAATTAGTAACTCGAGTACCGACTTGCACGAGGTTGATGGACGGTCAGGGCGCGGAAGTGAAGTTTGGTCATTTTAAGAGTTCAACAGGGAACTTTTATAACCTCGGAGAAAGCAGAGAAGCATTTTTTAAAGCGCTTCTTCTTGAATTTAAGTTACCAATCTACGCAAATGTCTAACTAACTGGTACATCCCCAAAATTTGCCGTTTGCATTTCATTAGTTCCTATATCTGTTTTTCGATTTCAGCGCTAACTCTTTACGCGCATATCGCTCTTTCAAATAAACCATACCACATATCAACTCAAAGAAGAAACACGACCATACCAGTCAATATGTAACTAATAGCTGAGACCGAATAGTGAGCGACTTCAGCAAGCGTTACCAAATACGTTACGTTATCTCAAATCTGGAGATGTTTAATTTCCTTACATGATGTTATTCGACAAATATCTCAGAATTAAAACAGTCAAAGAAAATAGAAAAAATCTAGTAATGCGCAATCTATTAACGGCAGTTCGTACGTGTGTCATAGTAAGTGGCGATCATTATAATATATCTAATCATCAATATAGCAACTAATTTTCCATACCAATTGCCGGAGAAACAGAGATTCAGGTGGGAACAGTTTCGTGCGCGTGAGGTAAAAAACGTTCTTCCGAAGGAATTGAATTACCGGTAAGTGTTACACTAAAGGCGCAATCCAATTTGATTTCAGAACTCATAACAGAGGAGCAAAATGGACAGGTACACGAGCAAAATCCAAAATAACATGCATATAGATGTAATAATTAATAATACATTTCCTTCTTAGGAACGCTTTGTGCGACTTCAAAGAAAAGTAATTTTTAGAGGGGACTACTTTCGTGCCGAGCCTCGAGCTTCTGTAACGATAAAAAGTCTTCCTTTTTTTGCGATAAAGAATGAGGATTTCTAAAAGTTGAGGCGGAGAGAGAGCAGGCAAGGCAGCAGAGAAAGAGGGGGAGAAGGCTGCAGCAAAGGGAGGGAGGGAGGAGTAAAGAAAATCGAGTCGTGACGAGTTCGAGGGAGGTGTGTGCTCTCACAGGAGTAGGAGGAAGGAACGTCTGGCATTCTTGGCGGACACCTGGCCTGGGTGTGGGCGGTAGGAGGAGACGGGTATCCCCGGGAACTCTCACGGCAGCGGTGTCGCAATAATACTCGGGAAGACAACGGAGATAGTCTAAGAGAAGGGGAGGGAGGGATGGAGAGAGAGAAAGCGACGGAGCGACGAGGATGCAATGGACAGGTTGGGTAGCGAGCGGTGAAAGGGGCTAATGAGGCGTGCTTTTTAATCGCGGAGATTAGCCCTCCCTTGGAAATGCGGGAGAGTCTTTCGGAGGCTCGAAATTTTGCGAGGTGAAGTTAGGTCCGGCAGGATTAAGATTCCACTTTTGACCCGGGTTTCCGAGAAACTCGTGCGCAACGGAGCGCAGGTAAACGGGTGTGCGGTTGCGTGATGCGACAAGGGACGGCCGGACTTAAGGTTGGTTCCATTAGGGAGGTGCGAGATAAGGAGGGTGCAGAGAAAACTGTATTAGATACGGAGGATTTAGGTAACCATATATATGAGGAGTTGAGAAAAGGTGGAAAATATTCCATCAACGTTGAAGATGGAATATCGTGAAATACTGTACTGTACTGTCATAAAAATCTGGAGGGTAAGTAGACTGCTTTGAAAACAATCTATCGCATAATTTGGGGAACGGATATTATGTGTGTATTGTGTTGAATTAAGGGGCACATTACATTATGCGATAAATGCCAAGAAAATCAAAGATGGTGAAAATAGACCTAGAGACGTATGGGTAAAATGAGGGAGATAATTGATCTAGTCCAGGAGGAAGATACTACGAAAAAACTATTAAAATGAGTAAACATAGAGTAAAGAATGAAACTGCAGGCCCAAGGTAATTTGGCCCCAGGATATGGATCCATTCCAGCATCTTCTTTACACCTAAAGATTTTTATGACATTTTAATTCATTTATTACAGCTTTAAAGTAGTTATAAAAAATAAAAAATCACAGCAAAAAACTTAAGAAATGTAGCTGTGGCTGCTCGCTCATCCAGCCATAACCAGTGCTTTGCGAAATAATATACAGATGATTCGCGCCCCCTATACTTTGTGCCCCGTGCCATACTTATGCGCGCCATCATTTTATCGGCATATCCATTGGTCGTCTTTGGCAACTTCAGTTAATGTATTTCCCCGTTTTCCGCTCCTTGAAAGAATGTATTACAATCTCTGAAAACGTATTGCTGTTAGGAGAATGAATCTTAATGCTGATATAACATTTATGTTTGCGCGACACTTTGCCGAACGTCTTCTCTATCGCTATCTTCTTCTGTTCGTAACATACTACATAAAATTTGTTTTTATTTTATCGCCACGAAGGGCAATGTAAAATAAGGTGGCCAACTTTTCAGGAAGCTAAGTAGGGACATTTTGAAATGTGTACCAACCATACGGGACATATTACAGTGACATGCATGTATTGATGGTTCAACCTTAGATATAAGTAATAGATACCAGATAGCTTAGTGTGACCAGTGATGGTGTTTTGGAGCTGTTTAAATGACAATTTGGTATATTTATAATGGTAGATATTTTTTATCATCATTTAAGTAGCTTATAATACGCTGGAACTAATGGATGGAATGGTCCAAAACTTCTGCGTCTATCATACTAATGATATAAACCTTTTTTTAAATGGCCTTTTTCATACATTCGGCCAATTCCTCCTCGGTCATAGTGATAGGTTTCTCGTGAGATTGGGACGAGAGAAAGAAAAGAGGCTGAATTTAGGGGCGGGGAGAAAGGCCACGAATGCAGGTGGTGCTTCAGGAAGAGAGATGTCTCGATATCTCGATGGGATGGATGGAGTGGGGGGCAAGAGAAAAAATTGGCTGACGCGAATCCGAAAGCGCTTATCTTCGCCTCCCTACCTTTCCCCATCCCTTCATCCCTCCTTCCATCCCTCCCACTCATTCGCCCGACTACGTTTTCCTGTTGCAGACGCTCTGTGGGAGATTGGGCCATTCCTCAAAGGACGGAAGTGATTGCACAGAGGGAGGAGAAGGAAAACGAGCGAGTGGTTTCCTTGGAAGTGTCTTCGGGTGAAAGGTAGAGTCAGTCAGACAGCGGCCGTGGGGAAAATGAAAGAGAGGGACGATTCGTGACTTCTTAACAATTCCCATCTCCGAGGAGGTGCAGCACCAAAGCGGATGAGACGCGCGTGACTCACGCTAAGAATCCCTTCGGTGATTGAGGTTTGGTCGCCGTGGAGAGACAGAGACTGCTTCTCGGGAATGACGTGCGAATCAGTCTGCCGCGTCACATGCACAAACACGCGAGCAAGCCCGTCTTCGTTTCATAAGCCACGGGTCTCTCGCTTGTCCGGCATTAGGGGACTTATTTCTCGATTTACGTGTCTGAGATTCGATTTCGATTCGGTGAGTTGGGTGGTCCACCTCGTGGATGTCTGTTGGGCTTACCTGCATCCGCCCGTTGAAATCACCTGGAGAATAAGCGTCTTCTGATTCGTGATCGGGTAATTTAATCGCATCTGATAGTTGAATTTGCCAGAAATAACCTCTAACAGACTCATGTACCTCTTGTAAATGGATGTACGTATATGATGAATATTGAGCGTAAGCTCTTACAGAAGGAAGGAGGAATGAACCCCTTATCTCTCTGTGTAAGTGCGAAATCTGGAGGACAGAATTTATCTCCATAATAAATTCCGAATCCAGATGATAGATGAATTTTGTCTGAGAATGTCTGTTATTCTGCATATACTTTTAATTGTATGCTCTCGACAAACCTTCTTTAACCGTCTCCTGGGAAACAGAAAAATTGACTTTAGCATGTATTTATACTGTCGCGTACCGGATCTTTGATACGGGATTTCGTTCTTTTCTATTAATGATAGTTGTTTGATTGAGGCATTTGTTCTCTAAACCAGTCTTTTTCGAATTTTTTGTCTCGCGACCCAGTAGAAAGGAAGGTAACATTCTATTTTATTTCGTTTAATTTTTAATAAGAGATTATCACTGGAAAAATTGTAGCTTTCGACTTTTGTTTTGAAGTCACGTAAAATATGAAGACATATTTCTCTAACTTGAAAGGAGATAACTAAAAACCTTTGTTAAAGAAAATGTAATGATGGCTTCAGCGTAACTACTATCTTTATCCAGACGCACGTATTACTTACTACATGCGTTTTAATTTATTTCCCTGAAAACCGAGAATATCTTACGGCAAGGGATGTTTTGTAGAGGAAAATGGAAAAATACTCCTAAAACTATGATTTTTATGTTTTTAAATGCAATATATGGGAATATAGATTAGAATTAAACACATAAAGATGAAGAGTCGTGGTAAATTAGAAGCACTTATGCATTCAAATCAGAGGCGGATCTAGAAACTTCCTAAGAGGAAGCGATCGCCCCTTCCCCCTTTTAAATACACCACTGCTGGTAACCTTTTATTCTGAAAATCCCTATCCCAGTCAGAATCTTTCTATCTCTTGCCATATGGACATAACATGCACCGCAGAATCAAGGAATTTGCGTGGAATGTGTTTAAGAATTAATTCAGTGGAGGCCAATGGCATTTACAGGGGGGGGGGAGTGGGTGACGATCGCACTGGGTGACACGGTAGTTTCAAAACGCTTTGTATTATAGAAGATACATCTGGGAAAGTTCTAAACTGATCTTTCATCATTTCTGTCAGTCGTATTCTTAAATCTTCCTTCTATTTGGAATATTCCCTCGTATATTAAATGTCCATTGGGTATGTCCAGTAACCGCTGTTAATGTAAAAATATGCCCTAAGTGATGCGACGACAATAGTATAATTTCGTTATCCCTCGTTATTTATTAAGAAAATACATAAAATAAAGGTGATATTTGTAATAAATTATAAACTAGAGATAAACGGCATCCTGAGTTTATGTTAAAATAATAGCAACATTGCGAATTCTGTTTATCTTCTAAATATTTTAAGAGTGTGTGTATCTATGTTCTTTATACGATTTTACACCGTTGAAGCTATCGCATTCAAAAGTTTCATGTGCCATCCTATGGACAAAAGGAAGAACTTGGTCTAGGTTTGCAGACCGTGGGATCTCTTATATCCCATGGGGTAAACAAAATACTATTTCCATAAGAATGCATTGGAAATGGTGTGGAGAAGCCCTAAAATGCCATGCACCCCTTCACTGATGTGGATATAAATATACCTAAGTATTACCTTACGATCACGGGAAATGGCTTATTTTATGTACAAAAGACGGAATATTTTAATTCTGCTCATTTTTTGTCGTATTAAATGTTAAATCGCTCGAAATTGTCCTTTAAGCGCAAAATTTATCGGTTTAGATTACCATTTTCCAGGCGGCAACAAAGCTAAATTTCTTAATTGTTGTCCTCTTCAAAGCCACGTAAATATTAATGCAAGGAAAATTCACGCCATGGCGCGCCATAGAGGAAGATTAGCCAACGCCAAGATATAGGGTACAAATGGATTAAATATAGTCTATGAATACTTTTAAAGTGAGTCAAATGATTTTTAAGGAATATTATAACATTGTTATCTTTTACCATTAACATTGAAAGATTTATTGCAACATAAATCGATACATCTACTTACATTTGTTTGGTAACCAAGATGTTGTTTATTGTTTACGTTTTCGCTAATAGTATTGACATAATCCACATAATTTTATCGCGGCTTTAAAGGTTTCGATGCATTTATCCATGTGAATATTAAATAAGACGTTAATGCGTAATTATATTAATGGTAAAACTTTACAATACAATACATAAAATAGTAAATGTTAATGTAAACATCGCTTGCAACAGCACGGGACCCCGAGCAATAAAAATCGTTTGCTACTTAAAAGATAACTTTCCCGAGCGAAGCTGGGCATTTCAGCTAGTACTTTATAATATGTATAGGTAAATCGACTGAATCTTTTAGTACCAAGTAAGGTAGTACTTTATCTATGAATATTTTCGATCATTTTACAGCTGTTTTCTTTGAACATTTGCATTTACATTATTCTTCACAAAATTTCACGGCCTGTGTCTGGATGAGATATGGAACCTTTAACCTAGATGTTTATTTTCAGAATAAAAAATTACAACTATTGCATACGGATCGTAATATCCAAGCTAAAAATAAAGTTGAGCGTTTCTTTTCTACCAACTCGTAAATAATCTTTAACAGTAACAGAAAATGAAAAAGTTAGGCAGGGTTTATACTCGGAACACCTAAATATTTGGATAATAATGCAGTTTTTATCTAATAAATTAAAGAAATGGATGAGGAAGCGGAGCGGTTAGGGCAATTAAACATCTAAATGTATTCTTAACATTTTAATGCCTTTCTTTCCCATAATCGATTTCCGAGATATCACATTTATTGTTTAATTTTATGAGCAAACATGCATTTAAAGTTACCAGCTGTGTTTTCGGGGCATGCATGGAAAATTTGTCAAAAAAGGTTAGAAGCAGACAGGTGGCAAGACAATCCAAAAATATGAGCGACTTTTTTAATGCAATAAAACCTGGTTGCCGAAGACAATAGCGTACGGTATCAGTGCGCCGTGACGAGAATGCTAAGTTCAGTAAACAAAAAGTAGTAAATGCGATCGCTGTATTATTGTTGAAGGCGTCTCAGCAAACAATAGTGTCGTATCCAGGGCGTCAAACTGCTCCCTGAATATTAAAATCCCGGACAATGGACGAAAAAAGAGGATGGATGAAGAATGAGTTCTCCAGCAATGCGGAATGTAACGGTGAAGGCTGCCTGTTTTTTCAACCTCGACATCCACGGCCGTCGTAGAAATCACTGGCGCGTCCGGAAAGGCGCTCGTTACCTCTTGCTGCGTGTTTCTTCATTTCCGCCTATTATGTTTGGCCGTAATTATCCCAGCGCAGTTTGTTCGTTTTTTGCACAGTGCCATAGCTGTCCATTTCCCGCGAGAGATTACAATCTTCTCTGTTTTGTTTGTAAAACCTCCGTTGTGTTAAATTTCCTATCAATGTTAGAACTAGATTATGCATTTAAATACAATGAATATATATTTTTAAGTGGTATATATATAATTCTTTTTATTTGCGGAAATGTTTAATTCCAATTACACGGTGCGTATTTATGTATGTTTTCAAGTCCAAACCGATAGCAGTTTCTCCCTTTATTATATTTATAAATCACGTAGATGCTAGGGATTGTATTTTGATACTACCTTTCGATCAACTAAATAAGACAGTTGAATAAAAATCATCGCCGTTAATGATTCAAACCTTGTTACGATAGAATGCTGTTAGTTGTTCGGTTCTCCTTTAAATTGCATTTTACTGTAGAAATAGTCGTTTTACTTCCAGCTACAATCTGCGTTTTCCTTGCTCAACTTTGAAACCAGCAATACAAAAACATTTCTCAGGTATAGCGTGATCTGAAAAGCCGTTTCAAGGAAGTGTCCCCATTAAATATAAGAAGGCAATCGAGGCGGACGTCATGAAGAACGGAGGACATGCGACAAGATCAACCAATGGTATTTCACTTAATCCCGTTGCGACACAGAGGCTATAATCACGATCGACCCACAAGGTCGTCTCCCTATCCCTCTCTTTGACCATTAATGGCCAATGATAGGGTGCTATTGCGGAAATTCGTTTCCGATCGCCTCGAGTTTTAACCGCAGAGAATAATTTCCTGAATTGTGACCGAGATCTAAATGGCCACCACAATTTCTCTAAATTCGGACAGATTTTTAAGTCAACAAGATGATGTACGTATTTAGGAAAAACACCAAGATAGTGTCGAAAACAACGACCGGAATTGTTAAAAATGCTTTTTTTTCGGAACAATGGAATCGAAAATTTTTTAAATGGAAGAGTGGAACGGGAATCCCGACTTAAAGTGTCTTTGACCATTATGGCTGCGGCACACGAATGGAAAGGATTGGAATAAGAACTACGAGTCCGGAAATACGGTCAGGTGGAGCATAGCGGCCAAAGCAAAAGGATGAGAGGAGCGGAGAGAGAGAGCGTGGGGGGAAGAGTGAAAGACGAGAAAGAGATAGAGGCGGATTCGTATCGTAATCACGCTACCAGCACAGGTGGAGGAGGAGGCGATCGAAGGATGATAAAATGGGAGTGGGAAGGGAGGGAAGTGGACGAGAATGCGAAAAGAAAAGTACGAGAATGCTACGACAGGGAGAAAAAATAACGCCACCCATGACTGAGGTGGCGAGTAGAAAGATAGAATATGGGAAAGCACATATGAAAAATTTGGAAATTGTGGAGATAAAAATTTAATTGGTTTCATTCGCAAGCTCTAACGGGATATCACGAAAAGATGACCAAATTGCACATCTTGATCGCCGAGGAGAGCTATCAATATATTTTCTTATTTCAGCTTGAACATGCGTGGGTTTAAAACTTTTTTTTATTTTCCAGGTTTTGAACAATTTGTCAGATATACCCATGCATGCGTAGCTATGGCCAGGGTCGGCCCGAGCTACGTGCAAGCCGGGCGGCTGCCGGGGGCGCCAAAGTTTTGGGGGCGCTATCCAGATCATTTATCTATGCATTACTTGCAAGTGAATAAATATTGGATACCAATTTATATCGAGGAACGGGATTGAATCTTGATGGCATTACTTTCAATTTTTCATTGTCAATAATTTTTACAGAACGATGAATAAATTAACGCGTACTTTGTAGATATCTCAACAAGTATTAACGGAGGGGGGAGGGCGCTGGAGTGCTATCTCGCCCGGGGCGCTAAAATTCATCGGGCCGCCCCCGGCTATGGCAGTCATGTTTTATAATTGTTAGCATGTTCTCTTGAAAGAAAGGAACGTGCTTATGTGATCACACCGTCCTTCCGTCTGTCTGTGGGAAATCCACTTTTTTGTTTTAAGAAATATTTCGATTTTTTTAAAACTTGATAGCGCTTACCAGTCTATGAATTTTCCACCGATTGGATTTTCCAAGTAGTTCACAGATTTTCCGTTAGGAAATTCAGGAAATTAACAACTTTGAAATGGCATTGTAGACTAACTCAGTGCTCTCCAACCTTTTTTATTTCACGGCACATCTATAGATTTTTTCATTCATAATAAAACCAAAATTAATTTTTCAAATTTTTTACCAGTATCACTATGTTCAGATGCAGTACAACCCGTTTATAACGATATCGAAAAAACGGCGAAATATTTTCCCTATAATGAATGTCTAAAAATTTAAATATGTATGGGAACTTTATTAAATAATTTTATTAGTGAGAAAGCTGTCCCTCTCTTGAAGAACAGTCTTTTGATGTTCGGCTCTATGGTGAAAAGAACCACTCGAAGTTTCTGGTCGAGGTATTTCAGACACGATCTCTTATTATTCTTAATCTGCAACAATGTTGAAAAACTTAATTCACATAAATATGTTGTAGGAAACGGTAACAACGCATCAATTGCACATTGAGCAATGGTTGGTTATTCATTTCTCACTTGCAGTCAAAACTCATCCAGAGGCATATCATCTAACTTTAGGTCAACACTGCGATCGTTCCTGAGTTCAATGAAATCCCTCTAATTTTTAGGGAGAAATCATTAATTAATAAGTCCGCAAATGAAGAAACACCTTACTCTCGTTTGTAGCTTGAGAATTACAAATTCGGATTTTCCTTTGTATAAACTCCGAGTGTCCCGCGGCACACTAAGTACTTCGTTACGGCACACCACTGTGCCGCGGCACACCGGTTGGATAGCACTGGAGTGAATTTTTCACGCATGGGAAGATTTAGTGGGGTGCTGGTTGTCCCCTCCCCAAACCAGAACCCTGAAAAGTTTAAAGAAAACGTGCTTCTTCCTTTTACTTTAGGAAGGGTATATAACTTGTTTTTTTAACTTTGGTAATTTATTATCAAATAAAAGACATAGAAACATATGTGAACCACGTTAGTAACTGAGTTAGATTCGATAACTAAGCCTGTAGAATTACGTGTAGCGAATGCTATCAAAGGTTAAAAAATGGACCACATAAGCGCGTACGCGTTTAAAGGTAAACTATTCATATCCTAACGCATTTTGTATCTTCGTTACCGAAGCATCTCTCTGGGGTGAATTTTGGCGCCTAATTTTGTATTAAAATCCTAATTGTAGGAAGTATTTTACCTAACGTAAGCATGAGTAAGTAATTCATTTTAATGATCAGTCGGTATTTTTAAAGTTTGAATTGAAACGAGCATTACTCGAGATTATCATAACCAAAACTAAAGGCGACCTTACACTCTCGGTTTTATCAACAGTTTTATCCGAACGGGTAAGTTGGGGCGTTTTTACCCGTACACCGAGGTCGCCACCACACTTCGGTTTTCTACGCAATGTTACCAGTACTAATCATGGAATCATCTTAAACTATTCCTATCACAATAATAAAGACCAATAATAAACGAAAACTGAAGTAATTTAATTTTAAACAAACGTAGTAAAAATTAAAATACATACCTTGACAATATAAAATAAAATCGGCACAAAAATAATACAATGATACAATATTAAAATTGAGATGATGATGCAACACACCACAAGTTCAGGAAACTGTACAGTTTTGAAACGAACACGAATTTAGCTACACATTAACAGACTTGCTCGTACACAGTGACTGGACTGAGCAAAAAAACATTTTGTTATTTCCAGTCTATTCCTATACACTCTCCGTCTGTACGACTTACCCGTTCGGGTAAAACTGTTGATAAAACCGAAAGTGTAGGGCCGCCTTAAACGCGGCTTTCCCTGTCTCTCAGCACGCACAAACCACGGCCAACCCATATGCCATCCGAAGACAGTCACTATCCCGAATCCAAAGCGAAAAGTTGAAGCGTCTCGGCCTCTATCACGTTTCGGCACCATAAAAGTCTCGCGTGTAGTTAGTTTGGGCTAACAAAAGGGTCCTGCGTGTCGGACATGGTGACGCACTTCTCCGTTCTCATTTAGTCCCGCCCTTGTTTTCCCCATTCGAAACTAGATTTTTTTTAATTGCCCTCAAGACGCCGCTGCGGTCATAAAACCGAAATCACGGTGGCGCCCGTACTCCAGCCCTCGTAGGCACCCTTCCGCCACCCCCGCTCCCAACCCCCACCCAATCTGCGTTCTCTTCCAGAGAAAGAGAGAGAAAGACCTGTTAAGACGTGTCCGAAGGCTGCTGGGGAACGAGGGACGTTACACTGGAAGGCCGTTTCGGAATGAGCGAGTTAACAAGGAGTGGGAGGAAGAAAGAGACCGCTGTAAGGGAAAGGAAGTCAGTCTGAGAGTTAAAAATAAAATAAAATAAAACGAATTTCGCGTTTTAAAAGCTTTCACTCCGAAAACGTCTCCTATTTTCCGTCACGGGTCGGTATTTATGTATTTTTTAACAGCTCGTGTTTTCGGAAAATGGTCAATTTACTCCGAGTGTTCCTTGGAAAGTGTTTTTGGGACGAAGCAATAACGAAAACAAATGAAGAGGTCGAGTCGAGGCTTTAACAATTCGGCGGTCCGCCTCATTTCGTTTTTTTTTGGGCATCACGTACCCGCTCGCACGGACACGCTTATATACAGTTCCTCTGAGTGGGACGCTTCTGAGGAATAATAAAAACGGGAATTGAGTCGGTCTGTTTCGTGATGAGATTACGAACGATGCCTTCTGATTGGTCCACGTGTTCGTTGGCTGAAGAAACCAACTTTTATTTCGCTTAGGATTGCGTGCAACATGCCCGTGAGTGTGTATGTTACGACGACATAAATTTTAGCCACTTGAAGTTTGTATATTTGTAAGTAAGCGCGTTTGAACTTGCTGCTTCGCATTGCCTAGTATGGAGCGCGCGAACGAATTTAGTAGCGTCTATTTCAGCATTCTCCGTAAGACCCATCCTATGATAAAATTTAAAAAATAAGTATCAAGTTAATATCAAATTTATTTATTATTCTTTGATTCATTAAAAATTTTCTTTATTTATAATATGTGTAATCATTCCCTCCCTAGTTCCATTATAACCTAGCCTACTATTTTTGCGTTAATCTTATTTATATGAAGTTATGCCTTCTGCCTTCTGACACGTTTAATTTTATTTATATTATTGTATCAAATCTTTCCATTAACACTTTTAAGCTGTATGCTTCAGATCGTGATTTGAAACGCTTAATTGAAGGTTACGATGTGAAGATGTGACGTAATTGAATATGCGTATTCCCATCAATTTAAATGAAATTAACAATTTAGTATTGACAATTTTAGATCTGTTATCGAGAGGAAGTAAAATTGAACTGCCACTACGGCCGTATATAATACCTGACATTGATGATATTGAAAAATATAAATCGTAGTGTATCCGATAAAATCTGTAATGATCCTCCAGAACGCGGTCGTGGACGATGATGGTTCCAACGTGTAAAACGATCAAAATGCAAATTGCTCGAATCGTCATCCATCTAAATTTTAAATTAGAAGCTAATTTTCCCTCAGATCCATTGATAATGTGACCAAAAATTTCAGTGGGAACAATTTCTATTTATTGAAACAAAAATGTTTAATATAGTACAGCAGAAATGATGCCTGCATACTCGTTGATTTTTAGTTTATTTAGTTCCGCGACAGCTGATATAAAATGACAAGTAATTATTACATCTTTTAAAACCCATATTTCCACCCCACTACGCTACATTTACGGAGCAAAGATCAAGATTAATTTCATGTTTCCGGTGGAATGATCTTGAAACGAACACATCGAGAAATCTTATCTCTTGTCGATCCGTTTGAAATTGTTCGAAAATAGAGGTTTTCCTTCTTTTACTTACATGTACATTCCCGCTATCTATTCGTGGATGTAAACGTATTGAGGAGCAGTTTGTCAAGTCAGTCTTTTAATGCGTGACAGGCATCGACAGAAAGATCAGATCATATGTCCTTGAGCAAAATATAACTGTTTCTGAATGAGTAAGAGGCTAAGTGCGTTACCTGGAGACTTGATTTACCGTGCCTTTACTCCGAAGCAAATTAAATCCCTTTCAAACCATTGATCACAAGTAAGACGACTCGGAGCGCGCTGGAGATTTGCCAGGGGCAAAGCGGACGCCTTCTTAAGAACCTGATAGTAAATATTAACCCACATTCTCACTGACACTCGCCAGTCGTTTCTCTTTTGTTTTCAATTCATAGATGCAAGTAGCGGCCAGAAATATTGGCGGGCTGGATTCTTTTGGAGTCCGCGACGTGTCGGTTATTTGCGAGGGACAAAAGGATCGCATGCGTTAAGAAGAGGAAAACAGATTTATTCCCGCTAAAAATATCACAAGTATTTCGAGACAGTCCTTTGTGAATGCTGAATGGACTCGGTTCGGTTGAAAACTGTGCGTTTGCCTCAGCGGAATGAAAGTGTTAACGAGGGCGGGATTTTTCGTCATATTTCATAACGAATCTCAGAACAACACTGGACATTTTAATATGCTGCCGTAGGCGATAAACTCAAGAAAAAGTTCTGGGTTAATGAGTTTTAAATTTGTGTGACCGCCGACTCAGAGAGATTTTTCATTCTCCGCCTTTAAAATCATTGGAGTTTCGACTTGCAATGAGATAGTATTGGAGAAAGTGTCGATGTCGCCGAAATTCGTAATGTAGCACATCTTGTGCAAAACGCATCCATTGATATGTCACTAATTTTACCTGCCAAGTGAAAAATCGTACAGCTGCAATTTTCAAGATATTTACTGTTTACTGTCTCTATTAATAAAAGGCAATGTGTGTGTGTGGGCAGCATATCTCAAAAACCAAGAAACATGAAGACTTGGTACACTTACTAATGGGACCATGAATATGTGCACCTCGGAGCCAGAATTTTGATTTTATAACACGTAAAAATCGATTTTTCGACTTGCAGGCTTTTACTCTTTTGCAAATTAAAATTAGAAAGAATTAACCTACAATCTTCGGACCTAGACCATTTTAAAGAAAAATAAATAATGTTTCTTATTCTTATCATAACATTTCGCCTACGTTACGAAATCACTCACATTATCGTTTAAATCACATTTATTTGAAAATTTTAAGCTTTTTAACGATATCTTGCCCTGCCGACCGTGTCATTGTTAAACCTCGAGATTGTATTGTCGCCTTGATCCTTATACTATGCATGCGTAAGGAATGCGTGCTTTGAATGCTTTAATACGAGAGAGATAAGGAGAGAGAGGAAGAAAGGAGAGAGAGAGAGGGAGAGAGACAAAATTAAATGTTCCATAAATATATTAAATATTTTGAAGTGATTGTGGGTTTGTGCAAAATAAAGTCATACTTCCCGAATAGCTGCAGATTCCAAATTTTTAATAACAATCCAACCACTAAAATTAGTCGTATGCGCAAACTTTTACACCGAAGTATTTTATGTAAAAAGTTTAAATAATTATTTTCGTTTATTACGGGATTCGGTTATTGTTGAGCGCCCTTAAGGTATGCATGGCAACGAAAGCTCCTATTTGTTTACTTATTTACACTTTACGTTCATATTTGTTTTGTTATTTACTTTTTAAGATGGCAAAAGATGGGAAAACAAGAAATATTGCATACCATTAAACATTACAATAAAAAATAACTTAGTTTCATTACTTCGATTTATTCTCAAATCTTACTAAATATTTTTTGTCTTGATTTAAAAACCCGAGCAACGCCGGGTATTTTCAGCTAGTTTGAAATATATGCAGCGAATAATTTTGATTTCAACTCATAACTTGCATTCATTCCCGATCATTATTAAAATGCATCAGAAAATAATTATTGGCTGTGATTTGTAACACTCCGATCTTTTAGTGAATTAGAGAGAAGAATGTCGAACGAGGATACCGGAATTACTTATTTGAAAAACGTGTGTAGAACTTAATATTTGTGTCACATGTATAAATTTCCAGTTCTAGTATTCCAGTATATGTATGTCTTTTTTGTTAGTAACCTACACTTTTACCCCGTAAAACTCTTAACGAAGGGAATGGGAGGGAGAGAGAGATGGAGAATGGGAGTGAGGAAGAGAGAAAGGATGAATGGGAGAGAGGGAGGAGAATAGGAGGGAGGAAAATGAGTGAGGAAGAGAGAAAGGAAGAAGGAATGAGAAGTGCCTTAATTTTAATACTGTATTTATGTATACCCGCCATTTTTGACGGGCTATTACACTAATACTTTTTATAATCTCGTTAATCTCATTTTTCCTGTTTTAACTGCCAAGTTTGGAAACCGAACACTGGAATTTTGGTGTATCTAATATATATTGTAACCCCTGTCTCTACGTCTCTGCGTCCCTGCCTGCGTCTGAAGCCTTCCGGCATGAACGCAAATAAACCGAGAACGGGCGGCTCGATTTCGACAAATCTTTCACCTGAATATTCGGCGCGAACTCCTACAGGTTTTAAGTGTGTAGTCGTCCCCCGGAAAGGTATGGGTTCGATACCAGGATAGTTTTCGTTTTTTTTTTCATTTTATTAACATGTAATCGGCTAGAATACGGTGTGTAGACCTTTATCCTTTAACATTTTCCTAATAAAATTTGTAGAACTAGCCAAATAGAATATTTCTTTCCATGTACATTTTTATCGAATGAGTAGCCGTTTACAAGAAAAACAAGAGAGTCGTAATTCACTTTTAACTTTGAATAATTCATGCAAGGTTGCTTCATTTTTGTCAGCAAAAACAATCTTCGTAGTAACTGAAGTGAATAAGATTTGCTATAATTACGAAAATAAATTTAATATTCTTCGTGTGCATTTTGTAAGAGGAAGTACATGGATTATCTAAGACGAAGAAAAAAACGTTAACGTAAATATTACATCTATTTAACTCAAGTGAGGTATGTTTTAATGTTTGATTAAAAAATAATCGGTAAATAAAAAAATAATATTTCCATGGCATCATTTCTGATGCACCGTTTTGCAGTATTTTACGATTCTACTAAAATTATGTAAATACAGTGGAACTTCCATAAGTTGAACTTCAAGGGAAACCAAAAAAGCATTCCAATTATAGAAACTTCGACTTACCGAAATACGTTTTAAAGATAGGGATTTTGCCTGGTAAAATTAATTCACTTTGAGATATGAAAAATTCGAGTTATAGAAGTTCCACTGTATGTTTATTTATGCACCAACTTAGGGGAGGGAATAAATTTTTAGTAGACAGAGAAGCAGCGGCGGATCCAGAAAATGCCCTTGAGGGGATATACCAGTTACATACATGTTTTGACAAATTATTTTTCATTTGATAAAAACAATTAAATACAATAAGATTATAATTAAATCACAATTTGCAAGTTTTACTGGATCGATTCGTAAATGTGAAGCTAATATTTTTTCGGTTCTGCTTCTCTGCTTCAGTTATTGGGAGGAGGAGGGTGTTTGCCCCGATTGCCCCTCCCCTCTGGATCCGCCACTGCAGAGAGATATAATCGGGTCACGGTGTTTCGCTGTTTTATGGTGCACGTTCATTCCAAGTATCTCGTATATATAGTTTCAAATGCTCCATCGTACGAAACGTGCCTATTTGTGTGCACACTTTCCAAACTTGTTTTAAAACTTAGACGTGATTGCCGGCATCAAATTTGGACAAAGTCAAGGAATCTGTTTAATGAATATTCCCTTTCCCCTTTCTATCGTCTCCTTAACATCACGCCTGGGAATTTCTTCGTGTATCTCTCGTCCCATCACCCTCTTTACCCATGTTTCCTTCTGCGTAGCCATATCACGATAATCGAGACAACTCCTCGTCCGAAGGACTTCTTACTCTGCGGCCAAGTGGCGCCTTCGGACGCGAGACGGCGGTCGCTGCGTCTCAAGGAAAATGGCAAAAAGCACGTTGTCCACGCGTGCTCGCGGAGGGAGGTCAGCTTTTTAGAGGGAAGTGATCTAGTTTGCGACTCCGATACGAGGGGACTACTCCCTCCAGATCCTCTCTCTTCCTCCTCCTCCGCTTCTCTTCACCTCCCTCACTCCTCTTTCTCTCACTCACGTATTTGGAATGGAAAGCGGTCGTCATATATTTCCACTTCCGGTTCGAGATGTAACTCGTTCTTTCCAGTCGCGCGCGCGTTTCCTTGTGCGTTCCTGAGAATGCATCGGAAGGAGTTTTGGAGCGGAACGGTGTGGAACAGGATGTGGAGGGACGGGACCTTGGCGGCGCAAGGTGGAGTCATCGGAGGGTTACTGGTCGCGCGTGAGCTCTACGTTTCCGCTGAATCTGCCGTCACTAATACATCGGTATCTTTAATCTTTCTCGGCCGGGAATGATGAGCGTATGGCACACGAGAAGTATTCACTCAGCACTCTACCGTTTCGGCTGCTGGTTGAATTTTAACATTTTCATCGCTTTCTAAACCTTTATTAATTTAAGGTTAAATAGCATGAATGGAATAATACAAATAGCGGTAATATTTATCGTGTATGTCGTTTCATTGTCAGCTTATCAAATTGAGTGGGAGGACCCAAAGGGTCTGGGGAACCGCGACGCCGGCCTCAGCATTGTTTGTAAGTCATTAGTACAAAAGCCCGTCAATATGACGGGTATGCTTGGATTAAATATTAAATTTAAGGCACTTCCCATTCTTCCTCCTTTTCTCTCTTCCATTCTCCTCCCTCATATTTTAAGTTTATAATGGATTTTTTTCCGATTTTTCGACATTTTATAAAGAGGTTGCAATGAAAGAAAATCATGAAGTACAAAAACCGATTGAAAATTTATGTGAAAAGTTTCATGTAAATTTAAAACAAATAAACACGTAGCGTAAAAACTTTAAGTCAGAAACGACTCCAATGCATTGTAATGGTGGACAACTCAACATTTCAAATAGGAAGATAATTCACGCGTACTTTGAAAATATCTTTTCGTTTGCAAATTTTATTGGGCAGTTTAAAGGAAATTACTATACTGACAATGATTATGATTTATTTCTTTCGATAATTAAGCAAGATATTTGACGTGGGTGCATTTATAGTGATTACAAAAAATGTGTGAATTAAAAAGCTACTTACTGTTTTTTCGTCGTCAAGGTAAACAAAACAAAAAGCTAATTAAAATATTATCGGTTGTATGTTCGTTCGCATTTCTTCCACGCCTTAGAAATGGCACTGCAGTAAACAAACCTATCTTTTAAATTAAGCAATCACTATTTCCCTTTCGATTAAAATGAATTCAAAATATATAAGAAGAGTTCTCACAACTGATTTCAAATACAATATCAAAGTTCATGTCATGGCTTTTAGATATTGACGTAATTTTGCTAGATCAGCAACAATGCCGTCGTCAAGGGCGATGTAACTTTTTCGTCTAAAATTTAGCCAAATTTTGGTGTTAATGAATTTGTGGAACGATTCGACGCGTATTCGAAAATCGATGGCTGGAAAATGAATATCCGTTCTTTTAGGCGTCGTTTGGTGCAAGTCCCGTATTCATATCGCAATTCTAAGTGATTTTAAAATGTAAATGCAAAATGTGCTGCAACTGTGCAAACGTGCAAACCGTGCAATCACACCGAATTCTCAGATCCACTTGGAAGACAAAAGGGCCTTTTATTCCGTATTCATTTAGCATGAGGTTAATACAGGGAAGAAGGCTGAGTTCTGCACTATGGATATGAATACGTATTAGTGATTTCTTGTAGAAAATCCGTCCCTATACACATCTGCATTTTAGAAGACAATAGAGGACAGACGCACGCATCATGCGCAAAGCTTTGAAAAATTCAAAATGTTAAGATTTTCAGGCGTCACTTTGTGGAGGCACCTCATGTTAATGAAGAGAAAACAGTTTGGTTCCACATAAAATACCTATTTATTAAAAAACACAACCTAGGTTTCTTAACCTAGCTACATCATCAGATGTAGCTAGACTACAAAAAAGAGGTTGTGTTTTTTAATAAATATCTTATGCGGAATCGAACGAAGTTTTCTCTTCATCAACACTTTGATGAGTTGTTGTCTGTAATAGTTAATATGGATAATTTTGATCGTTTTAAGTAAAATTGTTACCATAACACATAATCAGGCTACGTTTTAACACTGAAAAATGGGCAAAACTTTTTTTTCAGTTTCAAAATCACATATGATCTTTTGAGTAAGTTCCTGTAAAAACTCTCATTCGGCCGGCCGAGCCACCCGCGATATTTAAATGCAGCTGGTCGATTTTCGCCTGTGGTTTGAGGACTTTGCACTGCTTTGCCTGGAGGCTTTGAGCACTTGATCTGGTTTTTGTTTAATTCCTGCTTTTTCCGTTTACGGCGGGTGGTCGATATCTAATACGGCCCGCCAAGGCGATCACATCATTGAATGCGGCCCGCCACGTAAATAGGTTGCGCACCCCTGGATTAGGATGTTGTCGAAGAACTTCAAAACGATATATCAGAAGCGATGCTAAGGAAATATTGAATTTTTAATTTACAGAGTCGTTTTAGGCTGGTTTCCAAAGAAAACAGCCTTATGAAATGGACCTGTGTGTGTCCCCAACTAACATCTTTTGCACCAATGGACCGATTTTCATGAAACTTGGTATGAGGCTCGTGCTGCCAGGGCCCATCCCCGGGCTATATTTTATTTGGCGAAGACTTAAGTCCCGGGTTCGATTCCAGGAACGTTTTTTCCTATTTGTTTTACATAGGAAGTCTCAAATCAATCGTGCAGAGATGTTTTCTTTAATACTTTAAAATATCTTAAAATTGTGATATCGGAGCGAGGCTTGTACTGTTCTAAGGGAAGAGAATGTAGATTTTAATTCTCATCACTGAATTTTGATAATTGATTGTATTTATTGAATTTCTACTAAAACATAACATTTTTGCGTTTTAAATCTCATTTTATCGGATTGTTGCCATGGAGACGATCATTACCGAACTCGGTTTGAGCATAGACGAGTGAACAAATGGGTTATTTTATTTTCCATTCTACTACCCTTCAGCAATGGACAGTTGATCTATACATCTTAGCGTATAAATAGTACCATTTATTAAATTCGTTTATTTATAAAATACATGCAAAATATGTCCGAGAGAGATTTTGACATTGCTTTTAGTATTTAAAATATGATAATGTTCAAAACTTTGTTTTCCAATTTTTCTATCATTGATAAACTATGAATTACAAATGGTATTTATGGTATGAGAATTCCTTGGAATGACTAACATAGACTGAAACATTTTCTGTCAATATAAGTAATGAATTCGGGACGTCAAATTTTGGAAATCAGCCTACATTAGTCATGGTTTGGACTTCCTGTTTGATGCGCTAATTAATAAAACTCGAAATTTATTTCAAATATTCCTCACTTAAAATTAGTAGTAGTAATCGTTACGTTCACGTTCATTCCTTCGTCGCAAATTATCCGTTTATTTTCACTTACAAACGCTGTGTGAATAAGTAAGGAAAATAAACGTATTAATGTTCGTTTCCTCGTCACAGATAATCCATTTCCTTTCATTTAGGTATTCTGTATGTGTACAAAAGGAAATGTACGTATTTATGTATTTATAGTAGATATTGTTTACTTCAGTTGTTGCGAAGGTTTTTTTCGTTGGCAACGATTAAAAAACAACGGAAAATGTTTTCGAAGTTCAAAATGAATATTGACTTTCTTATTCGGTTTTCCAGAAGATGTCTGTTCCTTCGATAAAAATATATGCGGCACAAAATATTTTACTTTACTAGATCTGGAAATTTTGACTTTTTTGGTATGACTAATATTTTACGAGATATGACGGATGGTTCATTTTATCTCTCTTGTAAAGTGGTAACCCTGTTTGGGTTTAGTGAACTCTTTATATCATTTTCTTATTTTCCTTGCCCTAAAGTCCTAAATATCATATTTCAGTAAAACCCGCTCAGTAGTTTCGAAGATAAAACTTTCGGATGGACGAGCAGACTATTAGGCGTTCATTTTCTACGTTTTGTACAGAACGCGTAAAAAATCCAAAATAATAATACAGGAAATCGGCAAATACAGAAGTAAGAGAAAATTTAGTTTATTAATTACGTATTAAGACACCCTGCAACCATATTTATTATTTTCGTGTTGATTTAGAATGGAGATTTAAGCACAACTAGCGTAGCTACGAAATAAGACAAGGAAAATAAAATTAGATAAAGAATTCAAATAGAGCAACGAGAAAATCACATCATTTATACAATTTAGAATGCCTAATGACGTGTAAATAAAACTATTTAATACTACATTTTGGTTGTTTAAAGGGGGCTCAGAATTTATAGTTGCCCCACTGATGTCAACTTCATAAAATGCGCATATTTGATTAAAATGTACGTGATAAAATGAGCGACTCCATAAAATATTATACAGATTGAATAGATAGCATATTTGTGCATCTAATTCAGGAGACAAACATTGAAGAATAACAAAGTACATATTCCTAACGGAGGTTCCATCCAACGGATGCAATGAATGCAGAAAACAATAACAAATAGTCGTAAGGGCCATCGCATATTCATCGAAAACACTTAAAAGTCGACAACGTCAGAAAAAACTGAACGCACAACGCTAGGAGAATTTTTTAAGGAGAATGGGGTTGGAGGGAGGAGAAGGCAATAGGGCATAGGGGAGAAGAAAGAGGGAGGGAGAAAGGGAGGCGGGACCGCTAATCCCGCTGTCTGGCTGGCTTATGGGACATGTGTTCCACCGCTTTGAGGTTCCGTTGATCAAGCAGTTGCAAGGACACGTGCGTGCCACGATACGGGGCGACGGCGGGCGCGGCCGGCTAAGTGCAATCATAGAACGGGAGGAGAAAGGGAGATAGGGGAGTGGAGGGGGTGGAAAGGGGGGAGAAAAGGGAGTGGAGGGGAAGGAAAGGAGGAAAGGGCGAGGACGATGGATGGGCAAATGGAAGACAGAGGGAGGAGTTGGGAGCGGGAGAGAAAATAGATGAGGTTGATATACTTCTTTAATCAGACGAAAATTAAACGATGATGCCACACCTAAAATTTAATCCTTCCTCATTAAGATTATGTTTTGAATGAAAACAGCAAACAATATACCTAAATATTTAGCGGAACGGAAAATGAGATGGGAAGGAGGAATGGGGAGGGAGTAGAGGAAATGAGGGTAAGGGGAGGGAGGAAGAAGCGGGAGGAGAACAAAGAGAGGAGGGGGTTTATGGCAGATGTCCCTTCATAGGCCACATTTGGTCCCAATTGCCTCCCTCCCCGATAGCCTCTCTCTCTCCACACCCGGCCCCCCCTTTTCCCTCACCCTCCCAGTCGCCACGGACACCACCCGTGCGGGTGTGACTCCCCCCTCTCCGCCCCCATACTCTAATTCGGGCCTTATCACCCGCCTCCCCCTCCCTCCCGCACATCCCCCGTTCCTCCCTCCGCTCGCCTCCTTTTAACGGTCATCCCGAGTGGAGTTGGCCATTGTCTCCGGCGCCTTTAATTCCGAATTATTTGTTTTGTCCTTTTTTTCCCCCACCGTGCCCGGGAGTACTTTAAGGCAGTTCATGGTATTGCTGCAATGCTTACCCGTTCGGCGCGCGCTCATTTTTCCCGCGAATCGTGACTCGATCAAGAGGATCGAGACCTTGTGTGCGGCCGTCCTAAAACGAACAGAACGCGCGTATCGTCATTAGATTGTTATTGACGGGCGCTACTGGTCTGTGCAAGGAGGGCACGGTCGGATCTCGGCCCGACACGGAGTCCAGCGAGACGAGACATCCGGATTAACGTGTAAACAAAGTTAATAATCCGTTTTACGGGATTTGCTGGCTCGTTCTTTTTATTATTAGGTGCATGATCAATTTTCTACCCGTGATTGTTTGTTTCAGGGAATTTTGACTTTTACGAGAGAAGTCCGCCCGTGTATGACGATTGAAAGGATAAAATGAGCAAGGGAAATGCTAAATTAAACTTTCTTGCTAATGGGGACAAAAAAAGGCCTTCTAACGTAGTAATCTTAGATTACATTTTATAATACCAATTTACTTATGGAAGGGGTCACCAAACCTTTTGCTGAAAGGGCCACATGAGGCTTCATGATCCAGTGTGCGGGCCACATACGGCATTTCAAATGACTGATCGGGCCGTGTAAAAACTTCAAAGAGTAAGTTTTGAGATTTTTTTTCGATTCTGTAATATGTAATTCGCTTATATTAAAAGTAGATTTCACCCAAGCACTCTGATAACGTCGTTTAAATATCATAAATGATATCTAAGGAATACTCTTGCTGATAAGGCGGGCCCGCGGGCCGTAGTTTGGGGACCCCTGACTTATGATATCAAGGAAAATTAATAAAGAATTTACAACTAGGCACAAAAGTTGCGCGTTCAGGCTCCCCACTCAAAGAGTCCAAAACTTTAACAGGAAATTAACTCTCGCATTTAAAAAGTCTTTCGTCTTCAAGAACGAAAGTAATTTTCGCATTTTTTAGGAAAAAAACTATCCAAGCTCTCTGTTTGGTCACGGAGAATTTTTAGCAGCGCGTAAGCCCTATAGACGCTCCTCCCGCATGGTTAACCTCATTTCTAAAAATTTACGACTGAATTATTAGTTATATTTCGAAAGTATTATTCAAGAAAAATCCATTATTGTTTGATACTTAGGAGAAATATGAAATGCAACTTAAAGTTTTAATATCTCTTAAAAAATAATAAGTAGCGAACGCCCCTCAGAAGGATGCATTTCAGCCCGTCAGTTTCAAAATACTGGTTGAGAAAGAATGGCTACAATCTTCTAATTGCAAGATGGCTCCCGGCGAGAACCCTTTTCGCTGCACGTTCCCCATCCACGACGTTAAAAAATCCCTCCCTCTCACCACACACTCTTCTCCCTTCCAAGTCACTCCACTACTCTCTTAACTCTTTACGCTTCCATTCTTCCGTAGCAGCTCTCCGCGTCTCCTTTAAAATGCCTCTTATTACGCTTCTTCGGTCAGCCTGAATCTCAAATGTACTTCAACCGCCCTTCCGAATCCCTCGCTCTTGAGCACCCAGCGCGTTCCTGCTCTGCTTCGTAAATACTTCACATTTCCTCCATATTTGTCTAGTATAAGTTTACTATTTTGAAATAATAATCCTCGCTTAAAGCTCGCGTGACTTTTTCTTGTGGGTTGAATCACGGATGGAAGTTGATGTCCCAGAACTAGAAGATGAACTCTTAACCGCTTATTCCAGACTATATTCTCGGATTAAAATCCTGAATTAGCATAAGGATTTGATTTATTTTCTTTTTTAAACGTTGATATGCAGAATAAAAAGATTATAGTACGCAAAACTATTTATTCTTTGCATTGATTTACGTGATGTATTCTTCTTCAAGATTAATCTCTGCAACACTGATTGTGTCCGAAATGTCTCTTGGTTTAAATTAATGGGATTTACTCGTACATTTATTTTGTAATCGATATTAGGGTATTATTATGGAACGCTGAGATAGAAATACAAATACATTGCTACCATACCCAAACCATTCTCAGAATTAAAAATAAATAACAAAAAAGGTCGAGGCGAACACGAAATCAACCGTAACATTCACCAGAAAAGGAGCCTTACTAAAAACACGATCGGGAGCAATGGAGTTATCACTGCGTACATTGATGGGCGTCCGATGGCGCAAATGCGCGACATTTGGGAGAACAACATGTCAGCCAACCCATCAATTTCCTCTCCTCGGGACAGTGTTTGTTGCCCCTTCCTCACATCACCATATAGACCCAAACTCACCACAGCCGACATTAAGCGCAATCTCCGGCGACTTTTTTTTGCTAAAGCGGACAGCCTTAAAGGGTTAGAATAAAAGATCGAAGAGCGGAGAGAGGAGAAAGGGTCCCAGAGAAGTGGAAAAGAGAGGGATGGAGAGAGAATGGGCAGGGCAGATGTCCCCCCCCCCCACCACTCTACAAAGGGCCCATCATGTTGCACGGGCGCAGGTCATCTGTCGGATAATCGGAGAAAAGTGCCCCGAAACGCATCATATGGCAATCGAGCATTTATATTCACGTAGACATATAAAATAAACTAAGACTTGTGTATATATATATATATATATATATATATATAACGTTAAAAGGTATCGGCGGTATAAGTAAGCGCAATATTATGAAATTACAGTGTTGTCGCTTCATATTATGGAATTATTCCACAAAGTTACTTTAGGAACAGTTGAGATGGTAAGCACAATATATTGAAAGCGTTACAATCTTTGGTTTTCCGAGGTCGCGCACCAGGTATCCAAATGATATTTAATTTTAAATCCAGAATAAAGTTGAGGCCATTTCGCTCTCATTGGCAATCTGGAAAAAAAGAGGTTCTAACGTTCCAAGTTTTTTCTCTCTCTATTGTCTAATCTGTTTGGCCCTCTCTCCTCGATTCATCGTCCCAATAGGCATTACGATAGATCAGATCTCTCCATATCTAATAATCTATCCAACTGCTTCCTTTCAAAAGTACACAGTTGAGAAAGAGTTCTGAGCATTTATAAATTAAGCAATCTGGCGCATTTTCTAGGACAAATCTTCGCAAAAAGTGTCCTTCGCGTCTTGATCCTTTAGCGCTGCCCTCTGCCACATTGATCACTCTTATCAGCTAGAGAAGCGTTCGGCAACAATCAAAACTAATTGTAAGAGAAAAAGAGAGAAATTCCGTAATTCTTTCTGCCACATTTCGCCCCTTCTATGCGCCTCCGTCGACTAACGATCTTTTCTAGATAGATTGCACGGCGCTTTAAGCATTTCCATAAATGTTTCTTGTGGCATGTATGCCTCTCCGTTGCACGAAAAATAACTAAAAAATGTCATAGACAGGCTGTACATTTATGAAATATATGTACTGTTTTCTGTTCTATTTACGCTAAAGATTGAATAATAGTTCCATAAAATTCATACGTTTTGCCAAATGATTACTCCATTCGTGCATTTGGAGGAAAAACCAAATTGCCGCCATGCTGTCTGAACTGTAAAAGGATGGTAAAAATTGCCTATACTGGAATTCCCAGTGCATATTTTATGCAGTATTATTTGTTGAACGAAGAAGCGAAAATGTTTCTAATATTTTTTCAAATATATTGTTTTTCGTACAGCCATCGAAAATAAAATCAATAGTTTGGTCTTACTTGAGTTACATTTTTGCGGTGGTAACCTAGGATACCTCTGGGTGTTTCACGTCCCTAGGACCAATCGCATTCCAAGGTCTCAATCACGAGCCACGCAATATGTTACTGATCCGGAATCAAAAATCAACTTATATTTATATCCCTATCCTTATTTTTGTGCTCGACATATTAAATTTATAGCATATACAGGAAAATAAAGTACCTATTAAAAACTCGTTAGATTACGAATGAATCACGGCCGTGTATATCATCTAAGTGAACGTTGAGCTTTAAATTGTAGTGCACAAAAAAGAATCTGCTAAAAAATGTTCTCTAACACTCTTTAGACCGATTAAGAAAATTAATTTTTAGCATCTCCGACCGAAATATTCAAGTAAATGATTTATCTGACTCCTTGAAAAAAAAGAGTAAAAAAGTAGACTTCGTTCCGTGTCGCAAGGGGGCATCTGACTCACTCCTTCCCGAAATGAGTGGAATGAATGAGAGGAGTTTTAGCGACAGACGGACGCCTTATGGGCAATGGACGTCTCCCTGGAGACAATAGGATCGGAGAGTGTTGCAGGGGTGGGGTGGAGGAAAGGGTGGCCGATGCGGCGCTCCAATCGCACACACCGAACCTTGGACGAACTGCGTCACGTGAAGCAAGATGCGACTAATATCGGTCGAAAAGAGAAGCTAGCCACTAAATAAATGGGCGATGCCTATTAATCATATTGTTATATTATAAATGAACGCCTACCATTACAATCAGCTCATTCCTCAGGATCTAAGTGTGAGAGGTTGCAACCTTCTGCCCTTTCGTAACGCAATTCTATAAAATGACCAAATCTGCACTTTGTTTTTCTTTATTCTCACACCTTCCATCTCATGTAGCCTAAGTTAGTCCAACTTATCCGAAGAGAATTCGTCAATTCAAAAATGATAAACATGCTAATTTCCACATATTTACGTATTGTCTCGTAAGGGAATGAAAATCGACAAATCAACTATAAAAATTCTCAATTTATTCTGCTAATCGTGGTAAAAAAAGAGCGATACAAAATTTATTTATGCTAATTTTCCAGTCTCGGTAAATTCCCTAAATCGCTCTAGTTGATCCGTTGATTCCTACCGCTCTATTTCTCTTCTCCCGGTACTGTCGATAGTTTCCGAACGCATTATCCACCACTTTACCTTTTATTTCCCCCGAACAACATGGTTTTCTCCCCGGTTGTTCAACTCAAACCAACCTCGCTGTCATGCATTCCCACATCAGCACCGCCTTTGAACGTTCTTCGCAATTAGATGTGTGCTACATCGACTTTGCTAAATCGTTCGATTCGATTAACCACCAACTTTTGCTATTTAAGCTGGAGATCCGGTACAACATCCATGGCAAATTCTTGGCCATCTTGAAATCTTTCCTTACCAATAGGCACCTGCGAGTAGTACTTGATGGAATTTCTTCCCCTACAACAGCCATTTCGTCCGGCGTCGCCCAAGGGAGTGTACTTGGGCCATTAATTTTCAACTTGTTTGTCGATGATCTGGTCGAATCCATCACACCAACCCACTGCAATATACTTCTCTACGCAGACGATTGTAAAATTTTTATGCAAATTGACTCCCC
Source organism: Tanypteryx hageni (assembly GCA_028673005.1). Lineage (NCBI taxonomy): Eukaryota > Metazoa > Arthropoda > Insecta > Odonata > Petaluridae > Tanypteryx > Tanypteryx hageni. Next base: position 95,590,073 of record CM054115.1, read on the forward strand.
TCAAGATTCCATATACCTGCAAAAAGCTCTTGATGCTCTAGTAGCATGGCCAAAATTATAGCTACTTAGAGTTAATCCTTTGAAATCTAATATCATGTCTTACACTCTCCGCAAATCACCTTATTCTCATCAATATAAATTCTCTGGTCAATTAATCCCTTCAGTCTACACCCACAAGGATCTCGGTGTTCATTTCGACACCAAACTTCTCTTCCACGATCACATAAAAATGATTTCCTCCCATGCCATGTCCTTAGTTGGTTTAATGTACCGTTACACCGACATCAATAATACATCTGCACTCCGCACCTTCCTTTTTTCCTGCATTCTTCCCATTTTTTATTATTGCTCTCCAATTTGGTGCACGGCTTCTACTTCCGCCCTCAAACGTCTCGACCGTCCCTTTAACTTCTTCCTATCCATAGTTCGCTATCGCCATCTCCCCCTTCGTAACTGCACTCTCCGCCACTCACAAAATTTTCTTGATATTCCAACGTTAAAGGAACGTCTTTCTAAAAACGATCGCAACTTTTTTACCAGGATAATAAACGAAAAATACAGGTCTCCCGATCTTGTCTCACTCTTTCCTCTTTCCCCCGCCTCTCGCTCACTCAGCGCTTCTTTCCATTCCGCCTTCCCAGTTCCTACAATAGCCTGCTTAAACGCTTCCCCAACACTGACCTCTTCGCTAATACCACTGCATATTACCCTTTCATCCCAATTCATTCATGTTTATAGTCACCATTTTGTTGTTGTTGTTATATTAATTCATTATTGTTATTTTGTTAATATTTAATTAATGTTGTTATGTCGTCCACTGTAATTGGCTTCGTGCTGTATTTGGACTCTATTGATAATAAATAAATAAATAGATTTGTGTTTTTCAAAGTGAGGATCGAGGCTCATCGATGCCTAACGTCAGTAATCTAATATTTCTAGAACGAGGGAGAGGTGCGCTCATTTATTACCTTTTGCAGTGCAGCGATGCGTTTATTACGTATCTTGAAATGCAATGCAAACTTATGATTTCTACGTGTCCCACTTAATGTTTGCCTCGCTTGGTTTTGTCACCAACAAATGGGAGGAATGCTAGTTTATTATGAATCGAGATGTGAATGAGATGGAAAGTTAGTCAAATTAAAACAAAAGTAATTTCTAAAAACAACCTGACACCTAAATTGCCTACATCGGAAGTGTACATAATTTATCCATAATTTACTTGAATTTTTTTACATTTATGGTCTTATTTTGCATTAAGGAAATTATACGATAAGTTATGGATCAAACAAATTATATTATTCTTTGAAGGTAACGTTTAAAACTATTACAAATATGAATATACAATTTTCGTTCAATAACTCAAAAGACTTTTTTGCTAATAATTGAGCCCTGTAGAAAAAACATCGGTGCAGTTATAATCCTCTGAAAGTCTTTAAATTTCTTCATATATCGACAGAATATATTCAGGTCAAGAAAAGAATGATAGATATGAAATTTGGCACCTAGTGGTCACAGGATACAGCCCAGGTGCATTCTCATCCGCAATAGGTAATGCACGGGAGTTTTCAGCGTATTCTATATTTTCGCTTCAAAACAGGCTAGGATCAAAATATGAACGCGGGTCCCTTACGTTCGCACGACTGAAAGAGCAGGTATTACAAAGAAAATCCGAAACCTTGCGAAATTTGAACTGATATATGCTTAGAATCCGAGCGGAACACGATTTTTCATTCGTTAAGCAAATCGCAATTATAACTGACATGACAACATACATACTACACTTTCGCTCCTTTTGCTCTAAGTGACTTTCAGCTAGCATTTGTTGATATTTTTGTTCAAGTTATGTAGGTGGTGTCAATATTCATTCATAATCAACAGGCACATTTTCCTTTATTAATGCTTCTTAATAAATTTTTTGCGTTCAGTTCGAATTCGAATTCTGCTCGTACCAGTCAATAAATTAAGGATTCCTTTGCTGTGGGTGCTTTTCAGTCAGCCTCTTAGCGTTGATTTCATTCTTAACCTGATTCATTTTCTCTCTTAGTATTATCATTCTATGATATTCAACTTCAATGCATGTACTTCTTAAAATTTTAACATTACTAAAATTTCATTTTTAACTAAAAGAAATTCCACACTTAATTTTTTAAATATAGTGTAGTTACGAAGCAACTCTATTCGGAATCCGCGCATATTGCGTTGAGGAAGTAATTATTACTAACATATCGTAAATTTTAGTAAATGTTTCTTTATTTGTCTTTAAGTTTAAAAAAAAACAAATTTGTCTAATAAAATTTCCAAAAGGCACTTGAAATTGAATGACTCACTAATCCACTGCATTAAAAATAAACTAACGGCGCATATAGTTCAATTTCTTGCCTTAAGATTCTCTTGAACCACTCACAACGCTTAGTGAAAAAAACAACACAATTTGCGTATTTTTATAGCAGACGGTCGCCATTCACAATGGCAGTACAATGGCGCCATATGAGATGGAATTATTAACAACGGAGTCGACTTTTAGTCAATGAACCTCTTTGATAGAAGAAGGAGAAGCTCAGTAACGACGAATTCGTCAGCGATCATGACTCAACTCCATTACTAGTTTAAACATTTCTAGTGTCATCGATCCATTTGGAATGGAATGCTTTCAGAACCTTCTGCGATCGCGCATGGTAGTCGCCTCAGACAGGATAAGGGAAAAGAGGGGGAGGGGGGCAGAAGGGGAGGGGGCAGAAGGAGAGGGAGAAGGACGAAATTAAGAGTCGGGAGACAGGAAACAAGAGGGCGCATTTCCGCGGCTGATGCTCCTCTTTTCCTTCCAAGAGGAGGACCTCGGTTCCGATTGCGGTTGTGGTACGCCAGAATCCATTATCGGTGAATACCACTGATGGAGGCTGCCTGCTAGCCGAAATGCACAAATCATAACCTGTGAGAAACATTTTATCTCACTGGATTTCTTTGGCTAACAATCAGCATCAATAAAAAAATGTCTCCCAGTCGTCACGTGCTAATGAGAAATTCCATAAGGTGCGCTTGCCAGTCTAATTCAGTCTGCTTCAATATTTTTTGTCGACTTACTTCAGTATTTGTTTAATAATTCCGAATCTCCTTGTATATTTTAAAGAGATAATTAAATCGAAAACACCTCCATCAAAATGCATAACTCATGTTTATACACGCATATTATTTTTTTAAATTTGTAACATTCCTGTTTTATTATATTTGCCAACAAGACCTAAACGACCGAGCTCGATCTCTTGTTTGAAAGAAGAACATGCGATATCCCAAGAAATACAGTTTTTTTAGCCAGACTTCTTTGATGAGATACGCAAAAATATTTAAACAGTTCTTCAGTTCCGACACCCCGTTGCAAGTAAATACGTTTTAGTTGTAAGACCACGATCATTCGTTTCTAAGTCATGCGTGAAAGCTGAAGCGAAGGTAAAAATTATCTTCTTAAGTATTTTTGCGTACCCTTTTTAAAACTCTTTCCCTACCCGCAGCAGTGCACGAAGAGCTTTTATGCATAGCAAAGTCACTCCCTCTTCTCTGAATATCTGCTTTGTTAGCATTTTCCTAAAAGATGCATACATACACAAGTACAACAGCCCTAAATGGATACCGCGGCTGACTGTTGAAAGTGCCGCGAAAAATGTTCTTTGATAAATAAACAATTGCTTTGGAAATTTGATAGGTCATTCGGGAAATAATCTTTGCTCTATAAATTGACGACGATGCGATAAGAACCAATTAATGCGATGTGAAACCCGAATGTATAAATACACAACCTTGTTCAGAGGTTGAGGGTGTTGCGAAATTTTGTTTATCTTTGAAAGCGTGCACATTTTGGGAGCCACTTGAGTAAACGCTCGCCCAACGCAGGTTGCTCCAACGTGGATTCAATTATATCAATCGAGGTGATACTTATTTGCACAAAGATATAATTGGATTATACTCGACCTCGAATTGGGCGCCCACAGCATTTTACGTTTCTGTTGTGACGTCACAAACGACCGAGTCTTCTGCCGCAAGCAACGCTCATATGTGCCCTTGGGACTTTCTATTAGTAAATGGGCAACAGAACTAACATAGTAACACGAAGATGAACCGGATCTAAGGCGCTCAATAACAATATTTCTTCTTCCTAACGAGATAGTAATTTAAAGTGCACTAAACTAATACCGCGTTTACCGTGCGCTCTAAAAGGGAAGAAAACGAGACGTTTAACTGTGGTCTGGATATGGAAAAAGGTCTCGATAACAAGGATATTGTTCGATGATTAGTTCATAAATGCCATTTTATTTTATTTATTTCAGAATTAATTGTATATGCATTGTATATGTATTACATTTTATGAGTCGTTTGTCCCATATTTGTGTTCAGTTATTTACTCTCGAGTTTTTATTACGAAAAGCATCTAATTCAACTAGAAAGAGTACAGCGCAGAGCAGCCAGATTTGTAAAACAAAAGTACGAACAGAAGGAAAGCGTCACCTCTTTACTGAGCGATTTCAACTGGGTATCACTGGAGGACCGTAAATTGAACTCAAGGTTGAGACTTCAGGAGAAATATAGATCGGAATGTCTAAAAGAGGAGGTTGTGGGAATAACTGAAGCACCAACGTGTATAAGTAGAAATGATCTTATCTAGGCTCGTTCTTTCCGAGGACAATACGAGATCACAATAAGAAATTTCGAATTGCGTTAGACAATCTTAAGGTAGGATTTGGTGCATTGCACCCCCTGCCACCCACCATCTAGGTGAATTGCAGGGTAACATGTAGATGTAGATGTAATTAGGTGCGAAGGCTTTCGCGGCGTTTGGCTGTAGGCTGCATGTGATTCGGTAGTTCACCGCGTTGATCGGCCCATCAACGCGGTTAACTACCGAAAAACATGCAGCCAGGCTGCGTCCATGCTGACGCTCATCGCTCAGCGACGAGAGCAGAGATACCAGCAGTGAGCCTAGCGCATAGCTGCGATGAGCGCTGTCTACGGCCATGCTAGAGAGGAGCATACTCGATCACAGCTTCGCCGATAGTCGCCGGTATCTTCTGCGTGAACCAAGTTTTGCGTTGCGTATTTTAGCGATAGAAAACGGGAGATCTTTTTCAGTGCATCCTATAAATGAAAAAAGGAATAGTCTCGGCGAATTTCTCCACCTTTTTCCTGAACTAAAGAAGCATCCAAAAAAATTCCAGGAATATTTAAGGATCTCTGTCTCCACTTTCGAAAACATTTTAGGGAAATTGTCGCCTAAAGTCGTTTGTAAGTGGAGTAATTGTGTCAAACAGGATCTAATGCTTCTTTCACCTATGTTTTCGTAGGAGATGAGGCCTATCCATTAATAAGTAATTTATTAAAACCATATCCTAGAGCTGATCTCACTGTAGAATGTGAATACTTCAATCAGGGATTATCGAGAGACAGAAGATGCGTTGAATGTCGTTTGGCATAATAACTTCTAAGTTCAGAATTCTTTGGAAGCCAATTGAAACATCGCCTGAAAATGCAGATAAAATTATCAAGGCTATTTGTGTCCTCCACAACACAATTATTGACATGGAAGGTTTGTCAGCGAACCTCGACTGAGTCGCAGAACTATATATCGCAACAAACCTGAGCAGTAGGACGAGGATGCAATACTTCCAGCAGACAGGCAAGATATGTAAGAAATATGTTCAAGGAGTACTTTACTACACAACAAAGGGCATAATATTTAAGAATTTTCCCCAAGTTACAAGAAATTTATCGGTGTTATAAGGTCTGCAGAAGCTCCAGAAAGACATACTATATTTCTTTGTATAACTGTGCTTTTTTCTATTTAAGCTGTTATTTCATTTCGTATATGACATTAGCTCATGTATGAAACACTAATATCAATTTTGTAAAGTGAATACTCAAAATGTGTCTGAAAGTATTTCAAATCTCTCAGTTCATTTCTCATCAGTAAATAATATATAATACTATATTATAAAACTGCAAACATTGCCCATTACAGTTATTTCTCACTTGCAGTCCCCATTTCATTTGCTATTTCGTTCCATGCTTTGTCAAGCATGAAACGATTGTGGTGGTTAGGATCGTCCTGTTTCCACAAAAGCGATCGCGATGACACAGGATTTATTAATTTGTCAACTTCCATTCTAAAAGAAATAAACTGTTAAATATAAAATACCAATAAAAAATTAGATGTAATTATGCATTTTATACGTATTGCAAATATATTTCTACTTACCTGAAATGTTTAACTGGAGGCGTTCTTTCCTACAGTGCTTAACGTGTTTTCACCTTTAATGTTTGCGCGCGCGCGTCTCGACTATCAGCGCTTACTAGCTGAGAAAACAAATTTAAATATCATCGCAGCTATCATCGCTGGTCAGCAGCTATGAGCGCCGCTTGAGTATGGACGCCCCCATTTAAAACAATGTATTCATTTTACAAGCGCAGCTCTGAGCTAGGCTATGAGCTAAGCTGTGAGCGTCAGCATGGACGCAGCCTAAAGCATCTAATTATATTTCAATATGTTAAATTCCGAGGTCGCGCATCTCCGTTCTGATTTTTTCCGTAAGGCATTGATTTTGCGATGGGTGGTTTTGCTCAATGTGCCTATTTCCAAGACCGAAATCCTGCGGTGCGCAAGGGTCTGTCTGTTTGTGTGTGTGTGTGTGTATATATATATATATATATGTGTGTGTGTGTGTGTGTGTGTGTGTGTGTGTGTACATAACAATTTATGGGTACGCGCAGAAGTAGGGCCCCGTGCTGCTGAGGGGCCCCCGGATTCCAAAATTAACACAAAAAATTATTAGAACTTTCTGGACCTTTATTCAAGTTCAAGTCTGTTGAATTAAAACGCAATAATTATAACATCGCTTTCACTGAAAACGTCTGAAAAATGTTGGTCAAATAAATAATTATTCCCTGACGCATGCAAAGGAAAGCAAGCATTTGTAGATGGGTTTTCAAACTGGACCTGCATATCAAGATTATTAAGTGAACATGAAACTTCAAAGACTCATGTAAATGCAATGTGTTCGTTTATAAGAAGAAGTACATAACTTAAATAAATAATTATTTCCTGACGCATGCAAAGGAAAGCAAGCATTTGTAGATGGGTTTTCAAACTGAACCTGCATATCAAGTTTATTAAGTGAACATGAAACTTCAAAGACTCATGTAAATGCAATGTGTTCGTTTATAAGAAGAAGTACATAACTTAACCGAACGAGTTGATTCACAACTAGTGGTACAATTTTAAAAACAACGCTCTTATTGGCGACAAGTATTGAAACGCATAGTTGCAACCGTGAAGCTACTTGCAAGATTAGGACTTGCCTTCAGAGGTCATGACGAGGCTGGGTCTTCGAATCGTAAAGACAATTTCTTAACCTGTCTCGAATACCTGACTGAATTTGATGATTTTCTCAAACAGCACCTAGAAAATTATCAGTACTGTGGTTCTGGTAAAACTAATTTTTTATTTCATCAAATTTACGACAAATTTCTCGTTATCATGGCTGATCATCTCCGAAAATGCTTTTCTGATGAATTTAAAAATGCTCAGTATTTTTCTATAATTGTGGACTTGACTCCCGATGTAAGTGGATCAGCTTACCGTTATATTAAGAGCGAAGATTTGATTTGAAATTTTTTTACTATGTTAAACCACAATTATCAAATTACTTTCCAAATATTTCCGTCTTATTCCATGCCAAACCAGTCAACTTTATCAGCAACGACGTGACGCGTTTGACAGGAGCTGCTAGAAAAAGCAATTAGACGTGTGTGTAGCCGGGTCTCTTCGGCGATTTGCGTTTTTTTGTCATCCACCCTTAGCAGGGCTATTATATCTGATCATTTTAAGAGTTTAAAATTACAGTCATTAAAAAACTTGAGCCAAACAAGATGGGCCAGCCATTATGAAGCTGTGAAACCCTCGAAATTTAGCTATCAATCGATATTAGAAGTTCTTAGAGCCATAAATGAAAATTTCGAAGAAAAACCAGATTGCAGAAGAGAAGCAAAATATTTACATTCAAAAATGACTAATTTGGAAACAGCGATTTTAATAGTATTTTGGGAGGAAATATTAGAAAGATTTAACAGAGTTAGCAAAGTTTTGCAGAAACCTGGCTTAGATTTAAATCAAGGTTTTGCGTTACTATCCTCATTAAACAAAATTATTCAAAATATTCGATCAAATTCAGCAGATAAATTAATAGAACATGAAAATTTTGCTAAAAGTATGTCATGAAATAAACAACCAATATAGCGATACCAAAAAAGAATTATGACAAAATATTTTCAGATGGAGGCACTGATAGCAATAAATAACAGAAATGGGTACATTTCGTGTTGAAACCTTAAATATCGTTCTTGACACATTAGTTACTGAATTGAACAGAAGAGTAAGCATATACGAAAATTTAGGAATAAAATATAAATCTCTTTTTGATATTTTAGATGAAAGCAAAGACGTCAAAGATACAGAAAGTACGTATAAATATAATGTTAGATTAATACTCAGGCAATTTGGATCAAAATTTAAAAAATGAATCCATTCATTTTAAGGCATTTCTAATGGACATAAAATTAAATGAAAATGGAAGTGCTGGTCTAGGATGCTCTAATATTTACAGAATAATATTTGATAATAAATTAATGGATGTTTTTCCTAATCTTTATACTGCCTTTAAAATATATTTAACATTACCTATAGCGAACTGTGAGGCGGAAAGGTCATTTCAGAAATGGCTTATATTAAAAATATATTTAGATTGACAATGTTGAACGAAAGATTAAATTATTTGTTTATTATTAATGGAGAGTGATGTAACTAAGTCATTAACATACGAAGATACTATAAAAACTATTGTAATTTAAAGGCGAGAAGGATGATATAATATAAATAAATTGATAAGTATATAAACAAATATTTTGTTGTTGTTTTAAAATTGTTCCTATCAAGTTCCTATTTTATATTTTATAAATTATATTTTTATATAAGAAAACGTGGATGTAATTGAGTACCTATTTCATTGTTTTGAGACAATTTACAAAATAAATACATATATACAAAATACTCTTTTTGTGATTAGTATTCTTATAATCCATTATAATTATTTATTGTTCTTTTATTATGTTTATGTTGAGGGCTCGGAAAGAAAAATAGCACAGAGCCCCGAAAATCCACCATCCGCCTCTGGATTTTGTTCAGATAGTGTACCCACACATTTTTAACAGCATCTACACAGCGATGGAATCGCATTTACAGCAAAAGAAAACCGTGAAAAAAAATCAGCGATGCAAGGTGGTCTGCAAGAGCTGATGCCATTTTAGCTTTGAAAGAGGGTTACCATGAAATTAAGAATGCCCTCCATGATATTGCTGCGACAGAGAATGAGAAACTTCTTGCAAAGGTTGAAGCTAAATCTTTATCAAAAAAGTTTGAGAAATATGAAAATGCTATCCTTGAAGTTTATGAATCGTTTGTTGCAAAGAATTAATGCTGTTTACAAATCACTGCATTCTAAAGATGGTCACTTATTGATGGCTGTAGAATTGTTAACTTCTCCTAAGGCTTTTATCATTGAAGTAACAAACTATTATCCGTCTATTTTATTTAACAGAATGTATAGAAAATCCCGATGAAAAAGTTTTTTGATGAAGCTGAAGACAACGAAATTGTTTTAAAAGGGAAACAAAAATTAATCGTGGAAACTGTTAACACGATTTGTAATGTATTAGTTGTACCATTGGAAAACAGAAAAGATTCTATGGAAACAATATTAGACTTATTCCTGGCGATTTTTGCAAGGGAAATTGACGAGGCGAAGAAAGACGACAGCATCAAAAAATTACTGGATATGTACTCCGAGGACAGTGATTCTTATGCTTTTAAGATGAATTGCGACATTTCCTGAATTTTTCCAACAGTGATGATTTTATGTCATCGAAGTCTCCTACCGAATTTTACAAGTTCGTTATTGATGGTTCGAGTGTCACATTTCCAAAGGTAGAGACAATTCTTAAAATCCTTTTAACATTATATCAAATGCCACCGGTGAAAGCTCATTCAGCATACTTAAACGAGTAAAAAATTATTTAAATTCTATTATATCTCATGAGCATTCGAAAGTTCTGCATTGTAAAATGTAAATTATAACGAATTATTTTACGATTTTGTGCGAAATAAATGTCGAAAAAAGCACATATAAATTGTTTAAATATGAATATTTTAAATTTTGAACTTTGAGAAGGAGAAAAACTTCCTGTACTTAAACGGGAATCGAATCCGGGCTTCCCCATTCGCCGGATAGGTGCTTTAACCAACTAAGCTATCAAGCCAGCATCATTCTCAGTTCTCGAATTGGGGTATTTACGGTGAAGAAGGCCTAATAGAGTAGTAAACCTCCAACACTAATCGTCCTCACTGAGGCATCGCGGAAAAAACCCCTACTTTAACTCGAGAAAGTGAGTTGGCTTACAGGATTTTTTCTCCTCAAAGTTCAAAATTTAATTTCAGATTTATGCGAGCATGCATATTAAGTCATCTCAACACCTTTGTTTCTTATAATGAATATTTTACAAAATCTTTGAAGTTTTATTCATTTTGTTCCAATCAATAAAACTAATTTTCGGATGAAGAGTAGTGCTTTCTTTTTACCTCAATATATAGGTAAGTATATTATTAATTAATATCATAGTTTAAAACCCAAGTTAAAATTAACTCATTCTTATGCGTTTAGCTCCCTCAAAAAGGCTGCGCGCAGGGCCCCACTACCCACAAATCCGCCCCTGCTCCCGCATCTATTGGCATGGATGCGTCAACGCAGCGTTTTCGCCGCTGTAGGTGCGTTCGTATCATTGGCGGGCAGACGCTGAGATCGCTGAACAATGAGGTCCTTTCATATTTATCTCCCTCTCTCTCTCTTTCTTATTCTCCACTCATTCTACGCGGAATTGTTATTTGCTTCGTCTCGAACTGTAGTGTTTATTTATGAAAATCTCGTCGAGTCGGCGCCGTTATGAGATTTGTGCCCACTTGAGTTTTCATCTGCATGGAACATAAAAAAGCGAGGGAGGGAGGAGGGTCACGTGACGCGGAGCGTATTACTGCGGGATGCGAGGCCACGATTGAGGAGAGGCCGCGGCTGCAATTACGTATGGTAAACTTTTCGAAGATATCTGGTAGTAGCATACATTATAATGAAGGGGAAATGTTTTGCTATTACGTATTTAGATAACTTATGTTGGATCAAATTTTTTGTGCAGTGACAAGTTGGATCTTCCAGTTTGAGGTAATTTTTGTATCGCAGACGTAACGAGAAGTCTAAAGGAAGCGCCTTCATTTGGACGCGTTACCGTAAGCATTGATGGAATATGCCGCTACGTTGTCGTAAAAGATGCGAACAATCCAGGCACACAGATATTTATTTGCGCCAAGAGTTTTTTTAAATGTTGACTGTTAGTCTATAAGATTTTTTTATATCTAATTGCTGGAATCAAGATAATACCTTATGGACTCTCAGGATATGTGAAATTCGGAAAACAATCATATTTAAAATTACAATGATGAAACCAACATTAGCATCAAATTTTGCTTATTTCACTCGCACTCTCCCGTCTTAAAGCACGCTGAGTCCTTTGTGAACAATTTATAAATGTATCATAATCATAATTGCCATTTTTTTATACAAGTCACTAATTAGGTACATGTTAAACCTGATTCTCTACATTCTCCTGTTCTTCGCAACTTTCGTCTGATCTTCATAATTCTCTTTTCTGTTCGTCTGATAACTGAATCGGTTCGGTTTTTCCTTTTCCCATTTCACCTGAGTTTTCTTTCAATCGTCCTATCACTACTCAGAATAAGTCCGATTCAGTTCGCCTTCCTCTTTCTTATCCTTGTATTATAATATTTTTCTATCCGATTCTACTTATAAAGGCATATGCTATTGATTTTAAATAACCATTTTACCAGTCCTGTGTTGATTTTTGATTGTGTGATGTTTATAGGCGTATCAACAATTGTGTCGTTAGCGCCTGTATTTTGGTTATGTAATTTTTTTAAATTTGGTGATCTACTAAAATATGTACCTGCCATTTCCAAACTGGAAACCGCTATAACCAAAAAATATTCTCGATCTTGCTCAAAAATAGGAAAAACTAAGGACCTTGTATAGGATGTATAGGTCTTTTGTTAAAAGAACTGAGAGCAATCTCAAGGACCATGTTCCTTCCTCTCGGCGGTGTCTTCCCAGCGAAAACCATAAACTCCCTCCTCATCATTTCTCGAGTGCTCTTCCGCATGATGGAACAAAAGATCTTTCAAACAAAGATAGGTTAAGCTTAATGGAAATGGACGCGAAAAGAAGTTGGACGCATGCCGTTTAAAAAGAAATAAACAGTGCCAGAAACATTATTAATTTTCCTGAGGCTAATGCAGCTCAGTGAGCTCTTCCGTGATTGAAGACGTCTAAGGCAAAACACGTATCACAAACAAATTATAGTATCAAGAAAGAAAAGAGAAAAACGAAGATTAAATCAGAAATGCCAATTATTTCTCTTTCATCTTGGGCATTGGAAGTATATAGAGAAAAGGGAAAATTATGTCAAGTGGCCAGAAATACTAGAAGCAGGCAGCATTGAGGTCCCATAAAACGTCGCAGTTATTTTAAATAACAGTGGATTCTTTCTATGGTCTGATGTTCACATTTATAATGATTTAAAAATGTGCAGAGATTCACTAAGCGAGGAAGAATCGTATGATGCGTATATTCCACGTGTTTCAAGTGGAGACGCATAAAATTAATTCTTCTGGAATGGTTTTGGGTAAAGCTTGTATAATATAGTGTGTATTGCCTAGGGAAATGTAATAAAACAGAATTATATTTCTCCTAATTAATGTATCTGTAGGTATATGACAAACTAATAAACTGGTCCATTCCAAATCAACAACTCGGAGGATGAGACAGAGAGAGAGACCTGAAAAATATAGCGACAGATCGGGATGGACCTGCGTGAACCAAAGCGCCTTCGCTTTGAGGATTGGCCATCGCGTGACAGTTGGCATTTGTTTGACATTGACGTCAGGGTGATGGGAGGGGGTAGCGCGAGTCATATGCCGCTTGCCTTGCTCACCGTCCCTCCCTATTTAGAGGAACAGGCCGACAACAGCCTCTCCCCTCCCTCCACCGCTTGTCCTCTTATATTTAGTGCGGGGAGTGATGGTGCCATAAGGAAAGGAGTGTAGCAGAAGTGAGTGAGGGTGCGGGTGTGAGGACCGCGGATGGAGGGGGGGGGGTGAAGGCGCAACACGACGAAAAGGGGATGGCGAGAGGGGTGAAGCGGGCATATATTTATCCGTTAACTATAACTCGTTTACCGGTCCAATATATAATACAAGGGTGGAGAGAACACACATTTTTGACAATACATTCTTCAGTGATTATGGGATTAAGCGGGTGAGGATATGCAGAGCACAATGGAGGAGGGCAATTTTTTCACGCCGTAGACTTAAGGTTTGATAGATGCGCGGAGAGGAATTGACGCTCATTCACTTCCATTCTTTCTTTCTTTCTTTTCTGTCTCTATCTGTATGCAGGACCAAATCCAATGCAAACAAATTAAGGCTGTTTCATTGGGTTACTCTTCGTGCTCCTCTTTTGATTAGTTATTTGCATTATTATTTTCTGATTAATCATAAGACGATTTGTTATGTGCTTTCATTTTAATTCGCTATTTAATACAGCCATGTTGAAATATTTATGGATTATTTGGACGTCGGTTAGTTAATGTCAACATCACGGAAGTTGAGGTAATACTACTGGTCTCTCAAAAATCTGGTTATTTTTTTAGAAAGATTTGGAGAACTATACCCGATTAAATACAACCCGTCCCTCTTCAAATTGTCGCTACTCTTAACCACTGTTCCTGTTTAGGTCCAAACGTCAATTCCTACCCTTCTCAAACCCTTATTTTTCTTCATTGATTATTCTTTTCCTTAACTAAATGCACACTCCGAGACCACATTGAATACTATGACGACGACTACACCAATCTTGCAAAATATATTATGTAAAAGAATATGTTGTTTTTCACTATCGCATTATTGCATAACAAATATAGCAACCCCGCCGTCAATGTTTTTATAACTCTGTCGTCAAATCTACGCCCGAGTAATCTCACATGCCCAAATAATGACCTAGCTGTGTATAAATATGCATGAAATGTTTTAAGGGAACCCTTAGCAATAGATTTTTTGGTCTTCTTTAAATATCAACATTGGAATCAGCATGTTCGTAAAAATTGCACTTTTTACGAAAATGTCTGTGATATGGTAACAGTCTGTCATTCAGTACTGCAACATAATTATTAATTGAAATTAGATGTTCCACTAACAAAGCAGTCGATTCTTTATTACTTAATTAAAATGTTATATGTAAGCATCAATTTTTATGTTACATCTTGAAGATATTATTAACCATTATTAACATTACTGATTATAGTGTATATTCTTAAAACAAGACACCATGATATATTTCTTGAATTGTCAGCATTTTTATGTTAAAAAGCGGTTATTTCTTGGAAAAAATGTCTTGAGAGCATTGTAGCACCATTAAAATATATTACAAGAGTCGTTTGAAAATTATAACCTTCTTTATGTGCTAAGGTTTTTTCAATGGAGACCGTAAATTTTGCCCTCGAATTGGTCCTAAATTTCTCAATGTTGTCCAGTCACGTTTCTTGGGTTTGCCACTCGAAAGACGCGGAAGAGTCATGCCTTTTTCGGCGTTGCCGTGGTAGGGAAACATTCATTAAAGAATGGAAGAAGAAATAATTTGTTTAATTTCCTAAACAATAAACCAGACTGGAGAGTATCATTTGCTCCATTAAACGCAGTCCTCGTGATGACGTTCGCATCTCTCTTTGCGTTACATTAGTTCGCTGCTTTATTTACTTTCGCAATCATCTTTCTCAATGGGTTGTGAAGAATCGTGGCGCCGAGCGGGTGAGGGAGACTCGACATGTTTTTGTTTTCTGTTTGTTTCCTCGTCCGCATCGCTACTTTCTATTTCTCTTTCGCTGACGCTGTTATTTCTCGCTCGCTATGAGTATGAAGGGAGCAGCAAGTGAAAGGGCATTTCAAACGATAACGGATGTTTCGAACGACTTTTTCCTCGTTCGAGTTTTTAACGAAAAGAAATTAATTCATTTCTGTGGATCTCTGATGAAACCTTGGACTTACATATTTATATTTTATTTAAAACTTACATTCACATGGCATTGTCAACCCTGTACTGTAACTAGCGCGGGGCATCCGCCCCGGGCGCAACTAAGTAAGGAAGTTTGCCCCGGGCGCTAAAATTGCTAGTTACGGTGCTGTTTCAACAGGATCTGTTGCGAAATATGCACGTTTACAGAAAAGCGGACAATATTGCATACCAATGGAAACATCCAAAAACCGGCAATCCCCTAAATTCCAAGGTTGCTGGTCTGTGGATTTTGTCCCGTATTAATATCTGTCGAATCCAGATTGTTGTCTTTTAGAATACGTTTTCAATTAGTACAGTAAGGCTGAGGGACCCAGACAATTGGCAGCAAAACATTGCTTACCCGTCTCTCCCAGCTCGCGTTCAACTGGGACCACTCGGGATCATCGCAGGTTTAAGGCCAACTCAGAACAGGAGGAATTGATTTCCGTAGACATTTTCACTATTTCAACACAGATGTTTCCACTCCTTGCGGTCGATCCAAAACGAGATATTTTTCTTAAATTTGTAAGGAGTATTGAATTTCATTGTTTGAAGAAGTCGGCAGGCATGATGTTTCATATGATAGTTGAAGATCGATCGTTTGGAATTTTGTAGCCAAACACTTCAATAAAAATGAAAACTATAACAATGTCGGTGCAGGTGGACCATCCAGTTTCATCACACGTAATTGACATTTTTTTGTCTGATACCTGATCCCTGGCTAGGCATTTTGAGTTTTGTCCTGCGCCTCTAACCTTATAGACAAAAATGGTAATTATTTATGCCACAGAAAAATAAGTACTGCAAGTAAAAAATTCAAATAGGTGTCAAAAATTAAGAAAATAAATTTCTAGAATCTGGAGATAGAGAAAAATAAAATTTCAATTAATATTTGCAATAAAAGTTGCCTATGTAATGCACGGAATTCGATATTTTCATGTCTTTCTCGGTTAGGCCACTGGAGTCGCTAGTAGTCTCCAGGCAGTGACGTATCTTTGGACAGCGGGAATTTGAATGTGTTTATATTGGTTGGATTTGGTTGATAGTGTTGGGATAGGTTGGGTTGTTCGAGAAAAAAGCGACAAATACAGAGAAGAATATGTTAATTTGAAAGAAAAAATGTAATTACTGCCTTTTATTACTTGGGTCTATCATTTTTTGTCACTTTTCTCGTATTCCAACCGCACCTAACCCAATCCAGCTCACCCAACGCAAGTAACGCCATTTTTCGTCCACGGACAAGATAGTCAGTACAATCCAATTGACGATAAAAAACTTAGAATTCTCGTCTGGAAGTTAAACAAACTTAAACAAATCTCCAAATTTTTGGAATATTTCCATGAACGATGAAGGGACAAATTTCCACAAAACACTTAGTCTGTTCGTATCATTATAAATGGCTGCTTCTTACATATATAGGATACTAGCTGAAATTACCCGGCGTTATTCGAGTTTTTAAGTCGAAACAAAAAATATTGAGGAAGATTTGAGAATAAAACCAAGTAATGATACCAGGTTAATTTTTTATGTAGTGCATAATGGTATGCAATATTTCTTGTCTTCCCATCTTTTGCCCAAATAAATAAATTTTTCCTGCGTCCTTTATCGATAAATTTGGCGACTGTATTTTTTATCAAATAATCATAATAAACAATCGATGGAATCACTTTTAAAATATAATTATTTCACTCAAATTAAGTACCAGTAGAAGAAACTGCATGATATTATGTGGTCATGAATCTCAAAAACATTAAAAGCCTTGGGCAGGAATTGCAAGCTCTAGGGATGCAACCGGTGGAAACACATTTGAAGATATATTCAAATTTAGCTTAAGCATACGTTACCCCATGCAAAGGCTGATTTAGTGGGTTTAATTTGTATGTACATATTATAATCTAATAAGTATAATTGGCTTAATTGATGCATACAAATGTTCAGTTGAAAGTAAAGCAAATTGTACATATAGATGTTCAAGGGAGGAAAAGTTAACGATTATAAATTTTGGTCTAAATTAAATAAATAATATAGAAGTATTCTTATTTTAACTTCTGAGATATCTCCCCCTTATTCATTTTCAATGCCAATGAAAAACATATTTATGCAGAATACATAAAAATCTTTTAGAACGAAAGCATTTAAAATTACACATTAAACTGTCTTCCACTTACCTTTAGAAATTACTAACCAGATTTATAGGTTTTTTGGTGATTGTTCTTCTTTGAATAACCTTAGTGTTTATTTCTTCCCTATTTTAGTTTATATTACGAATATATTATTTTTTTAGTTAATAGCAGGTATTGTTTGTAATGGTTGTCAAGTAGATTGTTAATCCAACAATACGCTCATTCCCGTGTTATTTAAATGGGAAAAATTAAAAGAGAAAAACTTTTTTTAATGAAAAATGTAATTCAAATCTCTTTAAATACCTTCCCATTTTGCTTAACTTTTTATTGCGGTTAAAATGCCACCTTCATATTGCTTCTATATTTTGTAGTTGTTGCGTTATAAATGCACAAACAAACAAACAAATTCTTCAAAATATTTATGGTAGAGATAGGATATATATAAGATATATCATATAAAACCTAAGATATTTCTTTTTACCAAACCATTTAAGAGAGAGAGAGAGAAAAGCTAAAGAGCTGAAATTTGGAAGGATGATAGGTCATTGGGTACAACCTCTGGAAAAATCTGAAATTCCAGAAAAAGTTATATTTAAGAGGTGTTTTTGACTCCAAAGTCCAATTTTAAACATCCATAAGAAAAGCATTGAAAACTGTGCAGGGCTATATAAAATTGCTTTTTTAAATTATTTAAAATTAAGACACAAAGTCGGTACATGCACCGTACTATGAAAGAAAGAATTACGTTTATTTTTCTTGAAGCCAAAATTCAAATCCATGCTGAATTTGCGTAAAATTTTTATTTTAATCAAATTATGAAATTTTTTCGGTCTTCAACAATGAAAAATATTAACGACCATAGCAACGACTCTAATGCCTTTCAATGGGAATTGATTTTTTATGCTTCAAGATAATTGATTTAATGCTTGTACTGCATTATAATCCATTGTTTCCAGCCAACGACGTATTTATATGACATGATAATTTTAAATTAATTTTTTATCCGGATACGTACCTATTAAAAGGCACGGATGATGACACCATAATCATAACATCCAAAATATCCTAATTTTTACATAAATTTTAGTGTAACATATAAGCTATTGCCTAGGGCTTCCAATTAACCGGCATCTTCATTAACCGGGGTCACGGTTAAAGTTCCATCAGCTAACCGGTAATTAACCTGTAAAAAATAAACTATGTATACGGTAATATACGGCCGGTTCTCTTTCGTACTGTCGATTGCGAATCTCGGTCGTGAATCTACGACGATTCCGTTACTTTCTGCATATGTAAAATTCAGAAAAAGCGACAATGTAGCTTACATTATTCCATGAGGTTCTTTCCAAATACTGCGATTTTAGAATTGCAACATAGGTTGCGTTGTTAGTGCAAGTCACAAAGGGCTAAAGATTAGGAAGGGCTAGAGTGGAGGGTACCTAACTGCCTAGATATCATGGCGAGTAGAATGCCTCTCCAGCAGTGTTGCCAGACGTATCACGTATATGGTATTCATAACATTTTTCCCCTTATGTACTATGTACCATATTGACTTGAATGTGGTACTAAAAAATTCAAATATTTCGGAACTGGACCCCATGGTACTAGTTTTGTCAAATTGAAAAAAAAAATATTTTAAGCGAATAGCTCCGTAAACTTGTCGGCCATAATTTCCAGATAATTAGATCTCGCTTCCTTGGTTCCTTTTGTTTTCCGTTCCCTCTTCTACCTCCCCCAACCACAACCACCACCAATGGAAATGTGAACGATTTCACTCTACCCTGCACTAGTTAACCGAATTGATTTTTATAGTTATTCATTTTAAACAATTTTTTTACCTTTAATTTTTCATAGCGATTTTGGGAAGAATTTTTCTCGTATCCAGTAGACGGTTAATCGGACGAAATTACCCGGTTAATGAATAGTGAGAACAGTCAACAATTAACCGGGTACGGTAATAACCAGTTTGGAAGCACACTGTTGTCTTAATGGTGATTATAGTTATTGCTTAAAAAGAGCGATCTGAGCCATGAAACTTAATATTTGAAAACGTGGACGCGGGCCGATTGCCAGAAAATTTAGGAATTCAGGATAGATGCCTTAATTTCTGGGAAAATTAATTATTATCTTATTTAAATGGACTCGGCGTAGTTCAAATGCTGTCACATTGGTTTATTTACGAGTTCATATCGTGGTGTATGGTGATTTTTTAAGCGTTTGCAGCACCAACAACCAGTAAAAAATAAAATTAAATACCTCTTCCAACGAAAACTAATATTTGGTGGATAGTCCGGCCTCGTCTGGTGATTCCATCGGATCGTCCGCTTTATTTCAATCGTTGTCATATTTACCTCGTTAGTTATTATAAAAATTCAGAACAATTATTGATGCAGAGCAAATTAATTGTATCAGCAAGGTTTATATTATATTTAGCTTTTAGCTTCCTCCGAATGCAATGTAATAATAAATGAACCTTCCTTTCAATAAACAGAAAATTCTATCAATGGTGAATTATCAAAAGTTATGTATCGAGCTTAAGGCTTGAATATGATAGATTATCATTGTAATTCCTTTAGACAGATTAGCAATGAAGATACAATGTAGCTGCTTTGAGGGACAATTTTCCGATGGAGGATTCTGAATTTTTTTAGCTGAAATATCGTTTTGGCTTATTCAACCGTTTTATGATGTCACGAGTTACAAAGGTCGACAAATAGACAGTTCTCGTCAAATCTGTGGATTTTCTGTGGTTGGGATGAAAACTTCGGTCGTCATTTCCGCATAGCTGTAAAGTTTTACATTCCTTGCCAATTAAAAAAGTCTGTCATAAAAAATGCAAGCCTTTTTCCCGCAAAAATTAACTTCTGCGGTCGATGGAACTTCTGAAGGAAAAAACGAATGTCGATGAATCTGAGGGAAAAGTGTTCGAACTGTGTCGTTAAGCATTCTGGCGCCGCCAAGGATATCGTTCTTGCCCTCATTGGAAGACGCGATAGGGAGGCCGCCGTGACCTGCGCTCATAAGAGGCACGATAGGGGAGAGAGGAGAGAGTGGAGGAGGAGGGGTAGGAGGAGAGGCAGGAGGGATACCAGTGGGAGGGAGGGAGGACGTGGCGCGAGACTCGGGCAAACAGGAGACGGGACATCGAATCTAATGAAGTGGATGAGAAGGAATATGTCACGAATCATTCATTAATTCCATCAAGCACATAAGATAAAATCTACCAGGAAAATAAATTTTTGAAACAATGGGAAAAGTTAAACCTCTTTCAAATGTTGAAATAATGCATAGCATGAAAATTCCTCAACCTTAAAACATTTCGATTTCTGCTATAATCATTATTCTCTGCCTTAAAAAAATCTTTATGCTGATCTGGATATATCCAAATTGATCCTGGAAAGAGAAGACATCCGATAAGAGAGGGAACGTTCATCTCCAATGGAATTACTATTTATATTTATCCCTCTCTTACTGAAATTGGAATGCGCGTTATGTATTAAAGAGGTACGCAGCCTCCATAGAGTGTATTCTCGGTATAATTTTATCCGCGGGTAATAATAATTCTCGCTCATATTCTCGCAATCCTTCTTGGCGCTCGTCTCCAAAGGAATCTCGTGTGTGTATATTTTTGGCTAATCAACCTCTTGGATTATTATAGGGAATCTCGTGACGGCATTCGTATCTCTTTCCATCGCCGATGTCACCTTCCTAGCTCCAACCTCCGCTGCAATTCGCTCCTTAATTGCCTGATTTTAATATAGTCTCATTCACCAACCAAATCCTTGGAGCACACTGGACGGTCATTTTTGCTTCACGGTGATGCTGTATAATTATAGCATTATGACCTTGCACTGAGAAGAATACTATAAAGTCTCAGGATCCAATGTCGCATACAAGCATGCGCTCTCCAAAGTGCGACTGAAATTTTTGTGGTGTTTCCACGCTTCTGTTATACAAGCTGGGTGCTGCGGCATGATGGGGCTTCGCAGGTGACTCTTAAGAGCGCAGCGAACAGCTTGGGTAAATTACTCAGCGATTTGGAAATGTTGATTGGTAATTAGAGCAATACTACACTAATAAATCGATAATGATGCAGTACCAACAAATGAATTTGTCCAAACGCTGTGATACCCCTATGTATAAATACACAACCTCGTTTGCAGGCCAAAAGATCCCAACAGTTCCGAAACACAAATTTCTCGGCATAATCCTTGACTCAAAATTACTGTTTACAGCCCACTCCCAACACGCCCTTCAAAAAGCAAAATTAGCTAAATCAATCCTCTCCTCATTACTAGGACCTCACAGCAAAATAAGCCTTACCGATAAAATGCGCCTCTACCTCCTTCTAATCCGCCCACATCTTACTTACGGCAGTAAAATTTATTTAAACACTTCAAAGAAAAACAGAGCCAAAATAGAAAGTTTTCAATCATCCACCCTCCGCTTTATTGCCCAGCAATCCAAACTAGTACCCATCAGAGAACTACAACTTGCCCACAATATCCCACCACTTTTAGACTTTACTAAACTGCAAGCACACAAATTCAACCGCCGGCTCAAACTTACCAATAACCCTTTCCTCCAAACCATATGGACCTATCACACCGCCAAACGCCACAAATACCGGATGACGAAAGATATCCTTCAGCTTTAAATTCCTGGTACCACTATTAACCCCAAATACCTCTTATCCCTTAACTTACTCCTATCTGTGCATAACCCCAACTTAAATAAAGTATTGTTTTTTTTAATGGCCCTGAAAAGGTTCTAAATTCTTTAAAAACCTATATGAAGATGATCACCGCCAAACCATTACAAACTTTTTCCCCTACCTTCTAAAACCTGCATATACGCAAACTAAGCCTCACCAACATTGTATATACCATACTCATTGTAAACATTTCCTGAAAAGGGTTGTTTTGTGGTACTCCCGATATAGATCTCTGCTCTCTACTCTCTTTTATTTTCATTTATATATATATATATATATATATATATATATATATATATATATATATATATATATATATATTAGATATAGTAATTTTAAATTTATAAGCAAATCACAAAAACCGCAAGGTATTAAAATGATGCAAATATAATTAACAACCCCATTGTAATTGAGCACTTTCTGACCGGCCGGGAACGTGGGTGTTAACACGAGGGACGGCCTATATTTGTGGTAAAACTACTTACCAAGCCAACGAAGAGAGAGAAGAGAGTAAGGTGGAGGTGCTGCTGAATTCTTTTTATCTTTGAAAGGGTGCCGCACCTATAACAATTTTGGAAACCATGGCTTTAGTTGCGCACGCTATAATAAAAAGAAATAAATTTCGCAGGCGGTTTGGCAAGGAAAAACGAAGCTTTATTTATAACGCTTGAAAATGCCTCTTGTAAAGATTCAACAGAAGCATTTAAACTTCATTGTTTTACACCGTAATAATGATATTATCGATTTTTGTGCTGTTATATTCATTAAGACTGTCGCATTCTTCGTGCGAGTTAAACGGCACAAGTATCGACGTAAAAAGTAGTTTCTTCGAGAGAATGAAGATAAAATAATATTCCTAAATTGATTGAAAAGGTCAGTTTTTCTCCAGATGCAGTGTGTCACATGCGGAAGTTGCATCCTCCGGAACATCACCCTCTCAACCTCTTACATTTTCTCCCTCTCGGATTATTTCCGCATCAAGAGTGGTTGCAATCTTTGCGAAGCAAGGAAGTTTCCTTCATCCTCTCTATCGTCCCCTCGTTGCCCAATCTTCCGCTTCAAAATTTCAATTCCCCGTAACAAATACCCAGCCAATACCTCTCTCTCTTTTTTTCCTCGTCCACCTCGTTTGACATCCCCAAAGATCCCTCCCCCCTGCCGTCTCAGCTTCTTTAAATGTATTTTTATTGTTGCGGTTGGTTGTCTAGAGGTGAAGAGATCGGGAGAATATACTTTAGTATTTGTTTCCCATTGGCTCTTGCATCTCCCGCCTCTCTTCCCACCGCATTCTTTCTCCTAGCGACTGACCATGTGTTTAATATCAACCGAACGATACTCTCTCCCTTCTACTTGCCTGCCACCAGGACGACGGCCAAAACTCCTCTTTTCTGAGATGGACCACCCTGCACGTCTCTCGCGTCCCTCGTGTCCAAAGGTTCTCGGAGTTTTTCTCTCTCGCTGGCCATTTGTCCCTCCCTCCTTCCTTCTCCTCCTCTTCCCCCTCCTCTCACTCCCACTTCCCCTCCTCTCTATGCATGCCTATCTGTGTCCAACGAGCAAAGCACAGTATCCTGCGTCTTTTTCCAATCATCTTTTAGGACCACCGCCCACGTCACACTTTGAGATGTAGAAAAAAAGTTTTTTTTTTAAGAGCGCCCTAAGGGTTTTTCTTGCCACGTCTGTCTGTCGCTTTTAAAAATTCTCCATCTGCTACGTGAGTGAAAAAGCGTGGGCGAGCGGTTTCGAAAAGGATATTTATTCTGTGGTCTCGCCTCTCGCATTTGCTTCGCTCGTTTCCGATTTGAGGCCGCTTCCGAAATTCTTTGTTTGTTCTATATCTGAATTCAATATACCAACTCCTGTTTTTACTTTTTTCAATCAAATAATATAATCGAATAGCTGCTAAAATTCGCTAGGGACTTCGAAATCATCTGGATTTTTTCACATATAAATATTCTAGGTTTCTTAGCGCATATTTCATAGAACTGTTTATAAATTGAATCGTTTTTCTCCTTTATTTACACGTTGGCGACCGGCCATTTAAATCCAACCCGGCCCCTCTGGTCTTTTAAAGAATTACTTCTCAATATGGCACTAATGCATTTAAAATTTGGATTTTCTTGTGTCCTGTGTCCACAATCTTCTAAATTGGTCAACCGGCGTCTACTTTAAATAGGCATACGGTGACTAGCTGCGATAGATAATATAGTGTTTGTCTCTTAAACGTCAGCGTTCTGAAAGAGGCAATACTTTGGGAGTAAATACCCAGGGAGAAATTGTATTTGACGAGTCATAGTCATCGTATGAAATTTCACCGTCAGATTGTCTGATCGGCGATTATTTATATATTCATGTATGTATGTATGTATGTATGTATGTATGTATGTATGTGTGTATATATATATATATATATATATATATATATATATATATATATATATATATATATATATATATATATATATCCGTGTGTGTGTGCGCGTGCGCGTGTGTGTGTGTGGCAACAAGGTGTTGGGATGAGGTGTAGCTGATGAAGGAATAATTCCGAAAGCTTCTACGTTTGTGATGTTTCTGTGTTTTAGTGTTCTTTTACGTGTGTCGCTTCGACATCCCCGGGGCCTCGCTAACCTGAAGTCGTCTGATTGGTGAGTGTTCACTGGGTTTCCTCATCCCAGCACCTTGTTGACATCCATATATCCATTTTACCTTTCCTTTTCCGTAAGCTGTTTTATATATATATATATATATATATATATATATATATATATATATATATAACATATAACATATATATTACGTTACTCTTTCGCTGAAGAAGGGCATAGGCCCGATAAGCTTGCGTGTGTTTTTGTGTTCGTGTGTTTTACGTGTGTCTCTTCGACGCCCCCAGCAGCCTACCAGCTTGGTCCTCAACTTGGTAAGTTTCCGCTGGGCTTCCCTCAACACCTTGTTGCCACCCTCATCACTACCTTTTCTTTTCCTTTAGTTAATATATATATATATATATATATATATATATATATATATATATATATATATATAAGGAAAAGGAAAGGTAGTGATGACGGTGGCAATAAGTTGTTGAAGGGAACCCATTGGACACATTAAGCTAACGAGCAAGTTGGTGAGTTGCTGGAGGTGTTGAAGAGACACGTAAAACACAAAAACATGGCAATCTGGCAATCCTACGAATACCGCTAAATCATTATATGGGTTCTCATCAGTATTATCAAGTGTAGGGACCACTCACGAATACATTTAGTGGTTCCTGCGGTAGAAGAGCGCGAATAAGTGAAATTTACCTCCCGCGAACATTGAATCATGCTACAATAAATTCTGCATTAAACCGCGAATATGGAGGGATTATTGTATATATGTGATTGGCAACTAGGTTTCGCAGGAAGCCCCGTGGACACATACCGTTTGAAGAGCCGCTGGTGGTGTCGGAGAAATTAAAATATATGAAAATATGTAACTTGAAGCTTTCGAGAAATACCCACTTCAATCACAGAGAGAAGAGTTGTCTTCTGTCAGTGCTTTCTGTTTCACCATGGAATCTTCGGTACTTTAATATGGCAATATTTACTTATAGGAAGGAAATGCTTTAATTATCGAATAATCCAAGAAAGAATGGAAGATATTCATTTTTACGAGGGTTGTGGCGACGAAAGTATTTTGCAATTGTGCATTAAATTATTCAGGTTGGGTTTTTCACATTCTGTGACTGTGCATGCTTGTGAAACTTAAAAACTGTACGTAGTCGGCCAAAATTATTGGAGGTGTGTGTGGAGTACTGATGGATTTTTATACAATTTGTCCAACGTCTTCGTATGTTATCAATAGACTTTTTGCTTAAAAGCTAGCAAGTTTAAAGATTCAAACTTCCTATATGAAAGTATTGGGACATTGAATTTTATGGTAATTGTAGGATAATGTCTTTTATCACTGGTAACTTAAATCAACAAATTTTTAACCGGCCTTTTCGAACTATTCTTAAGCCAATCGCGACTCTTTTTCTAATTCCATAGTGCAGGGGTCTCCAAACATTTTTACAAGTGGCCACTTGGTTAATAAATTCTATGCTCGCGGGCCAGAGAATCAACATGAAAACTATTTAAAAATATAGGCGCACAATATACAAATGTAGGCTATTTTCGTATTAAAAGGTGGTTTAGTGAATTGGGTAAATTACGATTTTTCCTGGAAAGTTTTCGACAAGTCCAAAATGACATTTATTTTTTCTTTACCGATTATGAATCAAAATCAGACATAAATGGAACACAACTTCGGTAGATCTCTGCCACGCTTTTGGACCAGAAAGACCCCTAATCATCTCGTCCTCGGTGCATTTTATGACGGTATGACTGCACGTGGGGGCTAATAAGACCGCTGAGGAAGGGAGAAAAGAAATGGAATGGGAAATAAGAGAAGAAATTTCACACAGTAGAAGCGTAAATTTAACGAAATAAGTTTTTTCGTTATGTTTTTCGTTACAGTTACGTATTTTGAAAATTTCGTTAACGTTTTTCGTTACGCTATTCAAAAACAATTTCGTTACGTCACGCATTACGTTTTCCAACACTGCTTGATTGTTACCTATATCTAGTAAAAATGGCAAAGACTTATTACGGGCTCGAGGACCACATTAAATGGGGTCGCGGGCCATAGTTTGGAGAACCCTGCCATAGTGTGACATTTCCTGTTACCCCTCTGTTACTTCGTCTCTTCCTCACTTTTTCTCTTTCTTTCTCTCTCTTCCTCCCTCCCTCCCTCCATTTACTTGTTTGCCTCATTCCTTTCTCTTCCCCGACTTTAAAGCAAATTCCCTCTCCTAAGCATCCAAATAACCTTAAAGTGCGATTTAGGAATCGGGGTTGATGCTTGAAAGGACTAAGGATGGGGTGAGAACCAAACAAACTCTACGAAAGGAATAGCCGTCCTTGATGAAGGAGAGTAAGTAAACTGCCGGGGGAGAGAGGGGGGATGAAGCCTGCTTACGAGAAAACCCATTTACGCTCATCTAAACAGTGGCGCAGCCGGGCACTCACAAGTTATGGAAGGTTGCATGCGTCATAGCACCGGTTTTTTCTCCTCCCCACGTTTTGTTCCCAATTTAATATTTTATTTTCGAGTTTACAGATTGCTTTAAAATTGTTATATCCTTTTATTCAACACTCTCTTCTTTGAACAGGACGAAGATCCTGCCCGAATAAATCGACGTTGAAGATGGAACTTATGATCGATCTGGAATGGCAATAATCATTTAAGTTATTTTTTTCGCTCTACAAGAAAAAGCGCCAGTTCGATTTCTCTTTTATTGCTTGCACAAGAGTTTTTCATTTTATATCGACACTAATAAGATGTTGCCGATATTGGGAAAATTATAACAGGTAAATTCAAACCAATTTAGATTACCAGACAAATAGTATAAATGCGGATACAACAGTACGATCGTCTCAGTCCTTGGTCGTTGCATTATTCCATTCGCACGTTCATTTTGTGGTGGTTTGCAATGCTTCAAATTGGCGGACTACTTTGAACGTAGTCCATACTTTGTTACACATAATCTTTACAGAAAAAACATTTTGGTGCACCGGCAGCCACCAAGTAAATATGTATGTATTCGGAAAGTACAGAATTAGAAAGAGTACAAAATCAATATAGCTATTGAATTTAGTTTCTTGCATTTCTTTAGTAGTAATCATAATCCTTCAGGGAACCTGTAGTTGAAGATAAACTGTATCGCAAGGACCGCGTAGGCCGCGCGCCAGCTCCTCGAAGATTGCTGGGTGTTGCTTTGGGTCGGAGTCGTGTAATGTGAGTCTGTCATTATTTGCTACTGAGCTCCGTTGTTTGCCTTCTGGATTACCAAATCTGTCATAGCAACTCATACGGCGAGAAGAAAACCTTTACTTTCGAGAAGTTACGATAATTCTAATCCCATTCGACATATTGTTTTCGATAGTCGTTCTGGAGAAAAATTCGTTCCCCAAATGCAAGATAGTCTCGACTTTATGGATAAATCTTTTGATTTCTCCGGGAGTGGTCATTCTAATACATACAAGCATAAAAAAATCAGTGGGGTATCAGAGCCGTATTAAAGCAATGCACGTAATATAATAATTCAATATTACAGATACTTAAGGAGTTGTTTTATTCTCATGTATTATTTTGCTATAACTATAAAGACTAATTTAGAGTACATCCTCTATTGTAACATAAGCAATAGGGAAAAACCTCATGCTACTTTCAGGGATATAGCGTATTTTTTTAAACTAGCCGTACCCGGCGTGACATACTCCAATCTAGCAGATCTTAAAGGTTGTTAATTACACATTCACGCATTTATTTTTATTTGAACTTATATTTTAATCACAGATTTCTCTAAAGACACATTTGTCAATTTGTGGGTTCTTTTCCGACAAAACATTAAGTGAATCAAACGATCTGACTCTTGACAGAGCAACATATTGCCATTGCTAAAAACAGGCTTAGGAAGTTAAAAGCATATTTTATCAAGCGTTTGGCCTTGTGACTTATTGATTGTCATTGAAAAAGCCTATCGTATGGGAAATTGCTTTAGTTTGGAATTGAATGGATTTTTTATTCGTCATTGCATTGTGATATCCGAATTATGCATTCCTACCAAATTTCAGTCTTTTATATAGTCGGGAAATTTGTCAAAATGCAAATAAAAAATGTGCTACACTAATCCTCAGCATAAGAGCTAAATCCTGTGCGGAAACATATCTAAGCGTTTTATATATTAAGATTTCGAGCGGCTTTGTATATTTAAAAAATCATCATTCAGGCTTCAGGGAGGCATAAGAAGGACCGCCAGTGTGACATGCCCGGTCTAGTAGTCTCAGCGTTCTCTCACTCGACAAATCTCTATCCTGTCTGCCATTTCTTTCCCTCTCCCCAGCTCTGCCGCTCCTCTCACTCATTCACACCCGTTACTCCCCCCCCCCCCCCTCTGACGTGCTCACTCTTTCCTTCCGTTTCAATCAGGCCGAAACTGCCAGCCTCACTCGTTTTTTTAAAGACCCTCTATTCCCACCCACTCTTCAACTCCTCTCTCTCTCTCTTTCCTTCCTCCAGCGGACATTTGTTTTGCTTATCCCGCGCTCTCTCTCTTTCTCTCACTTTCTTCTCTCTCTCCTCCTCCCGAACCCTCTCTCCCTTCAGCACCGACGGAAAAGCTTTCTCCTATTTTTTTAATCTTCTCCGCCGCTCCTCAAACGCCAGCGCGTGCCGTGTGACGCCTTCCTCTCTCGATTGTTTCCTTTGCGTCCCTTTTCGAAACAGTTTTTGTCTTGTATGCCCGGTGTGTTCTTTTGAAATGGCGTCAGGCAGCGATTTCGTATTTAGTTGCCGTTTACGTCACAGCATTGGAAACGATGAGACAAGGAGTAAACTTTAAGTCAATTAACGGAATCGTTGCAACCTATGTGGCCGTGTTGAAACCGCAGTCGGTGTGTCACAATCCGTGTCCCTCCACGCAGAGAAAATTTCAAAACGCGATTAATAATAAAAATCCCCTTTTCCTTATTTGGGAGTTTGCGTGATTGTTTAGTATTTTCTCTAACGAATCAAGTCTCATCTGATTTTATAATTCACCGTTGTATTGCGTTATTGGAAAATAAACGCTGTTCTACCAACCTACAATAGCAGATGAAATGCTACTCCTTGTTATCGTTGAGATGCTGATGCCGTTGAGTGTTGTTTGTGAGATAGTTAAAAATAAAAAAAAATTAAATGAATAAGGAAGTAGGATTTTGTTTCTGATTTAGAAAGCTTACGATACTATTCCTATCTCTTATTGGTATTATTATTAGATTTTTAGAAAATTTTCTCCTTTTCCATTATTTTTGTTTAATAATCACTGCATAAATGTATCTTCCCGGGAAAAACAATATCCCCTATCTCTTTCACTCCCTATCTCTTCGCCCTCTCTCCCACTCCTTTCAGAACCTAATGTTTTGCTTTACGTATAGGCAAAAGAATGCACACAAAAGGTTTATCTCGAACACGGGGTTTTGTTTTCTTGTTGTGGGTGGATGAAGATTCTGCGCCTTGTGTGGATAAATGAGAATGCAACCTTGCGAAACACGCCTCTTTCTCTCTCCCCACCTCTCTTTCCCTTTGCCTGGCTGCTGCGTTTTGTGCCATTTCCACCCTTTGTTTGCCTCCCTCTCTCACTTCTTCGCTTTCTCTTCTCTATTCGTACCTCTCCCTCCCTTTCTCTCTCTCCTCTTTCTTCCACGTTATTATTATTCGCGGCTGTGGTTGAAACTTCGCTTATGGAACTTCAGTGTGGGAGTCTTCTGCGGTTATTTTCGGACCGTGTCGCTGTTCTATGTGGTCTCAGCTGTGCGCGAGTTCGTGGGCCGCGGGTTTTTTTTTCGTTTTGGATTTTACTGCCGAGGATTTTGTCGATTCGTCTCTCTTTTTTCATAAAAACAGTGCAGTAAGGATGGACGCCGCTATTCCGGATTCTTTATTTTGTTTTATTTTTGATTTAACGTTCTAGCGACTTTAGCAGTTCCTTTCATTGCCATTATATGCTGATTTTGGAAAGATTTTCCCTGTCGTAGTGTGTGACTTATGGCAAGAATGCCACTTCGTTCGCTCCTTTCAGCCATGATGGTGATCGTTCGTCTTGGAGTCGAGTTTAATAGCTCGTTGCTGTCTTTTTCTCGCAAAGCTGCGGGAATACAATGGGTTCAGAGAAGATGATGCATCATTACCTGTTTACCTTTAAGAAATATGGAATTACTATTGACTCTACATCATGATTCAGAGTTATTTTCGTGTGCTGAATTTATTTTTCGTCGCGAGAAACATCGTTAATATGCTCATTGTTTTGTTTTTGTTCTAACTTTATTGTGTATATTTTGCTGCGTCTATTGGATTAAGATCTTAAAAAAACGGTCACCATATTACCCTCTATATTATAGCACTCTTGAACATTGCATTTGGGTTTATTTTAAAATCTTTTGGTTCTCGGTTGCATTTTCTCATAAAAGTCGTTTCGCAATATTCGTGGCTTACCGTATCTTGCATGTTATAATCTCCGGATTCAGTCCAAGGGCACTTTGCGTAACTTGACCACACAGCTTGCTACTTTTAACGGATTCGCAAGTACGTAACCCATTTATTCCTTCACCTTGAGGTGACTTATCCCGTATTCCGATGGCTATACTCAGATTTTCTTATTAGGTCATGGAACAAAATAAAGTTAAAAAACTGCCGTTTCTATGCAACAAACGCATTTGAGTTACATTTATTTCTTTTCAAACTTTAGGTATCGAATAAAGAAGGAAGCCCAAATTGTGCTATCCTATACGTTAATTTTGTAGTTTAGTAGCGTGCGTGCGTCACGTCGGCGTGGTAGATCCGGAATAGGTGAAAATCTGAAACTTGGCAGATATGTAGACGTAAACGTGAAAGTAACAGGAATAATCTGAAAACCTTGAAATGTGGAATAGTTATGAAGTATGTAATTGATTTAAGAAAATTATATTATTCCCAAAAGAAATACATAGCGTCGCCAATTACATCCGTAACTTTGCTTTCTTTAATTAGTGAGAATTTAGATATAGATTTGAGACTTAGACAGTTGTACGGCCCATAGATCGGAGTGTATTTTTCTCGAAGAGAGAATCCGAATCCATTCCGAGTTGGGTTAAACATCGGGAATCGGAAATGCTGATACCATGGAAACGAGTCCAATGCTTTTAAATGGGAAATGGTGAGGAATATGGGAGAGATTGATAGAAAGAATAAAAAATCCGCGTTTTACACCGTGAAATTAAATAGCTATTTTTACTGCGATTTCATAACACGATTCGTTTATTTTAATATAATATATAATAAGGTTCACGTAATTTAGTTCTTTAAATAAAAAACATTGCTTTTAACAAATAATGTCTTTAGTACTTTTTCCTTACTCCTTTTACTGTTACATCTGAATTACAAGTGACGTTACAACAGGCAGGCTAGTATTATTTCATTTTATACACGCAAATATAATTCTGTTGATCTCTTACATAATCGGCACCAAAAATTCAAAATACACCCCAAAATGAAGGTAACCTTCAATTTTCTTGCATTCAACATCTATACGTACCTCGTTAGCATGTTTCGTCTCTCTTAGGCTCCGCGTCGTATCTCTTTCCTTCTCACCCTCTCGCGGAAACTCGACACGCTACTCTCTTGCTAGCCACCGATGCCACAGGCTGAAAGACTGACCGGCGGGTCGTAAAATTATCTAGCTCAGGGATTCCCAATGTGTGGCCCGCGGGTCAACTGCAGCCCGCTAAATTACACCATTCGTCCCGCGACCAATTTTATAGAATATATTTTACATACGTATAACTCAGTGGTGCCCAGACTGTGGCCCGCGGGCAACCTCTGACCCGCAATGGCTTTAACAATTAGAGTACACAATATAACGCATAATGAAAATTATAAAAACAATATATTTAGTCGTAGCTACTCTCCTACCATAACATAATGCATTTAAAACAAATCAGGCTATATTAACCCACTACAAAACCCTTTAGTTTCCTTAAATTATTCTTCAATACTATTTTCGATTGGATGTGGCCCGCGAAGATGGTGGAAGTGGGCTATGTGGCCCGCGATGAGCGCAGAAATGGCTTATGTTACCCTCGAATTGAAAAGTTTGGGTGCCCCTGATTTAGCCCCTTGGAGTCGCTAGGTAGCGACTAAAATAATTCGAATATTATACTTCTTTTTAAAATTTCCCCTCCGGATAATCCTTTCCCATTCACAAATCCTAAAATTTTCATCATCGAGTGATTTGCGGTCTCGTGATTTATTTCGCCCTTCTTCCCGAGCACATCGAACGCGCGTGCCGCTTTGCGTGCTGAGACAATCGGAAAACGTGAGCTTGGTTTCGGACGACCCGCTCCTCTGCTGATCTTTCTGTTGTCTTCCTTCCCGATACACGTGAAACTTCTTTTGGCTAACGCCATCTCCGCATACTGTCCATTAATCGCTGTGATCTTCCACCTTATGATTACATAGATCGAGCATTTATCGCCACCCACCGCTTTAGCGCCAACGTCAGTGATGGAGAAACAGTGGCGCTAAATCGGGATTTGACTTTAAATCTCTAATCGGCCACATCTTTTCTGGGCGATGGACGTGTATTGGAAAATCTGGACGTACATTCTCGTCCACGCCTCCGTGGAGCGTGCAAAATCAAGTTTGGTGAGCGAAAAAAGTAATCCAATCTCCTCCCGAATTTTCTGGATACAGTCAAACCCCGATTTAGCGCCACCGCTTTTCCATCACTGACATTGGCGTTAAAGTGGGGCTGACGAAAAATCGAGGTATGCTTGCTCTACCTGTTTATAAGATGGAAGTCCTGTTCGCAACGATTGATGGGCGGTGTGCCGGGGTGGCACTATGTAGAGGGGTGCTAAAACGGAGTTTAACTGTACTGTGGAAGTATTTTGACTAATGGTGCTCCGCGCTCTTTCAAATTATTAACTGCAACAGGACTCGCTGTGAATAATACCTAGCCTGACGGGTGGCATTTTTGTTTGACCGATGTTCGTTGAGTTCTGCATACCTTTTACGGTTGCTCGAATAGTCTACTTCGTTTATCAAGCTTTATATGTCAAGTTTCTCAGTATTAATCTGCCAAAAGACGCGAGTTTTGAGGTTTTAGAGGAAACATTCCTTTTTGAGAGAAAATGTACTTTCTTGTTATCCAGGGATGAAAGTTTGCGTGCGCGATCCATATTTATTGAAAATCCTTTATCAGCCTATGAGTATAACTGAGAGAACGACAAATCCTGTCCTGGGATACCCAGGTACTCTCTACTTACTTGAAAGCACACCTAAAGGAATATTTTTATAACCTCAGTTGCTAAACGCAGCATGTTCAGGGCGGACTCCGCATCGACGAGTACATCTTTCGAGGAACAATTACTACAAAACAAGTGTAAACTCCTTTAATGAAAAATGCACATTTTTCCGAAGTTTACTGACTATGAAAGAATAGGTATCTATTTTTTACTATAATAGTCATCGTCATTATAAACATGGTCATTACAGAATTTGAAAACTAATGTCTATAAAAGTTTATACTGTGCCAAGATGTAAAATTGGTTTCTATACCGGAGGAGTGAATGGACTAACAGCACCTTACTGCTATGATCGTTATTACGAATTCTGTGGTAGACCTAATTATTTTCGCTCTCTATTTAATAGGTGTAGGTGTTTTTATAAGCCTTCCATGTGATAAAAGGGAAAATTAGCCAATTTAGCCCTCCTCTTCTAAAAGGTTTCCCCTTGGCAATTGCCTAAAACGCGCGCTATTTTTCTTCGACTTTCGCTAAAAAATTGAAATTAACACGCATCTCTTTCTCATCCTATATCTCCACCTCCTCCGGCCAATTAAAAGCGCTAGTCAACTGCGGCGCACGTGTTGGCGATGGGTACTCATTGCTAACGAAAAAGGATGACACGCGGTTTCTAAGTGTTCATTGTTGTTTCGCCACCTCGCAGTTGGCACAGCATCTCTGAACGCGTTGTGCTTTGCCCGAAATTTCGCATTTGGATCCGCAGTTTAGATCTTTCATTACTTTTTTTGTAGAGATTCCACTAACTCGTAGATCTTTGGCGATAAATTTAACACCAAGTAGAGTGTTATCGATGAACTTGGATAAGGTTTGCGCGTTTTTTTATTTTTATGTGGTGATACCGCCACACATTCGGTCACTATATCCTCATTTGTTTTATAACGGGTGGTACCACTTGAATGTAAGGTCGGCTTTTAAATAAGAGAGGCTAAATAGCTATGTTAGCGTTGTATTGCGCATCATCAATCAACATAAACATATATTTTGCATGAAAATATACTTTTTGGGATGATTGATACTTCCAAAATGGCATTTTAGTTTAGAACGCAATCAATTTTGGCTTAAAATTATGAACGTTTCTCTATCCGCCTCCATAAAGTTTTCAAAACTCAAACTTTTCAAAAATAACTGCCATAAATGATGAAGTATACACTAAAATCTTTTATACCTTCGGAGATGTATAAGTAAAACAATCGAAAATTATTTCAAACATACCTCACTTGAGTAATTATAACGTAATATTTACGTTCAAATTCACTCCTTCGTCGTAAATTATCCATGTCATCACTTAGCGCTTTGTTCGCACGAAAGGAAAATTAACGTATGTACGTTCATGTCTTCTTCGTAGATAATTCATTTTATTTCATTTACTATGTTCTGTGTATATACGAAAGAAACTTAAACGTATTTTCGTATTTATAATAGATCTTGTTAACTTCAGTTTGCTACGAAGATTGTTTTCGTAGACAACAATTAATAAAATCATGTAAGAAGTTTTCTTAAGTTAAAATAAATTATGACTTTCTCGTTAGATTTTTCTTAAACTTTTTATGAATAAGTGGCATTAATCTGGAAATGTACTCTTAAAATTTCAGTTTTCCATCTTTTACATTTTTGAAAATATAACAAAAAAACGAAATTTTAAATAGATCCCAATCCGAACTTGTGTTTTTGCAATACTCAAATCTATAGAAAAACAAATGGTAGCAGTACAGACATGTGCCATCTAAGTTTCAGCTCTTTATCGTTTACGGTTTCGTCACAATTTCAATTTAAGCATGTGCACAGACAGACATTCAGACAGGCAGACACCAAAGCAAAACCAAAAGCGCATTCTGTAAAAAAAAACCGCTAAAATGAACTGGAGTAATTGAATTGTACGCATATTTCACAGAGTGGTGACTTAGCTATCCCAATTTCAGCCGGAGCGCAGATCGTTTTCATTCCAGCTATCACCTCTTCCCCACCTTAACTTCAACCTTCGTTCACGACACTCGCCCTTCATATGCTTATCCAACTCCCTTCCGTCTTATGGCTTTTATCGAAAGGTTATTTCTGTAAATTTGTCCGCGTCTTATCCCAAGCTCAGAAATTCGGGCCGACAAACAGCTGCACCCATTTATTTATCTAGGAGATATTTCTACACCGCGATAAGCGAGGTTGCGAAGTTTGCATTCGATAGCGAGAGGAAAAAGTGAGTAAAGATAGCATTTTTGCGGAAATAAAAGGGGATAAGTCCAAGAAGGATTCCTGGATAAGTTATAGCGAAAGCGTTTCAGTTTGTTTAGAAGGGAGACATAAGTGTGTACAGTTCTAACGAATATTGACAGAACTATACACTACCACACATTTTGGGGGCGTTTCTTCATAGAATGAAACGTAAGATTCGTGACATATTTCTCATGCATCTTTTCTTGCATTTTCCGGCCATATCTACGTCTTCAAGAAAGTTTGGTCGGGCTCACCTTACGGCTGAAATCAAATGGAAAAACGATGTTTTCCCAATGTCAATGAAAAGGTTGGAAAACTGACGCGCATTTCGACTTCGTCAGTAGTGACACGACAATAGTAGGTATATTCCAATAAAACAGCTTTTTGTTTTTTCCAACCCTCCCTTTTTTGGTTATTGGGAAGCATAGTTTTTGTCAACATAACTAGGACTTCTTTGTGATAAAACATATTGTAGTAACGATTCACTGGTTCTGTTGTCGGATTTTGTGATACACACATTATCCGGCAAACAAAAGGACAATTTGACGCGAGCTTTTGTTGACAAAGGTGTGTTTTTCTTGCGCTGTCAACAGGATGTAGAGTAGTGAGTGAAAACTTCTCTTATCACGTTTTCTCATTCTCAGACACTGATGACAGCGGATTTTCCCTTTTATTAACTGCTTAAGTAAGGTTTCCATTGCAACGACTCCCAGCACAGCGGAACAACATACCACGAAACTAACAATAAGATGTTATCGAGATGTAAGTCGCCATTATAATTGTGAAATGCAGAAATATGCACTACTCCTGCGATCAGAATTTATAAACGTCATATGATCAAGGGAATCTTCGTCGTCTCTCGGGATATGCATTCGGTTCCGTGCCACTGAGGTCGGTCTACATGCAATTGAAATGTTTATCTGGCGTTAAAGAACGTTTTAGGAGTGCCACACATATTCTGGATAGGCACCATACGGTAAACCCTTTCATCCGAGTGTGGACAGGAGAAAAACACGAAGTTCTAATTTAATTTGCCTCAGTTTTTTTGGCGATCTGGAAGCACGAATTTCAGATAACATTTCTTTTGCTGTTAAATTTCATTTGATGTTCTGCACACCCTAGAAATGAATTTCATTTCAAGCTGATGATTCATTAGTGGTATGTCCGCCGATATTTCTGTGATTATAGGTAGATATAGTTCTGCACACCGTCTTCTCCCCCGCATTTTTTACGCTTCAAGTTACATAATATGTTTATTTTTTAATTGCTTTGCCCGTTGGTCGATAACCAGAAATGTTCCCTACTCTTGGATGAAGAAGCGTGCACTAAAAATTTGATTGCTCTAGCTTCAGAACTTGGATGTATATCACCCGTACAGCCGGAAAGGCTTAAGGGCGAGCCAAAAACAAAGAGGGTTACTAACCAGGAGATGAAATCTGGCCTTTCTTTTTTTGCAGTATTTATCGCATGGCACCGATTAATAACATATCCAGTTCCCTGTGGAAGACATCTACCTTGACACATAACGATTAATAATTCGGCCGTCATTTCTTGGTTCAGGGACATTTGTCCTTATCTTAAATCTTTACACTCGATTGATGTTAACATATAGATCTCGTCGTAGAAAATAAAATAAAACTGCCGCCGTTCACAGGGCGTCTCATGTACCTAGATTGAGATCTCTGTTGCTAGATGGAAAGGGTGACAACTCTTCTCGGTTGCAGCTGTAAGACCAGTTATCATCCACCCCCGCTTCACTTCCTGAGCTCCTGTTTTCAACCCGTCTAAGGGATATGGTGGCTGATTTACAGTCTGGCACAATTCCCGCTAGGTGCCTCTTCATTCGCTCCAAGTTAAGCGAGACTCGTGTGGGAGGATGAAAGTGTGAGGAGGAGGAGGAGAGACTGGCAATGGAAGTAGGGAAGGGGAATTGGGGGAAGGAACTGAACTATATAGGAGCGAGGAGAGAGAAATGAAGGGAGGGAAGAGAGAGGGTGAGGTGAGGGAGAGGGATAGAGAGTGGGAGATAATAATTTTATGGGCGAGGAGTGATAAGGAAAATTCAAGGCGAGAAAAACACGAAACGATGCAAGTCCATGGAGTAAGTATAGCATACGAGTGGAGCGTAACATATTTTACAGTACCCGATGCAAAAAAGAGAGCATAGGCAATTATTACTCTTTCTGTAGATAATATATTAAAAATGTAGAAGAAAAGAATATTACGGGAAAAAATTATACAGATGATGTGATGAAAATGAAAGAGGAAGAAAATACTGCAATGACGAAGAATAGTATAAAATGGTGTGTGTATATATATATATATATATATATATATATATATATATATATATAACTTACGGAAAAGGAAAGGTAAAATGAATATATGGATGTCAACAAGGTGTTGGGATGAGGAAACCCAGTGAGCACTCACCAATCAGACGACTTCAGGTTGGCGAGGCCCCGGGGATGTCGAAGCGACACACGTAAAATAACACAAAAACACAGAAACATCACAAACGTAAAGCTTTCGGAACTACTCCTTCTTCAGCTACAGAGAGAGAGAACTCTCCGAAAGCTTTACGTTTGTGATGTTTCTGTGTTTTTGTGTTATTTTACGTGTGTCGCTTCGACATCCCCGGGGCCTCGCCAACCTGAAGTCGTCTGATTGGTGAGTGCTCACTGGGTTTCCTCATCCCAACACCTTGTTGACATCCATATATATATATATATAT
Source organism: Tanypteryx hageni (assembly GCA_028673005.1). Classification (NCBI taxonomy): domain Eukaryota; kingdom Metazoa; phylum Arthropoda; class Insecta; order Odonata; family Petaluridae; genus Tanypteryx; species Tanypteryx hageni. Next base: position 95,629,018 of record CM054115.1, read on the forward strand.
ATTCATTCATTCGTGTTCTGTCTTACGACGGGTCCTACCAATCAATTAATTAATTGGTTTTTGACTAGGGAATATACATACACGGTGTGGTGGTTTCCCGTTGCCTTCCACACCGGACACACACACAGAAGGGAGGAGGGAAACCCGGTGCCGGCATTTGCCTGCTCTTGCGAAGAACACCAGGGGGGCCAACGGCTTAACGTCCCTTCCGAAGGACGGAACAGCTGAATTTGCGCGGTCTCCTCAAACCACGCAAACAGGGGGCCGGATGACCTTGAGAAAAAGTCCTACTCGCGCAGGATTCGTACCCGATGACTTTTTCAAGCATCGGGCGAGTAGCAGCCAGCGTCCTAACCACTACACCACCGGCACCCCATATATATATATATATATATATATATATATATATATATATTATATATATATATAATATATATATATATATATATATATATATATATATATATGGGATGCGGGATTGGGATTCAGTAGAAAGGATGGGGAAGAGAATGGGGGGATGAAATTAGGGGAAGGTTATGTAGGGTAAAAAGAGAAGGGATTGCTTGAGTGAAGCAGAGAGGTGAGCAGTGCGAGGGAGGATGGATATGGAAGGTAGTGGATGATTAGCGATGGACGAAGAGAGAGAGAGAGAGAAATAGGAAAGAAGGGCGAAGAAAATCAAACGAGCAGCTTGGTTCTATAGTTGGGAGCAGGAACGAAGGCGGGTGGCAACTGGATGCGCAGAAGGCCAGGAATGTCACGTGGTTTCTCTTGCTCCTTCACTTGGCCAATCAGCGTCAGTCAGTTACAGCGGCTCTTGGCGTGCGGTTCGTACATTTGCGGCGTGGTTTTCATGTTTATTTATGTTTTTTTCGATTGAGATTTAAATAGTACCGTCTTGTGTTGTTCTAATATGGAGGGCGTAGGAAGTAAACGCAAGGTTTTGCACAAACAAGCAAGAGAAATCGTATATAAAGTGTATGAGTACTTCAAAAACGAGACGGAAAATGCATACGATACAACACGTACAGCTGGTTACAATGTTGCCAGCTGCCAAGAGCGAACGGCGAACGCTTGTGGCATAGCGGCATAGGACTTCGTGCGTCATGCGTTGTTTTCGGAGCGAAAGCCTATGCAGGCTGGTGGTGTGGCAGCAATGTAACGTGTATTTCTCTCTCTCTCTGCGCAGTAATCATGACGCACCCGCCTTCGTTCGTGTTCTCAACTATAGTGGCGTCCGATAAAACGCGGCGTTTTCCCCTACATTCCGAAGTGTGTTAATATCGAGGAGAAATTAATTTTTGTCTTAAATAGAAAATGTAAGTGTCAATTATGGATTGCCACAAAACGGCAGCGCATTCTATTAATTACAATTTTTATGTCAGTGGCGCACAACCTTTTGTTTATCGCACGCCACTTCTCAAGCGACAGATTGCAAGTGTCTTTATCTTAATCCATAACGTTCGATGAATGTGTGTATAGTGATAGTAATTAAAATGAATTCTGCGTCAAACGCGGGTGGAGAGATTGTTTCAATACAGCCGACTTGTTGATATAGTGCTGTAATTTTTTTGTTGCAAAAAGTGACGGCCTTTTAGAGTCGGTGAGTCATTAGCGTTGTTTGATGAATTCCGTGAACGAGAATGCTCGCTCGCATAGGTGTGTGTATCGGAGTAGAGAAACACTGCGCTGCGTAAATTTCTAAGGTTTTGGAATCTTTCACGTGACAGAATTTTCCAGAACTATATTCTAATATCCGTGGGGATAAGAGGAAATCTTGACTCATACATTAAAAATCGAATGTAATTTTAAATAAATAAATACCGTTTATGTACATACTAAAATAAAAGTCGATAGTTTCGTTGTTGAGTGGAATGGAAAATACAAGTTTTCTCGGCTGAAAGTTTGCTGAAATGAATTGACGAAATTGACATTTTTTTCGCAATATATTTTGAAAAAGTCTTACTGATGCATTTTCAGATTTTCAGAAAAAATTTCGAATACAGCATTTCGAAAAACTATTCTTGTAAAAATAAATTCATATAAAACTAATTTTTTGAAGCACAATTCAATCTGACACTTTTAGCAAATAATTAATACAATTCTATGCGTGTATTGCAAAATATGTAAGGGAACGAGGAACTTCGAATAAGCGAAACCGTGAACAGTGACAGTTTATTTAAAGTACACCTTTCTTCCCATAACAAATCTAACAATAATAAAAGACTACTTCTGTCCCTTTGTCCCTTGGTCCCTTTGTGGCTCCCTCTGTTACGCTATAAAAATGCGAATAACTCGATAATGGAACGAGATTCATTTTTTATATTTGGCAAGAATTATCGATTCACATATTGTAAGATGATGACGAAAAGAAACCTCGAAAAAAGTCCTAGGTTCGACTCCAAGGTAGGCATTTCCATTTCCCATATGATAACACGTAAAAATCGACTTTTTGACTTGCAGGCTTTTATTATTTTTGAGATCTAAATAAGAAAGAATTCACCTATGATCTTTGAATCTAGCCCATTTTAAAGAGAAAACCATGAAGTTTCTTATTCAGTTCATCTTTTTCCGCCTACAGTTCGAAATTTCTCATGCTAAATGTTTAATTCACATATTTTGGGGAAATCTTGCCATTTTAAAGAGATGTTGCCATGCCAACATTATTAAACCTCGAAATTCTATTGTTATTTCAATCCTTATGGGTGAAAGCGTGCTTTGAATGCGCTTACAATTAGTACGAGAGAGAGAGAAGGTGAGAAATTCTTTACATAGTAACCGATGTAAACAACATTCGTTGCGTTATTTTCGAGGAGTACATTTGAATGTAGAGCATTAATCATTATTAATATTAATTAATATTAAAATTAGATACTTAGAATCATCGTAGGAGTTTGAAACTTGAAACAACGAACGCCTAAAAGAACGAAAGTTTGTTTTCTTGCCATCCAAAGAAAGTCAAGGTATATTTATGATCATTTTTTATTTCACACAAACCTTTCCCGTTGAATTTCAACGGGTATCTTCCTAGTTTTCTAATAATATAGATTCGCTACATCGGTTTGTTTTTATACCAAAATTCAAAGAACGCAGATTATGGTTTGCATTAAAGCGGTTTGGTCGAACTTGAGATGTGGGACTCCAGAGTGCTGAGCGAGGAAGAGACGTGTTGGAGGGCCCTAATGCTTTGTTTTTAAGCTTAGATAACCAACTTACGCACTGTGTATATATACGATATATACAGGATGTCTCAAAAAGATGTACACACATTTTAATGAAGACAAAATACCCATTACATAATTCAGAATAGGTCAATATTTGATGCCTGCAGAAGCAATAGTTTGTGGCACATGGTGAACTATTGCAGATGTTCAAAATTATCACCGTTAAATTCTAGGCACTGTTGACAGCAGCGAACAACTGAGTGACAAACGTTCATCAAGGTATCTGGTGGGATGGCTGCGCACGACTGTTAAATTTCATTCCTTAGTTCTTAGAGTGTTGCTGGTTTATTACTCTACACTAACTCCTTCAGGTAACCCCACAAGTAAAAGTCAAGTGGAGTTAAATCAGGCAAATGTGGGGGGTACTCACACTTCCTGGGAAATGGTCATCAAGATAGGCCCTGACATCACGATGGAAATGTGTGGGTGCCCCATCTTGTTGATAGTAAATTTTCTCACCTCCATGTAGCTGATGAATGTCAGACACAATGGATACCTCAAGCATATTGAGGTACTCAGTACCAGTAACTGTCCCTACAAAGAAGTACGGTCCCACAATACCCCTGAATGACACACCACAACAGACTAAGTCCTGGTAAATTCACTGCCTTGTCCACATGAATGTTCGGATTTTCAGAATACCACTACATAGAATTATGTCGGTTCACTGTACCACTGAGCTTGAATGTTGCCTCATCAGACCAAACAATCATGTCCACAAAGTGTGCATCCTCATCCATCTTCCTTTGAAACCATTCACAGAACTCAGCTCTGCGAACAGGATCATCTTCAATCATTGCATGTAACATAGTATTTCCACTTAGCATTTTTGAGAATCCGGTGCACACTTGCCCTGCTAATTCCAGTCTCACGAGCACATCGCCTTAAAGATTTTTTTGGTGATTGTGCGAGTTGCTGTAACACCATAGCAGAATTTCCCCCACTCATTGATGAGCAAAGTCTCCCAGATTGTTGCTTCCACACGTCTTGCACAGTACTGCCAATCTCAAATTTATCACGAATTCTTGAAATTGTTAGTCGTGTTGGAGGCTCAGTTGCAAATTCATCTATCCGCCATCTCTGCATTTCACCCACATTCTCGAATTTCCAATGCTACTTCAAAATTAATTTTCGTTTTTCGAACGTGAAGTGAACCTCCGCCATTCTGTATTACACTCTGAATCATTGGTAAGATATTTCAGTTTTTTATTGGGACTAACGCCATCTGGTAAGTGCATGCCATATTACTTAGGGGCACATTAAATTTCTGTTCCATCTTGAATATGTGAATAGATATTCATTATTAAAATATGTATACGTTTATTATATTATATATTTATTATATATAAGTTGGCGAGCTGCTGGGGTTGTTAAAGTGACACACGTAAAAATCTCTCCCCCTGGTCTCAAGCTTCGCTAGCATTTGACTCCTTTTCGGCAATTCCCCTACTTCCTCCGTATCCTCCAATTCCCGACCTTTCCACACTACACTTCCACCCCTATGCCTTCACCCAGTGTCACTTCATCAGTTGTCTCACTCTTTTGCTGTCGAAGGGATCACTCCTGAAAGCTCCAATCCACGTATTTAAATGTGTTTCTCCGACACCCCTGAGGATCTCTTAATCGGTAAGTGTTCACTGGGCTTTCTTACCTCAACAACTTGTTGCCATCCATTTACTCTAATTATCTTTCCTCTTCCATAAGCATATATATATACATGTACATACATCAAATAAAGGTTTGGGAATTTTGGATCTGGAGGAGGGTTCTTCAAGGAGTATGGAATTCAATATCCTCTTTCACTAAGGTCACATTACAGGGCAATTTTTCAGAACGAATCCACCGTGCCATACGAGGGCCGGATATAGCGAACGTTGGATGGAATTTTTGGACGCACTGAACCATGCCGGTCAGTATATCGGTCTTCCATGAACCTTGCTTTGTTTTAGCTTTCAGTCCAATAATGGCGACAGACGTGTTTGTGTAACATACTTTAACAGTGAACAAGTTGAAATTCATTGTTCTTAGGGCGTTCCATTTTTAATAATAAGATAAATGCAAATATAAATTAAAATATATATATTTAAATACATATTATCAATTAAATTATGTATACGTAAAGCATATATGTATGTTTGTGTGTAGTAAATCATTTCTTCAACACTCCAGAAAAACATCATCAGATAAATCTTTTTAAACGACGATATCTCGGTAAGGAAACGTCATCCGACACTTTGAGCCTGATGAGGTCATTAGCTCGAAAAATCCGCGACCTCGCATGGAGACCTCGTGTAACACCTTCCCACACGCACGTGCACTAACTACTTTTTTCGCCTTTTCTCTCCCTCCCTCTCCATCTTCCACTTCCTTCCCAATCTCGCGCCCTCCTCCCATACAGCATGCGTACAGGTATGTAAGCCCCCTTCTTCCTTTTCAAATCGCGATGGAAGAAAATGCCACGTGAGACAACTGATACGCGAGGCTTGCATGACTCGAGCGTATTCGCGAAATGTCTTCTCTTTCCTCTATCCACCATCCCGTCTCTCCCATTTCGCAGCCCTTCGTTCATCCTTCATCGCCTTCAACCAAACGGCCGCACCCTTCCTCCTACTATACACCTCCTCCCTCCTCTCTCTATCTTCAGGCATCCACCGTTTACTCATTCGTTTACTTCGGTATAGAGGAAAGAAAAGCAGAGTTAGTAGTCTCACCCTCACCGCCTCTGTTGCGAGGCGCACTTCGATGTGTTAGAACCAAAAATTCATATCGATTTAACATAATTAAATCTCGGCTTTCCTATAAATGCGAGACGCCGCAAACATACGTAGCCTTCCTTTCTATCATTTCAATAAATTGACCCAATGAAAACAAAACTTTTCTCTAACAATAAGACAAAAATCACGGCGCCGAATCCATCGTTTCTTGAGCTTATGACTATGTTAATCTAATATTAATTGGTTTTATAGAACAGAAGAAAGCAGTTTTGAAAATCCAAAACCAAGAAATCAATGAAACGTGTTCGTAATTGAGCCTTTGTTGCGCTGAGGTCGTGGCTTTAATCGCGCGAAAGAGAAGATAAAATATTTTTTCGCATATTGTCAGACTTTCGTGATTTAGTGGGAGCATTGGGTGCTACACAGAATTAGGGTCATAAACTCGGTTTTAATCACACGTTAACACAGCCATCGCCTCTTCTGACTTTATCAGTATGGCAAGGCAATAAAACTTGTAGCTGCTCTCATCATCCTCGCGTTTACTTTGGAGTAATTTTTGAAGCTATGCAGCATTCGATGGAGAACCTTTATAAATTAGCATTCAACAACCGCTCAGCAACGATAGTGCAGAATAAATGACCCTAGGAGGTGGCGTAAAATTTTAAATGAAATAATTTTTCGAAAAGTAGACAAATGATTTCGAACTCTTAGGTAGGTAAAAATAATATATCCTAAATACTGCATTAATTAATACACGATGTTGATAAAGTCAAAGTAAAATAAGTCAAATTTTAACCTTAAAAGAGTGATATTTAATTTTTTCCTTCAGTTTTCTCCACTCTCTCGTTTTCCGTTGAAATGAATCACATAGGATTAGGGATTGCAAATTTACCGACTTTTTCAATTATCGATAAATGTTTTCATAAATACCGGTAATTTATCGGTAACTTTCGACATTTTCAAAAAATGACAAATTTTAAAATAAAACGATAAATACAAATTTAAAAAATTATTTCAAGATAGGTACTTTAAGGAAACACGACATAAACTTGAAACAAAATCGTAAATAAACCTTTGATTAAATAAACATTAAAAAATAAACTTGAAGGAAAACAATATAAATTTTAAACAAAAATCGTAAATAAATATGAAATAAACTCTAAAGACTAGTAATTGGGGAAAAACACAACATAAACTTTAAGCAAAAATCGTAAATAAACCTTTGATTAAATAAACATAAAATAAACTCTAAAGACTAGTAATTGAGGAAAAACACAACATAAACTTGAAGCAAAAATCGTATATAAACCATCGATTATAAAATCCAAAGATAAGTACTTTAAGGAAAACACAACATAAACTTTCAACAAAAATCGTAAACAAACCTTTGATTATAAGCATGAAATAAACTCTAAAATTTTATTTTAAAACAAAAGTATTGCCACTGATTCTTTTTTATTTGTTGTCTCTTTGGTTGTTAAAATAGGCTCGCAGAAAACATAATTTATCCAGACTTTGGTCTCCTGACTGCAACCTGATTTTTGTGCATATCAACCCTGCCGTAGAAAACGTTCTTTCTGAATCGAAAGCCATTTAAAAATATTTTCATCTTAATTTTTCTTCTTGAAAATACGCAGCCGATGTCGAAGGAACTGAAGTTGTAACATTCTCGGAATCGGACTTCAGTTGGCTTAATTGTATTATCCATTTCCTTTTTATTATAAACGGGCTCAACTAGCTCCACGATTATCTTCGTTATTGTGGATTTGCTGGTTTTGTTAAAAATTCCGCAATCTTCATTATTCGATTTCGTGAGATCATGAAGGTACTGTAGCGCGTGTGAACCATTGTGCTGCGAGGTTTGTTCAAAAAAGGGAATATTATTTTTATTCTGCTATTTAATTACTATCTGTTAAAATGCAGCAGGGTAAAAATAAAATAGTTCTAAATAAATAAGGTGTGTTAATAAATTTTTGTTCATATTAATAAAAGTAAGACGTGTAATGGTTTTTTAAATATTTTATTTAAAGATGTTAAAGTGTGCCTAATTTTAATATATATTCTATTTATTAAACATAATAAATTATTATTTAGATGTTTAGATCTATTTAAAAATATATGTTACAAAGATTATTAACAGGTGAAATTATTAAGACAGACATTAAATACGTTCTTCTTTTACCGAATTACCGGTAAATTTAGTAGAGGATTTTGCGCAATTTACCGATAAAACGGTAAACCGATTTACCGGTATTGCAATCCCTACATAAGATACGTTGCATCGAGATGTCTTATGTTGCTTGGAATCTTATTAGTGAATTGTTTCCGCGTCTTAATGTTTTTTTCAATTTTAATACAGTTTTCCTTAAAAAATAAAGAAATAAAAATATGAAAAATAGAAGGTCGTTTGAAAGTGCCCGATAACTCTTCCATATTTTCAAAGAATAGCGATAGAATATGAAATTTATATCATCACCGATATAATAACATGGCCAACCGAAAGTGATTTTTGTCGCATAGCTTTGTTACTATTTTCTTGCTAATTATTCTCGGTTAAAAAATGTACTTCTTGGTTCAACCTATATACGTGAATTTAGTTTCTCTCAGTTAATTCCGCCAATTTTTCTCTTTGATGAATAAATAGAGAGTAATAACCGCAATCGCATCGAGATCGTTCAACACGAGCATTTCATCCAATCAATAACATCAAATGTAGATTTCTACCAATAAATCAGTTTCGTCGATTTTCGCCACGTAATTCATACTTGGGTCTTTTAAGTTCTAGGAAAATGCAGTTAATCTTATGCTTTGGCACAAAGGGTCTAGCCCTTAATAGGACTACCTCCTCATCTCATACAGGATATAACGCCGGAATGCGGTGATAAAGGTGCGCGTGTACTTGAGGCTTTCATCGTATTTCTACTCCGGTTCGAGTAGATTAATCTGACGCACGGTGTTATCTCGAAATACAAGCAGATAAGTTCCACAAAGACTAAAGAAAAGGTGGTTTCCGGTGCACTTGCACTCATGATTGCACAAGAAAATCTTTAATAGAACATCTTTGGTTTTCTACGAACACATGTTCTATTTTGCACATAGGGAGCATACGTTGAATTGTCATTTCCTTTGGCTCTTTATCTTCCTTATATTTTTCGCGTTTCATTAATTCAGTCTGTACATATTTCTTAGAAATGTGTTCTCTATTCCTAACATTAAAGTCTACGACCAATATTTCCTTACTCAAATACCGTCTGGAGGCGTTACATTGAATAACAATCTGCTTCCTCGCATAAATTGCATCTCGAATGGGATTAACATGACGTTAAAGCAACTTAAAGAAAACAAAAACTTCTTCCTTTCCATACTCGGTAGCCGCTCCTAACTTCTCTAACCTGGACTACAGCTGTCTTGTCTATAACGATCTAACAGAGGAACCCAATCTGAAACTCCAGCGATTCTTAAATTGATGTATCCGTTTTATTTTCAATCTCTGCACAGATGTTCACGTATCCCTTTACTTCAAGAAATTAAGATAGCTAAATATAAAAAGTATTATCTGTATATTTTTGTTCTCAACCTTTAAATATAAACAACCTATTTATAGGAAAGAAACAACTATGTAACTTCCACACAAATTTAGTTCCCAACCTGTTTCGCAAAAATCGAGCATTATCAGGTGATGCTAGATTTTTAGCGAAACCGTTCGTGAAATAAATTTCTATAGAAATTACGTAGTTGTTCCTTTCTTCTAAATATGATTATCACTTATCAAAGTTTGTCCCAACTCCTTAGATTTATGAACAACCTAGTTCAATCTCTGACAAGACCCTCCAATAGCCTCAAGAACGAATTCTGACAATATTTACTTCTCTAATCACAGGGTCACTATCTTTCAAAGATCTTTTGTTGTTTCTGGATCGAAATTGTGGAATTCTCTACCTATTGAGTTAAAATGTCCCTCTTCATCGTCTGCCTTGAAAATAAAACTTGACAATCTGTGACTTCATAATACATCAAATCCGCTTCTACCTCCCTTTCAAGTTGTTTTAATTTTGTATTATACTGTTGTTTTGTACTAATATTCCTTTATCGCACTAAAAATTGTAATTTTCTTACCTGCACACTACTCAGCATTGTGTGCATTTAAAACTTTTTCATATAATTTCTTCTGTAAAACAAAATTAAATTTTTGGTTCTTTTTATTTAAATTTATTTACTCATTCTGCTGTCATTTAATGTATGAACTTTTTCACTTTACTTCTTAAAATTGTGCCAAATTCTGATTTTTGAATTAACTATATTTGACGAGACACCTATTTACTGACAGACTTGTACTGAAACCATGTAAATGTAATGTGTCAATAAAAATTCTATTCTATTCTATTCTATTCCATATGTTGGTTCATTTTTCTCGCATTAAATGTTGATGGTGACTGTATGATAATTGTGTATGCACAATGGTCTATGGGACATTTTCCTGGATAAATAAATTTATATATTTATCTATCTATCACCTTTCATAGTTTATATTTTTTACACGATTCGAGGCCATTGACTACCTATTACTCTTATTTATATCTCGTATTATTTATTTATGATTTGAATTAGCGAAACTTATCGGTAAATTGTCGTATTTGGATAATTACGTCGGCAAACATAAGGAATTATGAAGTACCAATTGGAAGGAAGTCCATTTTATAAAATTTCTTTTACTTTCCACGAATAAAATCAATCATTTTGCAAGCAACTTACTCGAATAATCTTAAAATATATTGTTGCTTTGGGTTTAAAAAGGTTAGTTGCACTCATAAAAGTATTGCTTACCCATATGAATTTAAACTCAGAATAAGGAGAAAAAGTCATAAATAAAATATTCTAAACAACCTACAATAATTTTTCAGGTGGTTTTCAATCCGCCATGTGGCTCAATCGGCATGAGCCAACCAGTCTCCAACAAAGGACGCAGATGTCGCACGGAGCCATGCAGCCGAGAGGACAACAAATATTACTAAGGATGTCGTCGCCAGCAAGAGAGGTACTAATTGCCATAAACTAACAAAATATAACCATTACACAGAATCCATCTTGAAATAAGATGACTCACCGCAATATAAATAACGTGCATAATGGGGTTAGGAAGGAAGGGGCAGCTGCCCTTCCTTGAGCGTTTGAGGAAAATATACAAAAATATATCATTCACAGCGTTATGAAATAAGGATAAGTAATATAAGATAAAAATAAATTTTAATGGAGTTGGACGGTTTAGGTAGAGGCGTGGAAAGGTGCAGTCGCACCACTCCACCTGCCTCAAGCCCACACTCGGCATTCCCCCCAAGTAAGTTTCTGTGGACGCCTATCATGCCGCGTATTACGTAAGTATACATATTACTAAGAAATTAATTAAATTTTCAAGGAGCGTTGAGTACTATTAAGCCAAAATTATACTAAGAAGAAGATCTTGCTTTGCTTATGCGTTCTGCGTGTGACCTCCGTTTCATAAATAGTGTCCGCCTCTTGATATTACTATTTGATTTTTGTCGAAGATTTGGAGTTTACACTAGCCACGATAATTGACTCATTTTAATTGACCTCGAATCTTGTTGAAAAAATAATAAACAATGAAACCTTAATCCGGACCATTCTAGGATGTTAGCCATTTACGATAACAGATCTGTTTTTTTCCGGACTTGGCACTTATCGTTGCATCCTGTCGTTTGCTTTCATGTAATGCAAATTGAAAAAACATTCCACCAGTAAAAAACGCCAATATGCGATTGAGTTCCACCAATATCTTTGAAAATGTATATCATTGATTTTATTTGAGAGTTACAGAGCGCAATATCTATTTCAAGGTGTACGGAATATCGGAAATGGAATATAAAAGGATGGGACGACTAAACTTTTCGGAAACAATATGGCTCCGCTCTTTCACGGGCAACGAAAGTCACCCCGGATGGGGTTCTGCAGAGCACCAATGAAAGAAATGCCACCTTGAGCATTAGATGAATGTTAATCCATCCAAGTATCTTTGCAGCACGTGAAAACGATATAGGGAAATAATATAATTTTAAACGTTTGGAAGTCCTGTTTCTTCGTTGGAGCGACATTTTAAGGAACGTGTTTATTATTCAAAGAGATGTGTAATGTTTTGCACTCGTATATATTACACGTATGCGGGTTGTGACGACAATTGACTCTCGAAGTTTAACAATGATGTGGTCATCAAGGCAACATCCCGTTTAAAAGCCGATATTTTCCCAAATAACGGAAATTTTGAAAATCGATCGGGAAAAAATAACGGAAATTTTGAAAATCGGTCGAAAGATTTTTTGGAAAATTTTACTGCAAATTGTTTTTTTCTCAATTTTACTGCTAAATAAAACCTATTGCGAAAGGAATCGGGTCAAAAGCTTGTTTAGTCTTCGAGTTATTCAAGTTCAAAGAGCGTTCCGGACAGAGGGACATAAGTAAATTATTATATACCGATTATTTAATAGAGCGATATATATGCCCATGCATAGTGGAACACAGCGTCCAAATAATATTGTTGTTGCATTTCCCTTTTAAAGAAGGGTAGTTTTCAAACCCTGGCCGTTACCGAAATTATTACTGCATTAGTTAACAAATGAATTACTGTAACAATCAGTCGCCGTTCATTTCCTCCGCTACCTCGGGGAGAGGCGCAGTTGGGTCGTCTCTTATCGTCGAACGCTCCAAAGAGTGTGTCCTTATCCCTAGTCACTCTTGTTGTCTTTCTCTCTCTCTCTCTGCGAGCCTGGGACCGTGTTTCCCAGCGGCCCTCAACAAGCCACACATCCCTCGCTATCTTATCTACGAACACTTATAGTCTAAGTCCCGCCCACGCATTCCGATGGTAACAGAGCAAACATTGCTTGTTTCCCTACGTAGATCCAACTTCAAACGTCTGTTACCGTTTCTAAACGCAGTGAGGCAACGTACGATTTCTTTGATACTCACTCGTTGACTGTTAGAAATTATTCGCTGTCAGCCTAGTTAGTTAGGGTTATGAATGATTTTGAATGCGTTTAGCGCGTAAAATTATAAAAATTCTAAAGCGTGTAAATAACTAAGGACGCGTGGGATGAAAAATACTTCCCCTTTAATCAAATCGGATGGATGCTCCCATTGCATAAGTTATGCTTATCGCATCTCCGTCTCCTACTAATTTCAGTTATCTCATGGAAAAATTGCCTCCTAGCCGAAGCATGCGTGATTATCTGAATTTCACTTTCAAATCTATCATATCATGATACTTATTCCAAAAAGAATAACATTAATTACTTTGATGTAACTAATTCTTCTTGGCAATCCAGCCTTCTCGTTTTAATAAAACGCTCTTGTAGTTTTAAAATATATTATTTCTCTTCGTCTTAGGATCTCAAAAATTGAGTAGCAGGTTGATATAAGCGTTGTTGAGGAGAGGGAATCAGGCATATTTTGCATAATTTGCTATTACTTCAATTCACTGCTACGATTTACCTTGTGTTACGCAATTATTTCCAAATTTCTAGAGCATCTAAGGCATGGAAATTGTTAACGGAATGATCCTTCAAGAACAAGCTCTTACAAAATGCTTGTCTCAGGTATCACCAATAACCACAACAAGGTTATAAAAAACCAGATACGCATTTTGGCTAAAATGCAGCCGTCTTCAGTGTTAATTCACCGAATATAGATTCTAAAGCTGCTTTGTAGTCTAAATGCGCATCTTTTTTATAACTTTTTTGTGGATATTGGAGATACCTGGGACAAGTATTTTTTAAGTGCTTGTTCCTGAAAATTTCCATCCATAAGAGGAACTCGATAATTCTCTGTTGAACGAAATGATCACTTTTGTGAGCACGATTGCGTGAAGAAAGATGCTCTTTCTATAGGTTGCGACAAAAGTCATAACTCATTTTATTTATAAATACTAACTAAAAAAGCAGTGACGTCTTGACAAATTGGCACATCTTTTCATAATCACCAGCTCAAAGAGATAATGTTTACAGGCCACTCATGATTTTAACGTAATCATCGAGGAAAAGTGAGCTTCATGAAGCATTAGCAGTTGGGAGATGAACTCATTGTTTTGTAGAGCATGTACCTGTAAAGAACGTGAGAAATGCACTCATGACTCATTATCGTTAGATTGCAACTCCGTAACTAAATTTTATACGAAAAACAAATGAAATCACTTTTCAGAATTATTCCTCGAGATCTTTCGGACAATCGAAGTTCTTAATGTCGTCTTCTTGTTGACTTCTTTGGACTACTCAACGCACTTTCACGCAGTTTTTCGATGTTTCTCTCGGGTCTAGATGAGCTTGACCTCCCAAACCGATGTGCATCTGACACTGCCATCTTTATGAAATCTGGACATACATATTCTGATGGGGCTTCGCGAACTTGATGAAATATTCTTTGGAAAGCTGTTTACGCAGCAAAGGTAGAGGATCCATTTTAAAAGAAGAGCTTCATAATAGCAGTGTTCTTGAACTGTCCACTTTTCATGTCTTAAAACTTAAGCGTCTGCACTTTAATCTGATGGCACTGTCACCAATCCTCGTCAGCTAATCCCTCTTACATATCTCTATAAACTCTCATTTTACAGCTCAGTCGACTTTCCCATAGCGGTACTGATTTTTTATCCACTAATAATGACGATAAGTTTCGCATTTTATCCATATTTATTTTATGAAATACTTCTGAATTGAATAGGAGACCATTCTCATGCGAATCTTCGGAAAGAAATAGTATGTTTCTCTAATTTTTTGTGACTATTCCGATAAACGTTGTTTCCTTTCCGGCGCCACATGCTACCTGACGTCACCATGCTTCCTTCGAATTGTTTTACGGTATGGTGCCTGAAATCGAGTTTCCACACCCACCCGTGACGGCGAGCACTTATCCTGAATGCGTGCGACCGAACCTTTCGCTCTTACCATCGAAGCATCCCTCCCCCAGGCTCGGACATAGAGACCCAGGGCCCCTAGGCAGTTAACAGAGTCGGGGTCCCCTTTTTGGTAATTTAGCAAAAAACAAACTTTACCTTTATTTTTTTATTTATTTAACGTACTTTGACTTTAGAAAATAGACAAGCAGACCTAGAAATGAAATAGACAAGTACCAACTATACTTTTTTACACATTATAATTTTTACATTTACATATAATTACAAGATTACATTGCCACGCGACGAACTTTCTTCTCTGCAAAGGAACGGATGACCTCACTATAGTCCACAGACTGCGTTATTTCTGACTCTATGTACAGCACAGAGAGTGAATTAAGCCTGTTCTATCACATTCTTTAACTTCCGTCGCCAACACTACTCGTATCGTAACCTTAACTAACCTCAGCAAATTCGTGTGGAAGATAAAACCTTTGAGCCGCTAAATTGAAATTGATACAACTTTCTAACACACACTTTCAACGCGAACTGACAAGTTATAGAATGAAGTCAGGTGCGATGCAAAACAAACAAAGAACACAAACACAGTGTTGCCACTTGACTTGTCAAAAAATTAACTATGGTAAATTATTTTCTATTTCGTTCGGAAAAATTGACATATTATTTTCCGTGTCCTGTGTCCTCAATGTGTACCATTTCAGCCCCTGGTCGGGGCCCCCGCCGAGGTTGGGGCCCTAGGCAGCTGCATAGTTTGCCTAGGCAGAAGTTCGCCGCTGGCCTCACCAGAATGTGACAAATTCGTTCCTCTCTACATATTATCTTCAAACGTGTCGTTCGAAGCTTCCACAAAGTCCTTTTGCGTGGTGTTGCCATTCTGCAATTCGCTTCAAAATCACTTTTTTCGTACTTGGTAGATGCGAAACAATCGGAGGAGTTATTTCCTCTTCATATCTCTTATGGCTTTTCTTTTTTCCAAACTCTTGCGCTTCAGTTTTTTCAGCACTTCGAGTAATTTCTCTACCGTTGTAATTTCTCTGCCGCCGACATTAATGTCGTAATGGAGGAAGCAGTATGGTTCGAATTTTTGAGTGATTTACAGTTCTACTCTTCCCTCGCAGATAATCTTGTAAGGAAGCGACGAGTGAGCGTCTTTCCTCAGACGTTTTTCCTCGAAAAACCGAACTTCGGTTTGCGCAACGTTTTCTTCGTCCGAGTTCATGAGTACTCCGTTAAGATTTCGAGTCCGCTATCGAAAAATTTCCCGATTGGATTTTCCAACTCTTTTGTTTGATCAGTCGACCCGCTTTATTTCAGAACAGAGCACCTGCAGCGGTGCGATAAAACTCACATTTCGTTGTATCTCCGTCCGTCCGTCAGGTGTTCGCACTCGATAGGAGGATGCGCGCAGCTGCAAATGTGCCTCCGAAGGTGCGACCACACTCGAAATCTTCTTGAGGACATTGCACGTGTTTCCGTGGTTTCGGGTGCGAACGAAGCAGGCGATTAAATGTTTCGCAAAGAAGTGGGCCATGCAAAAAAATTGGAGACTTTTTACGAATATATATATATATATATATATATATATATATATATATATATATATATATATATATATATATATAACGTTCCCCATTCCTTAATTACGCAAGCGATGTTTACATTAACATTTACTATTTTATGTAATTTATTGTAAATTTTTACCATTAATATAATTACGCATTAACGTTTTACTTAATATTCACATGGATAGATACATCGAAACCTTTGAAGCAGCAATAAAATTATGTGGATTATGTCAATACTATTAGCCAAAACGTAAACAATAAACAACATCTTGGTTACCGAACAAATGTAAGTACCTAGATGTATCGATTTATGTTGCGATAAATCTTTCAATGTTAATGGTAAAAGATAACGATGTTATAATATTCCTTAAAAATCATTTGACATTTTAAAAGTATTCATAGACTACATTTAATCCATTTCTACCCTTTATCTTGGCGTTTGCTAATCTTCCTCTACGGCGCGCCACGGCGTGAATTTTCCTTGCATTAATATTTACGTAGATTTGAAGAGGACAACAATTAAGAAATTTAGCTTTGTTGCCGCCTGGAAAATGGTAATCTAAACCGATAAATTTTGCGCTTGAAGGACAATTTCGAGCGGTTGAACATGTAATACGACAAAACATGAGCAGAATTTAAATATTCAGTCTTAAGTGTGTAAAATAAGCCATTTCCCGTGATCTTAAGGTAATATTTAGGTATATTTATATCCAAATCAGTGAAGTGCTGCATGGCATTTTAGGGCTTCTCCACACCATTTCCCATGCATTCTTATGGAAATAGTATTTTGTTGACCCCATGGGATATATGAGACACCACGGTCTGCAAACCCAGACAAAGTTCTTCCTTTTGTCCACATGAAACTTTTGAATTCGATAGCTTCAACGGTG
Organism: Tanypteryx hageni; assembly: GCA_028673005.1. Lineage (NCBI taxonomy): Eukaryota > Metazoa > Arthropoda > Insecta > Odonata > Petaluridae > Tanypteryx > Tanypteryx hageni. The sequence continues at coordinate 95,646,325 of CM054115.1, forward strand.
TAAAAACGTATAAAGAACATACATACATACACACGCGCACACACTCTAAAACATTTATAAGATGAAGACCGCGAAAAAAACGTCTTTATGTGTACTGAAAAAAGAAATAATTTTCACAAAACAAGCTGAACTTTTCCCTAATCTTTACTGCAAAAGAAATTAATTGACATATAATGGCAACCTTAATCTTATTCGTTTCATCTAGTGGTCCTTAATTTGTTTTTGAATGCGTATAATCGAATTAAATACAGGTTCACATGTAAAATTCATTCAGATCGAAGCTTCTTTAAACTGTATTTTTGTACGAAATTCAAGCAAAACCGACCTGTCTTACGTGTAAAATTCGGCTGGAATCTGTTTCGATCTTATGAATTGCTCGATGCGCGTTGATACTGTTAGCGCGGTTGATCTTATGGGAAAAGAGAATGCATTCATATGGTCGTAATAACTGTCTCACATGTCCCACGCGTTGAATAGAATTATAAATTAGCAGGGCTCTAAATTGAGATGTCACACTATTGAAAACTATTTTGATATTATGAAATATTTTCAATTGAATTGCGGAAATACGATTGTACTATTTTTGAAGACGAATGTTCAAGATATTAATAAGTAGACTAAGCATTTATCCGTGATTCCAATAATAACGATTCATTATAAAATCACGATGGCGCGCTTATTTATTTTTTTTTTCATGTGAGAAGTTGTTAAATATATTGTGATAAAGTTTCACACAGATGTGCAAGTTTATATTTGAGAATCGAAAATCTTTTAAAAGACTTTTCAGCAGTCATATACACAGCAAGGCTGTCCTGAAATATAAACTTTGCGATAACTTAAAATGTTAAATTAAAAAATCATTCAGTTAGTAATAAAGTTGATTATGTGCATTTACAGTTAACTTATTTTTTAGATAGTTATGAATACCTACATCCAAATTTTTATCCTGGGGTCTTTAAAGTTATTTTAATCCTGTGCAGCCGAGCAGAAAATAAAAAATACTCGTTTGGTATATTTCGACTACGCAACCGAATATGACATATATGCCTGCTCTAATCGGCTTTTGTCGTCATTGGCGACCGTCCCAACGGCTAACAATACCTCGAAGATTCGGAATATTCCGAGAAAAGTCATTATCGCTTATCAGCGCAGACGTTAGGTCCATAATTCCTACATATTTTCGCTAGTAAGACCGCTAGTTGCAAAATACAAACAAACATTTCCTGAGGTTTTGAAAGAATTGCAGGTGTTCGACTTCCTTTATCGTACCAATGTTGTGATTTTTCATTGTAAATTCATCATCTTCCCATCCCACGACGCTCATTATCACCTCGCACACCTGGAACACACACCCGATGTTTTTGCGATGATATTTTTTATTGAGTTTCAATACACCGTCACGCAAAGTTTGTTAGCACTCGTAAACTCGCAGGTGGAATCGCGCCTCTTACAACAGAGGGCATATTTTTGACCTCGAGATAATGAGCTTTCCGTAGCTAACAAAAGGTTTGCGATTTGTTTCTCCTTGAAAAGTTTTTTCCGACGGCATTTCGACTCACTTTTCTACGACCGATCGCGCAATAATAGATCACGTGACCATTTTTTTTTCGAGACGCAAGACTATATTTTAAATGTCTCCTCACGTGGCCTACGTATTACGAAGTTGCGTCTCTGTTTAAAACTTTCTACACACTGTACAATATTTTATATCTTAAGAGTAATTTTGTATGTATGTAATAATACCTCCATTTTTGTTACCTTTTTTCCGCTCAGTTAGGTTACTATCTTTATGGAGGATCAATTATAATTGTAAGACGAAAAATGAGCGTAAGGAAAGATTACGTATTAACTTCTTCACAACAAGGGGCGGCCGGTGGCATAGGACCATGGAGCCAAGGCCCTAACAAAATTCACAGAAAGAAAAAAGCACTATAAATAATTGTTTTTGAAGAGATTGATTTAATTTTTGAGTCTTTAATAAGTTTAATTTGTCGTGAAGCAGCACAATACTCCGGTCAGTAACAGAATTTACGGGAGAAGTAGGCGGCGAGTCCGACGGGGAGTTCCCCCACTCCAACAGGAACTCCGTGCCGCCGCCTAGATAGATCGGTCACAAGACGTGGAACGCATGCGCGCTGCATGTTTTTTTCTCACTCGCCTAACCTCTCCCGCGCTTGAGAATACCGACCGTTGGGGCCAAGATCAGTTTGGCTCGGCCAGCATTCAGGATTGCGGTTCTTTGTAGTATTTATTGGTAAGCGTGAATGTTTCAATTCTCCGCAATGAATACGATAAGTGCTTTATTAAAACAACCGGTTTCATTGTTGTCTTACGATGATAAATTCGAAATAAGACGAATGGGAAGACCCCTCCCTAATTTGAATTTAGTTAAAAAGCAACAGTGTACCAACAAATAGGAAAGGTGTCGTAAATTTAATGCCGCTATTTATTCGAAGAACAATTGCTTGTGCCGGTGTGATGAAAAATGCGTTTTTTTTCCTTGTGTTCTTTTCCAAGGAGATGTCAGCTGGTCGATGAACGGGATTTCGGACTTGGTACACATTTGGGAAAAAATGAGGGCTCACAAAAATCTAAACAACATATGAACAATGTTTTGAGTTTATCGTTGCTGGGTAAAACAAGTATTCAAATTCAGTTTATCTCACAGCATCGGATAGCTATATTTAAACAACGAACTAGTAGATAAAAATAGGTACGTATTAAATTTGATTATAAATTGTATACGTTTTTGTGAGGCATTAGAATTAGCATTGAGAGGGAATGATGAATTGGATGAGTCCCAAAATAAGGGAGTTTTTGTGAGTTACTCCACTTTAGTTCTGAGTTAGATAAAGACTTAAAAGTTCACCTTAGTCAATCAGCTCTGTTTAAAGGTACGACTAATACTATACAGAATTAGTTGCCGGAATGCATGTTAGAAATATACCACAAAGAATTTCGCAAAGAAATTAAAAAAGTAGATTATGTAGATAGCCGATGAAACTACTGACGTGTCATGTCAATTTCAGTTACTCATTGTATTGCGTTACATTGTAGGCGGAAAACCGGTAGAAAGGTTCTGGAATTTCGTTAATCCTGACGGGCATGATGCTCGTGAAATCACAGATTGTATTTTAAAACAACTCGACCCCCTAATTGGTGACAGTCCGAATAAACTTATAGCACAAAGTTTTGATGGTGCTTCTGTTATGAGCGGACGTTTAAATGGCGTTCATAAACTGATAAAAGACAAGTATCCACTTGCTAATTTCGTCCATTGTTACGTCCACCACCTGAATCTCATTATGTATGTCTAACGCAACGTCCATCAACCGCCAAACTCGTTTATTTTTTGCACATTTGTCTGGAATCTGTTATTTTTTTAATTCTCCCCAAAGAACAAAAGTGTTGGATGACGTTGTACAGAGAAGATTGCCCCGGGTATCACAGACCAGATGGAATTTCCATTCTCGTGGAGTCGGCACTGTTTATGAATATAGGAAAGAACTCATAACGGTTATGGAAATTATTGAAAACAGTGATGACATAAAGTTGCAGTCTACTATAACACAATTAGGTGCATATAAACTTAGGCTGAAAGAAAATAACTTTGACTTTTGGTTAGCGCTTTTTCACCGGATAATGCCTCACGTGGAGATAATTGTTAATCAGGTTCAAAAACGAATCACCGATCCAGTTAATGTACAGCAAGCGATGCAGCATTTCGAGAATAGCATACAGACATTCAGAAACAAATTTGATGTGATTACCGAATAGGTTGAAGTCGAGTTAGAAAATGAAGAGGCAGAAGTTCGACCAAAAAGACCGTGGATCACTGACAGCGACTCTGTCTGCAGGAAGAGAGAAGGTGAAGACGTTTGTGACACCATAATCACAGAAATAAAAGATAGATTTCAATTTACTGGACAACTCGTGGCTACGAATCTATTTGTGGTCGAAGAATTTTATAATTACAGCAAAATATTCCCTGACACATACCTCAGTGAAATAATTTAAAAGTATTCTTTTAAAAAAAAAAAGTCTGAAGATTGAACTTCAAGTTTTTTACGAAAGAAAGGAATTGAGAGTAGTATCTGGTGCGGTACCATTTCTGTCGCTAATTTTGGGTGATTATTTGTGTGAAACATTTTAAAAGACAATAATTCTTTTAAAATTGTTGATCACGATACTAATGTCGTGTTTTTCAATGATGAAAAGAATAAATACTTTTCTTAGGAATAGTAAAGACTAAGTGCTTTAGGCATACTATCATGTGAAAAAACTTTTGTAAATAACATAGATAGCTTTAACAGAAAAGTTATTGATCTATTTTCTAACAAGAAAGATCGCCGAATGGACTATGGTTACCGCTCATTTTAGCTGCAAGACACTTTTTTCATCTACTCACTACTGTACATTTTTCGGTAAGTAAAAAATAAAATACTTTTTGTATTATAAGTTTAGTTTTTTTAAAAAACATATGTTGGCCCTACCAGTTGAAACAATCACCAGCCGCCACTGTTCACAACTAAACATTCACGTTACTGCTTTTATTTTTATAACTAGATATGCTTCTTTAAAAATTAATTACTCTATAATGTATGAAATTTTTTACCGCATAAAAATCGATGTTCTATTTTTCATCGCCCACAAAACGATTGAGTACAACTGCCCCACAGATGTTCGGCTAGAGATTGAATCCTTTCACTATGTACTTACACAGAAATTGCAAAATCGTGCACTGATTACTGGACGATAGGTGAAAAAAGACTCCATTCAAGTTATCTCCTTCTATCATAGTTTATTGCTACAGTCAATATATTTATTTTTACAAGGGCTGGTTCACACAAAACTCGATACTGTTAATGAAATTGATAGTCTTCAGCGTAACTAAGTGGAACGATTCCATAATTATAAATCAGGGAAACTGAAGAACAACGTATTGATCCACATATAAAAAGTGTTTTAATTTCGACCGGTTTCTTCCGTTTCCCTGATTTATAACTATATACAGTTATTTTCTTGCATGACGTACTGCATACTTTATCCAAGCAACATAAGCTAGTAATAAATAAGAGTACAAAAAACGCTGACACAGATAAAATTATGAGTATAAAAATAAAATTGAAATATTCACAATGAACGTAAGAAAGTATTAGTGAAGTGATTATATAAGGCATTCTTATTAAACAGAGTGTTTCGTTACTGGTACAAATTCAAAAAATCTGATGCGGCCTCCAAATGACTTCCTCCATACCTGTGGTATTTCTAAAATTCCAAGTACGTTAAATGATAATAAATATTTTAAGGAACTGCGAGAAAAATTCAAAGATCTTACAATGAAGAGAAATAAACTCAAACCGTATCCTTCTGATATACCACGAAGCTCCAACAATGAAAAATACAACGGAGCGTTACTAAGATGTAACTAAGTGTAAACAAAAGTTATTACAAAAGTCGCTTTTAGGTGGTGGTAGCTAAAAATTGTGTTTTTTTAAATCTCATCAACATTATACGGGGAAATTTTCCGAACAAAAGTTGTAGAAAATTACAACTTTTATTCCATTAATATTTTACATTTATCAAATATTAAAGCAAATATTCGAAAGAAATCGATACGTGACGAGTAGACACCCACTTTCGCTGAACCGATTTTAACAAAACACTAATCAACTCTTGCCCCTTTAATAAAAATATCAAATATAAAATTTTGCGTTGATCTGTTTAATAGTTTTGGAGTTAGAGCGCCCACAAATTTCCTGTCACACACAGGCTATCCAGAAAATGGTCGAAACGAGTTCAGGGAACTACAAAATATGTATTTACGTTGAAATCTCGAAATCGATTTTTTCACGAAAGTAAAATAAAAGAAGACACAAAAGTTTGGTCGTACCAATTTCGCTCGATGCAATTAAGCTGCACATAAACCGTCCTTAGTGATGATTGAGGGACCTTGAATTATAATGAAAACATGTTTGTCGATGTGTCTTCTGTGTGTTTTAGGGTTAATCCATGTGGGAGCGTGCGCGAAAGGGATTTTTGCGAGTGAAAGGAATGCCGTTTTGAAAGGAAATCCTGAAAGATTTATGGGGTTTATTGGGTGTCTGGTATTTTTTTATTTAGGAATGTTTTTAATAATAATGCAAGAGAGAATGTAGATGATTTTGGTATAGCAACTAAATATCATTATAAATAATTTTCCGCTTTACGCCTTTTTGGCGAAATGAAATTCGGAATGATCTGTAACTGAGACATTACTTAAGTATTTTTTGTCTAGGGCGTGCGCATAGATTTAAGAATGTTTTCATAAGTCATTTTGATATTATTGAAGAAATTGAATACCGTATTAGCCCGAATATAATGCGACCCCGAATATAGTGCGACCCCAAGTATTTTGAAAGGAATTTTAGAAAAAGACGAAAAACATTTAATTTTCTCTATTTTGCACATTTAAATTACCTGTAAACTCATGAATTATGTACTAAAGGGGGGTAATGTGAGGCCACGTTTAGACGGTCCTCGTTTTCTAACGTTGAGTGTCGCGACCCTGCGTGAAGTTCTGCCGGTGCTGTGGTTGCTGCAATTTGACCTTGATTTATTTTAAAGTCTCCTCAGACCACTACCGAGTATATTTGTACAATGTAGCATCGTAACATGAACGTCCAATTCACTTACAATGTAGCAATTATAGAAATATGCGCTGAAACACGCGTCATGAAACGCGCCGATACGCAGTTATTTTTTAAAGATACAAGTATTCGAATATAGTACGAATGATATCCTCAGACCCCTACCGAGTATATTTGTACAATGTAGCATCGTAACATGAACGTCCAATTCACTTACAATGTAGCAATTATAAAAATATGCGCTGAAACACGCGCCATGAAACGCGCCGATACGCAGTTATTTTATAAAGATACAAGTATTCGAATGTAGTACGAATGCAACAAGTACTCGAATGTAGTGCGAATGCGACTTTCAAAGGTACATATTGAGGAAAAAAACATCGCACTATATTCGGGTCAATACGGTACATTTTTGCTTTAATTACCACGAATATCTTCATCGGATTTTTTTGATTCGGCGGATTCTTTAACCAGGAAAGCGGATGAGAGGACGTGAACAACACTCCCTGCATTACATAGGTTGCGGAATGTGTTCCCATGTTTACAGAAGCTCTTCATAGACGCACGCCTTGACTTACCTTTACAAAAAGGCATTTTCTACCATAAAATAGCAAACTGATAATTTTTCCACTCGGCTGGGTAAGTCACACCCACACTCGCCCAAGTCAAATATTATTATTATTTCGTAAATGATCAGTTTACGGAGGAAAATAGCGGCAGTTTGCGCAACCGACGGACTTTTAGACTCTCCTTCGAGTTTGTTTTTTTCTCTACGAAGGATTACATCGATAGAGTGATACAAACACCTTTTAGGTACGAGTCGATCGGAGATATCGTCCGTTCGTTTGAATTTATATAAATAACACGCAGCGTGCCTAGCGACTCAAAATCGCTAAACCAAACACGCCCTCGTACGGCGACAGAATCGACAAATAAAGGTGTGGTGTTAGCATTATAAATACGAGAAATCATCCGCGGCGAGCCGAGGTGAAGTTATCGCGGCGCCACCAAGCGGTCCGACGAATTCGTTCGTGATCGTCAATTTTGTAGTTTGTTTTCGGCGACGCGCTATTCGTTTTTTAAAATTTTCCTTTCGTATCTATAGTAAGGGCAATCAAAAACGAGTTATCCAATCTTTATTGATAATGAGGGAGGCTTTGAGGCCAACATTATTTGACGTGAGATTTTTCATGTTAACCTTCGACGGTCATGGCCTTTGATCGCATAGCTTTTGAATAATTGGACGCAATGTCTCTCAGAAGTAATGCGCCACTTTTTAGTGCAGAAAAATTAGTTTTAGTCCAATTCGTGTACCACGATATAAACTGCGTTGACTATCCCGTATTTTGGAAACATATTTCATGAAATATAGATTTAAAAATAACATGGATATGTCTAAATGTCGTGTGATTTCCATTTATTTGCATAATATGCTTTTTAATTGTTATTTTTATTTCTTGGTATTTAATAATAAACGATCATTATAAAAACACGGTATTATCGCAGTAGGTGCTTTACCGTAGGGAAACATGAGCTTTATTGCCCTCAAGTAATTTAGAACGACTGGGTTTATAGAAGATCTTCTAAAAGCACTGGCTTCTCCAGTGGCATTGTGTAGGGATGCGGCTTTCTGTATGGTAAAGCACCAATTGCGATAATACCAAACCGTACGTCGCGTCGCGCTAGAGTATCTGTTTCGTTAGAGATTTTGCAGTTTCTATTATATCAAAACGGACAAGTGCAATAATAACCATACAAAGATTGTAAAGAACTGTTTTATATACGACTCCATATTTATTAAACGGATGCACACAACACGTCAACTCGGTCAATAATCACAAAAATATTAATCGATAGCTCCATTTCAATGCATATTTTGCATTTCATACATTACATTATTCCATTCCTAATCGTTTCTCATATGAATAAATGAAGGGCAATCCTTTCTCATCGTTTAGTTTCGATTTCTCGGAATAACCAATAAACTGATGAACCTCGGCTTTCGATTTCCAGTTATCGAGCAGCGTCCATTTCAGGTTTCGTGACATATCATATAATAAGCACTAACGTAAAGGCGTCGTCGAAGTTTTGAGATAAAAGTTGACGACGCCTTTATGGGTCAGCAGCTGCAGCATTGCTGCACCTGACAGCCATCGTCGCTATTATGACGACCCCTCCCTTTCCGCACCTGTTAGGTTCATGGCACCGCGATTTCGTATCCACGATGCACATCCGCGGCGTCGAATTCAAAGTAATCGGTCACGGGCGAGGCCGTAGACTCCTTCGTCCTTGCACCTCCCATTTCTCTGGCACGAGATCATTTCGCAAATCCGCATGACTAGAACGTGAACATTTTCGAATAACTAGGGTTGGCGCAAGTCCGAGAAGTTAGTCTTACCCAAAACGACTAAGTAGTGGTAGAAGAAGAATTGATTGTTTCTTTCTATTAATATAAAATAAGCTTAATATAGCCAGTGCTTTCCAAACAGACTGCCGCAGCTAAATGCTATTGGTGCCGCCGAAGACGTTAAATAAAGAAGTAAGATACCCTAGCTAAAGCAGGAGATGGAAGCACGTTTTCTTAGAAATTTTCAGGGTTCTGGTTTGCCTCCTCCTATGAGGAGAGGAAAACCCGCGCCGTTGGAATGTAGATCCTCCTTAGCATTTTCCCATCCGTGAAAATTTCACTCCTCCAGCTTAAATAGTTTGGATACAATACCATTGCAAAATGTTGAATTTTTCGAATTGGAAGCCATTTAGCGGAAAATCTATGAACTACATGGAAACCCCATGCCATGCCATCAAACATTTTGTTTAAGCTAGAGAAGAAAGTATCACAAGAAGGTGAAATCCTGTTGGGCGATTGACTCATTGTAGCTCTTAAAAGCTCTTAAAATTCTTTGGCTTCTTATTTCGGTTTCGTTCCGTCTCGATTAAAGATTTTTGCAAATTGAAGAAGTGCGTGTTGTGAAGATTTTTACCTCTCGATCGAGTCTTTTGTATCGTATTTCGTATTCCTTCAATAACAACATTCCCTCATTTCCTAAATTTCCTCTCTCTCCGCGAAAATGGATTAGTGTCAGTCCACGGTAGACCCAAAGAGCAAATCGCCGCCCACCCCATCTCCCTCCCCACCCTCACCATCTGTATATCTTTATGGTAATCGCGGGGCAATTTGAAAGAAAATTCTCGGAACGAAAATTACTCTCATTGAATATTCAAGCGTGGGCCGCGAATAGGCTCTTTAAGGGAAATGTCATTCATGCTGACGCCTTTTAAGAACAACAGTGATGAAGTCATTACTACTATCCGACGAAAATGCGCTTGAAAGTTCCTTGTTGCCTCCATTTAATTTTACGCTAGCAGTAGGGTTTTATTATTCCTGCCATAGATTCTTAAAACTCCACTCTATTCTTAAGATACGATTTGGAATCATGTAACGGCAAAAATGAAGCATTAAACAAGTTGCTTGAACTTTCTTCTCTTTTTGGCACAGTTTTCCCATGCATATGGATTTAGAAAATTAAACAATAGCACACATTAACATACTTTTCCATAATATATTTCTATACTCAGGGAATAATATTCTCAGATTGGAGCTTCCAAAAACTTGTGTCGCAGCGCCTAGAAGGAGCTGTATTTGATAAAATGGCTTGGCTCCCTTTCTTATTATTAATTGAATTTGAATGAAAATAATATTTTATTGATCAATATTAATGATAAGTAGTTTACTGATATTATAAAATGCTCTGTAATTCATGGAAAATATTCCGCCGTATCTTGATCCATGAAATGCAAATTGCATGTAATGGATTTGTGCGATTCATTTTTTCAGAGTAATCTTTCAAAATAATTCCAAAAATTACGCGTTTTTAATGCATCTTGATGAAAAACGTATTCTCCTGGTTGGTACCTTAGTGTTCATTTTATAAAGCGCTGATCGGAATTGAAAAAATCGATTTTCCAGTGCACTGCACCCTTGTGTTGACGATCCCTTCTTAAGAGGAGGCAGTGACATGAAATATAGCGCTGCGAAACTCATTTCCTCCATTATATTGTTTCGTGTGTATTTATTTTCGCTCGAAAGCACATAAAATGCTTTGAATTGAATGTTACAACTGTGTTTCATTCCAACATAACCTATCCGGGTGAAGATTATGTCAAACCTTGTGTGATACAGTAATACTCCTTTCTTTAGATGCCTGCCATGCTTATGTTCTCCTTATTGAATGTATCACTGCTGCTAGAAGTTCGACGATCGCCTGTAAGATTATTGAAAGTTTGACTTATATTTTGGTAGAAATACGGTCAAGTTCGGAGACATCACACGAATGTAGGAAGGTTTTGTCACATTAGCAGCAAAGAGAGAAATTTCGTTTCAGCTGCGTCGTGCGAAGAAGGCCAAAGTCTATTCATGGAACTCTTAACGTGTCAGCTGCAACTGAAAAATGAACTAATTCAGAATGTCCCGCGATTTTTACGAAGTACGAAGTTACCGTAACTTTTAGTTTTAATTAAGTAAAATTGTAAGGTAAATCAATCTATTTGTCTTTATTTTTATTCTTTTGCCAAATTAAATCTTAGCATTCAAAGTACATTGCATGCAGTTTTTTAAGCATTTTAGACAGAATATCAAATTTATTTAAATTAAATTCATTACAAATATGCGACTATAAAGAGGAAATTTAAGGCCGATGTTTATATTTTGTATTTGCATATCAAGAGGCTTTTGGAAAAATGTCATAAGGTAATTCTTTTAAAACTAATTAAGACAGCCCCATTTCTTTAGACGAATGTCTCGTGCCATAGAGAAGCCTCCATTCAATTGGCGCCAGGTGAAAAAGGTTAACGTTTCTTCAGCCCGAAGTAATTCGGCATTAATTCAGTCACCATTGTTCTCTTCTCGAGGGCAAAGGTCTGTTTTTTTAAATCGAGAGGAAAATAAAAGCGAGGCGGTACAAGGAGAGACGTTTGGAGGAGTGTAATGTGGGAGAAGAGAAAAAAGACAGAAAACTGGAGTTATAGATAGGGAATGGGGAGAAGAGAAAAGCAAGGGAGGGGTGGCGTGAGGATGGTAACAGTGTGGAGCAAAGAGGTGGAGGAAGAGGAAGGGAGTGGGGTGTAAAGAAGATGGAGGGAGGGCGATGGTGGGCTTTGGGGAGGCAGAGATCTTCCCTGCAAGCGCCAGGCATTGCGTTGCCCCGCCCCTCTTTCTCCTTTCGTCCCACTCTGCCACCCTTTGAAGCATGCATACTGTAGCGGGATCGTGACCGTCCAAATCAGTCACGGGAACATCTCAAAGATGAGCAGACACACGACATCGAAGTGGACAGCCGGCCATCTCTCCCTCTTCGAGGCTTAATTACGCCTCCCTATGTTTCCGCGCACTCTTTCCAAGGAGGTAAATAAGATGATAAAAATCGTGCCACGGCGTAAACCTCTCTCTCTTTCTACTTAGCTGGTTCTCGTGCCTCGGGTGACGCAACATGGAGAGTGGGAGGTTATTAGGATGGGAGGGAGGTGAGTGAGGAGAGGGAGGTGAGTGAGGAGGAGTTGAGTGAAGAGAGGGAGGTGAGCGAGGAGAGTGGGGTGAATGAGAAGAGGGAGGTGAATGAGGAGAGGGAAGAAGTGTGGCGACGACTTGTTTATTCAGGTGTTCGAGAATTAGGGTAATTAAACCGATTCTGCCTTGTTTTCTGTTTTTAAAATCTACGGAGGACGAGACTGATCATTAACATTCCCCTCGAGTTCTCGTTATTATTCAGTTTTCCAAGTAAGATTTTATTTATGTGCATTCGCTAAGCATTTTAATTTACGTTGTTAAGGTACTTGGCTAAATGAGCTAACAAAATATTGATGAAATCATGCTTATATTAATTATAATGGCATGGAATATTAGAGGAATTAAATTCCTTTTGACACTGAAAAACGCGAAGAACATCATGTTAAGAACAACTTGTTTCGTTTGGCCGTAGGCTAAAGCAAGAATTGTTTTCAATGAAAAATATGGTATGAGCAGGAGTTTCTGTGACAGTGGAATGTTGAAGTGGACATTTTATAAAGAGAAAGTTGGATGAAATTAACTTTTATCGACTGAAACTAAGTATAAACAAATGAAACAAAACAGTTTTTTCGCAATTCGTGAGTTATGCAAGATCGAGCTACAAATATCAAGCAAGGGATTACATTAGACTGTGGTATGGAAGGAATTGGTAATGAATCTTTTTACTAAGTCACCAAGTTTTAGTTTTTAGGGGATGAAATCATCTGTTAGCAGTTTTCCGTTAAATGCCAAATTTCTGGGCTTCCTTTATTGTCTACATATTGTGAGCTTAGCGATATTTTTCGTATATCCACTCCGGTTAGCTTTATTTAGCCTTGAGAAATTTTATTTCTTGCAACTATAAAAATTCAAAAATTATATCCAGAATTTTATCACTGCGCACATTCTTAACTATGATGATACAAATTTAAAAAGGGTAGTAGTATATTATATTCTTCACTCGAATATCCAACATTCTTATAACGAGATTATGCTGAAAAATATCAAATTTTGTTGAATACCGTCTCCATCCTCCCCCGATAAACTCACATCCTACCATGTTCTACCCGACTCCCTCATACCACTTTACCAACCACCACCACCTTGCTTATTTCCCCACCCTCTAGCTCTGTATCCCACCTCCTCCCACCCTCTCTCTCCATTTATCTTTGGGTATTTTTAAGTGTAAATTATTTACGTAAACCTGAACAGGGATTTCTACTCTTATTCCTTTACATATACCTCCAAGCTGTTCTAAGAATTGCATCAGTGATGATTCTGAGCGTGTGAGCAGAGAAATCCGATGACTTCGCATTTGAGAGCGTTTCCATGATAAGGTAAGTCTCGCTGTATTTCGTACCGACTACTAACAACAGTGCAGTATGGACAATGCTCGTTTTCCTGGCATTCTAAAGTATATGTTTTAGACTATTACCTAATTCAAAGTTTTCTTGAAGACATAGACTCTTAATTCCGCTCGTCTACTATATTCGAATCTCTTAGAATTTGGAATAAATATTGCATAAATATATTTATTTTTGCATCAAAAATCCTCTTCAACTAGTTTATCACTCTGGTTTTATCATTAGTGTTTTGTATTAAAATGGACTTAGTAAACAAGATAGATGTAAAGAAAATCTTATATTGAAATAGGTTCTTTGGAATCGGAATATATCACGCGCTATCGTTCTCTGAAGTCTAGTGTGTACAATGAGAGTGCCGAAATCAAAGAAAGCCATTCATTAACCCGGAAATCTTGCTTCTTACCTCTTACGTTTACCAGTTCGACTCCTTAGTGAATCACAGGCTGTTAAACTTTGCTTTATATTTGATATATATTTAATCATTCAAGCCCTAAAAATTCGTATGATGTATTATTGGACGACGTAAAAATAATTTTTATTAAGCAATTTACTGGCACGACTTTGCTGAATGTATTTAATGGAAAAATCAAATGAATCAACTTGGTGACAGGTTTGCCAATATTTTCGATTTTCCGTCTCCAGGATTTTTTGAAGTTGACCTTTATTTTTTAAGTAGAGCATCGGCGATAAAATCGAGCTCGTTCTAATTCTTATCACGAAATTTCAGGTGTAGGTAATGCAAGAACGAAATCTTACGCGAAGATCAGTAGTTGATAGCATTTTTATCGAACACCTGAAATCTTAATTCGACCCTTTCTCGGTAAAATTCATTTTTAACCACGAATTATTACCCAGCTTTCGTTTTATGCCGCAGAATAATCCCTACAAAACTCCCGCTGAGCAGCCTTCATCCTTTGCTCCATCAGCGTTTTCAGTCCGCGCGTCTCATAACAACCTTCGCTGCTTCTCAGTCTCCTTTTAATAAGGCGCTCACTGCATTTCTCCGCGCTTTTTGTCGGAGGTTGAGAAATTTTTACGCGAACCTTCGCAGTTCACACTCCCTTATATGTGCCCACCATCCTCCTCCGCTCCATGTAAGGGAAGGTGAAAATCAGAAAGTCGAGACCAGTGGCGCCCTCCCTCGCTAATTCAGAACTGCAAGCCGCTAATTAACCCACATACTGCCGGGCCAGAAAATCAGTTCGCTGCTCGTTGTCGGATTATGTCACGGCTGTGCGCGTACTCACGGACGGAAGGAAAGGACTGCTTCTCGGTGTAAAACAGACAGTACTTCGTTAAACGCAAGAAAATTTCTAATGGAACTGAGAATTTCTTTTTCCCTGACTCTTCTTAATATAATGCAGATGCCCATGTTTTCCCTCTTTCCCCTATAGGAAGCTTTTCCGCGAGAGATGTTACGATAGTCGATTGAAACCATTCGGTTGGAGACTATGCTCGATCGGTTTTTGGGTCGGGTACAGTTAAGTGAGCCTTCGGATGGTTCACGTCTTAGCGATCTCGGTTTCGTAGATCCGCCAGCCGCAAAGCGCGCTGCGAGGAAAGATGCATGTTAACGTACATTTTAAAGCACGCAAAGAGGTGTAAGTTTCCCTGGGTAGTTGAAATATGTTTTAAGTATTTGTTGGATGCAAATGCCCTCGCCTGGAAGATAAATTACTTGAAATTCTCTGCTACCTTGTTTAACTTCTTAATGGACATGAAGAAAACTGCGTACAGTTGTAGAGTAAAACAGTGTTTCTCTTACGGTGGGTCGCGATCCCTTAAGGGGGTAGCCAGAGGATTTTAAGGGGTCGCAAGAACTCTTCGCTAAGGCAAGTGGTTTTAAGAGTCCAGCAGGTTTTAATTTATCGACATATTTTGTTTAAGAAAAAAGAAAATTCTGTAGTTTATCAATATACAAAAACCCTTTTAACTATTTTATGTAATAAAAACAAACAAGAAATTATATATCTGTAGTGATTAAAAATTAAACTATACACCACATTTTATCCGAATATTTTTAATACACATACGTAGTTGTAAATAAAATAATTTATAGTGCTTACATTGTATTTATAAAGATCACATAAAAACTCTCTTATTACTAATTTCCTTATCATCGTCACCCCCCCCCTGTATGGAGAAAACAGGAGTTTTATTTTTTTCTCGAATATTTTCTGAGGGTCGCGGCGACCAAACATCTGGATGGAGGGGTCGACTGACGAATCTGCCTGAGAACCACTGGAATAAAATATTAATGTCTCCAGTTTTACCCTCTCAATTAATGGACAGTTTTTTTTTTATCTTTACGTTAATAATTCAATATCTTAATTTGTCAAGAAAAGTCATCCACCAATAAAATTTTCATTCACTTAATAACTGATGCAAGCACGAAATTATTTTCTCCCAAAAATGAACTTTTCCTCTCGAACGCATAGAATGTCCTGTAGTACATTTTCAAAGCTAAATTTAACTCATCTGCGAACTATAGTCATTGAACGTAAACACAAAAAAGGCGTAAGGAAATCCTTGATCATGTTTCCTATTGATATGCCTACCAAAAAATACCGAAATGCTGCTGAGCACTTTTTAATTCGGCCGTTAGCCGACTATGAAAGTGGCGCTATTGCTGAAAAGGTTCGAGAATATGGATGGACTGTTTGAGATGTTAATAAATCCAAAACAGAGTTTATAATTCTAAAACTCATCATCAAAGGTTTAGAAAATGAACGATCTTGTATTTCAATGGCTTACAGGAAGGTACGTATTAATGAGGGTGGTCATTCTTCAAAATCATAAATCTCCTACCTATATCATAAATATGTACAGCCAACGATAAGCCATTTTTTCGTAAGCGCCTCGTTGACGCATTTTCTTTTCTAGATACGTAATTAATTCGAATTATTTTGGAAAAAGTGACTGTTACATTTGGGGAAGGTTGAAACTGTTTATAACGCATTTCAGAAGAAGACATTACTGTCATAATTAGCAAATATGTCAGAAAAATTTTCCATGTTAAGATATAATAATAGTCTTCATGAAGACATGTTAAATATTAATTTTCGGATTGTAAGATTTATCTATCTGACAGAAACTTGCCAAAAATTCATGGCGATGTCAAAACTTATAAGCATACACTGCGCCTTTGTGTATTTTAGAATTTTCCGCCAACGCGTAACACTTTCTTTGACCACAATTAAATAAACGATAAAAAATATTTCGGTAGACCCCCAGCTGCGATCCTTAATTCCGGATAGCGAAAAAAATCGAGCAAGTCCCACCAGACCACCGAGCTTTTACACTTAGATCCTACGAGTGGATTTTTCCTTTTTTTTTCGAAAATTAAAAATATAAATAGAGCACAGATACAGGGCCGGCCCGAGGTACGTTCGGCTGCCCGGGGCGCCCAAGTATTGATGGAGCTATACAGTACTTGCAAGTGAATAAACAACAATACCAATTTATATCGCAGGAAAGGCGGGAATCTAGATAAAATTTCTTTTGTTAAAATGATTTAAGAAAAAATTTACGAAAGGGGGCGCTGGAGCGGTTTCTCGCCCGGGGTGCCAAAATACCTCGGGCCGCCCCTACTCAGATATATACGAAATATGCCACCTAACCATACTTTCATTGCAATCTCGTTGACGCCCATTCCCCGAGGTTTGTCTCGATTATATCCTTCGTGAAGTGAGACTACAAATTTTAATGCTTCAAAATTAAAAATTCGGTCCCCAAAAACTGCCTCCTTGGAACTCCTTTTGCATTCAACACGATCAAGGAAGCACGTCATCGTAAGACACGGGTTGATGCTAATCTATTGCATGCTTGGCGCGTGAATCAAATAGCTTTTAAGGCACCATTGGCCTTAAATAATATTCCGATTTGTACTATTTTGAGCGAATTGGTAATCATCATGAGAGATAATTCAAAATTGTCATAGTAACTCTGATCTATAAGACCAGACCAGGCTTAATTCATTCATACTTAGTTTTAATGATACTTCAGGTGTGAAGATATTAATCGAATCATTGCAACACATCGTTTTGTAATATTTCTCAAATACAAGTACATTATAGCATAGCGCTGAGAAACATTAAAGCGCAGTAACTTTTCTAAAGTTAACTTGGTACTGCAACATTTACTCATTTTCCCCATTTTTCATCATCGCTTTCGTATCACCAAGGAAGGAGAAGGGTTTGATATAGGATAGTATAAAAAATTACTCTTTTGAATAGATATGGATTTTAATGCATTTCCTTTTCTCAAGTCTTTTGCTTCTGAACATAAAATAGTAGTAAACATCTCTTTTTAATACATATACATTTATGGAAAAAACATTTAAAAGGAAATTTCCATACCACAGCACTAAATCCTCATTTGTACACTCAAGACAAAACTCCCAAAAAATTTACAAATCACTCTCAACAACCCCTGTGCGCCTTGACTCCGTCATCTTTGGATTAGACGGCGCCAAAGCAGCACCGAAAAAGGCTTTACATCAAATGCATTTTCTCTCTCACTTATCTATACACATTTGTACACTATTTCATAAGGAGACGAAATGACTAACATCACAGACAAAATTATATAAACCACGTAAATAGTGTGCACTCAATCTGAGAAGGGAGGAGTAGTTTTAATACCATGAGACCACAGAGCGTGAGAATCGACATGAAAATTAATTACGAAAAATAATTTTTTTTTCATTTTTACCACGAGGTGGTAAAAATATGATCGATGAGCATTCTGGCCCTTATAAGTAACAAACTTTTGCAGCCAATGCAAACTTAATAGCCAAAATGGAGGTGCAGGAATGATTTTTTTCGGGTATTGAGACGAATCTTACTATCATTTCGTCGAAACACCTTTATATCAGACTGAAAACTCAAGAAATGTAAGTGTACCCAGTTGTGGTTATTCTTCTTACTATAAATACAAATAATATACAATAGATTGCCACTATAGCCGGCAGAACAGGTACCTCAATGAATTTTGACGAAAACATGCATGATGGGAGAATGGTGAACGCGTAAATATAGGCTAATCGCAATCGTTAAATGTCATCATTAACGTCGTCGACTTCAATTTGGCGTTCGGCAAACATTAAAGAAAGAAAAACTATCCAAGCTCACGTCAGGCTTTGCAAAATTTAATAAACAACCGTAGCGCGGGCGTCGGATACGACCGCCTCTCTCTCTCTCGAGCTCCACTACTGCGCTTAAATGTCTCTTCAACATTGCAGATGTGCAAACCAGTTCAGCCGTCCACTTGACCACCGAACTACGCAATTAGAGACGCAAAGGAACGCCCGGCGCCAGAATGCGATCAGAGCGAGTAACACGGGAGGGACTGCGCGTCGAAAACAAGATCTCTGCCAAAAACAACCACGAGCCAAGGAATAAACGTTAAGGTCGTTGCTCCCGCCCGCTACCGTGTCCTCCCTCGCGAAGCAGAACACGGGAAAGGACAAGAGCTGCGGGTTCCGAAGTTGGTCATCCGAGCACCTGCAAATCCTGTTACAGAAACGCTCGCTATTTGCGACCGAAACGGTGTCAAGTCGTTCGAGCACGGCATTGCCCACGCGAGCGCCGCGTCAATTTCTTCGATTAGAACTCCTTCGCGAACCGCGTGCACAACTAGTCGGGCGGTCATCCCAAAAAAAATGGGACGAGCGCGCGACCGTCTGCACGCCTTCGTGGAGATATCGCTCCAAAATACGAGGTACAGGTTTTCAAGTGGCTCGTGTTTTTTTTTGTACTATTGACGAGGGTCCGTCAACGGGTTACTCGCTTCACGAAAAATTTTGCTGACACAACCCTCTCAAACGACGTGCGAAAAATTATTTCCGCACATCATAAAGTATTGTTTGTAAGCTTAATGTGATGAAAATGTGATGAGGCTTATTTAAAGAGATGAAATGTTCTGAGATGCATAAAATAAAAGGTGCTCCACCAAAAAAAAAAACGAAACGTGTGAATCCAGTCCCAAACAACTCCCTGGAAATTACTAAGAAACAGATATTACAACAGAGAAATCTCTTAATATTCTCACTTATTTGGTTTATCAACATTGCTTCATTTCCCAACCAATACATAATTACATGCCAGATATTGACAAGCGGCTGGCTCTTCTGCCAGCGATCCACAGACTACCTCTCTCCAACCTCCCGAGTTCAACTAAATGCGCACCAAATCCTGATATGAACGCGCGTGCGATTGCTTTACAAAATCAACCCGACCAGATCTTTACGTTGCAGCTGGCAGCTTTAAAAAAAATATGATTCAGGCGACGTGAATTGTCTCTCTCTGCCCGCCCCTCTTCAACTCCGCCAATCGCCAGGTTGCGCACACTGTTCACCAACGTACACCAACACCCTCTCTACCCTCATTCTGTGGATGCCACCTCTTCGCAAACGGCAAAGATGCTGAGCTGGAGCTTAATGTCTCACACTATACGCCTCTTACACGCGTGCAAAATTGGAAACAAAAAAAAACCCCTTCTTAGAGATTCATGGGGCTATTTCTTTTTAACGCCGTGCAGTCGACGAAAACATTTTTAAAGAGGCGCATTGAGTTAGTCCTTCCACACCAGAAGATAAGTCCAGTCTAGAACGATATCTCCAATTCCGCGGCAACAACAGCAATCCGCGGATTAAAGCGAAGTATCCGCGCGCAACTTTGGGTGGTGTGGGTGGACGTATCCGCCCCTTCTGCCACCGCGAGCGAGCCACAGGCGGGGCGTCGTGGGGATTTCAGGCTGAGCCGCGACAGGATTCGAGTCCACGTTATCGCCTCTCAACACGACACTGGTCTACTGTCAGAGGGGACAACCTTGTCGAGGTGTACCGGCTGCAAAGAAAAAGAAAAATTGCGTCAGATAGGCCAAATACGAACAGCCAACACATGCATTTCTAAGTTCTACACAAAAACAAGCCGTTTAACAAGCAAAGTTATTGGTGATAAGGAAAATTAATAACCTTGAACGAATAATATTTGTTTCGCATTATACTTCAAAAGGAAAACATCGTGATTCGTACCAAGAGCAAAGGCAAAAGAGTAAGACCACTTTCCTCCAATTTTCAAACATCGCGATGCCCGAGCACACGAGAACAAGCGCGCATGAGGGAAAAATCTCCATCGGATCTAAGCAAATGAATCATCCCCACCAATTTCCACCCATCCCCTCCCACTCCCCTGTAGCCCCGCTATAAAACCTCTCCACACACAGATGCGCAAGTTCCACTGGCAACTGTACAGGTCGGGAGGGGTGAAGGAGAGGGGGAGGTGGGTCTGGAATGAGGAATGTTAAGGAGGTTTCGAGGGGAGGGAGGAGAGAAGGAGCGGGGAGAGAGAGCTATATGTTGTAAGGATGCTGCCGGCCGCTTTCTTCGTTGCACGTGTTCCTCGAGAGAGACGGGCGGGGTGGAGGGCGTAGGAGGGGGTAAGGACGTGGGGGAGGAGAGGGGGAGTTAGGTGATGCACAGATGGCTTTTGGGAGGGGAAGCGGTCAGTTTTGAAAGCTGTCCTCAAGTGCGGGGTGTTGGCGTGTGGGAGGGAATGAGGAAGGTTTAGGGGACCTCGTACAAAAAAAGGGTCATCGTGGAAGGAATAAAAAGAGCTTTCGGAAGTAACTGAAGTTCTAAAACGTAGGAGAATTTAACAATAAAGATCACATATAACCCCGCTTCGTTTTAATTGTGCGATTTATGAATTCTATGCCTCTATCACATGTATGTACTTCAAGTCAACTTTTCCCTATACACTAACTACTTGACACGAATAAGACTTCGGCAATGGTACGGATTAATTGGTCGCATTTTAAATACTGATCTCTCCAAAAATAAATAGTTTAGTAAATCCTCTCATCTTTTCCAAATTATTCATTCTTTTCTAACTAGAAATTGAACGGAAAGGCATATTTTAGAGACAACCGCCGCCTTTCCGCGTTATAAACATTTCAAGTACAATGGCGTACGACCACTAGAACTTTTCAGGTGTCGTTGTGGAAACACCTTTCTTTCGGGAGGATCCACTTCGCCCAGGTGTTTGAGTTTAGGAAGAAGAAAGGGAGGAGGAGAGAAAGGATCCGAGTGACTTGACATAAGCTAAAGGTTCTCCTCCTCCGTCATCCCTCTCCCACTCTCTCTCTCACTTCTGAGGGCGGGAAGTCCCCGATCCCAATGACGTTTTCTAGGAAGCTATCCCAACTTGATCGTTACCTGCCTACCTGAACGCGCACGCACGAACGGGTCAAGGAAAGCACGGCACGGCTGCCACACACACACACACACACACGCCATCCGACGTGCCCGACATCGAGTAAGGAGCTATTTTACAGAGGCGGGAATTTCCCGGATCTCCAAAGCGCGCATTAAGGACCCACGTGCGTCACAGCGGTAACTTTGGAAACGGCTTTTCCTCCTCACGCCCGATCTCTTGAGGAGATGTTCCTTCCACGACCGAGAGTTTCAAAAGAGGTAATTTCACAATGTCTCGACGACTCCTGATTATCTCGTCCGAAATCTTCCGCTCTCTGGCTCGCTTCTTCATAATCGTGGCGAACATATCTGGTCGGGAATAATTTATCGCTAAAAAACGCAGGTGAATCTTCCACCGATCTTCTTCGTAAAAAATTAATTCACACCAATGACTCGAATCGAATAAAGCTATGCACGACATGGAAACCCGGTATTTTAAAAATCAGACTAAAATGTTACGGATAAGAGAAAAAAGAGTGCACGTGTAAAAAACCGTTCTCAGGGAAGGAGAAAAACGTGGAGTGAGGCAGACCAGGTGTTCTTTCACGGAGCGAGAGACCTTATGTCCATTTGGACAAGGCTCCACTCGCGAACGGATTTATAACTTCCCCATTAGCACCCGAATCACGAACATCAAATTTAAAAAAACCACGAAACAACGAATAGAATTGGAAATGCCCATAAAAAATACCATTTCACTGGTGGTTTTATTCCCATTTAAAACAAAAGACGCCGAGTTCTTCCTCGAGAAATGCCGCTCGAACTCCATCAGATCTCTACGGCGAAGAGTGCCCGAAAATTTCGAAATAACCTATACGCGAAACCTGCGCATTAATTACGGAACCTTCCTCACTCCCGGTTGCCGTTCTCCAAGAATATGTATGACTAGGACCGGGAGCCTTCCCCTCTGCATCGGCCCCATTTAAGAAACGCGCCATTCATTATTCATCCGTTTTGTTTAAAAGGACCTCTCGCATTCACGCGCTGGCGGTTCGCACGCTCCTAACACAATGGGATGCCACATCATTCGGTGGCGATTTGAAACGCGGCTGCGATGCTTGGTTTCCGCCTACCTGCCTGCCGCATTCGTCAGTTTCGGGGGAATTTCGCTCACCGCCCCTCGCCCCATGAGGCTTTCGTCACCGAGACAACGATCCGGGGGCCGATTATTGCGCTGGTGCATTGGACGCCACTCGGTAGATCGAACGGGGAGAGGGTGGTTGAGAGGAGCGGAGAGGGATGACGAACTGGGAGAGAAATCAAAGCAGAAAAACCACGCGAAAGTAGAATGAGGGAAGGTGCTTTCTAAAACGAGACGACGTGAAAAAAATGGGGCGCAAGGGAAGAATACGCGAGAAACTCCGCGGGTAGGAGTGAGGGCGCCGAGCCAGGTGCAAGCTGGAGATGGAAGAAAAACTTTCCTTTCGAAATATCCAAAGGATTCTTTTCCGAGCGATTCCAACGCATATAAACGTCCGGTACAAACCGTGGGAGTTCAACTGGAAGGATAGCGTGCATTTTCCCTAAGTCGACTAGCGTAGAAAAGGAATAAAAACCGGCGCACCTGAGGGTTCGATATCGACGTACTCGAGCAAAAATCGTCGGTATGTTTCATGTTTTTGTCGCTAGATGCCTCCACAATCCCCGACAAAATACTGGTAAGCATTTCTCCGGTTTTATACCTCTTCACTATTACTAATCGCTAAGGTATTTCAGGAAAATTAATTTCGTAGGAATTTAGCTTAGCTGCCATACATAATATACGATACGTATTTAAATTATGGTAAAATTGAGTGAGTAAACCGATACGAGGAATAAGGAACAGAAAACGATTTCTGATTCTTCTCGTTTTCATCTCGCCATCGCTTCCACCAGGTCCAAAAATTGCTTCTCACCTACGAGGAAGTGTCGCACAAGGGTCAGAGCAAGTAGAGAAAGGTGCGGTACGGCGCGAAGGTCGTTCCTTTACAATACGCAGAAACAAGACCTGGGATGAGAAAGGCGTAGAAGAATAAAAGCCCTCGCGATATGAAGAGTTCACTCGCAGCCAGCCAGTCCGTCGCCCCCCTCCTCCCACGCCTCGGATGATCAAGAGCTGTCCGTCGCGTTAATGAAAAGCAACAGCCGCCGGGAGGCGGAGAAGTAGCGGCGTAGTATTTCTCAAGAGGAATAGAGATGCCTCTTTTTCAAAGTCAGCCTAGCGGTGAATAGCCGCTCGCGCGCCCTTTAAGCGTGGTTCGACTCAAATTGGCACGGGAAAAAGAATGAAATATAAAAGATGGAAGGAAGGAACACCTGCCGTCGCATTATTCCGCGTTGCGCCGTAGTGTTTGCGAGTGCTAAAAGCGGGGATAAACATGTTTTCCGTGAGGAACAGCCAAGTGATATTAGAGACTCCCACAGCGGTCCTCTATTACACCGTGGAGTTAGGTAGCAAGCAACGCGAATAACCACTCTTCCACGAATTATTCCTCCGTCGTATTTATAACGTCGGTTCGCCGGATTAAAACTACCTACGACTTTCACGAGTTTTTCTTCGCACGCATCTGGAAACGGTAATATATTTCGGGAGTTAAGCGAAAAATTAGAACGCGCCAGAAACAATCTCACGGGAAAAATAAAATCGCCTCGTATTAATGCGCGGCCGAGCCATTGTTGTCTCCCGGCAATATTATGGCCCTCTTAAAAAGTTCTCCGTGCATATGGAAACAGTTACGGAGGCCGTAGGCTGGACCTTCTCCACTCGAGAGACTTCGCACGCGCTCCTTTACGAACCATTCGAAACGCGAGCTGGTAGGCAGGAATGGGCGTCGACGGCGTCTGCAAGACGCCCGAGCCGAGCGCCACGTTAACACCGCAATTTATGGACAGTGAAACAGCGCGCCTCTACGCATCAAGACTTAAGCAAACATTTTAAATAAATCATTTTAAATAAATCATTTTCAATAAAACAAAAAAACAGTAATTCAGCAATCCCGTCTCTCGGACATTAATTTGTTATATCACGGACGTCAATTTCCGCCCAGCAAGATCGCTCTACAACGCCATGCGCAAAGGAGGCCAGAGCATTCATAAAGGTCGAAATATTCCATTCGTTTGGGCGGAAAAAACAAGCGATAAAAATTGAGCGTGTGACGATCGAAAAAAATAACGGGCATGAGAATGCCGCTTCCTAAGTCGCGCGAGTCGGAGAGGTAGATAGAAACCGGAAATGTTTCCGACCAGAAATACGCCCGAAAATAACAACTCACTCTCGCAATGACGCGAGGCAAAACCTACGTGCAAGGAATGGCAACACCTTGCACGACTAAAACCCCCTTCTGCACGGCGCATCGGAGGCGTTGTCACGAGTCTTTACGCTATCGGACTATTGAGAATATTTCCACTACTCCCTAGACACGGGCATTTTAAAAAACCGAAAGGATAAATTCAACCACAGCGATTCCCCAAAAGAAAACTTCGTGACATCTCTATGCCATACATGCACTAAATCGTTTTAAAAAAAACCGAACGCGAGCACAGAAAAAATAAATGAAGTTCGCAACTTTGTCAAATGAAATCCCTGATTTAAGACGAACAAACAATTCCAAAGTACTTTTGCTTACCGTGGTGTGCATAACCCCCTGTTCCTGCGCCGCGCACGTCGCGATGTTGGGGATGGTGTTGGGTGCGATGACGCCCAAGGGCTGCCTCGGAGAGGATGTCGCCCCCGAGGAGACCGTCGTCTGCGATGGAGAGGCGGCAGCGGGCGCGGAAGCGGGGGCGGAGGCGGCGGCCACGGCGGCGGTGGCCGAGGCGGCGACCGCGGCTATCCTTGCGGCGGCCGGATGCGCCTCCAGGGTATGCTGAAGGTGACAGATATAGTCGATGACGTGCTGGATAACCTCAAGCTTGGAAAGCCTCTTATTCTTGGGCATGAAGGGCACCAACTCCTTCAGCTTCGAAAGGTACATCTGAATCTCTTCGTTCTCGATGTCCCGCCTCGGGTGATTGTGGTGATGGTGTTGGTGCCTTGATTTGTGCACCCTGCCGTCTCGGATACCGCCGATGGTGGCGGTGGCCGAAGATCCGACGGCCGTCAGAGCCTCTGGTGCTTCACAAACGGTTCCTGCGCTGACCATGGCGGCGGTGGCCTTCATGTTCACGAGCGAGGTGTCAAACCCAAGGAACGCAGGAGAAGAAGCGTCCACAAGACGGCCCAGAAAATGGAATGGACGGTCTCACTCCAAAACAGAAAGCAAGACGTCGAAGTGGCTGGCTCTCTTCCGATAGGCTTCCAGTACTTCTTGATAACGATGGATAAACCAACTATTTCCATAAATTAAACAAGTAACTCGGTATCAGAAACGTTCACCAAAGATACTTCGGCGAAGATAATACACGCACAACAGTCACTTCTCCGTTAGAACTGCTACTCCACACTAAACGAACGTAGTCTCTAGGACGAATAACGTTCAACATGTGGGGTACCGGTATATATAGCCTTCTGGGTCCCTCCCCTCCCATCCCTTTCTCCCTCTCTGGCCCACCCCTCTCTCATTTCCCCTCCCCTTCACCTCCTCCCATGCACCATTGAATCGCTCGAGGGGAAACACCCGGACGCGCTGTGCCCCCACCACCGCTCGTTCCCCTTCCCCTCCTTTTCCTCCCTCCCCTATACCACCTTTCCCCCTTACTATCATCCCCTCCGACACCTTCCCTTGGTCCCCCTCCCGAACCGCGGCAAGGCCGACTCGCTTCCCACACTCCGTGTTTCGTAGGCTCCTCCCACTCGGGGCGTGGCCTAGCGCGCCTGGGCCAATGGGATCAAGGTCCAGTAGGTGTAGACCGGCGCCTCTATGTCGGAAAACTCGATGAGCGAGAGCTCTCCGTAAAGCGCCCGTGGTATTCGGGTCCTTCTCCCTCTTCCATCCCGCTGCCTCTTCCCCTCCTCACGCCCCCTCCTCCCCTTCCCTCCTCTCATACCTCTCGTATTTTTCCCATCATTTTTAGTGAGCATGTGTGTTCTCACCGTGTGAACGTAAACAGATGTTCGTCTTCTACGCGGACACTCCACCGACCAACCACTGGGTCCTTCCTCTTTCCATCTTCCCACTCCCACCTTTCTCCCCACGTCTCTCCCTCGCTCTCCTTTGATATTCTTCGTTTATTAAAATGATCGCCGTTGTTTTAATCCGTTTGGCGAGCTCATTGCTTCACCTTACTCGGCGCGCGAAGTTTTGGACAATTACGCATGCATGTATGTTATGGTTTTTCGTCGACCGCAAGCCTGACTCAACGTCAACGAGCTTCCTGCTTGGCTCATATTTGCGCGTGCGTACGAACACCTGCTTGTACGTTAAGTTGGTTAAATGGGCGAGTTGAAAATTCATTTAGCCTGCCCATTTTGTGGGTTATATCACATAACTGACGAAGGTAATTAATAGATATAACCATAAAATTTAACCGATTTAGTTTGTAGGATAGAGTACTCATTTATCGTGCTCTATCGTAACGATATTGTTTAATGTTTTTAATTTCATTTCAAGTGAATTAGATCACGCCCCGTCTGAAAATGTGTTCTTGACGAATGTCTTATTTTTTCATGGTTAATTTGAAAATTATCGAGGATAAATGTTTCATATGGATTGATACCACGCATGAAATACCGGAAGTTTTCTCTTCTAAGAGATTTATATAGTTTTCTGAGAAAAATGACATATCTAGCTCATATGATGGATGGGTGAGTATAGAGGTAACTTCGATAGCCATACAGAGATTGAAAAATCTAGATAAGTATTCGGTTATAAAGCAGCTCTTACTCAAGAGGTTATCCATTGATCGTTAGTTATGGAATGAGCACAACCGTTTTTTCCGGTTTAGAATTAACAGGGAGGGATTTAATTTCTGTAGCAGTGAAAAATACACTAGTTTCTCAACATTTGTGATCATTTTCCCTAAGGGCAAAGAACAATAACTTCCAGAATAGCATTGATTATGCGCTTAAAAACTGACCAAGCTTGAAATAATTCTATTATAAGACAAAGAACTTACACAACATTGAATATGGTGCATGAGAATCTTAAACATACTCAACTCCGTCATTGAACGAAAAAACGACCATCTTGAGTGAAAAAATAAAGAATACCAATTGTTTCTTTCTACAACAGCGATTCTCAGAGAAACATTCGTAATCTACCATGATGTGATGGCCGCGTTGTTAAATTTAGAGTTTAAATCAGGGGTCCCCAAACTACGGACCGCGGGCCACATCCGGCCCGCTTTACCAGCAACAGTATTCATTAGACATCATTTATGATATCTAAACGACATTTTTCTGAGTGCTTGGGTAAAATCTACTTTTAATATAAGCGAATTACATAATTACAGAATTGAAAAAATTCTCAAAACTTCCTCTTTGAAATTTTCACACGGCTCGATCATTCATTTGAAATGCCGTATGTGGCCCGCACAGTGGATCATGAAGCCTCATGTGGCCCTTTCAGTAAAAGGTTTGGTGACCCCTGGTTTAAATGATATTTAGTATTCTACGTAAGGCACGTAAGAAGTTTAACGAGATAAAACAACAATAATACACTGAATTGTTTATGAATTTTTGTACTGATATTTTTGCATTGTTTCAAAACATCATAAAGAGAAAATATTTAAAAACAACTAGCTAAACATATGCGTAAAGCACGAAATAAACATATTTATAAATTATACCAACTTGATAAAAGGAAATTTTCCTACGCTTTTTTCTTCCGAAGCAAGTCGCATTGTTGTCTCAAGATTTTGATCCGAGAGTTTGTTTCGAAATTCGTTTTTTCATTGTGATGTTTAAAATATATTTTTTGTGGCCGCATTATAATTTTCTGGTGGCCGCACTTGAGAATCACTGTTCTAGAATCAACCGAGAGCGGCCACTTCGCAACCGAAAGCGCTTTTGTTTTTTGCAAAGTTATTGCGACTGCCGGAGCTACTCGAGATTCATGTTTTAATTAAAACTATATACACAGTAGATCGAGATATTGTATAGAAAACCGCGTTAATTAGACTTAACTTCATCGACTTCATGAAAAATGAATTTTTTGCAATATGTGCGAATGAGCATAAACTAGTAAGTAACCTTTCGATATAGAATTCGGGAGTCAGAGTTCTAAAAGACGCACGTGATCATTGGAAGCTTCCTTGCGTTGCGGAAGTGAGTATTTTTGCCTCGTTGAAAGGTGCGCGCTGTCGAACGTGGATTTCAATGGTTTGCATTGTTCCAAGCTTCCGCGAAACCTTATAGATTCGTGAGGAGGCGGCTGAGGAGGGAAGGTGTTCGCCTTCTCCATACCGAACCGTAGATTATTTCTCTCGCTTTTGTTACGTAAAATGCGATGCGAAGAGATAGGTCGAATCAAACCCATCGTATCGTAGTATTATTACGTACCACTAATACCGATAAATTGGATTGTTTGTGGTCATAGAACCTGGATCATTCACGGCTTGATTCACTTGATGTCATAAGTTCTCAAAAATTTTTTTCCTATCGGCCGTGGCATGAACATATTAATATATGATTTAATTTACGACAAAAGAATTTGCATTATATAGGTATCTATCTCATTTTTAACGTTATAGCCAATTTTAGGAAACGATTTTAAGACACGACTATTAGGTGACGGTTTAAATACCCAGCCTCTTCTAATTGTAACTCAGGCTGTCTTTAATCTCATTAGTCATCTATTCAATTAATTAAACTTACATCATGTCCAATGGAACGATCTGAATGAAATTGAACCCGTGCCAAGAGCGAGAGAGAGAGAGAGAGAGAGAAAGAGAGGGTGAGAAAGAGATAAATTCAACCGGCGACGACACCGATAACTGTTTGTGTTACATCCGAATGCATTCGCGTGAATCATTTAGTCATCGAAGCTCATTTCTTCTAGTAATGATTTCATTGTCGTTTCAAAGAAACAGATTTTTATTGCATTTCGAAAAACATCACGAAGACAAAATTACAATGTGTACGAATTTGACGAGTAAATAGAACTCTATTAATATCTTTAATGCTATTCAATGCCGATGATCGTGGTTAGGAGGATTTAAAACATTTCCTCTTCAGTCCGAGCAATTGAGCTGTCGCTTTATTATAATTCGCTGTTATATAAAAAAAACAGCATCCCATACTTTTTTATTTTTTATAAAAATCACTTAAGGCATGGTTACTATCATGTGAACATTTTATTATTATTTAAGGAAGTCAGTTTGCTTTAGCCTCTAAAATTCTAACTTATTGTCCAGATGTCTACTTTATAATGAAATTCAGATGCGTTTAAATTCTTGC
The DNA here is from genome assembly GCA_028673005.1 of Tanypteryx hageni. Classification (NCBI taxonomy): domain Eukaryota; kingdom Metazoa; phylum Arthropoda; class Insecta; order Odonata; family Petaluridae; genus Tanypteryx; species Tanypteryx hageni. Next base: position 95,676,431 of record CM054115.1, read on the forward strand.
TACCGGAATTTTGACGAGCGGAAGGTCGAGACAAATATTTGAAAGTCAGGATGCGCGGAGTCCTTTCCCCGGTCAATCGAGTACGCAAAGGGAACGAGCTTGCATTCAAAGGTTACACTGAACCTTCGTGTCGTGTCGAATCTCGAGTTTTTTAATCGCTCGGCGATCCTGCAGGCAGATTCGATTCCCGTGGCGGCAGTAGCGGGCGCAATTAGGAAAAAAATGGAGGAGAACCTGATGCACACTCAATCATGCATTGGCGCGGGGGGATTACCCTCCTCCCCTCGGCTACCGCGCAGTATGTCGAGCAACGGCACGGTTTTCAAATAGGGTAGGAAGGTGAGTTTTAGGGAAGAGGCAAGGTGTCGAAGTTCCTCGTGCATATGGCAATATAAGGGGGTGAGAGGCACATTACACAAACAGGGCGAGGGGTTGAAAGGAGAGTGAGAGAGAGACGAAGAGTGGAGAGGGAGGGGGTCGGGAGGAGGGGGCAGGCTGGTTGGTAACCGTGGGAGTTAAGGTGGCTGATGATGAGAGCGAAAGGGGCAAGGGGGAGGAGAGGGGATCAGCGGGGAGGAGGAGGGAGGGAGGAGAATGGGAGGAACGGTTTTGGGGAGGGTATCCGCCCTCGGACAGATGAGATCCACAGGATGGAATATAAATGGAGGCAAATGGATTGGGGTGAGGGATGCAAAGTGTCGGGTCGCCATTCTCGAACTCGCCCTCCAAGGGGTATTGCGCCAATGGGCGACCCCCTTGGCGAAGGGACATTTCGCATCGGTGTGAAAATTCGAGAGGCTATGTAGGTCGGAGCGTCGCGCATACGAGTGATTTTTTTCTCCTTCCTCGTATTGATTTGCGATGACAGATGTGATCTGGACGGCTGGTGTTAGTTGCGGTGCGGACTCTTAGCGCGTTCGTTCGAACCATCGCGTGAAATGACGAGTAGGAAACGGTTGGCGACGTGCTGACGACATATTGGAAACCATTGTACATTTAAATGAGACATTAAATTAAATATTATAACTGAGACTTGATTTTTATCTGGTATCGTGATTTTCTTGCAGTTAGCAAAATTAGTCCACTAGAGTCGTAATGGAGGAATGCGACCTCGCAAAACCTAATGACGAGATGAATGCTGACCATTTTACCGCAATAAACTCCGACAAAACATGCCGTCCAAGGCCACTGTGAAAGCTTTCCAAGACTATATAAGGGCAATAGTGCACTTATAATTCTTTATTTAATCTCACTGCTCCAAATAAGAAAAAAATAGGTCTCTATGGCTTTGTATTTCCAACTGAATTATATACAAAAATCCTTCTTCGTTTTTAAAATCTGAGTTGAAGTAAATATTGCTAATATAAAGATTTGCTAGCAAAATTTATTGTTTATAAACATCGATGGATATAATTATCTTTCTTTTATTACTTTTCGAATTTCGGTGTCCCACTGGTACGATTCCAATCCCAAAATTACTTCTCTCGCCCAAAATCTCCAAACATCACTTTACCGGCGCAAACACAAGATACATTTCGTGACCTCTCGTGCTTAATGTCCTCAAACGGGTTGATAAAATTTTGACTTTCTCTATTATCAGTTTTGATTTTATTATTTCATTTCGCAGTTCATTTGCCCACTTCATTCAGTTTTTAATATAATATAGTGCCTTGTGGTCATTGCGTTCTCTTTGGGGTCCTCAACTGAATGGAATAAATTGATGCACAAATTCTCCCGTAGGCGGAGACGGATTTAGAATTTTTTCGAGGTACACTTTCGTATAACTGACCTAAGATGCGGCGCCGTGGTACAAAAGAATGCCCATGGGCTGGTGCAAGAGGTGTGGCGGCAGACTTCAACGCCCCCTCCCCCTTGGGATTTTCTCTTCTACAAACGGTTATGCTTCTTTCGGCCCCATTATTTGGACGAAGGGACGCGTGAGAGATTCTTTCGCTTTGCATAAATATTACTAATTCGTGAATTACATACTAATCGCCTAAAGGGAACATTTTGATGTGGCCTAACTCTTTCTAAAATTCTCATGAATTTGATTTCAAAATACGGAGAGAGAGAGAGAGAGATTTCGGGTTGGGTAGAGGATCAGCGGGGTAAGGGAATAGGCGGTGGCGAAGAGGATCAATTTGGCCGAGAGGTTGGTTGGGGCCCCTCCGAATAACAAGAGGATGCGAGCCACAGGTGGAGGTGCGGAGGTAGCGAGGAAGAGAGGGAAGTGAGGGCGGCCAAAATCCTTCCTTCCCTCTCTCCCAACTGATAGATGCGTGTCTTTCAAGCTCGCTCCCTACCTGCTCCTCCCCATCCTACCCCCTCTTCGTGCCCCGCCCTCTGGAAACCGCGGCTACCTACAAACCCACGTGATCGCCTGAACCATAATAGTGATGCAGGTGGATAAAGAATGATTTATATCCCGGCCCTCGAATAAGTCCGCCATTATTCGATCCGGTCCAGTCCTTCCGTGAAATTTAAGAAAAAAATAACTCGTGGGAGATTGATTCTCGAATTTTTTAAGCCCACCATATTTTTATGCATTCCGAAAAAGCAAAATAGGATTACAGAGCGCTTTCTAGGTAGGCAGCTGGACGTTTTTTTTCTAATGGAAAGCAAGGAAGAGTTGGAGAGATCGAGATCTTTAACTGATTCTCAGAGTCGATGGTAAATTACGGGTCAGGGTACTTAAGAGGAATCTTTTTTATGTTTCCTCGTTTCTAGAGAGTGTAGCACCTAATTTGCGCCGACAGAGCATTTTAGGGAAGAACATTAAGTGGGGGGCAGAAAACGGCCATTAAAGGGATGACTTATTCAGGGGAAGCCTGCTTGAAGGTCCAGAGAGCTACTTCTCTATCAGATCTATTAGGTTACTGCGCACTGTTAATAATCTCTACCTAATATTATCACCTGACAGTATTTGTATGTGATTGCGAGCAACCGTAATTAGATTTCGAAACGAGTTGAGACATCACAGGAAACCTCTTGAAATTGATTTATCTCCTGGGACACAATAAATTTCGGAAATTAAGGTGCCATACAACGACATAAAAATTGAACGACTGGAATGTTCCATGTATCGATTCACCATTTTTGCGTCAAAGTCTGGTTGATTTATCTCTTTTATATATCCATTCCCTCTGTCATTATTCCTGTTTAGAACCAATCATTTCCGCTTAATTTAAGAGAGGCGCTTCATGTTAATAAAAATACTAAATCCGCTGAATATGAAATCAAAGTCATTTCTTTTATCTACATATAATTTGTTCGATCATTTCAGTACATAACTACCATTAAATAGCAGTTTCTTGTGCATCACAACATACGTATCCATGCTAACATTGTAGGTATGTGTATTTTCCATTCGTCTTTTTCTAACTGTCAGTATGTAAGACTTCATATATATCATGCTGAGAGAGATAGCTTCATTATTGAGGGGGGGGGCGATAAGAAGAAGGCGGGGGAGAATGGAAGGGAGAGAATGGGAGGAAGAGAGGGAGGGAGAACGGGAGGGATAGAGGGAGGAGAATGAGAAGTGTGAAAAGAGAATGGGAGGAGGAAGATAAAGAGGGTAGGAGAATGGGTAGCGTCTTAATTTTAATACTGTGTTCATGTATTCCCGTCATTTTTGACGAGCTACCACTCTAGTAAAGAATAAAAACCTAATTGTATGTATTCAAATCCTCTCGAATCAGGCATAGATTTCTCTCAGATTTCATCTTGGAAACACTTCGATCCTTTCTCTCCGAGCTGCTTGTCTTTAAAGTATGATTGCTATACACGTGTAAATTTCAACGATTTAAATTTATATTATCCGAGCAAATATTTATTGAAGGAGAATAAGAACAGGTAACACTTAAGTTACCAAGTGTTACCTGTTATTATTCTCCTTGAATATGGAGTTCCACCACGAGAAGGCTTCTTCAGTTGATTTTAAATATTTATTGGTTGATTTTTTTCTCGTGTCGATGTTTTCCGAGGATTTTCCGTCGCAGTATTTCCGAGCTCGACATTGAGAGTGGCTCAAACGAGGTCAGAGTTCACGAGTAAAAGCGAGAATGGACAAGTGAGAAGGTGGAGAGAAGAGGGTTGGCAGGGAGCACGAAAGATGGAAGGGGAGGAGGTGCCGTTACGGGAGGGTGGGAGAGGGGTGGGGAAAGAGACAGTCCGAACGGTCGCCAGCGCGACGCCATAGCACGGACAAATCGTTTCCCAATGCGAAGAGGATGGATGATCTTTGATCTTGAAATCCCGGAGCCACGACCCGCAGTCGCCCCCACCTCTGCACCCTGTTGACGCTCAATCCTTGTATCACGTCATTTCGGAATTTCTGGGTTTATTTGTTTTGGGAATTTTGGGTAAAAGGACGACCGTGATAACAGAAGGCTATGACTAACATACGTTGACGAATTCCTTCGTAAAGTTTTGTATAAGTTTCTTCAGCAACACAGTTATTGACGTGCTTCTCATTTCAGAATTTTTTTGTGAAACATTTAAGGCTAGGAAAATTAAATTAGAAATTTTTAATGTCTAAAAATTATTGCTTATTTGATCCTTTATCTCTCTCACTCGCGCACATAGTCTAGTCGAGTTTTCTGCTCGATAAATTTTTATCTCTGATTTTCATTGTAGGCTGCGGTTGGGGGAAATAATTATCCATGTGGTTGTCGCGAGAAGGAATTCATTCTCTTTCTTTTTAAATGTATTAGTAAGTAACGAGATTCTCGTTATTCCGTTTTCATGAAATGCTTACATCCAAGTATAATGTATTTCGAAAATTACAATGGAGTACCTATCCTTGAAAGTTTCGAGCAAAGGTGTTTTATTTATAATCCTATATTTATTAGGTTTTGTTAACAGTTTTAATCGATATGTCAATGGCAGGCCGAATAAATTGATGAAACATTTAAAATTTGCACTGATTGAGCGCACCAAAATTTCGCAGAAAATAAATTCCTCGATGATTTCTTTTCGAACCGAAAATATTCCCTGCACTAGTCTTTAAAATGGTCTAATCCAGACGTAAGAAGCTCCACTGAATCCACACACACTAGAAATATACCTAATATCTCCGGAGTTGAGCAATATTTCCAATTATCCTGTCACAAAAGCCTCATAATGCTATTGTTATCTTTCGGCTTATCGCGTGGGCATCAGTGTACGTCATTAGGAAAGGTAAAATTGCCGGTGACTGCCGCAGGCCGACGGCGGGTCCCAGCTCAGCGTCATAAATTTCAATCCTCGTGTGAATGGCGCTCCATTAAAACGGAACATGTGGACTGACGTGCCACACGCCTTTGAGGAATAGAGTTTAAATCGTCTTGCGAGAAATCAAACGTTGGACACTATTTGCGCCATCGATATGTAACTTTTAGTGTTTACAGCTTAGAGATACGGTCGCTGCGCCATCTGCTTCCTCCGGGGATGAAGAATCTCCACCTACACGTAGATCAGGGATCTCAACACGTAGTCTTCAAGTTCCTAAAATGCGGCCTCAACATTATCTTGATTCTATATTAAGGATGCAAAAAGAGACGGCGGAAACGAGGTGATCATAAAGTGACATAGGGACACGGAAAGATATGAAAATTATTATTATATTAAAGAATTGTATACTATTCTGTGTCCCGTGTTTAGAATTCAGTGATGTACTTAAGTTTATTATTGTGGCATGCGGCCCTTCATACGTTTTTAAATCCTCCAGTGCAGTGGCGCCCGGGTTCGTTGTTAAATATGTGCGCCACCCACCAGCAAATCGTTCGCTATGAACATTGGATTCTTCCTAAAAAAATATATTGAAGTAAAGGTTTCGAAATGAACGCTGTTCATTTTAATAATTTTTATTGCAAGCAAATAATGTTTATAACGATAATAATAATACATACAAAATTAAAATACATTAAATGCATTCTTTTTCAACTTACACTTTCGATTAAAATAAACACAAGATAATTATAACATTAATATTTTAATGAAACAATAATATTTTATTATTAACCCTCTTTTTCACTTACAATTAGATTGACTGTAATACTACTTGTGTGTAATAACAATGAAAGCGGTTTCGCCGACGCGTCTGAGCTGGAATTTTTCGCTGACCTACGTCTGACGCGACTGGACTTCTCTTGCACTCAAAGGGCACCGAACAAAAATTGAAATCAGGGCTCAAAAACTCAAAACATGAGAAAATATAAATGAAAAAAACAACTCCATACATGAAAAGTATTATGTTTACGGGAGAAAAAAACAACTTCTGCGCCCCATATTTGGCAGCGCCCCTGGCACTTGCACCTCCAAAATACCCGGTAGCTACGTCCCTGCTCCAGTGTGACAACTTAAGAGTGTACGTCCCCACGTAGTACGCCATCCCCTCCAAACCGCGCAGTCGAAGAGTGACGCCACCGCTCCGTGTTTTCCAGCATTAATCTCTCCTCTCCATGCCACGTGCTGCTTCTTCCATTTCGTTCGGCACGAGCAAATGCACGCGTGTGATTCCTCAATCCGCGCAATGGCATCTCGTTTGAAGGGGGCGAGGGAGGGGCGCAAAGTGAGGGAGACCATTTTTGGATGCTGAATGCGCTAATCTCCACCTCTTCTATTCCGTTCTCTCATTTCTCGGTGCCTTTCCAGGATGTAACTTCCATGCTCAACTCTCTTTTTCCCTTTCCTCTCCTTTGGCACGAAATCTCACCCTAAATATTCATCCTTCCAATCTGATTCCTTCTATCGCGTTCCCCTATCCTCCATTTTCGACATTTGTAACTCTCTGCTTATTTTCTGACGCCTTCACATTGTGTGCGGAACATTTTTCACTTTTCTTAAGTCTCCAACTTTGTTTTTTTTTATCTAAAAGTTTTAATATGAATTATCGAGCTGCAACCCTTGAATTCGATAGATCGAGGGTTCCCATTCTTTTCCACGTGCCGAGCTACGGGCGAGCCGGGCGGCTTCCCGGGGCGCCAAAGTTTTGGAGGTGCTATCCCGATCATATATCTATGCATTACTTGCAAGTGAATAAATATTGGATATCTATTTATATCGAGGAACAGGCTATAATAATGATGGCATTCCTTTTAATTTTTCATTATCAATAATTTTTACAGAGTGATGAATAAATTAACATGTACTTTGTAAATATCTCAATCAACATTAACGGAGGGGGGCGCTGGAGTGCTATCTCGCCCGGGGCGCCAGAGCAAGTACCGAGTTATTTTCCAGAACATCAAGCGAGTACCCTTTATACTTTCGGAAAGTAGGACTGGTCATAAATAAAATCTACGTCAGTTATTAACAATGTTCTTTAATACGTTTAGAAAGAAAAAATGATTAAATTACTGGGGCTGGAATTTTAAGCCTCCTAGAAGAGTACATTCAGACTCCCAAAGAGCATGGCGGTTCACGAGAGTACCCGGTTAGGAACGCCAACGGTTGGTGATCATGGTAACCGTGAAGCGGTTGGTTAAACCAAATGCTAGTTTCAGCTAGAAAGAAGTCATCTTCAGTGGCCAATCATCGATCGTTAAAGTATTTGTTTTGTTATTTTAATCGCGCATTAATTTGAGAAGTCAGCTAATTAACAAACTTGTTAATCAATATTTTGCATCCTTATAGTCATATTTTGTCTCCGAAAAGAGACCAATTGGACGGAAATTTTTATTTTTTCATTTCGCAATGGCTAGTTTTATTACATCTTATGACCTATGTCTCGCCCGGCGCCATTAAGGCGAGCATGAGAATCCTTATATTTACGCCCGAGAAGGAATGCAACAACAGATTATGTGCTCGCAAACGGATGCACTTACGTGTACGATAACGTAAGATTTATTCAGCATAAAATATCGTTTCTCTTCCTCGCGTCTTTCATCTTCTCCTCCTTATCTCCCTCCCTCCTCTTCTCCTCCTCCCCGTTCTCCCCATGTGCCCGCGTATCTCCCTACCACTTTGACCCCGGGTCGAGATAAGGGTCGGCTCGGCTGGCGCCAACATATCGCCGAGGCGTCAGGGCGAAGTCGGACATCTCGGAGGATGGGTTGGGTGGAATCAAGACATCTCGTGACACTCGGGAGAGAACGGGGTGCCCTCTTATGTCTCCATTTAGCCTCTCATTTTACGGTTACGATCCTCCGTTACGTGCTCGGTGCCGATCGACTTAAGAGATTCGCGATGTTTTCGCCTCCGCTTCCGAAATTTCCAGCTCCTTTAAATTAATTATTGAAACTTGAATTCAGATGGAGTTATATTTTCAACGCGCATCCAACAGGTTTAAAAATTTCATTAGAATACGGGATATTTTTTTATTTATTCTTTTCTCCGTTGGTGCACGAGGATTTATAACAATGCAAGCAGAATGGACATACATGATTTTCTTCGGCTGTTAAAATTGTCGATCATCTCTGCAGATACTGAAAGGTGTTTCTCTTATTATATGACAAATATCCATGCAATTACGCTGGTGGTTAGTGCTGCACGGAGTGCGAGCAGCGCGAAGCATAGCGTTTACGCTTACGTATCTATTATAAAATTTTACGGTCTCCAGATTTTTATTTTTTACGAGGTTTAGTGCAGGTGTTGAATAACTATTTTATTCTGCAAAGAGTATGAGCGCCAGGAATTTTAACTAAAAACCGCGGTGCTTACCAAAAACCGTAAAATAAAGTAGAAGTCGGCTTTAAACATATTTTGGAAATATATAACGTAATCTGCTCTTGAAGAAGAAGAAAAGAAAGGTCAAGAAGTAAATTATGATAAAAAAGCTCTCTCTCTCTCTCTCTCTCTCTCTCTCTCTATATATATATATATATATATATATATATATATATATATATATATATATATATATATATATATACATATATATAACAAACTTACGGAAAAGAAAAGGTAAAATGAATATATGGATGTCAACAAGGTGTTGGGATGAGGAAACCCAGTGAGCACTCACCAATCAGACGACTTCAGGTTGGCGAGGCCCCGGGGATGTCGAAGCGACACACGTAAAATAACACAAAAACACAGAAACATCACAAACGTAAGCTTTCGGAACTACTCCTTCTTCAGCTTCATCCCAACACCTTGTTGACATCCATATATATATATATATATATATATATATATATATATATATATATATATATATACATACCACGCAAACAAACGCAAAAAATAGATGGATTAAAAATAATAATATGGATTTGGGTGGAAATGTCGTGATGTTTCTTGCAAAACTTCTCTTAGGGTTAGAGGTCTGAGAGCCATAGGGACTGCAAACACTAACCGCACAAATTATCTCAAAGAATTGGTAGCAAGCACAAAAGGCTGGAATGAAAGAAACAAAGGGGACTGCGAGTGGCTCACCTCCGACCCACTTATGTATCTTTTTTTGTCAGTGGGCTATGACACACCTAGTATATACCCAATACAGTGTGTAAAAACGATGCAGAAGGATGGGTCGAAGGTGGAAGTGTATTGTTCCAAGATTGTATGGGTATACAACGAATTAATGGGAGGATTGGATAGAAACGACCAGCTATGTAGTTAACTACAGCTTGAATATTTCTTCAAAAAAGTGGTGGCATAGACTGATCTTTGACTTACTAACTATGATGATATTACATTCTTATATCTGCTACAAACAAGCTACTAATAAACCAGTTTTGCCACTAAAAAATTCTATTTGGGTGTAATCTGAGACCTCATTGACGACTGCAATAGCAGAAAGCGCAATGACACTGGACAAATGTTTCTACTATGCAGAATTGTAGAGAGTGCCATTAACCCGATCAAGTGGAAATAAATAAGAAAAATATAGTAATGCAAGATGAATGTGTGGTATGTAAGGGAAAATGAATAAGGAAGAGGACAATTTTTGTGTGTTCGATTTGCAGGAAAGGCTGTGCATTGACACTTGCTTCAAAGAATGCCACTTGAAACTCAGGTAATGAACAAACCAGAAGCCTACTAAGTTTTTAAATATTTACTGTGGACCCTTATCGCAATACAGGAAAAATTTAGAAAGGATCAGAGTTAATTATTTTTTCAAACGTACTTTTCTCAAGAAGGTAAAAAATTAGCCACTTTTCCTCATTTAATTCAGTCCCTAATCGGTTAATACACTGCACAAGAGACTGCATGCTCAGGGTCACAAGATACGTGCGAAGAAGTGGCAAGATAATACAAAAAGTGGAAAAACGGGAGGGGGGAACCTTCTAATATCATTCATGCGCATATATACTAATTTTTACGAACCCGAGACCTGCTTTTTCAACAGAAATAGAATTAAGAGTTTAATTTATCATATACGTATTTATGAATCATACACTTAGAAATTTGTTCAAATGATAGATGGAAATAAAAAAGACGGTATGAGATCATTTGACTTTCTCACTACAGTGACTGCATTAAGTTGAACAGATCTCCACGATGTTTCCCAGAAATATCATTATACAGATAAAATATAAACTCATTCCATAAATTTAGGCCGAGACATAAGTTTATCAAATTGACCTCTAAACTGATTCATGTATTGATATTCTTCACAAAATGACGATGGAGTTTATTCAGTGTTAATAAACATTCAGGAATATTTGCCTCAACCTATTGCTAACTTATTAGGAATCAGGTATATGAATAGGAGGGAGCCCTTTTCTTTTAATTTGAGGGCGTATTATTCCACGTATATTTATTTATTTGCGGAGCTGAAGAAAGTTCTACATTCATTTTGATACGCTCTAATAATTAAAGTTTGTAACTTATTTTATTTCTTCGTAGCTTTCGCCAAAAGGTTAATCGCGCTAATATGGAACTAAATCACAGTAATGACTGGTCGGGAGGCAGATATCACACGCAACTGTACTTCGTTATTTCTCACGCTAGTACAGAATTTAACTTCTTTTGCGTATTTTAACTGCTTATTTGCTCTCTCGGATTGACTAGTTATTCCTTCAGAGTGATATTTACTCCTCATTGTTATAGCGTTCATGTCGCTTTGTTATGCGTTTCGCTCTTAATCACTGCAACTTTGCGCACCATTATTTTGATGACACCTCAATATTCACCCCAGCAAAGAATGCTTTTATTCACGTTTAAGCTAATTATATCACGGTAAGTAATGAAGCCTGAAATGCTAATTTTGCACGAAACGAACAATACTGACGCTTCCATTTATAAATGCAATACAAACAAAAACTTTCGGTAATGCTTAAGCTTTCTCTTTTTGATCTCAGCAAATATGTCATGAAATAAGCCAGAAAAATACGTCTGTTCAAGCCATTCTAAATCTAAAATAGTATTTATGATAAACATGTGATTTAGCTTAGAATGATAGTGGTTAGTAGCTATTTATGCCCGCGCAAGTCAAAGAAAATCAATACAAATCTGTTGCTATTGACATTGATATATTTTAGCCGCGAAATAGCAAAATGTAATAGAAATTGTCGAGATAATCGAAGCAAAATCATTTAACTTTATCGACTCTTTTCTTAAAGTCGTCGAAAAAACAACCAGCATAACAAGTTCGAACAATTTTTTAATGTTTCTCTTTCGCAATTAAAGGTGACGGAAGCAAAAACATCAGTAAAAAAATAGCACGAGCTATGCGTTCGAATAAGTGCGTTGAACCCACCTGTTGGCAAATCAATTGCGTCGGTCGAGTCGGAACTGTCGTCAGCGACTATAACCCAGCGGGTTGCATCAATCGAAGGAACCGAAATCCGCGCAATAACGCATCGCGTGCCGGAAGAGCGACGTTATATCGCGAGATGTCACCGCGCAGGTGCGAGTTCCGGAAAGGGTGAGAATCTGCCCGCCTCGCCTCATTTTTCTCGGGGAGACGGGAGGGCGTGGGCGAGAGGGACCTGATCGCAAAGGGAGAGGCGGGGCTGACCTAAGCATCATCATCGGTCCGGTTCATTGCCCCGGCCTCTCTCTCTCTCTCTCCTCCTCCTCCTCCTCCTCTCCGCATTCTTCGAGCCGACCCCCCGCCTATAGGTGTCCCCTCCCGCGCTCGCAAACACCGTTCCGCGATACACACGCGACGCGTCGTCTTTTTGTATGCGAGAGCCGTTTCGCGCCGAAGAAGGGGTGGGGAGAGAGAGGGGCAGGGAAGGAAGCAGCAGGGAGGCGCGAGTCCATCAATCTAGAAATAAAACTGTAAAGGACCGAGTCTTGTATGGACTCCGAAAAATACCTCGATGGATAGATTTATTTCTTTACGACCAAAGGTAAGACCACAGAATCCATAGAACGTTTCGACCGCACTATTTTGAATGGCATGCATAAATTAGCTGATACATCAATATATTCCGTTACTTATGGGACATTTGATAGATTCCTTCGCTTTGTGATGCATTAAATAGGACGTTTCTCGCGTAATGATGCAAAATTTGCATAATAAAGCCTTATAATCCTTTACTGATAAGTGCCAAAATTATGCGCTGATGAGAGAACAAGGATACGTCGTGAACCTCGGTTGGAAATGATTAAGCGTCGCGATTGTCCACGCGCAGTAAACCATCGTCTCGTTCGGGGGTACCCAATCCTTTTCGGCTCGAGGGCCACATAGCCCACTTCTGCGCTCACCCACCGCAGGCCACACGCAGGAAAAAATACAGTTGAAGAGTAATTTAAAGAAATTAATGGATTGCTGGGGGGGGGGGGGGGGGTCAATCTTAACCGATTTCTTTGAAAATTATGTATCTATTATTTGAGTAGAGGAAAAGAATTGTATTTATAATTTTATATTTTCATTTGACGTCACAATGTGCCTTTTATTTCTAAAAGTTTAACTCGTGGCGGTGCGGATGAAAGTAGTCAAGAGGGCCGGATGTGGCTCGATGGAAGTAGTTTGGGCACCACTGTTCTAGCTCCGCAGTGATCTGATCTGAACTCCCTCAGTTGTAAATTCCAATAGCGTTATAGGAACAAAAAATTTTAAATCCTTGTTGAACAACAAGAACGGCAGAACAAAAACCTAACGCGCCATTTTTGACCCTAGGATCGAGGGTAGGTTTTCTGGAGAGATCATCTTATGAGTAGCTACTTCAATCCTTCCGGTAACTCATCAGTTATTTGAACGTTTTTCGCTCAATATTCGTCCGTTTTAATGTTTATATGTCGAAAGAAATTTTTGATTTCTTTTTAACTCCCACAACATCTCGAGCATAGTGAATTACCACCAGTGATAGAGAGGGAATGAAAAGGAAAAATGCGAGTGAAGAATAATTGCAGTTCTTTGAATTTCTTTCCGTTAAAGAACTCCGAAAAGCAACCGATCTGTCAACCTTAGACGGCAAGCGCATCATGCTCGTTCCTCGCCATCTCATCCTCGCGAACAATGTTTTTCAATGATGTTTAGCGAGGTTGGAGAGAGAGAGGGGGGTAGGGAGAGAGAGAGAGAGAGAGAGGGGCGTAGGGAAGGAGAGAGGGGTAGAGAGAGAGAGAGAGGGATAGGAAGAGAGATAGGGGGTAGGAAGAGAGTGAGGAGACAGGAAATGAAATCATTACTTATTTATATTTCCATTCTTTATACGGCAGTTTATCATGGGGTGGAAACTACAAAGCAGTATGTGTCTACTCAGAGCTATATATTTGCTCTTCTAATTGCGTCTCTGAAATATCTTTCTGTCTTATTTCTAATCTTGAAGAATTTATTGGTGCTTTTTTTAAATCAGAAATACTAACTGGCAAGTCGAAAAAGAACCCAGAAATAAATCTTTTGAAATATAAGTGAAAATGATAATTAATGTTGAATTCTTTAATTTTAGAGTTTTCACGGCTCTTTCATTTATCCCAGCTATTGCCCATTTTTATAGTAAAGATAAATTGTAACTATTCTGCCATGTAGGATTTGGATAAGAATAAATTCAATATTTTGACATTTTTAAATTAATCTTAACTCCCAGTTGATGCTCACATTATAACCTGTGCTTCAACAGAATCCTTCCTTTTTACTTTCTTTTCTATTGCAGCCATTAGCGGATTTGAAATAAGGCCAAAGTAGGCAATGGCCTAAGGAAGGCGAGATTTCGGGGCGGTAATAAAACAGGATTTCAGGACGGGAATAAAAAAAAATATTATTACGCATACTTATGATGAATTTAACTATTATGATCCGCATACGGACGGATGGGCAGACAAACCATATACACGGGCGATTATAAAAAAGCGTCTAAAAGAGGACGGAAAATAATTTGGCCTAGAGGCGAGAAATTTCCAAATCCGCCACTGATTGCAGCTGTTACGATTTGATTGGTGTCTTTTCTCTTCCTTAGAGAAAAAGTAGGTATGTGCGCTGATTGGGTTATTAATTATCAATTTTGTGCATAAAAATCTCTCTGTAGCATGCAGATTTTTCACGTGGTTCGGAGTCCATAACGTAGTTTTGCAAATTGCACACTTTCCAAGAAAATTATTTTCTCTTTAAATGAACTTTTTGTGCGCTTTGTAAAACAGCGAGCCTTTATTGGAGCAATCATTTTCATCTCTCCGCGTAAGCTGGTAGCAATCTGCATAACCCGCGTCAGCTGATTTTTTTAATTAAAAATAAACCGTATTGTATCGAATCAGTGTTATAAGAACCCGTGTCATAGGATGGCTAAATGCAGTAGGTAAATTCCTGGTCATTTCCGCCATACGGAAACTTAATGACATGAATTAGAAAAGAGAGAGGTGTTAAGTGGAGATGGGTAGAGGGAGGAGATGAAAAAGAGAGAGAAAGAGCGGAGGATGGGAAAGGAGAGAGGCGGAGATATGTAAGTTCCCAGCGCGTAAGGGAAGTAGCTGAAATACGTGGAGGTCCGTGACTCATCGACGCCTGTAGAAAGGAACTTTGAGGTCACGGTCGCGGGGATGCGTGCGGAAGGTATTCTCCGAAATACGAAGACGGCGGAGAAAAGAAGATAGAGAGGAGGGACAGAAGAGAGAGAGAAAGGGTTTAACGGAAGGGTGGTTGGTACACGAATAGCCTAGCAGGAAGGTAGAGAGGAAGTGGGCTGATCGCTTGGCGAAGTCCCTCTTTTTCTCTTTCTTCCACTAGACACGCCTATCCATTACGATCTTGAGCGCGACCCCGATGCTTCGATAATGACTGTTTTTTTGCCTTACGTGGCGGCACGCGGAAAAACATTTCGAAATTTGTTTGTTGTCTTTTTTCGTTCGAGCAATTTCGAGGCCCTATCCGAGCTGATTTGCGCGTTTTACGTGACGCGGCAGAGGTCTTTCACGAAGTAATACCGTAGATCGGGTCTTTCTCTCTCTCGCTTCGGGTGGTGTGGTAAAAGGAGAAATCGGAGACTTTTTGATCGTGATTTGCTTTCCGACTCAGAAATCACCAAATCGGGGCTTTGAATAGTGTTTTCTCTCGACGTGACATTTTACCGCAGCATTAAAGATTAAATTGAAAAAAAAAAGTTTCTCCGATAACCATAAAAATATGCACTCTGGCTACAAAACAGTCATTCTCGTTGATTTTTTGTATTTATCGATGACAGTAAAGTATAATTTGTATTTGTTGTTTTTTTATTTGAAAATTTGTACGGAATGGATTTTTTTACCGATCAATCGTACGAGAAGGAATTTGATTAATATCGTTATTGTTCAATTTATTGCTAATAAAGTTTTAATCAAGGTATAGAAAACTTATTTATTATTTTTCCCTTTTATTGCCTTAAGTTTTGCTTCAAAATTTGCTAGCGATATGTTTCATTTAAAAAATTATGTGGTTTTCGTTGCAAAATTGAATTTTTCACGCTAATATTTATCTGCTGGTTCCGATCTTATCGGACCTCAATCCTCGCTGAAAATCCAAGAATTATCGACGGATATTTGCGTCAAAAAATGCCTCATCAATGTGTAATATTTTAAGTATATTTCTCTGTCGGGAATAATTTTGAAACGAGAAAAAAGTCTGCTATGACCAGGAATCGAACCCGGGTCTTCCACTTGCCGGACGGATATTGTACCACTGAATTATCATAGCAGATAAATTTTTTTGTTTCTGAACGTGGATGTTTTCTTGGTTGGGACGGAACTAGGCAAGCTAGTATCAAACTGCCCCAACGGATGTCCTCGAAGAGATACATCGAAGAAAACTCCTCCCTTTCAAATGGTGAGATTGCGAAGCAAGAAATTGATGGAATGAAGCGATCGGAGATCGGAAGATCCTATGCAGACAAGCATAAGCTGTAAAGTTGGGAATAATTTTGGAACGAGAAAAAAGTCTGCTTTGACCGGGAATCGAACCCATCCCAACCAAGAAAACATCCGCGTTCAGAAACGAGAAAACTGATCTGCTACGATAGTTCACGATGTCAGTGGTAGAATAACCGCCCGGCAAGTGGAAGACCCGGGTTCGATTCCCGATCATAACAGATTTTTTTCTCGTTTCAAAGTTATTCCCAACTTTACAGCTTATGCCTGCCTGCATAGGATCTTCGGATAGCTTTATTCCATCAATATTTCTCTGTCTTTAAAAAGTCAGAAAATACTGCTGTGACTCTAAAAAAATAAATTGAAACGTGTAAATTGTAGCAATACTGAAAGCATATCGGTCCTTATTACACTTACATCACCTAATAATTGCTTCAGGAACATGCATCGCATTTCAATTGCTTAGCCTTAATTTTCCAATTTGTTTGAATTCATTTGGTCAGTGTCTCTCTCAAGACATTTTCACTCTAGCGTGACAATTGAAGATTGTTGTTTGGTTTTGATATCCTAGAAAGTTTCTGATGCAAATAAATAAAGGTATGTCGAGCGCGTATTATGATTTTTGAGGATAAATCATCCTTCCTGATTCCGAACAACAAAACAATTTTGGCTGCTTTGGCGATTTCCGCTCTCCAGACTCATTCGAGGAAGATTCATTGTCGCGCGCCCCCTCGCCCTGCAACGGGAACAAAGGATTCCTTTAGATTCCGTGGTCTGGAGTTGGTTAAAACTTTAGGGGTGGTCTGGCGAGGGCATTCCTCTTAAAATAGGAATCATCAGCGGGTTGCAGGATGTGAGAGAAGAGCACTTCCGGGTGGATGCGGTAGAATTGGGGGAGAGACAGGACGAATGGGGGAATTCGGGGGAGGAAGGGCATTTTCGGGGAAGAGGGCTTCGACAGAGGAAGGGAAGGTGGAAATGGTGTACGCAAGTCAAAGGAAAACCGAGAGGCAGAGAAGGAAATCTTTTCTTTTTTAGTGCTTTTATTCAATCCGCACACCTCGCTATCTGTTTTAGCAAAGGTCTTCACCAACTTGCGAATACATTTAATACCAAAAATGTCCAATTGGTTGGTGCTCGACAGAAAGTGGCTTCAATAACAGAAGCTTTTCCTTATCTTGGAATTCTCCACTTGTTATTCTAATGATTAAAAACCCTCGTGACGTCAATTAATACTCAGCTAACATTCGTCTCTTCTGGTCTAAGAAGAATCTAAAGTAAATTAATGATTAAATGTTTATTCATGGTTGAAAATGGGTTGCATGAATTACCTGATATCGCAGTATCTTGAAGACATGCATATTTATATATTTGTCAGTAGGAGGAGTCATTAGATACTATTTATGAAATCTAAATTATATTTTTGAAGTACGTGGATGCAATATACTTTTAATATAAGTGTATGACACATTACGCAATAAAAAATTCTCAAATCTATTAATTTACACATAAGTAATTTGAAAGGTCGTTTGTGATTTTTTAAAGTTTAATCATAAAGAGCGCACACCTGTTACGACATTACTGCAACAAAATTTTGAAAAGAAACTTAGTGGGCTAGAATTTGTGTAAACCCTTCGTTTAGTAAACAACTCACTCTTGACTAACCTATCATATTTTTTTGTTAAGTCCCATATACGCCATCCCGTCTGCCGGTCAAATGATGCTCAAACATCTCACTGCTAATTACTTCATCATCTCGATCCAAATTGCCACGCTAAACATCTTAAAAATACGCAACCCACTTAGAAAGAACTACTTAACAGTGCTTCACTACTTCTTCTATTACATTTTCTCCACAAACTTACCAAAAAAGAGAAACAACCCAACCCGGGAGCGAAATATTTCCGTCTACCCAAGAAACTAGCGGTGAACAAAGGAAGCTCGGAAAAATTATCACTCGCCGGAAAGCGGGGGCCGTGGAAGATTGCGCACGGGAATGAAAGGATGGATTGACACGCTGTTTTGTTTTCTCAAGAGGACGCCCTCTGGGTGTGAGAGTGGGGGGCGAGACGGAGAGGCACGCGAAAAAAGAGTCGATCCTTAAGAGGAGAAAAACACTTAAAATGACAAAAAACGAACGTGAGGCGCATAAATGCGATGATAGCCCTTTTTCCCTGGACATCGTGAGTTCCACGCGAGTGGTCGAGAGGAGAAATGTTTAAAACAAAAAATAAACAAACCGTCTTTCCGGAGTCGATTGGATCCCAGCGAGAGGAGCGGGAAAAAAGAGGTTGGGATGGAAAAGGGTAGAGTTGGTTGGGTGGAGGGGAAGGAGAGGGGAGTGGAGGGGGAGGAGAGGATAGTGGATGGGGAGGAGAGAGGAGTGGAGGGGGAGGAAAGGGGAATGGAGGGGGAGGAGTGGGGAGTGGAGGGGGCGACTGAAATGGGATTGTTGGAGGATAAGTCACGCGAACTGCGCTCTTTTTCCCTCGTCGTTTCCGCACGATTGGTCAGAAAGTGTTTCAAGCCTTCGAGGCAATGCTTCTCTTCCTCTTCCCACCTCATCCTCCTCTTTCTTTTAAAACCCCGCATCTTTCCCGTTTCTCTCCCCATCCCCCCCTCGCCCTGCTTTCACCTCACTCCCAACCCCACGCTCCTTTGCATACCAATCCCGTATCTCATACACGATCCGCTCTTTGATATTTTCCCCTCTAATCTCCGTCCGTCCCTATTTATTATAAGGGATGTTCGGAAATTCTAAGGAGATTTACATCCGCCTGTGTGGTCGAAGCGGAGGAGGAGAAATAAACCTCACGTCATCGTTTTATAATTCTCTTCTCTTTTAATATTCTGCCGTTCTTGTCTGGAAGTTTTTCGATTGAGAGGTTTTTGATCGTGAGTTCAAGTGTTTTCAAACCCCGCCCGCCGCTCGTGGTCTTCCTCTTATCTTGAAGTCTCGTTAAGAGGGTTTAAAGTTCCGACCCCGTTGCGATGAGTTATTTTATTCTTTCGAGATGGTTTCTATTTATAGGTTATGAAGGCCAAATATCACCATGTCATTATCAAAATAACAGTCCAAAAGCATTTTATTTCCAGGTTTATTTTATGCTATCGTTATGAAACGTGAATTCGAGTGAAATATTTCGTGAATCGATATCTTGGTACATTGCGTCTACTAAACATAACGTGATACGTTAAAAACTTGCTATTCAGGAACTGGTGGATCGCATAAGATGCAATCAACCATTTGGGGCGTAAATTTGTACAAAATTAATATTCATTGTGAAAATGTTTTAAATTACTTTTTAGAACCACTAGTGCTTCTACAAATTTATTTTAAACTCTGATATATAACATACGTTTGCAGCTGAATTTTAATGTAAATGTTGCGGCAAAAAAACTATAAATTTTATGGCGCGAATATTATCGCTAGAACCGTGAATTTTTTTTATAACTATGCATTAAATGTTACGAATTTTTAAGACCAATAGCGGCCTTAGCACATTACTAACCCCTTCGTTAAATTTAGATCAATTTTGTGTAAAGTTTTCAAAAATATATTTTTGAACATTATGTTCACCGAAATTTATACTATGTATCTTACACAAAAAAGATTTTATGAAAATCACGACCGGTGTCGATACGATTGTAGGGAAACAGATTGTGATTTTAATGAAACCTTTTCTTGGAAGATACCTAGTAAGCATTTTTTTTCTGTTATCAGGTTGTTGCCATAAAATACATATTTTGGAAGTCATATTCACACTCCATCCTCCGATGAGTGTGTCCCATGCTTAGTTTCCCTTGCATTTCTGTTGGTGAAGCGTCGTTTCATGTTCGCATTCTGTGCTTTTTTCTACATTTGTCGTCGTTACTCAACAAGGTAAGCTTTTTCCTGCAAAATTTTCATATATACATTTGGTTGTAAGTACATTTTATTCGCGTCAAATTACTTTCGTTATTGAATATTCACGATTGGGTTTGGGATTGGCTCCGGGCTTAAATGCGACTGATGTCGAATTTTCCAACCTGGGATCATGGGCGGATTCAGACTTCATCCAAGGGGAGGGGTAATGTAGGAATGGAAAGCATTTGATACATTTTTGTTTAAAATATATTTTAATCAGAAAAAGCAAATATAGAACTTATTAGTAAAAAGCGAACACATTAAGACTGCACAGGCAATACATCGATTAATACTGAAAAAAGAATTAAATAGAATTTTATTCAACAAAATTAATACCACTTAACAATGTCTTTATGATTTTAAATTAAAGGTTATACATATACATAACATATTTTACGAGGTTATGTATTTATATTGTATTAATGGCGAATGAATGCAGTTAGTAAGTATAAATATGGAATTAATTAGACATCTCAACACGAAGAAATGGAGTTAAATGGTAATTTTTTCGAGTGTTCAGAAATTCTAGGGGGGGGGGGGGGTAATTACCCCTTTTACCACCCCTTGAATCCGCCCATGCCTGGGATCGCTCACTATCCTACCAATGTGTGGTTTAATGAGAACGCGCAAGTGAGCGCTCTGTCCTTTGTAAGAGTAGCCTAATGCCGGCACCTGGTTTCCCTCCTCCCTTCTGTTTAGGGCCGTGTAAGTAAGGGTACGGCGATGATAGCCAAGGGACCGATTCACTAGACAACACACACATACAAAATATTCACGATTTCGCGAATAAGGGGAGCGATATAACGAGTAAAATATACTTTCTGATTTATTCCGAAATTTTAGCTGTTCCAGGTTGGTAGTCGAAGTCAACAAAAACACATTCTCCAAAATTTAGAGAACAGCAAACAATCTGGCATACAAGAAGTAAGTCATATTTTTATACATGCGTACAATTTTAGTAACATTTAGTTAAAAAGAATTCAATTTATAAAATTTTAAATTTTAAAATGTATTAATATAAACATAAAAATTCGTCTTCGATTTTTATGGAAAAGGATATCAGTGAATTATTGCAATGCCATTGATTTTAAACTACGACGTAAACTTAGGACGTCATAATCCTAACACACGAAATTTTACCAAAACGTGAAATGTTATCGTGTTTTGTTTTTCCGAGAAAATTTAAAATCTTTCCAATTATTAGACGAAATGAACGAGAGAACTGAAATGTGGCCTGACGAAATTGTGGAAACATTAAGCTTCTCTTACTAACGACCATAGAAATATAATGACGTTATATGTATTTCACGATTTCCTTAACCGGATACGTAATATAAGGCACGGATGGTGACGTTATAAGCATAATAATCAAAATATCCTAATTTTTCTAAATTTTAGTATAACACATAGGCTATTGTCTTAATTATGATAATTGTTGTTGCTAACACAGGATGATCTGAGCCACGAAACTTAAAATACCAAAACTTGGACGCGAGCCAGTTGCCAGGGAATTTGGAAATATCGGATAGATATCTTAATTTCGTGGAAAATGAGAAATATTCTGCGAGAGCTCTTGCAATTTATTATCTTATAATATATATATAGACAACTTAGGACCAAGTATTTTGGAGAGCGAAGTAGAAAAAGCGACAGTGGAACTAAAGAAAGGGAAAGCCACAGGCAGCGATGGAATACCGGCTGAGGTACTTAAAGTCATGGGATCAGACGGACTAAAAGTAATCACGAAATTAATTAATAAGATTTACGATGGTGGCCTCGGGATTTCCTAGAAGTAACAATAATCCCTCTAAAGAAGAAGCCAAAGGCAATGCAGTGTAAAGACTACAGAACGATAAGCCTTCTGTCACACACTTCGAAGATCATCACGAGGATTCTTAATAAAAGGCTGGAGAAAAAGGCAGAAGAAATGCTAGGGAAAGATCAATTCGGTTTCAGAAAAGGACGAGGAACTAGAGATGCTATAGGGTTAGAATCATATCAGAAAGGGCAATAGAGTACAGTCAAGATATATGCATATGTTTCGTAGACTGGCAGAAGGCCTTTGATAGAGTAAATTGGGTAATGTTGATGAATATATTAAAAAAGGATATAGGTGTAAAGTGGAAAGACAGGAGACTGATCAGCAATCTATATGTGAATCAAGTTGAAAAGGTCAGGTTGGAGAATGTGGACACCTGCGGAGTAAATATCGGTAGAAGACTAAGACAGAGCTGCTGCCTATCGCCGACCCTATTCAGATTATATGGAGAACGTCTAATGCAAGAAGCGTTAGAAGGCACAGGAGAATTCAAAATTGGAGGAAGGATTATAAGAACAGTAAAATACGCGGATTATCAAGTAGTTCTAGCAAGAAAGGAAGAGAAACTCCAGCAAATGATAAATAGACTAGTAATAACAGGTAGAAAATACGGTATGGAAATAAATACAGAAAAATCCAAGATCATTCGAATATCGGGCCAAGAAGAGAATCTGAACATAAGTATTGGTGGAAAGCCTTAAGAACAAGTTTCAGACTATAAATATCTTGGAAGCATCATAGCAAGAGAAGCAAAATGTACCAATGAGATCAGGACGATAACAGGAAAAGCAAAAGCGGCTTTCAGGAGAAAGAAACAACTAGTTACGGGGAATGTAAGGGAAGATATCTGCAAGAAGTTGATAAAATGCTACGTATGGAGTATAGCTTTGTACGGGGTAGAAACATGGACGCTAAGGAAAAATTACATCAAATACTTGGAAAGCTTTGAAATGTGGACTTGGGGGAGAATGCTGAAGATAAAATGGACAGATAGGATGAAAAACGATGTAGTGCTACGAAGAGTAGGAGAGAAGCGAATGATTATACAGACTATTAGAAAGAGGAAGGCAAACTGGGTAGGGCATTAGTAGAGAGAGTATGATTAAAGACGTGTTAGAAGGAAAACTAGATGGAAAAAGGGAAAGAGGTAGGAAAAGGTTTCAGCTGGTAGACGATTTGAAAGGGAAAGATAGTTATCAAGATATGAAAAGGACAGCGGATAATAGGAGTATATGGAGAACCAGGTTTAACCACGAATAATCACGGACCTGTCTATGGACGATGATGATGAATATATATATATATATATATATATAGGTACCTACGTATGTGCTCCACGTTGCTGTTGCCTAGGAGATCGCGTTGGTTTATATACGAGTTTAATCTTGGTGCATGGTGATTTTCTGAAGCGCTTTCAGAATGTAAGCATAGACAACTCGTAATAAAGAATTCTGACTTACATCCTATAGCGACGGTTATTATCAATGGTCGTCATAAGAATACTTTTTATTTTGGTAAATTGATATGCAATCGCAAGTTCATGAGAGAAGCGTGTTAAGTTTCTTCAATTCGTTCAGTAGCATGAAGGAATCATGGGAAAAGTTTCGTTCGTTGCACTTGTAGGTGTATAAGGGTACCCTTATGAGGAATGCGCTGCCTCTGATAATTTTTTCAAAGTTTACATCGCAACAGAGATGGAAAATATGCCAAAAATAATATTTTTCACATGCATGCGTATCTTTGTAGAGTAAATCTTGGAATGTTCTCATAATATCGAAAGTATGAGCCGTGTTGTAGGTATTTTACTCAATTTCGGATTTGAATCCCACTGTACCTGACGAAGGGTTAAATGTAAGAATGTACCTTATGGTCCAAATTTCGCCCGATTAAAGACGCTATCTATCTACCTGAAGAAAAATGTTTTAACCGTAGATTGCATTAAAGAAATCTGTCGTTTTTGCGATTCTTCCCTTGAAACTTCCATCGTCATTTTCCACGAATTCCACTTTTTAAGAGTTTCTACGGAAGATTTTTTTCCGAATCATTTTCCATCGCTGATTTTGTTCCTATGAAAGGAAACGCTCACAGCTGCGAGAGAGCGCACCAAAAACTCGCCGGGGCGTCACGCCTCACGAAAGCTCACGTATTTTCAAGCACATAATCCGTTGCCTGAGCGCTAAATGAACGCTGACGCAAGTGAGCGAAGAATGGCCATACAGAATCCAAGGGAAGGCCGATCCGATTAGTTCTACAGCGGGAGAGGGATTTTTAGCGAAGAAATTGACGATACCGCGGTTCTATTAGATTCTTTCTGCACCGGTGTTGTTGCCATGAGAATTACAAAAAAAATTTCCATCGGAGGGTTAATAACCGAAACGAATGGTTAGCGATTGACTTTTTGAAGAAACTAATTAGTTTTTTTATTGTTTCGCCTTCCCCTAAATGTTTACCCGGAGTGAATATGCAAATGTAAGAGTTGCCAATTTTGCTTCTTTTGCTGCTTCGATGAGCCACGTAAGATAATAAGAGTTTACGTGTAATTATCGAATGATGCTATGTAGTATTTATGATTATCCACGCTTTCTTTATACGTTAATTTCATACATCAAAGAACGGCTCAAAAGTAATTATAAAAATAGAAAAATAAATTATTACGGGACAAATGAAGAAAGACGAACAAAAAATCTGCGCGGCGCATTTAAGTTCTCATTGAGATGATATCATAGCCATCCAGATGAAAAATAGTTTTTAAAAAGGGAACTCACTAATTCATAATACTGGTTAAGATTTTTTGTGGAGAGGATGGTAACATGTTTGTTTCTAAATCAGTGTCGCAGGGTATTGCTCTTATGTGTTTTGTTAACAAGATGCATGTAATTGGCAGTGAAATGCTGTTTAAAATTTATAGAAAAATAAATGCAAGAATCAAAGAGTACGGCGAGCCTCATTACTGTGTTTGAGGCACTTGGTGGGTCGGAGTTTAAGTAATGCCTCGAGTCTTGTTCAATTAAATCAAATAGTCTAATTTGAATTTCTTAGCATTCTTTGCATTTCTTTCTTTGATTTGTGCTTCGATCCAGGTCGCACGAATGTGTCTCAGGAGCGGCGTGCAATCCTATAATTATGTTTTAAAGACCGTTGATTTATTCGATAAAAGCAAAGAAATTTAGGATATGCATATTACGTTTAATCGTGGGAATTTTATGCGCAGTCACACTAACAGCTGGTCTACGTCCATATATTTTCAATTTTTGCAGCATAAAAATTCAGCGGATTTCCAACTTTATCGGCGATATAAATTTTCAAATCATCTTGTAAATGATAATCATTGGAAAGTTTCCATTTACACAAAGTGTGTTGAAGAAATTTAATTGACATTAAAATATCACGGTACTAAGGCATTAGTACTGCAGTTTTCGCCAGTAATATTGCTATCATAAATATCTGGCGTTATTTTTAAAATAAAAAAAAGGAAATTAGAACCGTTTATCCAGCCCCCATACTAATGAGTCATCCGCACGCTTCAAGGGAGCAAAACGCGGACGTGTATCTGCACCAAAAATCGCTCGTGTCGTCCGACGCGTAATTGGCGCGCGCGAGCGGCAAAAACATCCACCTCCGAAATTTTCCATGCGTTTTCGAAAGAAACAACGACCCCATGGGACGAAACTTAAGACCCATGCGAACACAATAGTCGTCCGTCAGACGCATAAGGTATACTGCACACGTACGATAGCGTTTGAAAGCGTCCTTTTGTCTCTTGAGGACTCGGAAAATACTCCCCGCTTACCTTCCAGCACCGGTTCACTCTTTTTTTCTTTTTTGGAGCCCACAGACGGAACGAAAGGAGAAAAGGCGGGGGAGACATTTCGCAAAGTGGCACCTTACACACGCTGCGTTTCGGTGGGTTGGGCGCATAATGCGGTCCCTTCTTCCTCTTCTTTCCTCCACTCTCTCTCTCTCCATCCCTACACTTTCACACGAGTGCGCGGACGTTCCTCCCGCTGGGAACCTGGCGCCAGGTAGAACAACGGAACCGAGATTTTAAGGCAGGGAGAGTCGGAGGGAGGGAGTTGGGGGACAGGTAGGTATATGCAGAGGGGGCCATTAACTCGCCCAAAAGGTGAGAGGGGGAGGGTGCCTATAGCCATCTTTGCTTCCCCAAAGAGGTGTTCCTTTCGTTTGGCACCCCGTGGTGCTAGTTTGGTGTGAGGGGGGACAACGTCTCGGAATTAGGTGTTGGGATGGAGCGGACGGGTTGGAGTAGAGGATTTGGTAGCATTTCTCTTTTTTTCTCCATCTCCATTCTCTTCTTTTTCACCCCACTCTGCTAGCAACAATACAGGGTGTTTCTAAGAAGCCTTACAAAGGGCGGCTGGCGTTATTTCCTTTAATTGGAGGTGAAGCCCTTTCACTATTTGAGGTCGTAAAACTAAAAAGAGCATAAGTGAAGGTATTGGAGCAGCGTATATTTCTATAGTCATTTTCCGCTCGGCTCACGGTAAGATGGTCCAGAGCAGGATTCTCAAACTCAAGCCATGCGTGGGCAATGCACCAAATCTGCGGGCCGCATTAAGGCACCGTACCAAATCCGCGTACCGTATTCCACGTTACATCTACATTATCTACATTATACCCTGCAAGTCACCTTTTCGGTGGATGGCAGGGGGTGCAGTGCACCAAGGGTCCATAGTTTTCCTACGTCATCTTTTTCTATTATGGTCTCTTATCGTCCTAGGGAAAAACGATCCTCTATATCGCTCCGTTCTACAATCAATCTCGCGAATCTTATCATCACTGTCCTGCCTTCCGAAATACGTCGGGCTTCTGATAAGTCCTACTACCTCATTCGCTAGTCCCTCCGACATAAATTTTTCCAGCAGTTTAATTCTAGCCTGCAGCCTACGTTCCTCTAACGATGTCCATTTCAGATTTTCTATTAATGATGTTACGCTTTGTTTACTATCGTAATTCCTCTTTACAAATCTAGCTGCCCTGCGCTGAACCCTTTCTATCTCGTTAGTGAGTCCCTTTTCGTAAGGATCCCACACAGCTGAAGCATATTCGACCTGCGGTCGAACCAAGGATAAATAGCATAATTCTTTCACTTTTTCGGAGCTATTTCGAACTATTCTCCCTATAAAGGCCAGCTTTTTGTTAGCGGCACCTATCAATCGGCGAATGTGGGTGTCCCACGAGAGATCACGATGGATCGTGACTCCGAGGTATTTAATCGAGTCTGAAACTGGAATATCTACTCCGTCCAACGAATAATTATTATTCAACGAGATACTCTTGGTTCTCCAGAAGTTGATGACGCAGCTTTTCTTTTGGTTTATCTCTAACTGCCATTCCTTACACCATGCAGAAATAGCTTCTAGGTCATTTTGGAGATACTGGTGGTCTTCCGGATTGCTTATTTCTCTATAGATGACGGTGTCGTCCGCGAAAAGCCTAATTTTACTTCTGACTACTGAGCTGATATCGTTTATATAAATTAGAAATAATAACGGACCAATTACACTACCCTGTGGAACGCCAGAGACAACCTCCACTAAGTTCGAAGATTTCCCATCTATAACAACCATCTGCTTCCTATGATTTAAAAACTCACGGATCCAACTAACGATTTTAGAATTTACGCCACGTTAGGAACATTCTTTTGTACCCCAACTGCGTCGAGCGTTTTTAATGGGAACGAAAAATAAACGGAGGATATTTTGTGTCGATTTAATACATTTCTTGAATTTCTTAGATTATTTAAAGATATTTTATAAGAAATACATTATAGTTTGTGCTGCGCAATAGTATCTTAATTCGTAGGCCGCATAAATTCTCTCCGAAGGATCCAGACTTCCTCGTCAAGAAAAAACAAAGTATGCATACCAAAGTCGACTTTAAAAAATAGTGTAAGCTAAAATTGTACAATGAACCCATTTACTTGCAATAGGTCATTATTTATTCCACCGGTTTGAGTTTTTAATGAATTTTATTTAATACTAATATATCTTGAATAGATTTTCACGCTCGTCTTTTCTGAGATTTTGGACCTCTCCATTGAATAAATCCCTATTGGAGTTACAATATTGGCAAAATATTATTTAAATTGCATTGCATTGTAAAATAAATACGATCGTTGTTCAAAGATCATTTATTTTGTTCGCTAGACATCCCGTCACAACAGAAAAGATCAGTTATGCTAGTACAGGTTGAGTATCCCTAATCCGAAATGCTTGGGACCAAGATTGTTTCGGATTGTGGATTTTTCCGGATTTTGGAATACATGATATGATCGTATTGGATGGCCTTTTTAAATATTTCCTGTAGTGTCATTTGCCTCATTACCGAAGGTTTTTGTTTTAAAAGTCTTTCTTTTATCTTATATATTGACATTATTTCTTGTTCTGTAATAAATTCACACTGCTCCAGTCCTCCAATGAGTTCATAACATTTTTTACCATGTCGTTTATAGGCATTTTTACTGCAGTTTTAACAATTTCATCTTCATCGTCACTATCTCCACAATCTCCTTGATTTAAAACCATTTCAGCTATTTCGTTTCAATTTGTGGAATAACTAATGAGTTTCTTTTTCTTGTGATTTGTAAGGAGCTGCTACGCCGCTTTCGCACTGCCATTAACGCAACTGTAAAGAAACTGACTGGTGGAGTTGGACGTTATTTTTTTATGGATAATTTCTTCTCATCTCCTCACTTATTTGATGATCTAAAGACACGTATACGTGTTCAAGTAAAAGAAGATTTGACGGCAAACGAAACGTACATTTACCAACAAACATGCACAATCCACCTGTAAACGGTAATTTCTGAGATGAACATGGAAATGCTGTAAAGCCAGCCATTTTTCAGGACTACAATCGAAACATGCGATTTGTAAACAAGGGAGATCGAATGGCAAATAGTTATTCGATTAGTCAACGGACATGGAAGTGGACTAAAAAGGTATTTTTTCACTTAATGAACGTGACGATATTGAATAGTTTAATCATTTCTAAATCACAGGGCGGCACTATGTTCATATTATCCAAAGATATTTAAAAAAACTCAGGACTGAGAAGCGAGTTAATACAATGTTACGGATTTCGGAATATTTCGGATTTCGGAATTTCGGATTGGGGATACTCAACCTGTATTGACAAAGAAAACATTTAACTCTTCCTTGATACTTGACATTACTATAGACTAGGCATTTGATGAATTGAATAATTGGAGATTTTTTCCTGTCCAAAAATATCAGTTTAATAAATCCACTTCCGTTCATCGTATCATCGCCAACATCTTTAATTTGGAGCCCATACTTTATTACTTCACCCCTGAGTCTTTAAACAACTCCCATAACCCCCAAATATTGGGGGCGCTTCCTCAAAGATTCTTCTATATATTATTTGCCAATATATGAAATTTTGCAAGAACTTGATATCCATCCATGGCATTTTTCCAGTTCTTTAAAACAATAAAAATGAATAAAATTGTTTTCGCAATCATTTTCTGGAGCTGGAAAGGATACTTTCCCGGGAGGACAAAATGTATAGGGACGGTACTCCTTATAGGATTTATTTCTTAATGAAATCTTTTTGTTTGGCTAAGTTAGGTGGCGATGTTGGAAAAATAAAATTCTCATTCATTATCCTGAAATTTCTTATCCAAAGAAAAAACAGATATTTCCATTATGGTCATACAGAAGCGTTGAGGCGCTCCGAGAGGCATAGCTGCGCCCTTTCCTCAGAGCGGAAGCGGCAAAGCACATTTGCCATCCATGATCGGTAGAGGTTGGCCGACAAAAAATAGACGAAAGAAACGACCTTTAAAGGCAAACAACTTCGGATGTATCCCACAATATAATTAGAAGGCCTAACCTTAATGATTTATTTCAATTGCTTGCATGGTCCAAAAATTAACCCATCTACCTTGACCACCATAACTTTAATTAAGCTCATAACATTTTTCCCTTTTTCTTCACTAAAATGGAATTCCTTATCGTTCGGTCGGATACTTTTCCGGAAAAGGGCGGCAAGGGTCTTATTTTTTAGAGCGTGTGTGTGGTCCTTAGGAATAACAACCCTCCATCAACCCAATTACCTGAACCGAAACCCTCATCCACTATAACTTGCCTGAAGAACGCCTTACGCCCTGTCAATTTCCATCGGAGCGCAACAAAACTAATCCACTATCTCGATGTTAAATTTTAATGGGGTGTTTACCGAGGAAATTTTGGTGACCTTCACGTGTTGTGATGTATTTTTTGTAAAACATAGAGTTTCCGAATAATTCGGCGCTTTTACCGCATAATACATCGATTAAGAGGAAGAAGGATTTTTGAAAGGAAAGTTATGGGCCCTATCGCGTGATAACGAAACTTCGGTATCTGTAGAAGTTAAATTAAATAGATTTTAGATATAAAAACATCGAAAAGTATTTTAAAAGGTAGGCATACATTTTGAAAGGGTTGCCCTGGCAAAGTATTTTTTAAAAAGGAAATATTTGAATTAGCTTATATGAATGTGTATTTAAATAATACAATAATTAATTGATTGCCTGTGACGATAAAAATTCATTTCTATATTTTTATTTCTTATGAATATATATATATATATATATATATATATATATATATATATATATATATATATATATATATATATATATATGGATGTCAACAAGGTGTTGGGATGAGGAAACCCAGTGAGGCACCGGGGATGTCGAAGCGACACACGTAAAAGAACACTAAAACACAGAAACATCACAAACGTAGAAGCTTTCGGAACTACTCCTTCTTCAGCTACAGATATATATATATATATATATATATATATATATATATATATATATATATATATATATATATATATATATATATCTTTAATAAAATGTATCGCTTTGTTTTTTATTATAGCACTTTATGAAAAAAGAGAACGTATTTATATTGCTCAATTACACTTTACTATAAATAAATATATATTTATTTTGTCCTAGATAATTCCTGCTTAAATAAAGGTACAATGAGATAAATGCAGGGAAAAAAACAAAAGTAGACTTTCAGATATTAATTTCTATAACGAATAATACACGTTCGCATATAAATTTTCTACATTCTAATTAAAGAGGAAAAACCTATGTGAAGAAAATACGTTCTCCATGATGCATTTTGTCATCATATTTTTGGGTTTGTAAGGTATTCTAAGATTAACAATGAAATTTGGCGTTAATAATCACATAGTAATTACTCTCGAATAATAGTATTACGTATATTAGGTATCACATCGGATTCTACAGTTTCAAACGCAAATATTTACAAATTTTTATATCTACTTCGGCATATTATTCTGCGAATGACCAAATAGGACGACTACAGGGGATGCGACACAACAAAATTATAACAAATCTTGCGGTTAGGGTTGATTCTTTAATTATGATCCCAGATTGTTGGAGGAAAAAACGAACCTAAATGAATCTCGACGAAATCGGATTTTTTTCTTCTTTTCATTCTTTCCCCAGCGAACAGAATTTTCCTCGCGCGCACTGAATTGAAAACTCAAAAATTTTAATCTATACTCTTGAATTCAACATTCGAATAGTTTATTCATGCTGAGGATAATTCCATGAAACAGCAGAGCGTTTCGGATAGCAAGTTACTACATAAATTTTCATAGCCGCCTTGGATTTAAATAGTTTTCACAGCGAAAACGTTTTGGAAACGCCATGTGCGTTACCATGACGGCGTACTAGTCCCTCAACAGGTTCCCTTGGGAATGGAGCGTGGATGCCTCCGAGTCCTTCGCCATTCCTTCTTAATTTATCCGCTCTTTCTCACACCGTTTCCCGACGTGACCCATTACCTCGCCCCGCTGCTCTCAATTGCCTCAGCCACCTGTGGAAATGGTTGGCTGGCTGTCTCCGAGGTCGCTGGAACTTTCTCGCCATTGTTGCTCCTATTCACAATACGGACAGCGTTTTAATGACAGGTTCGAACCGCGCGATAGCTTATTAAAGTCGTTGTCCCCTCGTTTTGTTAAGTCGTTAATAATAGCGTAAACATACACTTCGCTCATTACGCCTTATCTCCCTCTACAGGAGGAAATCTCCTTTACATTTTAAGTCAACACTAAACCCCGCAATTGAACAGGTTGGTGCACGCGAGAGGGCAATTAACGCGCGTCAGCAGGACGAACCGCAGATCACCGAAGTTAAATTTTGAATAGCTTAATGCATCCGTTTTTCGAAGCACATTTAGCGTTCGATTCTTACTTCACCATTTTATTTATTACCCGATCAATATCTCCGTCGTCGATTAGTCCGTTCGCGCGCGCGTTGCTATCTCCCGTTTTCGTCGTCTCTAGAATGATAATCGCGGCTCGCAAGTTTCTAGTCATTTTCTTTCATTGGAGGGGATGCCACATCCCTCTGAAGCCTACTAAGTTACCTAGGTATTTTTCGTAAAAAGCTTGAAGTGGATTGCATTCCTTCTTTTATTCGCCTCAGGGCGGAATAAAGAGAGAGGAAGCGAAATAAACTCCAATCCAGTTGCTGAGGTTGCGCATGTGCAAAATTGGCACCTGAAAAAAATAATGGAGAGAAAGTGAGAAGGAGAGATGGAGAAAGGAGCGAGAGAGAGAGAAGGGAAAGGGAGGAGGGAGAGAGGAAGGAGGAGGAAGAGATGGAGAGAGAGAGGTGAGGGAGAAAGAGGTTGGGATGAGAAGTAGATTGTCATTTTTTCCTCCCTCGAGCGAGCGGTTAAAGAGAACTCGGAACGAGAGCGGTCTGACACGTTTGATAATTGGCACTCTCTTTCGCAGGGAATGCGGAAAAGACGCTTTCTTTTTTTGCATCTCTCCCCTTAAGAGAGTCTATTGCACGCGAGAGGGAGTGAGAGAAGAGAGAGAGCCTCCTTATTATTCCCCGTTCGCGTTCAAATAATGCGTGTCCTTTGTGACGAACCAAAGAAAGGACGAAGCGAAGGGAATGAAAGGTCTGCCTTTCTCTCGACTCCAGGGAGCTTTTCTCTTTTATCTTTGACTTAACGAACTTTTTGTGGTTTCTTTGTTTGAGACTAAAGGGTCTGAAAACCGAGTGAAATCTCGTGAAAATCTGTGAGAAGATGACGGAATTCCGTGCTATTGAACCCGCAACATTTTGACCCGTGCTCATGGGTTGTTGACTCCTCATTGCGCTCCAAGACTTCGAGCGTGTGACCGACGTTGTAACAGTGTCGCTTTGATACTGGCCCTTGAAAATTTTACTATATAGCGTGGTGTCAGTGAAAACTCGCGTAATTTTTTTCAATCGATAACAAACGATCAAGAGTGCCAACCTTGACTTCTATCATAATAGTTTATCACTCGGCTATGCGATTACATATATTGTTTTTCGTCGATTTTGTGTCGGTATATTTTGCGAATTTTAACTAACGTTTACTTTCTGTCGCTGATTTAACTACAATTTCTCTGTTTGTTTGTTGTGCATTTTTTTACCAATTTGTTCAATATCAGCTCGAATTATCGACAAACTGGTAATTGCATGAGGTAATTGCACCATTGTTGTCAATATAGCAAATTTGTAGCTTGATCTAGCGACTTTAGGTTCGATCTAGAGCAGTGGTTACCAACCTGTGAATAATTACTCCTTCGGGGTAATTTCAGGTTTTTGAGTGGATAATGGCATTTGTAGGAGTTATAATGTGCTGAAAACAGTAGTAAAGATGTCGAAAATTGACTACTCTTACGGAGAGGGTACGACCTTCGGCTCACGGATTTTTATGAAACCAAACCAGTAGATTCTACATCGAATATTTGTTGATCCGTGTCTCGGGGTTTTTGAGAATGAGCCCTTGGGCTCGAGAAATCAGCCTCGAACATATACAAAAACATTGTATGCAACCTAATAAGCAGGGGAGGCCCGAAGAATTTGGGCGCCTTGGGCGAGATAGCGCTCCAGCGCCCCTCTCCGTTAATTTTTGTTGAGATATTAACAAAGTATGTACATGTTACTTTATTCATCGCTCTGTAAAAATTATTGGCAATGAAAAATAACAAGTATTGCCATCAAGATTCTAACCTGTTCCTCGATATAAAATGGTATCCAATATTTATTCATTTGCAAGTAATGCATAGAACCAGTGCCGGAACTAGGGCGGGGCAAGCGGGGCATCTTCCCCGGGTGCAACTAAGGGGCGCAAAAAATCCAAGTAGTAACTAAACAAATTATAATTTATTGAATCGGGGGGCGCATATTTAGTAGTTTGCCTAGTTTGCCCCGGGCACTAAAATTTCTAGTTACGGTGCTGCATAGATCAAT
This sequence comes from Tanypteryx hageni, assembly GCA_028673005.1. Lineage (NCBI taxonomy): Eukaryota > Metazoa > Arthropoda > Insecta > Odonata > Petaluridae > Tanypteryx > Tanypteryx hageni. The sequence continues at coordinate 95,710,613 of CM054115.1, forward strand.
GATCGGGATAGCGCCCCCAAAACTTTGGCGCCCCGGGCAGCCACCCAACTCGCCCGTAGCACGGGCCGGCCCTGTTAATAAGCTTCATTGGCGAGTTATTGATAAAAAATGGAATGGCTGAGCGGATAGCGTGCCTCAATCATATGACGAAAGCCTGTGTTCGATCCCATATGTTTTAGTTTTTTTTTCAAACTATCCAATCGTTATTTTAAAAGTAAAATTCTCTGGTAAAAATATGCTGTATAATTTTTATTTGGAGGCAATGAACACAAAAACATAATAATTTGCCTTTTAAATATTCCAGTCGATGAAACAATGGTTCATATAATGAAAAATGCAAGTGTGTCTAGGTATGTATTTTTGGCTAATCAACCTCTGGGATTATTATAATGATGAAAAATGCCGTCGTGCAAGAATAGCCATCTATAATTATATATTATTATTAACTTTACTGTTATATTAATTATATATTATAGGTAATTTTAGCCTTACCTTGGTGAACAGCGATCGGAAGAGAAAATAATGAGTATTGTGAATTTCCTTGAATATTTGCACACGTTAACGTGGAAAAAAACAGGGAAGTTAACAGTGGAGACATTAATAAAGAATTTTAAATGCCCATTATTGTATGTTTCTGCGTTCATTGCCTCCAAATAAAAATTATACAGCGTATTTCTACCGGTGAATGTTAATTTTCAAATAACACTTGGATAATTTGAAAAATAAAACTAAAACATTTTGGATCGAACCCAAGCCCACGCCGAAGGATCTAGGCACGCTATCAGCTCAGCCGTTCCCTCTTTTATCAACAATTTGACAACGAAGCTTACCTATTAAGTTGCTTACGATGTTGTTGCATATTTTCGAGGCTGATTTCTCAAACCCTAGGGCCCATTCACAAAAACTCCGAGACACGGGTCTCCTTAGTTATTGTTTCATAAAAATTCGTGGCCTCTCCTGTTTGTTCGCGCACGCCACAACGGATGATTAAGAAAGCAGTCGATAAAAGATTTTTCGTAGCAGAGATATTTTTATCTTTAAAATTCTTGTCTTTTTCAGAGTTCTTGTAATTACTTTTCTCTTTCCTGTTAGTATTAATTTTAAAATATATATACGTAGCATATATAAGAACTGCAGTGTTTATTATCTTCCTTCCAGGCTTAAGGAACATAGATCCGTTTTGGTGTATACCATAAATTTTGTTCTCTATTCAAGGATAAGTTCTAGCAGTTTCGTGTAAGTATATAATTTATTCTATGTTCCTATGTTGAAACGTTTTTCACCGTAGAGTGTTGGAAATTGAGGCTAAAAAGTTCCTATTATCAATTTTTTTCGTAGGTTATTGAGAATAAAAATGTTGTTTTGTAATTTAGGCGCAACAGTATTGGAACGTTAAACAGAAAGTTGAATAAATCTCTTTACTTTGCGTTTCTGATGAAGTCCTTTGTTGACAGATATTAATGATATTAAAATGAAAAATCTACAGTATTTTTTCTTCTCAATTTTGAAAGTTTTAACTCTCCTACAACTTTTAATGAGAGCGCGAGTTATTGTTGGGTTGTATTAGCGATAAATTAAATTGTCGTAGCATTCGTGAAAAGGAAGCCGAATTCGATCATCTTATTCGTAGTCTACTAGCTGACGTAGTGATAGGTACATAAAGTTGGCTAACGGAGGATATAGCTAGGAGATATTCCCTGTTAACTATAGCGTTCTTAGAAAATATCGATGTATCCGGTCGGGAGGAGGAGTCTTTATAACAATTTGTAATAAATACGAAAGTTCTCAATACAGATTATCAATGACGAAATTTAAAGTTTGCTGTAGTGTGAAAGGATGCAGCTCTAAAATTGTAAATATATACTCCTTTTACAGGCCTCCCAATGAAAGCGATAAAAATGTGACGGCGCCAAGTGCGATTAATAAAGAGCGAGCGAGCGATTTCAATCTTCCTTCGATTGATTGGAATCATATTTGCTTTCATCCCGGTGGCAGAGAACGTGAATCATGCGAAACTTTAATTGAAACTTTCGGTTAGCACTCTTAATGTCAACTAGTGATATTTACAACGAGGTCTAAAAATATATTAGATTTATTGGCTACTAACTACCCGAAGAAAATGAATAAAGTGTCTATAGTTGAGGGAATAAGCGATCATAAAGCAGTGTACGCCAATTTTAAATTAGGAATTGAGAAAAAGATAAGGCCAAATAGGAAGTTTCATTTTTTCGCCAAAGCCGATTTCCCAAGTTTTCTATCATTTCTGCGCAATGAATATATTAATTTCCGCGTGTCGATTGACAGTGCAGGCGCGAAAGAATATTGGCACATATTCAGATACATGATGCGAGAGTGTACAGATAATTTTGTACCGAGTAAACCAGAGCGTGATAATGCGGAACCTATATTTTACAACCAAAAAGGTAGGAGCGCTCTTAGACGGCAAACAAAAATCCACTCCGGCGTAATTAATACATCTTCGATAGTCACGGTCGAGCAGAGAACAACGATAAATCAGCCATACAAAGAGGCACGCACAAGAGCTAGAGCAGCGATGCGTAGTCCATTTAATAATTACAGAAAGATCTTACACGATAATTTGATTGAAAATCCAAAAGCATTTTGGTTGTATGTCAGGGAAATCCAAGGTAGTGGTCCCACTATTGCGTCACTAAGAACCGAAACAGGAAACGTAGTTCAGAGAGTGAGGAGAAAGCAAACCTGCTTAATGGACATTTTTAGAAAGCTTTTACTGCAATTAGCGATGAATATGAACCTATTCCTATATATCAGAGTGACTCGATGGAGGACTTGATCCTTTCGGTAGAAGGTATAGTGCACCAACTTCGTTCGATTAAACAAACTAAATCTCCCGGATCGGAGAAAATATCCGCACGAGTACTAAAAGAAATTTTTCTCTAAAATTGCACCATATCTGTAAAAAATATTCGAGAAATCCATTGCGCAAGGTGTCGTTCCATAAGACTAAAAGTTAACGCATGTTACCCCCACCCATATAGGCGGCGACAAAGAGAATCCTGATAATTACAGGCCGGTTTCGTTAACATAATTATCGTGTAAAATACTCGGGCGTATTATCTTTAGCTCTGTTATGCGTTACTTAGATGGTCGTTCATCTCTTAGTGGATACCAACACGGATCCTGGAAAGGCAGATCATGTGAAACGCAACTCGGTCTTTTCGTGAACTATTTGTTGCGATGCGGAGAGAAAAATATTCAGGTCGATGCTGTTTTGACTTCAGGAGGGCGTTTGATAAAGTACCTCTTCGGAAATTAATAGCAAAGCTCGTAAAATACGATATCAACCCGAAAATTGTGAATTGGGTGAAAGACTTCCTCTGGAATAGAGAACAGGCAGTGACCATCGATTGAATGCACTCATCCCCCGTTCAAGTCGCGTCAGGTGTTCCTTAAGGAAGTGTATTACTATTATTCTTAATTTATGTGAATGATATTTGTTCAATAGTAGATTGTAAAATTAGACTTTTCGCAGATGACGCCGTTATATATAAGGAGATACTCAAACTAGATGACCATCAGTCGCTGCAGGAAGATTTAAAACTAATTTTCGCTTTCTGTAAGGAATGGGAATTTTAAATTAATTACAGTAAATGTGCCGCAGTATCGCTATGGAGGAGTATGAACAAAGAAATAGGTTTCTAGTACGAAATCGATACAAGGAATTTTTGAAGCAGCTGAGCATGTAAAAGATTTAGGACTGAACCTTTCATGGGACATTCACATTCGTCGTGTTATAAGCGCAGCTAACAAGAAACTGGCGTTCATAGGCAGATTAGTGCAGAATAGTACAGAGAAAGTACGCGAAGCGTGTTATTTTTCACTAGTTAGACCGAAAGTGGAATATTCCTCCAGTATATGGAATCCGTTTGAGGAGGGCCATATAATTAAGTTAGAAAAAGTACAGCGGAGAGCAGCCAGATGACTTTTTTGGTATTTCACCCTATACACAAATTCATTTTGCGGCTCCCTGTTGGGCCACAGTCCCTAGTTTGAGAAACCCTGTTCTGTACAAATCGCTCGGTAACTGCTATAAATTGACTCTTTCTTTACTCTCTTTCCCTATATGAAATTTTCGCAAATGCAGTCATTCTTACACCGGCACGTACAGTGGAAAAGAATATACGGGTAAATGATATAAGGAAGTTCTATGTAATATTCTATGTAACATCCGTTTATTCAGAGTGCTGGAGTTATCTTGCGTGCTTTGGACTCATTGTTATCCCAAAATGGCACTTTCTTCTCGTCCGTATAGTTTTCAAAGATTTGTGAAAATATCCTGTGGCGATATGTCACGGAAATATGCAGTTACATAATAACATAGGAAAAAACCAACATCTTCAGAAAAAAATGGCATCGAGATGCAAAACACCTGCTGTTAAACCTTCTTCGTTAATTTGCGATTTTCTTAAAGTTCGCCTCACTCTTAAGTGTCAAAAAATTAAGAAAATAGATCCTCGGAGCTTCTTTCCGTGGGAAAACTGGACCAGAGGCATATAACAGAGCAATTGTTTCGCGCTTCAAGTGCCTGAAGCGAGGCGACGGCTTTTGTCAACTCCTTTGTCGCTAGCTGGCTGTGAGAGTGTTTGCACAACAGATCACGCTTTAGCGCTAATAGAAGAGGAAAGGAAGATCATACTCAAAAGAGAAGAAGATTTTTTGAAGGAGAAGAAGATGCAATGTAGGACGGGTATGGCACGAGGAGGGTGTCGAATTGGACGCGGAATTTGGAGCCGGTGAAGTTTGCATGAGTGTGTGTTTGTGTGTGAGGGAGAGAGAGAGAGTAAGTGAGTGAGAACAGGATGTGAGCAAGGAAGAGGGACCGGGTGCTATACACGGTCATTGTGTATTTGGAAAATACGATAGGGAAGGGAAAGGGCAGAGAGGTGTGAGTAAAAGCAAAGTAGGGGAAAGGGGTGTAGCAAATTGCCAGAGATGATGCTTTTGCCTGCAGAGGAAGAGGCGGAGATGGTTACCTTAGCATAGGAAGGAATAGAGAAAAGATAAAGAGAGAGAGGTAAAATTTTACATTTAGATCGTAAGGAGGGGGCGAGAAGAGAGAGGGCATAAAGAAGAGATAGAGCGCGAAGGCAAAAGAGAGAGTGAGCTAAGGAGTAAAATTTCTGTTGCCATAGAGCAGTGGCGCCCAAACTTTTCTACATCTACATATTACCCTGCAAGTGACCTTGACGGTGGATGACAGGGGGTGCCGCGCACCAAGTTCCTAACTAATTATTATTCACAGTTATCTATTGTGGTCACGTATTGTCCTAGGGAAAAAGGACTCCTTATACCTCTCCGTCCTACTATCTATTTCTCGAATCTTGTCCTCATTATCCCTGCGTCCGATATACGTTGGTTGTCGAATAATATCCTTCATTTCATTTACGAATATCCCCGACCTATATTTATCTAGAAGATTAAGTCTCGCCTGTAATCTACGATCTTTCAACGATGGCCAACTCAACTCATCAATGAGTAACGTAACTCGCGGGCCACATCGGTGGTTGCGAATCCTTCGGTGGAAGTTGTCAATTCTTCGGCGGGCCGAATTAGCGATTAAATCAGTAGTCATCTATATATTCTGCCATTCGAATAAAAATAAAGTGTAAAAAGATTTTGGTGGAACATTTCAATATTAAATGTTTTATTATAAAATATATGAATTTGTGTGTTAAAATTTTCGGACTGCCTCCTTCGCAGGCCGCATTCGACCAGTGGATCGCGGGTTGGGCACCACTGCCATAGTGGGTGAAAATAATTAGAACATGTGGAAATATAATTTTCCTAGATTTATAAAGAATGAAATGGGAGAGAAAAAGGGAAGGATAGAGCAAGTTTGGGATCACATTCAGGTATGACATGCCAGATCTCTGCCGTCTGTGCTGCAACCAGAGCTGTGGAGTCGGAGTCGTGGAGTCGGAAGCAATTTTGGTGCTCCTGAAGTCGGAATAGGAGTCGGTGAAAATGTAATGACTCCGACTCCACTACTCCGGTTCTACACAAACTGAACACCTCGCCAGCCACCAAGTACTGCTAGGCTATGTTACTAACTTCCTGCCACTTCAGGCTTACCTATTACAAGGGGCACGATCTTGTTTCATTTGAACAGCACCCCGTGTAATAAATTACAAAATTATTATTTTAAATCAATTAAATTTGAAAAACTTTATGTATGAAACATCAGCGATAATTTCTCTTTTCGTTGAGTTTTGCATTATAATCGATTTAGGCTTGAAATTTGTTATTTAAATCTATCATTAGGCTTAACTTTAATGCGCCGAAAAAATACAGACTTTCATTTATTTGTTCATTAAAACAAGTGAATGCTATCTTAAATAATACGATTTAACTATTTTACATAGAAAACATTGGTGATCATTGTTATACAAATATACTTTCGCTTTTTGTTTGTAATCAAAAGTCGGAAAATATCCTTTTTGTGTTATTTACTTCTGAAATGATAGATACTCGTTAGTAACGTAAGTTCTTAATAAATTTTTAAGTGAAAATGTTTTAAACAACCCCAATATCAAAGAAAATTCCAACAAAATCAGCAGTTTTTTAATGTTTCACAATTAGTACAGATGAAAAACATTTCGTGTGTCAGTGTATCACTAAAGATGGTGATGTCGAAACACAGTGTGAAGCCAAAATTAGTGCCTTCACTGGTTCTAATAGAAATGCACCTACAAGAGCATCAAATTTAAAAAGACACTTGCAGCGTTTTCATCCCAAAATATATGAAATTATTATTGAGAAAGATAGAAATAAAGCCACTCCAACTACTTCAGTAATCCATCAGACGGCTCAGAATCTACTGAAGAACAAGCTAGATTAACAAGATTTTTTACTACCGACAAAGTCACCGTAACAATGACCGCAGGGAAGTTTAAGGAGCACATCATCGAAATGGTGGTAAGAAATAGTGTATCACTATCTTTGTTTTCGCAATCAGCCTTTCTAGGACTAAATGGAGAAATGGCTCGGAAACTAGGAGTATCTCTGGAAAGAGAATATATCAGAAGAATGGTGACTGAGGAAGCCAAAAATAAAAAGGAAGAACTTCGAAAAACTCTAAATGAACGGTTTTTATTTATTAAAATGGATGCATGCACTCGTCATAGAGTTAATGTTTTTGCTGTTAATGTTAGATTAGTTGATGATAACAAAACGATTGTGACAAGGACATTGGGAGTAAAGGATACTAAGGCGCATCACACCAAGTCAATATCTTCAGAAGGTAGTGGAGGAAGTTTTACAAGATTTTAAAATTAAAAAGGAGCAGATTCTATGTATTATAACAGATAATGCTTCTAATATGCTTAGCTTAATCGAAAAAATGAATCAAGTTTATGAAGAAGACATTCCTGAAACTGATTCTCAAAGAGCAAAAACAGAAGAAAGCGATGAAGTGTTAGATGATATTGTTGAAGAAGCTTCTAATCTGTTTTTAATCCAACATATGCGTTTTGCTGTGCATACACAACAACTAGCAATAAGAGATAGTTTGAAAGATCTCTACGCAGCTACTCTGATTCACAAGTTGAGGCAAGTAGCCACTGCAGCTAGGACACCTAAAATACATGCTATTCTGCAGAGACGTGGAGGAAAGGGAGCCATTTTAGATCAACCTACACGTTGGGGAAGCACTTATATGACGATCAAGCGTTTGCTTGATCTAAAACCTTTCCTTAAAGATATGGATAATCCAAACGTTTCATTAACTGAAAGCCAATGGACACAGGTGACAGAGTTAGAAAGTGTGCTTACTCTCCCTTTTACTGTCACCAATAAGTTACAAGCTGAGGATTTAACTCCTGGTACATTCTTGTGGGAGTGGAAAAATTTAATATTTCACCTGTCCCAAACTGGAGGATTAATTTCTGATGGAATTGTATCTTCAATGAAAAAAGAGAAGGTCTGCTACTGGAGAACAAAATCTTGTTAGCTGCTGTTTACATAGATCCAATGAACCGAATTTTGTTGACTGATGAACAAATTGCTAAAGGAAGAGAGGCACTTCTTTAGGTAGCAATTTGTATGAAAGACCTACTTTCTAAAAATACTGATCTGCAGGATAAAGATAGAAGTGATAAGTCTTTCTCCCAATCTTCCTCTTAAAATGATGAAGAATTAGACTTTGAAACATATTTAGACAGAAAGGAAAGATCAAACGTAAAGCGTCACCGTTTAAGCATTCAGGAGCAACCTATTGATGTTACTTTAATGAAATTTAAGCAAGATTTTTTTAAGTAGCTTAAAAGAAGTGGAAAAATATGAGTGCTCATCCAGACTGACAATAGAAGAAGTCATTCCTGCATATCCAGAGATCATAAGAGATACCGCCATGATTGTAACAGATATGCCACCTACTCAAGTCAGTGTTGAGAGACTGTTTTCTGCACTAAAAATAATCAAATCAGATTTAAGGGCTTCGATGAAGGATCTGGCAAAAGCATTTCTGTTTCTAAGGACCTGTTGGTAATTTTTTAAACAACTTGTGGCTGAACTTCAGGTACTATTTTTCTTCAATAAATTTTGCAGTTATAAACTTTTATAATATGTTATGTATTTAATTTCTTTTAATAAAATAATTCATAATTTATTCAACTATCATAGCCAGATACCATGGCATTAATTTTTCTTTGACAACTTTGGACAAATATGTAATTTGCAGTCATTATTAGTCATCATTGTTGTTTTTGTCTTGCCTTTTTGATGTTATACTCTGTATCATGTTTCAGTTTTTTGGTGTTAAATTTATCTTTGTTCATACTTATAACATATCAAACATTGGATAATATATATAGGACTTCTGATGTTGTAAGACAAGCTATGCCTTTCTTTTATAGTTATTTTGGAATTGTCTAGTCTTAAGTATATAAGTATTGTGTTATTTTCATTAACTGTTTGTAATTTCATTAAAAAGGATGGATAAAATAGACACTACTGTAGTTTCAATTCAAACATTAAAAAATACCTGATGACATTATGATGAATTGTCCTCATCGTTATGTACTGTTGCGTCCTAGATACAATTAATATTCCTCATATATTAAGGCTGGAGTCGGGGTCGGATACACAAAAAATTAAGGAGTCGGAGATTTTGGGTAGCGACTCCACAGCCCTGGTTACAACTAAGGATAACGTGTCGTTTTTCGATACAAGACGCTCTAGTTACTCGCCTCGCCTCTTCCTCATACTCCTTGCTGTTTTTTCCCTCTCTCCCACTCCCTCTCCCCCCCCTCTCTCTCCCCCCTCTCTCTCTCCCCCCCTCTCTCTCTCCCCACTCTCTCTCCCCCCTCTCTCTCCCCCCTCTCTCTCCCCCCTCTCTCTCCCCCCTCTCTCTCTCCCGCTCCCTCTCTCCCGATCCCTCTCTCCCGCTCCCTCTCTCCCGCTCCCTCTCTCCCGCTTCCTCCCTCCCGCCCCTCCCTCCCGCTCCCTCCCTCCCACTCCCTCTCTACCTCTCCCTCCCCCCCCCCTCTCCCCCTCTCTCTCCCCCCTCTCTCTCCCCCCCTCTCTCTCTCCCCACTCTCTCCCCCCTCTCTCTCCCCCCTCTCTCTCCCGCTCCCCTCTCTCCCGCCCCTCCCTCCCGCTCCCTCCCTCCCGCTCCCTCCCTACCTCACCCTCGCTACCTCTCCCTCCCTACCTCTCCCTCCCTACCTCTCCCTCCCTACCTCTCCCTCCCTACCTCTCCCCTCCCTATCGTGGGCCTCCCTTTGCAATTATAATCGCACCACCCGTGACACACCACTCGATGACTGATCGCCCGCTCAGTCTCATCCGCTAGAGGGCGTCGAATTCCACGGAAATGATGGGTTCATGGAAAGCGCCTCGATCGCCCGACGGGTGCTCCAGGAAGAAGAAGAAACATGCAGCTGCGACGAATGACGTTTCCCAGTAAACGCTTTTGATTTTCTACGGCGTGCCACAATACCTGCTGTGCGCAAAGAATGGCACCAAAACTGAATAATCTAAATGTGTTGGAGAGTTGTGTGGGTGAAATAACGGACTATTGCTTTCGCTTCCACACTTGATATTATCTGAGTCGTCCCATTCCTCCGATCAATCTGGAGCTCTGATCAAAGCCGCCATCTCGCGACTGATATCTTCTGTCATTAAATCGCGACGTTATCCCAAAGCAGCTCGTGTTATTGAACGTGTACACTAATTCATATTTTTAGCCTACTTTCCAGAATAGAAATAGGCTTCTAGTTTCTTCGTTGCGTCTGTCTGTCTGTCCTCTCTCTCTCTCTCAGTCTGTCCCCCTTATTAACTTTTGAACCAAAAGACCGATTTTCATGACACGGTGGAAATCTCCAGCTACTGGAGCCGAGCTCCCGAGGATATTTTTGTTGCGAAGATCGAAAGTCCCGGGTTCAATTCCAGGAACCTTCCTTCCTATTTGATTTGCATGGGAAATCTGAAATCCGTCGTGCAGGATAATTTTCTCATACACATTAAAATATCTTAGAATTTTAATATCGGAGCGGAATTTGCACGATTCTCTCAGATAGCAATGGAGATTCTAATTTTTACTGTAGAACTTTTTTTATCGATCGCATTTCTTCGAATTTCGCGCAAATACTGGCGTTTTTGCAGTTTTTTATCATTCATTACGAGAGTGTTGCCATAGCAACTCGGATTCGCCATAGTCTAGTACCTCTAGTGCACATACGCGTTATTTTTGACACACAAATACGCGTGATCAATTTAGATTTCCGTTCGAATATATTTGTAGTATTTTATATCGCTAAATTATGCAATTTGGGAACACCGACAGCAACTCATCTACGGTTATTTTAAAGCCATTAAAGCCAATATAACTAATTGCTGCACCACATTTAATTTAAAATAATTATGTGGAAAGTAGGCATCATAATTTTCATTTGGATCATCTTGTTCATGTACCTATTTACATACGAAGACACTCTGTCTGCCTCTGTCTATTTAAGGCTTCCCCACAATCCAATCGTCCCATTCAAAGCATTTTTCATCATCTTCTCGTAACCATCGTTTAACACATCTACCTAATTTTCCTTTTACATTCTTAGCTCATTGTCTTATTCCTGCCTTCTATGACACCTTTGCTCTAATTAAATCTAATCACCTACTGAATTTAAAACTTCCTCATTTGTCTTCTAACTAATTTTCTTAAGTGTACGTCATACCCACATCTCAAAAGCCTCTAATAAATTCACATATTCTTTTCGCGCAGCCCCCGTTTCACACCCATGCAGTTTTACACTATACATACCAACGTTTTCACAGAGTTATTTTCTAATATGTATATTATAATACTTTTGCATTTTAAGATATTAACTAAGATATTTGCTCTTCCACTCTACTATACAAATTACCATGTTTTCATATGCGTCTTATTTTACATAGTTCCAACAAAGACAACTTATTCTGAAAAGCATAAGAGATAGCCTCGTTTCCTCATACGTTTGCTATAATCCTTACACTTTTCCAGTTCCTCGTTCATAGGAATAAACTGCTTATAAGTACCGAATGAATTACATTTCTTAAAATTACAGATAAGAAAAATCACTTCGTAAAAAACACCACTTCATTCTGAAGATGAGGTTTAACCGTTGAAACCCATTTCTGCTAAATAAAATTATGTTTTTACTTAATATTTTTCTTATCTTTAATTTTAAGAAATTGAGCCCCACAAAGTTACGGCTAAACAAATAAGTTTTAAATTAAATTTCGTTGGTCCTTTAAACGCCGATTTCCGTGGATTTGATGATTTTCCCTTCATCGAGAAACTTCTTCATTGCTTTCTAATTAGACAAACGCCGACAAGACTGTCCCAGCGCGGTTTTCGAAATGGTCCGATACACTCGCGCGCTGAACCTCAAAACTGCGGTGACCCATATTTCACAGTTCGTTTCCAATAAGAAACTCGATTTCTCCCGTTTCCAATTTTGCAACACCTGCGCCTCGAGGCTTTCCAATGGAATCTTCTTGTGGAACCGAACGTCTTTTCAAATCTCTCTCTCTCTCCCTCCTTTCGCTTAAAAACTTGGTAAGCCGCGGAATGTGGGGAAAACATGCTATTCTAGAGTGTGCCATCGGGCATAAGATTCCAGGATCTTCTTTTCCGCGTAATGTCGAAGAGAGAGAGAGAGAGAGAGAGCGGTAAATCACTGTTCGCTCTGTTTTGTGCGCGTTTTCGGGTTGAGGAGTTTCTGAGTGGTTGGAGGGATGCCTCACCTGCCTCCGAAGCCACTGCTTGCCCCTGGTCGGAATTGCAACCTATAAATGCGGGAGAGGCTTTTTTTTATAATGCCGTTCCATAAAGGGTGTTGTTCGACCAGAGGGCCAAGAAAAGAGGTAGATGGCCGTAGTAGAATGGAGTGCGGTATTTTGTCGGCTCGGTTGGTCCGAGTGTGTTTGTGTGTGCGTGCGTGTGGCTCTCGGGAGAACCTGAGTTCGATCCGTGTGAAATTCCGGAGCAGAAAGAGGGAGTTTGAGGTGTGAGAGAGAAGAGAATCCCAGAAAGAAATGCTTGCGCTGAGAGGGCGTTTTTTTGGGAGCTATAGGAAAAGAATTGGCTGGATTGGATGAAGATGTGCAGTTTGAAAGGGCATTTTGTTCATGGATGGTTGGTTGGCTGAAATGCACTTGGCTCATTCTTATCGCCACTCACGATAGGAATCGTGGGTTCTAGAGACGCCTCGCAATTCAGAGGTTATTTTTCAGTTTCGTCGTGGGTATGTAATTGAAGTTGTCGTGAAATTGCTGATTATTATTGAAAAACAATTAGCAAGTATCGTTTTAAATTTGGTCGATAACAACCTTTGCAGAATTTAATTCAATATATTTGACAAAAATCAACCACAACAGTATTGACTTACAGTTTCCTGTGGGAGCAATGCATATGAAAGTTTCTTATTATCATAAAAATGTTATAACTCGTTTTCTTAATAGCATTTCAGATGTTTTGAAAACGATAGTTCTCTACATAAGTAAATGGTAAAATAAAGTAACACACAAGAGTTTGTACGGAAATAAATAGCAGTTAGGATAGAAAGTAACAAAATATTGCTACCCACCCGAATTTCATGATAAATAAACATTCTGTTATTACGGAAGTGGACTTTTGAAAGCATCGCGCACTAGGCAACGATGTTTCGATAACTTGACTCTATCGTATTATATAAAGAATTTCTTCATTTTCTAGCTATTTCACGCTGAAATAACTATATAAGTGCTCTACATGAGAAATGATTTTCTGCACTGGTTCCAGAATTGTGTATCACATGCCTCTAATCGATATAGAATGAAAGTAAAGATATTCGAGTTAAGATGACCACTTTCTAGGTTTTCGCTAATCGCATGAGCTTGGTGTTATGTGAGGACGTGCAGGAATATGTTTACCATTAGTCTCAACTAATGATTTCATTATGTTAACCTTTCAGAATCCATTGGAAAATTTTTCAGTATTACTGACATCCCTAAAGATGTAAGCGATAACCAGGAAATCTTCTCAGTTATTCCTCCCGTCTCCCTCTCTCTCTCTCTCACACACACTCGACCCGACCCACCAACCCGTGTCCAATAAGCCATTAGCGATAACAGTACTTAAGTCACTCGCTATGAGCGCCACATTAATTTAACACCTGTGTGCACCTACTTCTTTGGGCCCAAATACCTTCCCTTTTTCCCTCCCCTGCCTGCCTTTCCTCCTCCCGTGCTAATATGCCCACTCTTTTCGAAACTCCCTCCTCCGTCCTCCTAAACACAAATTCACCGTTTCCTTCATTCTTACCTTTACACATACGCACACATAAACACGCGGTGGGCCGAAAATCCTCAATAAGCCCTTCCCCATCCGCCCTCCTCTTCCCCTATTTCCCTGCCAAACTCTTGCGCCCATATACCGTCTTCCTCCTCGTCTCTTTCTGCGGCCAGGTAAAAGGGGACACACACTGGCTCGGTGGGGTGGAAGGAAAGTATGGGACGAGGGCAGGGGTGGTTTTGGGGGTGGGAGGAAGAAGGTCAGACACTCGGGGGTTCTTAGCGGTGTGGGAGTGGGGGGCGCCATTGTTATCCGGCGCCAGACTGTCGGGACATGCACCTGAGTCTCCTCGGGAGGAAAAGAAGGGGAGAGTAGTGAAAGGTAAGTAAGGCGGGTGGAGTCGGAGAGCGGGGAGGCGGAGGACGGGGAGGCGGAGGTCGGGGAGGAGGAGGTGGGACTGGCAGAGACGGGTGTAGTGTGTAGACTGGTTGAAAGAACTTCTGAGCGTGGGAGAGAGAATCTCACCGGTATACTTGCGGTGAGCTTGAGAGGGGGGAGGCGATAGGAGGCGGGGGCGTATTTTAGCACTGGTTGCCTGTGTGTCTCGCTATCCGAGTGACGGCGGGTGTTGGTGCACAGGTGAGGAGGGAGTTGCGGCTAATTTTGGCTGTGTGGTGGGGATGGTTTGGTTGGTGAGGGGCGGAGACTGAAAGGATGAGGATGCGAGGGCGTGAAGAATGGGGTATGTCCGGTGGAGAGAAGGGGGTTCCCTCGGAAAAGTATTTAAATCCCATTTCATCCCGTTCTTTAATAATGAGGAAGATTTGCGGGATAATTTTCACTGTTAAGCTTTAAATTGGATTATATCGTTATGAGTTAATGGAGACCTATGAGAAAAATGTAGGTTTTGTTGTAAAGTAAGTACTGCATTTTCACCGATTGTTATAATTACGTTTTATGAAAACCATAATGTCTTCTTATTCAACAAATATGTATGAATATTCAAAATGGTTCACAGTTCATAATTTGCATGTACCTACATTTCACTCTGCAGTTCAACAGATTGATGCACATAACTCCCCCCAAACGATCCTCACCCAGCGTATTTTCCTTGCAATGTTTATCCTAAATTAAATACACATTGCATTTGCAATCTCTTATGCAGTAAAAATTATATCATTTAAATTTACTGCCGGTTTACCGAATCCCATTTATTTCCAGGAGAAGCAGCATTTAAATGCTGATTGTCCAGGAAGACACTTCTTTCATCCAAGAAAATTTGCATTTCTTTCCTGAACTCACTTTTAAAAATATTAACAAGTAAGCTTTAGCATACTGCCTCCGAAAATCTTTGTATAAAACTTTGTGTATTAAATATATTTTTTAAATTGGCGTCTGGTTCTCTCAATTATCCTCATAGTCCCGACGTACCTTATCATTTAGAGTTTTGATAAAATTATCCGTTTCTCTAAATCCATTAATTCCTACTTAAGCTTAAGCTCATGATGTCTCTCTTATTACCGTTTCCAGCCTACCATCAAAATGAGCCTCGAGACATCTCACTCAGTTACTTTTAAGTAGCGCATTAATTACTAACCAATTTACGACGCATCCATTTGAATATCTTTTAGCTTTATATATACTTCTTCCATATAAAATTAATATCATAAAGAATAGCCAAATTATTCCCATTTTATTATTTCACTTCACGTGTGGCGTAATCTTAGACAGTTCGTTGATATTCAATTTAATTTCCTTTAAATTTATCAATGAGTCAAATAAAATTCCAGTGTTACAGCCTAGAACTACCATGTGATTATGTTTTCCAGGAAGGTGGCAGTGGTTTGCGACTGCCAAAGGCGCCTTCCCATATAGCTGCAGGGGCGGCGTCGATACTGTTGCATAAAACATAGGATACGGAAAAGTCTTCCGTTCAAAGGAGTCTCCAATTTGAGGAACCGTGGAGGTAACTGTTTTTAAATTCTAAAAGATTAAAGCCTACCAACCAACGCACGAGTCTAAACGACTGTGCACGTTTAAAAATATCGCGACGAAAATCAATTCTGCGCTCAAAAAAAAAGAACACGACAGCCTCCAATATGACGGTTTGCATTGCTAAGTCCCTTTCGTGGAAGTGTGCGAACAAGTCATGTTTGCCTCGCGCTCGGTGCGGAAAATTGGAAAGGCAATCCCTCTCCGTGAAAAATCATCGAAATAACCTTTCAAAAGTCGCGTATGCCATTCACGGCGAGCTTTGCGACGCCTGCCACCTGGCCGATCCGCGAGAGTGAAAAGGGCGGCGGCGATTTGGTCCCCAAGAGTACAAGGTGAGTGAGTGGGAAGCGGAAGGAATGCAAGAGGGTGAATGGAGAGGGGGGGAGAAAGAAGAGGGGGTTTCCTCGAAAGAGATTATAGGGGATGCGGCAGAAGGGTTACCTTTGTTAAGACGTCTCCTTTCACGGTTGACACCGAGAGGAAGGGAGAGGGAGGAAGAGAGATCGCCTTTACTGAATGGGAAACGGGAAAGAAAGTTTTTGACTTTTGGAAACGTACGATAAATCAATTATACCCTATTTCCCTTTGAAAGGCTTATTGAGCCACGGTAAACGGTGTCTGGAAGAGGCGGGAGGCTTCAGTGGTCTTCGAAGCGCCGCAATTTTTCTCGGCTACTTAGTGAAATCAACGCGGTTTATTCAAGTTGGCCCGGGGGCGGAATGGGCTGGAAAAAGGACCATTGCATCATGAAATCAGAAATATGTTCGCATTTCATCGCCTATGTCCCCTTTCTAACTTAATTCTAAAGATTCAGTTTCCGCTAAGGAATAGAATATATGCAAAATTTCTATCTAAATATCTTCCCCATAATCGTTTTGAACTATGCGGCATTTAAACTTCACCGTAATTTGCGTAAAATGTCATTCAATCCTTAATGATCAAGAAATATTTCTCTCGATCTCCTAAAAGTAATTTATGCAGATTGCCTGCAGTTTTATAATAAATTAGTGAATGAATGATCATGCATATTTTCACTCTTTCCATAATGCATAACAATCGACAATATGGAGGGATGGATACAGAAATAAAAATAAACCGAAACGGTAAGCTTCGTTTTCTTCTTCGAATTCACAGTATAATCGTTCTCTCTACGCTTCTGATTAACATGAGTTTGACGTATTCACGCGAAACCTTCCTCTTTCCTAAGATCCTTCGGCTATGCTCTTGCCAGCAGCATGCTAATTACGGGAGCCCGTCAGTGCTCAAACGAGCTTCGATGGTCGGCGGGAAGCGCTTTTACCGCTAATCAAGTGCGTAAATTACGGATCGCGGACGTCTTATCCTCGCCTCCGATCTCTCCATTGACAACGCGCTCGTCGCCTTCTCTTGTAAGCGCCGAGGGATGAACGACCTTTCTCGCGAGACCGGAAGAGTTGAGCGATACATATCTAGTCTAGGCCTATAGAATCTCTTCCCTAGGCTAGGCGGCGAAAAGGGCTCTCGGACGCATTGAAAACGCTGGGGGGAGCGTTAGAATTTGTCCTGCCCAAGACGATTAGGTTTAGTCTTCGATCTCATTAAATGTGCTAGGAAATATTTGTTAGATTTAATAAGTCCACATTATCACCATTGACGCTTATAAATAATCTTACTTTTATAGGGAGTCTCTAATATGATAAGTCATATATCGTGAAAGACACTCTACAATCGCGTTTCGCAGATTTTGCCAAAAATTTTCAGCTAAAAATTGCATTGCGAATCCAACGACTCGTACTTGGTAAAATATTACTGATTTTTTAAACTTAAATTGACTTACAGAGGTAATGTAAATTAAATTCAATATCTCCTCTTTTCAAATCTAATGAAACTTTGGAATATGGTTGTTTATATTTGATTTTCATTTTTGTTCATGTTCTTTAATGCAGCAAAATCGGAAATATGTTTTCAAGTACCTATATTTTTATATGTATTACCTGTTGCTCATTGAGAGGAATTGGCTTGCAAACCTACCGAAAGATGGAATAACTCTGACAATGCTTTTCGAGACCGTTAATGAGTTAAACTGAAGCGTTTTTCTTGTCATAATTTTATTTCTGCATAGTGCTTTATACGCACTATACTGAAGATATTTTTGTATTATTTTTTCTAAAAAATAATCGCTTAGTATGTATTCGTTTTGCCTGTCTGTCGGTACGGAGAATATCTCTGTAACATTGCAATTTGGAGAAGCCAAATTTACAGGATTCGTTGGTCTATACAAGAGCTAAACACAGAATAAATTTGGTGAATCTAGAATTTAAGGCTCTGGAATGATTGGAAAAATCGCTAAAAAGTACATGCTGCTACAAATGTAGGCAACCAGTAACACATCGTATATGCGATTCTTTACTCCAGGAGTTCGCAACCTTTTCAATGTGGGGAGCACCAACTTACATTTTTGAGCACTCAGCGAGCACCACTATACTTTTGTAAAATAAATAAAATCAAATCAACGTCAAAGTGATTAAAAATCTCATTTAGTTCGTTTAGAAAGAAAACAGGAGAACAAATCAAATTATCTGTACTAGGAAAGACGATTTTTGACATCGTAGTAGTGTTTGGTAAGGTTGTTAAAGAACACAGCGGTGCTCGCGAGCCCCAGGTTGCGGACTCCTGTTTTATTCCAACTACATCTACATCTACATCTACATATTACCCTGCAAGTCACCTTGACGGTGGATGGCAGGGGGTGCCGCGCACCAAGTTCCTAACTAATTATTATTCACAGTTATCTATTGTGGTCACGTATTGTCCTAGGGAAAAAGGACTCCTTATACCTCTCCGTCCTACTATCTATTTCGCGAATCTTGTCGTCATTATCCCTCCGTCCGATATACGTTGGTTGTCGAATAATATCCTTCATTTCATTTACGAATATCTCCGACCTATATTTATCTAGAAGTTTAAGTCTCGCCTGTAATCTACGATCTTTCAACGATGGCCAACTCAACTCATCAATGAGTAACGTAACGCTCTGTTTTTTATCGTAATTCTTTTTCACGAATCTAGCTGCTCGCCGCTGTATTTTTTCTAAATCCTTTATGAGTCCCCTCTGATATGGATCCCAAACCGCTGCTGCGTATTCCATTTGAGGTCTAACCAACGATAAATAACAGGATTCTCTCACCTTTTCCGTGCTTTTCCTGACTATCCTACGCACAAAAGCCAACTTCTTATTTGCCGCACCTATCACTCGTCTTATGTGGGTGTCCCAAGACAGGTCACGATTCAAGGTTACCCCGAGGTATTTCACGGATTCCGAAACAGGAATGATCTCACCATCTATCGAGTAGGTAAACACGGACGATGGGCTTCTAGATTTCCAAAAGTTTAGAACGTTACTCTTTTTCTGATTGATTTCTAGCTGCCATTCCTTGCACCAAACAGATAACGCATCCAGATCATCCTGAAGCTGACGATGGTCGCTAGGGCCGGTCTGAGCTACGGGCGCCCAAGTTTTGGGGGCGCTATCCCCATCATTTATCTATGCATTACTTGCAAGTGAATAAATATTGAATACCGATTTATATCGAGGAACAGGCTAGAATCTTGATGGCATTATCAATAATTTTTACAGACGACATGTACTTTGTAAATATCTCAACAAACATTAACGGAGGGTGGTGCTGGAGTGTTATCTCGCCCGGGGCGCCAAAATTCCTCTGGCCGCCCCTGACTCCAACAGAAGGATGGCAGTTGGTGAAAAAAGCGCCTTATGTATTTTGTTCTGCAATTCTTCTAACACTTGTTACTTCTATGCATTAATCACCGTGAATTTTCAATAGCCTAATGAAAATACGAATTGCCCGAGCGCCCTAATGTTGCATTCATTAGCCTTACCATAGTCAAACTAGCCGAACTCCTCCGCGACATCCTCCTACTTCATCCTATATACTACTACTTGATTTGACGCGCATATCTTTTTCTCCCTCCCTCTCCTCCAGTAACCCTTCACGGCGCCTCTGCTCTCTTTGTCCCTCTCATCCCTGGCGGAAATACTAGTCGTTCCACCATGCTCTCCCCTATCCACCGAACCTCAGACGACTCCTGAGACCCCCCTTCCCCGTCAGTCCCCGTGCGAGAGAGCGATTGCGAAGAATGGGCCCCGTTGTTCTTGGATCGGAGGGCCAGGTAGGCGAGAAAAAGGACCGGTCAAATCGGAATAGGGAGGCGTGTTTTTCTTTCCCAGCTTTCAGGTATAAGAGAACTGAAGGTTACGGATACCTTCCTTCGTCTCCGGTAGGATTCCTAAAAGGTTATTCTTGTCGTTTTGACATCCTACAAAGGAGTTTTAGAGTCATTAAAAAGGTTTAAAATCCAGAATGGTCACATTAGAGCGAGAGAACGTTCTCTTCTTCAAAGGAGAGAGACGACTCACAATGGTGTCGGACGTGATGCCCCATTCGTTTTCGAGTTTTCCTAATAGTGCTACTTGATGCTCCGCGTCCCCCCGAGCTTCGTTCTTCTCCACCCCAGTCCTTCGCTGTGGTGAAACAATCGAAGGATCTGCTAACGGAACGCGTACCTATCGAAGATGCAGACTCACTTTTGTTTCAGCAAGTTGTTTTCCCATGAAATTCTTCCGAAGACGGATGAGTCGGAAAAGGTTTACGAGCTTTGGCTTGCGAAATAATGCAAGGCAATTTTCATTTAGAAAAACTTAGGGATATGAAGGCCAAATATCAAAGATTTGTAGTTTCACAAGCTCGATTGTTTAGTGGACCTTAAATAACTGCCAACCAGAGAGCAGTTTCCGTAATTTCATATGTTGCAATAAGTGATGATAAAATGGTTATAATCATTGCTCCTTTCGATTCGTGTTCGTTCTGTTTATGTTGTTACAACAGTAAAAGCGAAGCGTAAATACGTTAAATTTACTTTCGAAAAGGGATAAAGAACATATTACAATTGCTTAACTGTGGTGAGATATATTTTAAATACATTTTGAGTGATTTTGCGGTTTACGTTTTGTCTTAATGCTGTTTCTAATCAGAATACAGAATTACAATATAATAGCGCAGTTTTATTGTTAAATATGAAGTTTGCTGAATCATGCATATACGTTAAGTTTTTTTGTAATATGAAAAGATAATTACAATTTTATTTATTTATTTGTTTATTTAGAGTGCTGCATGACTGTGTTTATTAAATGCAACGGAAATTCTTAATTGAATTACTTTAAGAACTTGACTTTTTGTTGGGATTGTCTATTAGAATACTACATAGAGCGTTTTTGGAATCTGCTTTTGCAGTTCTTTTTTAACTTTTTAATGTTATTGCCACTCGAGTCCCATACCGTATAAAAATACTCCAACATTTATCCGGACGAGTGCGCTAACTTCTTTGCCGTTTATTGGCCACTTATAAAATACAAATTACCGAATTCAGGTAGCCTTCCGAAGATTTTTTCACTTCTTGCCATAAAGTGAGGAATAAACAACACAAATCCCCCTCGACACCTTATAAGGTGTAGCATATAGCAGAAATACCACACTGAAAAGAGAGAGAGAGAAGTCGGGCGACCTTGTCGGGACGCCGCTCTCCGCGCAGACCCCATTTGCGCCGAGACGGATTAATGGGACACTCTCAGGAGTGGATTTACTGCCTAGATAAAATCTATTAGTGCTCATGTTATTGTCTATTCTAATTTGCATTATTCAAGATATCGGGAAAGGTTAAGGCGATTAAGGTGCACGACGGTGCCCGGAGTAACGAAACCATTAAATTCATTTCAAGTCTAGATTATAGAGGCTAAGCCTTTTACTCTGTGCCAGGAAAATTGGAAGAGTAAAGGCTTTCGTTGGTTTGCTTAAACGAGATCAACGAGACCATGACACTTTGCAGTTAAAATAAATAAACGCCGGAGTTATTATTTGGTGTTCTTTCAAGTAAGGAAGGGTCATTCAAATTCCGTAGCTCGTCGCTTGTACCGCAGTTGGTAGATTACATGACGGCTTTCTCAACACAATTTTAGATTGTACGATAAATTTAAAGGGCATTATCATGGAAATTTTCACCTCATAAGATTAAATTTCGATTTAAAATTCTGCATAAAGTCAGATAAAAAAAGCATTTGTCTTATTGCGCCGATTTTAGATAGGTCGAATTCACGTCTATCCAGTGGTGCAAACGTATGAGTTTTATTCGATTTTGTAACACCATGTAGGAAATGTCTGTGTCATTTGAAGAAGGCTTGGCGAACAATAATCTCGTCTTGGCCGATGATAGATCTAGAGTTTTTAGCGTATTTTCCAAAATATTTATCCGCCATCATTCATTAACGAGATAGAAGTATTTTTCTAAAATGTTACGCGAATATATAAATAGATAGAAGTGACGTGTTTCCGGATTGAGTTTCTCTAAGGCCAGTGCGGAGTGTTTGGATTTGACTTTATTTTGCTCCATAACAACTCCAGCCAATGATTTTATTCCTCATAATCTCAAAGCCTTTGCTGACAAGAAGCATTAAAGAATGCCTTATCTGGTTTAAACTGCTCTTCGACACACATAAAGCGTTCATGCAAATCATCCAGTCGGACACATCAGGGCGTTTTATTTTTAAGCATTTTCGTATAATTTTGAATCCAGCTGTGGCTCATTTATTGGAAGTTCCTCTTGGAACTGATTACGAGGTCGCAACAATCCACGAGGTTCAACGAATTAGGTCGACATGCTTTTTTCATACGTTCTCGCTTCGGATGCTGAGAAACATCTGCGCATAATTTCCTTATCTCACCATTGGAGGAATATTGTGCTTTTACAGCCGCCTCGACTGTTCTTCCCCACCTCCGGCCTTCTTTTGGGACCGGGAATTTACTCGATATATCTTATTTTTTTAGATATTCCTTCAAATTTCAGCCCAAAATGTTAAGCTATCAAAATTGATTTTGATTTTATGCATGTTGTACCAATAGAATTTCTGATGAATACCAAATAATAAATAATTCGAAAAGTGGTCTTTCTGTCTACAGTATTTACAATAAATAAATTTCACATATATAACGTAAAGAGTGCCATGTGATATTTGGGAATCGATGCATGAAAAGCGGAAACAACGTCGGTAAAGTGACTGTAACAAAATACTGTTTAAACAAGATTATCCAAACGGAACTTATGATGCCTACTGTCCACTTAATTATTCATTTAATACTTATATTGGCTTTAATAGTTTTAAAACGGCCGCGGATGAGTTGATGTCTGTGTTCCCAAATTGCATAATTTAGCGATATAAAATATTAAAAATACATTCGAACGGAAAACTAAATTGATCACACGTATTTGTGTGGCAAAAATAACGCGTGTATGTACGTACTAGACTAGGTATTCCGAATCCGAGTCCAACAATAGTCGTTGCTATGGCAACACTTTCTTAATGAGTGATAAAAACGGCATAAACACCAGTATTTAAGCAAAATTCGACGAAATACGATCGATAAGCAAAATTCTATTATAAAAATTAGAATCTCCTTACCTTTCCTCAGTGAATGGTACAAATCCCGCTCCGATATTACAATTATAAGATATTTGAATGTGCAAGAGAAAATTATTCTACACGATGGATTTCCGATTGCCCATGTAAATCAAACGGGAAGGAAAGTTCCTGGAATCGAACCCGAGACTTTTGATCCTCGCAACAAAAACTATCCTCGAGAGTTAGGCCCCAGTAGCAAGAGATTTTCACCAAGTTTCATGAAAATCGGTGTATTCGTTTAAAAGTTAATAGGGGGGACAGACAGACACAACGACGAAGCTATAACTATTTCCATTCTGTAAAGTAGGCTAAAAAAGATACGAGCTGCCTCGATTTCATTAAAACGCCAATTAGTGAGAGCCTATAAAATGTCGATGATAAAAAGAAAACGGACTGAATGCAGAACAGGCTTTAAAACAACGTTTCTCAGCCTATTTTTTATCGTATATTTTTCGCTTGTAACGTTAAATACTGCTGCGCGATCTGGGACTCCTTCGAGTTGGGATTAATCACGGACCTCGAAATGGTACAGCGATGAGCGATTAGATTCATTAAGGCGATTATGGTTACGATATTTGAGTTACAAATCTTTTAAATGAAATGCGTTGTCGGACGATAATGTGTAGTGCAAAAGCTGAAAATCTTCAAAACTTTGAGTAGCTGAGACTTATTTGAGAAAGTGCGTGCCATAGTTGTACACAGGTATTAATGATCGTAGGAGTAGGCTATGATGCTCATGGAAATAATTGCTATAATCGAGAGATACTATTGTTATTTTCCCAAATGCGATATGATATGCTAAAAGAGATTTTATGTAGTACATATACAATGGCAACCACTGCTACACGTTTTGGAAGGCTTGCTGTGTAGCAGAGGCGCAACCAGAAATTCACCTTGGAGGGTGCAAAGGATTAATTTTGTTACAAAATACATACCCAGAGGCGGACTTGGAGAGTACGAGGACCCTAGGTGAATAGAATTTTCGAGGCCCTCGACTTAAAATTTAAATATTTTTTGTTTTCATTAGGAAAACATGTAAATAAATTTTTAATTGTTTATTTCAATGTATACTTACGGTATGGAGGTTGAGTTTCTGATGTCGGGGTAGCGGTGGTGTAGTGGTTAGAGCGCTGGCCTACCACACTTACGGTATAGAGGTTGAGTTTCTGATGTCGGGGTAGCGGTGGTCTAGTGGTTAGAGCGCTGACCTACCACACTTACGGTGTAGAGGTTGAGTTTCTGATGTCGGGGTAGCGTTGGTCTAGTGGTTAGAGTGCTGGCCTACCACACTTACGGTATAGAGGTTGAGTTTCTGATGTCAGGGTAGCGGTATACACCAAATAATAAAACTAGGAAATAGTCTCGGAAAATCTTCTTTCTACACTTCCATAGAGGCCGACGTTCCTTTCGGGACTGAGGATCAGCACATGAGAGACGTAATGTTTCCTTCCAAGCTCTCTGTATTTGACGTTATGTTTTTATGCTTTGATTTACTAGCGAGACAGCTGATGCCTAATTAACTCACATCTTTCGCTTAGGTTAAGTGGTTACGTGATGACATCACGGTGGATATACCGGAAACATCACGTAATGTTTACGGTATATCCATCTCGAGTCATCCATACTCTCTTCCATGAGAAAACAAGCGCTTCAACCATTTCTTTTCTCAAGTATTTCTCCATTGTCCACATTGCCTTTCTTTCTCTCCTAAACCTTAATGTTGAACCAGATCATCTTCCCAGGTCGCAAAAAATCCAACTAGTAACTAAATTAACTAGAAAAAATAATTTTTAAAGGTGGGGCGCATATTTAGTAGTTTACCCATGGCGCTAAAATGGCTAGTTATGCTGCTGCTTGTGAATGTAGACTAATCAGTGTTTCTTATTTTGTTTTTTAATGTATCATCAATGAGAGAATTGTTGTCGTATTTCTTCATTATTGTTGGTTTTAATGAATGCCTTTTCCCCAGTTAATACTCACTAAGCCTATAGAAAGATCTTCAACATTAATGTAACAAAGCTCTTTCATTTTAGAAGCATGTTGGTGAGAACTGTTTAAAGTGAACGTATCATCATAACACAGATAATAAACTGATGTGGGCAACACATGACTTTCTCCATATTTATATAGAAAATTACACGTTGTTAGCTCTGGGATGGTTGTCAATATTGACTTCCGGTTGACAATTAAGAAAAGAAAAAGGAGCGTTACTAAGACATAACTAAGCGTCAATTGTCAGCAATAGTCTTCGGTAAGTGGCGTGGTGTTAGCAGCTAAAAATATAAGATATCTCTTAAACAATGCATTATATGGAAAAATGCATCAAACAAAGGTTGTAGAAAATTAAATTTCCTACAACTTTTATTCTAATACATTTTTACATTTATCAAATATTAAAGCAAATATTTCAAAATAACGGATAAGTAAACACCCACTTTCGGTCGACCGATTTTTACCAAAAACTAATCAGATCTTATAACTTTTATAAAAATGTTAAATATAAAATTTTGCGTTGATCTGATTAGTAGTTTTTGAGTTAGAGCGCTCACAAAAATCTATCACATAGAACATAGACAGACTGACGGACAGACAGACACACAGACATCATCGAGAAAATAGTCAAAACGTGTTCAGGGGACCTTAAAACATGAATTTCCGTTGAAATCTCGAATTCGATTTTTTTTTTCATGAAAACAATACTTTCTCTATACTTCGTATATGGAGAAAGTAAAAATAAACTAACAATAAGTATCTTCCACGAAAATTACTTGATACTACGATCTTAGCGAAACCGGTCGTAATTTGATTACCTAATAATCTTCATGGAAGATGCTTAGTTTATTTTTATCTCTGTCATGAGTACATTTCACAAAGTGAAGGATGAATTCCCTCATCCACTGCATTCATTCCATGTCAGCTCAATCCGAACACCCTTCTCAATTCTCCAGTGTTGTGCTTCATAGTAAATTAAATTAAACTTCTCCATCCGCTCTCTTACTCTTATAGTCTCCCACTCCATTCGCCCTCTCCTTTCATATCCCTCTTCAAGTTGCGTGGGAGGTCCTTTTCTCACGAGAATTCTTCGAGAGCGGAGAGCGCTCACAGTCGAATGGGGTTGCTTCGCCGCGAAAATTTCGCATGCATAGCGAAAGGTCGGAGGCGCAGGTGCTCTCCCCCGTGCGTGGGCGAATTTGATGAAGGTGGGTGGGTGTGGATGGATTGAAGAATAGGCTATGCGGAAATAGGGAGAGAGGGGGAGGGGGAGGAGGGAGGGTGATTAGAGCAGGGCTCTCAAACTCGCGGCCCCCGTGGTACTTTTCTGCGACCCGTGAAGTAAGCTAGTTTACGGTGGACGGTCAAAACTCAATATATTTCTTATAAAATATTTCTCGTACATCTAAGAAATTTAAGAAGTATGTTAAATGAGCACTTTAAAAACATACGCAGTTAATTTCTCATTCCTATTTATAAAAATTCTGCGCAGGTGGGGTACTAAGTTTGTTCTTCCCGCTGCAAGCGTGTTTCTTGCATGTCCGAAGAACCTAACCCTCGACGACGAATCTATTGCTATTTTTGTAATAATGGGTTTAAGGCCTTATCAAAGGGTTGGGGCGGTTTCTTTCCCGTGCAAGGGAAGAGTGAATGTCCGAAGAATATGAAGCGGTGTGAGGACTGGGAAAGGATGCGGCCCGCGGGTTCGGTGGAGGGCCTTCATGCGGCACGCGCGCCGACCTGAGTTTGAGACCCCTGGATTAGAGAGATGACAGGGAGAACGGATTTCTCGAAAGAACGAGAGTGAGTAAAACTGGAACAAATCTATAGTTCCAAGTTGGTGCAAATGGTAACATAAATACTGTTATTAGCCGTCCGCTCTGCTTCATTTACTAAATGAAGATTATGGCTGACACTCTTAGCTCTAATAAACATTTATCAGATTGAAATGACTTTAAACATGGCTCACGCGAGGGAAACAAGGATGAATATAATCATCAAAAGTGGCCAAACCTGCTTCGCCTAGGAACCGCATGCGATGATAATCTCAAGTTTGGGAGCTGCAAGAACACATTTTGCCATTCAGAAATAATACATTGATTTAACATTAAGATACATATGTTTACATCTATATCATACCCTGAAAGTCACCTTAATGGTGGATGGCAGGGTGTGCAGTGCACCAAACATGCCCCTAGAAATTCTCATTCACTGTTTTTCTATATGATTCCTAATCGTACTAGGAAAACAGTCCCTTGAATCGCTCCGTTCTACAATAGATCACGGGAACCATGAATAATTTTGCTAGAAACTTCTGTAAATCATATAACCTGGTTGGAGAAATTAACGATCTGTCTGTCTATTTGTTGTCACCTACATTTTAAATTGAAAGAACGGCCTGTTCGCCGCGAGCCATAATTTGGCCACCCTTGGTATGGCCGATCGCCTCAATTCAGTGAAATTTACCCGTTTACCGAATTATACTTTCAGTTAAACAATCTAATCAGAAGAATGGAATTGTTAGTCTCGGTATTTTTAGCGTCGCTAAAATTTTTATTAAACTTCTAATCCATTGAAGGGGCCAATCCCTGGTGTAATTCATAATAGATTCATACACGTCATACAATTAACTTTTGCTAATTTCCAAAAGAAAGAATTTAATTGCGTGTTGCATTCCCTTTTCCTCTTTTTAATTTTTCTTCGCTCATACCTTCCTAAGATTTTTGCTGCACCTAGCTAAAAAGTGAAATTTTACAAATGATATTTGGGCTTATTTCTATTTATTGCGGTGAAATGTGAACTTATGCAAAATATGCGCATTTCAAATGAAATGACTTGTTCCTCAATTTCACCATGCAGTAAATGAAATTGTGTAAATATTTTCAGTAGACCATCCGTGCACGTCAGTCAAGCAACCGCCCACGGAGATTATCCACCTTAATCTTTTTTGACACATCCTTTGGTTGATAATTAGAATTATGTTAAGTTACTTCGCAAATATATGATTGAAAAATTGATACAGATCAATACCGACCGCTTATGCTTTATTTCGCATTGCAATGGCCAATTTAAACACAAACTACAGCCAATTTGCTTATCAAACACTAAGGATTAATAACATTGAAAATTGCTACTTTCACCTACGTAGATCTTTTTTAAGCGTAAGCCTTTTCGAGAGATTTTATGCCCACGCTACTTCACGTAAATCTCTGCAACACTTCCTCTTTTCCCGTTAGTGTGTGCAGTATATTTTTTAGCTCATTCATGCGTTTTTGTTTGAATGACTTCCGCTTGAAAAAACGTGAATGGACTGCGTTTTTCCTTCATCCTCTTTTTAAAAAAGAACAATAGCGTCTTCGAATGTTTCGCAATGAATCCGAAGGCCATCCATTGTGTGTGGGGATTTAGGTTGGCAGGTGATGGCGGATTCAGGACATGGACGTCCTTTGTTTTACAACGCCGTCGTCGTCATCGCGCGAGATCATCAGATTGCGAGTAATGGGGACTGCTTATTAACCCGTTGTAAGAAGATCGACTGAGAGGATGAATCCCTCCCTCAATTAGCATGTTATTTAAACCAGGCACTTGAGAAGCCACCGATGAGAAATGAATATTTTTGCTTTTCCCATGGAATGCTGCGTTTTTCTTCTCTCTCGTATTATTCGACTCTTTATTAAATCCTTCTCCAAGAATAGTAAATACATTTTTTTTGCAGCTGAACTTAGGTTTTGGAGCCCAATAGACATATTTTAGCTGCGCAATATCTAAGGAAGATGTTTCAAAACTCTTGACTAAAACAGTTGGTGGAATACAAAATTACATTTTTGAATTCCTTACATTACATATTTCCGTAGTATTTTATATTTACAAAAAATCACTTTAAAATCGACCTCAAATGGGGTAGACTTCAGACCCTATAAGATGAATAAATTAAACCTGCAGAAGTCTCAATTTTTATATAGCTCACGATCTGCCTGTATGATGTAATGAAAAGCTTTCCTTGAAGTGATGAATCTTTGAGCATCGCTTTTCAAAGTACATATTCTCCTTTTTCTGTCTTCATATAAACTTTCTTTTTCTTTTGAAAGTCGCTTTTCAGGTCATATTGCATTAAATCACGGTTGAAGCGGTAAAATACCTCTCGTTCAAAGATCCTACAAAATTTGAGCGGTGCCGCGTTTATAAATAATAAATTTCGTTTCATTTTTATCGACGACGGTTTGATAGATTAAAATAAACGTTACCAGGAAGCAAGGAATCCAAGACGCGAATTATTCCTGCCTACGACGGAATGGGTCTCCCGATCCTTATCTCCCTCGCATTCTTCCTCCAGTTTCGTTCTTTGTCCTGATAAATTACGCCTCGCCTCCCAGCCTCTCCTCCTCCCACCCCCTTCTGCCCCCTTTCCTTCCGCACGCGCTCCCACGAAGTAGAACCGCGCACCTCTCTTCCCTGTTTGTCGAACCCAGCTAAAGTCAGCGGAACAGCATCGCTTCTCAAGCGCGGATTGAGGAATTGCTGCGTCAAAACATTCCGAGAGAGAGCGTTCCGATTTCCTCCGTTACCTTTAACCCTTCCACGCCCTTCCATTCCCCGACCCACGTCTCCCTTTTCGTTTGCACTTCCATCCCTATCCCTTCCTGCTCTTCCTCCGTGTTTTATTCCTCTCTCGCTCTCTTCGTTTTTAGTCTCAGAAAGTTATCGCCACAGCGGTAATTCGTTCTCCGCAGTCAGTTTCCCACGATCAGAATTTGCTAGCGGAGGCGGAAGAATATGGGAAATCTTCCGCATATAGTGGCACTCCAATGTATGTCATTTGTTAGCCTACTTTCCAGAATAGAAATAGGCTTATAGTTTCGTCGTCGTGTCTGTCTGTCCGTCCCCCCTATTGACTTTTGAATCAATAGATCGATTTTCATGGCACTTGGTGGAAATCTCCAGCTACTGGAGCCGAGCTCCCGAGGATATTTTTGTTGCGAAGATCGAAAGTCCCGGGTTCAATTCCAGGAACCTTCCTTCCTATTTGATTTGCATGGGAAATCTGAAATCCATCGTGCAGGATAATTTTCTCTTACACATTAAAATATCTTAGAATTGTAATATCGGAGCGGGATGTGTACTATTTTCCGAGGAAAGGAATGGAGATTCTAATTTTTATGGTGAAATTTTACTTATCGATCGTATTTCTTCGAACTTTGCGTAAATACGGGCGTTTTTGCAGTTTTAATCTCTCATTACGAGAGTGTTGCCATAGCAACGGCTATTGTTGGAGTCGGATTCGGTGTAGTCTAATGCCGGTATACAACCTGTGGTACGCGTACCTCAAGAGGGACGCGAGCCAGTGCAATGTGGTACGCGAAAAGAAAAAAATACATGATACATGATTTTACCTATATGGCGAACATTTTCATTTTTGATTTGGTGGTACGAAAATAAAAATGGTTGAGAACTACTTGTATAATGCGTACACGTGTTACTTTTGCCACACAAATACGCGTGATCAATTTAGTTTTCCGTTCAAATGTATTTGTTATATTTTATAACGCTAAATTATGAAATTTGGGTACACGAAGAACAACTCATCCGCGGTGATTTTAAAGCTATTAAAGCCAATATATGTATTAAATAAATATTATGTGGAAAGTAGGCATCATAAATTCCGTTTGGATCATCTTGTTTTATTATGTAACACCGTAAAATGTCACTATAACGTGTACCGTAACGATGACAATTTCACTATAATAAAAGTACAGCCAAGTCCCGGACTGCTCCCAAATGTAATAATGTAGGCAGTACCGTAACCAGGGCGGGGGAAGCGGGGCAACTGCCCCGGACGCAACTAAGTAAGGGGCGCAAAAATCGAAATAATAACTAAATAAACTAGAGACGATCATTTTTTGGAGGAAGGAGGGTCATATATTTAGTAGTTTGCCCCCGGCGTTAAAATAGCTAGTTGCGGCGCTTGAATGTAGGAATTTATTTTATTATTATTATTCTATTTATTAACCCGTTCACTTTAAAGTCGATATTTAATTCCAATGAAGCGTAAAATTTGGAATATTATGCTAGAAATTTAGAATATTACATTTTAAATAGAGGAATTTCCAGATTTATGCATTTTCACTTATTCGCGCTGCATATTCTTAGGAACAATTTTCAATATGAGTTTACGCGAGTTCTGCGAACGCTTAATAAACACCGTACATAAATATCTAAACTCGTAAATAAACCAACGCGATCTCCTAGGGAACAGTATTTGACCCACGCTGAGCCCATATATATATGAGATAATGAATTGCAAGAGTTCTCGCAGAATCACTTAGATCGCCCTGTATTAACAATAACAACTATTCTATATGCCACACTAAAATTTACGTAAAAATTACAATATTATGTGTGCTATGATCATGGCGTGCCTTTTAGTACGTATCCGTACAAAGAAATCGCGAAATACGTATGGCATTATTACAATTATTTTGTCGTCAGTAAGAGAAGCTTATGACCTTATTATTTCCGCATTTTCGTCAAAACATATTTAAATTCTCTTGTTCATTTCATCCAATAATAAAAAGGAATAATGTTTTTTAATTATACCGAAATATCGTGTTTTAAAATCATGACGCCATCATATGTAAAGGTCGTTGGTTGAAATCCACGGGATTATAATATAGTTCAGCGGTGTTCAACCAGGGGCATGCGTAGCCCTGAGGGTACGCGAGGTCTTTCCGAGTGGTACGCAAATATATTAAAGCACAGTACGTTCTCACTAGACAACCGGCATCGCCATCTTCCACCTGCTCCTCATCTGTCTTGAAATAATATTCCTTTTCATTAGTTTCTTTTGTTTAAACAAACTAACACGAGGAAATTTTAGTGGAAATTCCACTTTATTCGTGATAAAGTCAGCGTACGGTATTTCTATACAGAGCGCATAAACGGGGGAGGGAGAGGGGGGGAGGTAGACAGACAGACAATCGTTGGGTGATTACGGTTAGGAAAAGACAATGTGAGAGGGGGAGAAAGAGTGAATTGGGGAATTGTACCCTATTTAATGCAATTATGACGGGTTGGTTACGAAGACTGAATAAACGGAAGCTATGATCTATTGAGAAAGAGTAACTCATTCTTATGACTTATTTCTTCAAAAATGTTTAAAGGGTACGGCGACAAGAAAGGTTGAATATCACTGATCTAGTCTATCAATTCCCTTTTAGAAATCATGAAATCGATGCTATTACAGTTGTTACATTTCCACTGTGCATCATCTAGCCTAGTCCCCACCCGGAGGTCTGACTGGGAGACTATTTTATCTCCGGAATATTTTACCCCAGAGAGATCCATAGAGGTATTTGCAGCTTTTCAGCCCTATCATGGGATAATATATTATGAAGTTGTTTCCCCTTGCTTTCCCTTATCACAGTTTCACAAGAGTGATTACCCATCTGTTGCTGTTCAGATCCACATGATCACCACATACAGAGTTACTGTGCAAGCTGCTGCCCTTGCACAAGGGGATGTATAACTCCAAGACTGCTTCTTAGTCTGACTCATCTCCTCAGATCTATTATTATTTATAGGAGTACACATATCTGAGAGTACACCTATTATTATTCATAAGAGTACACAAACCCTCTCACCTCAATAAGATTATGCAGTCCATAGGGAGGGTTATTACAGTACAGATTGCCAATTTCCATTTAAAAGCCTTGCACTCAATGCCATGCTAGCTGATATTTTTCATTGTTGAAAATACCTTTTTAGGCTTTCTTTACCAGTGAAGCGGTAGTAATACGTCTCGTCCGTCCGTCGTAACTTTAATCTCCTGAACCGCTGGACCGATATTAATTAAATTAAGTACGAACGATCTTTATTTAACCTTATCTCCCTTAACTGCATCCATCAATTAGAACTTCCACTTTACATAATTACTTTAATAAACTTATACTCGTATCTCGTTAAATGGCATCCGTTAAGCAAAAATTAAATACCATATTTTTCTCTCCCTAACTCTTATGTACTCGGTAAGTATAGATTAAAACAATTATTCGTATAGAGGACAATATTTACCACAAAAAAGTCCGCGAGACCATATAATTATGACTTATAGTTTCGGAGATAAATATCTGGTAAAATCTCGAGCATAACAGCATATTTTGTTTACAACAGTCGCTACGACAATTCTATCAACAACAATTAAAAATTCATATTTTTCTCTCCCATGCTCTTATATAATCTGTGAGCATTTACAACAAAAAAGTATGCGAGAGCATATAATTGCAAATTATAGTTTCGGAGATAAAAATTTTATAAAATCACAAGCATAATATGTGTCCATTGTAATAGGCCTTGTGCTGTTTTTGGACTTTATTAAAAAAATAAATAATATCGTATATTTTACATCAGCCGGTACGACTCTATCGCCAAACAAAAATATAAAAAAATCCATATTTTTCTCCAAAGCTTTTATATGATCCGTGAGGTATAGATTAAAAACATTATTCGGATAGAGGACAACATTTATCACATAGAAGTCCGCAAAACCACATAATTACGAGTTATAGTTTCGAAGATAAAAATTCAAGAATCGTCCAATCTTTCGATGCCGTTTTATACGTATTTTTTTCATAAAGAACGCCTTTGAAATCTCTGTATTCCATTTAGGGAGTATATTTTTTCATCCTTTTTTCCGATTAAAAACAAATTTCTAATTCAACTCGACATCGATTTGAAATTAATCTTTAAAAATAACAAATTTCGTTCTTTCAATTATAGAATTGTTTTCGTCTCGAATTTCAACCTCAATTTAAATAATTTAAAAATGCAATTTTATATAGAGCTGCTCATATTTTATACTTTTCTTATGTGATATTTAAATGGAACATTCGGGTCAAAAATAACTCCCTAAAAATTATAATCTTTGAAATTTTCGATTTTACCCGTCAAATGTATTCAATAACCTTACATCTTGCCTCATTTCAGGTCTATAGCCCTTCTAGAAATACCTAAACATTTATATCCTCCCATATTTCATGTCGTATATCCAATATTCTATGTAAGAAGCAGCTGTTTATAATGGATACGCGACGAGCATCGGTGGTAACGCGAATCATCCCGCGAGTCGGCCATGTGGTGTTTGGTATCTGTCGCGCTATTTAGGAACGGATTTAAATATTCTCAGCTTGAAAAATAAACTTCATTCTTATACACGTACGAATGTTAATGTCCCGTGTTCGTAGGCCCATTCTAATATACAGTAAACCCTCGTTAGGACGATCTCGGCTAACATAAATACTCGGTTTAAACGAACAGATATTTTTCCCGGTACTGAATGTATACATTAATGTATTCGGGTTGGTTGGTTAAAACGAAATTCTCTTAAGACGAACTTTGAACAAAATTCGGGAACCAAAAACTCAAGTAATTGGTTAACACGAACACTTGTGTTTAGTCAAACGTATTTTACAGCTATAAGTCTTTATTTTCAGCGTGTAGAGGGATTGTTTATGTAAAAAGTTCAATACGCGGTTGCCGTGGGATTCTATGATAGGAGATTCACCAACTGTCTTCATTTCTGACTCTACCTATCTTGAACCTTCAATCGTTTTCCAATTTTCATGAGTGCCTTAAACAGGCGAAGACGTTACAAACGCGGACGCTTTCATTGTGTTAACCCGCGAGAACACACGCCTACGGGGAATCTCTTTTTAGTTTTTTTTCCAAATATTTCGCCCCCATCTCTAGTGTAAGCTAGTGTCGCCTTCTACCTTTCTCGTTTTGTTCATACTTCTAGTCGACGTCGCGCCAACGACGTGTTCGCACTTGTTTGTGTGTAAATGGTCCTTCTGTGAATTTTGCAGTCGATTCCCCGTCGTGCGTATTACAGCATATTTGAATTCTGGCGAACTTCTATGAAGGTTTGAGTCACTTTTCTCTTCGATTTTGATATGGGTTTTGAGTTTATTACCTTTTATATTATTTCTATGCTATTACCTTATCAACAAACAAGTTTTGAAGAGGAATCTGAATAAGTAAATAAAAATTTTTGTATTTCAAAAGTCCTGTTTATCATAGTTTTTTATGCGTATTAATTTTTGAAGGACTTCATTGTTTACAAAAATATGTTTTGTATATCAATAGTCCTCTTTATCTTCCTTTATTTAAAGTTTATTAATTTTTATACATCATCATTTTTTATAAAATACGAATTGTATTTCTATAGTCCTGTATATCTTCCTTTTTTAAGTGTATTCATTTTTGAAATTCTTTATTTTTTGTAAAATATGTAATTATGAATTATTTTTTCATAAACAAGCATGTACAACTACAATTTTTACATTTAAATTTTAAAACGCAAGTTTTTAGCAATGATGTTCTAAAAGGTAGAGCGTGTTTTGACGAGTTAACATAGGTATTTGCATTCCTTTCGATAATTTTTTATCGAATACACTACCGAGGAAGAAAGGAAGGAAATTGCTTTGCCTGATATCACATATTCGCAAGGTGCTGAGAGCTTACTGCGCTTCTGCACGGTTTATCACGCCTGTGAGAATATAGCTGTGCAGAGACAAGTGTTTTTCTCTCACTCCAAGGAGTGGCACTTAAAAATTTGGGTGATCTATTGAATGTCATCAAACGAAATTTATGTTTTATATCTGATTTTCGCCCCGCCAAAAAAATCGCATGTTAGGCAATTCCAATATTGCCATCTATTTTTTGCCACGAAAAATGTCATATTTAGTAGGATGACTGTGGCTCAACCAATAGTATTGCTTCCTTATGGTGGTGAAAGAAGGAAACGTCCTGGCAACAAAAATGAAAATACTAGAGGTATTGGAACGGGATATTTTTTCAGAAACTTGAATTACAGAAAAATATAAAATTCCGAAATTGATACTTACCACAATTTGAAAAAATAAAGAAACGATTGACCAAGCCGTATCTGCAG
Source organism: Tanypteryx hageni (assembly GCA_028673005.1). NCBI lineage: Eukaryota > Metazoa > Arthropoda > Insecta > Odonata > Petaluridae > Tanypteryx > Tanypteryx hageni. The sequence continues at coordinate 95,746,847 of CM054115.1, forward strand.
GGTCGACAACGAAAAGCAAAGATCTGCGTGATTTAGATTTAGTAAAAGTAAGTTAATATATCACTTAACTTAAATGCGAACATTATAAAGTTGCAGCTAATTGAGATATATCATTCACATCAAATTTAATGTTACGTTAATTTGAATATTAGTCCATATCGTGCATTTTTGGTGTTATTAATAATAATGCATTTAACACGTTCAGGATATATACATTTATTTAAGCTGAAAACTGTAATATTTTCTCAAATTTTCGTATATAATTCGGTTATCACGAAATCGGTTAATCCGAACACGTGATTTGATTCTCCCTTGCAGTTCGTGTTAACGAGGGTTTACTGTATTATATAATGGCATTATTAATAAGTGGATTGCATGTATCCCAGGATATTTTTTTGGACGAATAGAGGGGGAAGAGGAAGAGAGAATAGAGTTGAAAGGAGCGGAGGAGAGAAGGGAGATGGTGAAGCGAAGGAGTAGGATAAGGAAAAAGAAAGGGAGCTGAGAAACACTGCTTTTCCCTCGTCCTCGTTCGCCAAGCGCGAAATTCGGAGTTCTTTATTGCGTCACCATAAAAAAGGACTATGGGGAGACTGATTTTTCCTCTCCGCCGTCCTCTTTTTTAGCCTTCCCTTGACACGGTATTGCTGCTGTAAAAAGCGGAACGGAAAGCGTGATTGGAACACGTGCTGGCCGTAAAGATAGAGGCGGTGGAGGACGACAGTAGAAACGAGAAAAGAGGAAAAGGAACTGCGCCCTGCGGAAAAAGAGAAGGAAAGAGAGGTAAAGAAGGAATAGGAGATGAAATTTTTAGAAGTGGATAATATCGAGTAGTTGTAGGGAATAAGACGAATGAGCGCAAAACTAATAGTCAAGCGTAAACATACAGGACAACATCAATCCAAATTCACTTTTCGGAAAAGGAGAGTAAAATAAATTGGAAAAGAAGCTCATTTAGACGGTTTCTTAGTCAATGTGCACATCTAAGGAACAAATAATTTAGTTTCCGCCTTTTATAATTCACTGTTTACTTTGGTCTTATTTATTACACTAGTCAAGTATAGGTGAAAGGGAATATTGCTATGATAATGAATTAGATACTCGCCATAAGTTAGACCTGGAGCAGGGTCGGCAACTTATGAAACGCGTGCCAGAGGGTGGCACGCGAAGATATTTTTACATGGTACGATATTTCAGAGAATTACAAAAATTATGCATTTTTAAAAAGATTATACTTTTCATATAATTTTATTTCGTATTTAACGATACCACAGTATATTCAGGATGCCTTGTAGTATAAGAATCACTTTTTGTGCTGACAATATGAATTTAAGGGTGTCACGCACGAAAGGTTACAGATTATGAATATCGATAAAGAGTGACAGCCAACAGGATAACGTTGCCGACCCCTGACCTGGAGTTTACTCTCTTAGTCACAGTTTCGACTGAATTACGAAACAGCAACCGTTTCAAGGAGACTTCGTTCCAATGGCCTAAATAATATTTCCTGCAACCCCAAAATAGGGCACTTGACGCGCAACATGACAGCTACAAAAGATAAAACAATAAAACCCCGATTTAGCGCCACTGTTTGTACAGCAAGGGCATTGGCGCTAAAGCGGGGGGTGGCGATAAATCGAGGTGTATGGTCATACACGTAAACAGAAATTTACATCGGGAGGGGGGGTGGTGGGTTTGAGGCCAAAAACCATTTTCCAGCAATTGATTAAATAAGAGTCCTATTCGAATAATATAAACTTTTATAACGTTTTTAGTTCTCATAACTCAACGCACCAAGTGGCAGCGTAGCAAGAGGCAACGTAGCAAGTTTGTAGCGTGGTTATCGCGGTTTCCACAAATATCTGTACACATGGGGGGAGGGATGTCCGGATCCCCCCCCCTTTGGGTACGTACTTTTGTATGGTTGCTCTATGTAATCATAAGGGGAAAGTTCTGTTCACAGCGATTCATGGGCAGTTCCTTCTAATTTTTTCCCATCAGTGCGCGGAATGAATATCGCTTGGCGCGCCTACATTACACTGTAGCGCGGATAGTCCACACAAAAATAAGGAATATTACTTTGTGCTTTTCACGCGTGGAAAATAAACAATTGAATGACAGTTAATAAGAAATATAATATAATATGATATGATATGATATGATATATGATAGGATATGGTATGATATGATATGATAGGATGCGATGCGATACGATGCGATACGATACGATACGATACAATACAATATAATATCATAATTTTATAAATATGAACAGCGCTTTATGGAAAGCATTCTTAACTGTTTTAACAAATTTCTCAAAAGATATTAAAATAATTCCTGAATCACATATTAAAAAGCACTCAAAAAGTACTCAAAGATGATTACTGAGCAACTCGGCGAGATCATCTCCATTTGCAGTAATATAATACATGGGTTTAACTTTTCTGCCTGCAAGTGGCTTTTATTTTAACATTAAATTTAGTGATAACTGACCTTAATCCGTCGAACTTGGATTGGTTTAAAGAAAAATGAATTAAACATATAATTATATATTTTTAACAAAATAAGGGATAGTCACGGGATTATAACTACTGCAACCTTTACGGGATTCATTTCTCCTATTTATACTAAAGTTACGAAAAAGAAACATCAGAGCACTAAGGATAACAGGAATTTTTAATTAATATTTTTTGTAGTTATATACAGCTATAATTCTACAATATAAATACGAACCTTTCCTTCTGTAAATATGAAGAATATTTGCACAAGTTTTATTATACAATAAATCTAATGATCCGATTGAGGGACTATTTTACCTCCGGAATATTTTACCCCAGAGAGATCCATAGAGGTATTTGCAGCTTTTCAGCCTATCATGGGAAATATAATGAGGTAGTTTCCCCTTGCTTTCCCTTATCACAGTTTCACACACCCATCTGTAGCTGTTCAGATCCACATGATCACCACCTACAGAGGTACTGTGCAAGCTGCTGCCCTTGAACAGGGAGATGTAAAACCCCAAGACTGCTTCTTAGTCTGACACTTCCCCTCAGAACTTTCCGGCTTGGATGGTCCTATCAGAAGAATTATCTCCCGCCGGCATAGCTCTTTGGTTCATAAGAGTACACAAATCCTTCCACCTCTGTAAGGTTATGCAGTCCTTAGGGAGGGAGATTTACAAAAGATGGTATAAATGGTTCTCAAGAGTGTCTCAATCTCCTTCTTCATTGGCACATCTTTCTAGGCATCGACCAACCCCAGATCTTCTCGATAAGCCACACAATGATGTTCTAGATGAAGAATGAACTTTTTAAGCAGCGTGGCAACACCATGTTCTTTCCTAGAATGACCGAGGCACCATCTGAAGTAAAAATTACTATTTTCATAAAATCCAAATTATTCTGACTGTAGAAGTCTTAACTACACCAATGATAGCTTGTGCATTTAAACACTTAATTTTATCAATCCCCCAAACAATGTCTTATGCACATTAGATGTTGTATTTCTGAATTTAAAGTACATTATCAGCATCTTGTTCACGGAGATATCAGTACTTTCGTCAATAATTAATGTGTGTTATTGACTTTCGGAGCTCGGCCATCATTTCTCTGTGAACAACACAATTTATCGATTCTAAAAACTCGAATGCGTAGTTTTTACTTCGCCAGCATGCTGGAATATTCAAATACTTAGCCATGTGATCATTAATGTTTTGCACCGATTTCATAGATCTGAATATCTTGCTAAGGGGAAATATGCAATGGGAGACTGTCAAAATATTTAATTATATATTTTTTTAATTCTTTGTAATTGACTTAATTACTCCCTGTGAATATTTTTTTGTTAAATCGTCTTCATTATGCAAAAAAATGTTTAAAATAACTCTTTTAAATATCCCGCGAAAACGGCATCCTGGTTGGATAGATAGATAGATAGATAATCGTCTTTATTCGGGCGAAATTTAGGCCATAAGGTCCATTCTTACATTTAAATAGAGTAGTAAGGGGTACGTGACGTCAACGCATGCCTTACGACGCTTACGACCATACTGAAAGCACGCAGCTTTGATACTTCGTCCTGTTGCTTTTCCTGATATCGTAGCTAAAATGGAGAATATGGAAGTTAAGAAGGGTTATAAGTATTGTCTGGTACCTCACTGCTTAAATACAACGTTTAAAACCCCGAGAAAATTGTTCTTCACTCTACGGAGCTCCTTGGGAAGAAATAAGAAGCGGAGAATATTGTGGTTGAAAGTCATAAGGAGATACGCATCTGATATATCGGAACGTACAGCTGCATTTGTCTGCGAGGATCATTTTAATCTAAGTACTAGTTATATGTATGTACGTAATTTTATTGCTTCGTATTTTAGTTTATGACTTATGTCGGCATTACATTGACATGATGCATATATTTCTGGAGAACGTTGAAAGAGTAAATTATATTTTTATGTTTCAAAGATTAGCATATATATTTTAACAAAGCCTCCATAATGTAATATACCTATTCTAAATACGTAAGATCAAACTTACGGAAATCGTTGGACTATGGGTTTATTAAGCAAACTGTTGCAGTGCATATATTTAAGTACCAAGTTTTTAAGCAAATACTTTTACAAATGTTACATATTAAGTTAGTTCTGTAATTTAAATACCTATTTTAATAAATTTGTTCCCATAATATCCACGACAGCATGGTATTTTGAAGGACCATCTTTTGCTAAATAAGGCCAGTCATGACACTCTACAGACTACACTTGCTTCATAACCTCTTTATCTTATTCTGTGTTCAGGGAAAATCTTGCTTTTAACAATACAAATTTTTCCTTCTCGCTTCAGTTTAACAAATCCAACAGCATTACTAGCATAGTCTTTCCTCATTTTGCTCAAATGGAGAAAAAAGCCATAAAAGCAACGAAGAAATTCGCGACATATACAAAAGAGACATGCAGTTATGACAAACACTTCTGCAGTTTTTCTTTTCACAAGTATAGGTAATAAGTAAGGCAAATAGATACTTAAAACAACAAACTTCACCACATTTCCTATAGACAAGACACACGGAAAATAAGTTTATTCACATTAATTTTGTATAATATTTTTCAATATTTGACCTGATGATTCTGTAGAGGCAGATGATGGTGATTATTCACCGAAACCGGTAAATAAATATTCTGTAATATTAGTTAAAACTAGAGTTGTTTTATTCATTTAATATGGGTAAGCTGTTTTAAGACGTCAATCTATCTTTTACATATCTTATGCGTTTCAGTCGAAATAATAGTACCTACTATTACAATAACTGAAAATAAAAGCGCTATATCGAACTTGTTTTATCAATTAAATGTAATACAAACCTGTCCGACTTCACTACACGCATTTCAACATCTGAATATTGCTCCCTACGACTACTAATGTACTGTAAAAGCATGCACGAATCGACGTTGGGCAAATTATTATATGCCATTTTGCAAAACAGAAAGCGAAATAAATGCAGGAAGGTGCAGTACTTCTACCAATATTTCTTCTAAGACGGCGGATAGAGGAAAACAACGTAATTATGTCTTTTAAGCTACTATTTTATATCGGTACAATGGCTTCTAGCACGGCTAGGATGCTCATGGGATGCGCTGACGTCACTAAACACTCGGCAAACTTCGGCTACTTATCGGATGTGATCAGGTTCGGCATTAACTCATCCGTTTTAAATCGCTTTTTTTTATAAATATCTGTTAAAAATTTAACGAAAAAACTTTATATTTGCCTATAACATAGCCATACAATACAACTTCATAAAATTTTCGGTAATTCACGATATATGTCAGTCCGACATTCTGCCGACTTCTTCGGTAGACCGAATACGTCTTTTACCGACAGTAGGACAATTCGATCTCTTATCGGAAGGTTTAGGAGGTTTAATCTGCCTGAAGAATTTTGTGCTCTGGTATTTCAACTTTTCCTTTTGCTTGAACAGATCGCTTCTAACAGATAGATAGCACAACTCGCATTCCAATAATAGAATCATACAAAACCTTGACGATAAGGCGCCCCTGGCAAGTTAGAACCCGGGTACGTTGCAGCTCGAATAGGCACAGCTCTGTTCGGATGCAAGATACACACAGTCATGCGCGCACGAAAAATTTAGTGCGCGGCACTTCAAAAACTATTGCGCGGCCGCGCAGGCGCGCAGCTTAGAGGGAACCCTGGCATGCAGGAGTGGCACTATATAGGGAGGCGCTAAATCGAAATCTGACTGTAGTTGTATTCCGTGGGAAAGAAGAAAAGAAATTAATTTCCGTTGTCGAAGGAGCGACGCGATACTATTTCCCTCGTCGATTGATCGCGAGCGCGACCCTTTCCTCCTTGGTGAAGCATTGATACCGGATTGGCTAGCAAGGGACATTTACGAGAGATTCTGAATACCTCTTGGCCTCAACTAGAATGTCAACAGGTAGGCCAGGTGTGGTCTTACTATTAATCCTTAGAAACCTCTTTTGGTCCTTCGAGAAAATTGGAGGGCCCCCTCAGAGGACCCTTCCTTAACTCGCTCTCTCCTTTTCGCCACTCGAATATTGTCCTCCCCCGCAAGAACTGTCCTCTTCCTTTCTCTCTCCCCCCTTTTCCTTCCGCTGACCTCCTCGCTGAAGGCGTTGTAAACATTCTTTCGCAAGTGTCGAGAGGAGCGGATGCCTTGCTGTGAAGAATTGTGTGGGAGCGGAAAAAAAGTTTGGAAATGCTTGTGAGAGGGAAGCTAAACGAGTCCCTTCCGGCGTTCTCTCGACCTAAGACTCAATTATTGAAGCCCGGATGGAGGTCGTCTCCCAATGAAACAGCGTCCGTAATTTTGTATCTGCGTTTCTCAGCGTCACACGAAGCCTGTCATCTGTTCCCATTGAATTAAAAAAAAACTTAGGATGGATAAATGGATAAAGGTGTTATATTACCCAAATTTAAGAACGTTTAATAAAATACTAACATGTCAAAAATAATTTTGCCAGAATAGAATACACGATGCGTGAATTACCTACTGCCGAGGATGGTCTCTTTGTAGCTAATTCACGCATCTGATTTATGCAAATGTTTCATTAATATAAGAATTATCTATACCATAAAAGATTATATACATTCGTTACATAGGTTAGTTATGCCTTCTACCATCTTCGCTAGAGAATTATAGAGATCGTCTTATGTCTGAAAACAATTTTAAGAATAAGCACTTGAAAAAATAAGTACTCATCTTAGGTACTATCTCCAGTAGCTATAGCAAGGTTATAAAAAACCATATGCGCACTTCGGCTACAATGCAGCCGTATTCAGCGATCATTCATCGAAAGTAGATTCTAAAAAAGAACCCATATTTTTTTATGACAATAATATGTATAAGTAAAAAGGCTGAATTTCGAAGAGAGTGTAGGATGATTTTTAGTATGGTTAATTAGGGGGGGGGGGGCGTTCAAAACGTTCGCGAGGGGGCCCAGAATTTGTAGTTACGCCACTGTGAAGATGGCTGCATTGTAACCGAAATACGCATGTGGCTTTATAACCTAGTCATGGCTATTGGAGATAACTAAGTAATTATTTTTTGAAGTCCTTATTTTTGTACCTATATTTATCTTAAATGTTGTATTTTTGGTGGTACTACGTTCCTTGGATGAAAAGAGATGCCTACGATCTATGAAAAGGTCAAAACGAACATATAATTTTAAAATGTCTTTAACTCCTCATTTAATCTAACGTAATTCCGTATAAGATTTTGCCATTTAATATTATAACTTATCAGTTCAATTTGCAAAAGATTTCCATAATTTTAGATCAAATTCTCCGCTTGTATATTACCTTCAAATTATCTGCCAAATTAAGAAGCTCTGTAGCAAGAGGCGATCTCACAACCATAAGTCACTCCAAGCTAGGCACTTCCTCTCTCATAATATTCGGTCAATTTTCCAGGAAAGAGAACGTACTCCAATGGCCAGACGGAATCCTATTTAATTAGTCCCTAATTAGTTTTTGTTCTAGTCCGTCTGGTCGCAAGAGTAGCATCAGTGTTCAGGACGTGTGTGTGTGTATGGCTCGTTTAGGGAGATGGTGCGTTTCGGGTCGGTGGTCGGCGGGGTGGGGGGAGGGAGGGCGGTGGGAGGGTGGGGGGAGGGTGGGGGGAGGGAGGGCGGTGGGAGGGTGGGGGGAGGGAGGGCGGTGGGTGAGTGGGGTGAGGGAGGGCGGTGGGAGGGTGGTGGGAGGGAGGGTGGTGGGAGGGAGAAAGGGAAGTGGAGGAGGGAAAAATGGAAGTGGAGGAGGGAAAAATGGAAGTGGAGGAGGGAAAAATGGAAGTGGAGGAGGGAGAAAGAGAAGGTGGAGGGAGAAAGAGAAGGTGGAGGGAGAAAGAGAAGGTGGAGGGAGAAAGAGAAGGTGGAGAAAGAGAAGGTGGAGGGAGACGGACGCGGCGAGGGAGTGGCGGAGAAGACGGCTAGGTCGAGGTCAGACAGCAGCCGTATCCATAGAGACTTTCACGTGTTTACTTCGTCCTTTGTCGGCCGGCAGGCGTGGGCGTCTTTATTGGCCATCTGTGGACACGGAGCGGGACACACACTGAGGTCGAGTCCCCCGCCTCTTCCTCTTTTACGTCTCTCTTTTGTAGGACGGAGAGGGCTCCTTCTCTCCTTCCGCCCCTCTGTTCCTTTTTTAGATGAGGCGAGGGAAGAAGGAAGAGAGAGAGAGAGAATGGGAGAGGAAGGAGAAGTGGCGAGGAGCGGGTTTGGTTCGAAAGAGAGAAATAACGCTCTCGCCCGCGCTGTTAGCTTGGGGAGGAGGGGGGGCGGAGAGAGCGAGAGAGAGAGAGCGTGCGAAGAGGGAGGAGACATCAGCGGACGACGTTCCGCGGCATATCCTTCGATTCTAACTGCGCGGGAGTGTTACCCAGTGGCGTAGCAAGGAGGGAGCAGAGGGGGACAGTTGCACCCGGGCGCAGGGCTGAAGGGGCGCAAACTCATGGACCGAACATTAACGTTTCTGTTTATGAACAACAATAATATTATAATACATGCCGAATTAAAATGCTAGTATAGTATGCTTGGGTTTCCATCATATTCCCCACATTACATTTTTCTGGAAAATTGTACAGGGAGCAAAGGGAGTGGGGCGCATCTCTTTGAGTTGCCCCCGGGCGAAGAAGAACCTAGCTACGCCACTGGAGTTACCCTTAGAGATCGAATCTCATCGCTGGAGAAACTTCGTCTCTAACCAGGAGATGGTGCTGGTGAAAGGACGTTATGGAGTTTAGGCACCTTATTCACTTCAAAAGTCAATAAGCGTGTTCTGTTGCCCTGATTACAAATGGGTGACATAACTTGCTATTTTCACTATCTTTCATTTTCAAGGATACTTTTGCCAAAAAACTATATCCTATTATAATGAAAATAAAAAACAATAAATTCCACATATTTGACATGATCAAAGTTTCGTTGCAAAGCACCATCATTTAATTAATTTAATCATTTATTAAGTTTTTTATTTTCATCGTCAGGAAGTTCCACCAAGTTAGGCCGGAAACTTTTGGATTATATTCATATAATGCAAGGAAGATACGACTATAATTATAAAATTCGTGAAATCGATTGTAGGATTGAGCGTTATCGATGTTATTTTTTCAAATCATAACTGGAAATTCAGGCCTGCGTGCAAAAATTATTTTGGAGCATCGCATCACCTGCGGAGTAAAATAAAGATGTACAGCCTCCTGGGTCGACCGTACCTCGGACGGGCTCTGTGAAGAAGATTCTGAATTAGGTTGGAGATTATCTTACCCTGTTGTACACCATCACTGGTTTAGTCGCGTAAATACAGTGTGGATTCAAGTGTGTATCATGATATTCCTTGACAGCGTGCATGACGGATGGAAAACCATATTATAAGTTTCTCTATGAAAGGTATTTGGTATTGCGTCGGAGGCATCCTTTGCCTCCTTCATTTGCCTAATAGTAAAGCGACAGATTTAACTATTTCCTTTTAGAAGAATGGGATTTTTGCATCGCTGGAACGATGCATCGAAAAAATCCCAATCAAAAGATGGTTTACTCTTAGCCGTTTCTTACATCTTCAGGTGGCCCACCAAGGGCAACCGAAATGGTTAATCATAACATCACAGAGCATATTTTGTCCAAATTCCGCTTTTCGTGAGTTTTGGTCCTTATCTGGACAGAAAATGTATGCACGCAAAGGAAATTTGCAATCATTATAAGTCCATTATTCTGTCCGTATACTTCATCCAACCTCTTCTGGTAATTATACTTTTGATTGTAAATGCCATCAAAGGGATCGCGTTGGTTTGCTGTGAATTTTGACCTCTCATTTCTTTTATAACTATTTCGATAAAATAAGTCTTTTGCTAATGTATTCAAATGCTCGGCCAACTTATGATCTCCAAAATAGATATAATTCAGGCGAATGAATTTATTATACGTAGAAATAATATAATAAAAACTACACGGATTTAATAGTCAAAGACAAACTAATGGCGACTGTACAAAAAATGACGCCGATTTGCCAGCTGTGAGTTGTGCCTCCACACCAAAATGAAACATTAGAATTCACTCAATAAGCTCACACAGTCGAACTCAGCTTATGCGCTTAGGTAAGCAGCACAATTTTTTCATAAAAAATTGATACTGTTACTAATAATTTTTTTATAAATACCCATAAAAACATAAAATGATTTTTTGGAGGGAAGGTGATTGGCGCGGGGATTTTAGATGATCAAAGAGAGGCGGGCGACCTTGGAAAAAAACCCACTTTCGCAGGATTCGTGCCCGGTAGCAGGACAACGACGTTACCTCTACGCCACCGACACCGCTTAAAATTTCTAGGTTCTACTTATTGACAAACAAGACCATTATATTAAATTAGAATGAATGAAAGTCACAAAAAATAAATTACTCTTCTAAACACTCGCAGTTGTTATGCAACTTAAATATCGATACATAATCTGATTAATTCACCATGCTGACAATGTTGGTCGTAACACGCAAATGCAGCTAGCAAAATTGAATTTAGTGCAGTTTAAGTTGAAAGCAAGTAAAATCATGATTCTAAAATGACTCCACCTTCTTAAAGCTTTCTCCAATTTTTTTGTTTGAAAAATTGAGGAAAAATCCACGTCAATGAATACGGTGGCTATAGTAATGTAATTACATAGTTTCGCAACTATACCCTCCGCAATCACATGGAGTGAATAAAAGGTCTGAAGATCCGGAATAGTAACTACAGTTATTGAAAAGTAGATTGTGTCAGAACTAATCTATAATCCGTAAATCTACTCTTGCGGCCAAATAAAAAAATTATTTCTTCTCGGAAAAGCCTGATGTAATATCATATAAAGCATGCTTCCCTTCTTTTACTTTGCATGGTCCCCGTTACAGTTTTTTTCTCAACTACTTCCCCCAAATATAGAGAAGCTGTTCGGAGGTGCTGAAGGAAGTTTGCGGATCAGCGATCACCGCTTCGAAAATGAAGTCGATGCAATTCCTCAAGATATTGCGTGCTTTCTAAAGAAGTAATGAATAGCAATTTATTCATTTATGTATAAAATTACGAGATCTAAGCAAATAACTTGTTCGTTAGTTAATTTTTCTAAGAATTTAAAAAGTATTGTTACAAAAATACCCAATTGAATTAATCCTGGTGAAGATTTTGCATGTTTTTGGTGGGAACAAAGAAGAATCACAATGAAAGCTTTTTGAAAGATTTCGCTTGCCTCTTCGTTTAAAACTTTAAAGCTGTAGTGCTTTATAGTAATATCGTTTCTTTTCCCATTCCAGGTGCGGCGCGACTGTGAATCCCACCATTTCCAATAACAAACCTTTACCCTTTATTTCCTTCGTGAACACAAAGTGCTATTCATTTATCCCCCTTTCCAAGCTAAATCTTTCACACTCCTGTGATTGGATATAGTCATTCTGTAATCGAGTGTGGTGTCAAGAGGAGTTTCTTCGTCGCAGGAGGATCGGGATTCCTTCTTCCACCGCGGGATGAGCTACGCCCCTACTAAGGTAGAGAGACGTCATTTCTTAGAAACAGAGCCCTTCGATCATCTCTTTTTCCTGCTTCGATTGAATGGAAAATAAATATGTTTTCAGATTATGGCACTGAAGTAGCGAGTATCGATATAGGTTTATTCACTTTGCAGTAAAAGGCCGGGCGTTGAAACTTACATCTACATGTTATTCTGTAAATCACCAAGTTGGTGGATGGCAAGGAGCGCATTACACTAAAGCCTACCTAACAATTGAATTTCCTGTTATGATCTCGTATTGTCCTTGGAAAGAACGAACCTCGATAACGCTCCGTCCTACAATCGGTCTAACGTATTTTGTCGTCACGATAGTTTTTATCGTACCTTTGTACGTTAGTGCTTCAATTTTTCCAAAAATCTCCTCTGCTAGAACTTAATTTCTCCAAAACCTTGAGTTCAGTCTGCAATCCTTTAGTGATACCCAGTTCACATCTCCCAATAATGATGTGATGCTTTGCTTATGATTATACATTCGTTTTACGAATCTGGCTGCTCTGCGTTGGACTCTTTCTAACTCAGTCTTGTGGCCCTTTTCATACGGATGCCAAATATTTAAGACGATTTCCACTTGTCTAACTAGTGATAAATAACTCGTGTCACGTTCTTTTTCTGTGATATTCCGTAATATTCTGCCTATAAAAGCCAATTTCTTCTTTGCTGCCCCAATAACCCGACGAATGTTCATATTCCACGAAAGGTTGCGAAAAATTGATACTCTTAAATATTTAACATACTGCGCTGCTTGAATATTCGTTGCATCGATTTTATATTCGTAACACGCTTCATTGATCTTGGTTTTCTAGAACGTTACTACGACACATTTACTGTAAATAATTTCGAAACGCTCGACTTCGCTCGGGAAAGAGTTTTCTTTCAAGTAGCAAACGATTTTTATTGCTCGGGGCCCCGCGTTGTCGGTACCACCAAATTTCTCAAATGTGTTATTCGGAGAGGAGGTTCAAACTAGATTTTAACTACCACCTAAAGAAACCATTGAAAAATTTTAGTCAGACTTGTGCTTGTGGGTGAATGACTCTCAATGGCGAATCCATCATATAATCGAGGGAGACTGCTTTTCCAAGAATATTTGGTGTAATCGAGCAGTTTTATTAAAATAGAAATTACTTCGAGTGCACCATAAGCCCTGAATTTTCGTTCCCCATTCCTTAATTACGCAAGCGATGTTTACATTTACATTGGCTATGTTATATATTGTATTGTAATGTTTTACCATTAATATAATTACGCATTAACGTCTTGCTTAATATCCACATGGATTTAAAGCAGCAAAAAATTTATGTGGATTATGTCAATACTATTAGCCAAAATGTAAACCATAAACATCATCTTGGTTATCGAACAAATGCAAGTAGATGTATCTGTTTATGTTCCGATAAATCTTTCAATGTTAATGGCAAAAGATAACAATGTTCTAATATTCCTTAAAAATCATTTGACACATTTTAACAGTATTCATAGATTATATTTAGGCATGAATCCATTTATTTGTACCCTTTATCTTGGCGTTGGCTAGTCTTCCTCTACGGCGCACCACGGCGTGGATTTTCCTTGCATTAATCTTTACGTGTCTTTGAATAGGATAACAAATAAGAAATTTAGCTTTGTTACCGCCTGGAAAATGTTAATAAACGTTGCGCTTAAAGGATAATTTCGAGTGATTTAAAATGTAACACAACAAAAAATGAACAGAATTAAAATATTCAGTCTTTTGTGCGTAAAATAAGCCATTTCCCGTGATAGTAAGTTAATATTTAGGTATATTTATATCCACATCAGTGAAGGACTGCATGGCATTTTGGGGCTCCTCCACACCATTTCTCATGCATTCTTATGGAAATGGTATTTTGTTGACCCCATGGAGTATAAGAGACCCCACTGTCTGCAAACCTAGACCAAGTTCTTTCTTGATCCAGAGGATGGCCCATGAAACTTTTGAATTCGATAGCTTCAACGGTGTAAAAACGTATAAAGAACATACGCACACACACACATACACTCTAAAATATTTATAAGATTTATTTATTTACTAGCTGAAACTACCCGGCGTTGCTCGGATTTTTAAGTCAAAACAAAAAATATTGAGGAAGATTTGAGAATAAAAACAAGTAATGAAACCAGGTCAATTTTTATTGTAGTGCTTAATGGTATGCAATATTTCTTGTCTTCCCATCTTTTGCCAATATAAATAAATTCTTCCTGCATCCATTATCGATAAATTTGGCGACTGTATTTTTTATCAAATAATCATAATAAACAATCGATGGAATCACTTTTAAAATATAATTATTTCACTCAAAGTTCCAGTGGAAGAAACTGCATGATATTATGTGGTCATATCTCTCAAAAACACTACATTCTTGGACAGGAATTGGTTCTAGGAATGCAACCGGAGGAAACACGTTTGAGGATTAACCAAATTTAGCTTAACCATGCAAAAGGTTGATTTTGAGTCTAATTTGTCACGTGAATATTTTAAAGCCAAACCTACGAAACAAAATCAGTTCCCGGACTTGAACATCCATTTTGGCGATAAATGTATGTTAGTGCGACATTGAAAGTGTTGTTATAATGTAATAGGTTCAATTGGCTCAATGGATGCATACAAATGTTCAGCTGAAAGGAAAGCAAAATGTACATATAGATGTCCAAGGGAGGAAGAGTTAACGATTATAAAATTTGGTCTAAATTAAAGAATTGTTATAGAATTTTTCTTATGCATAAAAAGTTTTTCGAGACCGAAAGCACTAAAATTTTACATTAAAATTGTCTTTCACTTACTTTTTGAAACAATTAGCCAGATTAATAGATTTTTTTGATGATTGTCCTTCTTTGAATAAAATTAGTGTTCCCTTCTTCCCTACTTTTTTATACATCTACATGATACCCTGCAAGTCACCTTTTTGGTGGATGGCAGGGGGTGCAGTGCACCAAGGGTCCATAGTTTTCCTACGTTATCTTTTCCTATTATGGTCTCTTATCGTCCTAGGGAAAAACGATCCTCTATATCGCTTCGTTCTACAGTCGATCTCGCGAATCTCATCCTCAATGTCCTGCCTTCCGAGATACGTCGGGCTTCTAATAAGTCCTACTACCTCATTCGCTAGTCCCTCCGACATAAATTTTTCCAGTAGTTTAAATCTAGCCTGCAGCCTGCGTTCCTCTAACGATGTCCATTTCAGATTTTCTATCAATGATGTTACGCTTTGTTTACTATCGTAATTTCTCTTTACAAATTTAGCTACCCTGCGCTGAACCTTTTTTATCTCGTTAGTGAGTCCCTTTTCGTAGGGATCCCACACAGCTGAAGCATATTTGACCTGCGGTCAAACCAAGAATAAATAACATAATTCTTTCACTTTTTCGGAGCTATTTCGAACTATTCTCCCTATAAAGGCCAGCTTTTTGTTAGCGGCACCTATCAATCGGCGAATGTGCGTGTCCCACGAGAGATCACGATGGATCGTGACTCCGAGGTATTTAATCGAGTCTGAAACTGGAATCTCTACTCCGTCCAACGAATATTTATTATTCAACGACATACTCTTGGTTCTCCAGAAGTTGATGACGCAGCTTTTCTTTTGGTTTATCTCTAACTGCCATTCCTTACACCATGCAGAAATAGCTTCTAGGTCATTTTGGAGATACTGGTGGTCTTCCGGATTGCTTATTTCTCTATAGATGATGGTGTCGTCCGCGAAAAGCCTTATTTTACTTCTGACTACTGAGCTGATATCGTTTATATAAATTAGAAATAATAACGGACCAATTACACTACCCTGTGGAACGCCAGAGACAACCTCCACTGAGTTCGAAGATTTCTCATCTATAACAACCATCTGCTTCCTATGTTTTAAAAATTCACGGATCCAACTAACGATTTTAGAATTAACGCCTAAGGTTTCTAATTTCGTTATTAACTTCCTGTGAGGTACCTTATCAAAGGCTTTCCTAAAATCTAAGAAGATGGCATCGACCTGCGTATTATTTTCTCCGCTTCTCAGTAAACAATTAACAAAAAGACCGAGCTGAGTATCACATGACCTGCCTTTCCTGAAGCCGTGTTGACAATCACCTAACAATAAATTACTATTAAGAAATCGCATTATGTTGCTAACGAGTATATGCTCGAGAATTTTACACGATATCGAAGTTAAGGAAATCGGCCTGTAATTTTCTGGGTTCTTCTTGTCGCCGCTCTTATGAATTGGGATAACGTGCGATAACTTCCAGTCGTTAGGGACCTCTCCGCGGGAATTGGATATTATCCGAAGAAAAGGTGTTATTTCTTCAGCTAATTCTTTTAAAATGCGAGCAGGAATTTCTTCGGGGCCAGTGGCTTTGTTATGTCTGATGGGACTTAATTGCTTTGCTATTCCCACCTCAGAAAATACTATATCGTCCATCAGTTCCCTCCTTATTGCGGGTGCAATGTACGCAATGGTCACTGACGGTTGTAAATGCTTTTACAAAATAGCTGTATAACAGTTTGGCTTTCTCTACGCTATCATGAATAACGGCACCCGAATAATTACGCAGGGAAGGTATGGTAGGGCCTCTACCTTGGAGCTCTCTCACATAGGACCAAAACGCTTTAGGTACAGGTATATATTATTTCTTTTAGTTAATATTAGGTATTGTTTAAACGGTTGTCAAGTAGATTGTTAATCCAACATTATGCTCATTCCCGTGCTATTTAAATGCGAAAATTAAAAGAGAAAAACTTTTTAAAAACGAAAAATGTAGTTCAAGTTGTTTTAAAAACCCTCCCATTTTGCTTAACTTTTAATTGCGGTTAAATTACACCTTCATCTTGCTTCTACGTTCTGTAGTTGTTGCGTTATAAATGCACAAACAAACAATTAAAAAAAAATATTTATGGTAACTGGTGAGAAATTCTACCTAAAAGCAATGACTTAGCTTATCGCCCGAAGGAAGCCAGGGGCCCCGCGCTTTAGAGTGGTGGAGGGGGGCGCTAGAGATTGAACTTGAAGACCTCGAAAAATCTATCCAGAGGGGTCGCAGAATCATAGTTACGCCACTGCCTATAGCCAGCAACGTCGAGGAGTATTTTGGCAACGATCCATTTCAGCAAGATGTTGATGCATTTTTTTTAAGTTGTGGAAGGATGGGTAGATAATAATTAGATCTGAGTCGACAATGAGAAGGGGACAGAGTGAGAGGCGAGAGGAGAGAGGGAGAGGAAAGGGGACAGAGGTCTGGAGGAGAAGTGAGAAGTGCCGAGCTTTGTTGATATAAATAAATGCCGCTGCGACATCAAAAGTCTTGTGTAGAAGCGTGGATCGGTAACGTGATTACCGTGTTGTATTCGCTGCACGCGCCTCTCCCGTGAGACAAAAGGTCGTTCCAGCCGACTACCTTCACCCGAGATCCGCAACACGTAAGCTTAAATAGGATGCGAGTGGAAAAAAGCTTTCCACCCAAACTGTAATCCGATTAAATATAAAGTTCGCTGCTGAGTGTGATGCTTTCACCTGAGTCGATATAATTGCTTTATGGTGCATTGTCAACGTGTTTACGGTCTGCTATATTCAGAATCATTCCGGATTGCTTATCATACTGACAGAAACTGCAGTTTGAGTAATTTGGAGATATTTAACATTATTACGTTAAAAAAGCTAATAAAGAGATCAAATACTTTCATTATACAGTGTAACATCGATAGAACGAGTGTGGCATACAACGGGAACTTAGTTATAGCGAGCTAAAACACCACCACCGTCAATTTCTTTCATATACGAGGTGTAGTTTTCGGATACTACGAGTACCTACTCGTTAGGACGAGTATTTTTATGAATTTTTATAAATTCTCCTTATATCTAACAATAAGTTTCACTGTATTTTCTCATTCGAATTTTGAGCTTTCCAAAGCTCCCTGTGAATATTTTATTTTTTAATTGTCCCATTGCTAACAATGCCATTTCTGAAATATTTTATCCCATAGGTGCAGTTACGCAAATAAATAGGTAATTTGGGAACTAGATTCAATAGAATGATTTTTTATGAAAAATCGTGTAATTAGATATAAATTTGTATTGTTTTTCGTGTGCATGGTAATAAGTTCTACTTTGGCCGAAGGAAAATAAAGAAATAAAAAGCGAAAAAGTTATCTCAGTAAAGAATTAATTAACAATCTTAATTATTTTGTACAGTTAAATGCGAATAATTAGAGCTTGCGTATGCGGGGAGGGAGCAAGCGATCGAAAATCACGACGAAGAACTCCCTGAGACTAATTTGACATTTCAATTTAACGTCAAACAAAAGGAATGTTGCGTCTCTATAAATAGCCCCAATAAAAACACGCGTAGCAACCCAATCCGCCCTTCCTTCATCTTTCCAACATCCCTAATAAACGTCCTGTGGCATCAACCCCCGACCGACCCCAGAGCAACACCCCCCGTCAAGATTCACCCGTCCTTCCTCACCCTTATGACGTTCGAATGCATCGGTCCATCGGACGCCGCCGCCGCTCTATCACTCGCCCTCCCTCCAAACCCGAGCTCGCACCCTCTCTCTCTCTCCCACACCACTCACCTCCCTTCCTTCTTTGCTATTCATCCTACGGGACCATTCACAGCTAATGAAACCGCCCAGATGTTTCGAAGGCTTGCATGGGAATCGACCGATCCATGTGTGTATGTGAGAGGAGGGAGGGTATGATGAGATCAATGGGGAAATGGGATGGGAGGGATGGGAGGATGGGGTGGGGAGAAGGCGGAGGGGTAGGGTGGGGCGAAGGGTACCGGTGGGAATCCGGCGCGAGCATTTCGAGTGTACGGAGGGAGAGAGTGGGGATGGAGGTTGGGGGAGGGAGTGAGGGGGGGGGGGTGCGTGCGGTTTCGCCAGCCGGGGTTTTTTTTTCGAGGGCGTTGGGAGAGAGAGAGAGGGATGTGGCGAAGCGCGCATTTTGCACCAGGGTGCGTGGCGCGTATCCCTTTTCACCTTTTGATTGCGTCGAAAAGGAAGCGAGATTTTGAATCCGGTTACGTCTCCTTTAAGCGATCCGGAATCCATCATTAGGTTGGTTAGCTTTTTTGGTTGGTTTAAGGGGTAAACAAGTTGTGACCTAGTCACAATCGGTCTCTATGAAACACTTAGTTTGATCCAGATTTAAGGCAAATTTCCAACTTGATTGGACCGTGTTACATTTGTGTTTCGTTTGGAGGAATATTTATTGAAATCTTGCGACTCTATGACGTATGGCACGCTGCATTTTTGGCGGTAATCCATTTTTGCTAGTTTCTGTACTAAAGGATTTTTTCTAAATAAACTACGTAACTTACAAAATAATTCGGATCTAATAAAAATTCATGAGACATTGAGTTTTTATTGGGGAAATACTTTCTTGTCTTTACGAGAATATTTTTAGCTGCCAATCTGGCGGAATAATTTGGCATGTAATTCGATTTAATAATCTTACAATTCGATACGTTACAATTGAAATGTTTCGATATGCAAGGTATAAGACACGGAAAAAAGGCATACAAAATTTCAATAAACCGCAGACGATCTAAATTAGGATGGAGCAATCGCCAATTTTATCTATCTGCAGTTGAATCGCTCATTTCCCTGTCATCGATATGTAATGTCGAGTGGAGCTAATGAGGAGACTTCTTTGGGAGAAGCAACGCGGAATGTGAAAATAACACATGTGTTACACGATTTAGCGCGTCGATTATTTAAGAAAGGGCTCGTTTTAGCCGAAAATGTATTAGTGTGGCACTCAACCGTGGGCGAATGCGTGTGTTCCCGTGTTTTTGCGCAATCGCGATGAACTACACAAGGAGGGCCTCATACTTTCGCGAATCGAAACAGCACCTTTTGAGCGAGGGGCGCAAAAGTATGGGTAGTTGCAGTTACCCCAAACAGATCCGGCGAATGAGTCCGCCATTGTGGCCGGAGAAAGCGAAAATGCGACGAGGATATCTTGCCCGACCTTCGGCTGCACGAAACCGCAACGCTCTGCAGGTATGCGCATTGTGAGAGATGGCTGCGGATGAATAGATGTTTCGAAGGGGAAAAATAAAACTCTCTCCCTCTTGCGGAGAAATCCCTTCTTACGACATATCAAGTTCCATCGCGGTTAGGCCCTCGTCAGGGTGAGACGGAGGCCTCGGTTGTTTTTACCTGGAATAATCTAATCGCGCTCCCTCTTTCGTACTTTTATCTCGCGTGACTGAGTCATAATGCGTTCTTACCTACGTCTGTTTTTAAGGAACGGTAATGGTGAGTGTAGGACAAGATATTGCCTCTGAGAAAGCGGATTATGTGCCTACCGACAGCAAATATGCGGGTCTGAGACCTCTCATGATCCCTTTTGGTCGTTCTCTGCAGATACGTGCAAAGCTATACGAAAGTTATTCTCGAGAATAGCAATATGGTGAATTTGTTAATGTAGGATGTATCCAATATCAAATCCGATATAATTATGACCTCACACAATGAGAAGGCGAGTGCATTGCGCTGCTCTTTTGAATTAAATCAATCGATATTCATAAATACAAAGGTAAACGAATGGGATCTGCCACATTAAGTTGACAATTACGTCACGTCTCATCGTTAAAAGCCTTATCCAGCCATTGCTTACTTTAAAATACATGAACGGCACATTTTTGCGACGATCATTTTACCTTGCATCAAATTCCTTGTTACAAGAAATATAGAACATCTCTGCTTCATCTTTACCGGAACTGATAAAACTCCAACAATCTTCAATATACAGTATATAGTGGTATATATATAGTGGTTAGTTATTTTGTAGCCTAAACCCCGTGCGATTTTGCCAGCTCTTCGAAATTGTAATGTTTTTGTATTCTTGCGAGGTTTATTTTGCTAACACTTGCCTGTAGTGTATCTTTTACTATATACGAGTACATCTACTTTATATTCTTTTGATCAACTTAAACCACTTTAAAACCATCCTTTGAATGGTTTATTGTATAAAAATTCGCCGCAAACACTGATTTTCTGTTGGAGACCGCGAAATTCAGCCCTCCATCCTTCGGAAGGGACGTTAAGCAGTTGGCCCCCCCTTAGGTATCTTCGTAAAAAGTAGGCTAATGCTGGCATCGGGTTTCCCTCCTCCCTTGTGTGTGTGTTCGGTGTGGAAAGAGTAATGGCTATAATAATTCAAGAGGTTGATTAGCCAGAAATTCCAAACGCACGAGTTGCGTTTCTGAATTGCAAATGACAAAATCCGTACAATGTTCGCACCTCATATTTCAAAGAATATTTTTGGAGTAACAAGCCCAGATGTTACACGAGCAACTATGGTATTTGTAACTCTACCACTTGGTGTGTTTAATTCAAAATCGTGAATGCTGTTTCTGAGCAAGTCGACATGTATGAAAATCGTTAAGAGTAAAATGCCCTATGTTGTAGCGCGATACGAAATATTTCAACGAGATTTATGTTGTATAGGAATCTGAAAATAGGCAATAAACTTGGAAAAGGTTAATTCCGCAGTTCCCTAAATGTAAATCAATTCCTTATAGCAATTTTAATGCGCGAGTTGCACTTCATATACGAAATTTCCTTTTTCATGGCCAGAAAAAGTATTTGCCCAAATTTTGAAGTGTGGAAAGGAGAGATTATGGTTCACGGAATGGACAAATTAATGCCCAGTTCATGGAGTGAGTCATCTCGCCGATCGAGTAACGCGTGCAAAATTTAATAATCTCGGCTGTATTGGGTGTTGTAGTTTGATTAATGGCCCTTGCGAAAAATTAAATCTTTATAAAAAGTGCATCAATAATTTGAGATCCTTAAATTTTGCTTGGTAATTGAGCAATTTCTAATTGTAATAGAGTAAAATTAATTAATTAATTATAAAATTTATTTCTCCCATAAATGCACAGCCAACCTGATTGATTACAACATAGACACCACACCCTAAATTTCCGTCTAAATAGTCCTTATCACACTCCTTTATCTATGAAATGTCATTCTTCAATCACTTATGCAACAGCCCATGTTTAATTTCAGGATAAGAGAAACACCACTGTTGCGAGGTCTCCTTACAGTCCCATTGCTCATCACTCGTAAATGCTAACAGGATATCTTCGAAATCCTTACGAGTTAGGGGTCGACCTCGTCAATCAGCACTTCGTATTATCTCCAAACTCGTAAATACATTATCAGCTTTCCACATGTGAGATAATCACTCAGCTATTATCTTTTTTACTTTGAGTACAAAGGTTCTCCGTAGTTTCCGTCCTAGAGACATGAAATGTCAAATATTTATTAATGCTTCCGTTCTTAGATTTTGCTAACAATTTAATCTTCCGTCCAGCGAAACATCCACGTAATGGCCTTCTTCGTAACGTAGGAAGCTCTTTTTAAATATGGATGTTGAATCGTATTAAATCACAACATTATGGCGCAGCGCTCATCGTTAGGGACTTAAATTGAGAATAAGATCACTTCCCTCTAGTATAGTCGTTTTAGAATTTATGGTTACTCCATAAAAAAACTCAATTTAAGCATGATGCACGGATTTCTTTCGCTGAGCATTTAACCCAAAAAAGTACGTCCTGGGAAAAAGGCGAGAACGGAAATCAAAAACGAGTAAAAAAATCGATATTCTCCAGGTTTATGCTTGTCCCTCTCAGCGGGAGGGAGGGAAGGGGTAGGACCATTGGCAGCACATCACCGAAAAAATCGTTTTTCAGAAAGAGATCGTGAGAATTCATTTGATTTTTCACTTCTTACGAAGACTGGGGGAGAGAATAAGGGTATGTTAGGGACGAATTTCCGAACTTACGAAAGAACCGTGAGAAGATATCGATAGTCAAGAGGGAGGCCAATCCGCGGGGGTCAATATGAATGTCTGAGATGATAGAACGGTTTAACGGTGTCTTGGAATGGAATCGGAGAGCGAGACATGTGGATGGAAGGTTTTCTCGTCGTGGGGTGGGGAGAGGGAGAATAGAACATTCTTTTTTTTGGGCAGTTAGGATGGGTTCAGAATGTGTGGTCCTTATGCCGCCGCGAAGATGTCACCGCCGCCGCGCAGCCCTTGCAACGGGTGTGAATCTGTTTTCGGTTTGGGGAAGGGTGGTTCGGGAGTACCACGCGTCTGAAGATGGAGAA
The DNA here is from genome assembly GCA_028673005.1 of Tanypteryx hageni. Classification (NCBI taxonomy): domain Eukaryota; kingdom Metazoa; phylum Arthropoda; class Insecta; order Odonata; family Petaluridae; genus Tanypteryx; species Tanypteryx hageni. Next base: position 95,770,041 of record CM054115.1, read on the forward strand.
AACAGGATCCTGCGGCGTGTCCGGTCAGAGCGAGCTATGTGGGACGTGTACATGTGTGTGTGTGTTAGAGGGAGGGAAAGGAAAGTTGACATCTGTGTATGCAAGGCTGTTATAAGGGATGGATAGGGATGTGAACCCCTGCAAGGGGTTCCAGTGTGTGAAAAAAGAGGCTGGTGAGAAAAAAAAGCCTGCGAGATTAGGGTACAGATAGGGTAAGGGGTGTCGGGACGGAGGATCTTGTGAACGCGGAAAGAGATAGAGATAGAGGAAGGCTGTGTCCCAGGCCAGCCGCTAAAGCGGGTGTTTAGCGTTCCCTTCTGCGGTGGTGAGGGAAGAGCCAGTGGATGGGGGAGGGGAGAAAAAACGAGGAAAACATAACTGAGGAAGCTTATCCGCCCGGCGTCGGGGGTTTATCGTCTCGGACCGCTTTAAGTGCCTGAATATAGAGATAAGGGTTATCTCGAGCGGAATGGTTGTTTGAAAGAGTGAGGGAGGCGAATGACCCATTACTTATGGCTTGGGAAGACAGCCCTCTCTTATTCGTTATAAACGCGTCGTTAATGGATAGGTGAGGAAAGTTTGATTGAGGATTTCTCTTTTGCTTGAGCCACTTTGCGTGGCTAAAAAATAAGTATTTTGATTGTTCACTTGACTCTTAGTTACTTTCAACGGAATAATTATTAGTCATTGAGACATTAATTATGAGTATGATTTTATATAATAATTTTCTTACTATTATTTTGTTATTATTATTATGATAAAAATGGAGAAACATGCAAATTACGTACATCGATAGGATACCTACATAGAAGAAAATTTGTGAGTTTACATTTGCATTTTTTTTATTTTAGAAAATGGCCCACTATCAGTGGAATGCATATCGTTTCAAAAGAACGCTCAATGCTAATCCAGATATCAAGAGTTTAATTCTCGATACAAAAACATTTCCATAAGAAGAAAGATAAACATTTTTTTCACTCCATCCACTATCTCCACAAACAAACGCAACCTCCTCTTGCTTTTATGGTACGCATGCTTAGCTTTGCGTACAAATACATGCGGTTAAGGCCTGGAGGCAAGATTTGGAGAGAGAGAGAGAGAGAGGCTGAGGCCGTAGTTAGGATATCAAAGAGGAGTGGAAGTTGAGAATGGTAAGGGGGGGAGGAGTAGATGCAACGGGTGTGGCGATGCACCGAGTGCGTCCGTGCGTGTGTGAGCGCCACGGATTCTAAACCCTCCTCCCGCACCGCAGAGGGCGTGGTCTCTCTGCCTTCTCCCGCCCAACCCTTACATCCTCCCCCTCACTCTCTCCAACCCCACTTGAAAGGCCATTCCCCCGATTTCCCACGGCCAGGGAACACCCTGCCCCACACCCCTCTCTCCGATCGCCTGAAAACCCTTTTGCCTTTGCCCTATCCCTCGCTCACCCCTCCCTGACCTCGCTCTCTTTTCGGAGGAACAATATAGTTCCCTGTTCCAGGCTCTCTCTCACTCCGCGGACCTTTCCATAACATTGGCTATTCATCTATTTACTCAAGCTCCTTTACCATATAAACCCAGGGATGATGTGGATGGGCAAATGCTTTACTTTCCTTTCCGTTAACCGAGAGCTATAATTGGTAACGTATTTGAAAATGGTTTTCGTATCTTATCGATTGGTTATACGTTCTTCGTTCTTTTAATGATCAGTTTTCTCACGCAACTTTACGAATGAAACAGCATATTAGGAGAAGTTTACCTACAATATCTGTGTTTGATTTTTATAGCAGTGAAGATGTGGTGTTGTACGAAGTCATTTACTCTTTTTAAATTTCACTTTTGGAAGTACTACTCTTTTTCGAATTAAATTCTTTGAATTTAGATTAAAATATCTATCTCAGTTTTAAAAGAAAGTATCCAGGAAATGAATTTCTCCTTTGCTCTTCAAAACTGGAATTTTCCAAGACTGCTTAACAATCTTTGAGAAATTTTTTAACACTTCAACAACCGAGGAGAAAAAACTTTGGGATCCATCTGAGAGGAAAAAGGCTCTCGCGTGTCAAAAATGCAGTTAACTGTTAAATAATATCCGCGTCATTCAACACTTTTCGAAAAATCTCATCTCCGAAACATCCGCCCCATAATTCCCCTTCTACGGCGAGCACACTCGCGCTCGCATCGTCCCGACCCGCATGACCTTGTCCCGGGCGGTAATCGCTCCTCCTCCCGCCCCCCCAATGCTGACATTAAACTGCCCACTTTCCAGGACCCATATATATCCATTCACGCTGCTACCATCCCTAACCTAACACAATTTAACTCTTCGTCATCCCACTCAGACGTTGCGCCGTTCCGAAACACACCCTTTCCCCCTTGCTATCAGCTCCTTCCCTCTTTCTTCCTCCTCCGCTCTCCCTCCACCTCCCTCCTCACCCATCCCATCATCGCATTGCCCACGCCCCACTCCCCTCTCCCCACTTTCCTCTCTCCCTCGCCTCCTATCCCTTATTCCCTCCTTTTATCTCTTTAGCTTCTTCCACTCTCCCCCCCTCCCTCGACCGCTTTCGACACCCAATTAAACGTCCCCCGCATCTATCCGTCCGCGCCAGTACAGGGTCAGCGGGGAGAGGAGATCTGCTCACTGCGCGGTGCCGAAAATTAAGGGTATAAGGTCTTAAAATGAAGGAGATGGTTGTTCCCACGAAAGATAAAAGGGTTGCTGTACTGAGTGGGAGGAAGGTCGCGTCATAAGTGCTTCGTGAAATGATTTTTCTTCTTCTTTTTGTTGGCGATTGAATTTAATTGGCGCTCCTGTTATATCAAATCTGAAATTTAACGACGAGTTAAGAAATCAGTTTTAAGGAGTCGAGGGAGGCGTCTTTTTCCATTGGATCTGTTGGGTGGGGAATGTAAGGGGTTAACAGGAGTGAGTGGCCATGAGAATTTCTGAGCGTTTGTATATCTCGTGAGCGAATTATCGAATAAATTTGAGGAGTGCAATGAAGCAGGCGCAGAAGTTGGAGTTGACTTAATTTAGTCAGACTGCTCGAGGGCGAGAAAGCGTCAGTGAATGTTTCTGTGTAAGGTTTACGGGAAGTGGCAAACTTAATGTGGAAATAAATACGCCAAGAGGTCTCTAAAAACGTGAAAGTCGTACTTCCTGAATTGAATGCGCAAGAAAGCCATGATTAAAGCTGCGATTTCTGTGGCTTTGAATAATAATCTCCGTGTCTACAGGAAACACCCTAGTTTCTCAAAACATCGTGATTTCTGCTATACTAATAGCGCTCTTATAAATTTTAATATTTTAAAAGTTTACTTTGTGTCGCTTAAAAATTCGTTTGTCTAACGTATTTATTATCTAAAGAATTTAAAAACGTTTTTACTGCTACACAACGAGAAAACGTTGTTCATGAAAATTTAAATTATTATTTCACAGACAACCAAAATAGATTCTTCTGTAATATCACCCTCAGGTTTTAAATTCTACGGATAAGGATTAAAAATATCAGAATTTGAATATATGATGACTCTATCATCACTGTTATAAATAATGGGAAATATTATGGTTTACATATTTAGGCACTGATCTCAATCAGGGCCTGGACCCAGGGCAGATGAATGAAATAGACAAAGCCGTTTAAATAAATAAAAAAACCGAAAAGGGGATCTTTCAAACATTATGCACGTAATATGAATGGATCTGGGATTTTCTCTTAGTGTAAAGTGAGTGCACTTGCATATAAAGTTTTTGAGGTTTTTATATAAAAGAGAAGTAAAATAACAGTATTTGAAATAGAATTTAAGTATTTTATGGAAGTTATCTAAAAAAGAATGAGGAGGAAATTCACAAAAACTTATCGATCGTTTAACTGTTTAAAAAAATAGAATAGGTGTAAATGGCATTTGCTATAGACGCCGCCTGAAAAAGGTTCCCAACGTTCCCGCAAAAATGCCGAAAGGTTTTTCTCCCAACAATAAATGTAAATTTAATACTCCAATGTTAACGTCATTGTCAATAAATAAATAAAATAAATAAATAAAACACTACCATTCCTTTTTAAAACCCATGAAAATAATATTCTACGTAACTAAAGCGTATCTTAAAGATATTGCCATAGGCACCTTATCTCCCAGGTATGTACGTCTCTGTGGTAATGAAATATATGTTGAAAAGTAGCAATCTACGTCGTTAGTTCAATATTTTAGCTGCAGTATCAAAAAAAGTTCGTCCTACGAACTTAGAGAACGTTTTACTCGATCCCCTCAATTTTACATGACCGTATATTTTACATCACGCATAATTTTCTAGCCACGACTAATTCTATAAATCAACTAAATTAATGCAGTTTTATTATCTCGACTACTTCTGTCCAAAAATCATTAACCCTAGAAATTGTTGAAAAGGGAAAAGCTATCTTTAAAAATGTGATTTCTTAATTTCCTTTGGGGCTGGAAAATAGGCAGTGGAGGGCCGTCAAAATCAAAAGTGGATGCATAAGTTGTCGCTCGATGCTGTACTTCATACTTCTAAAACCTCATTTATTGTCCCTGACACATAGATGCCCATTGAGAAAATTATGTTTGTGTCTCAGAGGAGTAATAAAAAAACTTTGATCGATCCAATCAATCATTTTCACACCACTATCGTACATCGTCGCCTCGGTCCTCTCTCTCCCACGCTCTTCCTTCCCACTCCCCTATTCCGTCTTCTCTCGCTTCCCACCCTCATATTCCCTCTCTCTCCTCTCCCAAACCTCTTTCCCACCGCCCCGCTCCTCCCCCGCCTCAGTCCGCTCGGTCCAATTGTCCTCAAAGTGCTCGGTGGTCCATCAGATGTCCAGCAGCTGAAACTCTGGCCTCGGAGAGCGCTGAGTATGGGGTGGGACTTATGAAGAGAGGGAGTAAAGAGACGCCTCCTAGACTGCCAAGGGAAGAGAAGAACATTTTAATGGGTGAGGGATTAAAAAAATACAGTTGCGACTCTAGTTTACGGGAATATTACTAAAATGGAGATATTGGTCAGCTCAATGATCGCAAGCCTTTGGAAATGGGAATTTTTTATGTCGTCGGAGATTGTTTTAAAATTTCCGACGCGCTATTATCCATTGATGTGGCTGGCGACCATAGAGACGGAGGAAATACACGGGAAAGGATGGAAGAAGGAAGGGTAGGAGAGGAGAAGAAGATAAAAAAAAGGAAGGAGAGAGGGGTTGCGCTAGAGACTGCTCTCCTAAGCGTAACAATAGGGTGCCGTGGGTGGCCAAATGCCACGGGCCCGGGTGCCCTCGTATTTTTCCGAATAGAGAGAATAAAGATTTTTTAGCAATTTCTCTTTTCGTCCTAACTTCTGAATACTTTTCCAGTTAATCATTATTTAAAAAGCATATTCCTGATAATTCACTAATAAGTGCAACTTGGTAGGGTTTACAATGGGTTTCATTTTTAACTGAATATATATATTTGTTGGTTTAGAGAGGATGGGGAGAGGAGGCCTCGATAATATTTTTCCGCGGGTCCTTCCGCTCCTAGTTACGTCACTGAATGAATGAGAAACGTTTAGTATATTCTCATGCTAAATATATGACGAAGGCAGTGTATGCGATCGATGATTTAAAGCGAAATAATGTTTATTTTATTTTATGAGATATGTAGCAAAAATAATTTTACAGAACAAAACGTCAACAGAATGAATTTTTTGTCGTTGTGTGAGGTTATTGGTTGATAAAACCATTATGCTATAATTTCATTTTTAACAGTTTTTTAATCATTGCATAAATGTTGTATGAAAGCCTTTGCGGAATCGTGGATTATCAAAAAACATAATATATGTATATAATAGTGTTGAGGTGAATTAAATAATATCCGTACGTAATTATTGCTTTTTTCGAAATATTAAAATTTGTTTCGTGAAGTAAAACCTCTAAATTACGTATTGCTTCAAATCTACATACATAACAAAATATTCTGAGAATACCTGTTTGATCTTATCTGTCAAGATTCGTTGCGTTGTTTTTTAATCGAAATTCGCGTTACATTGTTTATTTATCTCTTTTCCTCGTATTGAACCAAAGGCATATACGAAAACATTTTTTAACTAGAAAAAATATGCTCGTAAAGTGGAAGAAAGTAATGCGAGGGCAGAATTGAGCAGGTGTACAACTTGACCAGAAGTTCAGTTTCTAAATTGAAAACCTCTCGGTAGTGAGTAATAAATATTGTTGTAACACCCAAATAGATTATTAAAATCGGAAAAAATGCCTGAACTTTGGATCGGGGGAAGAACACAAATCTATGGTTGGTTTTTGAGCATTGTGCGCACAACTACTGGATATCATTCACTCTAGTTCAGTGGTTCCCATACATTTTGTAGGCGCGGCATCCTTTTAAAGATAAAAAGAAATTAGCGTCACCCCGGCCATGAAGCAGGATTTTATATTTTTTAGATACGTGTATTGCAACCTTTGAACGCAGCCATTTGTTGATACTACATCTAAATCAATTTAGTAAACATTATTCCCGTGATGATCCATCAACCCTTCCAACTCATTTGTTCGTGTACAAAACAAAGTTTTTCGCTACGTCCCTAAAAATTAGCTGCGGTACCTCTGCTTTAGTTAATGGTATGACAGCTTTTAGGGCAACATCAGTCATACATGTCGATGAACCCTTTATATCAACTATCTTTCAAATATAGTCTTTCCCTTTCTTCATAGATAGGTTTATTCATTCCAAGGAATTCACTCGAACGCTCCAAGCCGTCGTTCAATCAAGTTTTTTAAAACATCTTTTGCCGGGTATTAATTGCCCTCATGATAAGGAATGTCCATCAAGTTAACAAACTTCGTCCTTTCATTGTCGAGTTGGCTGAAAATCTTATTCTAATCTCTTCCAAATAACACGTTTGTCAAGCATACTTCATATCCAGTCAGTCACGCTAAATAATCGAGCATTCTAAGGGGAGGTTATTACATCTCGAGTAAATGCTGTCAACAAACCACACAACGGGATTATAAATATTTGGTGGCAAAATTAATGACGGGTATTTCACTCTCGGAGGATAAGGAGAAAGGGGGAGGAGAGCGAGTGGCGATTACTGTGATTAAGCCAAGTGGGAGGAGTTGTGGTTGTGGAGTTGTGGAGGTGTAGCCGCAGTTAGTAAGAGGAGCGAGCTGAGTCACTTTGGAGTCTTTGGAGGGGGTTGGTCTGAGTGGCCGGAGTGGGAGAGGGCGGGAGGGAGGAGGTCGAGGAGGAGTGGGAGGAGGTTGAGGAGGAGTGGGAGGGGTGCTCGAGAGGACCAAGTGTCTGACGGGGTCAGAAGGGAAGATACAAGCGTCGCAGCTGCACTTGGCGTCCTTCAAACATCTCTTTAACCCACACCTCATCCTCCTTCATGCTGCTTCTTTTCACTTCCCCTTCCTCGTTCACTTAATATCTCTCTTCCTCAATTCTGCTTTTTCCATCTCGTCTTCCTCCCGCTCTTTCTATTCCTATATTTCTGATGCATTTATATGGCGAATATTTTATCCAAGTTTATCAAACCTCGATTTTGTGTACCCTCGTCTCAATCGGGGAAGACATTTGTTGCATTAAAAAAATGAAAACAATTGCCTGCGCTCTGCCGTATCATTAGATTCTTTAGTATTCTTTCATTTCCAATATTTTTTAAGAAATCGTTTGCCGTTTTACATAATTATTTAAGAAGATGCAGCGATTTTAGCCCATGACTATTAGGAGAAGCATTTATTTTATGCTACATTTCTGTTATTTCACACAAAATATTTTCGACTATTTTGCGTTGCCTGTAATTTGAAGAAACTGCTTTTATTTAATTTTTAGTAAGCTTTATTTTAAGTTTTCTGTTAATTAGGCGCTTTTGCGAATGAAGGAAATTTTGTCTATGTATTCAAAAAAATAGAAAGGATTTATCTATCTCAGCAAGTTACCTAGATGACCCATACAGTCAAAACATGGTTAAATATTCTTGACGCACATTTCAGCAACGAAGCAGCCGATCCATTTGTTATTTAGTTGATTGTTGATTTTAAAATTCATAGCATAATCGGTTCATTAGTAATCGAAACGTTTCCATATTTTTTATTGTAACTACCTAATTAAAATGTGTAGATTGTTGGGCTTCGTAGAATTTCTTAGTCCAGTTTGTATAATTTTCTTAAATCATTTGTTTTCTTTTCATATTATTTGTTTTAATTCTACATACTCCTATAAATATTCTCCTTTTCTGCTCTACAGGAATGGAGGAACGTAATTTTCAATAAAACATACCATCTTCTGCCTGTCTTTGAAAAGACTTCCCTAATAGAATGAAAAAGTTTTTAAAATGCATAAATGCTCTTCCTTTAACTCTACAGCATGTATTTTATTGATATCAATTTTAAAGGTAGGTTCAGTTTATCTGTGAATAATGAAAATGTCAGTAAATTTTACTTTAGAATCTATTATTTCCGGTCCTATCATTGGAGATAACTTTGAAGTAGATAGTAAAGTGAAAGTGTAAGATATCTTAAGTAACTGAATATTGTCACTGGAAAATTTTTCTCAAATTCTCAGCTCAAAAACTCTTTTTAAAGATTATTTGATCCATAAGTGTATTGAAGTTGGAGGCAAAAGTTACTTAGTCCCGAAAATATCGAATGTGTAAAATGCATTCTGTAAAAAAACATTTTCTGTGAAAATTCTACGGGACAGATAATAACGATTTGCTTGTATGGATCGAGTACTAAATGACACTCATTTAACTATAGCATGAGATTCTGTTTTCCATCTCTGCATCAATTCCTCTCGTTATTCTGAAACTGCATTGAGATAAAACGTATCGTTTTACCTCCAATTCATCTAGCAACGCCAGCTTCCCCAGCAACGGACACAATTTATTTATTTCTAATCCGATTACACGCATCAAATAGAAATCCTCTCTTATTGTCCTGGGCCGCAAAAGCACAAAGCAGAGTGGTCGAAAGAAAGAGAGAGAGTGAATGTACCCGAAGTTTCTCCTCTCTCTCTCTCTCTTGTTCTCTCCGCGAGACTAGTCTGCCACTCCCCCCACCATCATTGCGTCCACCACGTGCTCTACAAGCACATCTCGCCGACGCCACACCCGGGAAAAGATGCATTAAGATCGTTAAGATCCCGGAGAAGAAAGGAGGGAGGGAGTGACGGGGAGGGGGAGTAAAACAGAGGGAGGGAGAGGAGTTGGTAGGAAGAGTTAAAAGTATTAACGGAAAATACAGATGTTCCTCCTCCAGTCCTTCTCTTGAATGGCGTTGCTTCTATCAAAGAGGCACAGCTGCGAGGTTCTGGGGCCGTTTTCCTAGCTACGCGTCCTCCCTCCATCCCTCTTCTCCCCTCCGACCCCCTCCCTCCGTTCGCCCTGTCCCATTTCTCCCCATCTCCCCCCTCGTTACCTCCCTCTCCCCGCAAGCGGCGATGCAACTACCCCTATCCGCTCACTCTCTCCTGACCTCTCCGATCTCCTCTCACTCCTTCCCTCTTATCCCCTCCCTCCGCCACACAATCCGGCGCCCTCCCCCCCCTCTCCCCAGTACGCGAGTCACATCCCCTCGCAGATGCATCACTTAAGATATTCTGCAACACGCTCTACCATACCGCCGTGCGGGTTGCCTACGCGATGCCGCCTGTTTCTTTGGTTTATTCTTTTAGCGCCGTACGGTTTTACGTGTGGAAAAAACTGACGGCCTTTATGAGTCTATATATTCGCCGTTCTCGTGTACGTGCGAGTGCGAGATAAGGAAAGCAGTGTTAACAAGTGCGTAGGCCGCAAAGGTTACGGGATGCGAAGTATTTCCTTTTTATTTCGCTGTCTTTTAAATGACGTGGGTTTTGGGACTCCTCCGTCAGCGTCGTTGCGAAATCGCGTTCGTAATATTGATAAAATGGATTCCGTTATTTTTTAGGGTCATTTTTTCGCTTAAGACGTTCGCTCGATTTATTGGGATCGGAAAATCGAGTGTTATCGTTTATATCATTGACGAAAATGACCTCGAGGAGGCAAATGATCCCCCCCGCCGTGACTTCAATATTCATTTAGAACGGTTGAATTAACAAAACATAAATAAAACTAGCCCATACTATGAAAGAAGCTAAGACTCTGACTACAAATGTTTATTTTCTTCATGTTGCCTGTCTAAAATCATTTCCCGAAATCGTCCGACATATTAAATCGGTCGAATGTTATGTAATGAAACCAATATGCCCATCAACGTGAGTTTCCATAATATGAAGAAAATCTCTCGAGTTATGATAATCTATGAATAAACAAAAATAGATGAAATCTATTAAATATTACATAAACAAACATATTTAGTAGAAAAGGTTGCCAAATATATGTCATTTTGAGCACTTGCTTAAACTGAAATTGTGTCGGCACCGTAAACGATAGAGAGCTGGAATTGGAGGAAAGATTCCTGTACTACTGCCATTTGTTATTATTTGAACTTGAAAAATATGCAAGTTAGGATTGGGACCCATTAAATTTTTTTTATATCTTCGAAGGGGTAAATGATGGATAGCTGAAAATTTGAACGTGCATTTCCAAATTAATGCCACTTATTCTTGAAAATTTTGAAAGAGACCAACCAGAAAGTCGTAATTTATTTTGAACTTAAAAAGTTTCTTGCTCGAATTTTTTTCAACGAAAACTCTTCGTAGTAATTGAAGTAAACAAGATATACTATAAATACGTATCCTTTCGTGTGCAGAACATATTAAATGAAAGGAAATGTATTGTCTACGGCGAAGAAATGAACGTAAATACGTCAATTTTCCTTTCGTGAAAATGAACGGAAAATTTTCGATGAAGAAATGAACTTGTACGTAAAGATTACGTTATAATTTCTCAAGGGAGGTATGTTTTAAATAATTTTCGATTTATTTACTTATCTCCTAAGGTATAAAAGAAGCGGAAACTTTTATTGTACATTTTCTCATTTATGGCACTTACTCTTGAAAAGTTGGAGTTTTGAAAACTTTATAGAGGCGGATAGGGAAAGGTTCGGAATTTTAATACAAAATTGATTGCATTCTAAGCTTAAATGCCATTTTGGAAGCATCAATTATCCAAAAAAGTATAATTTTATGTAAAGTATATGTTTGTGTAGAATGATGATGCGCAATGCAATGCGATGGTTATATAACTCAGGTTGGCCACGAAAACGCACTTATCGTTCCAACGATCGTGGCGCAAATTTCGTCGCATTTTTCACCGGAAGCGTTAATAGATTTTCGTTGCATCGGCTCGGCTCGTGGACGCGCTCGATCAGAACTCGTCGAAAATAATAACTCGCTTCAGCTGCGTGGTAAACTTCGTAAATTAACATCGCCCTACTATTTCCGTTTCCGAGGACCAGATCGAGCGACGATTATCGTTCTCGAGTCGCCTTTTTTTCGTAAACACGCGGTCACAGGTGGCACGTGCCCTTTTCGCGTGCCATCGGGGAATTCAACGGTCTCGTTCTTTCTTTTTTCCCGATACCCCTCCTCCCCTACACGTAAGAAACACACACCGGCCCTGCGACGCCCTCTTTCCACGCTTAACGCGAGGAATAGGGCGCAGGAGGCGGAAGCAAGCGGAAAGGGAGGATGTGATGGACGGAGGTGGGTATAAATACACGCTTCCCGCCTCCCTCCACACTTCCGCCTCCCTTTATTTTTTTCCTTCCCCCGTGGGATCCTCAAGAGTTCGCGGGAGTAAGGAGAGCGATGGGTGCCTGTTTTCGGCGACTCGTCTGCGTTAAGGGAGCGTCCGTAAAAGCGCGTTCCTCGCTTGCTCGCCGGGTGAGAGGGAGAGAGAGAGGAGGGCGCGCTGTAGAGGCACGTGCTCGTCCGGACGGATGGATGGGGTGAGGGAGGTGGAGAGACCGGAAGTCAGGGGCACAAAGCAAAGCGAAAAGGGTTTGCCGCCGCGGAAGTCGGAGGCCGAGGAAGTAGGAGGGGGGAGACGGATGAGCCTTGATAAGGAATGCTTTGGAACGGCCCATTGTTACCAAAAAACCGCCGCCGTTTATTCCGAGAGTGTTGCTATCGTTTTGGCGTGGAGGTGGGGGAGGGAAAAGGGGCGGGGAATACGATAGAAGGGATATCTCGAAATGAAATGGCCTGAGAATACTAGAGAATACTGTTTTCTTTCTTATATTGGTGGGGTCTCGGAGTTAAATGGAAGATTGGTTATAAAGGTGGAAATTAATTCATTCGGATCTTTGGTAGGGTACTACAATCAAAGTAAGGAAACAAAAATAATAGGTATGTTTTAATAATCGATTTCTGCGCGTACAAGCGAGTGAAATTCGTAATATAGGAGAGTATTCATGGATTCGGCGAGACAAGTGTAATAATTTGCCAAATTATGAAAATAACGCGTTAATCTATAAAGCTCCAAAATTTTAATAGTTTTATTATGTGAATGAATTATTAACTTTCTTTTCATTTTAAATAATATTCATGCAAAATGAAAATTTCAGCTTCAATGCATTATTGGCAAGGAAATAAAAATTATCATAAAATAATAATATAAATCATCAGTGTCTATTGTGATGATGATGAAAATCGTTCGAATAATAACTATGAAGTCAACTCTAGATTATTTGTAACGTACAATATTATAAACAGATTCAGTTTGCCATTGTAAAAATCTGCAATAAAAGTGCATAATTTAACAATAAATAGTTATTTTTGTTTTTAGGTTTTGTGCACATACAAAATTTTAAAATTATTAATTATGTGCCATCGTGAAATTCACGCAGAAAACGTTCTTCACCATTGACACGATAAACAGTTGTTTCGCGTAAATGGGGTTTTCTCCGTTTTCACGAAATGTCCCTTCCTGGGGCGTCTTCATCTCACTGTCCACAAATCAGCAATATCGCGTCCATGGAAGGAATAAATAAACCTTTAAAAGTAACTCGCTCGCCTTAATTACCCTGACCGTCTCAACAACACCATCCAATCGGCACGCCTCAGTTCTCGGAATCCAAACGAGCTAATGGAGCAGAAATGGAGTGGTCCAGAGCTTGCAGACTCCTTTCGCCCACCCGCGCGATCCCTTTTTGGAAACGTCAACCATCACCTCCTCCACTTCTCCGCCCCGCCTCCACCACTTCCCTCCTCCTCCCTTTTCCTTCTCCGCTTTCCTTCGTCGAACAGATGAGAGAGTTCCCTCCCCTTGCACGCTCTTAGCAATACAGACGTCTCTCTAGCTTTTTGGAGCATGCCCCTTATATCGGGTTACACAAAACTCTGTTGCGCATATGACTCCCTTTCCCGTCTTGAGCTGAGAAATTCTTCCGCCGCTTCGAGACCCCGAAAAAAATTGCGAATGCTTCGGTTTGGTTTGGGAGGAAGTAATTTAAATGCTGTATTGGGATGAAGAATGAGATTTAATTATTAGAGCGTTCCAAAAATTCTTGGACGAAATACAAGAAGGTTAATGATACTAATTTAGAGAAGAAAATTGTCGTGTTAATTATTTGAAACTAGACAGCAAGTATGGTCAAAAGGTTTAATTAAAAAGGATTTATTGGAATTTCGCTTCTAAATAACTTCTTTTGGGAAGATACAAATTCAAAATAAGTATTAAATTACTGTGCTTGCGTGTTTGACATATTTTGCTGTGGGATGATCCAACAAGATCCTTTTAACTGTTTTTAGATAAAAGTTTAAAAACATATTTAGTAAATAAACAGCAGTTTATGGGAAGGACACTTTATTTTTATAATACACATTTCGTTAAGAAATTGTGACCTCTTCAGAATTTCTTCCATGTAAAACTTTAAAACGTTAGGCATATAAACAAAAGTAATGATAATGGAATGATTTAGCATAGATTATTAATTCAAGCTGCACATTCCGGCGTTAATTCCGTCAGTATTATTGCATCTAAGATCCTCTCCATAGATCTAAATCTATGAAGGGAATTTCTAAGCCTAAGTATTTAACTTTTGACAATTTTCAATGCTTTTTCATATTAATTTGATAAATCCTCCGAGATTACTTTTATGGGTTTCTCAAATGGTCAACACGAATGGAGATTGCCTCCATCAATGTTCTGTAACTCTCCCCACCAAGGTGTTTCCCTCCTCGCAAAAAGATCATCGACGCTTTGTTTCGCAGCCACACGGGCAGGAGATAGCCGCATCTCCACCCACCTACTTCTGCACCCCAACCCTCCTTCTCCTCCATTCCTTCTTCCCTCTCAACGGGCAAAAATCTCGTCTCGGGTGAAGCCGCACGCCTGGACAACCGAACACCACACACACACACACACACACACACACACAGCATCCACGACCACAGCCTCTCTCTTCCTCTTTCGGCTGGCATTGTGAGAGTGTCGGTGCATTTCCTTCCCTTTCGGCCTCTCTCAGAAATGCACGTGATGGCCATGTGCTCAACGTGTGTGTCCCTTATGGATCAGTTTTTGAAGAGTTTTAAGGTTTTTGCGTGGGAAAACACGCCACGCAGCGACTGTCGCCCGGGAGACGCCGTGAACTCATGAGGTGACGGGAGTAAGAGGAAACGGAGAGAGAGAGAGAGAAAGAGAAAAAAAACGTGGAAGAATGAGACGGATGCTGTATTGCGGATGCAATTTTTAGAAGCATGCAGAATATTTGCAGTTTGAAGTTGGTCGAATATTTAAGGTCAGTTGTTTAATGAAGGATTTAATTTTAACCCTGGAGGACGCGCGTCATACTTTTTAATGACGTAAGAACGCGCGTCGTACTTTTTATTGACGCAAGAACGCGCGTTGCTTATTTTCTACCCAAACGTTGCGTCAAATAAATTAAAACTAAATTAATTTTTCTAGCCATTTATTAATAACATTATAATTCACGTTCGGTTCAGCATTAACTAGTATTCTGAAATTTTTGAAGCAGCTGCTACATACTGGCCAAATATGTTGTTTGCATATCAGTTTGTTACATTTCAGGCAAGAAGTTTCTGTCTTTATGTCCCTTTTTTGGGTCGTTTTCACATCTGCCAGCCTAGTTCCGTTATAAAAAATAATAAAACTAAATATCATCAAGGGGAAATCCAGTAAATCTTATATACATTGCAGTACAATGTTACAAAAAATTAATTAGTTTTTACCTTCTCCTGTATTAATTTTTTCCCGCATAGACGCGCTTGCGGAAATTGCCCGCTCTCTGCTTTCGGTCTTAACACTCATACGCA
Organism: Tanypteryx hageni; assembly: GCA_028673005.1. NCBI lineage: Eukaryota > Metazoa > Arthropoda > Insecta > Odonata > Petaluridae > Tanypteryx > Tanypteryx hageni. The sequence goes on from CM054115.1 coordinate 95,785,227, forward strand.
ACTGGTCGTAAGAATAACAAAGCACTCTAGAACTAACAGGGAGAGTGCAAGTAGAAGATATTGGGGGTTATACTCAAATAATGCTGATGGGTCAAAAGATAAACACATCTTTTCTGCTTGGGTAGTTTTTACCCATACGCGCGTCCACCCGGATTGACTGTGTTCTGTGGTTATTTCATTTATACCTCATTGTTGTTGCTATTTGATTCTTACTGAGGTTTTTCAAAAAGCTCAAAAATTTTTATAGCTTACGGAGAATGTGATTCTTGTTCATTTCCTCGAGCCACAAATATTTTCTTGGAATGCCTCCTGCTCTTCCATTAAAACTTTATATGCATTGAAGCGTGCTATTTTTAGGATGAGAGGAAAATATGTTTCAATTGTACTATTTTACACCCTCTTTGTCAGTGATATAAATTTGTATTTCTATAAAGATTTTATTTTTATGCCCTTTATAATAACACTCAATTTATTAGATAAAACGTCCAAATCGCTTACTAAGCGAATACTTATTAATGGCATTTATAATACTATTGTCACTAGAGCAGATTTTTTTATCCAAAATATTTGTTTGTCTTGGACAGACTAAAATACACCTCTTAACTTTGTTTTAACCAATATTCCGAAAGTTTCAACGCATTGGTAGATGACGAATGTCTAGTGAACGAATCCACTAGGTACCGAATTTTATGCTAAATTTCTGTAATTGAACCATCAGAATCAAATATATCGACCCAGTACCATTTGAGACTCCATTCGTCCTTTGAAACGCCGATACATCATACAAATTGACTTGCTAAACCTTCCCCTCTCGCTCCCTCCTTTCCTCTCCCTCCACTCACGGCATCTCCCTGTTTCTCCCTTTCAACAACTTCTGCCATGGGAAGCGATAGTTATATATATATTTTTTCGAACGAAACCGTTTTCCCTAAACGACCCGACCCACGCACACACAAACACCTTGGCCATTAATAAGATTTGTGTGTCTCTAGTCCCAAGGGCTAAAGCGAAAATTTGCTCACAGATCAGGCTGAGGGACCCCGGCCAGCGTAGAAGTAACACGAGAGCGCTTTAGAGGAGAAAACGTATTGCTTTGTCCGGGGAAAGGGAAGAGAGGGGAAAGGGGGCGAGGAAGGACGGAGTGAAGAGGATGCGTATCAGGTTGGTCGATAATTGAACAGTACAAACGTTCATTCAGTTGAAAAAGCTCAGTAGTTATGTAATGCTAATTATGTAAGAGTACTATACAGAATTACCTGATTTATATATATTGATAATGTCGGAAAGATAAAATACCTACTTTTAAATTAATAGAATTAGATGTCAAATCGAATACTCTTCAGTTATTTTGTATATGATGTTTATCTCGTACCTGTGCTAACTGTGCTCTAAAATACAATGCGAGTTTTATATTTTCACAGTTATAAATTTGAAGTCACCTATCTACTCATCTATTGCACAATTGATGTTACTAATAAAACTGCAAGAATTTCGAAAAGTCCAAGATATTGTGCATATCTTTTTAACCTTCATATACACACACAGCTACAAAAATGCCTCGTGAACATATTAATAATTTTAATTGTCTTTGAGAGAATAATACATAGAAATCTTCTTCAATATTCTCTCCCATGTATTTCCCACCAACAACAGTCTTCTACTGGGAGGTTCATGTTTAACGAATTTAACAATACTACACAATGAAGTAACAACGGCCTTTGAGGAAAGATCACAACTTGACGTGTATTATATTTATTGGACAAAGCATTTGATTCTGTGGACCACAGGCTACCCATACACAAACTTGCCAACAGATTCAATATTCATGGTCCACTTTTGAGATTAATTCAAGACTATTTGCTATCTCGTCTTCAAAGAGTTGTAATTGATGGAGTTTCTTCTTCAGCTATTCCAGTTTTCTCTGAGGGCAGCGTCTTAGGTCCCTTGTTTTTTGCTTTATTTATTGATGATGTTGTTGATATAGTTACACCACACTCCTGCAAAATTTTACTCTATGCAGACGACTGCAAAATCTTCAAATTGATAAATTCTCCTCAGGACAACCTCGTACTCCAGGCTGCACTTCTTTTTCTGAGTGGTGCGCAGCTTGGAAACTCAAAATTAATCCCACAAAATGTAAGCTTCTTCCTTTCAGTCTGAAATCGGCCCTTATTCCCTTTTCATACATGATAAGCGGGGATACCATTCCAATTGTTTACGACATTAATGATCTAGGAGTTACCTTTGACAGTAAACTCACCTTTAACAAGCATATTGATAGTCTCTAAATCTATGTCTCTTCTGGGAATATTATATAGACTCTCAGAAATCAAGGATCCTTCTGCTATGGTTTCATTTAATAATGGTTGTGTTTTACCAGTGGTAAGATACTGTTCTCCAATTTGGTGTACCGCTGCCCCTACAAATCTAAAGAGTTTAAATTCAATAGAGAGGTTTTTCCTAGCCATAATCCTACACCACGCACAGATACCAAACTATACTTTAAACCTTCCCTCACTTCCTAGTAGACTACAGTTTTCCGATCTTACCTGCTTTCATTCAATTATTAACGGTTTATTTTATGTTATTATATTGTATTTTATTGTATTATACCGTATTTGTTTATTGTTTCCAATGTAATTGGGCCATTGTGCTGTTTTTGAGACAAATAAATAAATTGATTAATAGGATAGAAGGTAATATTGTAGTAGTTGTATTTTAAAGTGCCAACGTAACCACATTTTTGTCCATTTTATAGTTAGATGAAATGTTCATAAATATTTTCAATTAAAAATATTTTTTGAGTTGCTGGAACAGACTAGTTTTTATTTGGATGGCGAGTTGATTTTACTAATAGTGTAAGTTTTATTTTCGCACAGCTTTGCCCCCTTCAATATTTTTTCTAATTAATCAAATCATTCAGCCATTTTTCACCAGCTTCTAGATTTTTCTCTGATCACTAGCATTTATCTCATACAAATTACATATTATACAATTAGTTTTGTAATGCACATCAGTTTTGAACAAGTGTCATGGTAACGGGCCAAATATTAGTTACTTACATAATCATAGCAGAAATTAAAAAAATAATTTTACGCTGAAGTGCGATCGAGATTTTCGTAAATCTCTCATTTTTTTCTGAACATAAATGTTTTTATTGTTTTGTATGAATATATTTACCAAAAAAATAGGGGCGACTTCTTTGTGCATTAACGATCTGAGAGATATTATTGGAAAATAGTTAAGTTTTCAATGCAACGATCAGACTTATATAAAAAGCGAAAGGTCGTTTTGAAAACTTGGAATCCTTAATAATGCTGTCGAGCATTTTACCGTCCTAATTGCGTTTTCTTAAAACAGTAAGTGTCATCCCACAATTTCGCGATAACTTGAAGTAAGTTATCTTGCGAAGTTCTTAGTTTTTAATCTTGGGAACAGGTCTAAGGAAATGGTTTACAGCCATTATTAGAATAATATGGGTGGGGTGCGAGTGAACGCAAGAGGTAGGGAGAGAGGAAGGGCTCGGAAGGGAGGGATAGGGGAGGGTTGAAGGGGAAATAGTGGAGGCAGATATGCGGGGGCGGAGAATGGCTCCCTCACCCTACCTCTCTCTCTGCCCTCAACTTAACCCTCTGTCCCACACGTGTTGGACAAGACCCCTTATGGTCTCTCCTTAGCAACGATTGGCTCTTTTGCGGCAGCGTCATTCTGTTCCTTCTCTCCTCCCGAACACACATGCACGCTGCCATCCGCCCTTCCCACACTTTATCCCTGGCATACGCGTCTACGTCCATCATCGACCTACTTCCGCATAATTTTCCGCCCTTCCCTCGCACGACAGAGGAGGCGCTCGTTAATACGTTGATCGGTGCATAATTGTGCATTACGTGAGAGTAGCACGCAATGGAAGTGCAGGAGTTTCTACCAGAAAAAAAGTCATTGAGAGTAGATTTAAAAAATGTTTTATTAGTTTGGATGAAAGGTTTTTATTTATTTATTTATTTTCAAGAACTCAGAAACAGTACAAGGCCAATTACACTGGATATAATAACGATATAACAATATTGAAATGACAATACATCTACATCTACATTATACCCTGCAAGTCACCTTTTCGGTGGATGGCAGGGGGTGCAGTGCACCAAGGGTCCATAGTTTTCCTACGTTATCTTTTTCTATTATGGTCTCTTATCGTCCTAGGGAAAAACGATCCTCTATATCGCTCCGTTCTACAGTCGATCTCGCGAATCTTATCCTCACTGTCCTGCCTTCCGAGATACGTCGGGCTTCTGATAAGTCCTACTACCACATTCGCTAGTCCCTCCGACATAAATTTTTCCAGTAGTTTAATTCTAGCCTGCAGCCTACGTTCCTCTAACGATGTCCATTTCATATTTTCTATTAATGATGTTACGCTTTGTTTACTATCGTAATTCCTCTTTACAAATCTAGCTGCCCTGCGCTGAACCTTTTTGATCTCGTTAGTGAGTCCCTTTTCGTAAGGATCCCACACAGCTGAAGCATATTCGACCTGCGGTCGAACCAAGGATAAATAACATAATTCTTTCACTTTTTCGGAGCTATTTCGAACTATTCTCCCTATAAAGGCCAGCTTTTTGTTAGCGGCACCTATCAATCGGCGAATGTGCGTGTCCCACGAGAGATCACGATGGATCGTGACTCCGAGGTATTTAATCGAGTCTGAAACTGGAATCTTTACTCCGTCCAACGAATAATTATTATTCAACGACATACTCTTGGTTCTCCAGAAGTTGATGACGCAGCTTTTCTTTTGGTTTATCTCTAACTGCCATTCCTTACACCATGCAGAAATAGCTTCTAGGTCATTTTGGAGATACTGGTGGTCTTCCGGATTGCTTATTTCTCTATAGATGACGGTGTCGTCCGCGAAAAGCCTAATTTTACTTCTGACTACTGAGCTGATATCGTTTATATAAATTAGAAATAATAACGGACCAATTACACTACCCTGTGGAACGCCAGAGACAACCTCCACTGAGTTCGAAGATTTCCCATCTATAACAACCATCTGCTTCCTATGATTTAAAAATTCACGGATCCAACTAACGATTTTAGAATTAACGCCTAAGGTTTCTAATTTCGTTATTAACTTCCTGTGAGGTACCTTATCAAAGGCTTTCCTAAAATCTAAGAAGATGGCATCGACCTGCGTATTCTTTTCTCCGCTTCTCAGTAAACAATTAACAAAAAGACCGAGCTGAGTATCACATGACCTACCTTTCCTGAAGCCGTGTTGACAATCATCTAACAATAAATTACTATTAAGAAATCGCATTATGTTGCTAACGAGTATAGGCTCGAGAATCTTACACGATATCGAAGGTAAGGAAATCGGCCTGTAATTTTCTGGGTTCTTCTTGTCGCCGCTCTTATGAATTGGGGTAACGTGCGCTAACCTCCAGTCGCTAGGGACCTCTGCGCGAGAAATGGATTTCTCGAAGATTATCAGAAGAAAAGGTGCTATTTCTTCAGCTAATTCTTTTAAAACGCGAGCAGGAATTTCTTCGGGGCCAGTGGCTTTGTTATGTCTGATGGAACTTAATTGCTTTGCTATTCCCACCTCAGAAAATACTATATCGTCCATCAGTTCCCTCCTTATTGCGGGTGCATAATGTACGCAATGGTCGCTGACGGCTGTGAATGCTTTTACAAAATGACCGTTTAACAGGTTGGCTTTCTCTACGCTATCATGAATAACGGCACCCGAGTCATTACGCAGGGAAGGTATTGTAGGGCCTCTACCTTGGACCTCTCTCACAGAGGACCAAAACGCTTTAGGGTCCTCCTTCAAATATTTATTTAATACCTTATTCCGGAAGTTAGTAAAAGCCTCGCGCATATTAGTTCTCGCTTTAGCGCGGGATTCTTTATACGTCTTAACTTTAGTTGCTCAATATTCATCGGTTGATGTAGACGGCATATTTTTTATTTTGCGTGGCTTATTCTCTGACGCCTAAGCGCACTCCTGACTTGCTTATTGTACCAACTTGGCTCTTTATTGTAGACCTTCAATTTAATTGGAATGTACTTATCGATACTCTCTAGCATTATATCCTTGAATAGTTTCCATGACGACTCAGCACCTGATCGTTCGGTCATATCACGGAAGCCAGGTAGTATTTCTCGTAGGCGCGACCTGAAGCTTGAAAAGTTTGCCATAGCAAATATATAAAACTTTCTTTGAGACTTAGGGTGCCTATCGATTTTCAACTTACACTATAACAACAAAGACAATCACATACAACCCTGACCAAGGCGGGACTCGAACCCGCGACCCTAGCATTAGGGAGCCAGACGCGCTAGCCACCCCTCTGCTGAGGCCGTCATAAAATTAACATTAAGTCGATTAACATTGTAGTTTTCATCTCAAATGTGACTAAGAATGTTGATAGACATCGATGGACGTCGTGGCTGTAATTTCCTAGATCACTGTTTTTCAAACTTGGGGTTGCGAATCTCAAGAGGAAAATCTAAGCACTCAACACATAACTAGCTGAAATGAATCAAAAATGACAGAAAACTTAATGCTCTCATTATACAAACGCCAATATTTTAGTATGAGTTGCTTTTTTATCGAGAATTAATGAAAACTGAATTCAGAACATGGTTTCTCCTTGTCCTGTCCCTTCACTGGGTCGCAAGACATTCCACTGGGTCGCGACACAAAAAGTTTGAAAAAAACTGTCCTAGATAACGATTTTTGTTATATTGCACCATTTCTGTAAGACTTTCATAAATGTATTTCACTGCAGCGATATAAGTAGATAATTGGCCCGCTTAACGCAGTGTTTTTTTAGCTGCGACCGACATTTCGGTTGTGGCGACCTCAGTGTTTGAGGTTTGTTCATGAAAATTTATCAGCTATATACCTAGGGATCAAATCTGTAAATGGATAAATTGGAATGCTACTTTATACTATCTAACTGAAATTTAATAATAATCATCATCTTTTTCGGAGCTAAAGCAAAATTTCTGGCAGCGGGGTAAAGTTGTCTAAATTGCGGGGCAATAGTTTCTCCACGTAGTCGACGAACAGTTTCACACGCAAGCAGTTGACGAATAATCTGAGCAACATACCAGACTCGTCCTTTTTTCATTCCATGAGCATTTGGAAACGAGTCGCGAGGGAGGTAAGAAGAATTATCCGTCGCCGAAACGACATTTGCCGCCTTATTGAGTTTCCGAAAAAAGTTCTTCCACGCCCTTCGCGTTCGTGGTTAACCGTGTCCAAAGCTGTTCGCCGAGATTTTCCAACGAGGAAGGCGTGGAAAGAGTTGTCGGGAAAGATGAGTGAAGTGCGTGAAAGAGAAAGAGGGTTAGGGCACGCCGGAGAAGGAGAGGCTGCGGCAACGAACTGACGAGAATGTAATAAAAAAAAAATTCAAGAAACTATTTTTAAGTCACAACGATTGACCTGGGACAAATTTGGTACAACAAATAGGATGCATAAGCGCGTTTTTTCTTTTGCGTTGTTTTTCTCGATACTATGTCCATCTATCCAAAAGCTAATGTTATACTTTTTTCTGCAACAAAAGAAGATCGTAGGCCCGAAGTCATCATCTACCCTTCTTTTTCCTTCGTAGACGCCCACTACAATATGCAAGTTTTCATTGGCTCTTCCTTATCCATATCAACTCCTTGTTGATTCTAAATATAATTCACCGAGGAAGCCGATATTTAGTAGAGTTCCACATTAGGGAAATTGATGTAATTGGAACCGAAAATTAAGCAAATTGCCCACTCTCTTGTAAACTTTATGCTATTACCACAAATTTTAGATAAACTAATTCAAATTACACCTATTCTGCTTTAATTCTAAATAATCGTTGGCATCCTTGACGGAGGTTTATCTACATTTTCCTGCACCTACCGTTAATTCTTCTTGCTGGAGTTGATATACACTTCTAGCAGTACTCTGTTGATAATCCGTTTTAGTTTTTTCATGATTCAATCGAAATGTATTTTCTACTTGTCTGCGTTAACAGATGACAGACTTATACCTGAAGAATCGTCATCATATAACATTCAAAAATATTTCCAAGCTTGCGCGCATTAATTAGGGGCAAAGAATCGACCTGCAGCGGTTTTCGTAAGAAATAACATTAGCGTCTAAAACCCACATGATTATGGTTGTTATGCTTTCAGGAATATTAGCAACTAGTAGTGTCATCTGCTCTCGTAAGAAAAAACTCGGGTGAGGATTCGAGCGAAAGGGAGTTTAGGAGGAAGATATGAGGATGAGGTGGTGCGTTTAAAGGAAGAGAAGTGAGTGAAAGAGGTAGGGGTGGAGGAGGCGTGGCTTCCAGAGAAGTGCTTCGTATGTTGTCGAAGTGGAGATGGGAGGGGTGGAGGAAGAGGTGGGTGGGGTGGAGGAAGAGTTGGGCGGGGTGGAGGAAGAGGTGGGTGGGGTGGAGGAAGAGGTGGGCGGGGTGGAGGAAGAGGTGGGTGGGGGCAAAAGATTCTCCCGTCTGGAGAATTAGTCGGCCTTGCAGCTGGTAGTGACGGATGCTGCCCTGGACCAGTGGAAGAGGTGGAGACGGAGAGGAGTGAGGAAGGGACTGCGGCGGCTAAGGACCTGGGGATTGGAGAAGTGGCGCTAATCGTCACCATTAATTAGCGACCTAATTGTCTCGAGAGAGGGAAGCTTCGGTGGTCGGACCCTCTTACGCATGTGCCCCTCCTCACCACTCGTGTTCCATAATGAGAAGGGTCGGAGAGGGCAGGGGAGTAGGGTAATAAGGAGGTGAAGCAGACTGGAATCGTTTTCGCTTGATGCAGAGGGAACGAGGATCTTGGACATGGCCGAAGGATTTTAATCGGCCTCATCAGTCATGCGATCCGAACAAAAATACGTATCATTTAATTTTTTTTATACGGCTGAACTTCTCTGGAATACTCATGGCTCGTATTTTATACCAAGATTTTTACCTCCGGCGGTTGGATATTAGGGAGTTCGGCTCGTTCTTTATTCGCTTTTTTGAGAGCTTCTTGAAGGAGTAACCTAACAAATGGTGCGATAGTACATATTATAAAAAGAAGACGAAAGTTGAATGCGAGAGAAAGCATCCAGCGGATATTATTTGAGATTCAAAGATAATAGCAGATATCTCATGGATGTGTTTATTTAATTAAAATCTGTAATACTCACTGTCTCAATATAGTGAGATTCTACAAACAAATGTGATTTCCTTAGTTTTATCATCGCTCCACTTACTCCTCCGCACACATTGTCCGTCGAGGGAGGAACGCGAACGGGTGGCGCACATAGGGGAGCCTCGGCAGAGAAAGAGGGGTATTATTGAATCTTAAGAGAGGCGGAGGCAGAGATGAGGAACGGTGGGGGGGGGGGCTTTTCCAAACACGAGATGGAGAATAAAGATTCCGCTTTGTTCGTGGAAAAGGAGTGAGGAGAGAGGAGATGGAGTGGGGATGTCGCCCTTATCTTGGGTGTCGGCCGGAAGGAGTGCATGTGTCCACCAATGGGAGTGTCTATGTGTGTGTGGTGCGGGAGTGGGGGGTGACGTTTGGAGTGGGGAGGGAAGGAGGAAGAAGTGCGGAGAGAGTGAGGGAGGAGGTGCGGGGGCGTGTATGTTAGCGAGAGAGAGAGAGGTTGGAGGAAAGACCGAAGCGAGAGTGGGAAGTGGAGGCCCATGTGTGACCACGTGTTGTCATGGCAATGCGACACCAGCACCCTTTTCCGCTCCCACGGTTCGATACCCACACCACTGCATCCGTCCCATAACACCGCACCGCATTCCCCAAACAAAACACCACACATACGTATACCAATTGGAGCCGACCCGCCCCCCTCTCCCTCCCCACTCTCTTTCTCCCCCGTACTTTAACGCGTAGAAAAAATGAGCTCCTTTGTATGACGAACAAGAAATTAGGTTATCGAAGTTTCAACGATGGCCCGACCGTTAATTCATCACAAATTCCTCTCCTTGGATCTTAAAACGGCGAATATTTAAGGATTTTTTTGCGAGAAATCTCGCAACTGATAAATCAGCAAAATTTCTGAGTTATTTACAAGTATAAGCTTTGAATTTATGAAGAAACTGTAAATCCGCAACTGAACAGGGTTTCCTGAAGCCAATTAATTCATTGAGTAAATGTGCATGCGAGCATCAAAACAGCTTGCCACTCCCACTCACTCTCTCATCGTTAGAAGTTCGTACCCTTTTTCCTAAAAAGATCCTCCGTTGACACTTATTGTGCGTATTTTTGATAGGCTCGAAGACAAAATTTTCCAGCTAGAGAAAATGTATTTAACACAGAGAAAAAAATCGCTTTCAAGTTATGGAGTTAAATTAAAATCATGATAAAAAATGGATGATGAAGGATGAGCTACGTAAATTGGCATGGGTTTGTGGAGCCGGTTATGTTGCCAGCTGCTGAGTACACAATGGAGTTTCCGTACTGCCAACAGTTGCAATGGCTTTCTAGTGGAACGGTCTTTGATAGGCATATTTGGAGATAGGAATGTTAAGATAGGATCGAAAAGATGAGAAGCAATCGGAGAGGTGGAGAGTGAGAAAGGGGTGGAACGCCTTTCGGAGCGAGTTCTTTGAAGGAGAAAAGATGCGGTTGGGAGGCTGAAGCTCGAGCGAGTCGAGATTGGATCGAGATGCGTCGATGATATTCGTATCTAAGGACCCAGCACGTGATAAGATTTCCGTAGTGGTAAGCACAATTCAAATGCCAATCCTCAAGTTTAATCGCTACTGGAATAATTATAGGTAATATTAAATTTTATCTGCTTACGGTTATTTTAATTTATGAAACGATTTGAATTATACTCACCTTCATATATCTCTGGTTAATTATCTATCTTAGGTTATCTCCATCCATTCTCTGCGTATATTTTCATATTTTATCAACTATTATTGCTTTATTATTTCTTTAATTTACAAATATCGTTACGAGTGTTTAGGTAAAACATTGATCTTTTTAAGGCATAAAAGTTAAAAGTCCGAGGAACCTACCAGAATCTTTCATAACTATATCGTTTACATGTTATGTATCAGGAGATCTTTTACATTAATTACTTACGTTATAGTGAGAAAAGCAGCACCTGGAGGAAATCCTACAAAGCCTTTGAAGCAAATTATTTAGAATTTTAGATCTCTTATATGAGCTTATATATTACGAAGCCATTGATTATTTTATACGAATATAAATCATAAAATTATCTACATTTTTCTACAAATTAATGCAATTATTATACCCAGTAAAATGCGTCAGATTGAGAAGCATTATGTGAAGTAGCTGAATAAAGACATATGTCCAAATATAATCGCCTCTTCCATGACAGCTGATTAAAAGATCCAACTTAATATTCGTTTTCCCATAAATTCCTCTCTTCACTTTTCCTCTATGTCACTCCTAAATATTTTCAGCATCATTCCCGGACTGCTGATTCCCGTCAACTCCCAGCACCTCGTGCCGACATTACGAACTGTTAATGCGTCCGTCTACTAACTTACACCTACAATGCAGGAATTGTGTCACTTTTCAAAGATAGCATCGTGACTTCCGCTACACAAACATTGTTATTATGAAATCGTCTTTGTTTTTGCTTGGGGCGGATTCTTCAGAAATGAGATTTAAGTACACATGAATCAGGAGAAGCAGAATGGGGAGCCAGGAGAAGATAGGATATGGCAAGGGAGGAGGAGGGGTGCGTTCGAGTGTGGGGAAGGGTCGCTAGGGGGGAGGGGCCAAAGAGGTCCCAGGATATATGGCTTGGGTCCGAACGTTTTCTTCGGCTGTCATGCAGGATGTCTCGCCCTTCTCATGTAGTTCGAGGAGAAATGGGAGAAGAGTGAGTTATGAGAAAGGCAGTTGTTGTTTCCTAAATGCAAGTTGATACGCGATGAAAGGTTTGTCTTTAATGCTTTAAGGTTCCTAGTCGGGATTTTGCGTTTTTCAGTTTGTTTGCATGGGTCCGATAAATGTCATCTGTATTTAAAGTGGAATGATATTTAACGTTGCGTAAAATCTTTTCATGTAGTGAAATTCGTGTAGTATCTGTCCAAGAAGATGGGATGCGTGCTTACTATACGGATAAATAACTTATTACTAAGGTAAAAACGAAAAACTTTCATTTTAGTATGATAGAGAAAAATTGTCTTAATTGAGATGATGGAACAGTAGATATTGTCGGAAGGTAAGCTTAATTCGAGAAATACAAAATCGGGTTGGATAATATCATGATCAACGGAATTAATTCTTCGGTGATTCTCTTATTTTTATTGCCATGCGGGTTCCTGTTTCCTACTTGCAAAGAGACTATCGTTATCCTTACGAATCATTATCCCTCTACAAAGCACCTATTACTATTTCCTTAACTATCACCTTTAAAATTTTCACTTCTCCAACCACTGGAAAGTTTTTTTTTCTGAAACTGGCCAAAATTATATCAGCATAATATTTTTTTCGCGTTTATCTTTTCCCATTTCTCCTCCCATTATTTAACTTTTCCTTAGCTGATTGCTTCTTTATGAGGATCTTAATGATCAGACTTATTGTTAGACATCTAAACATGTTATAATGAAGTTCAAAGAATATCTAACTATCGGAAGAAAGACAGAGAGACAGATGGGACTTGTGGAAATTTTATATGCCAAGTTGAAGGGGGGAGACAGGTGACGGGAGATCCTATAAAAGTCAGGAAGAGGTCTTCGGGCTCAAGGTGCTGTTGATGGTTAATACATATGCATGTACTTTATATGTTTGTGTACGTGAGTAAGCGGGGGCAAAGATTTAGGAAATATCCACCGTGTTTTACTCGATTGTTCATTGCTTAAGGCTTAGTTTGATAGGCGATATTACTTCATTATGAAGAATGAATTTAGAACTCACGAATATATGGGAGTGGGCAGGCCCGGACATAGAGACCCAGGACCCCTAGGCAGTTAACAGAGTCGGGGCCCCCTTTTTGGTAATTTAGCAAAAAACAAACTTTACTTTTATTTTTTATTTATTATCATTTCCGGAATATTCTATCTTACGGGATTATTCTATAAAATCTTAAGACACTATACACTAGAAAATTCTATCACATTCTTTAGCTTCCGTCGCCAACACTACTCGTATCGTAACCTTAACTAACCTCAACAAATTCGCGTGGAAGATAAAACCTTTGAGCCGCTAAATTGAAACAACTTTCTAACACACACTTTCAACGCGAACTGACAAGTAGTGACAAGTTATAGAATGAAGTCAGGTGCGATGCAAAACAAACAAAGAACACAAACACAGTGTTGCCACTTGACTTGTCAAAAAATTAACTATGGTCAATTATTTTCTATTTCGTTCGGAAAAATTGACATATTATTTTCCGTGTCCTGTGTCCTCAATGTGTACCATTTCGGCCCCTGGTCGGGGCTCCCGCCGAGGTTGGGGCCCTAGGCAGCTGCCTAGTTAGCCTAGGCAGAAGTTCGCCGCTGGGAGTGGGTAAAAACTGACGAGTTAATAAACTAATATCAGCGCGTAGACAGCAAAAAGCTCCACTTCAGGATAAAGTACCATTTGTTTCAAGGCGTAGTAGAGAAGAGTGAGCAAAGGGCATTGGGGAATTGCCCTCTCTCGCCCCTCAATTGAGTGCTGGTCCTTTCTTCTTCTGCCCTTCCTATCTTCTTTTCATCTCCACCCCATCTAATTCCTCCTCCTCCTCCTGCAATCACATCGCTCCATGCTCTCTCTCTCTCTCTACATCAATAGGAGTCCCTCTCCAACATCGCGCCAATAACCCCGTCAGTTCTTCGCGGTACTCCTCCCCATAAAACCCTTCTTCTGAGCAGCTGACACCGCCCTTCTCCCTCCGCCCGCCGTCGCCGCCAGACTGCATCTCTTTAATGTCCCTCTTCCTCTTCTCGCGATTCCTTTTGTCTCGGACCGGCCGACGCCATCATACGACGTTTCCTGTCTCTCGATTTTAATTCCTTCTAAACTTCCTCTCTTAATCTCCTTCCCTCTCGTTCCCTCCATCTTTCTCCCGTTGGAGATGATCTTGCGGTTTCTCCCGTTCATGCATTGCGTGCGCTGACTTCGCACCCTTAAACTACGTATATTAATCTAGTCGGCTACCTACAAGAGGTTTTTTAGGTCAAGTCGGAATTTCATATGAATTTAAAGTCGGTCTAAAGTCCAAACTACATGTTTTCTCCGAAATAGATATCTTTAAGAAAATAACAATCGGATGTGAGTTTAGAGAGGTTTATATCGTTTTAGAGTACTGGTTTTGGGATGCTACGATCTTATGACTGTTTGTCATACCTTTTTAATCGGACTTTAATGAATTAACAAAAAACGATGCCCTTGAATGGTTAAATGGCTTCGCAAAAGTTATCCATTGCAACGTTTCTTTTTCTCTCACTCTCTCTCATCTGCTTTACAACGTTTCCTTCTTCATTTTTTGACCGACGCAGTTTCCCCTAGCTAAACACCTGGATTCGATTTCAGCTGGCTTTTCACTTTCAGAGCTACGTTTGTGTGCGTGTTCTTCGTTTTAATGACACGGCGACACATTACTTTGAATGAATCAGAATTTAAAAAATAGTTTTATAAAATAATTAACAAAATACGTTTTCGATTATTCCTGAAGGATCTCCTTGAAGGAGACTCCTTCTACGTGGTGGAAATGTGGAAGATAATGAAAAATGATACGGAGTACTTGGAAATCATCGATGTTTGAAATGGAGAATATTTAAGAAAATAGATGGGTATAGTAAAAATTGGTAGTATTGTGGATATTAGAAAAGACTAGTATAATAATCCAACTGCAAATAGATATGAAAGCGAACTTGATCGGTTGTTTCTTGATGAAATACCGCATGATAAAGAATGATATATTTCCAAGAAAACTTTAAGACAGAATCGAACGGAGAAGGGAAAGAATTACACCGGTAGACGGCTTGAAGCGACAGTTATTAAGACCTGAATAAGGTTGCAGAGGTTAGGAAAATGTGGAGAAGGCGCGGATATACTATTTAAGATGATAACGACGGTTTCCTATATATATTATATATATACTTATATATTTGTAGTTTATGAGTTTTTCTTCGAATACTCTCGCAGCCGCATACGTAATACACCGAAGAAAAGTGGCGGTCACACGTCTGACTCTCAAAAGGAGCGGCAAAGGCAGTCGCAACCAAGGACACTTTTCGTGCTAATGTGCATCGAATCCATCGACGCGTCTTTCCGTCGCTTTCATCCAAGCATCGCTTCCATCGCACAACCCTCCGTAACCCCCTCTTGACACTTCTTCCCTTCGCCGCACTACTCGGTCCTTAGGAGGAATCCTTAGCGAATGGCCAGCAGCCATCCCATTCCGTAGCATCCACGAAGTCCGTTGCGATTCAAGAAACGAGCTCCTGCCGTTCTCCGTTCTACCCGCTGCACCCCTTGCTCCATAACCCTTTACCACTACTCTTATATTGCCGCATTTTTCTCTCCTACGAATGGAGACTGTGGAGAGAGAGAAGGAAAGAGAAAGGAGTCCCTGACCCTATGACCACAGCAGGGTGAAAATAAACACTCGTGGAGAACTAGTTCCGACTCGTATACATACATAGGAGAAGGGGTATGATGTTGGAGGGGAAAAAAGCAGCGGGAACGAGAGGCGAGGGGAGAGGGCGCGGTGGGAAAGTTCTCCTGTTTCGCGTGTTCGCTCGAGAAAGGAGAGCAAATAACCACACGGAGTGTGGTGCCGTCGCACGAAATACTTCAACAGTGCACGGTCGGGTAATTTATGTCGTTTTTTCCGCACTTTAATTCAGGGTCGAGAGGAGATGGAATTTTGGTATGGACCACTTCATTGTGGTCGGGTATCGGCAGGGTCGGTAGATGCGGATATAACGATAGGTTAAAGTTGCATTATGGAGGGTTCATTGAAGAGCCATAAAAAAAACAATATTCCAGCATTCGGAATGTTTTTTTAATCGTGTTCTTGAGGTCACACGCCAAAAGAAATGGATAATAAAGGAACTTTATTAATGGCTAATTAAATATTTTTCAGGATCGTTACGGTCGCAATATTAGAGATAAGACAATTTTTTGTTGTTTAATTAATTATATATTGCATTGATTTAAGCTTTTTCACGAGCTTAGGTCATGGAGATAAAACCAAAGATCAGATTTTTATAGAGTAAATTTAAAAATTAATCTCTCAAAGGCGTAAAATTTTAATTTTTAAAATTATTTCCACCACGATTTTTTTTTAAAGTAAAACAGAATAAAAGCGTTTACGTTTGTGAATGGGATGGTAGGGTCAAATTGCTGCACCATTTGAAAGTTCCTATATACCTACTATGCATAAATAGCTTAATCCGCTTGACCCGCATATTCCTGTTTCATATTTTAAAATAACATTTCCACACTGGAAATGCCGCAATTTTACCGGTTCGTAGTTTCTCGACTTATGCTACAGAAATTATTTCCGAAGATGCAAAAATCAAACCCTCTAGTTTTCAGAAGCTTTCGAATAAACTGCAACAGTCAAAGAGCGAGCGACTCATAGAAATACCGAAGAAAACATTTGGACTATCAATCGTCGAGAAATCAGGGCGAAAGGCCGCCTTTCATCTAAGTTTTCGTCTTTAATTTTTCTTTGATTTCACGTCATCAATCATCCCCAAACCAAACACTCGCCGTCTTCAGCACCCTCCCTTTCTTCCGTTCCCCGCTTTCCGGAGTCATAATACTCCGCTTTGTGCCCCCTCTCCCCTCCGCCCCTCTCTTTGCTTTTGTGCGCCCCATTCAGACCCCTACCCCCGACCCCGGAATTCTCATACCTGTCGCCCCGCTTTCCGACTTCTTTCGGTATGCAGAGCTTTTAGAATCGGTCCCGTAACGCACTTTTGACCCGCCGGCGTCCTTTATCAAATCGATCCTGTTTTCCTCACAGGAGTTCTCATCGCTCAATTAATTTCTGGAGAACTCGATCCCGGAAAAGTGCTATTTCGGAGAGACGCCGAAAACAATTGTACGTGTGCTGCATTCTACGCTTGAACGGTACATTTGCTATTTCTTTCAAAGGGCCCACTGGAAGAAGAAATTATGGAATCATGCATAAAAGCGTTTCTTAAATTTACGTACGATAAATCCTAAACGATCAACGTACTTTTTCCGATTCACTTATCACTTAATTTTCAAAAATAAACAATTCAAATGATTAATTTTATCCGTCATCGTTAAAATGGTTGAATCAAGTCGATGCGATTATTACCTGGAAAATAACCGTCCTCTGTGGCTTATTCGATAAACGCGAACAATCGATCGATCACTATTTATCTGAAACGCATATCACGTTTACTCAAAATTTTATGGCTGCACGAGATGACTTAAACATCGATTGCCTAAAATTGATAAATTTGAGGCTAACGATTATTCATTTTCCGCAGAATTTGCGAGCTTAATTTTTTTCGAATGTCAAATTGCCCCTAGCTAATTCGTACTGATATCTGCGTACATCTTTGTCGTTCGCGCGAACACTCCCTATCTCACTCGCCCGTAGTTCCATCACAGAACTTCCCCTCGTGATTCCCCTCCCTCTTTCCTTCCCCCCTCCCAACCCCCTACGGCTATTATAGCTGGTTGGTCTAGTCGGGAGTGCTTGCATGTGTGTGTGTAGGCATCTGCTTCTTTTATCTCTTGTACAAGTGCCCTTTCTATCTCCCCTCCTCTTACCCCTTATATTCCTTCGTCTTTCATCCATTCATCCCTCCTCCCTTTCCCTCTCACCTCCGCTCTCTCCCTCCCTTATGTTTGCCTCCTCCCCTCCACACATCATAAACTTTTCTCCCTCATAGAGGGCTGTGGATGCCATTGTGCTTCTTAGCAACGGAAATTTCGACTTCATCGCCGCCAACGGAAAATGTGTCACTGTGTGGTGCGTGCGTTGCGCGTACCAGGTGACCACGCCTCCGTTATCACATCTTTGGATCCCTTCGAAAAAAGAGAGGCTAGGGATAGGACGGAGATACGAGGATGAAAGAGCAGATCTTCGTTTATTTTTCTCTGTTTAGTCTTTTTATATTTGTCGAAGCGATCGGAGTCTAATCCTGGCAGGATTTTCGCTAGTCCTGGGGTATGAACGCGCTGGAATTCGTACATTGTGTTGAGTCATTTTTTCCTTTTTCTTATGATAATAACGTAAAAAACTTGAATAATTTAAAAATGGCTTATTGTTAGATTAAACGTTACTTGCGGCAAAATAAGTCATATAGATAAATTGGACAGCCATGAAGTTGTTTGATTCGCCCTCGGAGAATTGTCACTGATGACGGCTACTTTGAATTTTTATCCGCTTACGGTTTATTGTTTCATTTGGTCGAAGATAACTATAATTATTGATTAAACTTATAATCGATTGCAAGTAGTATCAGCTACAACTGTAATTCTACGCTGCATCAAAGAAAACTTAAAAAATTAATTTTCCAAGACGGTTTGGCTTTAAGTCGCCCATTGAGATCTCTGTAAAGTGATTCGCGGAGTAAATGTATGAGCAGCCTCAAGCTTCAGAGAAAATCGTGACAGAAATTTATTTTTGTTTATGATCAAAGTTTTTTTAACATGTGGGAGTAATGTCATAAGTTTTTCGTTTATGGAAAATAAATCTCATCGCATTATCATCTTCACGTTTCATCGCATTCACTATTATTTTATAAATATCTTATTACGAATTCTGATTATAATTTTTTCCTTTCAAAGTAAATATTTCTTCGCATTCTATTTCATGGTATTTTTGTTTTTGGGGTCGCTGGCAATATCAATCCCCAAGTCCCAGCTTAACGTTAAAAATCGACATTGACAGTTTCTCTCGGAGATAAAACATTTTCTCGGTTCCAGGCCTCGCTGGACAAATTCTTTCTAAACGTTCGACACCATGGATGACCAAACACAAACTCCTTCACATGCGTACATCATTCCACGCTCTTTAAAGCGGTCCTCTCTATTTTCACCCTCGCTTCGCCCATCACCCCAAAAAACCACCCCCTATTTACCCTCATTCGACCCTTTGAGCGGTCGGATAGCTACGGTCTCGTAAAAACGTCCCGACACATGTGCGGCGGAAGTTCCATGTGATTCCGGAGAGCATAAAAATGAAGATCGGCGGGAGTGAGGGTGTCGTCCGAGAATAAGGGTCGTGAGGGATGGATCGAGGGACAAGTGCTATCGAAGGTCGAGAGCTTTCTTTTTTTTTAATGGGCGGTCGCCCCTTTAAGGGTCATCCTTCGAGCCGAAGGACGCCAAGTGTTTTCTCAAAATTGTGGAGGCTAGGGCGGAAGGCCACGTCCCACCCTTTTAACCCTCCCCCGATTGGTTTCGCTTGCCTCAAACATTCGTTTCATTCGCCTCATAACGCAAACATTTCGGACACGTGTTTCTAGACCCGCTGTTTGCTTCGGAATGGACTTTGGTCTCGCCTCTCGTTGTGACATCCGTAAAGAGAGAAAACGGTTGACCGTGCCACGATGAAGAATGATTTTCAGCCAAATTTACGGCATTTAGACGATCTTCCGAATAAAAAAAATGTCTCAAACACCTTTTCCAAATATCGTGTGTCATCAGTGTGGCCAAAATATTTCCACGCAACTCTTAAAAAGAATAGTTTCTTCACGTAGAGTAACAAAACCCGTACCAACAGACGAAATTAATACATATTTGCGATAAATTGACTGTCACGTTTGACTTCATTTGAGTATACATTCTCATCTCTTTTTATAATTAAAACTTTATATGCCGAACAACTCGAAGAATTATTACCGCATAAAATGATAAAGATGTATTTTGGTTCGGAGAGTTTTAAAAAACGTTTTTCGCCTCTCGTTATAATGATATAAGAAATCGACCATGATCATCATCATTATCAAAGATAATTAATGCCCATTTCTTGCGATTTCTTACGAATAAAGCTTTATGTTTCTCTCCAAAACCATACAAAAGTTATTCCATGGCTCTTCCAGGCATTTCTTCTCCCTCTCGATTCTTCCCGCTCTTAATGTTTTCGCGCGCTTAAACTTCCACAAAAGGGAGGTCCATTTTTTTGTATAGTCGCACCACCTGCGGTAGAATGGAACTTCCCAATGATCGCTCCGGAGCCTCGCTTCCCGCATTACGCAGCACCCATTGTGGCGTTTTTTCGAGGACCTCTCGCTCGCATAGGAACGTCTTCATCGCTGAGGGAATCCGTCGACCCCGTTACTATGGAGACGAGGAAAGGCGGACGTGGGAGAAGAAAAGGGGAGGGGCGAGAGGGAGGTAAAGAATGGTTCCCACGTCCAACCACCCACGGCGAGCTCTGAAATACGACGGATTCGCCAGGCGTCTATTTTTTTCCCACTTAATAGTATGAAGTTTCCACGGGTCAACCGCGAGTTTTCCTTAGGCTCGAAGTGAGAAATGGCGTTCTTCAGGACGGCTTTTAAAAGCTCGGGAGCCGCAATTACAGTAAACGAGGGAATTGAAATGCCTCGATGGCCGCGAAAAATATGAACCGAACGAAATATAAAATATATATCTTCAGTTAGCAGCTAGGATTACCTTCATGCATGAAAGATTAGGTAGGACATAATGGTTGGAGTGTCTGATATGACACAATCAAAATAAAGAATAAAATGGCAATATAGGTGCTGGAATACCCAATAAAAACGAGGACGGGAAAATTCTCTCTCCATCTGGCTATTACGAATGCAAATTTCGAAAATACCTCAATTTTGTAACAGGAATAGAAATTATATTATGAGCTTCCAGATACTAATTGCAAGAGTAAAATGCCATTTTAAATAGAAGAAAACGAGATGGAGAGGGAAGGAGAGAGGTCTTCTCCGTTTCATTAGTTTAAATGTGAAGAGAAATTGAGCGACACACGGACATTACTGAAAATTTCTTAAAGATAAAAAAAGTAGCTCTGAACTAGAACTGACAGATAGCGTGTGAAGCGGAAGGGTTGTTTGCGTGAAACTCGCTGCAAATTTTTATCTCATATGATTGCTAATCCAATGAATACAGTATTTACTTGCGTGATTCTCTCCATCGCGTAATTATACCTTTATTATTAGGAGGAAATAAAATATTTTTTTCTGATAGGATACGATAGGAGAATATCGTGTTTTAGTGCAAAAATCGTGCGAAAAAGTGGGGAAATTTTCGAGTATATACGGTGTATTTCCTCGCAATAATTTTAGTAAACCTTTGTGCCTTGTGCCCAAAAATTATATTAATAAAATTTAATATGGCTAACTAGTTTCCCTTTCATTACGAAGAGATGAAAAGCAACGAACCATGGGACCTCATGTTACAAACCGTTGAGGGAAAAAGACACTTCCATGAGGTGAGGAAGGCATTATAGGAAGTATGTAGTTGACTCTGGGAGGGAGAGGCAAGGGAGAGAGAGAGCAGGAGGGAGAGAGAAGATGTAGGGAGGAAGAGAGGCTTACGGCGGCATAAGTTCGAGTAAATGGTACTCTTGAATGGAGAGGAGAACTTACTAGAGCAAATGGTTGCGACTCAGGAAGAAGGTTGTAAAAAGACTTCCCAAAAGAACAGATGTGCGGAGAAAGAGAGAGGAGAGAAAGAGACCGAAAGAGAGGGAGAGGGGGAAATGGGATCCAACGGAGGCGAAGTTCCTTGCAGCTGACCACCGGAGGAGAATGAATACTCCTCGCAGTCTGCCTTGTGGCCCCTTCCTCTCATTCCCTTCGCTTCCCTTAAGGGTGACCACCGGTTGCCTCCAAGACGGGGTGTGTAGGAAGTGTTGTGGAGCGGGGAGAGGGTGCGGCGGTTCGTGGAACACCGTGGAATGTTGGTTCCCGGCCATACCGATCTAACGGACCGCATCATATTAGACGTAAAACATATCCTGCCAATGCTTTGCGGAAACAGGTTCATTCAAATAAGTTGTCCGTGGATGAATTTTAATTTTATGACTTATTAACTAAAAAGGAAATGTATTACTTTAAATAAACGCGTTTAAAATCTGATTTTTGCGTGTGTGAGTATACACGAATCTTAGGGTGATAAAAAATCTTGCAGCTATATAGGAGCAAACATGTCTCTTGAGAGAGAATTTATTTGTAAATTCCATTGAGATTTGGACTTTAGCATTTCCTCTCGTGACTTTTTATCATTTTAGAAGGTATTTACCCACAAGAGGTTTTAATCTTGTCATGACAGTATGTCATGAATTATAAAGGAATTTATCTCGGACGCCCGAATGGGCCATTTTGACGTATTTTCTTCAACGCTTCCATGTTATCGCAGCTAATGATATTGAATTACCTACTAGCTATTTTTTCAGCTGTTCCTTGCATTTAACCCTGCGTTCCTCTATCTCTCTCTCCCCCCCCTCTCTCTCTCCATCCCACCCTTCCCGATTCCCTCTCGCTCCTAATCATCACTCGATCGTCTTCTGTCCCGAAAATGCAACATTGTGTGTGTGCAGGTTTGAACTTGCAGATATTGTCTTCCACTCATGTTGTCTCAACAAACCCTTTGCTCAATCCCTGGCGGTATTTGGATGCGCAATAACGTGCAGACAGCCTAGCGTGCATTTGCACAGAATTGTGTAAGAAAAAAGACTCGTATGCGCGATTTATATTCTGATGAGATTCTCGCGGAACTCAATAACGTCCTCGAGGTTGTGTCGGGGCGGACATACCTTTTATAACATTCTTGATATACAGGTACACCTGTCACTGGTAAGAAAATTTCGCGGAGAAAATTCATTAGACAGCTTGCAGAGAAGCGAAGAGTGAGGTAGGTACCTACTTGAAAAAGTGGCCAAATTATGTTTATCAAGGCGAAGAATCTGATTTTGAAGAAGAAGTTGTTCCAAAACGTCGAAGATGCCAGATCATGGAAAATTGCAGAGAAAATAAAACCTCAACCAAATGCTCAGTATGCAAGACAATGGTTTCTGGGAAGTGCATGGGCAAAATGCGTTGCACTTGCGTCAGCTGCACTAACGCGATGAATGAATAATAATTTTGTTATACTATTTTGAAACTTTGCTTGTTCGTGAAAAATATGTGTCAAAGAAATCTATTTTTAAGATCCGAAAGATTTTTGTTGTTACATGGTATAGTAAAATACTTGCTATTTATAAATAGCGTTAGTTTATTAATTAGTTATAAATCAACCTGTTAGTATTGTTTGTAAGCGAAATGAGTGCTTTCAACCTGAATGCATTACCGCTATGCATATCCGACTAATAATGCCTTTTTATAATTAGCGTGTTTATCTCTTTAAATTTTAATTATGTACATTTTGTTGCTACCGGTACCTAATTTATTCTTCATGTTGGAAAATATGGGTCTGCTTTATATTAATTGAGCATAAGATTTTTTATGTTCTTCACTGTTATGCAATCCTAGCGTGGTTTCCAAATATGTTTTTCAAAATTGACATTTTGAAGATATGTTTTTTTAAGTTTATGCTATCTATAAACAGTAGTTAGTCTAAATAGAAAATGTATACCTTATTTAAACGCAATAAATACTAAGAAATAATTGCTTTATTTGTAGTAGGTTTTTACCACATACATACTAACGGTTTATCACTAATATATCCGGTTTCTTAAGGTGCCACATCCCAACATATAACTCTATGGAAAAGGATGTCTTTCTTTAGGTGTACATTCTCATAAGAGAGCATTCAAATATTTATCACGTTGAAAAATTACTATAAAACAACTTTCTTTTTGAAAAAATACTACAAACATTATTTTTGACCATGAATGTATCAGTTTGTCAAAATTTACTAAACGAAAACATAACTTATAATTTTTTAGATGAAAATAATAACTTCGTAATTTTAAGCTGTAAAGGCCGATATTTCATAGTACGGGTCAAATTGACCCGGTTGGGCGTTCTAGGGGGTGAGCTATTGTAAGTCCAGGCGTCAGAGTGTTAACCTCCCTTCGTTTGAAAGCGCATTCAAGAACTAAGCCGTATGCTTTTTACAGGACTTAACCCTCCTGCCTACCCAATGTGCGGGGATCGAATCTCGGTCTTCGCGTTTCACCAGTCAACCCATTCACCACCGACCGTGCTTTCATCGCACTTTTTCTCGGGTCCCCGATATTGACGGAAGCTATTTATATTTGAGGAGTGCTCCTTTCTCTTTTGTCGGAATATTCGCTCAATAGTTTGTAATTACATTAAGGCGCCGTACTTCGTTAACAGTCTCCGTGTTTACCAATCCGTCATTAAGAAAATTCTCGCCATAAAAATACCAATAATAGTGTTTTATAAAATAAATCCATTCAAAATTATTTAAATTTTTGTAAAACGCTCATTTTTTATGGCGACAGGTAACCCGTAAACTGGATCAAGATATCGCAAATATTAAACACACTGCCGTACTACTTATCAAAATGACTTATATTTCGAACCGAAGATTTGTTTATGCGAGATTTAAGAGCTCGGTATCGTTTGAGTAAAGAGATTCTCCATTACTGCGTTGCAGGGAAGGCGAAAGAAAAAAGTCCGCATCAGGAAACGATAAAATATATGCTTTGGAGTTCATTCAAGAAACATGACGCATTTATACTCGAGATAGCAAAGGAAATTTTATCTCAAATAAGCTTATGGTAAGATTTAAATTGACCAATAGCTGAGCTAAACGGTTTGTTGGCTAACCCTGGCAAGACCATGTACGCACTCATCGTAAAATCAGTAAATCTCCGATTAGCCATTTTAATAGGAGATAAGACGTAGCAAGAGAATTTGACAAAAAGGATAGTCCAAGAACATCACACCATTCATGGAATTGCGTCTGAAATTTGATAGATAATCATATTTAATAGTGAAGAAGAAGTAATAATTTATTCACTAATCTTATTTGGCTGTTTTTGATAAAGAATGCTGAACTTTTGACTGCTTTTTCGGCAATCTATATTCGGTCCGCGAGATCGTTTTATTCAGTCAACGAAACTATTATGAAAATTCTTTATATTAAATTTAACCCTGGAACTTCACAGTTGCGTTGCGCTTGAGCCCATTTAGATACCAAAATAGTATAATTCTATAACGTTAAAGCTTAAGTGGCATTAGTTTGTTTTATCATGTGCTCTCTTGTGAGGAAATTTTGAAATTTTCTCCGTCCAACAAAAATATTTCTCCAGATGTCTTGTGAACCATCTTACATCTCATTGTATATAAATTGTTAAATGTCACACAAAATACCGAATACATAGCCATTACTTCAAAAGTTGCGTACGAAACAAATTTCTGGCAAAATTTCCTTATTGTCTTTCAAACTCAACTTCCCGGCTTAAAAGTCCAAGCGATTTTCCGCTTTTCTCGACAGTTTTTCTTCTCTCTATCGCATTTTTTTTAAACCACTGGCTTTATTATCAAAGAATTTTTTTTAACTTTTAATTTGATTTTATACATTAAGTTGTAATTTTCTCAAAACTTTTCCATTAAATACATCATCCAATTATATAGTCTTTAACAAACACAAAATTTCCAAAATTTTCCGCTTTTACCGAGTAAACCATAAAGAGCGGTTTAAACTTGCCCGGACGCTAGTATTTCAGCGCGCTTCGCCTTAATTTTGTTTTCCTCGATTGGAGAAACAACGCATCCCCCTCCAATTTTCCGCCGCGCATTTTTTTTAAATAAGCGTCGCAGATGCACTGGCGGCGGCGTGCACGTCACCTGGAGATGCAGCAGCGCCTCTCACACAGGCAGACGGCGGGCAGGCACACACACACACACGAGCGCGGCCACGCACGCATATGCGTGGGTCAAAAGGCGGCTCTCCCCATCCCACCCTTCCCCCTCCGCCCCATCACCTGCCCCGCGCCTTCTTTCCCGCCCTCTCACTCCTCTGCCAACGTATCGCAACCACCCGTCGGGATCCCTCCCTTCGCCCTCCCAATTTCTCCCTTCCCCTCTTCCCCCTTCCCCTCTCGATCGTCGCCAAACTCCGACCGTTGAGCTCGCGGCGGGCGTGGGCAGGTCCCTCTCGATCGGTAGCCATGGAAACCACCGTCACCAGATGTCTCATTCTGCGACCGATCGCAGACACGCGATCCGCGCGCCCTGTCCCCAGTCACCCCGCTTTTCTTTCTCTCTCTCTCTGTCCGTATCGGACTTTTCTGCTCCGTTTCACACTTGTATTCTTCTCGTCGGCAATCGCCATTTGTCTCTTTAACGAGAGCGTTTGCTTTTAACAGTAAGGTCGAAATAGAAGTTAATTCTTTGTCTTTTGGCCGTGCGGGCGAAACTTTGACATCTTTTTAAATCTTTTTAACCTATTGATATATCTGAAAAATATTCCGTTGTAAAATTTGGTAAAAAATATAGCTCAAATTTGTGTTCTTGCAGGACTAAAACGATAATGTGGCCACAATTTTGCGAAATCACTCCCTAATATTCCCCAAATTTCGACAACAGTTGCGCTAAAATTAGAGATACTTAATAGTGATTATTCGAACCAACTCGTAGATATTTACTTAGGTTATAACATTAAAATATATGAGTATTCTGGACTAGGACATGTAGCCGCGCGCGCTTCTCTTCCCAGGACTTGAACGCTAATTTTATGTGGCAGCAAATTTCAATGGAAAACTTTTATACCGCTAAAGTGAATAAAAATGTGAAGCAAATACAACGCACTTTCGGTTGGATGTAGGTCGGCAGTAACCTAAATATATCCCTGATTCTCGACTAAATGTTCTCTTAAGGATGCAGCTGCTTAACTAATATTTTCTTGAATATCATTCAATTTCAGGGCGGCTGTCCAGGAGTAAATTTTGTTTTGCCGTAATTTTGCGCTGATTTACCGGGAACATCTGGCAGCTTCCAGTGGTGGGTAATAATTTTACTTTCTACGTCTACGCGATTGCTTTTCTGGAGAATTCTGAAAACAAAATATCACTTAATATTCAAACTGCAACACGTGTATTTTTGTGACATCGAATAGAGACTCAACGTCAAACCATTTACGGTGGTTAATGTTATCACTTTTGAACGATACATTGAAAATCTTATCTCTACCGCCCTCAGCGGCGTGAGTGAAATGTTTCCTCTGAAGGTGACCGCTTTTCGTCCCTGGGTTCGTCCTCTCGAGAATATTCCTTCTACCAGTCTTCCCACTCCATCCCCTCTCTCCTTCCATCCCCTCTCTCCCTTCATCCCCTCTCTCCCTCCATCCCCTATTTTCTCCACATCACTAATTCGCTTATGTATCCCCCCTCTTCTTAACCTTCCTTCCTTTAAAATCGCACTCAAGAACCAAGTGCTTTGCCTTTGACAGACCTAAACCCTCTTGCATATCGAATGTGCGGAGTTCGAACCTCGGTCTGCACGTCTCACCAGTCAACCCATCCACTACATGACCGTTTTTCATCGCACCTTTCTCACATCCCCGATCTCAACAGAAGCTCCCTTTATTTCGCAGATTGCCACCTGCATATAACAGCCCTCCTTCTGTGCCCCTTCTCCCTATGAACTCCTCTCCCCTTTCCCTGCCTCCCCCTCCCTACATGGCCCCCTCTAAGCGGAGAGGAGAGGGAGAGAGAAGTCGGGAAAGGGGGTAAGGGGGTATGGGACAGGAGAGGATGCAGTTGTGGGGGAGGAAAGAGGGAGCGAGCGACGAAAAGTTTTTTCGAAGCCCATGACACGGGGCATCATTACCTTATGGTTTTTTTTAGACATCGCGCTGTCCTCTCGTTAAACGTGTAAACAGGCTTGAATATTTTAACTATTAACAGAGAGGAACTTTTTTCCATTTACTTATTAAGTACTCTTAAATGTCGACTTGACTATCTATTATGCAGTATGTTTAAGTGAACTATTTATTGGTAATATTCTTAAATTACATGATAAGAGTATTTTTAACCGAGGATTAATATGATTACATTATATAATTATTTTTTGTCGACGCTTTTCGATTGTTGACTCGAACAAGAATAAGTATATGTAATAAATATTTTGTGCATGATAATTTCGCGCTTACGTTTGGAGGAATGTTCGTTGATTCAGCTTCAAAGAGAAATTCGAGAAAGTCAGAAATTTATGCAGTGCCATTTATGCTTCAAAAGTTATATTAAGTATCTTTAAGTTTATTCTCTTCGTTATATATATATATATATATATATATATATATATATATATATATATATATATATATATATATATATATATATATATATAATTTAGTTGACATCCGTTGAGCCAATTCCTTCCAAATCCATAGTTACTGAAAGAGTTTAATTTGTAATTGTGGCACCCCTGTTTATTTGATCCGGTCCTAATATGCTATTATGGCTTTATATATATATATATATATATATATATATATATATATATATATATATATATATATATATATATATATATATATGTACATAATAAATATTATAATATGGTTCAAGTCGATGCGGACAGTTCAACACAAATACTTATAAAAAGAAAATTTTTATTAATTTTATTTTGGCAGCCCTGCTTTGCAGACCCATCCTAAAAATTTTATTTTTGCTTTTTTATCTTGCATAACTCCTTCATACAAAATTTCGTTGAAATCGGTTCTGCCAATTCCTTCCAAATTCATAATTACCGAAAAGTTTAACTTTGCAATTGTGGCACCCCTACTTAGTTAATCGGGTTGATGTATGGCAATTTGGTCATAAATTTATGTGAAAATTCTACATACCAAATTTGTTTGAATTCGGGTCTGCCAATTCTTCCCAAAAGTATAATTACCGAAAAGTTTAACTTTGCAATTGTGGCACCCCTACTCAGTTAATCGGGTCGAAGTGTGTCATTTTGGCCATGAATTTCTGTGAAAATTCTATGTACCAAATTTGGTTTAATTCGGTTCGGCCATTTCCTTCCAAAAGCATAACTACAGAAAATTTTATTTTGCAATTGTGGTATCCCTGCTTGGACTATCCGGTCCAAATATGTCATTTTGGTCATGCATTTATGTGAAGATTCTATGTACCTACCTAAATTGGTTGAAATCGGTTCAGCCAGATCTTTCCTGATATATACGTACAGGCAGACGGACATTGCCGAAATTTGGACCGACCGTTCCATGGGGTCCCTTCGAAATCGTGAAATTTGGATCGACCCTACATTACGATCCTTGACCCCGTAGACCGATTTTTATCCATTTTAGGCCCAAAAATGTATCTCATCAAAACATTGATATTATTGGAGAATTCATCAAAACCGGTCAATTCGTCGCTGAGATATCTTAAAAAAAACGGCATTTGGACCAACAATGGGGACCCTCGGGCCTCCATGAGCCGATGTGAATTATTTTTGCACTACAACTCTCAGGATCAACCTAAAGCTGCTGCCAAATTTTGAAGCTCTTACATTTATTTTCTGAAGAGTTATGGCTGCCACAGACAGACAAACAAACATTCTCTTTTATTTATAGGATATTTCAACAACTTATTGCTGTGAAAGGCAGAATATTTCTGTTAATTCTGTGAAACATCAAGGTCTACAACTACTTTGGAGTAAATTCGTTTTCGGGGCCTGGTTACAGCCAAACACCTCATAACTAACAAGTTTTATGTATTCATAACCTTTGCTGATTCCAAAGAGAATGTTAACTGGCTGATAATTTTTATAGTTTCAGGAATAATTTTTTAATGTTTGCGAAATCGCATTGAGTTTACGCTGTAGAGTGTTAATTATGGTTCCCATTAGGGATTATTTAGCACGGTTTCTCTTGAAGGTTTTACTTAATTTAATAAAAATTTGTTTTTTACCATAAAAGAATTGTGCCATTATTAAAATTAATTTGTAAATATTAGAACTGTCACAACTAGAACCGAGTAAAACATCCTTATGCGAGTGTTTACAAAAAGAAAATAGTTTTTATGAGACGATATAGCTCATAAATTGGCTGGCAATGGGAAGTGATATATCTTGTGCCGGTGTCGAATATAACTGGTATTTCAGCTCCTTTCTTAGGAAATCGAGAACCTGAATTTCTTCTGATAATTGTTCGTGCTATAAATAAATAATATGTTCACTCATTAGCACAGTGATAAAAAACGTTGCCTGATATATAAAAATACTGAAGTATCATAAAAATTGTATATTGAAAAGAGACGTTATTTGAGAAAGCTTTTTTGGACGTAGAGTAAAAAAACTCAAAATACATCTTTTATCAAAGCTAGATTACCTCAAAGAAATTCCTCTTAAATGAATCGTAAAAAGGGAACTTATTTTGAAGAAACACTATTCTCGTTAGCGTGCTAAAAATTTCCGACCAATAACAGATGTGACGCTTTTCAAATCCCTTTTCAGAGCGGATGCCTCTTTTTCATCGACGACCAATCGTTTTCCTCTAAAAAAAAACTCTATTCTCGATCCCTAAACGTGCAAAATCAGTATTGTCTAGTCTGAGCGCATGGGCCACGTGTGCACGCGGGGCATATGCCATCTGGGTGCTTAGCGTCGCGGGCTATCGCTTCCAGAACGGCGGCTGCGCTCTCGCAGACCGCGGGGCCATCCGAGGCGTCGGCGCGTCGGTAAGCGGTGGTGGTGGGCGCCCCACGGATGACCCCCTCTCCCTAACTCCCGCGCACCCGGCAGTGCCCTCCCACCACGTCGCAAAGACAGCAGCCACCCCTCCCTCCCTTTTCCCTTCAGCCTCCCCTACACGTGTTCGGCCGATGGCGGCTGTGGCGGGGGCATACGCAGTCAGTACCCATATGCTCGCTATCCCGCCGTATTACTACGGGACACATCGGCATTGTCCCTGGGGGGTGTTCCGGAGGAGAGGGTGAGGGGGTTTGGGGTTAGGAGGGGTCGGCGTATTCTTTTTACGTCTGCCGAAATATGGTCGCCACGCATTTTTAGGAGGCGGAAGGGGTATAGGGGTTTGCGCCACCCGTCCTGTTCCCATGGACACGCGAAGTGAGTGGATACCGCAAGGCACACACTCTGCACCCAGCTGGGTTTTCCGGTTCGCTCTTCGCAGAAAAGCTGGGTCGCGGGTGCGGTTTGGTGCGTATGAATGTTTGTGTGGGAGGCATCTGCTGCGTGTGACTGCGGGGCCTCTTCTGGTGCGAACTTTGGTGCGCCGGAGATTTTTCTTTCCCTCTGCGTTGCGGATGTCTGCTTCCGGTGTAGAAACATAGGCGCGACCCTTGGGGCACAAAAGCCTAAATCTTAACATTAATGGAAAAGAGGTTATGGATGAAGTATAGTTTTTATTTGGTTTCAGTTATTACCTCCACATCGAAAATCTGTCGAATATTTATATCTCGAATACCTTTAACTCGAATGAAATGTTTTTCCTGTCGGCATTCGCATTCTTTAAAATTAAATTCGAAAGGTTTTTCTTCCGTTATTGCTAGACTGTACTTAAAATATTTTCCTGTGCTAATTTTGATAACTAAATTACTTAAAATTTATTTTGTAAAAGTATCATGTGAACATTTACTCCTTTATATAGCTATAAAATATTTTTAATTTTAAAAATTAATATCTCTACATAGTAACACGGTGTAAGAAAATACGAATGCATTAAAACTGCTTCAAATAGATGTTATATAACATATGCTACGGATATTGGAAAGATAACAAGATGATCCAAACGGAACTTATGATTCCTAGAAATATGATCGATAGGCAAAATTTTACGATAAAAATTAAATCTCCATTTCTTTCCTCAGAGATTAGTACAAATCCCGCACCGATATTATAATTCTTAGATATGTTAATGTGCAAGAGAAAATTACCCTGCACAATGGAGTTGAGATTTCCCATGTAAATCAAATGGTAATGATAGTTCCTGGAATCGAACCCGGGACTTTCAATCTTCGCAACAAAAACTATCCTCGGGAGCTCGTCCCATGTAGCAAGAAATTTCCACCAAGCGCCATGAAAATCGGTCTATTGGTTCAAAAGTGTATGGGTGGGGGGGGGGGGGCCGCCAGACAGACACAACGACGAAACTATAAGCCTATTTACATTCTGGAATGTAGGCTAATAACGAACAGATACATTATGTGGAGTAGTCATGTTTTGGGTTGGTCCTATCAAGGGAGATGTATTTTGTTGTTCCAACAAGAAATATATTACTTAGAAAATTATGGAATATTTTTCAAATGAAAAGTTAATAAATTGGAGTTTTATAAACACCAACCATAATGCAAATCCATATTCGTTTACCAAGTTATTGCAGTTCTTAAAGGAGATCTCTCAATACTTTTTATATTAACTAAATTGTAACCTACGCGTATTTTGGCTGAAAAATTCTACCATGCCCTGAAGAATCAAAAATACTTATGTGGATAGATACGCGAACACTTTATTTTCCCCTCAAGTGATGAAGTGAAGTGCGTCTGACGATGATGCCTCTTCCCAGCGGTCCCATCCCTTCTTTTCCTCCCCTCGCCCTGTGTTCCGTAGGGAATGAACGGCTGACATGTTCTTCGAAGAAGGATCGGACGTTTAAAATAAAAAAAGGATTAAAAATCCGAGGCGCGGTCGCACCTCCGAGCCAAGAGATCGATCTCTCTCTCTCTCTTTCTCTTTTCATTTCCTCAGAATGTTGGGTGTGTTCCCTCTCTGCATCACGATCCATTCCCTCGAGGGTGACATACCCAACCGCTCGCATCCGCGAAATGTCGCTTGCGTGCGTTCCCAGAGGGCGTCCCATTACGCCTCTTAATTCTTAAATTCCCGATTGATGCCAACTGGGAGCGGGGATGGGGAGGCGGGAAAGGATACTAACTATCTATTCTTGGCTCGTTTGAGACCTTATTATGATGAAGCGTAAGAGGCTGTCGCCTTTCACCTTCCCTCTGTTGCCACGGAGGAGATGTACGCGCGTCCATGGAACCGCAGGGGTCGATATATTCCTGCATTTCAGAAGTATATATGCAATGGATGATAATAGCGAGAAATTTTTTCGAAGAGAAAAGAATTTCCGGCATGTAAAAATCAAGTCTGTATCCGGTTAGTCAGAAGATAAGAAATGATGACAACGGTGAAAGAGGTTATAAAAAATATAATAATTCGAGATGCTGAAATACTAGATGGTGAAAATCACCTAGTTTCTATAATAGACGTTATCGAGTCAGTTACTGATATCTATGAAGAACAGAATAGATCGTATTATAAGGAATGAAAATGGGCTTTCAGATAAGGAGATACTCTGCAAAAGAGATATACGATCATATTGACATAAGATTTATTTTCGCCTTCAGTATATAGGTTACGGCGTATCCTATTGTACCCTAGCATTTCCAATGTGCTCCTCGGCCGCAGAAGTAAAGGCCACTGGAGTCAGAAATTGAATGATAGATAAGATAATTGGAAAAAAACAATGTGGCGATAGGAAAACTAAATAACGGGAATCCGTAAAAAGTGGATGAGAATGTAAATTCGATGCGCAGAAATATGGAAAACACAAGATAATGGCTATTTCTACCAAAATCACTTTTGTATTTTATTTTTTTTCCCCAAATATTTATTTTGAGAAACATACTAAATTGATGTCGTTATTCTAATTTTTACCAATCAAATTATAATTCCTGTTAATTCAGCCTGTGTATATGTATACACATATAATTATTTAAGAAAATTTGAACTGAGCATAAAAACAAAAAATAGGAACCCTTTGAGTAAATTGTGAAAACATGGGAAAAAGTGGAATAAATTAAAAGATTTATGTTATAAAAATAGATATTGCACTACGCGAAATATTTTTGTTTCGCCTCAACTTGCTTGTCAGAATACAGCTGAGAGCGACCAATGAGAGTCACCTTTAAACTCTGAAACACGACAAAGTTTAGCCAAGAGAAGGAGAGATTTATGTCTCCAAAGGTCACGTCTCGAGGCGTGTGCATTCGTCTTAAGAATGAGAAACAGCACGGGAGGAATGCGGACGATTGTGCAATGTCCACTCGCGACAGATGACACCAACGATTTATTTTATGTGCGCGATGTTTCTAAATACCCGCACATGAAATACCAAAGAGTTATCTATTTCGTTTTTCTAAAAACGTTTGAGATTTCGCGGCAGCCTTGGCAATAATAGGGACCTATCTATTGACAACGCTTTTGCTTTGGCCTTGATTATTTTCGGTTACTTTTACAATAGTCGTAATTCAGAATTGCACTGCTTTTGCTTGTTGGTGAATTAAGAACGAATCTATATTTCTTAAAATTTTAGATATTGAAGAGCTGAAAATTCATTTACTCATAATTTGCAATTTCACTTGATAAGACTAGAGAAAATTATCTATTTAGGAAGTTAGATTACCTGACATATCAGTGCGTTCTATGATATTTTATTCATCTTTTAAAAGAAACATACAAAAACGACCTCAATTTAAGGTCAGTCCAAGACCATTTTCCGAACTATTGGTGTCAAAATGCTTCCTTGTAAAAATCATAAAATTGGATTGGGATTCGCTAAAAGTCACTCTT
Source organism: Tanypteryx hageni (assembly GCA_028673005.1). NCBI lineage: Eukaryota > Metazoa > Arthropoda > Insecta > Odonata > Petaluridae > Tanypteryx > Tanypteryx hageni. The sequence continues at coordinate 95,819,693 of CM054115.1, forward strand.
TTATCAATAAAAATAAATTTTAAATGCGTTATATAATGAAAAATCCAGAAATACAGACATGATGAAAAATACTTTTCAAGCTAATGCTTTGGCAGACTATGGAACATTGATTGTATCTTAACGTAGTTACAAAGAAAAACACTTTTAAAGCTCACGGTATTGACTATTTTTGAGATCAAGAATAAGAAAAATATGAGAGAGAGGTTAATGCTATTGCAATGAAAAAGTGGAGTAAGTCTTCACGGTATCTCACTTACAAAGCTACAATTCCTCGTGGTAAGTTACTGATTGTCGATAGCAATAACAATCAACGGTTCAATAGTGACTACGTAGGTGCGTCAATCGGTGAATTACCGCTGAAGGTGGCTTCATTGCACTTTGAAGTGGACTTAGTATTTCATATAGATAAAATCTTATTGCACAAATTAATCCCTTTGGCGATGACATATTTCACATATGTTTCACAACCCATCCAGATGGGCCGTTTCATTTATTGCAAGAGTGAATAAAAGTTTTCTTTAGAAAGAGTTTGTCAGTGACATCTCCCTTAGACGGAAACATAATTTAATCTCAATATGTCAAAAAAAGTTGCAAAATGAGATGGGAAGTTGGTGTTTGGCCGAATAAAAGGGACATTTTTAGTTTTATGCTATGTTATTCTCAGAAGTAAATAAGTTTCGTCATCAGCGTCAACAGCTCCACCGGTCTTTCAGTTGCTGTATGAGCATTTACTCATTTTCTCCTGCCACCAGTTCTTCATCGCATTGAATGCTTAATATCTCTCGAATTCTCGAATTTCTTTCGACTGCCGATGATCGATAAGCGTACGACTGCCTCATCTTCATTCATTTTGTTTTGCCACAGATTCTCATTCAACCCCAAAAATAATTAGTTGACGCTATGACGTTATAACAACATTTGTAATGAATAAAATGCGTACGCAAAAGCAGTGTTTCTCAAATAGTGGGATGTAGAGGTCGTCTTGGTGGGAGTTTAACTTTCGAAAATAATTATCATTAAACTTTGTGTCAACAAAATTATTGCAATATTGAATGTCATCAAATGATAAAAATGATGCTAAAATGCATTTAGCGTAAAGATCCACTTCTTTGAAAAGGCGGAGCTTTGCTTTTATCATAGTGGGACCATGTTTTTTTGGAAAAATGGTTGGTGGGACGTAATATGCAAAAGATTGAGAACTGCAGAGGTAAAGGATGAAATAGGAAAACGTAACTTAAACGCGTCAGTAATTTTGTGCGTATGTATACATATGTCTACTTAGATGGTACACACGACTCTCTCAAGACTCTCAAGCACACGTAAATACTCAAAACGTACATTGATAGCGATATATAAACCGGTCCATTCTGCCTTTTTCCAGCGCCAACGATCTTATAAAGCTCTGAAATACAAACGTGCGTACGCCGAAGAACCGACGAAAAGTAAAAGAGGGCTACTTAATGAAGCCTTTTAGAGTGGCGAACAAGGGGGCGCATGCCAAAAACCCTTTCAGCGCGATCGTGCAAGTTCTCGGAGTAGAGATCAGCTGGCACGTCAACGAGATAGGAGGGGTATGAAAACTCCACCCCCACCCATCCTTTTATACGGTGTTGTGGGAGAGAAACGTCGGACCGGGGGCGGGGATGACGGGGGCGGACGATGTGGGATCGGCACGCGCCCGGCGTGGAGGTCGAGTATGCCCCCACACCCCCGTTTATTTCCCCCTTCCCTCCTCGCCTTCCCGCCCGCCTGCACCCCCAACCCTACTCCCTAAGTCCTCGGGCACGCGACCGCGCCGACATCGAGTCCCCGCCCTCGCCACGGAAGCCTCCCCCTCGGATCCACTCCGTTCTATAAGCAGCCGGCACCCCCTGCCAAACACCCTCTGCATCCTCCCCCACGGTGGCACGTGGGAAAGCGTCGGGGGCGTCTTTCTCAGAGGTCGTCGGCTGGCGTCGTTTCAGCAGATGCATGCGTGGAGACGGGGGATGGCGGAGGGTGTTAGTGGGTGGAAGTGAGGGCGGGCCGTTTATTCGGGAGAGGGGTAGGCACTCGGGAATTGGGTCGAGTATTCGCGTGTCCAGTGTTTGAAGCGAGAGAGGACGGCTGCGGGAGGAAAATGTCTACGAATTGAATTCAAGAGAATTTTAGGAGCCATCATACAGAAATAGTTATTTTCTCGGAGAAGGATGGCGGCATCATTCCTGAGATAAGGCGAAATTCTTCCGAAAAATATTATTAAAATTTTAATAAAAATTCTACCATGATATCTCACTCCACATAATCGCAAAAAAAGCTTTGCTTTAATTCTATGTCATCACTTTGGGTGGCCATTATTTTATTTCACTTAATGATACAATATGGGGTGTATATATATATATATATATATATATATATATATATATATATATATATATATATATATATATATATGGAATCCACGAGTAGATCGATCGGTATGGAGTTCGGGAGAAGTAAAGAGAAATCACGACGACGGAGACGAGAGGTAACTCAAAGGAAGGAGGTTGATAGAGCATAGAAATGAGTAATGGGAAGAGTCGCGTGTCTTTTAATGGTCGACACGCGTGCGTTAAGTCTGCCTCGTTGCGTGTCAATTTTCTCCACCCACTTTCTATCCCTCTCCGCATGATATTATCCAACGTACTGAGTTGTACATGCGGGAGCAGTCATGGTCTTACATCACAACGGATGGTTAAAAGAGTTATTGAATTAAACGTTGTGATTCAAATTGGTACGCACTGAATTTTGGGTGCTCCATTATCGATTGAGACTAAATTATTCGTCGAAGAAGAATTGCAATAGTAAATTAAAAGGATTGCAGAAGGAAAAATCATGTTTAGTTTGAGGGAGGGAGAGGCTTTCATACGAAACAACCGTTAAAACTCAATGAAAATAAAGATCTATACTCCATTTATAGCATGGGCATACGTTATCCTATAACCTCTCTTATGTCTCTCTCCTACTTGAGTTCTCTTTCTTCCTGCGAATTCTCATTGCTTTACTTTCATACGCCAATATACTCCCTTCAACAGCCTCTTTCAAAATACTTCATTTCTTTCCCTCCCCTATCACGCGCAAATCTCTCCTTATTCTTCCCACCCACCCCTCTCTTTCCCTCTCCTCTATCCCACTCCTCTTTCATTCCTTCCCTTTCTTTCCCTCCCTCCATTTCTCATTCTCTTTCCGTCTCTCTCTCACCCTCCAATGTCTTAGCCCAGTCTCCGGATCATATCTCTACCTCTTTGCGAGCAGCTGAGCAGATAATCGATCGCTCTCCTTAGAACACTCCTTCCATTCACTACATCAACACTGATCCGCGGATTTTGCAAAGCGAGCGTTTCGTCATCATCCCATACGATCGCTCGGGTCTCTTTCATCATCGGAAATCGACGCTCTCAATGAACTCTCATTTCTTCAATGGTTGCGACAACAGTGCGTGACCAGAAAAGCCGAAGAATAGCGTTTATTTGTCCATTAAGAAGTTCAATGCTCGGTTAGATCCAGAGTTAGCCGCTTGATTTTCCCATTGAAAATCTTTCAGTAGATGAAAGGGTAATAAATCGATTAAACAATATTGCGTGACATGAAAAAAATCACCTCGCTGAAACAAGTAGTAGTTAAAAGTTTGATATCTGAAAAACTCAAAAGCTACTTATACTCCTAAGTTAAATTATTTAAGGAAAGTTTTCCTTGTGTTTTTTAAAAGAACTTGAGTAGTTTTCAATTCACCTGGGGAATGTGTCCTCTAACAACGTTACGTGAAATGATTTTATCCGATCCGCATTGCTTTTTATATATTAAAACATTAATACTGGACTCAGCGTCCACGGTTGACTTCATTACAATCTAAGATTTCTTACTCGAAAAATATTCTGAAAACCAGCCAATAGAAATTTTCATAGACTACTTAATAATATTAAAAGACTCACGTGTCCTTTTTAATTAAGAGTTTCATATATTTACACGTATTTATGATTTTATTACGCTTAATAATACTATTAATATAGGATAGTGGTTCTTAACCTTTTTCGTCTCTCGTCCAATGCCGGTTTAATTGGGGTGCTCCAGGCCCCCGTGAGTAGAGGGGCCCCAGGTAATCCCGGGACACTGTGTGTGGGATTGTAAATATTCTGCACCAGGGCCCCCGGTTTTCTTAATCCGACCTTGCTCGCTACCCCATTCCCCATAACATTTTCTTTTATGTTTAAGGGGTTTTATCGAAAATTTGTTAGTAGTAATCGTATGAGTTAAGTTCGATTGTGTGTTTATTCAGTAAAATGCAATATTTCATTTTGGTTTCAACTCTCGGATGACAAACTTGCGACATTTTTTTGCAGTTGGCAATAAGTTGTCAATGAGTAAAATAAATCCGTGTAGTTATTCATATGTCACTTCCACGTATAATAAATTCATTTATCTGCACTACATCTGTTATTGAGGTGTTAAGTTGGTGAAGAATTTGAATACATTAGTAAAAGACATAAATAATTATAAAAGAAATGTAAGAATATTAAAGTACGAGTTGTTGGTGCTTGCATAATGCAAGCGCTTAAAAAGTCATCATACACCAAGATCTAATCTCGCATATAAACCAACGTGACAGCATTTGAACTACATACGTAGAACCCATTTAAATAAGCTAATAGTTTTAATTTTTCCAGAACTTAAGGCAATTATCCGTAATTTCCAAATTCTAAGGCAATAGGCTCGTGTCAGTTTTCGTATTTCAAGTTTCGTGATTCAGATCGCCCTGCACGAGCAATAAGAATAACCATCATTATGAAAATACCCTATGCACTAAAATTATGGAAAAGTTAGGATATTTTGTTTTAAGATTATGGCATCATCATCCGTGACTTTAGCAAGTATTTGGATAAAAAAATCGTGAAATATGTATGACGCCATTATATTTAACAATTGAAAGGTTAAAATTTCTCGAAAAACTACGAAACACTACAAAAATACTTTTCATGTTTTACTAAGTTGTGTGTTAGTATAATGATGTCATCATAAATTTACGTAGTAGTTTAAAGTCAATGGCATAATAATGTATAAATAAGACAACAATTTTCATGTTCCGCGAAATTAAGTAATCTATCCGGAATTTCTAAATTCTCTGGCAACGACTCGCGTCCAAGTTTTCGAATCTTCGGTTTGATGGCTTGGATAGCCGTTTCAGCAATATCTATAATCATCATTAAGAAAATAGACTGACTATATATCACACTAAAATTTATGTAAAAATTAGGACATTTTTCTGTTAGGATTATGGCGACATAATCCGCGGATTAAAAAAAAAAATTTTCACGTCATCATATGTATTTGTCGTTGGCAGAAATCAAATGGATTATAATGCAGTCTAAGCATTAAATCAATGCTCTTGAAGTATGGAAAATCAATTCCCATCGAAAGGAATCCGAGTCGATGCTATGGTAGTTAACATTTTTCATGAAGACCGAAAAAAATTTCATAATTTTATGATTAAAATCAAATCTTTACGCAAATTCAGCATGGATTTGAATTCAGTCTTCAAGAAAAATAAACTTCATTCTTTCTTTCATAGTATAGTGCATGCCCTGACTTTGTATCATAATTTTAAATAATTTAAAAAACAATTATATATTTTTCAATGCTTTTCTTACGGGTGTTTAACGTTGGACTTTGGGTTCAAAACACCCCTTAAATATAACTTTTTCTAAAATTTCGGATTTTTCCAGAGATTGTACCCAATGACCTATCTTCCACTCAGCTCTGAAGCTTTTCTAGAAGTACCTTAGGTTTTATATGATATATCATGTATCCTTTATATGTAAGAAGCAACTATTTATAATGATGTAAAATGGGCAACATTAAAATCATATGAAAAATCTGATTTGGCCACCACATGACTTTCTCCATATCTGTAATATTTATAAAAAATTCCAAATAGGTTACATAATAATAAGTATTTTAAGAAACTGCGAGAAAATTTTAGACTTTACAAACAATAGAAATAAACTTAAACCATAGCCTTCTAATATTGGATATAGCCACAAAGCTCCAACAATTAAGAAAAGAAAAAGGAGCGTTACTTAGACGTAATTAAACGTCAATTGTTAACAATAGTCGTGGATGGGTGGCGTGGTGGTGGCAGCTAAAAATATAATATATCACTTAAACAATGCATTGTGGAAAAATGTTTCAGACAAAGGTTGTAGAAAATTAAAATTCCTACAACTATTATTTCGATACATTTTTACATTTATCAAATATTAAAGCAAATATTTCAAAATAACGATAAGTGACAACAGTAAGCACCCACTTCCGGTTGACTGATTTTTACCAAAAACTAATCAGTTCTTGTGACTTTTATAAAAATGTTAAATATAAAATTCGGGTTGACCTGATTAATAGTTTTTTAGTTAGAGCACCCACACAAAAGCTATCACACACACAGACCCAGACATAATCGAGAAAATGGTCAAAACGGGTTCAGGGGACCTCAAAACGTGTATTTCCGTTGAAATCTCGAAGTCGATTTTTTCATGAAAACAATACTTTTCCCTACACTACGTATGGAAAAAGTAAAAATGGAAATATCAGGCTAAACTAATGTTTGTCCAAAATGCTTCATGCCCCCCTTGGTATCCTCATACGACCCCTAGGGGGGTGCGCTCCACAGAATTGGCGACTAGGACCTTATATGATTAATGATTTGGTGAAGACCTCAATAAAAAGGTTTCGATTTTGAAAATCAGAGTTTCTAGGAAGGAAATGGGCACTGCTAGTCCAATGGGGTACTGTCAAATATCGATAATTACAGAAAAATTTATGAAGTTTATAGTATGGCTATTGTTATAGGCAAATATAAAGTTTTTTCGTTATACTTTTAACAGATATTTATAAAAAACAATTTATAACGGACGAGTTAATGCCGAACCCGATCACATCCGATTGGTAGCTGAAGTTTGCCGACAAGCATGTTAGCCGATGCTAGCCGTACTAGAAGCCATTGTGGCGATATATAAGTAGAAGATTGAAAAACATAATTCTGTTTTTTTACTGTATACGCCGTCTTAGAAGAAATATTGGTAGAAGTACTTCACCTTCCTGCATTTATTTCGCTTTGTGTTTTGCAAAATGGCATCTGAAGGGTTTTGTGTTGCCAGATATGATAATTTGCCCAACGTTGATTCGTACATGCTTTTGCAGTACATTGGAAGTCGTAGGGAGTAATATTCAGATGTTGAAATGCGTGGAGTGAAGGCGAACAGGTTTTTATTACATTTAATTCATAAAACAAGTTCGATGTAGCGCGTTTGTTTTCAGTTATTGTAATAGTATTATTATTTCGACTGAAACGCAGAAGATATGTAAAAGATAGACTGACGTCTTAAAACAGCTTTCCCATATTAAATGAATAAAATAACTTTAGTTTTAACTGATATTATAGAATATTTATTTATGTGTTTCCCATGCTGTCCTAGTATCTAGTGAGTAAAATATAGTTAGATAAGTATATGTAAGTATAAGGTAATGAGCGAGGCCGAGAATTAGTGGAATTCCACAATAAAATTACATGAACAATGTTAGATAGTATTTTTATTTATATTAAACTTTTGCTAATTTCCACAAAATATATGATGTAAAACACGACCGGTTTCGGTGAATAATCACCATCATCTGCCTCTACAGAATCATCAGGTCAAATATTGAAAAATATTATACAAAATTAATGTGAATAAACTTCTTTTCCGTGTGTCTTGTCTATAGGAAATGTGGTGAAATTTGTTGTTTTAAGCGTCTATCTGCCTTAGTTATTACCTATACTTGTGAAAAGAAAAACTGTAGAAGTGTTTGTCATAACTGCATGTCTCTTTTGTATATGTCGCGAATTTCATCGTTGCTTTTATGGCTATTTTCTCCCTTTGAGGTCAATGAGGAAAGACTATGCTAGTAATGCTGTTGGATTTGTTAAACTGAAGCGAGAAGGAAAAATTTGTATTGTTAAAAGCAAGATTTACCCTGAACACAGAATAAGATAAAGAGGTTATGAAGTGAGTGTAGTTGTAGATGAAGAAGAAGATTTAGTCACGTCTGTGGAGTGTCATGACTGCCCTTATTTAGCAAAACACGGTCCTTCAAAATACCATGCTATCGTGGATATTATGTGAACAAATTTATTAAAATATTTAATTTAAAGAGCTAATTTAATATGTAACATTTGTAAAAGTATTTGCTTAAAATCTTGGTACTTAAATATATGCACTGCAACAGTAATTATTTGCTTAATAAACTCATAGCCCAACGATTTCCGTAAGTTTTATCTTACGTATTTAGAATAGGTGTATTACATTATGGAGGTTTTGTTAAAATATACACCCAGTTCTCGTTTTACGCGACAGGTGGTTCCTGGAAATGGCCGCGTATATGCAGTACGCGCAAAAAGAGAGCCATTTATCATGCATTTCAATGTAGGGCGTTCCAGAAAAGTTCCGTACTCATCTAGGCCATGAAAAATATGCATAAATAAGATAAAACATGTAACACCATGCACTAAATAACATATTAAGACAATAAATTATTATTTTAGCCATATCTAGTGCATTATAGCACGTACTGCACCGTATTTTAATATAAAATCATTTGACATTGCATGCGAAAATTGCCTAGAACGTTATCAGTGTTATAGAGCAGGGGTGGCCAAACCGCGGCTCGTTAACCGAATGCGGCTCTTTAAACTTAGTATTTGGCTGTTTTAAATTCTTATTCAGAGGCGTGTCAACGTTTTCAATACGGAACACAATGACGTAGTGACTTGGGGTATGTGGGGAATGCCTAAGGGACATGCATTATATCTGAATTGCTTCGGATACAGGTTATGTTTTACTGATTGTGAATTTATGAACACAGACTGTGGCATGCGGCTCTTGAACTTCTGAACATTATCGTTTGCGGCTCCGAGGGTAAGGTAGTTTGAACACCCCTGTTATAGAGTAAGATAAAGAATATTTGGCCTGGCTTAGTAAAGTTTCCGGTAAAAAATGAGCGAAAGCCGCGTTCTCTAATTACGAGCGTAGACAGAAAAAACGGGGACACAAATATTTAGCTCTAATATTTTTATTACTCCTTTTTAATTCGAGTGTTTTTATATTGATTGTTTATCACCACTCATTTTCCTTCTCTTTATTGACTAAACATTCATTTTTATTCAAGTAGATTTTGGATAATGAATTAATAGTAACTTGTATTTAGTATTATACTTAGACTAACTGTATAGGACTGTAGTAATCGAAATTATTAAAGTATTGTAAATGAGAATAACGTTTATTAAAAAATATCGAGTGCAATACATTTGACATTTAAACATAAACAAAATTATAGAGCCTGGCTTAGGACTCGAATAATTTTATAAATTAAGGACATCTTGGCTGGAAAGAATAATTTTTATGCAGAAAAAAGAATATCAAATATGTATAGTACAATAAATTAAAAGATTAGAGTATTACAATAAAAACAGTCGTGGGTCATTTAATGGCACAGTTCATCCTCGTCATCAGAGTACAGCATATTGACACTTTCTTCCGGCAATGATTTTGAGGCAATTACGGAGGCAAATTTTGTTTTATCATGAATAATTTTTGACACATTTAATATTTTTGGCCCGTCAAAGCCCGAAAATTTTAAAAACATTCCTGATACATCTACCAATTTCTAAAGCCCGGCGCGAGTCCGTAATGAATTCCATAGGATTGGCCCGTACCCGGCCTGTATAGGAAGGACTCTAGTATACGATAGAGTACTACACCAGCTGAGTTAGAGAAAACGGCCTCTTTCCCAGCATGCTGGAGAGGTTTTTGTACAATGATGTTAAATAGAAAATAGTCATTGCTACTCGATTTTTCTTTCTCCATACGTAGTATAGGGGAAAGTATAGTATTCATGAAAAAATCGACTTCGAAATTTCAACGGAAATACACGTTTTGAGGTCCCCTGAATACGTTTTGACCATTTTCTCGATGGTGTCTGTCTGCCTGTGTGTGTGTATGTGATAGCTTTTTGTGGGTGCTCTAACTCAAAAATTATTAATCAGATCAACGCGAAATTTTATATTTAACATTTTTATAAAAGTCAAAAGAAATGATTAGTTTTTGTTAAAAATCGGTCCACCCGAAGTGAGTGTTTACTCTTGTTTATCCGTTACTTTGAAATATTTGCTTTAATATTTGATAAATGTAAAAATGTATCGAAATAATAGTTGTAGGAATTTTAATTTTCTACAACCTTTGTTTGAAACATTTTTCCACAATGCATTGTTTAAGAGAAATCTTATATTTTTAGCTGCCACCACCACGCCACCCATCGACGACTATTGTTAACAATTGACGTTTAATTACGTCTAAGTCACGCTCCTTTTTCTTTTCTTAATTGTTGGAGCTTTGTGGCTATATCCAATATTAGAAGGCTATGGTTTAAGTTTATTTCTATTGTTTGTAAAGTCTAAAATTTTCTCGCAGTTTCTTAAAATACTTATTATTATGTAACCTATTTGGAATTTTTTATAAATATTACAGATATGGAGAAAGTCATGTGGTGGCCGCATCAGATTTTTTACTTAAATTCTAAGGTCGTTGAGGGCGGCTGCTGTCTTTCTGCCGCAACGTTACCGTGGCCTCAGTATATGTTGATTTGCAGAACCGGGGTAAGGGCTAAACGAGCGAGCACAAAGGTTCGCGACAAATTAAAATTTCAATTTTTAAATGCGTTTTATATTATAAAATTTATTTTACATATTTTATTTTACCCCTACATTGTAAATGAACTAGTTTCGAGACAAATTTGTGTACAGTACACTTTCATTAGGAGGGGGATACCTATAATTCTCCAACTTTCCTAAAGCGCTCTGTTGATTTATTATAAACAGTGCGCTGAGATTGTCATTTCATTAAGGAAATTTTCTGAACATCCGCCCATACGCATAAATTTTTTTGTGTCGGCTATTTTCGAAAATTTTTTACGGATAATAAGAAAATTATCAGTTACTACGCATCATAATTTTTCAAGTTAATATATTTCTGTAAGAAGCGTCGATTTTCTATGAAAGATATTTTTTCCCTAATTTTCAAGAGCTAATTTTTTATATTTAAGATCTTGTAATTTTTTATGTTTGACGGGAGGCTTGCTGTTACTAAAGAGCATGGTAAGGGCATTGTTTTCCCATTCAGGAATATTTTGGGTTATATATACGGTGATGTAAATCTGGGGTATTTTCCGCTAGCTAAGCGGACTTTCTGGTTTATTTTAAAAATGAATTTGGAGGTTTTTGTTTACGTGTTTACAAAATTTAAAAAAGTTTAAATCTTCTATTTTAATCTCAATCTTCTATAAAAAGTTCATATTTTATGTACTTAATACATAGTATTTCCAGAAATTCTGTGAAATTATACGCGCTTAATTTTTAGGCAAGGTAGGGAAGTGACGTAGATGAAAGAAAACAACTTTGATAAGAAAATACATATGCATTAAAGTGAACTCATGCTTTTTTGAAGAAGAGTATAGTTATCGTGTACTCTTTTTTAAAACATAATTTGGTTTCATTTCTTTACTGCTGCTTTTCTCCACGAACAGCTATTTTACCCCAGTGCAAGGTAACGTCAAATATCGTTACATTGTAAACATGTATAATTAATTGGCTAATTATTTAATATAATAATAGATGCTAATTTTAAAGTTAATTTTTAACCAATCTCTAGCTTATTTTCGTTTAAATCTGGGAGATTTTTCACAACCATTTAGCGGATTTATTTTTTAGCATCTGACAACACTGTATATATACGGTAACTCTACTCAATATGGCCTAGCTAAGATTAATTAATTTTTTAAGAACCTTTCTCAAATGCTGAAAGCACACTAACATAATGTACTCTTAAGACAGTTTACTTAAGTAAACAGAAAAAAATGTTACAACTATAACGCCTTAACATGAAATTACAGGTTAGCATTTTTTAAAACGTTGCTGTAAGGCCATATTAGGAACATATGATCTCAATATGGCCTATGGGGTTATTCTTCAAAACTTTATAAAAAAAATAAGAGAACAAGAATCTGAAATATTTTTCAAGTACTTATATTAAAATTCTAATGGTTGATTGCTCAAAAATGGTTACAATAAATTGTCGGAAGGCAAAAATAACTAAACAAGAAGTCCAAACCAGGACTAATGCAGGCTGGTTTCTCAAAGTTGACGTACCGAATTGATTACTTATACTGACAGGAAATGTTTAAGTCAGGGGCGGTCCGAGAAATTTTGGCTCCCCGGGCGAGATAGCACTCCAGCGCCCCCCACCGTTAATGTTTATTGAGATATTTACAAAGTATATGTAAATTTATTCATCGCGCTGTAAAAATTATTGATGATAAAAAATTAAAAGGAATGCCATCAAGATTCCAGCCTGTTTCTCGATATAAATTGCTATCCAATATGTATTTATTTGCAAGTAATGCATAGATATATGATCGGAATAGCGCCCCCAAAATTTTGGCGCCCCGGGCAGCCGCCCGGCTTGCACGTAGCTCGGACCAGCCCTGGTTTCAGTATGTGTTAGTCATTCCAAGGAATTCTCATACCATAAATACAACTTGTAGTTAATAGTTTATCAATGATAGAGAAAAATTGGAAAACAAATTAATAGAGCATTATCAGGTTTAAATACTAAAAACAATGGAACAATTTTTGAAACGAGAAAAAAGTCTGCTATGACCGGGAATTGAAACTAAAAACAATGTCAAAATCTCTTTCTGACATTATATTTTACGTTTTTTTTTTAATAAACGAATTAATTATATGTTACTGTTCACACGCTAATATATCTGGATCAACTGACCATTGATGAATAGTAGTCGAGCGTGAAATAAAATAACCCATTTGTTCACTCGTCTATGTTCAAGACGAGTTCGGTAATAATCGTCTCAATGGCAACAATCCGATAAAATGCGATTTAAAACGAAAAAACGCTATGTTTTAGTAGAAATTCAAGAAAATACGATCACTTATCAAATTTGGTGATAATAATTAGAATATACATTCTTTTCTTCTTAGAACAGTACAAACCTCGCACCGATATCATTATTTAAGGATATTTTAAAGTAATAAAGAATACATCTCCGCACGATTGATTTGAGATTTCCTATGTAAAAAAATAGGGAAAAACTTTCCTGGAATCGAACAGCAAATAAAATATAGCCCGGAGGTGGGCCCTGATAGCACGAGCCTCATACCAAATTTCATGATTGATGCAAATGTTACTAGTAGGGCACACACACAGACAGACAGGACCATTTCATAAGGCTGTTTCATTTGGAAACCAGCCTAAAAATGAGAGAACAAAAGTCAAGATTCTAATTTTACACATGTCAAAAGCGTATAATTGTACCACCAAAGATTCAGGCACATGAGGTTAAAATTTAATTTAAATAAAGTAATGAACAACAAAATGAAATCTAAAATAATTTAAAAAATTCATTGTCATTATTTAAGGCTCACAACATGGGCAATATGGCCTACTTATTCCGTAATGAGGTGGACTAGTTAAACATATTCCGTTGGAACCACATGACATCTCAGTGAATTGCCAAACCAATCCCACCAATAATATTAGATTCTTGTAGAATGCCTAAGGTCTAATTAATTAATTAACTTTTACCTGTACAAACAATGACTTAACCAACGTCTTGAAATTAGATGCAGATAACCACAATCGCTGGTCTCAAACAAAACACTCCAGTAAATTCAGCCAACTGAGCGCGCCCAGCAGAATTCCATATAAACACAGTTGTTAGCAGTCTACAGATATACTGCAACCACCATTATCAATTTTGTCACGAAGTACGTTTGATACGGTGATTAGGCTATTTTGTTGGGTACAGTTACCTTACTATATATTTCTTTGTAAAATTTTTTTTTCTCAATTTGTCATAAGAATACTTAAATCGTCAAAGGACGCGCGGGATAATTTTCTACCCCATTTAAATGTTTTTCGCAACTATGGTTTTCCAGCGATTTCTTCCTCCTGTCCGTTTTTCTCTTCAGTGTAGTGTTAAGAACCCTTTTTCTGAAAAAAATATCCAATTTCGTATATTAATTAATTAAATTGATTAATTTCATTTAAATTAATTTAAAAAACAAAAACTTAACCTTTTATTCAATTTTTTAAATTTCCACTTGGATAAATCTGGGTGCGCATTAAATTGGGAAAATGTTGATATACTTCAGGCAGCCAAAGTTTCAAAGAGCCGCATATTAACTCTCAAAGAGTCGCATGCGGCTCCGGAGCCGCCGGTTGGCTACCCCTGCCCTAAACCAATGCCGTTTTTTATTAAAATAAAACAAATTCTTGTTAAATACGAGGAAATTACGACACTTAACTGCTATTAAATTGGTTCGATAATTCATTGTTTGATTCGTCTTTGGAAATAAAATAAAAGTATTCACCCGCGCTCATCTTGCGTAACCTACTTGGTCATTGGCGTATAGAAAGGGGTGGCCATCGCTCCCCACACCTTGGTTGTCCCCGATGCACATTCTTACCCCCATTTCGCACAAAATTTCTCAATTCTATGCTGAAGATTAGGTTCATGAGAATGAGATATTTTCGCAGGGTTTAGGATTTTCAGAATAAGGAGTCGTTGGCGGTGGAGGATTCAATAAGGGGATTGGGGAGAAGTGACGATTGTGGCGATGGGAAATTTCTGGATCCGCCCCTCTACTTGGTCTCTCTTATCGATTGAATATGGATATCTTACTAAACAAATGTATGATTTTTTATAGTTAATCCTTACTTGATTACTCCTATCTTGAAACGCTGGAGTGGTTCTGTAGTGCCTGATGTAAACTGTCCAGTTTTAAAATAAGGTCAATATTTTAAATGTATACGGTTTTCAGAAATATGTTATTTCAAAAAGGCTTTGCTAATAATCCTTATTTTGAAGAGACGAAGACACAATTAGAGCAAGAGGCCGACTTCGTGTAGTTCCTACAGCATAATTATATATGCAAACTGAGCAGCCTCGGAAGCGCGCTGACGACTCTATAATTACTACAAAGAGCAATATGGTCACATTTATGTGTACATTTCTCATCGGTTTAGCTTTTCCTGCCGAAGTTTCGCCTTTGCGGCCAATCGGACTCCCGAATTAAGGCGCCACATTGAACAACATTCATGGCAAAGCATCTTCTCTCATAAAATCTCTCGAATCTTAATTATATTTTGCTATTTCTCATCGATTACAGTTCTCCTATTTCTTCTGCTCTTCTCCCTTCTCTCTCTCTCTCTCTCTCTCTCTCTTTCGTCTCACCATGTTGCGCATTTTTCCGCCTCTGTTCACCGCTCCGAGTATGTTTGCAGCAGATCTGATTCGCCTTCGCATTCAATTGTTCCAGGCGTACTCACACGTGCGTGAAGGTAAATCCCGGTGTCCTACCTAGCACGAAACGTATCACTGCCAACGATGGTACGAAGAAAATTTTCATCTCGTGTCGGCAAGACTTAAGCCATTAATTCTCACTCGCGGTCATTCGCGTCGTGCTGTATTCATCTGGATTTTGAGCCTGCGTAGGAACCTTTGCGTTCGTCCCAATAGTGTCGTTTCCGGTCGAAGCGCCTTCCTTCCGTTTCCACTGCTTAGTCTGCACCCTTTCCCTTCCACTCCCTCCTTCTTCCCTCTCCCTCCTTCTTCCCTCTCCACTTCCTCTACCCACTCCATGTCCTCCGTTTCAATCTCGCTTCGACCTCTTCTTCGCAGTGCATGCGCGGCATTCGCGACCTTTCCTTCCTCCCTTTCGACCATCCAGTCCCCTCCTTTTCCCCTCTCCCCCTCCCTTTCCCTCTCCCTCCCTCCCATCTGCAAACGCTTTCTCCCCTTTCACGCTTCTCCCCTCCGATCGCCAATATGCTCATCAATAGTGCCCCCCCCTCCCCCTTTCCCTTCGCCCTTATCGCCACTCCTCTCTCACCTGCCTCCTCGCACCCGTTCCCTCCCTTGCCTCCATAGCCCTTTTTCTCCTTCTGTCCCCTTTCTCCTTCTGTCCCCTTTCGCCCCCCTTCTGCCCACCACCGGTACCCTGTCTGCCCCTGTCCCTGACCCTCCCTCGTCGCACTCTTAATGCAAAGCGCGTGGGAAAAAAGACTGCGTCATTCCTTTGATTGAAACGTCGGGATCGTAAGACTAGTTTCCTGGCGTTGGCTCTCTTGTCTTCCGCGTTGGACTCATATACGCCGGTCCGGTTGACTGCCCCGAGCGAGCGCTCGCGCACAATAAAAGAAATGCTTGATGTGATTGGTTGGCTATCTGATTAGGAAGTCGCGCTTTGTTTCGCTACTTTTTCACGGGAGTAGTGCTCCGCTTCGTGCGGTGATTGAGGATCGAGATTATCTGGTGATAGGGAAAATATAAACGGTCGATCGTAAACAATTGGAAATCGAATGAGAGGTCACGAAAGTGCTTTGATGGAATACTCGCAGGCTTCTGCTTAGAAAGGCCTCCGAATCTGGCAGGTTTTGAAGGGTGGGTTCGAATCCAGGTGTCACCGTGGCTGTTCTTTGATAGACCATATTAATTAATCGGTTACACTAAACTGGATGTTATTTGAATGATTTGCCTTAAACGTTTATCTTTGTTTACAATATGCCACAATTAAAGGCAAAAATGTGTGACGCTTAATGGAATTGCTACAAAAGTCATATTTTATTACTCTTTCCATACGTAGTATAGGGAAAAGTATTGTTTTCATGAAAAAAATCGACTTCGAGATTTCAACGAAAATACACGTTTTGAGGTTCCCTGAACACGTTTTGACAATTTTCTCGATGAAATCGGTATGTGTGCGTGCTCTAACTCAAAAACTATTAATCATGTCAACGCGAAATTTTATATTTAACATTTTTATAAAATTCACAAGAACTGATTAGTTTTTGATAAATGTAATAATGTATTAGAATAAGTTGTAGAAAATTAAATTTCTACAACCTCTGTTTGAAACATTTTCTCATATAATGCATTGTTTAAGAGATATCTTATATTTTTAGCTGCCACCACTACGCCACCTACCGACGACTATTGTTAACAATTGACGCTTAGTTAGGTCTTATGTTAGTAATGCTCCTTTTTCTTTTCTCAATTGTTGGAGCTTTGTGGCTAGGGTTTCAGTTTATTTATGTTCTTTATAAAGTCTAAAATTTTCTCGGTTTCTTAAAATATTTATTATTATGTAACCTATTTGGGATTTTTAGAAATATTACAGATATGGAGAAAGTCATATGGTGGCCACATCAGATTTTAATTTTTTGTTAATTTTCAGCAAAATTTTATTTAGTCTTTTAATTTCATGTCCATTACGTCTTATTGAAGAGATAATGTGGCTAACATATTTTGATGCCCTTGTGTGATTTATTCGCTTTTGTCTCTGATAAAGAAAATGGGTTGCTAAATAGAAAACTGTTCACAAATTCTCTGTGAAATTTATTGGGAGTAAATAATAAAAAGATTTTTCATGTATGACTTAATATTTATATTTTTGTGATAGATGTATATATTTGGAGGATTAAGTACACAGGCGTCCTTCGCTAGTCGTCGTTAATTGATTCCTGGAAAACGCTTTCTCTCATAGGAGCGATTCTTTAAAAAGGAGCTGCGTTCCTATGGACCCAGACCAGCATAATGCTACCTAACAATCAATTTGAATATTACAAAGCAACACATATGATAAAAACATTAATTTTAAAAGACACGCAGGCGTTTCTTGCTCTGGGACTCTGCCACAAATTGTATAATGCAGAGAGAAAAACGTTTAGCGTGGGTGACGTTTGGAGACGAAAATCTTTATTTTGACTTTGTTGATATTTTTCATATTTGCGGTTTAGTTACTCATTGCATCCAAGCAGTTTCTAGAGTATAAAACCTGGAGATATTTTACTCCAAATCCACAAATATGCGTAATTCGTATTTTGTAAGTCTACTCGTCAATTATTCTCTTTTAACGAATATTATTTTTATTAATGTAATTGTCCCTAAAGTACTACATCAACATTAATATTAAATTAACATTAAATGATTTCAAAATTTATAAATTAGCTAAGCGTTTATTCAGAATAGCAACTTAACTAAAAATCCAAGTCTCATTGCCAACATTTAATTTACCTTACAAAATAAATGTTATTTATTTTCCGCAAGAAGTGACTGGTAGGAATGAACAATATCTTTGCAATTAAAGAATACTTAATCATCGCAATATTATATATTTTGCTATACTTTTAATTCAACAGAGAATTATCTACTTTTAGTGAATTACAACTGAAGACGGGTGATCTGTTGCCGAAATGTGTATCTGATTTTTTAAAACCTTGTTGTGGCTATTGGAGATACCTGAGACAAGTATTTTTTAAATGCTTGTTCTTGAAGGACACTTCTAGTGATAATTCTCTTCCTATTATTAACTTACATCTGTTATTATTTCTAATATAAATTACTTTCGGTCATATTAAAATACCATAAAAAATTAATTCTCAGACAAAATGAGAATTAAAAAACTAGTTTAGATTAAAATAAAAAATTACCTCCATTTCTCTGTCAATTTAAGTCTGACTTCGTAAAGTACAATTGAGAATATTTGATATTCGTTTTCGTGAAAATCAAAGGGAGGAAAGACCTTCCAACAGTGCTTGTAAAACTAACTAAGATTGCTGCTGACTTACAATACGGACGGTGTTGGGCATGTACAAATATTAGAGCTGCGATTGATTAAAAAAAAAAAGAATTGATTAATCAAATTTTTTAATCGAAAATTAATCGATCAATTCGAACAATTTTACAAATTATCAAAAATCAGTACTGTACAGTACTGGAAAATGTAATACATGTGTCAAACACTTAATTTCAATTCGTAAGTATTAGTTAATAAACTGAAAATTTTTATCTGTCTTACGTTAGCCATTATCGGAGACAAATAAGCATAGTCACATTTACCGGTAGTAAAGACGCTCGCATTTTGTTAACAATATACTCAGACGAACTAAATAGTCGTTCGCACGGTACAGATGTCACTGGGACACAGAATGGCCTTTGCAAAAGTAGCTAACATAGAAAAACGATGTTGATTCAGTTTCTACCATTTGAGAGGATTCTCTGTTTCCAGAATCTGATCTTCCTCTATGTAGCGAGACAGTTCTGATACTCCCACGCGTGCCTGTGTATATGGTTCATCATCTGAAGAGTGAGAGTCTGTAATACATCGGATTTTGTCAGCAATTTTCCAATCTCGAGTAACACCTTCATACAGACCAGAAATATTTACAACTGTGTGCCGTTCAGTAAGGTGTAATCAATCTAATGTTACTGATATCAAATTCCATTCTGAGTCTATCCAATGACCAGTAATGCCACAGTATGATTCATTGCTGATCGACGTCCAAAAATCAGATGTGATCGCCAAACTCACATTTCTTCACAGCATCCTTGTGCTTATGTAATTCTTCATTATATATGCTCAAAATCATACTGTCGACCGTTCTACGACTCGGTAGGGTGTAATCTTTGTTCTGAAGGGCTATTCGCAACACCATTTTCAGACCGGGATCTTCCACAATAGCAGTCGGTCGGCCAGAACTAGAGATACATAGTGCGATGGCTGTTGTTAAATCCTTGCTAACTTTAGCGCTCACTGGTTTCTCATTCTGACATACATATTGTGTCATTGAATTCTGTTGTTGAGCAGCAGTACGTTGATATTGCAGTGGATTTTTGTGCTGCAGGTGATATCAACGACGTATTAGAGCCATGACATGCTGTTTGTTGCAATGACGACCTTTTCGCTATCATCAACTTTTCCATCTGCGTTTAACTTAAACGCAAAATGTTTATTTAACTTTCCTGTTATAGGTTTCATGTTATTTTTGTCCACTATTATGATAACAGGAAATTTGTTTAAATCGATTTGATTTTAATCGATTAATTAAATTTTAATCGATTAAAATTTTTGACAATATATCGGTTGATTAATCGTTAAAAATTGCAGCCCTAACAAATATACTATGTTGTCTATTAGCATATGGACTATATATTGTTAACCGATCTATAGATGGTGTAAAGAGCAATTATTTGGAACGTATTCAATTTTTCCTGTCTAGAAAAATTAATTTTGTGTATTTGAACTTCAACGCGTTCAAGTCCCGAGCTCGTACCTTGATTTTAACTATTTTTAAATTCAAAGGAAAAATATCCTACACTCATTCGCATGTTAATCAAATAGAAAAAATAAACTTCTACGAACCAACGTCTTATCTTATCACGTACGGTGACCAATTTCAAACCTGCGAAGGGACGCGCCGAGAATCTGGTAAGCGATTCATCGAAATCGATCAGACACATCTTGAGTCGTTTGCAGTAATTTCTAAAACCTTACGCACGGAATGACAAAATGAGATTGGCTTTTCATAATCATACTATAATGGAGCAAGTGTGACTTTTGTATCTGAATTGAACCAATTTTTTTATGAATTTCTAAGTCAGATGACTGTCTCAGAACATATCCTTACGATCCATCGTCTTTGCAAAATCGAATATAAAACTTATGATTGAAGGGAACGAATCAAAATTACCACTACGGAGGATTTCCACAGGTCATCTCGCGGCAAAATAACACTTAACGATACACAATATAAAAAAGCATAAATATTTACGATGAAAATTGTCGTGTAATCACAATTATATTCAGATCAATCATTTTCTTTCGATTATCCCAAATAAATATTGGGAATAATTATTTAGGACAAACATTGACAAATTGGAATCTTCCAACGTTCAAGCATATTTAGGAAACACGCGTGTTAGATCCAGAGAAGTTATCAATATTTCGGCTCCGAGGACTTCGTATTCGCTCAAATATCGATAATACCCGATAATGTGGTATATAAAGAAATATTGTAATATTAGCGCGTCGTTTCTGAAATTCTTTTACTACTGCATAAAGAATTATAAACTAAAAGCTAACGAATTGTAGCCGGTGGACTCCAACCTTTCCGCAGGAGCTAGGAGTTGATGGCCCGTAGAGGAATGAGATCCACTCCCGATTTTGATCTACAAATATGTAGACAAAATATTTTTCCCTTTGAAATAGTGGTATTTTTAGCCTTATTCTACATCCCTGTCCGTCTCAAAAGGTGTCCTACTGACGCCGAAGATTTAGGAATGGTTTAGATCCAGCCACCCATTCACTAATTTTTTTCTTCTCCGTGGGATTTTTGATAACCGTTCGAAGATCAAGTTGTATACGTCACACACACACACACGCCCGATTATGATCGCGCACGCTCACTCTTCTTCTTCCTGATATCTGCCGTTAATTACACTTCCGTAACCATCGAATTTTAAAATGATTAAACGCCAATTTGAACCTCAGTTTTAAGGACAACCACGAAGTCCAAAGGAGAGGAGAATCATAAGGAGGTTATAATGTCCTGATCGCGACCACACCCTCAATCCCGCCTCCTCCTCTAATCGGCCTCCGTACCCGCCCATCCGCCCCCTCCCCCTTCTTCCCGTTCCTTTCCTTATCCTCTTCGTGCGAATCGTAACCCTCCCGACACGTCCTTACTCTCTCCCCCTTTCTCTTTCCTTCTGCATTTCCTCCGTATCACCTCTCCCTCCGCTTCCTCCTCCTCTTCTCCTACCTCCTCCTCCTCCCTTCTCCTCCTTCTCCCCGTCCTCTCGGAGGCCTTCTCTCCCACGGCCTCCGCGGACAGACACACGTGCAAAGCAGGGACACTGGTGAGGCTGCTGCTGCCTGTTCTTCGCCGGCGAGCACTGTGTGTGTGTGTGTGTGGTGATGCAGACTTTGTTCCGGCCGCAGTTGGTGGAAGTATCGCCACCAGCTGTCAGTCAGTCTCTCCCATTCTCCTCCCATACCCCCTCATCCTCTCTCTTTCTCTCTTCTGTATATTTGAACGTAACCGTCGTGTTGGGTTTTCGCTTCCTAGTGCTTATTATATAAAGCCTCTCTGTCTCTTCATCGATGGATTTTGTCGGACGGTTTATGATCCTTCCCCTGCCTTCACTCCTCCTCATCCTCACCTTGCCTCCCATTTACTGGAAATTTGTTTTGATTGACCAAAATTGGACCAAGTATTTTATTAGTAATTGAGTTTTCTTTACGAGTGCGCCTGAAAGGTCGCCGCGCGAAAGTTTGAGTTGACGCGTAATTAGGAGGTCTAACGGGAGGGACTATATTTACAGATTTCTGTGGCAAATTAAAATCCGCGGTGATGTTGGTTGATGATAAGGGTGACTCCTGTAGCCAAGAAACAATTGATGCAACTTTCGGCGCAACGATCGGTGAGTTACCGCCGACATCAACTATTTTGCATATTTATGGCTGCATCTACATCTTATCGCGCAATTTGGCAGAGTTGTGGTTAGCAGGGGGTACAGAATATCCAACCTCCCGTAAACGTTATCATAAGATAAATAGATCACGATGGGAAGCTATTGAAGTGTTTATATTTATGTTTTGACTATTTTTTGTAATAGCTCTTTTCCCATGATCTGTATATTAATTCTCTAAACCAGGGGTGGACAACCTATATTGCGTGTCGATACACATTCGTAATTGTGACTACCTCGGTGGGCTGCATTGAAAGTTGAGATAGTTTCTGCGATTCGCATAATAACCCACAACTGAAGTTAGCTAACACATGCTCTTGTGTATATGGGCATAAATCTCAAATCTTTTTAACTATAAAAATGTAACAACCTTGTTTTAACTTAAAATATTAAATGTTCCAAATAAAATATCATGGATCGTTTTCTTCTTTATTGCTTCGCGGCCAATATAAAATAATCTCTAAACGACGGAGTATTTTGCCGTTGCGTAACTTTGCGTTAAGATATATGTCGACGAATCTTTTATTTAAATATTCTCATCACGAAATAATAACAAACATTTTTAAGGCTCAATTGAACTTGAATATTATTCAATGAAGAGCATAGTTATCTAATTTTAGATGCTCATGCTGACATGACCCCCTATTTCGTCAACAAGACGTCGCCGAAAATATTTTACTCGTAGTATTGCGAGACATAAAAGTGGCCGACATAACCCGGGAAGCTCCTTATCCAACCATTCATTCATCCTACCCCGATTCACACGTCTGACTTGGTTCCGAGACCCATCGGCCAAACAATCCTCTCCATCCATTTTTAAGCATCCTTAAAAACAGCAAATTTCCTTTCGCAGAGAAAGCGGGAAAGAGAGACTGAAAAATATGTTTACGAGCAGATTTACAAGCGTTCTCAATTGCTCTACCACGTATTTCACCCTTCCCAAAGACGGCCACATTGGACTCTACTTTCCATCCTTCCTTTCAAAAGCAGCCACCGAAGAAAGAGAGAGGAGCAAGAAGATGCTGAAAATTGGTTTACGACCCTACTCCTCTTCTCCATTCATTGCAGAGAGAGAGAGAGAGAGGGGGGGGGGATTCTGCTGCGCAATGCCCTCTTCCAACCCAAAATAACTTCCTTTGCCTTATAAGGAGAGGAGGAGGGGGAGGAAAGTGGGGAAGACGGGGGTTGTCCGTTATGCCGCATGGCATAGCTCTGCATTTCACTAACCGGCGTGCTTGAAAACGTGCGTGTGTGCCCCATGCATACATGCGTAGCGGGACGAGCTCGCTCTTCTGCGAATGGCCAAAAGAAGTCACCTCTTTCCTCTCTTTTGGCTGCTGATCTCGCACACCTGACCTTCCTTCCTTGATGGCGGCCGATTCGGACTCTTTTGTGTGACCGGTCGAGGAGACCTGAATGTTCCCATGATGCTAAATTAATAAGAAGGTTATCGACAGAGGGCGATTATATTGCATTACGTTACGTTAATCGGACGAGACACTCCAGAAAATGTCGTCCGTAGAAATTTCCCGCCTCTAGGTCATATTATTTTTCCGCCCACTTTTTGGCGCTTTTTTCCTAAATAATCGCTCGTTTATTAAGTTTATCCGTCCCTCCGTCCGTCTGTGGATCATAATAGTCTAATCTTGAGGCGAGCAATCTTTTTTGCATGGAGAGCGCCATCGGTGATTGCGAATACATTGGAAGTTGTCATTGTTTTGGCAGGCCGAATTAGACATGAAATCGGAAGTTGTTCTGAGATTCTGAGGTAGGTATCATATTAGTGAAAATCAAGATTAATGAGAATTTTGGGGTTGAAATTTCGAAATTAGTTTTATTATCTTAATTTTATCAGTAATTATAAATTTATACGATAAATTTTCAGGGACCGCTTTTTCGTCATAGCTTCGCGGGCCGCAACTTGCCTGCACCTAGTCTAATTCATCAAAAGTCTATCATTAATTTTTTTTCATTTTCTCTCTGAAATCTCATTTTTAATTGCAGTCCCGAAATCTCGTCGCCACTAGGCCATTGCCTACTTTGGCCTTCAATTGGAGACTTTCGCGGCGTAGTAGACAGCAGTCGAAGGCTTCCGGGTTTCGCCGCGTTGTAAAGCTCATAGCAGGTTCCCGATGCTTCGGAGACGTTGCAGTATCCATCTTCAGGGTAGATGTAGACTGCAAAGTCTCCAAAACGTCAGGAACCTGCTATGAGTTCTACAACGCAGCGAAACCCGGCAGCCTTCGACTGCTACTTTGGCCATATTGCAGATTCGCTAATTTTCATATTGGAACATTTTATGGCAAAGCTAGCGTAGTAATATAAACAAGCTCTTTATATAAGGTGTCATCTATTGCAGGGTTTTTCAACCGGTGGGTCGGAGATTTTTCAGACTTCGTGATGGGTCTATCTATTGAGATATTTGCCGAACGTGACTCGTAGAAGAGTCGTCTCCTAAATTTTTCTTGCAAGATCACAAAATAAATATGTATCTAATTAGGTTGTTAACGGTATTCTCAGTGAGGGACTTAATAAGACACGAGGGTTTAGTCAAACAACGTTACGTTAATATCTTTTGTGCAATTCGTTTCTTCAAGCTCACAATTGTTATGACAGAATTTATCTTTAAAAATATCGTCACGACGAAATTGATCGACTAGATGCAACAACGGGTTAAGAAAATAAAACAAGAATAATGGGTACTTAAGCTGAATTTGGTATAAAAACCAATTCAAAATTAAACATTGGGTCTTTTTTCTTTTTTTGTGTCTGTCGCTTCTGAGTTGGATAGCAAAAAATCCTATAAATTTATGTGATTGCCGAGATAATTGCGTCATGCTCGAATTGAGTAATTGTAAATGAAATTGTAGTAGACATTACCAATCATTTTAATAGGCGGGGCTTTACCGTTTCATTTCCACTTTTAGCCATTTCCCTTCCATCACCTCTAGCCTCCCTCCTTTCCTCTCTCCACCACTTCCCTCCCTCTCTATCTCTAATTCCTCTCTCCACCCACCCCCTACTCCACCCCTCCTTCTACAGTCCTCCCACGCGTGGGCCACAAATGCCATTTCCTCGACCTCTCGCGACGCCCTTCCGGTCGCCCCGCCCACCATGCTCCACCTTTTTATTTCCCGTTCCTCGCTTCGGAATGTCTTTCTCTTTGTTTTTTATCTCCCTCTGTAGACGAACGCCCATATTGATACTAAGACTCACGTATTAGTTAATTAGTGTTTTTGGTAGACGAAGACTGTAAGGGAAATATGTTTGCTAAATCATCAATTTAATCGATTTGGGTACTATGCCATATAATGCTGAAAAGATGGACTATAAATGCCTTAAAATGCTTTTTCAACAGTAATGTATTGCCGTAGTGCTCAACCCTTTTTTAAACATGCCACATAATGTTTTGTAAGTATCGGAATTACCCGAGAAAATTGTTTCCTACCTTAGTTACTTTTAGAAAATAAGTTAGAAATTCGTTATTTTTAGAAAATAAGTTAGAAATAATCAATGATTTAGTGATCATTACATACTTAACTTGGAATTTGAATTTGGTTACTTCTTGGAACATAGAGAACAATATGAAACAGCTCAAATTTAACAAAATGTAAATGTTTACTGTCAATCACGGTATCTTCACACTCTTACATTATCATAAGTTATGTCTTTTATTCTCGGTGATCAAAGCGTGAGTCAGTCGCACACACTTGAAACCACCATTCTCAATTTCATTGGTTTCTTTTGTTGAATCAATACTTTTACAGGGCCACCGAAATATAGTTATCTACCGCTCTAATTTAAATCATTATGGCCTTATCTAAAAAATCGTATTTTTTTAAACGGCCTTTTAAATTTAAATTGGCGAAGTTTTAAAATACAATGACTTCATAAAACATAAAATATCTCAAAACAATTAAATTACTTTTAAAATTTTACTCCTTATTTTAGTATATATTACAGACGGCAGGGCGAGTTTTGACTTTATACATATGAGAGCCAGTGGATATGCTTATAATTCAAGTGTATATGCCAACAACTAATGCTGGCGACGACGAAGTGGATGATATCTATGAACAGATTATGGAGATATTGGAGGATGAGGGAAAAGGAAGGATCACCACCATAGTAATGGGAGATTGGAACAGTGTAGTCGGAGAGGGACAGGAAGATAACATAGTGAGAAAATATGGACTAGGGAAGAGAAATGAAAGAGGGGATAAACTTGTGGAATTCTGCCATAGAAATAGATTAATTGTAACTAATACATAGTTTAAGCATCACCAGCGAAGACTTTACACATGGAGAAGCCCAGGAGACCAGAGACGATACCAGATAGATTACATACTAGTCAATGAAAGATTTAGAAATAGCATTAAAAATGTGAAAACACTACCAGGGGCAGATATCGATTCTTACCACAACCTTTTGGTGGCAAATATACAATGTAGACTGAAGAGCGTTAGGAGAAACATAAGAGTTAACAAGAAATGGAACTTAGAGGAACTCCTTAAAAACAAGGAGGCTATCATGACTGAGCTGGAGGAAAGGTTGGGGGAGAGAGCTGAAGAAAATAGGAACAATGTAGATGAGGAGTGGAGATACATCCATAGCAACATTAAAGATGTAATGGAAAAGAAGGTAGGAAAGATAACGGGTGAAAGAAACAAAAAACCCTGGATCACAGCAGCCATGCTGCAAAAAATGGAAGAGCGGAGAAAGTGGAAGAACATAAACACCGAAGAAGGCCAAAGAAAGTACAAGGAGTTAAATAATGCTTTAAGAAGGGAAACAGATAAAGCAAGAGAACAGTGGATAAATGAAAAATGCAAGGAGATTGTCGAATGTGAAAGAATTTGTAGAACAGACCTCATGTATAGCAAAGCAAGGGAACTATTCAAGAAAAAAGCAAGAAAGATAGGACGTAAAGGAATCATGAACAAAAGTGGTAAAATAGTATCGGAGCCAGACGATGTAAAGAATGTCTGGAAAGAATACATTGAGGTTCTGTATGACAAAGAAGGAAAGCCAAGAAATATTGAATTAAATGAAGAAGAGGATGTGGAAGAAGATCAGCTAGGACCAAGTATTCTCGAGTCTGAAGTTAAAAGAGCAATTGATGACATGAAAAGAAGGAAGGCTGTTGGGAGTGATGATATACCCGTGGACGTTCTAAAGGTTTTAGGGTCTAAAGCAGTTAAGCAACTCACAAAATTTTTTAACCAAGTATATGATACTGGCATATGGCCTGAAGATTTTTTAGATGTTGTGATGGTACCACTGGAGAAAAAGAACAATGCAAAATGTTGTAAGGATTACAGAACTATTAGTTTAATTTCTCATACAGCTAAAGTTCTAACCAGAATAATAACCAAAAGAATTGAATGTAAAATAGAAAAGGAGCTGCAAGATAATCAATTTGGTTTCAGAAGAGGAAGAAGAACAAGAGATGCTATAGGATGTATGAGGATGATGATAGAAAGAGCGCTAGAAGTCAATAAAGGTATGTATTTTTGTTTTGTAGATTGGGAGAAAGCTTTTGACCGAGTGAAATGGGATAAAATGCTGGGTATTTTAAACAAAACAGGAATAGATTGGAAAGATAAAAGACTGCTTAAAAACCTTTACTTTGATCAAAAGATTAGAGTTAGGGTTGAAGGAGAAGAAACAGAAAGTACTTCAATAGGGAGGGGAGTGAGGCAGGGTTGTCCTATTTCACCAGCGATATTTAATATTTATGCAGAAACAATAACAGAAGAAGCGTTGATGGAAGAGAAAGGATTTAACATAGGAGGTGAAAGTATTACCACCATTAAATACGCAGATGATCAGGGCTTAATAGCAGAAGGCGAGAAAGAGCTTCAGAGGATGACAGACAGACTAGTGGAGGTTGGCCAACAATATGGAATGAAGATCAATGCTGAAAAAACGAAAGTCATGGTGGTTTCAAAGGAACATAAAGAATTAAATATAATGGTAAATGGCCAAAAATTGGAACAAGTAAGTAGTTTCAAATATCTTGGCAGTATTTTAGCACAGGATGGAAGTAGTACACAGGACATCAGAAGTAGGATTGCAATGGCAAAAGCAGCATTTAACGAGAAGAAGGAGCTTCTCACAAGCAAGAAAATAAATTTAGAAACAAGGAAGAAATTAGCAAAATGCTACATATGGAGCATAGCTCTTTATGGTGCAGAGACGTGGACGGTAAGGAGAAAGGAGGAAAAATATTTAGAAAGTTTTGAGATGTGGGTATGGAGAAGTATGATGAAAGTGAAATGGACAGAGAGGAAGAGAAACGAAGAAGTATTAGAAATGGTGGGAGAAGAAAGGACGCTAATAAAAACAATCAGGAAAAGAAAAGCAAATTGGATAGGGCACATATTGAGAAGACAGTGTTTACAAAGGACGATCTTAGAAGGAAAAATTAGCGGAAGAAGAGGAAGAGGGAGAAAAAGAATAGGAATATTAGATAATATAAAGCAGGGATATAATGCTTATAGAGGTATAAAAGAGGCTTCTAGGGGGAGAGAGAAATGGAGGCAGCGATTCAGTTAAAACCTGTCTTCGGACAGAAGCATGATGATGATGACATATGAGAGGTGATCGCCAGAGTGTTAAGGTACTTGAGTGGCCTTTGAAAGGAATGCATTTTTAGCGCTGCAGTTAACGGAGAACTTTTGTACAAAATGACTTACTCAGCAAATGTAGGCAATTAATGAAATTACTAAATAACTACGTGACAACAGCGAGTCATAAGTTAACTACAGTTAACCGTGAACTAGGTAGTTGAATGCATTATTCTTGCGATATTGCGTTTAGTTTATCTTTGTTTTAAATACACTCTTGCCACAAAATCTATAATTTTTGTGTCGTCAAGAATTTTTTACTTCCATATAACAAGTTAATATCATGGCGATATTTAATAAGTTTGCGATGATTGAGGTTTATTCTACGAATGTCGTATTTTGTGATCAATATACTCCCAAGATTAAGGCGCGCTTGAACATTAACGAAATTTCTTTCGAAGTTTTTGTGGCTCACCTTTCAAGAGACTGCTCCTTCCTTATTTTCCTAGAGAGGTTGTACCAGCCATTTACAATCCAATGTATTAAGCGGGGATGTGTTTGGCCGTGTTTCAAAGTATACGTAACATTATAGTGTGTTTCAACAAAAATTCCGACTACAACTACATCTACAGTTTACCCTGCAAGCCACCGTAAGGGTGTGTGGCAGGGGGTGCATTAACACCAAGGGGAAAACTCCAAAATTAGATCTGGGTTTACGCCCCTACGTGAGGTTACTTTTGATCGCAAGTTTTATTCTGCTCAGCTATCGTTATAGGAAAAAATGAGGCTTTGTATCTCTCCGTCCTACAGGCTATCTCTCTTATTTTACGAGGATGGTCCATTCTACCGATATAGGTGGGAGTTCTTATTATTTCTTCGACGTCGCTGGAGAAAGTACACGTTCTAAATCTTTCAAGAAGTTTTAACCTAGCACGTAATTGGCGCTAAGCTAGTGATTCCCATCCTAAGCCCTGTATCAAGCCTCGAACGCTTTTAATTCTATCATAACAATTTTTGACGAATCTAGCAGCTTTTCGCTGCACTTTCTCTGACTCGGTGAGTAATCCTTTCTCGTACGGATCCCATATGCTCGAAGCATACTCTAGCAGCGGTCTAACTAAAGAAAAGTAACATGTCTCTCTGACTTTTTCCTCGCTTTTACCTACTATCCGTTTGATGAAACCTAGTTTCTGCTTAGCTTTCCCGGATATATTTCGTATGTGTGTGTCCCATGAGAGGTTACTTGTTAAAATGATGCCTAAGTATTTGACGGATTCGGCTAGGGGTAGGGGATTAAGATTTGGTAGGAATACTTCAATCAATGACGAAAAATTTTCCGAAAAAAGAGCCGGGTTTGACTCCGAGAGATAATATCTATTTCCCATAGGTATGATAACACGTAAAAATCCATTTATCGACGTGCCGGCTTCTTTCCTTTGCAAATTAAAATTAGAAATAACTGACTTTCGATCTTCGGACTCAGACTGTTTAAAGGAAAATTAATAAAATTTCTTATTATTATCGTCGATTTCCTTGTACGAGTCGAATCACTCCACAAATGTCGTTTTAACTTGAAGATTTTACGTTTTTATACACGAAACTTTTTGATTGTTAACAACTACTGCAATGTTGCAGAATTAGCGAAATTGCATATATTAAACCGGATTATATGGAAAACGAGACACATATTAAGTGCGAATATTCCCTATATTCAGCTTTGGTCTACCTGAAGGAACTTGTGTTTACAAATGGGCAACTCTATGTAGTTGCCTCTAAATGTCGGGTTTGCTTTACCTGATTATATATTATGACATTAAGCAAAAATGTATGTAGTACTAACCAATGTTAATCACCAACTACATTTTTAAGAACGTAAACAGCCAACTATATTCTTAAAAAAACGTACACATGCGTAGCTATTTCACGGATTACTATTAGTCATCAATAAGTGACGCATCTTCGAAAGTGATCCGCTTCCACTCCTGCGCGAGGAATCCCGTTACCCTGTCCCGTAAAGCGATGAATGAATACGTTGCCACGGGGAATTTCCTTGGACAAGCCTTTCCTGATATTTTTCAGCGTAAACATCCTCTGGATGCGCAAGATCAATTGGGACACTTATTTCCCTCATCTCCTTCCCACTTCCATCCATTACTCTTCCTCCGCTCTCCAATCCAACTTCCTTTCTCACGTCGTCTTTTCCTTCTCACGAGTCTCGTCTACCCATTCCTTTGATTCCTTCCGCTGAAAATATTTAGCGACATTCGACTGCTGTTGAAGTCAACGTCTTTGCCTGGTATTCTTCGTATCTCCTAGCATAATCATTATTAACACATTCAGGGCCGGCGCAAGGTATTTTGGCGCCCTAGGCAAACTTATTTTGGCGCCCTACTCCAATCTAAATGATACTAAAAACTAATAGATGAAAATTATTTTTAATAGTAATTAAACAATGACGTCTATAAGCACCAGTATTATTTAAATATAATATTAATAAAAGATTGTTTTTATTATAAAATTATTTTTCTCATAATTACTAAAAACAATGATTTTACACATTAAAAAACTTCATGGTAAGTAATAGCGCCAAAAATGGGCATTAAGAAGAATAGTTTTTAACAAGAGATTAAGCAAATCAAAACTTTAGGCTAATAAGTTAGTTGGTAGGTCAACGTTTCAAGAATTACACATTCTCCAAATCTTCCTCAGACCGCCAGTTTATACTTCTTATACTTTTGGATTGGGGTAGTGCACAGCATTGAAGAGGAATTGAAATCATTTTGAATATAAAGGTTTATATAGAACAAATCACGTGAAATATATAACAACATGAATCAATAAAAGATGAAAGATAAAAGTATACATTACATAAAAAAAACAGACACACATATATAGTGCTGTGAAATCAAAACACTGGCCTTTCATGGCGCCCTAGACAGTTGCCTGTTTTGCTACCCTGTTCCGCAGGCCCTGATCACATTATATCAATAAAAAATCTGATGTGGCCCCACATGACTTTCTCCATATCAGTAATATTTCTAAAAATTCCAAATAGGTTACATAATAATAAATATTTTAAGAAACTGCGAGAATATTTTACTTTATAAAGAACAGAAATAAACTCAAACCATAGCTTTCTGATATTGAATATAGATAGCCACAAGGCTCCAACAATTAAGAAAAGAAAAAGGAGCGTTACTAAGACCTAACTAAGCATCAATTGTAAACAATAGTCGTCGGTAGGTGGCGTGGTGGTGGCAGCTAAAAATATAAGATATCTCTTATGCAATGCATTATATGGAAAAAATGTTTCAAACAAAGATTGTAGAAAATTAAATTTCCTACGACTTCTATTTAAATACATTTTTACATTTATCAAATATTAAAGCAAATATTTCAAAATAACGGATGTGAAAGGAGTAAACACCCACTTCTGGTTGACTGATTTTTACCAAAAACTAATCAGTTCTTGAGACATTTATAAAAATGTTAAATATAAAATTTCGGGTTGACCTGATTAATAGTTTTTGAGTTAGAGTAACCACAAATAAGCTATCACACACACACACACAAACACAGACATAATCGAGAAAATGGTCAAAACGTATTCAGGGGACCTCAAAACGTGTATTTCCGTTGAAATCTCGAAGTCGATTTTTTTCATGAAAACAATACTTTCCCCTATACTACGTATTTGGAGAAAGTAAAAATAGAATTTTCTCATATCCATGATATGCTAGCCAAATGGGTTTAGCAACGAGGATTATATTGCACGCTTCTGGTGAGATTGTGAAGCTGTTTGTTTGCAATAATAATGGATATAGATTCGGAAAAGGCGTTAGATTGAGAATTATGTGCGATGTAAACTCTCTTATCTCTTATTATTTGGCATACCTATATTAGTAGCATCATTCGTATACTAACTGTTCGTCTTACCCTATAAGACAAGGAAAATTTCACGCCACATTGCAACATTGGGACTATTTAATGTTAGCCCTAATCATTCCAATGATTTATAATAAACTGGAAAATATATGCCTAGTTTTGAAGTTGTTGTTCTAGTTTTCATTTTAGCGTATTCGGAGATGCTAATTTATTCGCGTCCGAGAATAAAACGTTATTGCGATATTAAGTTTTTCATATTTTAAATAGTTGCCGTGGAAGTAGTTTGTAAATAAAACATTGCAACTATTTCGAGATTCTGTTTAGTATTCAATCAAACGCGATGAGATACAAATGAAGAAGATAGAAGTTAAACTATCGTAATGAGTATCACCAGTGCTTTTTTTCCAACGGAAAAGGTGCTGAAACGCGAAAGAGGTGAGTGGAGGCAAAAATAGGAACTGAATTTAAATTGTCAGCGGAGGAATAGGTATAATTCTACAACATGAATAAAACGTCATTGCATTGCAAATAACTTAATTTCATTTGTTGTAAGTTATACAAATTAGTCTTTTTTCATTGAAGGTTTCGGAACGGCGTTCCGGTGCGTTCCGCAAATAAAAAAGCACTGAATTCCACTGAACATAAACGATTGCTATTTTGATAGTGGGTTTCTATGAATATTTAGATTCTCTCTCAAGCGTCAAGAATCTCTCTAGGATTACGCTTATGGATGCCATTTCGACAAAACAATAGACAATATTCAAGATTCAAAAGACCTTTATTTCCATTGTAAAGCTACAGAAAGTACGCATTATTAAAATACAACTTATTAGCCAGTGGCTATTGTAGCAGGCCTCCATTCTTAGGTTCGATGTTTATGTTTCTCCCGACACGAGTAAGAACTAAATTTAAAGTATGGCGAGGGATTTACGAACGCCGTATTAAACCACATCTTACCCATTAAAATCTCCGAAACGGGAGCGCTTCCCAGCCCTGTCCACAACAGCAGCAACGTCTTCGTCAATTGGAGCCCTTTCGCTTTTTCCACGCACCCTATCCCGCTGTCACTCTCTACGCAAGATCGTTCCGGCCCATCCCCCGCCAAAGCCTCACTCCCCCGCCAAAGCCTCACACCCCTGCCTCCGTCCCACTCCCCCTCCTCCCGTGCCTTTCAGCCGGGTTCATTCAGGTCGGAAATTCTGCGCTCAGTGGACACCTCCTTCCCGATTGGTCGAACATAGAGTTTGGTGAGGGCGAAGAAGGGAGAGGAGACGAGTAGGAAGGAAGGGCGGTCGTGGATAGGTTACGCGCCAATGGCCACCTGTTATAGCGTATTCTTTCACGGGCCTCCTTTCTGCTCTTCTCTCTCCCCTCATCCTTCTCCCCCTCTTTTATCTGCATCCCTCTTCCATTCACTCCTTCTCCTTTCATTTATTTTTTATCCCTCTTCCCTCTCATCCTCTATTCTATTTTTTCCTCGACCGAAATAATGCCTTCTCCGAATTTTTCTCGTGAGACCACGGAACCAGAGACGATCGCGGAGCGCAGTGGTTAAGGCGAGGTGCATTTATTGGAGAGGCAGGAAGGACTAAATCATCCGCCTCGATACTTTCGCACAAAAACGCTTAAAGCGATGTCGTCCGTGTGGCTCATTTCGATAAAGGACATAAAAATCTCTTCAAACCTCTTTGTTTACTAAAACAATTTTCGTGGGTGCGGCTTGTTAGAATCATAGATGTTATTACGAAATGGCATCTGCGGAAGATGTACTCCTTAGGTCTCCGATTGTCCTGTTTCTCGCACTAATTCGTTGCTGAGTTTTCGCTGAACATCGATTTTAAACTAAGTTTATCCAGGATAAAGAAATGAAAGCTACCCTCCCGTTCGTTATCAACAGATATATATAACTGAGCAAATATTTTGGCTTGAATGCAATAGCGCATTTTGTTAAATCCTCTATCCATGAAACGGATGAGTAAAAGAGATCCGAACTTCAGTGAAAAAACAATTCTCATTGGAACGGCTGATCGGTGAAACAGCTCTGAGTACTGCTATTTTGTAGATGAAACTGCTGTTACTGGTTGACTCAGCTCAGAATCTTTAGATTCACTTCATCCGCCTAGAATATTACTAATGCATTAAACTTCTTATATAGTTCTTAATTTTACATTGGGCTTTTCTTTCCATTAAGGCTAAATCTGCAAAATTTACAATTCAATCTTTTTCCTACCATATTTACATTTCATCGGACAGTATAAGCAGAGCTTTCTTGACCGTCTCTCGCCGCGATTTATTGTTAAACATGAAATTGCTTTTAATTCTTGAGAGATAGAAACGATTATGGATCGACAAACTTTCCTGCATGGCCACATTGTAAGCTACAAACGCCTAGGCGGGCCACATTGGAAGTTGCGAATTCTCCAACGACCCGCATAAAAACTAAAATAGAAATATTCTATGGCCTCATAAGAGCGAAAATCAAGTGTAAACATTTTTTAGTGTTGGAATTTAAATATTTGGACTATTTTGATAAAATTTTCAATTAATAAATATGATATTGTGTTAATTTTACGGATTCCTTTTTCATCATAACTTAGCAGGCTGTATAAAATGCTCTTGAGGTCCGGATGTGGCCCGCGGGCCGTAGTCTGACGATCCCTGGCATGGATTATACACTAGCAGTACCCGCATAAAATTAAGAATCTATACAATATTTAACTCATATTTTATTGGCATTTAATTTAAATTTGACAAAATATTTTTATCGATACGACATCGGGGATTGTTCATGACGCACAATTTTAGTTTCACGAAAAATTATTTATTTAATGAAGAATATAAGATACCACTTTCGAGCAAAACAGCGTGTCCCATGAAGAAAACCCATAGTGCCCAAATTTAATTGAGAGCTCTCTATAAAATTAAATCAGTTTCTATGGGATATAAAATACTAAGTTTTGACAGGTTACATTTTTGAAATATTTCACAAGAGTTTTCCTTTTCTCTCTAAAAACTGCATTTCCATTAGAAGGAAGAAAATTCCTTGCACCCTCCTGCGATCCTAAGCTTTCAGGCAATGCAGATTTTTATGGGTTTTGGCCACCTGTCTGAATTAATTTGTCATTTAGCAAGCCTGGAGAGGGGAAGAGGCTTATTTATAAATTGTAGAATGTAATAAATTTTAAAACTTTAAACAGGAAATACACTAGAGAACGAAATCTCAAATTTGCGAGATGGAATTTTCTATGGCTCCGGTCCATTAGCTATGCGTTTTAAAATAAATATGTTCACCTTACGCCTGACATTCGCGTAAAACTTTGTTGGCGTTTCTCCAGAGGTTTCCGAGAACTAGTCGAGAGCAAAGAAAACAGCGACCCCACGAGGCGCTCAAACACGACACACACAATGTATACGCTCGCGCACGCAAACGCTAACACATGTACGGCTGCAATAAAAATGAGTTGGCTCGAGCGATGATCCCTCGGAGAGTTCGCGTAGGAACTTGGACACGAGTGGGGCGGAGGGAAGAAGCGAGGAGCAGAGACAGAGATGCGTGGAGATGGGATGGGCATAGATGCGAGGGTGGGGTGAAGGGGGAGGGGTTGGGAAGGGGTCAAGTCATTCCGCCGAGGAAGAAGAAGAGGACAGGTGCGCGCACTCTTTCCTCCTCCTGCCTCACGCACGCCTGCGAACTCATCAATGAGAGAGAGATTCGAAAGAGGGGAGGGGGCGAGAGGGAGCGAGGCATCCGGAGGTTGGGACGCCGAGCATGTCGGGAGTCGCTCCCCCCGTCTTCACGATCGAAGCCAACGACGGGAACGGAGAATAAAAGGAGGAATCGTTGGGCGACTATTCCGTAAAAAACTGAAAGGAAATCGTAAAAACATACTCAATGTGGATATTTGAGGATAAAAAAAGAAGCATTCATTCATGGAAATTTTCTCTAGTACGTTTTTTTTTCTAGAGGTTGAGTTTCTGCTTTTTATTAACTATCTCACGTAAAACCTTTTAAACTCGTTGGAAGAAGGTTTAACTGGCTATTTTAAATATTTTGATGCGTAAATAATTCTTAAAAAATAATTTGCAAAATAAAAAAATGGAATGTTTGTACATAGGTGGCGAGGGCAAACAGAAATAATTGTAGGCTTTTATGAATAACTCGTTTTGTAACCTTAAAATATCATTTGCCTTCATCTAAATATTGTAAATTTAAGATTTTGTTCTTTATTCTGTATTTTGTCAAATAAAATGGCCACAATCTGGCCAAAAATAAAGTTAATACCACAGAAAATTCCACATTGACCAAAAATGTAGGCTCAAAATATTTTATTAACCAATAAAATTTGAATGAAAATATTAGGTATGTTTAATTTGCATTGTTAGCTTTTGATGCTAGCTTAATTCTAAGGATGTGCAAGCAGTGCTATTTTAATTACGTGCGTTTTTTAAAAACATCGTGTAATTACAGTTGCTTTATGTGCTGCGGCTTTCCTGGACTATGTTTTTTCTGAATTTCATAAATGGACGCAATTTCTCGTTCAGTTTTTAAAATGACCGGTTTCCGAACAGCCTCTTTTTGGACTTTGTACGGTAGTATGGCGTTAAAATAACCTGATATCTCTTCAACATCTCCTCCAGACGTGGTTGAAAATTTTCCGATACGATATCTAGTTTTCGCTCCATATACACTTGATGGCAGCGACGTGACTGGGCACAGCACAGCCGGCGCGCAGTTACTTAGGAAGTAGCACGGTTTTCGCTGCCTGTCCCACTGAGGCTTCTAGATATAATGGCATGTGAGAGAGGGAGTGCAGAACAGTAGGAGGACACGAAAACGTTCCTTCCCTCCCTGCCCTCCCTCCCATGACCGACTTCCGGCCAGATTTTTCTCAACAGACCTCTAACCATGCGGTAGAGTTCTCTTCCTCCGATACCCTGAGACCCTTTTGCATTCCCACCCACTCCAAATCCTAACCAGACTGACGAACCACCTGCACGGGAATACCTTTGATACACACTGCTTGTGTCGCGGTCGGACGCTCTCGCGCCAATTACGGCGAGGGAAATGAGAGACATAAGTGCGGGTATTTTGTAGGGTGGTTCAGTTTTCCTTTCTTGGTGGGAAGGAGAGAGATTAGGCGTGAAGAGAATGGAGATTTCGTCTGTTGATACAACCGTATCAAGATAGTTTGCTGATGATATTCGAACGACTCGAGATTGTCGGTTGTTGGTCTCCCTTTTAAATGGCGTATGTATGCTTATCTTATGTAAAGTTCAACTGAAGAAAAATTTTCCGTTAATTTCTTAAAGTTTAGGATATGTAGATTTGGTGGCAAATGTACTTGGGCGGTTTCGATAATAAAGAACTCTTTTTTATGTTTTATTTTTTATTCAGCATAGTTTAGAAATGAAGATTGATCCAGAATTAACCGAATTGCCTGAATTTGACAACATATTCATAGTTAATCGATTACTGAGAGGTGTAATAAAAATTCTATTACATGGAATTAAAATATATATTCGATCCTTAACAGAGACAAATGACTAATTATATATGTGTGTGTGTGTGTTAAAAGTTAAATATATTTTTGGAAAATATTATATATTTCTCCGAGCGATTGAAATTAATAGAAACTTAAGATTATGGATGCCTTAGCGCGCAAGGGATACTCAAATACGTAGATCCTGAGGCCTTTTCTACCCGAGCCTTGATTTCTGTGATCTTCCTTGGTTGTTAAGATAAATTCGAAGATCATATGGACCACATCACGCAGCCTTACCACAAAAACCTCAGCTTCACAGATTTTGTCAGAACGAGTACCTGGAAATGTTTCCTAAGTTACGCGTTTTCAGAACTTAACACTTATTTAAATTACCTTATTAAACATAACTGCTTCATGTGCACATCAAGACGTTTCCTTCGAATAAAATTCTCGAGTTAAAAATAAAATAGCCTCTTGTGATATCACTAGAATATTTTTCCATTAAATAAAAGATTAAATTTCTAAAAGAGGAGAATGGAAATCCGTTTATCATTAGAGAATGCATCTATTGCCATACTACTTGTTGTCTACGTACAAGTTTCTAATGGATACCATTAGAAACTGCTTATAAATGTTTAACACTCAGAATCCTTTTCTCGCTATTCTGCCTAAGTAAAAAAAACCCCTTCCTTTGAATCCTTTCCGACCTCTATGTCTTTCTCTCAACCTCCTT
Organism: Tanypteryx hageni; assembly: GCA_028673005.1. Lineage (NCBI taxonomy): Eukaryota > Metazoa > Arthropoda > Insecta > Odonata > Petaluridae > Tanypteryx > Tanypteryx hageni. The sequence goes on from CM054115.1 coordinate 95,858,794, forward strand.
TCTCTCCTCCCCATACTCTCCCCCTCCCCTTCGTTCTCTTTCACTCCTTCCGTTACGAGATACACCCACACACACCTGTCAGGTGTTCCTCGGGAGTCTCGCTTGGCGGTCTGAGAACATAAGGAGAAAAGGGAATGGAATGGGAGAGCGTGGAAGCGTATGAGAAGTGGGTGTGGGAGGGCGTTGAGAAAGAGGAAGGAAGAGATAAGGGAGGTGACCCTGTGATCGTCCAACTAAGACTCGCGAAAGCGGAGACTTCAACGACCGTCGCGCGGTGGAGAACCCTGGTTTTCCCTCAAGGGTAAAGGAGATGATGGATAGGGAAATGGAAGGAAGGAGGAGAAAGAGGAGGAATGAGGGAAAGAAACAAGGAAGGAGTGGAGGTTCAGAGATAAGACGGCCGAGAAGTAATATAGCATATAAAGAAGAATGTCTGTCTGTTTGTCTATCCGTCTCTCCTCTATTTATTCGGATACCGCGAGAGTCAGCGCAACCAAATTTTGCATGGAACCCACTTGCACCCAGAGGAAGATCGAATGCTATGTTTGCGTACGATTCCTGGGTTCCGAGTCCGATTCTAGGAGCTGTACTTTTTTTCTTATTAGAATTGCTTGGATATTAATACACCGTAATTTTTCGGACACCGCTGGAGCTAGTGCAACCAAATTTTGAGTGGACTCTACTGCCACCTGATGAAAGTCGAGGGTCTTCCTATCCCAAAGTCCCAAGTTCGATTCCAGGAGCTTTTATTTTTCCCATTAATATAGCCTGGGAATGAGTATAACGTATTTTTATTTGCATCTTAAAATTACTTATTACCACTGTGGAAACTCAAAACTTGAACCAGAAAACGCCTAAAAGAAAACATTTTTATTTTGATACCGCCGATTTTTCAAGAGGCATCAAATCGATACGTAAATTTATTTTGGACACGGTAATTCGACTTTTTATGGGATTAAAATCTCTGGCGTTCAGTGCGGCCACCGAATACTCCAAAAATTTGGTACCGTTTTGTTAGTATTTTCGAAGTACCAGGATTCAAGTCCAGGAACAATTTTTACTACGTTTACGGAACTTGTGTGTTAATAATTATCGAATTTTTATATCTGAATACATTTTTATCTGGTACCTCATATAAGACCTATGGAGAAGAAAATGTGGTTTTTAATCGTTTTCAATTAAGAATCTCCGTGCCAATCTATGTAGATAAAATATGTGATGTCATGTTCGGCATTTTCTTGAATTTCTAATCCCGAAAGTATAAGTTGTGCTTATGTGCTCTCGCAGTCTTTTTTGTGGTAAATGTTTTACCTTCACTGAATATATTTTCTAATCGGTGATCATGTAAGAGCTAGGGAGCTAAAAACATGGTTTCGTTGTTGTTGTCCACGCAAACAATCTTCATAGCAACCGATGTTAAAAAAACATGAACTTTTCTGCGGCATTCTAATGGATGAAATGAATGCTCTTGGACCAAACCCATGAACTTTTGAGGGGAATTTAAAAATTACAAAATGAAATAAATATACACAGCAGCCCTTGATCAAATGAAGCTACCTTGAAATGCGATCAGATCACTTGAAATGACTAACATTCTAAAGGAGTCTCTAAACCTTTTTACAAGTGGGCCACTTGGTTAATAAATTTTATACTCGCGGGCCAGAATATCAACATGAAATAAATTTTTAAAAATATTGGCGCGCAATATATACATGTAGGATATTTTCGTATTAAATGGTGGCTTAGCGAATTTGGTATATTACAATTTTTCCGGGATATTTTTCCACATTTCCAATCTAACTTTTATTATTTCTTCGCCGAATACGGATCACAATCAGACATAAATGGAGCACAACTTCGGTGGATCTCTCCCACGCATTGGGACCAGAAAGGCCCCAATCATCCTGTCCTCAGTGTATTTTATGACCGTATGACTGTACGTGGGGGCTAATAAGACCGCTGAGGGGAGAGAGAAAGGAAATACAAGAGACGAAATATCACGCAGTAGAAGCGAAAACATAACGAAATAACGATGATTTTTTTTGTTTTCGTTACGATTTTCGTTTCAGTTATTTTGAAAATTTCGTTAGTGTTTTTTGTTGCGTTATTCAAAAATCATTCCCTTATTTCGTTACGTTACGCATAACGTTTTCCAACTCTGCTTGATTGTTATATCTAGTAAAAAATGGTAAAGACTTATTACAGGCTCGAAGTCCACATTAAATGGATTTGCGGGCCACATGTGGCCCGCTGGCCATAGTTTGGAGAGCCCTGTTCTAGGGGAAACGAACTTGACAGCTTATCGACAGCAACACTGCAGTTTCTTGGCGTCGATAGATTTTTAAAAAAATACAAAAATTTCTTCTTAAAAAATGTTCGAAATTTCTATACGCCCAACGAGAAGGATGGGCGGAGCTTAAAAGAATTGGGAAAGGGGTTCAAGAACATTTTGCGACACCCAAGATAGGTAACTTATGGGGAATCATAAGAAAAAAGTTCTTCAATTTCACAAATATGAAGTAATGGATTTATCTGGGCTATCCTTGCGTACTTAAGTTTGTAGGTATTTGGATATTTTATCGTAAAATGCGAAAATATAATTTCGAAAGTCTCTGTATCAAGATTATGCTATTTTTAATTATACCCAAATTTCTGCAAGTTTCTCTGTATCTAATATATGCTTTTGAGACTAATTTAAACTTATTAAATTACCCGCTTTTCTTAAAAAGAGAGGACGATTCAAAACATCTTAATGTGAAGGATTTGTGTGTTATTTTTCCTGAAATTCTTTGCAAAATGCACAAATTTTAGTAAAAGATATATAAGTATTCTTTCGACTAAAAAATAGATTTCACCTCAGAATCAGCAATCATTTTAATGAAATGTTTTAATTATCGATGAGATGCTGTAGAAAATAGTATCAATGATATTATTATGAATAAGAATGGAGATACTGTGTGTTAAATTTAGCATTGAACGGAAATATTGAAATATTTTTTATTCGTCTATTTATTAATAAAGTATTTTGTAATGTATGTCAGGGCGACTAATTATCTCACACAGTACGTTCAAATTAGTCACTAAAACTAATATATTGTAAAAACTCCAGAAATATTTTAGAAGATAAAAAAGGGATATTTAAGCTTATTTGGCAAAAAAAGATTTACCTTTCTAATAAATTGAATAGTACTCTCGTAATCGTTGTGTTATTGTAGATCACTAAAATATTCCTATAATTTGACGCGAATTAACAAAAATTTACGGTCAAATGCATGGAACAGGAATATAGAATTATGTCTTTTTCCAAGCAGAAACATGTTATTGCTTGCATAGTATTATATAGAAACAGTCGGAGATTAAATAAGAATTATAAGGAACATAATTTTTGCCCTTGTAAGCGTCGGGGTTAATGCCGGAGAAATGCATAATTAAAAGCACACTCTTTTATAGATAATTATCTTTGAGTTGTCTTAGAAGAGATAAAGTAACGTGGAGAGATAGAAGGGGGAGGGAGCGAGCGAGGGAGGAGTGTTTGAGGTGAAATCCAGCCATTTAAATTTCCTTCGTGTTCGTGAGGCCTCCATGCTCCGTCTCCCGGAAAAGAAATCGTCTAGTGGAAAGTCGTGCAGGTGACTTCGTGCGTACAGGAAAGACATGCAATGCCCTGCCCCTTATTTTTTAAAACGAATATATTAGTTTCGTAATGCACCGACGTTCTGGTTGAGGCGCCTGAAAGAAATTTCGTGGGACCTATGAACTTTTTCTTCGTTAGTATTTCGCTCGAGTTAAAAATCATTTTGCCTATTAATTCTTCAAATCGCATAGATATATGAAGGTAGTTTAATTTAATACACGCCGTTAAACAAACTCTTCAAAATATGATCTCGCGAGCAAAATTAATCTAATTTCTCTTTTTGTAATATAATGCATAAATATTTGAGACAAGTATGATAAAAGCCGTATATAATGTTGGAAATATTAAAATACTTAAATATCTAAATTTTACTTGCCTATTTGAGGGCTAATTATTTTCTACGCTCTCTTATTCGTGACATATATTTCATTGACGACACAAATTGTAGTTTAAATTCACCAAATAATTGAGTTTATAGATTTAATACTTATTATTTAGTTTAGGACAATTGCATCAGAATAGTTGATTATTGTCCTATAAAAAGTAACTGAATTTCTGTGTTGGTCAATTAATAAAACATATACGGTTGCTGGATTATTATAACCTTGGAAATAGATTTGACATATGCCCAGTAGAAACCTAATTTTTATGAATTCCAACTACCATACAGATTTATTTCAACGTACAGAATACTTATCCACTTATATTTATTCCTCTACAATCGTTGGAGATTAGTCAAGAGTAATGAAGTCGAATAGCTTACACATTTACACTGAACAAATCAACTCTTAATTGCGATTTTACCGAAACGCTGCCTTTAATCCAGTGACCTCGCGAAGAGATACCGACTCATGCAGCAACTGGACAGGTTGATTCAGTCCGCCGAAGAGGAATACGTAATACGTGAATATTGGACCATATGTCACGTGAGAATTCTCTATCCTCACTATCATCCTTCCTTGATTCGCTCCCCTTCTCCACTTCACCCGCGCCATTGTGCCGCACATCCTCCCACCCCACCCTGCCTGCCTCTCCCTCCCCTTCCCCTCCCGTATACCGTGGCATAGCTATCTGTCCGCGTTCCCAGAGGCGGCTTATCAATCCCGACTATCAGCTTCCCGAGAGAGCGAAACCGCAGCCGTGTCGCTAAGGGGTGGTTCCTCCTCCTCCTCCTCAAACGCCTCTCCCCCTCCCCCGCACCACCCACTTACAAAAAAATGGCCCTTATTCGATTTTAAGCAGGCGTCCTTCCCACCAACCGCAACTGAGGAGGTGGGGAGGGAAGAGGAGAAAAGGAAGGCCTCCGTCCCTATCTTTTTTTTCCTTTGCCTAAAAGAGACCACCGAGGTTGTTTTTTTTTGCTCTTTTATATCCCCGGCGCACAAACCCACACAAACATTCCGCCGATGCCATTCACAAGTTTCTGAGACGGATTGAGATTTTCGAAGAAATTTTCCTGTTGTTGTCCGTAGGGGAGAGGAAGGGGGGAGAATGAATTGTGCTGCAAACCCCTACCGTTCGCGGTTTTGATTATTCGCGATTCATTTATCGTGAACAAACTTTGCCGATGGAGACTCAGACTCTAAGGTTCGCGAATTGCGGTCTAATTTGAAAATTCCTCCACACTGGTGTAAGAATCGCCAACAGCTCTATCATTGGTTCAAAGGCATATTTTTCAGGTTTACTTGCATAAAATACTATTTTGTATTACGAAAATTTCCCTCGCAAAGTAAAAGGAATATAAGCCCCAGGAAGTATTCAACGAGGATGAGACTGGTTTATTTTGGAAAAGTATGTCATCTAGAACTTATGCTCACCTGCTCCAGTGCCATGTTCTCATCTAAATCTTAACCATTGTTAAGATGCAGCTTTTAAAGTTTGAATTTCAATTATGTGTTATTCTTATTGCAAATTTTGAAATATTAGTTACTTCTAAACTATGAAACTTAGCTGTGTCGAGTTTCAGCTTTGGCTTCCAGCTAGAAACTAATGAGTTATCAAGCGTGACAGAGAGAAAAAGAAGGATAGATATAGCTTTGATTGCATTATATTGCGATAGTGGACTAATTAGCCATACCTATTTTAAGGTAATATATTTCACAAATGTTGATCTCTGAACAAAAAATAGGCTTCGTTTTGTTAAACCCAGCCCCTAACCCTATCATTCATTTAATTTAGGTTTTGCCGTTCGTGATGTATCCGAGAAACGTAACTCTCGCTAATGGCAAGAGTTTACTTTATTACTTCAATTTACTTTGAAGGATTTTTCACATCAATCTATTCACCGTTCGACGCAATCTAAAGCAAATTCATTGCTGAAATGAACTAGATCAAATCTTGCAAATTGTAGAACAATATAGATTTTTACTGGGCATGTAATGTGGCTTAAACTAATATATTTTCTAATAAAAAGGAGAGTAACTATTGCTTAAAAAATGTTTATCGATGAAAGAAAACGTAATTAGCGGCTAGTGATGAAATCAATCACCGCTTACTTGATGACGAACTGCGAGTCAGTGAGGAAAATGGCTCATTTCAGAGTTGTTAAGGTATTTCTCAATGAGAAACGCATTTATGATTGGGATATGAATTATAATTCTTGTATCACTATCTTCAGTTCAGAGAATCTGTTTCTTTCTCCGTTTTGAATATTTTATCCAGGTGCTTCCGACACTATCTTTTGGCATCAACAAATTTATTTTTACGTTATTATGGCGCAGATAAAAAGCTGCCGATTTAAATTTTTCCAGAAGCTTACTTAGCTTTCTTGCGTCAGTTTTTTAAACCGTAATTCTATGCGAAAAGATTCGAACTATTCGCCATACGCTTTTTTGACGTTTTCGGCACTTTCCGTAGCAATATTTTTTTCGTACGTAGACAGAGTCCGTCTTTTTTCTTCTTGAGTAATCGGGCATGCGTATTTATGCATGTAAGCAGCGTTAAATCTTACGCAAATACATACTTGGAACAGTGGATAATGTTACCTTTTGTTGGCGTTTATCTCTGTATGTAAGTCAAACTTTAGCTCGGCATCATCCTGTTTTGCGTTCAGGCTACTCTCCCGCCATACTCCTGGCGAGGGATAAAGAAAGGTGATCGCTGAAGGAGTTAGGGTTTCAAAAAAAAACGAAACGACGTTTAAACAGATTTCCCATCCACCCACACGGAGAAAGGAAGCATTCAAGAACAGATACAAACATACACTCGGCTGACTGCGTCACCCTTTCCTCGTTCACACAGGTGTGTCCTTTCACCGCGCCTGTGGTCGGCGGTGTTCGGCGTGGGGTGGGTGAGAGAGAGAGGTCGGGGTATGATGTGGGCAGGCGGTTCGTTACTCCTCCACCCCCGACTATCCCACGGCGCCCCCGGTGACACCCGTGCGCTCCCCTGCACCCACGAACGCAAGCAGACGCGAAAGGTCGACTCCCTCGCCCCGTTGGCACATATGCAAATGCAGCCGCGTCAGAGAAGTGGGAGGGGAGGTGAAAGGTGCCTCCACTACTATTGGGTCAGGTTTATCCCTTTTTTTTCGTTCACGCGAGACGGATGGTAATGACTTATTGTTCGGACGACTGCCTATCGACAGCGAAGTCTCCCAGCCGCGTATCCCCGCTCAACCTCTCCTGTTGCCCCTCGGTGTCCTCCTCCCTCCCCCGACCGCCGCGCCGTGCCCGCTCGTATCCGGGAAGGAGAATCGTTGGGCCACAGTCGGGGTCCGTATTGTGAAAAGATCGACTTCTGCTCCGGTGTGTCCTGGAAGGTGGCGTGGGGGAGGAAGGCAACCCGAAAGAAATATTCCGAATGCACGTGTGGGACAATAGGTTCAACGAGCTATCCAGCTATTGCGTTGTATGGGGTCTTTGAAACTGCCTTTGAACAACTCCCTCAGCAGATGTAAAAGTATCCGAATAAAACAGCTTATAAGTGTGAAATTTTTGAAAAACATTTCATAGGTGATGCAGTCGCGATCTCAGACAGATAGCAAGAATTTTAATTATTACTAATCCCAATACGTATTCGCTAGATTTTTTAGAAACTTTAGTACATCTAATGTCGTACCAGCGCTTTGTTTTAAAAGATTATTATCATAGATGCAGCAATAAATTCGGTGATGGATTTTTATTTAAGTACTAAAAAAAGAGGAGCAAGGTTTTACATTTTTTAGTTTACTTCGTTGTCATATTTTGAAAAAGGAAGGTAAGTTAGCAATTCACGAAAATGGTGAATATATTTCTTAGTATTTGTCCTGAGGAAGTCTCCGCCAATTGAGATGAAACATCAGCAACAACCATTACTTAGACACGGGAGAGAATTATTTGATCATATTTCATAATATACGTTAAATATTTTTTAAAATCCTATCATGACAACATTAAAAATTTAGTGTTAACGACGTATATAAGTCAGGATGGCCGAGCGGTCCAAGGCGCTGCGTTCAGGTCGCAGTCCGGTTCTCCGGGCGTGGGTTCGAATCCCACTTCTGACAGTTTTTTAATTAAATAAAATGCCCATTTAAAAACTTTTCAATTCTACTGAATTCAGAATGTTATTTTTATGGTTTACTTTTTGTTTATTACAAAAGCAATAGTCTTTATTCTAACATTCCATTAAAAGTGTTGCCAGCGCTGCATAAGATTAAGGATAGAAAAAGTGCAGTTTCGATTAAATGATGCTTAATAAATTCAGTTATTAACATATTATCGGCTCTTGATCCTTTATAAGTTATTTTCGATGAAAATTTAAAAGTTATTAATAGGAAAAGAAGACAAACGATTTTCGATTGGGATCCCGGTTGATTCTTCTGGAGGTGCGTTTGGTTTGATACTTAGATACCTATTTCATTAATTTATTTCGAATGTATACCTTGTGCTATGTCACAGGTGTACTAAGCATCAAAGTGAATATTTCATTTGTGAATTAAAATGTTTTTCAGAAGAATCATGGTAACTAACAACGTTATACGATTAGGAGCTGTAAACATTTTCTGGGAAAATATTGTATCAAATAAATTTTTGAAGTTAGATCCTGGTTTAAAATTTTAATTTGATTTCCTACATCATGCCAGTCTATTGTACGGATGTTTTATATCCATATATGCAATAACCGTCATACATTAAATATATGCTCTAGTGTTTTTCGAAGTACGAATCGCTATCAACACTTGACTCTCCCAATCTTCCCTCTGTGCGGATATTTATCTTTCGCCCAAGAACAGGGTCAAAATTCAATATGTACTTGGTGTTATCGACGTTTAGCCCTTACTCGTGATAAACACAGTTTCGCAACATAATGTGATTACATTTCTTCTCCACTGATATTTCCCACCATCCAGCTCTGAATCACGGAAATAGATATTCAAAAGTTTAAAGAATGTGTATTTTGATTTATTGGTTAAATTGCGTTTTACAACCATCTATGTGACCTCCTTTGTGGATACGGTTCGTTTATATGGAGTGGATGGCTGCGATTTCTTAGAATACAGGCTCAGCGCCTCTACGGGTCGTCAAGTGCGTAGCTGTCACACATTAGCCGCGACCTCTCGAGAGGGTGCAACATGAAATTCTGGCAGATAATGTCTGTTTTACGAGAACTAGCACTTGCGAAAAGGCGGCAGTAGAGGCGTTGTTGCGGCTGACTGTTGATAGACGGGGATCCAAGGCAGAACAGAGAAGTGACGGTGTTAACGCCTACGATCAGATGCATTCTAACGGGGGTACGTGAAGGGTTTCTAAGTATTTAGACAAAATATGAGTGGTAATTTTTTTCTCTTCGCTTAAATGATAAAAGCGTGATTTTGGAATCAAAGATCGTAAATTTTCAATTACAAAGAGCTTTATACGTATAACGTTTTTAGTGCTACTGAATTGAAAACATTATCGGTAATATTTTGGCTTTCGTGTTTAGTGTATTATAACCTGGGTTTCCAGACACTTTCATCCAAAAGATAGTACATTTTTACAATGGGTAGGACTTTCTTTTGCGAAAAGTAGGACATTTTTTACAAAAAGTAGGATATTTTTACAAAAAGTTGTACACTTCTAGATGTACAAACTTAATTTATTAATTATCTTACAAAATAGTAATTATATGTATTTTGTAATTGAAGATATTTGCTTATGCAATTTATCGTCTTTAAGTAACTTCTCATATATCTCACTGCAAGTCAAGTCATAATTATATTTAACTTGCAGCAACCTTTAACTGTTTCAATTTTCAGTGTGTTTATATCGGCAGTCCATTGTTTCTCACACAATGAGAAAACTTTCTCTACATTAGAATTCGTTGTTGGAATCGCAAAAATTATATGCACTAATTTCTTTAAATCAACGAAATGATCATTTTTAAATAAACTGATCCAATTGTTATCAATTGGCAAAGTATTGAATTTTTTGATGCATTTCAAAGCAATTAAATCAATTCAGTCGTATTACCAAACAAAGAATCCCTTGCATCGATTTTTGGGATTAAAAATTATGCCGATTTTTGGATTTCGTCCTATTGAATATCTTCAAAACTTTTAAGAATTAACCATTTAGTAGACGAAGGACAGTCATTACTTCTAAACCACTTACTTATATAATCAACCGCCGTAGAAAATTTCAATAAATTGTTTTTGTAACTAAACGTTTGTATTTGAATCTTTTAGCGTTTGCTATTTTACATAAGCTCTTGCACTAAAAAAGGATTTTGATATCCTTTCCTTGATTTTTCCTTCGTGTTATAACGGAATCCAGCATTTCTGGTAGCAAAAGATCTTTTTCTCCAAAATCAATAACGTTTGTTGAAAAAGAGCTAATGAGCTTTGGAGGAAGCAAAAATAAATTTCACTTGTGTCTTTGGTAAACAAAATTTTCAAAATTTTTGGAATATCATTATTCGATAATGCCAACAACTGTTGAAGGGGTAGAGAAATATGAAAATTCTGTACAGTTTCTACTGTTCTCCAAAAGATCCAAAAAATAGTACAAAAGTAATCGAAGGTAGTACAGAAGACGAAAAAGTAGTACTGGCCTATCAACAGTAATACATCTGGGAATCCTAATAATCAGTGACTTTATTTAATACTTGGGATGTAGTGCACAGTCATTTTGGTGGTCTTAGAGTTGTAGATTGAACACAGCCATTTTTCATTTATTTTAATTATAAATACTAGTTATTTACTTAAATAAACGCTTTATCATCTTTGTATGTCAAAGCAACATTTAAAACGTAATAAGGGACACGCAAAATTATTCAAATTACTAATAAGCTTGAATATCGCTGCCGTAGAAAACTTTGGTACTCCTGAATTTCTAAAATCCCACCCAGTAGCCTCATTATTGATTTGAAGATGAAAAATCTTCTCAGACGGAGATTAAAATAGCTATCTGAGACCTTGTGAGAGCAATCCATCTGCGTATATTAAAGTGCTCCAATCCACGCGCTTTGAAGTTTGAAAATGGAAGTTGCATTTCCATACTGTTCTTCGCGGTTTATTTATTCATAATTTATTTATTTATTCATAATTTCACATACAGAGAGTTCGCCAATTTACAGTGAAATAGTGACAAAGTACTTTTAGTGACATGAGTAATAAGAATTAACAAACGATAATAACAAAATAATGAATAGATAATGAGTAGGATGGATGATGAAGTGATGGTGATGAAGTGTGATTATTTTTTTAATTTGAAACGTGAGGTATTTAATATATATATATACCTTCGAACCCAGTTGACATGCTCATGAAATTAAAATAATTGGATGGCGCAAAAATGTCATTAATCTTACTAGATTATTGTAATTAAGAGTGATACTATACATCAGTGAAAATTGGCACAATACGAATAGATCATTGATGGAATGTACATATAAAAATGACAAAATGAATATATATTAACATTGTTATGACTAAACAAGATAGAGGAGAAAAAAACAAATGAATAAAATAAAATAAAGTATAAATCAAGCACAATAAGTATCGCTTTGTCAAAATCAAGATTAGGAAACATTGAAGCATTAAGTGTGTTTAACTGTTCCTTTGAAAGGATAAGAGAGATTGATAGTAGTGTCGTTTGAATGATGAGAGCGAGTGCAAATTTTTTATTGTTTGGGGAAGTTCGTTCTATAGTCTGCAAGCGGTTACAATGAAGGACTTGTTGAAAATTACTGTTCTGTGTTGAGGAGTATGGAGTTTATGGCTCCCTCTGGTATTACGGTTATGTACAGTGTCTATATTCCTGAATTCTGTGGAAAGATAATGTGGGTTGTTAGAAGTAAGTAATTGGTATAGTAAGGAAAGTAGGTGGAGGCGTCTTCGGGACTCCAAATTTAACCAGTTTAGTTTCACGAATGAATCAGAAATGTGGTCTGATTTATTCAGATTAAAAATATATCTACTGCACGCGTTATGTGTTCTCTGAATCTTTAACGACAACTCTTGAGATAAATTTTGATACGCTATGTCAACATAGTCAAAATGCGGAAAGTGAAGTTACCAGATGCTTCTTTAGAGAAACCGGAGTACTGCTACTTAATTTCCTAAGTGAGTTAAGAGATGAGTTTACTGTTCTACACACATTTATAACATATGGGGATCAAGAGAAGGTTTCATCTCTAAGCAATCCTAGATTTTTTACCACTCTACAATAAGGTATAGTTTAATTTTCTATCTTGATCAGTATTTTTTTGGATTGATCAATAGCGGCTAATATCTTAGGATAACCAATTAAGATAGCCTGTGATTTTTCTGGATTGATACTAAGAAAATTTTTATTGCTCCAGTTCTCTAGCATTTCTAAGTCCTTATTGATATTCTTTAGGGTTCTCGTGAGATCATTTGCGGTAGAACTTGAATATATTTGCAAGTCATCTGGATAAAGGTGATTATTGCAGTATTTAAGGGACAAGGAGCAGTCATTTATGTACAAATAAAATAGTAGGGGACCCAAAATTGAGCCTCTCCCATTAATAAGCCAATCAGAGGATAGGTAGGATTTGGTGCATTGCACCCCCTGCCACCCACCAACTAGGTGAATTGCAGGGTAACTTGTAGATGTAGATGTAGAATTAATGGAAATCGCTTGTTGGGAACGATCGCTTAAATAAGCAGATATTCAATTTATGGCTGACGGCGAGAAATTCATTGCGAGCAGTTTAGACAGCAGGACATCTTTGTCTATCGAGTCGAAAGCTTTACTGAAATCCAGTAGTACTAGGATTGGAACTTCCCTTTTGTCCATTGCGGGGTTATTTTTACAAGGGTAGTGTTGGCGCTGTGAGATTTACGAAAGTCAGATTGAAAGGGATTTAACAATTTATTTTCTTTAAGAAAGAGCGTGATTTGTTCATGTGCTAATTTTTCTAAGGTTTTGATAAGGTAGGCAAAAAGCTAATTGGGCCAAAATCGTTAATTTCAGTCGATTTCGATTTATTTGGTAATGGCCTTATGAAAGCGCGTTTCCATTGCACTGGAATTTCTTCTTGAAATTGGGAGTAATTAAATATATTAGTAATTATTGGTAGAATAATATGTATCAATTTCTTGATGAAGATAGTGGGAATGCCATCTGACCCTTGTGCTTTAGATTTAATTTTTCGAAATGCATGGAGCATTTGGAATTGAACCTGAACGGGTTAAAATCCTTGTTTGATTTTTGGCTACGCCAGTAATCGAATATCATTAATGATATTCGGCAGTGTAGAGAATTTAGCATTTAACGAGTCTAATGATATGTATGGAGGCAGTTTAAAGTCATTTTTTTGCCAATACCAATCGACCTAAATTTTTTCCAAATAATCGAAGGTGATTCGTTCGGACTAGCTATTTAATGAATAAATCTAATTTTTGATTTCTGATTAGCTGTTTCGTTTTGTTTCTAATGCGCTTATATAGATATAGAGATATAGAGAGAAAGAGGGAGAAAGAGGGAAGGAGAGAGAGATAGATAGATAGATAGATAGATAGATAGATAGATAGATAGATAATCGTCTTTATTCGGGCGAAATTTAGACCAGAAGGTCCATTCTTACATTTAACCCTTCGTCAATATAATAAATACAAGAAAATGAATAAAATAAGGTATAACAAAATACATTATATAAACATTATGTACCTAAATCATACAAATTAAAAAGATAAAATTGAATACAGATTTGTGTTTGTGGGGAAAATCTAGGTAAAAACAGACATGTCCTCCCTAGCAAAACCCACGCAGGAAAACACCCACTAAGAAGGGGGGTGTGAAAAACCTGCGAAAACCCTAGATAGTGTACATATGGTAATACAAAACTACAACATTAAATAGGAAGGAGTATGTAAAGTGGGAGAGTTCGTATATACAGCGTAATTATATACCGTCATAAAAAAGTACACGTAAAGGTAATAGCGTAATGTAAACAAGAAATATACAAGTATGCAGAATGAGATGAAATATACATGAAATATATACAATGAATGAATATAAAGAATGTAGTTGGGGCATGCATATTATAAGAAAGCAGGAAAAGATATAAAATACATAAATAATATAATACAATACAAAATAATATAAAACAATAGAAAAAAAATAAATAAAAGCAACACAAAAATATACATAAACAATAGAAAAAATATATATATATAAACAATACAAAATTAAATTAAGAAATACAAAGTAATATAAGACAATACAAAAAAAAACTTGAGTAAGGATAATTTATGGGGAGTGTAAAGAGATGATTAAGGATTACTTTGTTGTTTTAGAAAGTGAGTGACACAGGTGCGTTTGAATGAGTTTAAAGAGGGAGATGTTTTAAAATTCTCATCTAAGTTATTCCAGAGTCGGCAACCGGAGACTTGAAAGGATTTATTGTAGATATTCGTCCTGTGATGAGGAATAAGGAGGTTATTCTTGCCTCTAGTATCCCGCTTGTGTACTGTATTGATTTCATTGAAGAGGGAAGAGAGGTAGTCAGGTTTGTTATAAGTAAGGATTTTGTACATTTGCATCAGGGTATGTAAGTTCCTTCAAGCGTCAAGTTTGAGCCATGAAAGATTATTGTAATGTTCGCTAATGTGGTCACTCTTTTTAAGGTCACCGATGAATCTCATGCAGGAGTTTTGTGTGCGTTGAAGTTTTAATGCCAATTCACAGGAGAGATCATTATAAACAACATCACAATAGTCAAAGTGAGGAAATAGGAGTGTGGTCACTAAGAGTTTAGGTAAGGAATTAGGTAATAAGTTTTTGAGTTTTTTGAGAGAGTGCAAGGAGGAGTTGATGGTACTACAGATTTTATTGGTATTAGGAGCCCAAGATAGAGTTTCATCTACTATGACACCGAGGTTGACTACTGATTTTTTAAAATGCAATGTGGACCCCTCAAGCGATAGAAGAGGAGATTCGCTATGATCTATGGAAGCCAATAATTTGGGGTAACCGATAATAATAGATTGACTTTTTGCGGGGTTGATCTTCAGAAAGTTATTTGAGCTCCAAAGAGAGAGAGAAGCTAGATCAGAGTTGATTTTAGCGACAGCATCGGGAGAGAGAGGGAGGGAGAGAGAGAGAGAGAGAGAGAGAGAGAGGGAGGGAGAGAGAGAGAGGGAGAGAGAGAGGAGGGAGGGAGAGAGGAGGGAAGGGGGGAGGGAGGGAGGGATAGAAAAGGAGGAGGAGAGAGGGAAAAGTGATTGGGAGAGAGAGGGAGGGGTCGTTACTACTTACAGTCTTATTTGTTGAAAAATTGTGAACGTGTTGTTACTTAATGTTTTAATGATAAAATAAATTACAACTTAACGTTTTTAGGGCAAAATACATAGCTTTGCAGGCCCTGTCTTTTCTCTTTTCCTTTAATGCTATATATTCCACCAATCTGATAAAATTCTCCTCGGTCATTAAGTGATTTTTCTTCCGCTACTATTACTTGGTAAATTCTAACTTCATATTAATTGCAAGCGTAGCAGCAGCGAGCATTCTAGTGTTAATTACATTTTATTATTCATCTCTTACGAATTACACTGTGGTCAAAGAATTATCCTAAATGCAGTGATTCACGCAGGAAGGCGTTTTCCGCTGGACGCTCAAACTTAAATTGAAATCAGCATATGCATGTTACCATACTGTTCACCAAATTGGAGGATGGCAGAACCCTTCCTAATAATTTTCTCTTACAGGTGCGACTTTCATGTTATTATCTCGTATTGTCTTTGGAAAAAGCGAACCTCTATAATGCTCTGACCTACAATTTATCTCACGTATTTTATCGTTGTGATCGTGTCTGCCTATGTACGTTGCTGCTTTAGTTATTCCGATAACCTCTGCTAGATCTATATTCCTCGAGAAACTTTAACCTTGAGTTCAGTCTGCGGTCTTCCAGTAATACCCACTTCAAGTCACTCAGCAATGACGTGACACTTTCCTCATGATCATAAATTTGTTTTACGAATCTGGCTGCTCTGCGTTGGACTCTTTCTAACTCAATTATGTGGTTCTTTTCGTATGGATTTCTTATACTTGAATTACGCTAACAACGCAATAGATTGTAAAATGCCGCGTTTATAAAATACCGACCAGTTTCGCCAATCCTGATTAAATTTGCAAAATCGAAATATATAACCTTCATGTCTACATTTTTCCTTTTCATTTTTGTTCAGTCGTTCAAGCTTCGTGGAAACACTGAAATCAAAACTTTTCTGAAGGGTTCAATACTAAACAATTGCAGTTGAAATTATTATATCCCGCAAGTTGCATATGCACCTCCTGTCCCCATAAATATTTTAAGTAAACCAGAAGCGTATTCTATGTAACTTATTTAGCCATAATAATTTTTTAAATACGGGTTGTTGATAAAAATTATATCATTAATTAATTTTTGAAATATATGTAACGGCTTTAAATCTCACGTACATATTTTAAATTTATATTTTATAGGCAGCCGATGCGTGCGGTTGGAAGCGGCAAAAAATGTAGGCAAACACTGTTCACGCTGGCTCTGAGGTGCAAGGGAACGCCAATTCTCTGCACTGATTCGCCTCCAAGTACACTTGACTTGTCCAACAATGGAGGCGAGAAAATGCGGATCGATAATTTCCTAATGAAATTAGATCGAAAACATCGCACCGGAAATTACAATATTGAAGTCCTATTATTTGTATTTCGTTGTAAAAACAAGCAATACAATTGAAGCAATAGTCAGCTGTCAAAATTAATTAGCTGTCAAGCTTTGCTGAATTTTTCACTGGCGAATGACAGAGATAACTAAATAACGCCATAGTTGTGGTTCCTTCAACTTACCATTTGTAAAATCGAAAGAAAAACGCCTTTAATATTCCTAAATAATAATTGTAACACTTAAAAATTTTAATCACAAAATATTACAACTCGCACATTGTTTGATTTATTCCGTGTTTACCGCATGCTATGCGTAAGCACAATTATGCGACAAATTTTACTGTGTCCCGACTGAAATGCATGACGGTGAAATCCCGTCAATATTAAACAGGCGCCGAAATGAAATCAGATTTTCAATGAAAGAAGAAAAAAGCACGAGAAAGTGAAAGGGCTGTGATTATTTGGTGTGTCACGACGCGTAAAAAAACCCGAATTGTTTTTTCCCTCCCCACTCCCCTCCATGGACATCCTCCCTTTGCTCTTCCCCTCCCCCGGCTCCCTCCTCTGAATGGACCGGATATCCAAAAAGCTCTTCCACGGCCTTGACGATCAAAATGTGTTAGGTGCCAGGTGTTCCAGTAACCACGGGATACGAAAAACTTTCGGCCTCCTTTCCCTCGCTACCCCTCCCCTCCCCCACTCACACACACTCATAACTCCGTGCTCTTCACGGCTCTCGATCGGCTGATAGAAATCTCTTTAATTGCTGCACGCCCTCTGGAGCGTCACGCTCCGCGACTTTTCTTTTTTACGATTCAATTACTTTCTCCCGATTTTCATTGCCGTTTCCTAAGCGTGTCAAAATATTAGTATCTGGAGCGACCGCGCGCGGGGTTGCGTCATTCTCCGTGAGACTGCGGTTGAGAAACACGTGCGTCGAGATTATTGAAGATCGGGCTTCGCTTTTTGAAAAATCGATTTTCTTAGCGGGAAAGAAAATCGATTTTAATTCCTTTGATACTTGATGGAGAAAAGGTAGTTTATCAGTGGTTAATATTTTCCCTCCTAAATCTGAGTGAATTAAAAAGTTTTATTGTACATTTGCATTTTAAAATTGAAAAAGACACACCTGCCAACAAAATTTCCTAAAGTACTAAATGATTTTATTCTCCAACTACTCCATTTATTTTTGAACAAATGCTGGAATATTTATACACGATATTAAGGTAAGCACTTTTATCCTCACTGAATCGTTCTTTAATTGTTCGTTCATTTTCTATTTGTTTTCATCCATTTTCCTTTCTCTCTCGCACAACCTTCATGGTTGCTAACATTCTGTTTTTTTTAATCGGTAAAGACCTGTTATACAAATTTAGCCAACGTTAAATATAAGATTAGTCTTCTGAGTAGGAACTGAATGCTCGCATTCTCTTAAAAACGAATTACATATTCTGGGTAAGCGGATAACACGCCGCGTGTCCTCGCGATAAAAGAAGAAGCAAATATATATAATTGTTAAATTATAAAGTATTATTAAAGTATAGAAGGGGAACTCATCCACGAAGAAGAAAATGGGTTGTGTTGAATCGCCATTAGTGAAATGCGAGAAGAGGGAGAGAATAAGAAGGCGACGAGGAAGGAGGAAAACTGTCATTCTTGCAGCTTACACTGTTAACTTGTGGAAAAGGGAAAAGCGGGGTAGGCTGCGAGAGAGGAAGACTTTATTATCAGTAACATTTTTAGGTTATACCTATAACTTTGTGCGGTACATGCGTTCTTGAAAAAGGCGGTATAGGTCGAAACCGTGTAAAATGTATTAGGTCATTCCATAGGAATGGATAATATAATGGACTATGCATTAAGAATTATATTAACGCATAAGAAAATATTAACAAATATTTATGATCTATTCAAAATTTAAAGAAGAAGACGGATAAATTACCAATCGTTTAAAAAAGATACATAATTTTTTTAATAACTTGTTGGGAATATGATATCTTTATATTCCATATAATGTATATAGGCTTGGTAGGATTCGACGTTTATTATTTTTGAAAATCGACGATTAAAATCAACGTTAATTTTCCCGAGAGATTTTCGACGAATATCGACGCTTCAAATTGCTACTTGGTACAATTCGACGTTTATTTTTTGAAAATCTACGTTTATTTTCCCGAGAGAATTTCAACGAATATCGACGCTTAAAATTACTACTTAAATATAGGGCTGGCAATGTTCGGCCTTTAAATTCGATGATTTAAATTTACTTTTTACATCTATAGGAAAAACCCTAGAAAGGATCGAGAAACATTTGTTTCCGGAATACACTCCACGGGGTTGAGTGGAAGGAGTAGAAAACGACCACCGAAATTCCTTTCTTCCGAACCTTATTTAACAGGGGTCGAGGCATTCTCAGCAGAGCATATCCATGACCTTATCTGTATAGAAAGCCTCGTGGAATATCCCACCATTTGGTCGGCAAATATAATCTCAAAAAACTCAAAAATGCTAAGAAACACGTGTTCTCAAAACTACCCTAGGGTCTTGCAGTTACCTGATTGTCCAGAGTAGAAGCGTGAGCTTTTCAAAAAGATGCATATTTGAGTGTAAGAAAATAACCTTCTTTCAGTCCCACTGTTAATGAAAGCCCATAAAAGGAACGAAATCGTAGGTAGAAAATAATACTGCGTAAGAAACGGCTTAAATATTATAATTCAGAGTAGGTTTTTGGAAGTATACTTTACCATTTTGTTGGAAAATCGTCGCTTATCGACGACTATTCATTTTCGTCGATTTTGAAATTAAAAAAAATCGACGTTTTTTATTTAAATCGAATCCTACCAAGCCTACACACACACACATATATAATACTAGTAGAAGGTGCTTGCATTCTGCAAGCATTTTATCTCATCATGAAAAAACATTAATTTTTCAGAGATATTTCATCATGGGAAATATTTCTTTAATTCAAAAGATTTCTCCTCTGCGCCGATTTTCGTTTTTTCCTTGTGGAAAAATAATGGAGTAAAAAAAATCACTAATATTTGCAATTTTAGGAATATCATACTTTTTCCACATTGAGTTAATAATGCCACACATTTCTGCCAAATTATAAATTTGTAGCACATTTAGAAGTGAAATAACTTTTATCTAATTGTTCAAATTTAAATAATTTTTAACGGCCGCAATAACAGTTTATGGACACATTGAAATATTTATTCGTTTATATAGACTAAACTCTAAATAACGTAAAAATTTCAGCGTCCTAGCTGATCCTGTAGTATCTAAGCAGTTATCTATTTGTTTAAACTTTAAGAATTTTTAACTGCCTAACGAATTAAAATATCAAAATTTCTATATTCCCTATTTCGTTTTTTGACAAATTCTACCTATAAAAAAAATTTCAGCTCCGTAGCACAGTCGGAAATACATAAACGTTGAAAATTTGTCTAAACAATTGCGAATTTTTAGTGGCCGCATTGTTGCACTTTTTCAAGATTTTTCGTTTTTTCTAGTCGGATTTGCACAAAATCTTACCTAATAAAAAAATTTCGAAACATCAGTATCCTCCTATATATATGTTATATCCTCCTCCTCCTCTGTAATGAACGTACCTGTCTTCGGACAGAAGCATGATGATGATGATGACGATATATCATTATAAATAGCTGCTTCTTACATATATAGGATATATCATATAAAATCTAAGGTACTTCTAGAAGGGTTACAGAGCTGAAATTTGGCGGTACAACGTATGGAAAAAATTGAAAATTTCAGAGAAGTTATATTTAAGAGGGGTTTTTGACCCCAAAGTCCAATTTTTAACACCCATAAGAAAAGCATTGAAAATGGTGCAGGGCTATATAAAATTGCTTTTTAGGTGTTCCTTATCAGCGAAGCGATAATAGCGAAACGCCTTATGGGCACGTCTGATCCGTCCGTCCGTCGTAACTTTCTTCTCCTAAACCGCTGGACGGGTTTTAATTTAATTACGTATGAGTGATCGCTATTAAAGTTTATCGCCCAATTGTGATTTTCAACTGAATCCGTCAATTAGAACTGCCATTTTACATAATTATTTTAATAAACTTATGCTCGTATCTCGTTAAATGGCATCCGTAAAGTAACAATTCAATACCAAACTTTTATCTCCCTAGCTCTTATATAATCTGTAAGGTATAGATTAAAAAATGTATTCGAATAGAGAACAACATTTACTACAAGAAAATCCGCGAGGCCACATAATTACGAGTTATAGTTTCAGAGATAAAAATTAGAGAAACTCTCGAGCTTAACATCGCATATTTTGTTTACATCGATCTCTAAAACGGTTCTCTCGGCAAACAACAATTAAAATCCATGTTTTCTATCTCATGCCCTTATATGATCTGTGAGGTATGGTTTAAAAATTTAGTGGGATAGAGGACAACATTTACTGCAAGATAGTTCCCGAGACCATATAATCCCGAGCAAAACATCGCATATCGCGAAGACGGTTCTCTCAGCAAACAATAATTAAAAATCCAAATATTTCTCTCCCATTCTCTTATATGATCTGTGAGGTATAGTTAAAAAAAATTATTTGGGTAGAGAATAACATTTACTACAAGATAGTCCCCGAGACTATATAATTACGACTTATAGCTTCGGGGACAAAAATTCGAGAATCGCCCAATCTTTCGATACCGTTTTATACGTATTTCCCATTAAGAACGCCTTTGAAATCTCTGTGTATTCCATTTATGGAGTATAATTTTCCATCTTGTTTAAATAATTTATAATTACGATACAGAATCGGGACATGCACTGTACTACGAAAGAAAGAATGACGTTTTTTTTCTTGAAGATAAAATTCAAATCCATGCTCAATTTGCGTAAAAATTCGATTTTAATCATAAAATTATGAAAGGTTTATAGGTTTTCAACAATGAACAATATTAACTACCATAGCAAAGACTCTAATGCCTTTCGATGTGAATTGATTTTCCATACTTGAAGAGTATTGATTTAACGCTTAGACTAGATTATAATCCATTTGATTTCAGCCGACGACGCATGCATATGATGACGTGATAATTTTAAATTAATTTTTTTATCCGGATACGTACTATAAGCCACAGATGATATCACCAAAATCCTAACACACAAAATTGCCTATATAAATGTATATAAAATTTGTATAAATTTTAGCGTAACATGTAGACTATTGTCTTAATGATGATTATAGTTAATGCTGAAATAGGGAGATTTGAACCATGAAACCGTAAATTCAAAAACTTGAACGCGAACCAATTGCCAGAGAATTTACAAATTCCGGATATATGCCTTAATGTCGCAGAAAATGAAAATTATTGTCTTACATGCCTATATATTATTATGCCATTGATTTTAAACTAGGACGTAAACTTATAATGACGTCATTATACTCACACGAAATTTAGTAAAACGTCAAAAGCATTTTAATATTGTGTTTTGTAGTTTTTTGATAAACCTTAACTCTTTTATAATGGCTTCATACCTAATTCGCGATTTTTATGTAAGTAAATGCTAAAGGTACGAATAATGATGCCATAATCTTAACACAAAATATCCTAATTTTTTCATAATTTTAGTGTATTGGGTATTGTCTTGATGATGATTATTCTTATTGCTCGTGCAGGGCGATCTGAGTCACGAAACTTTAAATATGAAAACTTAAACACGAGCCGATTGCCAGAGAATTTGTAAATTACGGATAGTAGCCTTAATTTCGCGGAATATTCTATATATTCCGCTAGAACTCATGGAATTTATTATCTAAGGCTCCACGCAGCTGAAATGCTGTTGCCCTGGAGATCGCGTTGGTTTATTTGTGAGTTTAGATTTAGGCGTATGGTGATTTTTTAGCGCTTGCAGTATGCAAGCGTTATATAAATAATGACTAAAGATCAAAATGAATGAAAGTCCTCATATTCCAGCAAAAGGTAGAATATATAGTAAAGCGTACTATACTTCATGTCTAACTTCCACTGAACACGTAGATAACCGTGGTTTTGAGGTTACATTTGAGTTTTGCCTTCGACATACAACTATTTAGTTATATCGTTCTTTCTTATCGATTCTGAGACGACTAGTAACTTTGTATGCTTTTTAATGCTTGGATATCGTTTTTAACCACGCTAGAACTAAACCGGCGACTATATAATTCGAGGGATACCAAGCAGTTAACCGCACGCCACTGATTCCTACTCATGTTGGGGCATGAAGTGGAGTCATTTTGCTAGCAGAATTATTGGATAGATTTTTGAGGTAACATTTAACTATTCCGTGGAAATTATTTCGTATACGAAATTTGAATTTGTATAATTTTGAAGACAAAAATCCATGGCATGATGTGCTTTATTATTTGATGTACTGACCAGTTCTATGAAACTCGGAATACCTCCGGCTCCCAGACATTTCAGTCCGTCAAGTTGTCAGGTGGACGTATCGATAAGATGAGTAAACTGAGAACGTCCATCGGGTGTGTAAACTTTATAATCCTCTTATCGCTCCGTCATTGACTTCATTGGGGCTAAGCCAACAGAAGCTAATCATATCTGAAGATGATGTATATCATCGCCGCTCAATGATGTATTTGCCGTTTTCAATCGAGCTTTGATATCTCAGAGAGTGCAGATGCACTTTAACGCTGGTTATATGATCCAATAGTGTCACATTCGCATCTCGGCTCTTATTTGCGATTGGTAATTTTTCGATTACTATTCTATCACGTCAAAATCCCTGTTGAGGTTTATTTCAGTTTTTATTCGAAAATTAAATTTTAATATTCGGATATTTTTACGATTCATTTCTTATGATTTCCAAATTTAAATGTTTTAAAGCAAGTTGTCTTTAACAATAAGTTCAAGAGAATCGCAATGAAGGAAATGGTTAAAATAGTGACTATCACAAACAGTGATAACTACGGTAGAATCATTGCCTCGACGTGAATTTAAGGCAAATTGGCAAACAACGAGGTATTCAGCATTAGTTTTCTTCACTTTTTCCTTATATCTTTCAACCATTCAAGTGCCAAGGATACCTTTAAAGGAGCTCAAATCCTCCATTTCTTTTCTAAATAGGTTTTTCATAATATTTAAGACTGTGGTCTAGTACTTTCGCGAAATAATACTTCTTTTTCCTACTGTTAGACACTATCGCTTACGTAACCTTTAACAACGCTGATGTAGGACAAAACAAAGAAAAATAATTAAATATGTAAAAATAAAAGAAATAGATCATAAAAATGTATGTTTTCAATATCTCAGAGAGTCTGCCTCTCTCAGACACTTTCGTCCCTAATTTAGCGAGCGATCAGCCGCGGGTGGAATATAGGATGACAGTATTCATGACTAATGAAGAAAGAAACTTAATATCCTTCCATAGGAATTTGTTCTCCTTTATTCATGAATATTAACTAATTGCATAAATTTAATTCTTTACTTGAGTTTAATATTAGAAGTTAACTGTATGTACTGCGTATGTTCGTTTTGCAAGTAAGCGCCATATAATCCCGTCCACGTTCCAACCAGTAAGACAGCAGAATCGATTCAGAAAACTCAAACCCGACATTGCAAATGATATTCAAAACCTCGGACGGGGTCAGCCTACTTTGATGCCCTCTGGCTACCGCTGCTTTTATTTCCATCGTATGATCGATTCGTTAAGCCTAAATAATGAGATAAGAGCGGCGGAATTCCACGCACACACGCACGAACACTCGAAACACGTGTATATTCACAGCGGACTGGATCTGGGTGACCCGGACATCCTGCTGCGATCCATTGTGTTTCAGGCTGCTCCGCGCGTTTTGTCGCGCGAGTTTTCCTGTACTCCTTTCGGTCTCATAGATATTTGAATGTCCATCGCCAGGTTGGTGACCGTTTCTAGAATCACCCCTTCCCCTCTTCATCTCACCCTTCCACTTCCCTTCCTTTCACTTTTACCCCCTACTACTTACAACCGCCTATCTTTCACCCCTTTCTCCCCTTGCACCACTCCAACCATTTTCCACCCTCCCATCCCACTTCCCCTCACCCTCTTTCTGCATCCCACGTGGGGAAAGTGGTGAATAATGGGAAGAGGCTTCTTTCGCGCGCTGACAAAATTCTTCCTTTCACCGGGTACAATGGACGAAGAGTTGCATATGGTGATCGCTATGGGAAGGGTCTGGGGGTGTAGGGAAGACGGGGCCTCCCTTGGAAGGGGAAGAAAGAGAAGGGGATAAGAAGATAGAAAATAGTTTTTGGTCTACCTTATGAGGTTTTAAGATGGGCTCGTACTTCGATGGGGCATCGTGGCCGCATTGATGCGGAATTGAAGGGCCGCATTATCAATATGCGTATTTGGGGAAGAAAAATGGATTTTATATTCAAAAGTAAACAATTACTTGCTCATTAAGGGCAATAATTAATAAAACATATTGCAATGTGCCTTAAAATGTTGTGAGCAGGTTAATTTAGTGTTTATGAAAGCTATATTGATTTTGCATGTATCAAGCGTAAAATGAAGGCCGCTAGAAGGCATAAACAAGGCCACATGTCACCAGTATGACATGACTGTTTTAAGCGAAGAAGAAACCCTCAATCATTTCAATCTACAAATTGATTTCAAATTTAGTAGCCCGATATATTTGGTCAATCCGGAAGAAATGGATACTTAACATCATTTGCAGCTTAAAAACTATACTTTATGTTATCCTATTACATACTTTTGTATCGATAGAAAGATCTGATAAAATTACGTGGCTTATTTTAAATAGAATGACTTCAAATTCGCTGGAGCAGCAGTATGCTATGCATAACAAAACTATGCTTTAAGATTGAAATGACTTCGGGAACGTCATGCATTGCCGTACAAATCATTTCATGTTGTGAAGGTAATAATTAATTTTTAGCGACCATCACAATATGAAAAATATAACAAGTTATAACCGACTTCCCGAAAGCTTCTTACGGTTTTTGCTTCCGCAGATGTCCACACCAATTGGTGAGAGCCACAAGGTCCCTTCCTATCGCTTTCAACTCCTTGTTGTCCCAGGTACAGTGTGAGCCTGTTAGTGGAAGGACGCATGGGGGGTGGGGATGGGAAGAGTGGGAGAAGATGAGTAGAATAAGCGAAAGGAAATAATGGTGTGTGTGTGTGTATAGAACGGGTTCGACAATGGGATGGAAATGTGGGAGGAGTGAGCGGTGGTGCGATGGGGTGGAAGGTGAAAACCGCGGCTATATTGCGGGACGCTGCCGCATGCCTGAGTGCGCAGCTGTGAAATGCATTCGCGCGAAAGCTTTGCGATGTTGGGTGCGTGGGCGGGGGTTTGGAGGAAGAGGGTGCCAGTGTTGCCATCGCAGGTTTGTAAATAGCGCAGATCAAACCTCAAAAGGCGCTAGATAAACGCTAAAATTATAGTAAATAGCGCTAAAAAGCTCTAGATAGAAAAACCTCACTGTTTATATATTTTTCCTATTTTATGCTGCCTATAAGCATCAATAAATATTCTACACTCTTATAGTGGTGTTAAATGGACACGAATGAATCTAAATTTCTCTACCGGGTATTATCGGATATACGCATCTATTCAATCCAAAAATCAAATTTTTATTTTTTACATTTCTCTGAATATACAAAATAGAAAAGCATTGATACATGGAAGGATGAAGAGGGTGACCATCCGGCGCCGAAGACTAAGGAATACAAAACAACACCTAAAAACCTCATAATTTTAGTTGTAGAAATTATTGTTTAATAAAGACATGGATAAGAAACCTAAAGACAATAAATGATAATAAAGTTAGGTGGTTAACAATTGATTGTAAATATAGCGGCAACACTGGTCGAAATTCTTTGCTACTGAAGTACACTGACCAAGAAATTTAAAAACATTTAATTTCTTATATTTATAGCAGGAAACACAACTTGTCTGACTTAACTAACTTCAAAGGAACCATTCCATCGTTGATTTATAATAAAGTGTCCTATATCTTGCCTGATGAATAAGTGAATGAGAGAACCAATTGTATGTTTCATTAATAAGAAAATCTAGGTTTCGTGGTAGACACTCATGGACGGCATGTGAAGTTGCATGCTGCAGTAAGTGGCACACAAACTCAATCAAAAGCATACAATCCATTATTAATACCAGTCATTACAGATGAATTATTAGTCCCAAGAGCAACAAGTCTCTGCAAATCTAATTAATAATTTCTTAGGGATTTTTTAAAAGCCACGCTTATTGTGTCTGCATTACACTCACTTAATTCAATCAAGTCACCACCGAAGAAGGCCTCTCGGCTTGTCGCGAAATTTTTTCTGCGGACGAGCAAATGGACCCAAATTTTAGGCCGGGGAACCATTACAGGGTCACATCGCATAGAATTTTAAAATCCCATTGGGACCGCAGAATTGCAGTGTACGTTTGCGACATTGCTGCGCTGCTTTTCTTATTTAATTGGTGACCTTCAGGGCAATTTCCATAATGAGTATCTTGCAGCATAGAAAACCTATGCAAGGGGTGTACCGAGGGAATTTTTCGTTTGTCCTGGTTTTCCCAGCTACCCCATTCCATTTTGAAAAATATGCCTCGGTTATGCTGGATGACCACCCTCGATCTTCTCAGACTGTAGATCAATGCAATCTGTTATATTTGGAATTCATTTTTCATCTCCTCATTGAAGACAGATTAAAACGCTTAATAAATACATGAGAAAAAAAGCATCAAATTTGGTGCTAAAATAAAAAAAAAACGCTAAATTAGCGACATGGCGCTAAACGTCAAAAAAAGGCTCTAGAAAAAACAAAAAAGCGCTAAAACGGCATCACTGGCGGGTGCTGGAAGAGAATAAGAATACTTCACGCAAAATAGGTAAATATCAGGTCCTTAGGTATTACATTTTAGCAGGCTTCTTTAGGAATCTGCATTTACGGTACACACCGGCGTATAAGTCGGCCTTTGAAGCTAAAACAAAAATTACAAAAAAACCTCAAGGTCGACTTATACGCCGAATATTAAATGTGACCCTTATAACAAATTAAAAACATTGATATTTGCGAAAACATTTGATCTTACTGCGTAGGTGATCGCCGTTTTAAATAAGCTGCTCCATTTTTTACATATTCTGTGATTTATTTTAGAAGATTTAAGATAATTATTTTTAATAGTTAATAAAAACTAAAATTTTAACTTTTGTTTTTATTACTGAATCTCAAAAATATAATCGATCAATTTTCAATTACAGGAACGAAGGATAACTAGATATACATTCCGCCAATAGATGGAAATACGGTATATGACTGATCTTTCTTAAATTAAACAAATGAATTAATAACTCAAAAATCGACACTGCTTTTTTGGAAAAGGTTACATTTAGGTTCAAAAAACCATAAAATTCCTCGTATTCTTCATTCGAAGTTTTTTTAGCGAAAAGGTGGGGGGTCGACTTATACGGCGAGTATATGTTTAGTCGTGTATTTACAATTCGAAAAATCGATGTCGACTTATACGTCGGCATATACGGTATGTATTTCTAAGGATTATGTCCAGATGTCCATTATGTCCATTAGTACAATCCCCTTGATGCACCGCTGAATTGGAACTACCGTTCAGTTGATTTCATTTCTCGCGCATGTCAGGGTCGCTAGAAATCGGAACCCAAAATTTAAGAATTGATAATTTGAGAGCTATTTGAGCGTTTGCCTCTGATATGAATAATGAACATTATTCTCTGTTCATCAATATAAAAGAAGTGTATTTGGTCCCAAAAGTGTCGTAAATTTGCATTATAGGCAGCAGAACGACACTTCTGCCAGGTGGTGAAACTGTGTAGTCATTTTTTTCTACTCTCGTCGGCCTTCCTCCAAGGGCGTCGCATTTCCAGATCGTCATCTCCTCAAATTGCATTTCGCAACTGAGCTAATCGCGCACCGCGAAGATTATTGCGGGCGTAACAGGATGAGCAAAGGCGATTGGTGGAGAATTTGAGGTTGCCTCGAGGGGATAATGTGGTTCCAGGAAAACCGCAAAATACACGGCGTAAAACTCGCCGTTGCGTCACGATTTCTTTCCCTCCCTCCGTCCATCGTCTCACTAAAACCCGTATCTTTACGATCACGACTTCCTTTCCGATCTTCCTGAAATAATTGCATTCTAATAACCGTCCTTTCTATTTTGATTCCAATTTGGCCGGATTCTTTTCAGATTAAATCAAGCCGTGATTTACGATTCTCATTCTATGAATTTTTGTTTATTTATTTTCTTCCCTTTGACCATTTGATGCCTATCTATCCCACTTCATGAGGTCCTTTAATTGTTTTTTGCTCTCTTTTAAGATCATTACTTTGTCTGCTCGGAGGTAAATATTTGAAAGCGAAATTAAATATGTAGTATGATTGAGGACAACTCTCGAACGGTATTTATTAGATTATGATTGATTAGATTACTAGTGTAAAAAATGCCTGTTAAATTCAACGGGAAAATTGGAACTTAATATATTCAACTGCATTGGAAGGAAGTGAGCTAAATCTGACACTTATACGAGCATTAGATAAGATAGATGAACAGGTTTTCACTTCAATATATTTTTGATATTTAATAGTAAGACAATAAGAGTAGGTATACAATTTTTTAACTAAGTTAACAACATCTTGAACGTTTTATTCCGAAAAAATTAGCTATTATGGAGTCACGAGACATGTTGATTTTCAGTATGAACAACAGTGCTGTTGATCGCCAAGGGAACGTTTCAATAAAAATGCAAAATTTTGACAAATTTTCGAATATTTTAGCTTAATGTGAGCGAATTCGATTCGAAAACAAAAATTAACGATAATAATAGGAATCTTCATTTAATTTCCTTTAAAATGGTTCTTATCCAAAGATCGTGCGTCAATTACTTCTAATTTAATTTTGCAAAAGAAAATAAGTCTGCAAGTGTGAAAGAGGTATATTTAAGATCCCTCTTATGGGAAATCCCATATAGCGTTCCAATCAACCAACCAACAGATTAAGGCTTTTATTAATAGTTTGATTGATGATGATGATGATTTGATGATTTTTAACACATAACCCTTATTATATGACAATTTTTCCGCGTCTTACGAAACTTCAGGAAATTTCAAACATGACTGCGCAGTTTAAAATGTTATTTCCGCTTTGTTAGGGATCTTCCTTGATTTGTGTTGGACGTGTCTCCCTTCCTGCTCTTCGACGGACACAATTATCCAATAACTGGTATTTGTTTTCTTCCGGCAGCAAATATCGCAACTTACCGCGACTCTCTTTACCCTCAAGAATATCGTTTCCCAAACTCGCCGTCGGTTGGATGAGGTCGCGTCCGCGAGAGTTTGTTTACCTCTAAACCAACGCTCCCACTTTCTCCTCGTTTCAACACACACTTCTTTTAGAAGAGTATGCGGACGGCCAAATCATCCTTTTGCGAACATTCTTCTCCTCAGTTCTTGCGCACCCATCCACATACGACCATCGATGCGGCGCGAGTGAGGCTCGTGCGAGGAAATAATAGGAGAAGAATAAAGGAACAGAAAAAAGTATCTTCGTCAGGAGAAGTTGGGGCTTTTCCACGCGACTGGCTTACAAGGATAAATTCTAGCAATATAAGAATCAAATAAAAATACAATAGGTTTTAAATACAATGGAGGAGTAAATATAAAGTGCTGCATAAAAAATTAGAACAGTGCATGAAGGGATGAAAAACAAAGTTTTATAAATGATTCTGTGGTAAACAGACAAATAGTGAGAAATGTTTTTATGGAGCATAGCTATACTATAGTTTTATGATAGAGTTTGTTTATTTCAGGAGTAACTCTACAGAACTAACCCATAATCGATATGGTGGTGAAATCTAGGTCATGCTGTTTATGAGTAACAAAATCTTACTTAGATTTTCTCTGTATTGGATTTTGAGTCATATAGCCGTATAGTATAACTTTACATAATTTATACAAAAGTATTTGGATGAGGAAGATAGGATAGAGGCGAGGCGAAACAGGGTGAGAGGAGAAAAGTGGAGGGATTAGAGATAGAGATAGCAGAGAAGGGTGAGAGGAGGGTCGTAAGGACCAGAAGGGGACGACTGCAACGGGAGAGAGCATACGAAAGGTGCGGGTTGGGGAGGGGCGGCTGAGGCACGAAGGGGTGTGTTGGGAGGGCCGTGGGAAAGCAGCGTGGCGGAAGGTGATTTGGAGCCGGTGTGTAGGCAAAGGGGGGAGAACAAGGGGAGGGAGGGGGTGGGGGAAGAAGGGATGAGATGTGTGGAGATGATGGGGAGAGCAGAGCGGATGGGAAAGGACATTGGACCCAAAAGGTGGCTCCTCTTCTATCTCCGTTTCCCTCCTCCATCCTTCCCGTTTTTCTCAATCTCTCTTCCTCGCATTCCACCTCCGTCGATGCAATTTCATGTCAATTTAATGACATTTTATAAGGGTTGGATAAAAGTGACGGGCTCTTGATGATGATTAGAGTAGAGCGCCTTTTTTGTTGACACGAGGAGTTCATCGCACTCCAACCCAATGACCGAGCGGTTGAGGCTCGCCCTATTACCGCACCGGTCGTCAGCCGCAGGAATTCGACCCAAGGAACCAGAGTCGCTCTGACGTCGATGCATCCGATGGTTGACACATAATTGATAATGTTTATATTTAGTCAAGGCTCGCGTTGACATGTTACGCAATAGTTTGTGTCGACGCGAACGTTTGTATCTTGGATTTTTCTTCTCCATGTTTGTTATGGTAGTAACAGAAAATGTGGCAGTCATTGCTTGCTCAAGCATCTCGCCCAAGGCATTTTAATAATTATTGGTTTTATGTCTGTGATTGAATCTTTTTTTTTGAGATATGTGTAGTGATTATTTCATTGTTCGAAATTAATGTGAAATGTTACCGGAAGATTCTTTCGAGCTAATGATTTATCGATAGGAATCGAAATCCTGTTATAGTGAGATATTATTTATTAATAAAAAAACTTATTATAAATTTTAGGATAGCTTGATATATATTATGTGTTCTTAGCAGCAGATATAATAGTTTCTCTCTTATTGTAGCGTCTAGTACTTTTTCCATTTAGTAAAAATGTGGTAAGTAATATGATTGTATTATTGCCATCCGAATAAATCGATAATATTGTTTTTTTATACTTTCAAAGTATTTTTTGAAGTTATTGTGTTTATGCCAACGCACTCTTAAAACTTATGGTCTCAGCCCCATCGATTCATTTTATCCGCAACTGCGCATCTAGTCGTCCGAAACGTATTGCTTGTCAGTTTTTTATCCAGAGATAATCTTCCGCGTCGCCGCGCCGCTCCTTCCCCCGCAGGCGACTGCCTTTCTTCCGCAGTCGCCCCAAACGCCGTCAAAACACAAAAACCGCGACTCCGTGGCAGGAGGTGGTCGTGGAGGCAAGCGATCCCTAAACAGACTTGATTTCCAGAGGAGGGACCGGAGCTCGTTGTGACGGGATGGAGGGAGTTGGTCGGGAGAAGGGTGGCGGTTGTTAGGGCGAGAAGGTGGTTGTGTTTTTAGAAGTTACCGCCCATCGAACGCAAAAAAAGGAGGGGGATTCCTCCCACCCCTCCATCTTCCCCTGCCTCATCGAGACCTTTTTCGTCCGAAGGAGACGTATATGGAGGGATGGCACCGAGCGGAGAGGTGGGATGGAGGAGAGGGAGGGTAGAGAGAGGGTAAAGAGGCAAAAGAGGTACCGCTTTAGGGTCGGAGAGACGGGGAAAGTGAGGAGAGGGGATGGAAGGAGAAGAAGGGGAGGGAAAGGCACTGGTGGGAGTGGTCCTCTCCTCCGCTCACCTGCCGTGGCGATGCCGTGGGAAACACACCTGCTCCATCGCAGGATTGAGAGAGAGTTAGAGAGAGAGAGAGAGAAAAAAAAGGTCCTTTAGGGTAGGGAGAAAGGCAGGCCCGCCCTCAATCTGTGGAGATGGGATTGAGGAAGGAAAGGAAAGAGAAGGTGGGAGTGAGGAGGAAGAAAGCAAGACGAGAGAGCATATGCATAGGGTGGAGACGAAGAATGAATGTGACGCAATAAGGGGTAATGGAAGATTAAGGAGAAGAGATTTGAGGAATAATGTATGGCGGGATTGGAAAGGGAAGCTAAGGGATAGGAGTCGGGTGAAACAGATTGCGGTAAGAAGGAAGGGACGCGGCCTCTGTTTAAAAATTCAAACAACTAATATGAGGGCATTTATGAGGAATGCGGGGAGGACGAAGGGGCGAGGGAATAGGGGAGATGGATGAGAGTGGAACGGGAGAGGAGAGAGGGTTTAGAGTTATAACGTGATGCATCAGTTCGAGGGGCGGGGAAGAGATTGAAAGTGGAGGGGAGAGGAGGATAAAAAGACGGCGGAGAGAGAACGAAATGGTGAACGGGTGCGGTACGAGAGTGAGGAAAGGTGGGTTGGGGAGGGGAAAAGGGGGGGGGAAGAAGCGTTGAAGGGATGCGATATCAGATGCTGGAGGTGGGAAATGATTGATTTGAACGGAAATTATTTCAATTTCGCCTCAAGAATAACCGTACGCCTATGGAAGCATGGAGATGAGCTAGGAACACGGCTGGAGGGAAATAGAGATAGGAAAAAGTAATGTGCAGTCGAGAATAAAAAGATAGGAGAGAAACGAGATAACCCGAATTGGTTGGGTGCGTGTAAAAAGAGAGGTGGGAGGTAGAAATTATAAAAAAATATAAGAGACGAAGAAGAAGAGGTCGTCATTTTAATGGCGAAGGAAGGAGGAGGTGGAGCCGAAGGAGAGGGACCAAAAGGTCGGTGGGAGTTGTTGACGGGTGAGAAGGATGGAGAGAGGGCCCGGCCCACCCTTAACGACTCTCCTCGCGCCCCTCTCCTATCCTCCTCTCTCTTCTCTCCGTCCCTCCTTTCTCCCCTCCGCCTCTCACGCCCTTCTCCGACCCTCTCCTCCCTGTTAATCCGCCATACGTCAACATCTTATTATCTCCTGCGATCCTGTCTCCCGAATGACTTTTTCGAATTTATTGCCAAACGATGAATGAGAAAAACCATCACGGGTGTGAATGCCGCTTGTTTTTATGTTCGCGTCGCGTTTACTGTGATTTCTATCTGGTATTGCGAAATGCTCCCGAGACGGTTATAGCCATATTCGTAGCAACGTTTATCGACTCGATAGGGTTAACGTCGCTCGTGTAAGTAAACGTTGCCACGTTTACAATTGCATTTCCCCTATTCCATCGCTGCCAGCGCTTAATTCCGCTACGAATAATCGGTACTTATTGGATGCAATTGTTAAAACCAAGTATTTCCGAGTTTCAACAACGGGGCACTTTTGTTCGCACAACTCAACTTAGTTAATATTGCGGTTGTTAAGGGGAAACCTAAATGCAGCAGATCAGTAGGCGTCACTTAAGAAAAGTATTGTTTGTTCAACGGCAGGAAATTTGGGATCAATAAAAACTAGCGTCTACGATTATAAACCGCATCTCGGATGCAGATGAGTATGGTGGCATTCAATTATACAGGGATTTTAAATGTTATTTTTGTTTTTAAAAGTTTTAACTATTTTAATGGATTTGTACACCGGATAGGAATAAACATGCTTTGAGTATATTTTAGTTGAGTTGTCGAGATTCACATTTTATTTATTCGGCTGAGATCGCGTAGGAATTGCAATTCAGTAAGGCGACGTACAGGACGATTCAGGATAGTTATCCCTTCTTTTATTTAATTGGATATTTTAAAGTCATTAGGAGTAGTTTTTGGAAAATGTTAATACATTGCCCCTGGGTTTTATTTCCTTCGCTCATAGCAGGATACTTCTTTACTCGCCCTTCATTCTAAATGTTACTTGAAAAATTCACTTTCTTGTCTTTATATCAGAGGTCGGCATAGAGGGCCACATTCGTAACTGTGAGTGCTTCGGTGGGCCGCATTAAAAGTCACGAGAGCTTCGGCGGGCCAGAGGCGTGTTTACATTAGAAGTTAACTGGAGATTCTGTGGCCTCCTATGAGTGAAAATCAAATCCAAGTAATTTACAAGCATTAAAACTTAATCGGAAAAGCTTTTGAGACTATAATTGTACTTACTGAAAAAATATTAAATTGTTAAATTAAATTTCACCGATCACTTTTAAAATCATGGTTTAGCAGGCCGCATAAAGCGCTCTCGGGGGCCGCATGTTACCCGCGGGTCATAGGTTACCGACCCCTGCTTTAGATTAGTGTCAGTATCAATTTTTGAATTTTGTTTGTTGCTGTCATAAAAGATAAACTTCGAAAGAAATATGCACAAGTGGAGGGTGTCTCAAAAACCCTTTTACCTGCTGTTAAGATTGACCAGCAAAAATGAAACGTATGTTGTATTTGATGTATCAGTTGTTATATTTACTTCTTAATTGTTATATTTATGGTTTATTCATGTTAACCGATATTCCATTGCATTTATCGAGGTCGAAAGTGAGGCGAGAGAGAGTTTCGATTTCCATCCATATCTCCCGATGAACTCATTTTCGAGTGCGGCTCTATAGAAGTCGACGAAACATGTTCGAGGCGCACCTGAAGTGTTCAGATATAAAATGGAAGGGGAGGGTTCCTTCCTTCTACTCCCCCGCCATCTCTTCCTCTATCTCCCCTTCCCTATTTCCTCTGATAACGCCAGCGGAATGTACTGAAGCGCACGTAAACGAGAGCAATTTCCGTCGAAGGGGACTTTTCCCGTGAGGTCTTAAAAGTATTTCGTGATATTGAGTGAACGTTATATAGAGTTGTTCTCTATTACAGTTTCTATCGTCAGTACGGCTCACCTATTGAACCACATTTCGCATTTTATTTTATGACTCTTGGTCCTGTAGAAATTGATTAAAACTGTTCAAGTTTATTGAAATCGCAAATTAAACAATCGATTTTTTTAGATTTACATTGGTTCGAACGTTCTAGACATATGGTCCGCTTTAGGGATTAAATAAATGCCGTAGGAAACATTAATAAATGGTAGCTGGAAATCAATAACAATTCTAAACAAATTAAATATGAGTGATAACGTCTCGTGATTATGTTCTTTTCTTGTATGTGAGCTGCGAATGTGAAAAGGTTATGATCCCTTCATTAGCTAATGCTAAATTCGAAGATACGTCTTCCAAAATACGTTCGTGTAGTCTTTAAACTGATTTTGTCGGTATTAAACTTTAAAGAGGATATTTCATTGAAGTTTTTGGAGGTACTCTTGATACAGTTTTCCTCATAACTCCACATTAGAGGCGTTAAGGCGGAAAGTTTTCGTTTAAATTATTATCTCGTATGTCATAATATGTCACAGACGTTAAATATAAATTAATTCCTTAACCGTAAAATTCAAAATTAGAGACACACAATGAAAAGTAACCACTAACTAACTAACTAAGTAACCACAGACACACGCACACGTGCACGCCAAGGTCCCTGTCGCGGTCGTACTGACTCACAAACCTTCTAGCAACGGTGTGATTTTTTGGGTCCCCGGCGCAGAGTAATTTCTCGCAAACCCGGTCCCGTTTCCTTTTCCACCTTTAGGATTAGTGCTTGTGCGATTGAGTGAGTGAATGTGTGAGTGACATCAGGTCCCTGGCTTGGAATAACAACCCCTAAACCTCTAAGTCTATAATTTTTGTTGTCTTTTGCCTTTCCTTCATTTCCTCCCCCCCCTTTTCATTGTGTGTCTCTAATTTTGAATTTTACGGTTAAGGAGTTAATTTATATTTAGCATCAATTTCGCCGTAGCCTCCATCTTTACTTATTATGTCACAGATCTCGAATTTTATGAATATTCGATTTGTACTGGATCTTTACTTCCTTAAAGTTGGCGCACCGAATTTCGTTGGCACTATTCGCAAATTAACGCCTCCGGTAAGAATAATTTTAACGTAATTAATAATTTCATTCTCATCAATGACAAGTTATGTCAAGAAAAATATTCAATGCTAATAATTTTGAATTTGATAACAGAGACATTATAGTATCGTCATATTTTACATCAAAATACCTAATCATCATGAATGGGGGACTATTAAGTATTACTTTTCGTAAAAACACTGGTAAAATCAGTCTTATACAGGTGTTAAATAGCCTTTAAGTTATTTCTGTACTGAATCTTATGTTTTAATGTTTTTCATCTTGCTAATAGACTCAGGAGAATTTGATTTATGAAATACAACGTACGCGGGCGTGGAGATCTGTTGAACTCTACTGTTAAATTGGAACTTGATTCACTGGGAAATACTATTTGATAGAAACATTGAGTAAAATATATTTATGTAATCTGGTGGTATTGCATGCAGAAAACCTTTATAATATCCAGTGAAATTAATTGTAAAATATAAAATAAAATTATGCCTATGTATAGAGATAAGAAGGCGATATGTATGCATAAAGTACTCAATAATTAAGAGGTAACTCTTAGTTCAGTACTGGCAAACTTTTTAAATTGCCCTGGAAATAATATTAATATTCTGTATTTTACGATTTTTAATTACGAATAGGTAAAAATTACATCCATTTTATTCTACGAATATTTTTCGGAGGAAACATTCATCGCATTAAGCGATTTTATATCAAACATAGCGTATACATTGAATATTTTTAAACGTCTAATAATCATCCGTTAAATCTTACATCCCGTCCCCATGCCGAAGTTCGAAACTTCGTACCTTAAACATTTTTTCGTAAGACGAGGATTATTTTGACTTATCGTTAGTCGGCAGAAAATTACGAAAACGGGCGCCGCTAAAAGGAAAAATAAAGAACGAAAATAATCAGAAGATGCGATACGAGAGCCCACCTCCCTCCTTCCTCGTTACCGCCCACGTACGCATTCCACCTCGTGTGTCTATTTTGCACCTGCGCTCTCGTCTTTATCAACGAGAACGTTTCCTCGAAAGATAAAGAGCGGCCATAACCCGGCGGGAAAAGAGGACGTTTCTTCACTTTTACCCATTCTTTCGTCTCTCGCCCTCCGCCTCCCACCCCACTCCCTCCCCCATGCGTCCACACACACGTCGCGGGTGAGACAACACCGCCCGCTTCTCCTTTGTTTTCACGGGACTCGGAAGAAAGGGCTCAAAGTATTTCCCGGCGACTTCAAACACATGGAAAGTCACATGCAACGTGTCACTCGCCGCTTTTCGATCAAGTCCTTCAGAGAGTGCTTCTGCACCCGAGGAGTAAGTTATCTCTAATTGGGACGCACCTGCTCGGCGAGATGTTGTTTGCCTTTCCGATGATTCCGCGCGGACGTCGAAGGCAGGAGGAGAGAATTCTTCGAACCGAAACCATTTAAATGAACGCCTGAGAACCGAACCACAGTAGTAACTTTCGCAGCGCGGAGAGCACGTTCTCGGTGGGGAAAAATCGCGTTGTGCAATTTAATACCATTTGAAAAAATCGCACGAGCTTTCTCACGTCTCGTAAGTAAAAAGTGGTGCGCGCCAAATTCAGGACTGCGTATAAATAAATTTTATGTGCTTTGGGTAAATATGGGTAACATTCATTTAACCGCGCGTAATAAAATCCGCGTTGAGGAACCCACGTTGGGCAAGAGTTAACTGTACTTGATAAATTATCGCATCTCTTGACCTTCTCGTCGTTATATTGTGGATCGTTCAGCTGAGAACCGAATTTTGTTTCGGCGTAGTGTAATCCGCAGAGTTATAATTGCGACCGGTCGATTGATTCGGATATACCTTTGCTTCCTATGGCAGTTTTCGAACGGCGCAGGTCCGCCCCTTAAAATCTGAGCGCCGGTTCCCTTCTCGCCGCGCGAGTCCATTCGCGAGAACGTGAAAGAGGGTCTCCCGTCTGATGTAAGCGTTTACTCGCTCTTGCGAAATGCTAACGAGGTCTGTTCGAAGTGAATCGAGGAAAGAGGTCGTCGCACCACTTGACATAATTTCGGAGGGACGTGGTGCTTGATTCTTTCGCTCCGTTCGCGGCAAACGATTGGTTTTTCAGGGGAAGACTTCGGCGCGTCTACCCGAAACGATTAGAATGTGCTTCTTCGGTAGAAAAATTCCCAACACCGCCTGCAAGCACTTATTTCCGTAATCTAAAATAACGCAACGTAAGCATATATCCTTCTCTCGCATTTCATTGGTTGACTAATGAATAATCTTCTTCTCTTATTCCTTACACCTGCAAACCTTCTCACTTCTTTCCAACACATTTCTGTTTCATTGATATGGCAATCGCCGAACAAAAAGCAAATAATTTCATATAATTGGTTAGTTTTTGGTTATTTTAAACTAACTAATTATCATATTTGTGATTTCTTCTGTGCGCGAAATGCAGGAGGATATACTCCAAATGAAGCACAAGGGTGCCGTTCATACCAGTGATAAAAGGGTTTCATAGGGGCATAGGAAAAATGCCCCAAAATTAGACGTTAAAGGCAGTTTTAACCCTAGAATGCTACCCTATCGAAAAGTTGCATAAATACCACTGTGGGGTCATATATGACCACAACCAAACTTTTAGCTTTTTAAAATTAATTTATGCAATTTCTTTTCTTTTCATATTATAAATGCATTGCCTAAGCATGTATGCATGTGATGGAATTTAAGGTTTAATTTGGGTAGTTACTCATAAATAAAACAGCTGTATGACGAACTATAATTTTAATTCTTTATGTACATATTAGGTTATATTTATAGTGAAAGGAATGTGAAAAGTGACAATTTTAATATCTTTTGAAGCTTCATGTACAAAAATATGAAAATAATGAGAAGATTCTAAAGTTAAGTAGATAGCTTGCAGACAATTAATTATCAAACAAGTTGTAAACAATGTTATAAAACTCTCAGTAAACGGAAAAACTATTTCACTGACAGATCACTGTCTTAATTTTGTTTACAACACCGGATTTTAACATGTAAGATCCATATGTTTTTAGCAGGCATAATTACAGGGCGTTTTTCACTCTTTTATTGGGTCCCACATTTGGCATTGTTTTTTGTATTACTTCCTATCATATCGTTATAAATATTATATAATTATATATTATATAATTACGGCCTGGAATAGGCAACTTCTTACCCTAAAAGTTATTTGACAATTATTAATATGATCTAAATGGACCTTATGATGCCTACTTTCCATTTAATCATTTATTTAATACTTACATACATTAGCTTTAATACCTTTAAAGTCACCGCTGATATTATGATTTTGTGTTCCCAAATTTCATAATTTAGAGTTATAAAATATTGCAAACACATTCGAACGGAATATTAAATTTATCACCCGTATTTGTACAGCAAAAACATCGCGCGCATTTATTAGAATATACCGAATCCGAGCCCAACAACAGTCGTTGCTATGGCAATACTCTCGTAATGAGTGATAAAAACTGCAAAGACGCTAGTATTTACGCAAAATTCGAAGAAATACGATCGATATGCAAAATTCTACGATATAAATTAGAATTCCAATTCCTTTTCTCAGAGAATAGTACAAATCCCGCACCGATATTATAATTCTAAGATATTTTAATGTGCAAGAGAAAATTACCCTGCACGATGGTTTTCAGATTTTCATGTAAATCAAAAGGGATAGATAGTTCCTGGAATCGAACCCGGGACTTGCAATATTCGCAACAAAAACTATCCTAGATAGCTCAACTTCAGTAGTAGTAGATTTCCAGCAAGTGTCATGAAAATCGGTCTATTGGTGCAAAAGTTAATGGGAGGGACGTACAGACAGACACAACGACAATACTATAAACCTATTTCCATTCTGGAAAGTAGGCTAAAAATCAGTTTATTGAGCATAATCCAGTTTACTCTATCAAAGATCTTCTGCTAGTCGATGAAACAAACACATCAATTTCTGATGCACTATATTGCCCTTTCTGATATGATTCTTATTATTCCGAAAGCATATCTGTTTTCTCATCGTTTTCTGTAACCGTATTGAGTTTTCATTCTGTTCCATTCTGGAAAGTAGGCTAAGAATATAACACAAATACTACCGTGGAACCAAATCTGACCCCATTGCTAAAAAATATCATAATAAAGGAGAAAAGTATTAGGTACATTTTAAAAGTATGCATACAAGCTATTTAAATAAATTATAAAGGACAAAAAACGGAAAAATAAAATTATTTATGTATCATAGTTTTTCTGTGGGTGGGGTCAGATTTGACCCCAGAGTAGTATTCCAGGGTTAAAATCGAAGAGGTGACGCTACAAAATATTTTGCCTTCCTCCCACACCTCGTCCAAATTTTCCTGCAATATAAGCTGAAGAAATTATTGCGTAAACATGTTCCCGTTGCGTTTCTAAAAGCAAGAGATAAGGTCACAGCTGTCCATCACCCATACACATACTCGGGAGGAACTCTTAAAGTAATATTCCAAGGATCTTCATGGACAATGGATACCACTTGAAAATCAAACAGATGCTACGATACGCACCATACGCGCATTCATTTATTTCTGCACTCCCGTTGACCTAGGCAGCCGCACCCTAAGAATATAAGTCCGTCGCACTCTGGGTAGGAGTAATTTAATCGTTAATAGCTCAAAGTGAGATATCGATTCCGATTCCCTCTTACGTGTTGGCTTTTCTTTTTAATTACTAAGTTTAAGTTTATGTTCATAACTATGCCTCAGAATTTAAAGATTTGTACTCTGCATTACATCGTTTTTACATAAATAAATAAAACCCAAAGTGCTTAGAGCTTAAGCGAACCAACGGACTGTAATAATCCAAGACGTTGATTAGCCAGAAATATGCACAGAGCCATCGGATTATGTGGAGATGTTTGATTATATCAATGCGTTAGATGGCAATTATGTGGAAATGTTTTATTACATCTGATAGAAAAGAAAAATACGAAGAACAGGTAATTGGAGTGACGGGGTAGGGGCGGGGGAGAGGCTGGGGAGGGGGGCGGCAGCAAAAGTGGATTGCGGTGCGGCGGTAGAGATAAAGTGAAATGAGGACAGATGTCCGGAGCATATGAACCTGAAACACACTCTGCATTATTTTTTAAGCTTTCGCACTCATATTATCTTTTGCGATTAAACCCTTCCTCCTTCCGCCTCTTCCTCCCTCCCTCATTCCTCCTCTTCCTCCCTCCCTCCTTCCTCCTCTTTCTCCCTCCCTCCTTCCTCCTCTTCCTCTCTCCTCTTCCTCCCTCCTCTTCCTCCCTCCTCTTCCTCCCTCCTCTTCCTCCCTCCCTCCTTCCTCCTCTTCCTCCCTCCCTCCCTCCTTCCCAGATCAGCAAAATACGAATCCGAGAATTACACTGTCTGTGATTTTCAACTTTAATTTCAAATCACTTTTATTGCCCTTAGCCGAGTCTCGAGTAATGGAGCGGAAGGAATAAAAAATATTAGACCTTCGTCGCGCAAACTAACTTATCTCGGGTGCACCTGCACTCTACGCAGCCATTGATATACATGTCTTCATTAAAAGGTTGTTACAGTAGATAAAAAGACTTGCTCTCGCCTCTCCTCAGGTGTTTGGAATCTCTTTACGGATTCGAAGTCTTCTTGGAAACGACACACTTGGAACATATATTGGACTCATTCTGATTTATCAGTTGCGAAAGATATACGAAAAAAGAATTCCTCTAACACCTGTGGATTTATGGACGGCGGTGAGTCACTTTGGGGCAGTAAATAGCTCCTTCGTAAAACAAACCCTCCTGAATCCATCCGTCGCCATGAGGGGCTCGTTAATCGAGAGATAGAAAGAATTGGCAAAATTTGACGACTACTCGAATAAGATCATATTTACTGCGATGAATGAATGCATGTTCGCGTGTTATTCATATCAAGAAAGGCGTAATTGTTATTATCAATATTATAAAGAAGCTTGGGACTAGAAGTAAAATAGCTAATAACAAGTGAAGATATAAAACAGAATTTTTATAACTAACTTTTATATGGTCAATACTTTAATATGAATAAACTCTGTAGTATAATTATGATAACCTTTCTGCTTGCGAGCGTAAAAAGTTGCAAAAGTGTCTACCAGCTGTTGAGTGATGTGGGGGTCTCTCTATTTAATATTTTTTACAGTTGAGAGAATGGCAGACTGAAGTAGAGAACTCAGTGGCAAACGTAAGAATGTTTGGTATATAAGTAGAAAGAAGTTTGATAGTATCTTTTGTTTCATTAATGAAAATACTGATTTTTCCATTCATATTACTTAAAATCAACGAAAATATATTGCCAGTTCAGAGCAATTCAGCTTTAGATACTAGTAGGAGCGAAATTGTTGAATATTTCATATTTTAGTCACCTAACTTAAATGACAAAAATAATAAATTGTTGTTTTCCTAACATCACATCAACCATCCATATAAAGACACTGTATAAATATAGTTATCTGAAGAATTGCTAAGCTATAACACAAAACTTTAAAATGTTTAATTTCAATTTCTTCAAATTAACATCCTTTACAGCAGTATTACCTATCATAAATAGTGAATAAAGACAAAAAGTTTTTAAGATAAATAAAAACTTACTATCAATAACATTTACGATATATAAAAACACAATTATTAGCAGAAATATCCCTTCAAAAAACGCAGGAATGCCCGTATCAATACAAATCCTCATTAAAATAAAGAGACTTCTATTACAACATGAACAGTGACAATAGTTTGTTTAATCTCGGTGCTATGATGAACGCTTGTCTATCTTCCCACGTGAATTCAAATGCACATTTATCGCAGAGCTTATGCAAGGATATCGTGGCCAAGGTGACTAATTCAGTCGTATCAGTCGTATTACGCGATGGTGAGGTGAGGTGGTTCGAACCCCGCAAACATCTTTGGATTTTTTCAGAATAGACGGGGTCCAAAACATATATAATATCGGTGCTTGCAAACTGCAAGCGCTTCTATAAATCACCACACACCAAGATCTAAACTCGTAAATAAACCAACGCG
The DNA here is from genome assembly GCA_028673005.1 of Tanypteryx hageni. Classification (NCBI taxonomy): domain Eukaryota; kingdom Metazoa; phylum Arthropoda; class Insecta; order Odonata; family Petaluridae; genus Tanypteryx; species Tanypteryx hageni. The sequence goes on from CM054115.1 coordinate 95,902,434, forward strand.
ATCACCAGGGCAACAGCAATTTAGTCACGTGGAGCCTATATGTGTTAAATTATAAATTCCATGAGTAATAGAAGTATATTTATAATTTTCCGTGCAATTAAGGCAAATATCCGTTATTTCCAAATTCTCTGGCAATCAGCTCGTGTCCAAGTTTTTGTATTTCAAGTTTAGTGGCTCAGATCGCAATGAATGAGCAATAAGAATAATCATCATTAAGACAATATCCTATACATTAAAAATTATGGAAAATTAGGATATTTTCTGTTAAGATTATGCTATCATCCATGCCTTTAGCACATATTTGGATAAAAACAATAGCGAAATAGGTATGACGCCATTATATTTGACAATTGAAATATTTCTAGAAAAACTACGAAACACAACATTAAAATACTTTTCACGTTTTACCGTCACTGCTATCAGGTTTTTTTCCGATTGTGATCCGTTATAGCCCTGGAGAAAAACAAATTTAAATTTTTAGCATCTCCGGTCGAATGTTTTAAAACATTATTTATTAACAATTTAAGCCGCCATGCCCATTTCTTGGACATTCGATCACGTCGTTTGAATAATTTCCGATGGATATTATAAGCACAATAGTGGATAGAAAAGATATTAGAGAGCGTATGGTCCATGACCTTCGGTGAAGGAGTTACTCAGGTAATCAGAATTAAGATGCAATTTTAAAAAGAAAGCGTTAATTTTCCCAAAATAAAATTTATGACTGAAATAGTTCGATGGGTGATAATGGGATAAACTGACACAAAACGAAACTTTTTCGTGAGTCCCTACAACGTTATGTTAAAATTTGAGGTGAATGTGAATGTTGTGATTACTGTTTCGATTCGAATGCCAAATATATTTTTTATTTCATATGATATTATAAATAACAATGATTTGTCATGAGTAAAATGCGTTTCGGAAAATATCAAAATCGTTGAAAAATAACAGCATATCGCATAAGGATAATTTTGAATGCACTGTTTTGTCCTCTTTTGAATTTTTATCCTAATAAAAATTAACTATTTTCTTTGGGACAGAATTTAGCGATTTTTTGTGTACATAAAACTGACATTTTCAAAGTCGAAAATATCAAGCAGTGTCCAGAATAACTCGCTACGCTCTACTCGTGCATAAAAACTCTTGCTTTCAGTAGTACGTGAAAATTGCAATTATCTATGATACCCTCATTCACAATGCGTGATGCAATTACTGTTTTGGATGGAGTAAAATCTTACATATTATCGGAAGAAAATATTGGTGATGATGTTTTCATAGTATGCATGATATTAAAAATTAGAATAAGTTAACTTATATGCTTATGGGAATAAACTTGATGTTAATTCCATTAAAGAAAAATAAAAAAAATAAAATTCCTCAACTCGAATTATCTATAACTCGAATAATTGTTGCTTTCCTTTGAGATTCGAGTTATAGAAGTTCCGCTGTTTATATACAAATATTTAAAAATATATTTCCCCAACTTCAATTTTTATTACTCGAATTTTTTATTACTTTTCCTTGAGATTCGAGTTATGGAAGTTCAACTGTAATTCTTAATGACGGCATTAATTTCTATTAAATCACTGTAATCGTAATCAGATCCCTTTATAAGCATTGAGGTCGTTGCCATAGTATTCAAAGATTTTCTTAAGAAAAAAAAATTCCCAGTTTTTTTCGATTAAAAGAAGATATTTTCACTAATTCGGTAGGTATTTGAATTCTGATTTCAGAAATTAAGAGTTCTTTCAGATAGACAACTGTTCTTTTTTCGAATTCGTATCTCAATTTAAAGTAATTTAAAAGTGCATTTTTAGAAAGCTTTGTACTGAATCCCATGCTTTTCTTATGGGGTATTGAAATGGATCATTGGGGTTAAAAAGACCCCTTAAATATAAACAATTTTGTGATTTTCGATTTTTCTCATGGGTTGTGTCACTCGACCTACCAACATACCAAATTTCATATTTCTATCCCTTCTAGAAGTACCTTAGGGTTTTATGTCAGTGAGTGAGTGAGGCACAAGTAGCTATATTATTATAGATAAAAAGCGAAGTTAATATAAAAGTTCGTAATAAAAATAAAAAAGATTAATTTTGCGTTTTCAAATTTATTTGATTTTTTTGCCATACTTTTTATTCGTGATTCGGTGATATGTGAAATTAGGCTATTTTGTTACAGGTTAATTTTTAATTCTGTATTACGTAGATAATTAATATATCTTCTATTTCGGTTGAAGCAAGGGTAAGCCTATCTATCTTTAATTAAGATAAATTGAATACTCCTTCTGCCATAAAATTAACTTAAAGTCACCCAATGCATTTCGCCCATTAAGTGGGCATCTTCAGGGGGTATGTTGCTTACGACAGTGACCAAAGTCAACTGCATTGGGTGACTTTAAGTTAATTTTATGGCTGAAGGAGTATTCAATATATCTTAATTCAACTAGCCATAAGTGTTTATCTGAGAGTTCAACCAACTATCTGCCTTGAGACAGATGGAGTGATATCGATTAATTAATGCACACTTCTAAATTAAGGTCAATATTAATTATAATAATTATAGTATAATCTAACAGCGTCATCGAGAATGATTCGCTATTGCATTGGGTGTTTTATAAGGTTCGGTTCGAAATAAACGTACGCACAAGAATACTTTCATTAGAATTTAAATCGTGTAATACGGAGAGGGTTTTCAACGAGTGGTATTTTACTCTCTCTTTCTCGAACGATGAGTAAATGATGGATGTGTTAGTGATCTATTAGATCTACGAAAGGAAAGCTGCTTGCGTGATTTCAAAGAACGGTACGAATGAGAAAAATTTAAATCTTTTTTGCGCGTTTTTTAATGCGCTTATAGTTTCGCTGTGGCGTCTGCCTGTGCATATGCTTAAATTTAAATTATGACGAAACCGTAAACGATAGAGAGCTGAAACTTGGAGTACATTTCTGTACTACTAATAAGGTAGGTGAGCTAAATAAGGCCCGGCTCTTAACAAGGCTCACCATCGATTCTGTAAGAAGTACGTATGCTAACTGGTATGTTTCAGCAGCGGCATGATCCTTAATTAGTTCGTAGTTATTACCGGTAGTGGCATGAGAATCCATTTGTTTAGTTCGATCACGGCAGTCTATTGTTTGTTTTATGTGCACGTTGGAAGCGTTGTAGGTTACTACGTTTTTTATTCATATTCATGTCAACACGTAAGTTATCCATCATGTTCTATATATGATATTGAAATGCTTTTATCCCTTTACCATGGACTATGAACAGATTTATAAATTACTAGCTGTGTGACCCGGCGTTGCCCTGGTGCGATTCAGCATTGCACCCGCCCCTCTTTCACTCACCTCTCCCACCGCCCTACGAACGTCATAAAGTAGCGTAGGAAAAGGGGTGTTCGCGGAAAAATCGCCATATCTTTGAAACGGCTTACGTTAGAAGAATACAATTAAGCTTAAAACCTCTTAGATATTCCGCTTAATCTTTCAGTGAAAGTTTAGTGAAAATCGGCTTAGTAGATTCGGAGATCTCGCTTTGCAAACTTTCAAACTTGTCTATCATTAAGCCTTTTATATATACGTATACGTATAGATTACGTGGCAGTATAACTACGGGGAAAATTGAGGGGGGAAACAGGCAAAGATATGTCCATCTTGTGAATTTGATGATTGAATTCATTCACTTTCCTCACCTTGAATTTTTGTGAGACACAATTTTGATGCTTTTGATACAATTTTTTTATATTTTAATTGAATATTTCCTTAATTTTTTGTTGTGCTGTACATTATTGAGCTATAAATATGCAAAAATAGAAAATTGCCAATTTTTGTTTCTAATCATAATATTATAAGAACATTAGTTAATTTTTTCCATATTCACCGTTTATAACTTTTTATATTTTGTAACAAAAAAGTTTCATTGTAACAATGTATTCACATTTATTTTCAGTTATTTTCTTATTAAACCTATTTCAGCCTAATTTTGAACATGAACCTTATTAGGAACACCCCTGGGCCTTATTTTGAGCCATATTCTCCTAATATCAAACCCCACGTTTGATGTGTTGTAGGCGTTCTTTGTGAGTTTACAACAACTGCAATTTGCAGTGCGACAGTAGAAACAAAATTGAGGATAATAATTAAGAAATTTTATTTATGACGATTGATACATAAGGCTATTTTGTGGTCTTTGTCAAATGTATAAATTAACACTCTTGGTACGAAAAAATATGGCTTATCTTAGTAGCGTAAGGGTTTGCATGAGGTACAGCCGAGTCTTTCTAACCTTCACTGGTGTTATGGGAGTAATTTTTAATAATATTTAGCAGTATTCAATTTTCTTCAGAAAATCTTATAACAACTTGTCTAACAAAAATAATTTTTAAATTCTGACCCATATTTCGTGCAAGACCCTGCGTTCACTTACCAACCGCTAAATTTTCGATTATTATTCGAGAATCCTTCTGCGTTCTTTGCTTTTCACTTGAGATAAACATGGCGATAAGAGAAGGGATTTCACTGTTTTCCCCGAGATCTCTTTTATTTCTCTTTGTTCGCACCTGTGAAACATCTTCGACGCGAGTCATCGCCGATAATCCTAATCGGTCGAATTCTTTCGTAGGCCAGAATGAAAGGGGAGGTGAATTGACGGCTCTGAGTGCTACTGGACTTGCCTCTCTGTTCAGTTGAGGTCACATGATCGATAAAACTGCTCCAAGCAACTGGTCTTGGTAAACTTGGAATTTCCAGGGCAGGGTGTCTTCATCCCGAAAATCATGAGGTGGACAGAGGATAACTAATAATTCCATCCATTCTGAAGCGGCACCGCTTTCTTAGTTCTTGATCGTGTAAGTGTGATGGACTTGTTGAAATTTTGTCCTTGATGAAAAAGTTAAATAAATGATGTAGAATGATCTGATGCTGAATAAATGATCATGATTAGACCACCTCTAATTCAGAAGCGATATAAGTTGTAGAAATGGAGAATTATAACTTGACGTAAAATGGATAGTGAACCAAATTATATCAATGAAGCTGCCTCTTTTTTTAAATATTTAAAAGTTTTAAATGAATATTTTTGTATTGATCATATATTCATATTTATCCAATTTGGCTGTAATACTTTCTCATCGGTATTATTCTTCGTACGTATTGTTTTGATCCGTTCTACACCCATTCCACAGCATGTCAATTTTTAATGGTGGTAATGGCACTGGAAGATGAAAAACGTGAAATAGAGACAAATTCAAGAAATGAGAATTATGAAAGCGTGTATAAGGTGACATTGATAATCCAAGTTGCTGGTTAACGCTACGGCAATTCATAGTCTCGCCATAGAAATTTATTTTTGTATTGAAATAATCATGAACAAGATGTATTTTATGAATATTTCGTAGATCTCAGAACTCACTCACGTTCTGAAAAATATTTATCGGAGCATAAAATTTGTATGGTATAAACTTTGAAAATAAATTAACCCCTTTTTAAAAATGTTCTTCAAATTTCTGCTTCAATATTGACTATTATTCTAGATTGGCGAATATTCAATGTATTGATCCTTAATAATTCTTTGGCAAGCTTGTTCCATTTGGTTGAATTCACTCTTTCAGTGCAATGGGTGATGAGGAAATTAGGTTCGTGTGCACCTGCAACGCACCCGCACGAGAGTAAATCTCTCGCTCCGGACTTTGAAGCTATTTACAGAAACTGATATGTTATTGTACGAGAGCGTCTCTCAAGCACTCAAGGTGAGAAGAGATTCGATTGTGCTCTTCCCACTCGAACGCGGACTCTTGTCTACCAAGAGGCTCCTCCTCCCACCTCGTGATGAGGCTGATACCGCTCAAAATGGCCGCTAAACTATTGCACCATTTTATTTGTTCCAATTCAGTTTTACAGGAATCTCGGTGATTTTTCTTGAGCGTGGACATGATTTTTTTATTATAAGGTGAAGTAACATTATTAATGCTCCAGAGAAATATTTTTTCTGATATTACAGAGCAACAGATGAAGAAGCACGTTTTCTTGTTTTTCGTTGTCGGTTGAATAATAAAATATAAGAAGTCCAGACCAGGAGTAATACAGGCTGGTTTCCAACATTGACATGTCGAATTGTTTACTCATATTGACAGGAAATGTTTCTGTAGACAATTTTTATTTTACCCAACATTTTATTTTATTTTGGTTTATTTCATTTTATTTTATATTAATTTTAAATTTATTTTGTATTTTATTTTAAGTTGTATTTTATATATTTTATTATATTTTTTTAATATTTGCAATATAGCAATTCAAGCATTTTCGAAATTTGCAATAGCACTGACTTTACTTCTCTCTTTTCGCTTTATAACTTTACATCATTAATTACAATGCATACGCTCGGATGAACAGTCCATGGCTGAAGTGTAGTCGAGTGGAAAATAACCCATTCGTGCACTCGTCCAAATTCAAGGAAATACGATCGATCATCAAATTTTGCGACAAGAATTAAAATTTACATTACTTTTCCCTTCGAACAGTATAAACCCCGATCCGATATCACAATTGTAAGATATTTTAAAGTATCCAAGACAACATCTCTGCATGATGGGTTTCAGATTTCCTATGAAAATCAAATAGGGAAAGGACGTTCCTGTGGTCGAACTTGGGACTTCAATCTTCGCCAAATAAAATATGGCCCTGAGGTTGGCCCTATTAGCCTCATACCGAGTTTCATGAAAATTGGTCCACTGATGCAAAATTTGTTCGACTGGGACGGACACACACACCGACACGTCCATTTCATTAGGCTGTTTCCTTCGGAAACCAACTTAAGAAGATGCATCGGCGGTATTGATTTAGTCTCCATGCTATCTGCATTGGTGACTGAAATGTATTTTTAATACAGTCTCGATAAAAAAATGTTTACCCTCCAGCCTCATGACCGAGAAATGTCATCTACGGCAGAACGAGCGAATCAGCCGACTTTCCAAAGAATTTTCCTCCAAACTGCCCTCGCATTTTGTACCTGTCGCGGAGCAAAAATAACTCAATGTTACTTAAGTTAGATAATGAAACGTGCGTTTTTAGCTGGCTTAAGGGCATTTTCTTTTTTATAAATATAATTTCACTGTCGTGTTTTATTGTATAGTTATGTTCAGTTTATACGATCTAAGAATTAGTGATGGCAGATACCTCCATAATGAAACGGCAGCATTTCTATAAATCTTCACCGAAATATTTTTTTTTAGTCACGGAGAGTAGTGGTAGAGATCAACCCGCAGTAGTTTAATTTTTTTGCTAATTCAGGTCAGTTGCTTTTTCTACAAATCCCTTCCTGGGCACCACCACATTCCTGGGCGTAGAGACTCAGCAGAGAGCGCTTCTTAATTTCTGTATTTAATGACAGTATTCGTTCCGACCCACTTGTACATTCCGTGGATGCATTTTCCCTGCCTCAAGTGTTATTTTCTCGAGAAAAAAGAGAGAACGAAGTACCGAAAAGAATGGGAGAGTGAGAGGTGGAGAAGAACAAGAGGCCGGTGCTTAATGACGGCAAAAAGAGGGCCATTTATGACGTTCGCCATTCACTCCCGTGTCATTCATAGGAATCCGATTCTCACGAGTGTGCCGTTCGTGCGGCCCCTCCTCCCTCTTTCTCCTCGGAAGCGTCACGCGATGCTCCTTTCATTTGCTTCTCGTGCATTTTTTTCCGGCTTCCCTTAGGAAATTCTCCCGAGCGTGCCGAAAATGTGGAATTATCGCTCAGCCATCTCGTGGATATGTCGATACACGCGATCGCTCTCTTTTTTACGTTAATGTGGCGATTTTTACGCGAAGCCGTTAGCGCGCTATTAAGGCGTGAGAAAGTCTCAGGAAATTATCGGAGTGTTGTTTGGGCGAAGCTTTCGTTATGACAGTGAAAATGATATTCGTCTTTTGAATCGTTACGGAGATCGTAAACGTAGGCTTATTAAAAAAATACGTTCCGCTAACAGGATACCGATGTTAATGCATAAACACGTCACAAATTTTAAATTCCAATAAATTATTCGTAATATTTTAACAATTTGAACAGAGGAAAATTCGAAGCGATAATTAAGATCAATCGGTAAATACCTACATGGAGAAGAACAGTTTGCGATTATACAAATATTTGTTTTTGTTGCTATTCTTTGATTGCACAATATATAATTATGGGTTCATTGCAACTTTTATAGGTAATTGTCTTAAACTTTGACTGTGAGGAACGCGTTTACGTGTGGGAGTTATACAAGTACATATATGCTCTCAGTACTACTGACGCGTACGCGTGTTTTATTTTTCAATCCTCATAAACTATGATTGCGTTAACACGATCTATTTTACGAGCAACCCTATATCGTAAATTTTAGTAGGATTAAAGCATTTTTAACTTCCTCTTCTAATATATTGAAATGGTTTTGTTGATGCCAACTAAATTCAGTTATCTGTGCTCATAAAATTATTACTCCGGATATTAAAAAAGGCGTTAATTTCTATTTAAAACAGCACGACACTGCTATCCTGTTTGAAATAACCTAGCTGTTAAGCGGTTATGGTCATAAAATGAGCTTCTTTTTTATAGCCTAGGCCAGCGGTGGCGAACCTATGGCACGCGTACCAAGGGTGGCACGCGGAACGATTTTGGTTGGCACGCCATAAAATGGAATAAGAAATAAAATGTGCCACTCGCTAATGCAGCGACATGACAAAAATGACCCCAGAAAACTAATAAATGTAGGTATTGAAAAGATGCGAAAGAGAAGCTTCGTTTACCAGAGGCAACGCTGTAATTATTTTAGCACCTGAGGCAAACTACCAAATATGCGCCCCCTCCATAAAAAATTATCTAAATACCTATATGAACTTAGGGCAAACAATTAATAAATAAACTATAAATGATATAATTTCCTACTATAAATGTACATAATTTAAATACATAATTATAAATATAATTACATACAATTACACACATACATATTTTAAATACAGAAAGTATAAATATTTTAATATTCAAGAGTTATTCTATGTGATTTTAATGCAGCATACTCATCAATAGCATCATCAAAATTTATAGTTTCTGCTATGAGTAATGTTTGGAACAAGTATAGTAGTGAAATCTCCCCTTTCCTTGTGACATGCACAACTTGCCTTAACTATGTTTGCGCCCCTTCTTTAGTTACGGCCGGGGCAGATGCCCCGCTTGCCCCGCCCTAGTTACGGCGCTGACCAGAGGTACCACTGGTTATATTATGATTACACGCCGGCGGGCCAATATGCTCCTGGGATCACCACAAAATTTAGTATTTGACATTTTTATTGTATCTGATAAGTTTTTAATTGGAATTTGTCAAACGGAAGTTGAGGCCTTGGATCACTCTGTTCATGTCATACATCTTCATCATTACTTCATTTACGTCATTTATTAAATTGCTTTTACGTATATTTATTTTTCATGAGATAACTATTTTTTCTTCTAAATAGAGAATGCCACCTCCACCAAAGATAACATTATCCATTAATGTAACCTATTTTTCTTTAGCGTTTAATAATAATTATAATATCTTGAATAATTCGATAAATAACAAAAAAACTAAATTTCTTACTTTGTTTTCGATATATCATTTGAATCATTTAGTATATATTTCTTCGTGTGTGGGAAAAGACACACTATATGCTATACTCTACGAATAGACAAGATTTTTTATGATACTGGCACGGCAACAGGCAAATTTTCTCTTATTAAAGTAATTTTGGCACGCGAGCTAGAAAAGGTTCGCCATCACTGGTCTAGACCAAGAAATCGTCCCCGATAACTACGTCATATTTCTTGTAACTGTCATTTACTTAGTTTTCAAAAGGTTTACCGTTTTTGATTGATGACGCTTTCGGGTGAAGCTGCGCAGAGAGCATATTTCAAAAAATCAACGTTTCGCCCGCGTTGCAACGTGAACTTCACTCTTGAAGAAACTCGCTGCTGCGCAGGCAAAATGTTGATTTTTTAAAAACTGTTCTCGACGCAACTTCACCCAAAAGTGCCATCAATCATCACTGTTGCTGCGAAAGCCTACAATCGAAGTTTATAGTTTTCATCTGTTTTGATGTAAATATAAACCATTTTGCGTTTTCGGAAGTAAAACGATTTTTTTGGTTTGATGCGAATATAATTTCAATAAAAAATTTTCCTCGGGGAACAGGTTACACAAAGAGCATAGTTACGCGTTGTTATCATTGACTACGATCGTTTTCCAAGAAAATGTTTCTTTCTACCAGGCTACAAAAAGAGGTTTCTTTTTTACTGTATTCATTTATTCGTTAAATTAAGGATAAAAGAAACCAGATTAAGCCATAAACAGGTTTGGGTAAACGTATTTCTTACTCCTTGATGACAAGATTGTTTTCCTTATGTTTAGCCGGAATAAATAGAAACTTGATATTAATTACTTTTTTCGGTGTAGCAATCCAGTCAAGGATTTCTGTAGACTATAAAGGATTATACTTAACAAATCGATGGGAAATTCCGACTCATCGAATGCATGGTCATGCAACGAGGTTTGCCACAAGAAATTGTGGAATAGCGCCAGTTTCACGCCAGTCCGCAGGTGGGCGGGGCGATCCCAGACTTTCTCAAATCAATCGCTTCAATTTTCTGTCGCTCATTCTATCGCATTTCTATCTTCAGCTATAACATCAAGAGGACGTGGCTCCGAACCTTCGACTTAGAAAGATCGAAATCGCATTCGTAAATCACTTTCACCGTTCGATATGCGTGCAAAATTGGAGACGCAAAATTCAAAGCGGCTTCTTTTTCCGCCGTGAGCCCTATTTCACCCACGAATCCTCCTCCCACTCCACTTCCTCCACACACACGCGGCAATTCGACGGAAACGAAAATTCGAGGGGGAGTGAGAGGGAGGAGGGATACTAAACGAGACTTCTAAGCACTTTAAAGCAGCGATTTGCTTGGACACCCGCTCTACATACATAACGAGTGATAGAAGGTGTGACAAGATGCTGTGCTTGTGTGCCTCAGACGTTCCACTTACTCTCTCCTTTCTCCCTCTCATACTCCTTCTCTCCCTCCTCTTTTCTTTTTTCTCTTTCACTCAAGCGTTCAGTTGGAGATGCGGCCTCGGTCGTCTCACAATCTACTTTTCCTCTCTCCCCAAATCCTCCTTTACTCTCTTTTCTCTCTCCTTCCACGCTATCCTCTTCCCCCTCTCCCAACTCTTTCCATTTCTCTGCAGATCCTACCCATCCCTCCCTCACTCTCTTGCTTTTGAACACGCGCAAGGACTCCTTTTGACGAATCCGAGAAATAAAAAAAGACGCCGAGGCTGAGGTTTCTCCCATTCCCACGGCCGAATCCTTAACACGGGCGAACTTTTTTTTTTCGTTCAACTCTGATGGCGCTCATGCGGATTCTTTGTTTGGCTTATTCATGCGCGCTCTTCTTTAAGACGTCGCTCTTTGGATTGGTTCGAGTGCTCTGAACCACGTCATTTCCGAACCTAGCTTGTGTGTGGCTCGCGTGAGAATAATTTTCGAGGTTTCCCATCGCCGTGTTCAGGCGCCGTCATATATTGAAAAGAAAATCTAAAAGACGTCAGAGCGGCAGCATCTTTCATTTTATAGTAATAATAATAATTGATTTAGCAATAAGAGGTTTTCCCAATTACATGTGATATATTACTTGTAATGGTGAACACAAACGGTCATGTTCTTGACAATATTCGAACCCACGACTCTTGCAGTGGGAGCCAAGCATGCTAACCATCCGTGTACCACGGCTGGTTATGGAAGGAATTTTAATATTAATTATTATTCATTGGTAACCATGGAATAATCCAGGTTGGACTTTTATATGGACTGTACAATTACACGAAAGTTCACAAAGAATAATTTTTTCACTGACCACATTTTTAAAGGCTAAAATACTCCGGCTAGTTGGGCAGCTGACTGGGGTGCCAAAATCTTGTGGGCACATTTCTGAAAAAATGTCGATTACTTTTCGCAAGCAGTTAAATGTTGGCTAGCGATAAATATCGCTGAACGCCCTGAGGTCTTTATGGTACTTAATTCTTTAGTTTTTCAATTGTTATTGTTTCAATTTTAATAAATTAATTTTTAAACCGTAAAGATGTCTTCACAGGTGTCGCTATGATGAATCCTTGCCCAAGGCGTAAAATACCTCGGGCCGTTTTTGGTTGTAATGTACAACCTGCCCCTGTCTGTACATTATAACCCGGGCGAGATAGCACTCCAGCGCCCCCCTCCGTTAATGTTTGTTGAGATATTTACAAAGTACATATTAATTTATTCATCGCTCTGTAAAAGTTACTGATAATGAAAAATTAAAAGGTATGCCATCAAGATTCTAGCCTGTTCCTCGATATAAATTGCTACCCAATATGTATTCAATTGCAAGTAATGCATAGATAAATGATCAGCATAGCGCCTCTAAAACTTTGGCGCCTCGGGCAGCCGCCAGGCTCGCCCATAGCTCGGGCCGACCCTGTATACAGATGACAATAAAATGATTCAAAGATGATAATTAAAAGTTTATCAGCAAAACATCTTCATCTTCAACCATTAAGGCATGTGAGATATTTTGTTAATCAAGAATAGGTTAAGTTGAGTAAATTTTATCTTATCATTGATTTACTTTTAGCTTTCAAATTATGTGGCCCTCAAATATTTCGTTTGACTAAAAAAATCAATACTTTAATGACTGAAGAAACGAAATCCAAAATCAGAAATATCATCCATCCTGAGTAATAAAAAATATGCGTCTCAAAAGTGGGAAGACATTTGCCGTTTCTCAACAGTTATCATATATGCCGAATAATAAGTGACAAATGGTTTTTTTAGCAGTAAAAGGAAGATATGGTCAAAAAACATTGCAGGAATAACTATAATATAGAGATCAATCAAAACGGTGCTCCGTCGCTAGATTTATTTATGAATATTCATTCTTCAGATTTACTGTCTTACCGAATAAATAAAAACCGGAACTCATCGTTAATGGCAAAGAAAAGTAAACAAGCGACATCGCGCGCGAATAAATAAATCCACACAAAGAGGCGTACTTTTCCAGTTTACCAGTGGAATTCTTACCTGAAATTACTTCTGCACTCACGTCCTTCTTGCGACATGTCACAGTGACGCCGCAAAAATCTTTCGGCACTTTCGTCCGTTACTCGATAAAGGAAAATCATTTATTACGTCGTAATGGGAAAATTAGTCGGTTCTTTGCATCCTCCACGGTCCGGAAGTCGACGCGAATGTGAAAGGGTAAGGCAGAGGGCAATCTCGGAGATGAATAAGGAGTCGCAGTGAGGGAGAGGGGAAGGTTGAGGAGAGGGCAAAAGGAGAGGATGAAGGGTAAGCCGGAGGGAGGGAAGGGCGAAATGGAAGGAGGGAGGAAATGGAAGGTGGAGGGAGAGATAATATTGGCGCAGAAAGAGGCGTAGGATGCGTGGTTGGCCTCCTTGCCTGCAGGCGGTGCTAATTACCTCCCAATTAGCACACCGTGTCCGCTCTGAGTTGAATGCGAGATCCGCAGCCAGCCCTCCTCATCCGCCTGGATCCTGGTCCCCGTTTCCCGGCATTCCTAGCCCCCTCCACCCTCCTCCGGACGGACGACCGCAGGATATGACCTCTCTTTCTCTCTCTCGCTCCCTCCTCTTGGTCCACCCAGACCGGGAAACCCGCACGTGTGCCGAGATGTGACTGTACGTGTAAGTCCAACCTGCGAGATAGGAGCGTCCAAGGGGCGCACGATTCGTGAAGAGTGATTAGTGTCACGGCCATTCCGGCCGATTCCGGCAGGAATTCATTCGAGTTAAGAGCCCAAGAAGTCTGAGCGCAAACTTTTCGTTAAATTTAGGAGAGATTTGAGTAGCGAGATGTCTGTCGCGACCAATAGTCCGGATGGAGATATGCAATGGCATTTCAAGGATATGATCAAGGAAATTGATAGGGTAAATAACAGATCGTTCGGAAAGGCGACTTGCCGAAGCGATTGGAAGGTTTTCTAATGCAATTTTCACGCTCGGAAGGTATCGTTTCGAATATTTTGACAACGTATCTCTTTGGAAAACACTCGTTTAGTGACAAATTTTGGCGTTGCCGTTTAAAAATATAGTTCGCGTTGTTGAAGTTTGCGTGCAGATAGGCATATGCTGGACATGAAGATATCTGAAGTAGCCAGAGAAAAAATCTGCCTTAACCGGGAATCGAACCGGCGTCCCGGGTTCGATTCCCGGTGAAGACAGCATTTTTCTCCGACTTTTTCAGAAATCTTCATATTCTCCGGAAGGCACTAATACCCCTTCGATTCTTGTCGCGCATGGTCATTTTTTGTCCGAGTGAATGTTAGTTAATGAGCCAATTATAAATGTATATTTAAAATTAAAATAGTGAAAACTTATCTTGAATTCTAGGAACCATTTCCGAAGGAGTTTTACCGAAAAGGCACATTAAAAAATTCGCGTTAAAAAGAATTTTTATATAAACTCTGCTATGGAATTTCCTTGGTTGTTTTGGGCATCATAGGCAAATTATCAGGAAGAAAAAGCGTGCATGATTAAATAGGATATCAAGAGTAATTATGCAAATGGCGATATGAAAGCAAGTAATCCAAAGGCATATTAAGTAAGGCTTTTTAATTTGGAAGTGCCGTTAATGACATACATACGAAGTGTGGCCCAAAGGTTCCCGAAATGATGAAATGATGCTATTTAAAATTCCAGCCATGAAATGAAAATAACTTAACTTAATCCCCTCAAAAGATGTTTAATGGAGCCTGGAAAGAAGAGAGGGAGGGGGAGAGTGAGAGAGAGAGAGAGGCCAGAATAGAGGCTGAGAGCATACTCGATCTTGCTGTTACTCCGAAAACGCATGTCTTTCTCACAAGTCACTTGTTTGCTTAACGGCAAAAGCAGTGATTATCAATCAATGAGACAACTAGCGGTTCGCAATAGAGAATTTGTTGTCCGAAGAAACAATCAAAGTAAATATTACTCTTTATAAAAGAAAGCAGTAAAATACTCCTAATGTTGGCTGCACATCTAAGAATATTCTTTCAATTAAACAAAATGCGTTTACAAACGGCGAATGCGGTCGAAATAGTTAGCATAAGTGGTCAAGAGGTCTTCGATGTTGGACAATACTGCTAGACAAGCGTCATTCTATCTCGAGTACATACAGCGTTGTGATCTCCGAGATAGTGTAGGCATAAACAACCTTTGGAGCATTCGAACACTTCCCATTGCACAAACTTCGGCCTCCCCGTGTACTTTGAGACACCTCTGCACTATATCTCCCTTTGTAATGATATATCGGGTTCATTTAGATTATCGTTCACCGATCATTATTACATTTTCGCAATTATATTGAGGTCTGATAAATTAAACAGGCTTTCTTGGGAGAATTTCACTCTAATAATATATAGCTAGAAAAATATTCACTACCTCTTTCTTGGAAGCAATTTCGCTGTGTCTTTCGTTTTCCCGATCAATATTAAGTATGTTAAATAATGTCATAAATATTTATTATTTAGGATTGAGCTACGTTCAACAGAATGTGACCCGGAAAAAGATATTAAAATTTAATTTATATGGAGAAGGATATGACTGAATTTTCTTAAGAAGAGTTTTCATGAATAAATTATAGTCCCTTTACTCTCAGGGTAATTATTTGTGTATGGTAGAGGAGAATAAGACGGATTTGGGTATAAGAAGACTGCTTTTGAATTATCTAGTTGTCTAAAAATGCTATTTAATCCATCATTTGCGAAATACATACATTTATTATTGGTTGTCTATAACTATAATGATTTTTCTTCGCAGCCTATACACAACATCCATTGCCTATCTAATCATCATCTAATTCACTTTCTTCACTGAGAGATTCATTCATTGCTGCTTCATATCCGTCCAAAGCAAAATTTTACCATAGCGCGAATTTTCTTAATACTAAGTAAGCATCAAAGCTACATATATAGTCAATATCAGTGTGGATGGATGGGAATCGTTAGAAAGTAGGAGAAAAATTAACAGATTAGGTGGAATTTACCAGGCATATACTAATAATAAAGCTTGGGAAGACTTACGAAGCAGAATGCAGGTTCCGAATTTTTCAGGTAAAAATAGCCACGAATTTAAAGTTAAACTTAGGCCGCAGAAAACTAATACAGCAAAGTATTCTTTTCTAAACAGAGGAATCAGTGAGTGGAACAGTTTACCTGAAGTGCTCTTCAAACCATTACCTAAGGACGCAAAAAATTTTAAGCGTAGAATTA
This sequence comes from Tanypteryx hageni, assembly GCA_028673005.1. Taxonomy (NCBI): domain Eukaryota; kingdom Metazoa; phylum Arthropoda; class Insecta; order Odonata; family Petaluridae; genus Tanypteryx; species Tanypteryx hageni. Next base: position 95,918,739 of record CM054115.1, read on the forward strand.
ATGCATATATGCAGGGTAAAAGTTAGACGAACTTGGAAGAGGAATAATAGTAATCTATATATTCATTACTGTAATTGTACCTAAGTGGTGGAAAAGTAGGGGATCGCTTGGAAGGGTGAAGTATGGTGGGGACTTCGTGGGCCCCATGACCGCTACGGTAGCCGTGAAGGCTTTCCATGAACTCCGAAAATCCGCACTTCAGGTGCAGAATTGATTTTTAATATTAACGATATTGTAGAAAGTGTATTTTTAAAAAAATTGTGATTGTAAATATCATTATTTTTATAGATATATTATGTTTCTTTTTCCACCTGGCCGGATGGCCTAATTGCAATGTATTTTTTAATAAACAAATAAATAATAAATATCTACGCATACATTTGTTCTTATTAATTGCATTCATTCTATTAAAGAAAGCAGTTTGGCACACAAAGACATTTGGTCGAGTCGTGTTCTTTGGTATCGTGCTTCTTGTGTTCTAACCGTATGCGTCATGTCGCCCGCATGCCAGATCACTTGTCACATCATCTTTCTCACCACGCACCATGTTACTTAAGTGTGCGGCCTTCCTATAACATGGTTACAAATTGTGCATTTTAACGGCACATCGAGGTGTTCTTCCGAAGCTGACCAAAAATACCACTGCCCGTCGAAAGAAGCTATTTCCGAAATCATGGAACAATCAGCCGAAGTTAGCGACTTCTTGAAACTGTTATCGATTCTCAACGCTGGTCACGCGTGCTATAATCTAGCGTTTCTCTCTCCACGTCTTCCGCCTTTTATTCCATCTTTTCGTATCATCTCTTCCTCCCCCTGCCACCCATTTCTCGCTTCCTTCCATTCCTGCAGTTCTCTCTCTCTCTCTCCAATTGCAGTGCCCGGGGCTATTCTCATTAGCGAAGTGCAAGAGGGTGTCAAAGGTTCCCCTATCTCCATCCAAGCCACTGTTACGCTGATTAGCGATCCTTAATAATAATAATAGAGGCTTGCGTCCTCGCCATCTAGCTGGACGACTATATATTTTTTCGAGTGTAAGATGGATCGGAGTACATCCACGCACTATACCCGAGGTTCGCAATCGGCAGCTCACGGTAACCGCCGTCCTCTTTGGCAGCCTTGCGTGCATTTTTACGGTGGTTAAAATCGCTTATCCTTACATCAGTAATTTAATTTGTTCTCCTGTTTTCTTTCTAAGCGTACGAAAGGGCATTTTAATAACTGTGATGTTGGTTTGATTTTATTTATGATTTACAAAAGTATAGTGGTGTTTGCTGATCGTTCTAGAAAGTAACTTCATGCTCGCCTTATTGAAAAGATAACGAACCATTGCACTACATGCAAATGCACACATACTTATTTCTCGAAAAACTATTGCTTATTTGATATCATTTCTGGAACATGATTGTAGTCCGAGTTTTGCCAAAGTTCTTTGAACGATGAAAAAGATGCTGATTTTACGCCGCGCGACCATAATCATTTGAATTTTACGGTCAAGGAGTTAATTCTATTTAACATCAATTTCGCCGTAGTCTCCATCTTTACTTATTTATAATCATCTCTAGCTGATAAGGCCTTCTTACTTCCTTCCATATGCGATAAGTTTTGTTGCGCTCTTATGACTGGTCTCATTAAAATCACCTATAAAAATTGTTCATTGGCTTTCGAACACCAATTCTTATTTTTAATCATTCGGAGATAAATTAATTAATGACACATTTGTAAACGCTACCAGATTGCTTAAAAAGAAACCAGGCATTCTGTGTTATTTTACCGTTTGAATAAGTTAGCTATTATCTCAGCTAATACAGAGTTTCATTTAGATACTAACTAGTTCTCATATTTCTCCTCTGAGAAGAGCTAATTATAATTTCGGAGATAAAAAATAGACGCTGGTTGGGTTATATATTATACTGAAAGATGCACTTTAGTCATTATTTTTTTGCATTTGCCTACGCATTCCAGGAAAAAATCTCAAATTGTGTTTAAGTTAAATTTGGCAAAGGAATCACATCAACAGCCATCTTAAACTTTTGAAAACATTAACGTTGCTCGTGGATTATGCATAATATGCTTATCGCCTTCAATAGCTGAGTATTGAATGATTTCTATGGAGAATCCTAAAGCACTAAGTGGAGCTCCAGTCCGCGATCATACCATTCACGAAAGTTGACACAGGAAAATCAATTTCAAGAATAAGCAGTTTAATATCATCATCATAGGAAGTCTGTCCGTAGACAGGCCCGTGGTTAAACCTGGTTCTCCATATACTCCTATTTTCCGCTGTTCTCTTCATATCTTGATAACTCTCTTTCCCTTTCAAATTTTCTACCAGCTGAAACCTTTTCCTACCTCTTTCCATCTAGTTTTCCATCTAACATATCTTTAATCATACTCTCTCTCCTCAGGTAATGCCCAACCCAGTTTGCCTTCCTCTTTCTGATAGTCTATATAATCATTTGCTTCTCTCCTATTCTTCGTAGCATTTCATCGTTTTTCATCCTATCTGTTCATTTTATCTTCAATATTCTCCTGCAAGTCCACATTTCAAAGCTTTCCAAGTGTTAATAATAAATTTAATATTTAAAAATGAAAAAATAAATACTTATCTTAGACATCTGCAATAGCCATAATAAGGTTATGATCAATCAGAAGTGCATTTCGGTTGCAATGGAGCCTTATTCGGTGGTGATTCAAAGATAGTTAATTCTAATCAAGCTCTATAATATTCTACTGAATCTCTATTCACTCTGAAAATAATTGGACGAGCTCGTTAACCTGTTTTTATATTATTTTCAACTCTCTATGCATATCCCTTCTCTAGCAAACGTAAGTTCAAATTGATTCAGGAAGAGTAAGTAATATTTTTTTCATCGGCGATTTAATGCGAAGCGGAAAGAAAAATCCGGTTGATGCCGTTTTTATTGCCTTTAGGAAAGCTTTCTAAAAGATGCTTCAGTAAATTAATCGCAGAGCTGGGGGAAAAAAACTGTATTAAGTCGAGAGTTGTGAGTTGCGTCAGAGATTTCCTTGCTGATAGGGAACAAAAAGTGGTTGGTGACGGGAGGAGTCCGGACTCCTTGAAAGTCGCGTCCGGTGTTCCACAGGAAAAGCTATTAGCTCCGCCGCTCTTCTTAATATACGCCTATGATATATGCTCGCTCTCGTTCGTGGTAACATTACACTGTTCACAGACGACACCTTCGTATATAGGAAAATAAGTTGTCGGGATTACGATCATACCCCGCAGAATACTATGTCCGCGTTATGCAATGAAATGGTAGTTTGGTAAATGTAGTAAGAGAGAAACGTGAGGTGGATTTGTTTTCAAAGGATTTTTCCAAAAAATAACAATTAGAAAAAGTATACTCCATAAATGGAGTGCACAGTGATTTAAAAGACGTTCTTTATGGTAAATGCGTATAAAAAGGTATGGAAAGATTGGGCAGTTCTTGAATTTTTATCTCCGAAACTATAAGTAGTAATTACATGGTCCAGCCTACTTTTTTGGGGTAAATGTTGTCCTCTTCCCGAAAAAATGTTTCAATGTATACCTCACAGATCATATAACAGTATGGGGGCGGACAATTTGGTTTTTCAATTGTTTTTCGCCGATAGAATTCTCGTAGCGATCGATGAGAACAAAATATGTGATACTAGTATAAAAACTCATCAATATGACGGGAAGGAATGTATTTTTCATTATTACTTTCTCCATATACGTAGTATAGGGGCAAGTATTGTAGTCATGAAAAAAATCGACATCGAGATTTCAACGGAAATAAACGTTTTGAGTTCCCCTGAACACGTTTTCACCATTTTCTCGATGATGCCGGTGTATGTGATAGCTTTTTTGTGGGTGCTCTAACTCAAAAACTATTAATACATACATTAATACATTTTATAGATTTTTATAAAAGTCAGAAGAACTGATTAGTTTTTGGTAAAAATCGGTCAACCGGAAGTGGGTTTTTACTCTTGTCACATCCGTTATTTTGAAATATTTGCTTTAATATTTGATAAATGTAAAAATGTATCGAAATAAAAGTTTCAGAAAATTTAATTTTCTACAACTTTTGTTTGAAACATTTTTCCATATAATGCATTGTTTAAGAGATATCTTATATTTTTAGCTGCCATCACCACGCCACCTACCGACGACTATTGTTAACAATTGACGCTTAGTTACGTCTTAGTAACGCTCCTTTTTATTTTCTTAATTGTTGGAGCTTTGTGGCTATATCCAATATCAGAAGGCTATGGTTTGTTTATTTCTGTTCTTTGTCAAATCTAAATCTTGTACTTATTATTCTTAAAAATAATTTATTTCAAATATCAAAATGTTATTCAAAATTCTGACATAATGGATGTGTAACATAAACTTGAATGCTTCGTCATGGAAAACCTTTGAGCATTAATTAATACTCTCTGGACGACACGTTAAATACTTGATGGCTCATATTAAGGCACTCGGTACGCACGTACGTACCTATTACTCATATGAGAATGGAGACAATAATAGGGTCTCGATTTCGACAATGGCGTGGTTGTCAAGGCAAATCTCCATGAAAACGCTAAATTTGGCCAAAAGAAGCAATTTAAACGTTTTATTCGAGCGTTTGCGAACTGAGGATAAAAATCGACGAAGCTTTGCCCATTTTCCTTTAAAACAGTCCCAGTTTGAAGATCGAGGGGCAATTTTTCTAGTTTTTATGAACAGAAGAATGAAAATTTGCGCGTCGCTAAATTGATTTTTATTACGTATTACCTTATCGGAGGTAGAAATTTCTTCTGGAGTCGAGTTCGGGTCTTTTTTGAGGATTTTTTTCGTAAATGGCTTTTACTATAAGAGCCAAACATTTCTACCAAATTTCAGTCTTCTACCTTACCGGAAAGTTCGTTAAAAATAGCACTACAATCAGTCATAAATAGTTCTCTTTTTATAAAGACTCTTTAGTCGAACATTATACACGACACATAACCAAGGGTTGATTATGCTTGGGATTTTCTCGAATTTTTATCTCCAAAACTATAAGTCGTAATTGTGTGGTTCCGGGGACTTTTTCGCGGTAAATGTTGTCCTCTATCCCAGCGGTTCTGGATCCCCAGCAGTAGTCCAGGGTGTCCCCGCAGCTAAGAAAGTTGCATGAAATGGGTCATCAGATTACTAAAGTTTAAGGAACGCTGCTCTATCCTAATAAAATTTTAATCGATACCTTACGGATCATATAATGGCATGGAAGAGAAAACTATGGCATTTGTTCCTTGATGGACGCCATTAAACGAGATACGTTTATTTAATTGCTTATATAAATTGGAAGTTCTAATTGACGGATGCAGCTGGGAGTCATAATGTTTTGATAAATTTTAATAAGGATCACTGATACTTACTTAAATTAAAAAATAGTTTCGGAGATTTAACATGCGGACGGACGGAGACGACTTACTCATAAGGCCTTTCGCTACTGCCGCTTCGCTGGTAAAAAAACTCCTAATTAACGTATTGTACTAAATTTTACGCTAAATTTGTGTGTTCTGTCTGGTTTTACATTGGATTTTTTTAAAGAAAACAAATTAATTGGTGATTCAATTTTATTAGGCTGACAATCAGAGTAGTAATTCACGTTTTACGCTCATAATTGCATCCATTCAAAATTTTCCTGGAATAATCGCAAACGCAACCTTGGAAAAAGTTAATTTATTTTATTCCTTATGTAAGCAATCCTTGTAGCAACGAAAATAAAGGCAGATAGTACCTATGATTCTTAGATAACGACATTCAAACCAACTCGTTTTATTGTTATAAGAGGTAGATATAGGCAAGAGCCGTATCGTATAATGACAGGGTATTTGACTAAATAGAGCCATCGCCTTTTGGTAATGTCTCTCACTTAAACTGGAAGCAATGGAAGAAATGATTGAACGGCTTATGTGTTTCACTAACAATCATGCGTTGAAACCAGCGGACTTCAGGATGCCAATATAGTGGCAGAAATTAAACATTACTTAATGTTTTCGACCTAATTTAAGTTTAAGAGCACACCAGTCCTAGCACGTTTATTCTAAAACGTACGCCAAACCTTCGATCGATTCATTCGACATTGAAAAATCGGTCTGGTGAAAAAATTCTCTGAAGAGGTAATCCAAGGAAGCGTCGCATCGTCGTGAAAGGACGCATTAAAGGAGTCGGGTCAAAATGCAAAGAGGGAGAGAGAGTGGGAGGAGAGTAAGAGGGAGGAGAGAGAGTTGGAGGAGAGTAAGAGGGGGGAGAGAGAGTGGGAGGAGAGTAAGAGGGGGGAGAGAGAGTGGGAGGAGAGTAAGAGGGGGGAGAGAGAGAGGAGTGGGAGATGATGCGTAGGCTCGCACCCGATTGGCAGATCTCTTAAATCGATCGATTTAGGAATCCGCCGAGAGAGGCCTAAGAGAAGGCTAATTGCGAGGTAATTACTTCCAGGACGCGAAGGGCAGAGGATTTCCTCCGTCGAGACCATCATTAGTGGACGGCCTTCTCCAGATTCGATAATTTTTTGTTTTGGAGGAGAGACTTTCTCGGGAAGAGGGAAGAGGAGGGGTGTAGGCGAGGGCGGACGAGGGAGTGGAGGGGAAGACGCTTACGCGCCACGAAGGCGCTTAAAAAAAGTGTCTCCTCCTCGGGTTGCCCGGATGACGGCCGCTCACGGTCGCCCAACAATGCGTCTTTGGGATGATCTCCGCAAAGGAATGGATTTTTACGCAGTGCGTATTGAGTGAAATGGAAAAAAAACTTGTTTCCGTTCCAAGAGATGCGGAGATAGGAGAGGATGTGTATAATCTGTGGGGAAACGTGGTTAGATTTTTTGCGAGAGACTAGATTCTATCTGATTTGTTTCTGCTTGTCGAGGAAGAGGAAGTGAAATTACTCTGGGCTTTTAAAAGTTTCGTAGTAGTTAATTGCGAGCCTATTGAGAAATGCTAGCGGAAAAAATGAGCTGGATAAAAAAGAACCGTGTTGCCTATTACATTTGATTTTAACGAATGCTCTCCGAGTCGGGAAAACCAGTAATTTTTTACCGGTATTGCGTTCGAAGTATTACTAATTTGGTGTTTATTGGCATAGAACTTGAGTAAATATGCTTTGATTATTATCAAAATCTTACATTTAATTCTTTATATAAGAATTAATGCTTCCTTTATTTATAGCAATTATATCAACGGCAAAATTTTCTTTTATTATCTGCATTCATTCATTACATTCATTATTTTGATTAACAGGAAAAATATATTTCTATTATGCTGCTATACTTCTATGGAAATTCGGTAAAAAATAACGTACTCGTCAGCTTTCGAAATATGCTGGAAATTTAAAATGAGGTTTTAACTTGATATTTCAGTCACAGTTAGGGCTATTTTTCCTACATGTCTACGGCATATTCCCTTAATTTCTTTCTAAAATTTCTGCTTACTGGTGTTAGGCTTGCCAACTCTCCCGGAATGGGTTCTCCTGACTCCCGGATTGAGGCATTTTTATCCCGTTTCCGATTAAAACATTGTTGAACCTTATCGGTTTAATACAATTCCTAGGCAGAACCTAGGAAGCGATATGTGATGCAGTGCAAACTGACTCTAAAGTTAATAAAGAGTGACACAAACCAGATCCCAATGAAACAGTCGCTGAGAAAATAAAACGTCAATAAAAACTGATGATCACGTGCCAATTATGAACAGCTGCCCACTCAGCCCAGAATAAGTATAATATCTACAGACCCCGTGGGTATAACAAATACAATGTAAAGCTAATTACTCGAAAATGTTCTTCCATAATTACCTAATTGATTCCCAATTTCAACCTTCTAATCCTTCTATAAAATTTGCAAAAAATTGATATAAATTGCACATTAAAATATGTTCGCAACGTATGAGACCTACCTACAGAGAAAAATTTCGTGCACCGCTAAATGGCAGCAAATGGTGCAGTATCAATTTTTTTCAGTGTACATACTTATATACAGGGTGATTCTAAACTCTACTGACAAAATTATAGGGGTAGTAGGGGGGTTTTCGTAGAGGACGAGACGCCGCTTCCGGAACAGCTTAACGTCTGAGATATGAGGTTTGGAAGTTGACGCCCGGCGCCTCGAGGTAGGCAATCCGGTCGTGTGGTGAGTGAAATGTATGCGATTTGTTGGCGTCCCTTTGCTGTGAGGCACAGAAAGGAAGAGTCTAATGTACTATGCGATGTGTTGGCATTACGTCATCAGGAGGTTGGGTAAACTAAAGCTCCGCGTGCCATTCATGGCCACACTGCATCTGTCTCCTGCTTCGACAGTTGTGCTTCCAGTGCTCGTTTGACAGTGTTTATGCTATGAACAGGTATAGATTCACTGAGTTGTCCGATATGCATCTCGCATACGGTGCTGTGCGGGGTAACGGACGAGAAGCCGCACGATTGTACCAAGAACAGTTCCCAAATCAACCGCACCTGCATCACTCCACATTCGCATGCATTGACAGGCGTCTCCGCGAGCTCTTTGAAGACAAACATGCACCTTACGGGAAGGCAGAGGACTGTTCGCACACCGGATTTGGAGTAAGAAATTTTGGACTTGGTTGTTACCGGACCTTCCACCAGGACTCGAAGAATTTCGAGCACTGTCGAGGCCAGCCAGCCGCTTGTGTGGCGAGTGACACATGAGCAGCAGCTTTACACTTTTCGTATGAAAAAAGTGCAAGCATTGAATTCGAACGACTATCGACGCCGTGTAGCTTTCTGCAGATCCCTTCTTCGCCAGCAGCGTGTTGTTCATTGATGAGGACACATTTACGAGTGATGGCATCTTCAACTCACAAAAAATGCAGGAAAACCCTCATGTGATAACTGTCAGAGCACACCAAGTTCGATTTTCCGTCAATGTCTGGTGCGGGCAGAGTCAGCCCGAGCTACGGGCGAGCTGAGTGTGTGCCCGGGGCGCCAAGGTTTTGGGGGCGCTATCCCGATCATTTATCTATGCATTGCTTGCATGTGAATAAATATTGAATACCAATTCATATCGAGGAACAGGCTGTAATCTTGATGCCATTCCTTTTAATTTTTCATTATCAATAGTTTTACAGAGTGATGAATATATTAATATCTCAACAAACATTAACGGAAGGGGGCGCTGGAGTTCTATCTCGCCCGGGGCGCAAAAATTCCTCGGGCCGCTCCTGGGTGCGGGATACCGGAACGATTACCTCATCGGGCTACACACCCTTCCTGCTAGTTTGACATGCGATATGTATCGCGAATTTTTTTATCAATCCCAGTCACAGTTACTGGAAGATGTTCCTCTGAGGATCCGCCAGCACATGTGGTTCCATCATGATGTCATGATGCCATTTCAGCTTGGTGTTGCGTAACCAACTTAATTCGAGCTACCGCGAGAAATGAATTGGAAATGGTGGTCCCATGCCATGGCCGGCGCGGTCCCCTGATTTGAATCCACTGGATTACATTTTGTGGGGACATCTCAAGTGTACGACACAGCTGCCTGTGATGAAATTAGGAACACGCCTGGTATCTTTGAACGTGTTCGGCAATCAATATTTCGATGGTGCACGTTGTTGCGAGGTTCGAGGCAGCCATTTAGAGCAGCTTCTGTGATCGCTGAACATGATGTAATTGTAATAAAAACCTACATTACGCAAAGAGCCAGTTACATTCACTATTCCTTCTCGTAACACACAGCAAAGGGACGCCAACAAATCGCATACAATTCACTCACCACACGACCGGGTAGCCTACCTCGAGGCGCCAGGCATCAATTTCCAAACCTCATATTTCGGACGTTAAGCGGTTCCGGAAGCTGGGAAAAGACGTTTCGTGCTCTACGTAAACCCCCCTACTAGACTTATAATTTTGTCTGTAGAATTCAGAATGACCCTGTATATAAAGCAGACCATACACGCCCCGGCGGCCGTGCAAGCCCTCGACATGATCCGAGAGACTGCCCCGCTGCCAAAGTCAGGCAGCATTTACAATAGACAAAGATATTTCGGGGACATTTTGAAACAGGAGAAAAAATCTGCTGTGACCGGGAATCGAACCCGGGTCTTCCACTTGACAGCCGGATATTCTACCATTGAAATAACTTAGCAGAGTAATTCTCATGTTTCAGAACGGGAATGTTTTCTTAGGTTAGGACCGAACTAGTCAAGTTAGTAAATAACTCTTTTATTAGTGCTAGTTTTTCGTTTTACAATATTTTTAATAACATTTATTTATACATATATTTAAGTAAAGGACCAGATTGCGCTATATTTACATGAAGAAAGCCATCTGTTGGACACATCAAATTTTAAAAACACGAATTTAGGCCACTTTCAATAATTAGTCAATAATAAACCTTATCATAGGAAGAAAATTGAGTTTATTATGCTCCAGATTCGCGCACAGGTATCAAAAATTAAATTAAAATTACAAATAACACAATAAAATAATTACAAATAATTATAAAACAAAATTAAAATATGGTGGTGGTGGTGAGGGTGGTGCTGGAAACAGGAGAAAACTTCATTGCACGTATCTACTTATTTTCGATATATTTTCATCTGTAAGAGTTACGTTAAAATCCGTTTACCAATTTTCGCAACCTCTACTTGTAAGATAATAAAGGGTAACTATGAACATTTACAATTTATGAGCGAATGTAGGGCAAATAAATTTTAATGTATGACAAATGTTTTTAAAACAATTTTTTTAAATTTTTGTGATTCCCGAAATTTTTGTAATATTTGGAATTACGAAATTTTGTGAATAACTGGAATTATTGTAATTTTTTAAATTTTTAGAAATTTATTTTAAAAATTTTTAGTTTTAAAAATATTCGAATTTTTAATACATTTAAAAAGTTACGAATTTTCGTGAATAACTGGAATTATTGTAATTTTTTAAATTTTTAGAAATTTATTTTAAAAATTTTTAGTTTTAAAATTATTCGAATTTTTAATACATTTAAAAAGTTACGAATTTTTGGAAAATATTCGAATCTGTGACTTTTTTATTTGAAAAAATTTCGAATTTTGTAATTTGGATTTTTTTAAAATTCAGTGATTTACAAAAATTCGAAAATTTTCCAAATATTCGAAAATCTTCAAAAATTCCAAATATTCAAAGATTTTCAGAAATTCTAATAATTTCAGCAATTCTAACAATTTCAAAAATTAGAACTTTAAAAAAATTGGAAAATTCAAAGTTTCAAAAATAACAAAAATTCGAAAAATTTTCAAAAATTAAATTAAAACTATTTTTAAAAATTCGAGCTATTTCAAAAAAGTTTTAAATTTCAAAATTTTCAAGAAATCCAAAAATTCGAAGGAAAAAAAAACAAAAATTTAAAGAATTTCATGAATTCGAAATTTAAAAAAAATTACAAGAATTCCAAAATTTTGAAAATTATAAAATATTCCATATATTTAAAACTTCCAAAAATTAGAAAACTTCAAGTACCACTCGAAAAATTTTGTTTTCCAAAAATATCCAAAATATTTTCGTCTTCAATTTGCATTGTTGCCGATTTATGTAATTGAATTATCCAGAAAGTATAAATAGTTTTGTGACTATAAAATGTGTAGTGTAATGTTTAAAACTAACCTGAATTAATATTTCTTTTAATTTTAAAAGGCTCCGTAAGCGTCCTTTCTGAATCCTATCCTTTTTATATTGTTTAAAATTATTATTTTGTGACCTGAGGTTGTCTATGATTGGCTTACCTATTTTTTAATCATCTCTCAACGCAATTTCGCACAATTATTTAATTTAATAAATAGAAATTTTCTCATTTATAAGCTCGTTAAAAGAAGAATCACTCCAATCCTCGTAGTTAGATCAGTAAAATATTTATATATGATCACCCGTTGTATATTGCTTGGAGCGGAAGCTGTAGTTTCTAATATTAGTCTCTCAGTGTTCAATTAGAATAGTTTTTTCACATACCTTTATGAAGATATATTTTCACTTCAAGTTGGGTGCCTTTAAAATCACAACTAGAAAAGAATTTCTCTGAATCATCCATAAATTTCGACTTCCGAAATTTGAATTTCTTCGGATGACTGGTTTTTAATGAATCGTATTTTAATTACTAGTAAAAGTTGTTGTTGGTTTGTATTTATGACTAATCAACCTCGAGGATACTTATAGCCATCACTCCTACAACGAACGCACGCACAAGGGAGGAGGGAAACCTGGTTCCGGCATTAGCCTACTCTTTACGAAGAACACCAAGGGATGAGTAAAAGCTGGTGATACTTTTTAAGCCTTTAAATTTTTCACAAAACAGTAGATTTCGGTAAAGTTGAATTTTCATTGGAATATTTCCCGAATTACATAAGGAAAGTGATTGAATCTTTCGTAAGTTTCTTTTTACTTAAAAATCATAAAAATAATCTGCAGTTATAAACCGGAAGAAGCAGTACCCAATGAAATACTTAGAACATTTTAACAAATAAAACGTTTTTTATTAAGAATAACCGATAAAACGCGATTGGTTTATTGAGTCGTGTCTGCGATTTTACGCTCTACTCGTAAATAATCGAGAGCGTCCTTACTTATCGTAGTATGTATCAAATAATACCGCCCTAAAATATGCATATTTTTATGTGCTCTCAAAACGATTTTTTGTATTTTATCACTTCCTTCCATAAGTTAAGGCCAAAATCGCGTCGTGATCTATTGTATATTTTGAAGAGTTTGGATGTTTGGTTGTCTGTCTGTTTGTTTGTTCATGGAACTCCTCCTAAACGATAAAAGCTGGAACAACCAAATTTGGGACGATTCTTCCTTACATCCCTCACTTAGTGAATGGTCAAGGTTTGGTCAACCTAACGATTTTTATGGGGTTACTTTTGACCCCATTGTTCAATTTCAATGGGCCATAAGAGTTTCTGCGCAAGCCAGTACAAAAATGCTTTTTAAAATTACTTAAAATTAAGATACGAACTCGTGACAAAATTATTATATAGAAAAAAAGAATGGAGTTGCTTATTTTTGAAAGCGAATTAAAATCCGTGCAGGGTTAGCTTAAATAACTGATTTTAATTACACAAAAAGGCTTTTTATTCCTATTTTCAACAATGCCAAATGCTAATAACCATGGTGACAAGCTCAATGCTTTTAAATGAGAACTGATATCATATACATATGATACGATAGCATTGATTTATTGCTTTTAACGGGAATTAATGGCGTCATAATGGATCGATATTTTCAAATTGTATTTATAAGTAGTTTACACTCAAATATTTAACTCGGAACAAAAGCGTCAAATAGTGTTACCAATATAGGGAATTTAAATACGATCTCGGCGAATATCTAACGAATTCCCATGAAATCGGCGATTTGCTCGCCTGCAATATTTTATTTGATAGGAATCGGCATTCGTTCCCTATAATTGTCAGCGAAATTTGTCTTTTCATTAACATTGGAATTAATAAGTGAAATATATCACAGAAGGTACAGTAAGAAAACTTCGATAAAAATTCTTTAATTTCGATCAAAATATAATCGTCAGCTTCTTCCTCCCTTAAATATCCATATGTAAATTTTGCTTTCTCTTCAACTGAACATTTGTATACACCAATTAAGTCAAGTATACTTATTAGATTATAAGAACACTTTCCATGCCACACAGCAGTTTTTATCGCCAAAATCGATTTCAATGTCTGGGAATTCATTTTGTTTCGTTGGTTTGATTTTAAAGTATTCACGTTACAAATTGCAATTCCTGCCCAAGGTTTTAATGATTTTGAGATTCATGACCGCATAATATGATGCAGTTTCTTCCACTGGAAATCAATACCAGTGAAATAATTATATTTAAAAATAATTCCATCGATTGTTTATGATGATTATTTGATAAAAAATACAGTAGCAAAAATTTCTCGATAAAGGATGCAGGAAAAATTTATTTATTTGGGCAAAAGATGGGGAGACAAGAAATATTGCATACAATTAAGCATTACAATTAAAATTAACTTTGTTTTATTACTTGGTTTTATTCTCAAATCTTCCTCAATATGTCAATGTCTTGACTTAAAAACCCGAGCAATGCCGGGTACCTACTTTCAGCTAGTTTATAATATTTTAATAATTTTTATAAACGCATTTGCCAAATTAAACTTGTTCGCGTCACATTGTCGAGCCACATTTTTCATTTCCATTCAAAACTTAGGAAATATATCCATTATTTATTTGATTCGTTTCGTTGTAGCCAAACTGTAAGAATGTTAAGCATTTTACTCAACTCTATTTCTTGCTTCCCTCTTCTCCCAAGATAGCCAATTATTTTTCGGATTGTACTAGAAGATTTGGTTCTATTTCTAACCCTTACAACTTATTCACGATTGATTTTATGAAGAATAACAATTGCATTTTGAACGAAAGATTTCATCGCTGAACAATGAGCGCGTCGCATTTCTCATGCCATGAGAATTTTCTGAGAATTTAATTTTGTGCGAAATGCTAGGTTTGAAACTATTTGAGGGCAGCCGGAAGGACACACATACAAAGACAAACCAAGTACGCAAGCGTCTTTTTAACGTGTGTACTAAAATATCACTGTTGACATGTCTTGCCGGAACAGAGATTTGACGCAGAGGAAAAAATGAAAGCCATAAAAGGCGGGCCATTGGGTTAGGGCGGAGGGGTCGCGGCCATCACTTGGCATTGCCACCTTTTCAACGATAGAGAGAGCAAGAGAGAGGGAGAGAGTGGGAGGAGAGAGAGAGAGAGAGAAGAACCGTTCGATCTGACCCCTCCTCCTCTCACTTCTCTTAAACAGATGTGCCGAGTGGGCGGGAGGTTGCACGTGCAAGGAAAAGACATTGTGCGTGAGAGAGAGGGAGAGAAAGGAGGATGAGAAGGAGAGGAGAGAGAGAGAGACGGAGGGAGATGGAAATAGACGGATGGAAATGAAATTGTCGGGGGGCGGAAGAGAGGGAAAGGGGACAGCCAAGATCCTGCTAGATACGAATGTCGAGCATCAAACTGTAACTGAGGAAAGGATTGTGAATGCCAATCGAGCGATGGAGATTGATTCCGAAGGAAAGAGTGAGGGAGAGAGGGGGGCAGAACGGGGGGAGAGGGAGGAGGGAGATTTTGAACGAATGCCCCTCGTGCTTCGACGATTAGAATGCTTTTGAAATGTCAGTCAGAAAATACCGTAAATACCCGCATACGAGACGCGCCCGCGTATAGGACGCAGGAAGGTTTTTGGGCCCAAATTCTAGGAATATTTATATACCCGCATATAAGCATTAGCATTCGTATTCTAGAAAATGATCTGTGTCGCAAATATTTTATCATTTAACGGTGAAAATTATGAGTGAATCATTGAATGTCTTTGTAACGCGAGAAGTAAATATGTAAAATTTAAACTCTTTGTCTCGTAATGCGGTGTTTCTCAACTTTGGTTCCGCGTCATAAACTGTTAGTTGGCCAATGACCAGGAATTTCTTGCTTTTTAACTCGTGGTTTTTAAAAATTTAATTTGTTTTCAGGAAAAGAAATGTCGTCCTATGCGCGGGTATTTGCGGTATGCATAAATTTAAGTATATTATCTTGGCAGCCTTCCTTTCCTAGACCTCAGTTCCATTATTCTTTCGTATTTTTAGGCACGGGAAATAACGTAAGCCATTAAACGCGAGATTATGCGATTAAAAAAGGATGCAACCCAGGGAGAAAAAAATCAATTTGGTTATCATCGGTCTTGAGGTGGTTAAATTTATCATTGATAATGGAAAAGTACTCAAGCGATGATGAAATCTTGAATAAAATCTCAATGATTTGAGCAAGTGTCGGGACAAGGGCGAGGCAGGAGTGGCAACCTCCTTGATCGCAAATCCCTTATGGTCGCATGTGAATATCATTCTGATCTTAAACTTGAATCAAACAATAAAAATAAAGCTACACTGAAATTGTGATATCAAAACCTCATGTAAAATTAAAAAGGTATCTAAAGAAATCGAGAGACTAGCATCAAGCGCAAACTTCTCTGCCAAACGTGAAATCAGCGACATCTCTTGATAAAGCTGTACCTAATCTACTCAATTTGAGATTTCTATTCAAATACGGGCGTAACCTTATCTATTTTCTGAGGGGATCTGTTACTGTGGCAACTGGAGAACGAAAGCTTTAGTAAATGAAAAAAGCGATTTAAGACTTTCTGCGACTCACTATCATCTATCAAATATGAGCATTCTCTCCATTTAAAATTAAGATGCAAAAGGACAGCTTTATTGATGGATTAATTACCTATCAAGGCAAAACGTTTATTATTATCCAAATTGTAGTTTTCATTTTATTTTTTTAGTGTCTCATTGTGAATGAAGCTAAATAAGCTAAAATTATATGTCGCCTAAAACCCGAGTGTCAAGCTTTGTCTATGGAGAAATAACGCGTCGTCTTTGATCCTATGCAATGTAAAACATACGAGAGAACAAACGGTTCTTAAAAATAACCCTCGTATATTCTAGTTTAGGCATCGTCCCCCTAAGTTCTTTATCTCCCAGTATGTTTTAGGCTCACCTTCTCCAATATTCCTTTTCTTACCTCTATGCCTATTTTCTACCAATTTCCCTTCCACGGCTTTTATGCATAAAATAGCTGTTATTTTTTCAAGTTGTTGCTATGTAAATAGAATCGGGGAAAACAGCCTAAAAGAACATTCATATGGGTGGGAGGCAATAATTGGCCAAAACTAAAGACACGTATGTAGCACTGCTCCGTTCGAAGATAGCTCCGACGGGAAAAGAGCAACTAGAATGCGAAATATTTAATGAAGTAAAAGTTAGATTCAAATAAATCTCTAACCGAGGTAAAGGAAGTTTATATATATATATATATATATATATATATATATATATATATATATATATATATATATATATACTAGTAGCTGGTGCTTGCATACTGCAAGCATTTAATCTCACCTTGAAAAAATATTCATTTTTCAGACAGACATTTCATCATTACACATATTTTTTTAATTTTAATGACTTCACCTTCGCAGCGATTTTCGTTTTTCCCAAATGTAAAAATAATAGTTTAAAACAATCCCCAAATGTTGTAATTTTAAAAATTTTACACTTTCTCCATAATGGGGTACTAATGGGGTACATTTTAGCCAAATTTTAAAGTTTTAGCACTTCTAGAAGTAAAATAATTTTTTTCTAATTGTTTAAATTAAAAAAAATTTTAACGGCCGCCGCAATTCATATATGGTAAAATTGTTATGTTATATCCTCCCCCTCCTCCTCCTCCTCTGTAAGGAGCGTCTATATCATTATACTAGTAGAAGGTGCTTCCATACTGCAAGCATTTCATCTCACCTTGAAAAAACATTAATTTTTCAGACAGATATTTCATCATTACAAATATTCTATTAATTCTAAAGATTTCACCTCCGCAGCGGTTTTCGTTTTTCCCACATGTAAAAATAATAGTTTAAAACAATCCCCAAATGTTGCAATTTTAAACATTTTACAAAATCTTCATTATGGGGTACTAATACTACACATATCCGCCAAATTTTAAAGTTGTAGCACTTCTAGAAGTAAAATAATATTTTTCTAATTGTTTAAAATTTAAACATTTTTAACGGTTGTCGCAATAAATATATAGAGAGATTGAAATGTTTATTTGTGCAAATGCACTGTTCTGTAAATAATATAAAATTGCAGCTTCCTAGCTCATTCCGTAGTACCTAAAAAATTATTAATCTTTAATGTTCAAATGGGGTTAAAACGACCTCTAAAAATTAACAATTTTAAGGTTTTAGATTTTTATAGTTGGTTATGAGAAAAGTTCTATAATCTTGAATTATTTCAGCTTCCTAAACTTATTAGATTGGTCTACACACTGGATTGCGTTTTCCCATGCTAACTTATGGGAAATATTCCGGGGTCTCTGGAGTCGAACCAAAGACACTCTAAGCAAAAGTGACGATAATTCCTAATAGATATTGCGGCCATCTAGCAACACTGAAAATTTCATCTATCTAGCTTACCGGCAAGTGCCCATAATTAATTTACAAAAATGGCGCAATGCTTTTCTTAAGGGAAAAAACGCAACTTTAGGAATTTCTGGAATCGAACTTATGTCACTTAGGTAAGAAGTCTCATTTTATCTGAAAGTTTCTCCATCATATCTACATAAAAAAATAGGTGAAATATTTAGAATTAATAAAATATTTGTAATGATGAAATATGAAAAATGAATGTCTTTTTATCTTGAGATGATATGCTTGCAGAATGCAAGCACCAACTACTAGTGTGTTATATCCTCCTCCTCTGTAAGGAACGTCTATATAATGATAATATCAGAAAAATGCGTTGAAAGGCGGATAAGAGTATTCATTAAGCAAATGTCTCGATAATTCAAATGCACGGAATCGGAATCCCTTTCGGTGTTTCTTCATTAAAGTCGATAGTGAGTCGGCCTAATAAGACGCCGTTTGATTAGCTACTCTTCCATTCGCCAATCAGAGGCAGGAAAGTGCGTCACATTATGCGAGGGGTTGGTGGTTTACAACTGGTAGTGCTCGGATAAAATCTCTTGCTACTGGAGTTTGAGCTCCTGAAATATTTAGTAGGCGTCACACATCATATTCACACAGCGAGCTATTTTATGATCTTCTTTTACATTAAGTTACGCGCGTATGTCTGCATGTATCAAGATTTACAGTCACTATTCGACCGTAATTCAGATTCCTCTAAAACGGATGATTCATAAATTACGAGGAAAATCCCAGTTACTTCGCACCCCTTAGTCTCTTGAGTATTATCTTTTTCTACTGTTTAAATCATAATGTTCGTTGTTATAATCAGCAAGTAAATTGAATTCTATATCCTCGCCCTGAGGTGGATAAATACTACTCACCGGCCGCATGCGGCATCCGAGAGCGTCTTATATGGCTGCCCGCACTTGTTTAGCATCTCCCAGAAAGTTGAAAACATTCGCTTTCTGTTTGAATATTAGACTGAATAAAATGAACACTATATCAAATTTGATAGCCGTTTAGGTACGAAGTATATGTTTATTTATTGCTAGCTAAATCACTTCTTCGCCAATCTAGCAGAGCATAAATTAATTCCCTGAAAACAACAAAATTTTCAAATGCAATCATCAATTTTCTGAAGAATAGTTTTCGCAGTGCAGCGATACAATCGTAGACTGCATAAACAATAAAATTCACAATGAACAAATAACATTTATTAGCCCAAAAACAAAAGTTCTTTAAAAGAAAACACCAGTCAACTTGCGACGAGGATAGATTTCAATATTCACTCGAACTGGCGCTGGAATCTTCGTCAGGGACAGGCGCCACACTCAACTTTCTCGTAGCGTAGACTGGAGTAGACCCCGGGTAAAGAGAGAAAAAATTATCTCCTCGACACGCGCAAGCGCAGACGATGAGCAGGGAGATGGGAGGGGTAACACGTCACGATCGGGCGTTTAGCTGGAAAATTTTTACTGGACGAATATTTGCGGACAACACCTTGATTTGCCTCCTCATCGTGGAAACCGCTGACAACTGGAACAGGATGAGAGGGAGGGGAGTCCATTTGCACTATATGGGGAGGTTGCCATTCAGTTCGGAGTCTTTTTTTTAAGGCGGAGTCCTCGGAACCTAGACAAAGTCCGAGGAGGGGGGAATCGCTACAGCTGCACACCTTGGGATCACATACGGCACCCTGGGAAACTATACCAGAGTGAATAAGAGAAATTATAGCGTTGAACCGAACCCGGCTCTTCTACATTATAGGATCCTTAACCCATTAACGGCCATTGTCCCATTTTTGGGACGGAACTTAAAATTGCAAAAAATATTAATTTTTAAACGTAATCCTTTATTCTTTTTACTGATGTTTCATCTTACATTGTGTTAGTATTTTTTCTGGTATGTGGCTCTGAAATCCGAGATTTTTCCAAGCTCGACAGTCTTCCACTTCAGAAAGCTCAGTTACTCGCTATCTACAGTTAGGAATAGTGTTCTTCAAGAGTGGAATGCTTGTGTGAATGCATAACTACATAATTATATCAGTAAAGGTAAATATTATACGCTCCAAAATGTTCCGTCCCATTTTTGGGACATTGGCCACTTAGACTTACAATTCTATGAAAACCTTTTATATGATTCCTATGCAATTCTACTTTGCTTTTGTCCATAGTAGACATATTTTATTTATTGGGCTTGCTGTTTAGCTGTTTAATTTCCATTACAAAAATATTCTATACATTTTGGCCAATTTCTAAATGATAAACAAACTTGTTTTTAGACACTTTTGTAACCCATAAATATGACGGATTGCCGTTCAGTTTTGAAGTTACAAGAAGTTTCAAAAATTCTTATGGAAACAGATGATCATGAAGAAATGAGTGTGGATGATGTGGAGGTAGCTATCATCTCTCCAAGGCCAGATGAATTGACTGATGAGGAAAACCTCGATGAAAATGAACTCCCTGACATAAAAATTCACGGATCCAACTAACGATTTTAGAATTAACGCCTAAGGTTTCTAATTTCGTTATTATATGCAGTAGTTAAAAATCCACAAACGTAGATGTTCCAAAGTAGCGGTCGTTCGTGTCGCGGGTTCTAGCAAAATGAAAAGGAACGAACGGAATGAATTCAGTTAAGGAAAGGCTATCTCAGTGACAAAATCAAACAACCAAATTTCGTTTTATTTTAAAGAAATTTTTCGAATCAAATTGCAAGATCTCCACCAAGATGGGCGATCGTGATTCCTTGCCTTTCGCCAACTCATGTTGCACGGGGAATATGATGAAGATCATCGCGAGAAGTGGTCTCCGTGACCTGAATTTTTCTCCCCATATCCCTCCCCTCCCTCTATTTCCGTTGGCCGATTGCCTCGCGTCCCACCCTATACATATAGGTTAGCGTATTTCAGTGGCGATAAGAGTTGCACGACCGCTCGGCGATGGAGGAATCTCGCTCTCCCTCCCTTCCCTCCACTTCTCTTCGTCCTCTCCACCCTCTCTTTCTCTAGGGAAGTATCTCTCGGTGCGCTGAGGGAGACCGAGGGAGGTGGCAGGTAGAGATGGAGGTGGTGGAAGGAAAGAAGGAAGTTCTCGGGAAGTAGAAGAAGAGAGATGCAGGGCCCGGGAGAGGGGGTAGAACCAGGTGCAAATAACCGGAGCCCCTAGCTCTAGGGGGGCCGAGTTCAAGCAGTGATATACAAACATTCCTGTGTCATACAACATCCACTGATCTATGATAGACAATGGAGAATTTGAAAAAAATGATTGATGAATATTGACAGCTGAAAATTATAAACATGATTATGGTGAGGGAAAGGAGTGGTAAAGGGCCCGGAAGCAGGAGAAGCACTAGGACCCAGGATTTCTCTCCCGGGCCCTTGAGAGGGAACTGAGGGAAGTGATGCGGAGGTATTTTTTGCGGCAAAACGAGAGAGGGGAATGGAGTTAGGGAAGGGAGGAATTAAAGGTGTGGAAGGGCATTTTCTGCTCGTATACGGAAGGAATCTGAACAGCTTTTTCTCTCCGGAAAAACGGTCCATTCCACGTGAAGAAAATAATTTCGGTTAACTTAAGTCAGTTTGTTCATCTCAGGAGTGAGCATGATTTTTATAGTTGTAGTTAAATAGGGTTGTGCATGGTGTACTATAACACTAATCCAAAAAAATATCCAGTCTCAGAGAGATTGTGTTGTGATCATTAACTTTCAGTTGATGGTAAATACAGCATATCCATGAAGAGGGGAACCCTTTGTTTTTTTGCGATTCTTAATGAAAATAGAACGCAGAAGCAATAGGATTTGCTTGACTGCGACTGCAACTATATATCGTGAATTTAGTTTTTTATCAATGCTTCAGAGTAAAGGAAGCATAATTATTTAACATTAGGGGCAAGAAACAAAAATACGTAGTTAATTTTACATTTTCTAGACAAATATTCTGACCCACCAAATAAAATACAAAAGTAAAATGGTCAAATTCTTTATGCCGATCAATTTTCCTTTGTAAGATAAATATATGAAAAGCCACATTACGTAGTAAAATTTTAGTTATATCTCTTGTTTCATTTTTGCTTTAATTGCCATTAAACATGTTTAATAGCCCTGCATAATACTATTTCGTCATCATTATTAAAATAATTTTTCCACGCTATTTTGAAGAATTTGTATTTTAATAATAATGTTTTCGGTCTATTGGTTCTGTCCGTCTGTATAGCCGATGCATTTTCAGGGTACAACCATGCATAAGATACAACAACATTTTTGTCGGCGTTCTTACCTCCGTTTGTATATTTGAAAGAAACACATAGGCCACCATTCTGCAACTTACAGCGCTGTTATTTCCGCACTTGTTTTTTGAATCCCTCCTCCGGCATACTGCTCAAATCACCTGCATCATTCCGGTTGTATATTATCAAGTAGTGCACCATAAGACAAATTTTTGGTATTTTTGCCGTTTCTCTAGCGTAAAAAAAACGCTCTTCATCTGATTCAAATCTCTCATCTGTCTGTGGTGATTTTATGTTACGTTTTACTTCTTTCGAATCCGAAATGAAGTCCGAAGGATATTCCTCCGTCTTCTTCTTCCCTTTCCCATCAGAGGGAGATTCATTCTTTCCGTCGCTTGAAGCGAATAAATCTCGGTCGCCGCAGATTAGCCTTCCGGGCACGAAGGAGAGCGCCCTATGGCCGAGCAACAGGTGTCCGCCCTCGATCGTCGCCTTCCCCATCAAATCGTTGCGACCGCCGCTTTCTTTATCGCCCCAATTCCCACCCCGTCCTATCCCCAGGCGTCGTTTTTATCCACCCTGATTGACAGCCTCCGAGCTACCGATTTCCGCCGCGTCCAAACACCTCGACGATTTGGAGGAGGAGGGGAGGTGAGGGAGCGAGAGTGAGGGAGGTGAAAGTGACACCCTCTTTACATACTTTACTCGTTTTTCATTGGCATTTCCCGCAGGTGGTAAATAGGGCGTGATTTCCAGTCCATTTTCGCCATCGTCACCCTCAGAATGAAATGTCATGTATCGAGAGCAAAGGTTTGGACACCGGAATAGATGGGAGAGGAAACCCTTTTAAAATTCTTTGCTGGCAGTGCGTTTATTGCTAGCGAGGGAAGAAAAATCTTAAGAAAATGAATCGAATTTTCATTTTATTTTCTAATCGCTGCTTCCCCGACGATATTCCGATATTTTTCGAGCTGTTCATAAACAATACGAACACGTACGACCTTGCCCATAGCAGGGTTTGAACTCGCGATCCCAGTATTGAAGGCGTGACACGCTAACCATGCTTCTGCCATGACCGAAAAAATGATAAAAGTAACCCAGAAAATTGCCTAAAACATAGGTGTCAACAGAATTTTCAGTTTCGCCACACTTGTGGCGTACGGATCAGCCTTTTCACCACATGATACAAAATTTTAATATTATAAGTAGGACTTAATTTAAATAAAAGGTTACAGTAATACACAATAATGATTTAAATTATTTATTTGTCAAATAAATCATTAAATTCAAACAGTAAATTATAATCTGATACTTGACAGTTCATTTGTCCAAGTAGAGCACTGAAATTTGGCATAAAATCCACACTAAATAGCAGCGGCGGCCAGGAGTTAGAAGGCGCAAATTATTATTGCATACCACCAGAACCGTCCCTAAAGGGGCGTGGGGCCCGGGGCGATCAGCATTTGCAGGGCCCCTTAACAATCTAAAATCATCAAGGTATAATTCGCGTACAAAAACAATTGTAAAAATATTGTATATTTTTAAATATATATATTTTATTGTAAACAGGTTTCCCTCCCTTTTCGCGGGCTCGCTTTACGCGAATTCGCTATTATGCGTCAAAGTTATCGCTGCCGGAATTTCTTTTTATGCGTCTTTGATTCGCTCTTATGCGGTTATGCGACCAGGGCAATATAAATGCAAGAAAGTTCTCCACCACACCTCAAGGCGACCATTCAGTCTCTCATTGTCTCTTATGCTTTGCGTATTAATACTACAGTAGAAAATATGAGAGTGGAGAGGATATTGTAGATTGGAGAGGATATTGTAGATTGGAGAGGATATTGTAGATTGGAGAGGATATTGTAGAGTGGAGATGATAAGGAGATTTATTGTGATACTGTCTTAGCACACTTGAGAAGTTTTGTCTCCTTACCCGCGGAACTTGCGTTGGGCCAAGACAACCCTCCGGCACTTTAAACCTCCACAATTATGTCACTCACAACAGCCACCAGCTCGTCTGCTTCCTTTTATTGGCGAGTATAGTTTACAGTGCTGTTTTAAGTTTGTATTTAGCGCATAAGAAGTCGTTATGGAGCGAAAAAAGAGTGTCTTGGAGGGGAGTTGGGATTGCTTGTGGAACGTATCTCTATCTTTTACAGGTAAATGGGTTCTGTTTATGCGAATTCGCTTTATGCGTCATTTTCCTTGAACGCAACCCTCGCATAAAGAGAGAGAAACCAGTAATTTACAAATAAATATATTTCTTATTGTTTTTAAAATGAGAAATCGCTTCTGGAGTTCAAGAACAAAAACAAATCCTTCGTTAGAAAACCAACAATAATTTTATCATTAACGCCTGATTCTGATTCATAATGATCTATACTCATTATTCTGTTGCAAATGGCTCTGGAAAACTGCATGTATACCTGCAATTTGAATATGAATATAAACCAACAGAAATCTCAAATAAATGGCAACATACAATACGTGAGGACAACTTAATACTAAAGTAGAATAAAAACTCACTGTTTATTGCTCTGCCTACTTTCAGAAATTCAACTTCCTCGACTTTCTTGCAGCAAACTCTGCCATTAGAGCATTTTAATCCAAATCTGAGGCTATTTCTCTCTTGATAGACAGCATAGCCAATCCACTCAATCTCTCTTGGGACATTGCTGTCCTAAGATAGTTTTTTTATTATTTTAAGTTTCGGAAAACTTCGCTCCGCTGTTGCACTGTGACCGGAATTCTTAACAAAATCCTATACGCTATCTCAGTATTTGGGAAGGAATCATTTAATGACTTGAGAATTTAAAATGCACTTGTCATTCCTTTAGGGATCAACTGTCGAAGCACACGCAGATCTAAAAGGTCTGTACTGTTGATGTCGTGTGAATCTTTTTCACTCAATGCCTTTTCACCCGAACACCATGAGTGTCATCCACGCTTAGCAACAAACTTCATCTTCCTGCTTAGCACTGTGCCCGGGGCAACCGCCCCGATTCGCCGTGCCCTGGGGACGGCCCTTCTTGTAGTCCTATTTAATAAAATAATATTTTGTATTATGTTGCGAAAAGGCCTTTGTATGTAAAATTTAGACAATAAGATATAAAAAATATTAAAAAACTAAAAAAATAAACTGATGTGGGCAACACATGACTTTCTCCATATTTATATGGCAAATTACATGTTGTTAGCTCTGGGATCTTTGTCAGTATTTACTTCCGGTTGAAAATTAAGAAAAGAAAAAGGAGCGTTACTAAGACGTAACTAAGCGTCAATTGCTAACAACAGTCTTCGGTAGGTGGCGGCAGCTAAAAATATAAGATATCTCTTAAACAATGCATTATATGGGAAAATGTATCAAACAAAGGTTGCAGAAAATAAAATTTCCTACAACTTTTATTCCAATACATTTTTACGTTTATCAAATATTAAAGCAAATATTTTAAAATAACGGATGTGACAAGAGTAAACACCCACTTCCGGTCGACCAATTTTTACCAAAAACTAATCAGATCATCTAACTTTTATAAAAATGTTAAATATAAAATTTTACGTAGACCTAATTAATATTTTTTGAGTTACAGCGCCCACAAAAATCTATCACATACAGACAGACTGACAGACAAACACAAAGACATCATCGAGAAAATAGTCAAAACGTGTTCAGGGAACCTTAAAACATGTATTTCCGTTAAAATCTCGAATTCGATTTTTTTCATGAAAACAATACTTTCTCTATACTTCGTATATGGAGCAAGTAATAGTAGACAGTAGACTGTGAGCATCAATTAGCTACATATTAATGGCCGATTCGCCGCAAGTGTCGATGGGGTTATACACCACTGACCTAGAAGAACGGAAATTGGAAATTTTTAACAACCGGAACATTCTTATCTGATTTTTTTAACAATGGGAACGCTATGGACTTCATTTGGTGTCAAGTGGAGCGGCATTCCCATGCGTTTCCTCTCCCAATTCGGGCACTTTTTAACACTATAACGTGTTTCGACTTGTTTCACTAAGTCGGAAAATATATACGAGTCATCACGAATATAGTCCCTCGCACGCGAGGCATTCGAGTGAGAGAGATCGGATTGCCGTCACATCCACTTCAATCCCAGTACCAGCGAACAATATTTAGTGAAACGAAAATGATTTTAATTGTTAAATTTAATCTTACTCAGAAATCATGTTCTTTTCAATTTATTTTTTTAATTTTTTATAATTTTTTAACAGCCGGAAGTTGGGAGTTGCTTTCTTCATGAAAACAATTCTGGCGCTTCTAGCCGCGAAGGTGAAGAGCAAGTTAAATCCTTCCGATCGCTCTTTTCTAATTCTATTATGCACTGACACGCAAGCCCCACAACAAACAATCAACCTCTTTATTACATCACTTCCGTGAGCGAGTGTATGTTATAAATAATTTTATTTTATTAGAGAGCGTAAAATTGAACGCAGGATTTCGAGACGATAGACACGCATTAACGTGAATAAAAAAATGTTTATTATGGTAATCGAAGAATTATTCGACATATGAGTAAAATAAATCTGATGTGGCCACCATATGACTTTCTCCATACCTGTAATATTTCTAAAAATTCCAAATAGGTTACATAATAAAAAATATTTTAAGAAACTGCGAGAAGATTTTACTTCACAAAGAACAGAAATAAACTCAAACCATAGCCTTCTGATATTGGATATAGCCACAAAGCTCCAACAATTAAGAAAATAAAAAGGAGTTTTACAAACATAAGATGTAACTAAGCGTTAATTGTAAACAATCGTCGGTGGGTGGCGTGGTGGTGGCAGCTAAAAATATAATATATCTCTTATACAATGCATTATATGGAGAAATGTTTCAAACAAATGTTGCAGAAAATTAAATTTCCTACAACTTTTATTTCATTACATTTTTACATATATCGAATATTAAAGCAAATATATCAAAATAACGGATAACACCCACTTCCGGTTGACCTATTTTTACCAAAAACTAATCAGTTCTTGTGACTTTTATAAAAATGTTAAATATAAAATTTCGCGTTGACCTGATTAATAGTTTTTCAGTTAGAGCACCCACAAAAACTGTCACATACGCACATACACACCCACTCGCACATCATCGAGAAAATGGTCAAAACTTGTTCAGGGGACCCCAAAACGTGTATTTCCGTTGAAATCTCGAAATCAATTTTTTTCGTGGAAACTACTTTCCCCTATACTACGTATGGAGAAAGTAAAAAATGTTCGTTGTTGATTCTTAATTTTCTATGTAATGTAATGTAATAATTATTTTAGAAATAAATTATTGTAAGAAATCCCATTGTAATTATTTTTCAGGATGACAGGTTCTTTAGTTGAAAAGCAATTTAAATATCAATGCAATTAAAATGACAATGTTCAAGCAAGTAAAACTTAACTCAATACGTTAAGAGCGTCCCTAAAGTGCATTTAGACATTTCAGCCTAAATTTTGGGGTTTGCATTTCAAACTCGAAGGAGGATTCATCAGACAACATTGTAATAGAATTTAATGTTTACTTACAGGAAAGGTGAGAATGACGCAATTATTATGAAGCCTACTATGCCATATGGATTCGCCATTGACACCTGCTATTACAGTCAGGGACCTTAGCATGGCTCCAATAGTGGCCACCAGTGAAGCATAAGAGGTGTCGCTGGGAATGAAAATTATTACAATGGGTGAGTTGAATCATTTTTATACAATATAACTCCATTTCAGTAGCAATTACCTCTGGTTTAATTTAGGATACTCTCATTCATGTATATGAAACAGATCTATCTGCTTAGTTGCAGTTAATCCGTCCTATTTCGATGTTATATGTTTATTCGATTATTAATAGGTGAATCACGCAGATATTTTCCGATTTTCACCTTTGGTTGAGTTTTTATATCAAGCCCAATATTTGCTGACCGGCAATGTTTATTGCTAGGAATCATACTTTTACTTAGCAAGTGCATATGGCACCATCTTAAAAGTGCATCAGCTAGAGACATTTCCTGGGAGTTCATTCGTTGTTTATTTTAGAAATAAGACTTGCAGGAAGTGTTTTATGGTCTGAATTGCTCAATTGGACGACTTGAGAGGCGCGTTTTATAAGAGGTTCTTTCGCATGTCGTTAATCCCCTCTTCCGGGGAAAAACGAAGAACCGAAGATGTGTGTGTGGCCTCGCACTTCCAATTGACTTTCAAATCCAGTTATGTGAAGCATTTCATCATCGCCTCTCGAACCAGTCGCATGAGAGCCTGTAAGTCGATATAATGCAGCAGAATGATGAGAATCGATTGAGACTTGAGAATAAGTAGCAGCTGCGGGTTTTATTCCGTGCGGAATACTTTTGCAATGAAACGCGCCGAAATTGGGTCATTTGAACCGCAGATTTATATAATGTACAGTCCCAGTGCAGACGCTTAACTGTTAAGTTTGGTCACTCATCCAAATGGTAGATGAGGTCGTAAATTATCCCGTGCAGCTGAAGAATTTGTATTGCTACTTTAACTTTTAGGAACCATTTCCACCATAGGATATTAGTTTTTTGACCCAAAGTTTTCACCTACACGCAGGACCCAAACAAGTGAGGGAAGTATTGCGAAGCAAATTACCTAAGACACTTTTTTCAGCCGCTGCAGAGTAAAGAAACGCAGATGCCATGTTTTGTTGGTTGCCTACATTTGTAGCAGCATGTACTTTAACGGTTTTTTTCCGTTTACTCCCCAGAAGCTATTCCTAGAGCCACCAAATTTTTACCATATGTAGCACTAATAAAGAAATACCTATTCTGAAATTTTGGAGCTTTTAACTTTCGTCATTTTTGAGTAATTTTGTGCATGGATAGACGAAAGGATCAACTGAATTTACAAGTGATTTCTGCAGGAAAATGTGCTAAAAATTGACTCGTGCGTGCAACCACTAATCTTGCAGTGAAGAACTGCAATCTACTTCGGTAAGCGAAAGAAAGCTATTGAGCGCCCCTTTAGTGGAGCGTTTTTCAACAAGCGGGACCCGAAGTTTCAATTGTAGTTTTAATAAAAAATGTTCTCAATAAAATTATTGCAGCATTTAATGTCTTAAAATTTATCATTAATGACTAATATAATTCTAGAATGCATTCAACTTCTTGGAATAGGTAGTATTTGCTTTTATCATGGCGGGTCCTGGGTTTCTTTGCAAATGGGTTGGTCGAAAGTAAAATCCAAAAGATTGAGAACCGCTGCTTTAGTGAGCAAGTGTGCGTAGGGTATTATAATTGACGTGATAGATAGATAGATAGATAGGATTGTTAGGCGTCCGGTGCATATATCGTATATGTGCCTCACTCTGATATAATCAGACCCCGATTTATCGCCTTTTTTGATTCTCTACAACATAGCCAAGTTTCGTCCCGAAGTCTGCGCGTGTCCTAAATTCTTCTCTTGTTAGTAACAAATATGGCTGTATAAATATTATGCGTTAAAATATATGGATCAAACTCTGTCTTGTTTAGCGATATTTTCCCATATATATATATATATATATATATATATATATATATATATATGGATGTCAACAAGGTGTTGGGATGTGTGTTGTTGTTGGATGTAGCTGAAGAAGGAGTAGTTCCGAAAGCTTTACGTTTGTGATGTTTCTGTGTTTTTGTGTTATTTTACGTGTGTCGCTTCGACATCCCCGGGGCCTCGCCAACCTGAAGTCGTCTGATTGGTGAGTGCTCACTGGGTTTCCTCATCCCAACACCTTGTTGACATCCATATATTCATTTTACCTTTCCTTTTCCGTAAGTTGTTATATATATATATATATATATATATATATATATATATATATATATATATATATATATATATATAGGATGACGCCTACCCACAATGGATCTCATCCTCACACACCCACTATTCCTGCATCTACCCCTCCACTCACTCTTACGACACTTTTCCTTCCTGGTATCCACGAAGCTCTCAAAACAATCCTTCATACCTTTTCTTTTCCTTTAGTTAATATATATATATATATATATATATATACACACAGGAACATTCTGTTTCGTTCATCATCATCATCATGTGTAATCTGTCCGTTGACAAGTCCGTAATTAATCTTGGTTTATCCATGATCTCTTTACACATTCTTGCTTTTCGTAATCTTTCTCATATCTTGGTTCTCTTTCCCTTTCAAGTCGTCTGGCAGCTGAAATATATTACTCCCCCTTTCTCAGTTGTATTATACATTTATACAATAGCTGGATTCAAACTAACGTGATGTTTACCAGCAGGAGTACAGAATGGTTAGTTTAATTAAAACCTCTTTCAGCGAAATTTCTGTCAATAATTTATTAACTATTGCCCGTGAACTCAAACAATTTCTTTGATTACCATGGTAAACATTTTTATGTATAACATAATTACTCAATTGTGTTGCCTATAAATGATCAAACACACAACCGACGGTTCATTTTAGCAGATAGAAAGATATTTTAAAATGAAAAAAGGCATACATACGTACAGGATAAATAACGTTGCAGTCTTGCGGCAGAATATGAAATGCATTCGTTTCAATGCAATATTACATCTCCATAAGAATACAAAGGAATACCAAAAACAACAAAAAACATATAGGTCTAGCTACAAAGATGATCTTCGTATTATAGTACCTTGCAGTCCCAAAAATAAACATTTCGTCACGAGCTGCCAAAAAAAGACGCCAGCTAGTGAAATAATACGATTCAGTTACATAAACCGCGAAGCAAATTAGAATCAGATATAACTCGCGTTAAATCCATCCGTCACTATCTTGGGTTCAAATCCAGAATATTTAAACAAGTATTACAGATAAGAGCGATCACTCTCGCTGACCAAAAGCCTCTTTGGTGAATAGCGGAAATAAATAAATAAATAGGAACAAAAATCAAATAGAAATTTACGCCATAGCGATAAATTCATTAGAAAGTGAGCGAAAGAAGAAACTTCGAAATCATGATCTCAAAAATGTCCGAGCGAATTTAAAAAAAATGGCGTCGGATGGCAAAATCACCGTCACCCTCAAACGCAGACGAGAACTCGCAGCACATTGGTCGAAGTTAATTGTTTTTTTGAGACCTCGAGCAAAGGATCTTGAAGAACTCCACCTGTATCTCCCGGGCTTCTGTCTCGGGTATTTTGCGCAATATTTTGGCAACCATTTTCCCGAAATCGTCCCACTCGTCTTCTTCCTTGGTTACGATCACTTCCTTCGTGTGCGACTCCGCCAACACCCGCTCCCGCTGCGAGGTCTCCATGTCCCCTTGATCCACGAACGCTTCGTCGGACGTGTATTTTCGGTTAATCCGGATGCTTTTGGGCGTGCATTCGTATTCATAGTTGCTATAGTCTACACTAGGCGACGTGATGGTGGATGATCCCGTAGTATCGGCTATCCTGCAAAAGGGCACTTCTTCCTCCATCTTGCATTCGATTATTCCTTCTGACGGGACCTGGAATGACAGCGAAACATTAAGGTAGCAGCGAGAGTGAAACGGTAGCTTTTTAGCTCACAGACACTCAAACCGAGAGTTTTTTGATCGAAAATAACTTTTGCATTAAAAAATGTTTCACGAATGATAAATATGCGCAAGCATAACAATCGAACCCATTATGCGGTTGTATGAAGCTGCTTCCGAATTTTCAACGACGCCCAACTAGGTGAAATTCATTGACTGCAAAAGTAATTCATACCAAACCAGAATATCTTTCCCGCAAACGACGGAGTTGAGTTGAGTAAGTCGTACAAAACTTAGCACATTATTAGAAATTTCAGTTTTAGTGACTAGAGTTATAACACTGAGGAATGTATGCATAGAAAAATCATTTCTCAAAGACATGATGGAAGAATTGAGCTTTAAAAATGTTTCCTATTGAATACTTGGTACATAAATAGTTAATTGTCGATCTCGGTAGAATCTGTTATACTGTTCTCGTGTGGAGGGAGATTAGTATAAATATACAATCCCAACTTTTCCGGCTTTTCGATGATGACTAATCCCCAGTCTTGAGATTTCCAATTAGATTTTGCTTAAACCGGCTCCTGACATTCGTTATTCGTCGAGTGCCGGGCCACGAATATTCGTCGCTCGCCAAATATCTAGTAGTGTGGATGGGTACTGATATTCGTCACTCGGCGAGCCACGATTATTTCTCGTCGAGAGTCGGTACGAGTCAAACGGATGAATATTCGGCAATCCGCGATGTTGTTAACCCCTCCACACAATCGTATTTGCCGAATGTCTGTCGGCACTGATGCCAGATCGTGGGAATATTTTATTTTATACTTATATTTAACTTGCTCATAAACAGCACTTTATGGCCTTTTACAATGAGCGCAATAACGCTAACAAAGACAAACACAAACGTCCATGCCATCGGCCATTCGAATCCGCGATCCTAGCATTGGGAGCTAGACACGCTAACCTCCCTTCTATCAAGGCTGGAAAATTTTCCCTATTTGCAGGAAATTTCATGCGGATCTCGGTGCCGTCAGTCGGTCGTAAAGTGTACAAATAAGGAGAGAATAACTACGTAAAAATTCCATTTTATTCAGGAAAACCAAAAGCGAGCAGTTTCAACTCGGATCTAGTCATCATCAGAAATTAGAATTTTTATATAGCTATTCCCACCTCATTTATTATGGAGTTCCACGAAGTAAACGCTTCATCCTTCGATTTTATCGTAAAGTGTATGTCTTCTTGTTTGCAGTTTCTTCTTTTACATCTTCATTTTCAAATAGGCGCAGCTCATGACAACAAAAGCGCCACTTGCAGCGACAACAGTGTCTTCACCGTCCAAATCCCGCGAGTCAATACGAGTCTTCGGTATTCGGCGATAGATGATTAGTGCGGAGGCAGCTGCAAGTAGCGAGGAAAATATTTACCCATTACTCGGTGAGTAATCACAAATGTCCGGCACTCGGCGAATCACGAATGTCTGGAGCCTGCTTTAGACTACTTTCGCATGAGCGTTTCCAGTGGCGGCGTTTTTTAGTTTACGAACGACGCCACAAACGCTTGGGGCCTAGGAGCGAAGAAGTGAATTAATTATATCAATCAGGCGGACGTTTTACAAGCGCTGCGTTGTAGCGACACGCAGGTAGGGATACGAAATCGAAACGAAAGTATCGATACCTTACTCATATGATATATCGAATGAAAAGTATCGATACCACAAAAGTATCGGGCCGAAAGTACCGATATCACTAGAAAATCGAAAGAAAAGATTTGAGTACAAAAGTACTTGGTATCGAAAGGGAATTACCGATATGAGTAAAGTATCGATACTTTTCCGTATCCCTACACGCAGGAGAAACACCAGCCCTGGCGTTTGAAATGCGTCTAACGCGTCCCGTCGTATTCGAGTATCTTCCATTCAGTCGAACGTGACCCTTCAAACGAGCCACTGTGGAAGCGGCGTTTTGCCGAAACAAGTGATGAACCGTTTCAGAATTTCATCAAGTGCACGAAATGTACTGGTAGACATCCTCAAGTAACTGAAATGAAATAGATTTTTATGCTCTTTACATTATACTGGCTAAATAATATAAAATAGTATTCTAAACAGAGGATGATAGGGGGGATAATACCTAATATTAATAATAACAGACAGTATTCACTTCTTCACTCCTAGGCCCCAAGCGTTTGTGGTGGCGTTTGTAAACTAAACAATAAGTCTAAATCAGGACTAATGCAGGCTGGTTTACCAAAGTTGACGTCCCGAATTGATTACTTATATTGACAGGAAATGTTTCAGTATGTTTTAGTAATTCCAAGGAATTCTCATACCATAAATACCACTTGTAGTTCATAGTTCATCAATGATAGAGAAAAATTGGAAAAACAAATTAATAGAGAATTATCAGGTTTAAAATACTAAAAACCCTGTCAAAATCTCTTTCTGACATATTTTGCATGTATTTTTTTTAAATAAACGAATTTAATAAATGTTACTGTTTATAGGCTAATATGTTTGGATCAACTGTCCACTGCTGAAGGGTAGTCTAGTGGAAAATAAAATAACAAATTTGTTCACTCGTCTATGCTGAAGCCGTGTTCGGTAATAATCGTCACGATGGCAACAATAGATAAAGTGCGATTTAAAACGCACAAACGCTGTTTTTGTAGAAATTAAATAAAATACGATCAATTAACAAAATTCTGCGTTAAAAATTAGAATCTACATTCTTTTCCCCTTAGAGCAGTACAAACCTCGATCCGATATCATAATTTTAAGATATTTTAATGTATTAATCCTAGAATACTAATCGTATTTTTAGGGCGGTTGTTACTAAACATAAGTAAATTTGATGTACACACCAGGATTATTTTTAAAGTCACTTTTACACCATGAGCCTCATACCAAGTTTCATGAAAATCGGTCCATTGGTGCTGTTGATAAGGGACACACAGAAAGGACCATTTCATAAGGCTATGTTCCTTTGGAAACCAGCCTAAAAACGCCGCCACTGGAAACGCTCGTGTGAAAATAGTAAAATCACCCTCCAATTATAAATCACTGAATCTACAACCCCAGAAAACCTTAAAACATCCTAAATATTTGGAGATGTTAGTGCCTTGTTTGATGATGACCTGGAAGCAGGGGTGTATCTGGAAACTTCCTAAGGCGGGGAGGCGATCACCCCTCCACCCTCTTGAATCCACCTCTGCCGACGACCCTATATTTTGAAAATCACTAGCCCTATCAGATTTTCTCTTTCCCTTACCATAGAGACAACCTGCGATGTTCAAACAAGGAATTTTGCGTAGAAGGAATTTAAGAATGTACCCAGTGGAGGGCAATGAGGTCATCCAAGGGGAGAACGATCGCTCCCCTCCTTGCATCCGCCACTACCGGAAACCATTATAGGAGATTACGAGTTTATAATTATTTAAATGTAAAGATACAATTAAACCGATAAATTAAGAAATGATCCAAGGCATATAAATGCATCAAAATTCTGGTTGTCAAAATAGTGCAAGTGAAAACTATAGGAAAGAAAAGATCAACTCGCTTTACAGAAACAAAAAATAATATTATTATTATCATTATATTATAATATTATATATAATAGAATATCATTCATCAAAAGAATGAGGAATTTTAAATATATCTCGAAAATAACTTCGTGCATGCCTGTCAAATTACTTTGCTTTTAATTAAATCTTGAACTAATCAAACTATCCCATCGAATGCGGTAATGGTGACCAGATTCTGAGGAAGGAAAACCGAAACATAACGTGTCAATATGTTATTTTTGTCTTTTCGTCGTTCGTATGCTATACAAACATACACTGCGTAGCTTCGTTATGATTTTGTTCAAAAAGTAGCCACTAATGTCACAAATTCAAACAATACGCACAAAGTATTATTAGAAAATTGACCATGAAATTCATGAGAATTAATATTTTAGGGTCACATCTAATATTAATTACCGAGATAATACCGTCACACAATGATATCAAATAAAATAGTAAAAACGTTTTAAAAAAAGACGTCTGCCGGAAGAATTCTTTCGGAATATCGACTCGTTGCTCTGAAAACAGGAACAAATCCCGAAAAATCGGGAAGTCTAGACACCATAACCTATCGCTTTATCAATACGTGCCTGATAGAAGTCCAATACTCACAGTTAAGTTACTTTCTGGATCAGAAGCCATTCTGGGAATTCCATAATATTCCTTTTCCGATTCTTCAATGAAAGTTAACGAATTAAAATACCACAAAGAAGGAACGTATTCGACATTGGATCCACACCCCAACTTTCTATAATAGCGTATTTTTCTCAGCTCTCTTCTGTATCCGCAACGAAAATTGTGAATTTTCCTCGCGACGAAATGCTTGTTCGCGTTGGGATATCGCTTCTTAACCTTTTCGATCAATTCTTTATAAGCAGCGTCCTTAAGGTTCCAGTCGATGTATGAAGCGCACCGAGAATCCCACAGACACGGGTTGAGCCGATAAATTTCAAGAAACTCCTCCCAAAAAGCACGATCACCCACATTCATAGCCGCACGAGTCCTGACCGAAAACAGTTTACCCTCACTTCACCAGAGGTAGCCCGCTCCGAACTAGGCGGCGCTAGTGACGATTTGTCGCGACGAGAGACTGAGGCAGCCAACACGAGACGAGTTGTACCAGAGGCGCTCGCCTTGATCCACGTGTATCCTGTTGCTTAGGCGTGTGCAGGAAGGGAAAGAGATAAACAAATGCGTTTAAGGTTTGGTCTCGAGGAAAAGAGGAAGGAATCCCTCCACCAGTTGTTGGGAAAGGATAAGAAGGGAAACGCGCGCCGTAGTGAAAGAATGGTCCCCGCTACTGTCCCACCACAACTTCTGAAGACCTGACCTTGAGGGTGTGAGCAGCGCTGCTTCGGCAGTGAATAAGGGAGGTGCGGGTTTTCAGGAGTGGTTTCGTGCCTCGTGCCTTACGCTGTGTTGCCAAACCCCCGAATCATCTGAATCGTCACTCTTTCAAAAGCATGTACGACTGACGCGCCAAATCTTCTAAAACTAGAAGTAGCAACGCCGCAGAGAAAACACGTTGACCGTGGTGGGGGAGGGGTTGGAGTGTTCTGCTAGGAGCGAATCACAGCGATAAGAGTTAAAGGGAGCACGGAAAGGGGAAGGGACATTCTGTAGCTTCACATTCCTTCCGAGGTTTCAGAAGATTTGGCAGTACAAGTTACGACTACTGGAAGTCAAATGGCACGAGTAGGAATCGCAAGCGGAGGCTACGCAAGCAGTAAGGAAACACTTGATTGGATGAAAACGTTTCAGTTAAAAATTATTATATTTGCCTAAGGGAGGGTAGTTAGGATTTAGGTTTACAGAGAATTTACTGCCCCCACCTGAACTAAAAATTCAGTGCTCCAAATTCAGTAGAACTAGACTTTTTTAAACTAATAGCTCGGAAACCTATTACGATAGTGGGTTCATTCCACTTTCAAAAATAACTTGAATCTTTTCTCACCATTTCATGTACACATTGAACTAACCTATTCCTAATAGTACGTAAGTTAGTCAGAGAGTGTAAATTTCGTGCACTGATGCAGAATGTGAGAGCCTCGTACGGTTTTATTTAAGTTTTAACAACAAAGAATTGCTTAACATGTTCCTTTTAATGACATGTTTGGCTTATGGAACACTTTCAAAAGCTACAGAAAAAGTTTCATGAGATTTCTTTGAATAGACTGCGAGATTTGGCTGTTCAAATATAAAAGCGGCGGAAGAAACTCGGAAGTTTCGATGAAAACGCGAGAACTATTGTTTAACCATGCAAAACGGCGATATTTCGGTTTAAAAAAGTATTTAGTTCATTTTCTTATTCATTTTGTTAATTTCCCATCCTTCGTTAGGAGTTGAAGTGAGTAATTATGCCAAAAGCGACGAAAATTTGGATTTTGCACGAATTGGCAGCGCCGAGAATCGGGGGTATAGCGTATCGGGAAATAACATGGGATAGCGATTCTCCCATAAGAACACGTAGTTTTTTTCTCGTTTCAAAAATTGTTCCATCTTTCACAGCTTATGCCTGTCTGCATAGGATCTTCGGATCATATCATTCCTTCAATTTCATGTTTGGCAATCTCACCATTTGAGAGGTAGGAGTTTCTTTCGATATTCTCTTCGAGGACATCTGTTGGGGCAGTTTGATACTAACTTGGTTAGTTCCCGTCCCACCAAGGGAAACATCCGTGTTCAGAAACGAGAGAAAATGTTCTGCTACGATAGTTCAGAGGTAGAATATCCGCCCGGCAAGTGGAAGACCCGGGTTCAATTCCCGGTCATAGCAGACTTTTTTTTTTTCTCGTTTCAAAAATTGTTCCATCTTTCACAGCTTATGCCTGTCTGCATAGGATCTTCGGATCATATCATTCCGTCAATTTCATGTTTGGCAATCTCACCATTTGAGAGGTAGGAGTTTCTTTCGATATTCTCTTCGAGGACATCTGTTGGGGCAGTTTGATACTAACTTGGTTAGTTCCCGTCCCACCAAGGGAAACATCCGTGTTCAGAAACGAGAGAAAATGTTCTGCTACGATAGTTCAGAGGTAGAATATCCGCCCGGCAAGTGGAAGACCCGGGTTCAATTCCCGGTCATAGCAGACTTTTTTTCTCGTTTCAAAAATTGTTCCATCTTTCACAGCTTATGCCTGTCTGCATAGGATCTTCGGATCATATCATTCCTTCAATTTCACGTAGTTCACGGACAACGTGAAACGCACAATAGTGTAAATACATGGTTTCGCAGATTGCTCGCCGAGAGTAGGAGAAGCCGCTATCGTGTTTGTGAGATGCCGTGCTTGCGCTGACAATTCATACAAACGTTCTCGTACGAACTGTACGAAGATAGGGAATTCTCTGTCCCTAGTTTATGCTAGGTGAAGGTGTCCTGTCGCCTTCAATCGCTATGGAGGTAAGCGCCCGATACGGGAAAACTATTTCCCTATGTCGGGTGAGACCCCAAGTAATTGTCGAAACTCGTTGGTTTCGGAGTTCTGTTCTCCGTCTTGTAGCATAACTTGCCTCAAGTTATTGTTGAAAGGCGTTAGTTTCGGAGTAATGTTGGAAGACATTTTAATACGGTCCGCGGAAATTTTAATATTAGTTATCCGTTAAACTCTGAGATCAGGAAAGAGAAAATTTCTGATATGAAATCTATTTTAACTAAACAGCAGAGCATTTTTACCAGACCAGTGCATCGATCAAAAAGAGCAACGATTGCATCACTTAAAATTTCGCATTTGTTGGCCAAGAGGAAAAAGCCTTTTGAAGATGGCGAGATTGTAAAAGAAGCCATCCATGTTAGCAGCTGCTGACTCACTTTTCGAATATTTTAAAAATAAAAATGAAATCACTTCAGCAATCAACACGATTCAGTTATCAGCAAAAACAGTTACAAGAAGAAATGAAGTTATTGCAACCATATATAAATATATTTTCATGTATAAATATATTTTCATATATAAATATATTTTCTTCTCGTTACAACTGAATGAGTCAATAGACATATCAGACACTTCTCGATTGCCTATGGTTGTGAAGATGGTGTTTAATGATTTTTCTGGAAAGGCAGAATTTCTTAAAATTTTTCCATTAAAGGAATGACCAAGAGGTGAAGATATTTTTTCAGCCTTTAAAAAATATGACCAAGAAAGTAATATACGATCAACAATATTATAGAACATTTGTTTATGTATTGTTTCCCATGCTGTTCTAGTATCTTGTAAGTAAAATATAGTTAGATAAGTATACAAAAGGTAATGAACGAGGACGAGACTTAGTGGAATTCCACAATAAAATAACATGAACGATGTTAGATAGCATTTTTTATTTATATTAAACTTTTGCTAATTTCCACAAAATATACGAAGTAAAACACGACCGGTTTCGGTGAATAATCACCATCATCTGCCTTTACAGAAACATAAGTTCAAATATTGAAAAATATTATACAAAATTAATGTGAATAAACTTAGTTTCCGTGTGTCTTGTCTATAGAAAATGTGGTGAAATTTGTTGTTTTATGCGTCTATCTGCCTTAGTTATTACCTATCCTAGTGAAAAGAAAAACTGTAGAAGTGTTTGTCATATCTGCATGTCTCTTTTGTATATATCGCGAATTTCATTGTTGCTTTTATGGCTTTTTTTCTCCCTTTGAGGTCAATGAGGAAAGACTGTTAGTAATGCTGTTGGATTTGTTAAACTGAAGCGAGAAGGAAAAATTTGTATTGTTACAGGCAAGATTTGTCCTGAACACAGAATAAGATAAAGAGGTTATGAAGTGAGTGTAGTTGTAGATGAAGAAGAAGATTTAGTCACGTCTGTGGAGTGTCATGACTGCCCTTATTTAGCAAAACACGGTCCTTCAAAATACCATGCTATCGTGGATATTATGTGAACAAATTTATTAAAATATTTAATTTAAAGAGCTAATTTAATATGTAACATTTGTAAAAGTATTTGCTTAAAATCTTGGTACTTAAATATATGCACTGCAACAGTAATTATTTGCTTAATAAACCCATAGCCCAACGATTTCCGTAAGTTTGATCTTACGTATTTAGAATAGGTATATTGCATTATGGAGGTTTTGTTAAAATATATATGCTAATATTTGAAACAAAAATATAATTTACTCTTTCAACATTGTTCTCCAGAGATATATGCATCATGTCAATGCAATCCGACATAAGTCATAAACTAAAATACGAAGCAATAAAATTACGTACATACATATAACTAGTACTTACATTAAAATGATCTTCGCAGAAAAATGCAGTTTTTTCCGATATATCAGATGCGCGTTTCGTCATGGCTTTCAACCACAATATTCTCCGCTTCTTATTTCTTCCTAAGGAGTTCGATAGCGTGAAGAACAATTTTCTCGGGGTTTAATCGTTGTATTTAAGCACTGAGATACCAGACAATACTTATAACCCTAACTTAAATATTCTCCATTTTAGCTACGATATCAGGAAAAGCAACCGAACGAAGTAGCAAAACCACGTGCTTTCAGTACGGTCGTACGTTTAAACGATTGACATGCTATGACGTCACGTACCCCTTACTATTCTCTCCCCAACCAGGATGCCGTTTTCGCGGGATATTTAAAAGTTATTTTAAATATTTTTTTGCATAATGAAAATGATTTAACAAAAAATATTCACAGGGAGTAATTAAGTCAATTACAAAGAATTTAAAAAAAAACATAATTATATATTTTGAATCCCCAATTAAGTATCGAGGGCGCTCAGATCATTACTTGCAAGTGAATAAATTTTGGATACCAGTTTATATATCGGAATAGACGGGAATCTAGTTGAAATTTCTTTCATTATTTTCATTATCTATTATTTTCTGTAGCTTTAAACAAGTTCTTCTTATAATATAACAATTATTTACGTAAGGGGGCGCTGAAGCGGTTTCTCGCCCAGGGCGCCAAAATACCTCGGGCTGCCCCTGATTACTGTGTTTGGAGAAAGTCATGAGCTGGACACAAGATTTCTTGATAGCGGTTTTACTAAATGTAAGTAAGTCATGATGAGGAATCTCTTAGTTGTGGATTTAATGAAAGAAGAAGAGTACCTAACAAGTGTTGGATTAATAGAAGATGCATGTGTATGTTTATTGGCGCACCAACAGTTAGAGTTATAGGCGCGATTAATAGAAGATGAAATTCCTGAGGAGGATAAAAAATCTCGAGCAGAATTAGTTGAGCGCCTTTTAGATTGTTATATTTTACATAAAGAATGTAATTTAACTTCCACATAGAATATCCTCCCGGCAAGTGCAAGACCCGAGTTCGATTCGCGTTTTTAGCAGAATTTTTATCCTGTTTAAAAATTATTCCCAAAATTACAGCTTATACTTATATACATACACAGTATCTTTAGATGACATTATTCCATCCTTCTACATCTAAGCATGGGAACTATCATGAACAGTTTCGTCAAGCCCTATGAGAGAGTTGATCGGAAATTTCTCCTATCCTTCACTTACCGACGTGGTTGGAGGTTTATCATACCAAAAACTCTTTTTTGAGGCTGCCAATTGTTAAGTGAGTAATCTATTTAAGAAAATTGAAATTTTCAACAGTTAAATATTTGTATAAATGAAAATGAAATTGTATTTAAAACCCAATTTTGGGAATGTAATTCGGGATTCTCGAGGAATAGGAATTTGACATTTAAATCCGAAAGATAGGGCTAACGATAAAATCTGAAGCTTTGGGTAGAGTAATAGTTAAAGCTTGCCGTTAACAGGAAATTTTTAAAAGATCAATTCAACCAAAGCAAATTGTTTGGAAAAAGTAAAGATAGTAAAATTTAGAGGATAAGAAAGAATAATGCAATGAAAATGCATGCGGGTGTGGCGAGAGGGAGAAAAGATGGTCGGAGAGGGGCGATTAAAGGGGGAGAGTTGGTGGAAGGGGAAGTTAGGTGAGAAGAGGTTATAAGAGTGGTATGAGAAAGAAAAGCGTCGAATCCAGAAGCGAGGGAAGAGAGAAAAGGATAGAGAATGGAAGATGAACATGCGAAAAATCTGCCAAATCTTGATAATCAGCCGACTGGGTAATAAGTACAGAAACACTAGTGATTGTGTTCAAATTAATTTGCAACAACTAATAGCGACAAGGAACTTACAAGGGGAAATATAAGTAATGTATTCTAATCGACAGTAATCATTTTACTTATAAATTAGGTAAGTTGGATCAAGTAATTTTAAATCAGAAAACAAGCGAATGAGGAAAATTATTTGCGCGTCTGAGTGAGATGGCCCTTTGTCAAAATGTGTAGCATAAAATGTTAGTTTTTAGGAATAGGAATGGCGCACTTTGCATGGCAGGCGATAGTTAATGTAAAGTCACAGCTATTAGACTTTTATTTTGCGGTGAGAGATTCAGGAGAGATTTCTCGTGTTAAGGGGATAAAATTAAAAACAAACGATAAAGTGAGGGAGTATATATAAGTGAGGGGGGGAGGTACTGAGGCTTAGTAGGAAAAAGGAGGTGGTGTTGGTAAATAGGCTACGCCTGGGTCAGGAAGGAGGAAGAAGTGGTGAGCCAGTCAAAAGTAATGGAAGGAGATAAGGTTGGTGGAGAAGAAAGATCAGCAGTAGAAAAAGGAAGAAATTAGATTTTGCACTAAGCATACATATTCCGTCTTACTTATTATTATTTAAATAAACTGATGTGGGCAACACATGACTTTCTCCATATTTATATGGCAAATTACATGTTGTTAGATCTGGGATCGTTGTCAATATTTACTTCCGGCTGACAATTAAGAAAAGAAAAAGGAGCGTTACTAAGACGTAACTAAGCGTCAATTGCTAACAATAGTCTTCGGTAGGTGGCGTGGTAGTGGCAGCTAAAAATATAAGATATCTCTTAAACAATGCATTATATGGGAAAATGTATCAAACAAAGGTTGCAGAAAATAAAATTTCCTACAACTTTTATTCCGATACATTTTTACATTTATCAAATATTAAAGCAAACATTTAAAAATAACGGATGTGACAAGAGTAAACACCCACCTCCGTTTGACCGATTTTTACCAAAAACTAATCAGATCTTCTAACTTTTATAAAAATGTGAAATATAAAATTTCGCGTTGACCTGATTAATAGTTTTTGAGTTACAGCGCCCACAAAAATCTATCACATACAGACTGACAGACAGACTGATAGACAGACTGACCGACAGACAGACTGACAGACAGACACACAGCCATCATCGCGAAATTAGTCAGAACGTGTTCAGGGAACCTTGAAACATGTATTTCCGTTGAAATCTCGAGTTCGATTTTTTCATGAAAACAATACTTTCTCTATACTTCGTATATGGAGAAAGTAAAAATACAGCTTCAGTCGAAACTTACCATGACAACTTGTTGGTGGTTCAGGCTACGCCGCGCAGCAACCGTCGGTTCCAAGAAAAGAAGGCTGTTATAGAGTGGCCAAGTTGGCCCTCCAACCTCTTCTTCGGACACCGTCTTCTGTTGCATCTTCTTGTAGTTTGATGCAAATGTCGTCCTCATGTTTGTCCACCTGTCTCTCACCATTTCCCCTGACAATGGAAAAATTTGAAATTAGCTGACTTCTCAACCGAGAGTAATTTAAAGATATTCAGGCTTTTTTAAAAACGACATATGCTTGTATATAATTTTATCGCTTGAATATGTGTTTATACATGTTATCTATATGTTCTTCGATGTGTTTTCTGACCTGTGAATTGAAGGCCCAACATGGCCGCGCATTCTTGGAACGCCCTTCTCTTCAATTCGATCTGATGGAAATCCCTGTTGTTGCAATCCCACATGTAAGGCTTTTGCCTCATATACTCGACCAGCATCAACTCGACCTCCCTAGTCCATAAATCGCTCTTCCTAGGCTTCGGAGGCATATCGCGCCTTCTGAAGACAACGAAGATAATGATTTGTAGCGGCGGCGATTCAACCGAGTGGAACGATTGCATGGACGCCTTCCTCTTGCCGACGGATCGGATCGATACGACGCAACCGGGCTCTCTTCTGACCCCCAACTCAACTATCGCTAGCTTTGCGCATGCTTCCCATAAGGAGTCCCCGATCTGGCGTGCCTGTATGCGGCGGCGGGATTAGGAACTGAGCGCGTCGCACCCGCAACCGGGTTGAGGCGAGGCCCGGAGGCTGGCGGGTGAGCACCGTTCGAGTCGATATGGAGGGTTCGAGCGCTCTGAGGGGCGTCGGTTGATAAATTCGCCGAAAACGCTTCGTTTCAGGATTTTAATTTTGATTCAAGTAGAGGGGAACATAAACCGCCGCTGTTCAGAAAAATGTTTACGTTTAACACGTTACGTACTTCGCTCTCCTCTGTTCCCGCACAATTTAAACGTCCTCCATTTTAAATGTGGTTACATTATATAGTCAAATAGCGCAATTATCCGTCAAATATGAC
This sequence comes from Tanypteryx hageni, assembly GCA_028673005.1. Lineage (NCBI taxonomy): Eukaryota > Metazoa > Arthropoda > Insecta > Odonata > Petaluridae > Tanypteryx > Tanypteryx hageni. Next base: position 95,963,463 of record CM054115.1, read on the forward strand.
GAGTATGCGTGGATTAAGTATTAAAGTTGTCACTTCCCATTCTTCCTCCTTTTCGCTCTTCCTCTCTCCCATCCTATTCCCTCCCATATTCCCTCACTCTTCCCCTCTCTCCTTTTCCGGAAAAATAGACTTCCCAGTCACAATCTCGCCCTAATAAAGACCATTATTTATCTATCTCTTCCTCTCTTCCTATCCTTCCTTATCCGTCTCCCTCCCTCTCTTTCCTTTTATCTCTTTCTTCCTTACTATCTCTCTCTCTCTCTCCCTCTCTCTCTTCCCCTCTCTCCTTCTCTGGAAAAATATATTTCCTAATAAAGAAAATTACCTATCTCTCTTTTTCTCTGTCTCCCTCCCTCCCTCCTTCTCTCTCTCTCTCTCCCCCCTCTCCCCCCCCTCTCCCCGTCTCTCTACCCCCGTCTCCCTCCTCCTTTCTTCCTCTCTTACGTATTAAAACATTCAAAGCACGCTTTCCTTACCAGTCCCGTCCATATAGGCGGGGGGGGGGCGACAAATTCGAGGAAAAAATCGAATTAAAAAAAAAAAAACAAAATAGACGAAAAAAATAAAAATGAAATAACCAAGATGTCATGATTTCAATTCCTGTGCGCGTACGGAGAGAGTATGAATTATAATTCATTTCTCTACATTTCTGAGAATTTATTAGCATGGCATGTAATTTTCTTAATTTACGAAAAATTGTTGTACATTGTAGTCAACAGTGCTCTGTTTACGCCTGCCGCATCATGTTTTGAAACAGACGACCTATAAAGAGAAAGAATGAAAAAGCCAATATTGAATCGGTTCTATTCGCTCTCGTTCGGCGTCGCTGGCTCAGTGCATCGTGAGTAGTGAATCTGGTCCGAAAATTCCCAACAAAAATTTTCCTGGAAATTTCAAAATTTTTCTTGTTTTGAGTCCCGGGAAATTTTCAAACTCAAGACTTTTTTAATATTGGATTTTTTAACCTATTGAAACCTTTAACAATAAGTGCGCCTCAAGTCAATATGATTCATATGCGCTGCACTGTAAAAATAACGTACTCGTACCTCTGACTGTCGAGCCGACCGAACCTCAATAATCAGGGCCGGGCGTAGGCGGTAAGCGAGGTAAACAAGGCATCGGGGTGCCGAAAATCAAGGGGCGCTCAAAAATAGTCGGCGGTTCTCCCATTCTCCCTTTTAATTGATAAATTATTGGAGAGTGTTAAGTGAGTCTACTTGTAGGTTTTATTTGGGAGATAAAGATACAAACGTTGTATATTTCGCTTCCGAGGTATACAGGTATAATTATATTCAGTTACTTTGCGCCCACCCTGTTCTTGTACTGTACTGGCGATTGCATCTCCGTTTGGAAGTTACAGTCTTCCACTCCAAGATGCGCTTTTTGACCTATTCGGTACACTTTCTAGAATTAACCCCACAGATTAGCTCTTCCTGAGAAAGGCAAACAAATCTTGCAGAGCGAGAGATAACCAAATTGCGATCGTTGCCAGTTGCGTATCCGAGAGGAGAATCGCTCCTATTGAGTGAGACCTATCTTCACTTTCTTGAGAATTTTCTGTTTCCGCCCTCGAAGGTGAGGCTACTCCTGAGTTCGGTAAACATATTCTGGAAACAAACAACTGGACTCAATTCCTACTCAAGAATTGGGGACACGTGGAATACTTGAAGCTGGGGAAACCCCTCTATGACAGGGGTAGCTAACATTTCTGCATTAGGCTCCAAATAAACTGTAATAGGACTCTACAAAAGCCGCACGTTGGCCATCCTTACGATTTGGGATGTAAGAGAAATATCCCCATTATTCTTCTAGACTGATCAGCGATTCAGTAGCCATATATGTTGTACTCAGTTTAGAATTGTGAGTGCTATATTGTAGCGACTCGGTACTTGTGTCAGCGCTCCGCAAGTCTGTACTCGAAGTGGTTACGGCCTTACGAGGACTTGACACTATGTCCTATACCCAATCCCTGGAGTCGTTTTCGTGATACCTAGCCTCAAACTCGAGTCTATCAACTTTTGACGCCGATAGTAGATCTGCCCTTGAGTTTTAGGGGTGGGGACGTCGACTTCATGGTTCGCCTAGGGTGCCAGCTGCTGGCAGCTAGTCTAGGGCCGCCCCTGTTCCTTACGCATAGGTATAGTATAAGTGTTGAGACGACAATACAATGACACGGTCGGCGAGGCAGCATATCGTTAAAAAGCTTAAATTTTTCCAATAAATATGATTTAAACATAGAACTTGAACTATTTTGTATCGTAGGCAAAATGTGACGATAAGAATAAGAAACTTTATTTATTTTTCTTTAAAACGGTCCAGGTCCGAAGATCGTAGGCCAATTATTTTTAATTTTAATTTGCTAAAGAGTAAAATCCTCTAAGTCGAAAAATCGATTTTTACGTGCTATCTAATGGGAAATAGAAAGTATCTACTGGAGTCGAACCCGGGTCTTTTCGAGGATATTTTTCGTAAATCGTTTTTACTATAAGAATCAAACATTCCTATCAAATTTGAATTTTCTACCTACTCGGAAAGTTTGTTAGAATTGCATTACGGTCAGTCGTAAATAGTTCTCGATTCTCTCGCTCTTTTATACGTACTCTTTTAAGAGCGGCGCCGCAGTCGAGTGTGTGGGACAAACGTAGCTTGTTATATAATAAGAGTATAAATTTCTTATGGCTAAAAAGTTTTCGATGAAATTTTGAAAAACGTACTCACCAAAAGTATTAATACATACTTCTTGCTGATGTGATAACGCAAGAAGCATTTTCTTTTGTTCAGTGGGACGCCACAGAATGAGCGCACATACCTCGTCTCCTTTCTGATATTGATAGCTACACCCTGACCCTCAAAGGATATTTTTTCTTCCCCTTCTCTACAATAGGCTCGAGATTTTGTTTACTTAGATACTTGATGAGAGTCTGCCTCATGGCAAAGTTACACGTTTTTTCTCTTTCTTCCGCTTCCTAACTTCATTAATCACTCAGTTTTTCCATGCTCCATAGTCCAATCTTTGGCGATATCAGGTAGAAATATCTTCAACGCAGATGCGGAGTTACGTATGCACAGGCGCATGAGGCGCTAGCCGAGTGCCTGCCAAAAATGTATCTCGTCTAAAAGAGGTCCTCACCAAAGATCGGTTTTAGGCATTGGGGACCGGCAAGGGCGAAATGGCAGTGCGGATGCTATTCACGCCGGCTCTGCAATATTTAGATTTAAGTGGTGGACGAAGCAGTCTCTCACCATTTCGTTTGTTTTACGCTCTGGTTCTATCTACACTTAGCTGATGCCAGTCTCTGCGTTGTTTATAAGATCTTCATGGCACTTATTCTTTGCGTCCATCTAGCCGATCACTTGGCCCAATGAATGTAAACATCCTTCCTCGAGATCCATCTGGATTTATCTGACCATTTTGGAGGACAAAGACGCCAACTTTACTCATAATGCGTGAGCAAGTTTACGCAAAAAGTCCGATCTCAGCTTATGGCTTTGGCGATTTTGGGGGAAACCTGGTCTCGACCTATAATAATATCCCGCCACACAAATACGCGCGATCAATGTAGTTCTCCGTTCGAATATATTTTTAATATTTTATAACGCTAAATTATGAAATTTGGGAACACAGAAAGCAACTCAACCGCGGTTAAAGCTATTAAAGCCAATATAAATAATTGCTCCGCCACATTTAATTTAAAATAATTATGTGGAAAATAGGCATCATAAGTTCCGTTTAGATCATCTTGTTGTACTAGTTAAAATTTACTCCGTAGCTTCACGTGCACACTATTAACACCTACGTATAATATATGCCACTTACGTTCCTACATTTTCTTATTCTTTATATTTATTTGGCTATGTGTGTTTTTATGGTAATTGTTATTGATTTTTATGACAATTGATTTTTTGTAGTTTTTTATCAATAAATGTATTTTCTTTTTACAGTAATGGTACAAATATTGTAGTTTTGATATTAAAATATACATATTTTATTTACTGAATATTAAATATGTTGTTTACAGCGTGTATTTTCGTCAGACTTATACTTTCGTTCACTAATTTAATGAGTCGCATTCTGCGAGGAGGGGAGACCCAAAGTAATCTTGCGCCTCGGACTTCTGAAAGCCTAAATCCGCCACTGCTTGAATGTTAGTTTAATTAATGAATTCAAGGTTTTATATACCCTGAATGCGTTGAAAAGATCACAGTTAATGGGCTAATATTGAGAACTAACGAGATTTAATATTGCCAGCCGTTCCATCTCTTTCCTCTCCCCCATTGGTAACAATTTTTTCACCTTGTCTAATGAAAGATGGAGACGTCTTTATAAAGTGTAATACATCGTAAAGATAAGAACTAGACCACCATCGCGCAATGAAAATTACAAAACATGCAGACTGTTTATGTTCTAATGCGGGAGCTAATGACACAGCCCAGCAAAAACGAAAAATTGAAATGATTTGTAAAGATTCATCGGGAAAAAGACATTAACACACGCATTACATAACTGCAACCTTGATAATTGACCATGCCTGTGAAACATTTAATCGATTAAATTCAACCTGGCAATGGTGACTTAGTGGCGGCGCGGAGTAAACAATTACCCCAGACATTTTTTTCAAGATTCGCTCGTGAGTAATTGGTATTTTTTCAGGAAAGTTCACTATGCATATTAAAAAAAGAGAAAAAGTCAACATAGAAGTTTAAATATATTTTTACAACAGAAACATATAGTCGTTTTGTATTCACCTATACCAGGGATGGCCAATACGTGGCACAGATGCCAAACTTGGCACACCAAGAAATTTTGTCGGCACGCAAAAATATTTATACGACGAAAAATAATTGCATTATTATATTTATTCATACTAGTACAAAAGCCCGTCAATATGACGGGTATGCGTGGATTAAATATTATATTTAAGGCACTTCCCATTCTTCCTCATTTTCTCTCTTCCATTCTCCTCCCTCATATTTTAAATTTATATTCGTTTTTTTCGATTTTTCGACCTTTCATAAAGAGGTTGCAATGAAACAAAATTATCAAGGACAAAAACCGATTGAAAATTTATGTGAAAAGCTTCATGTAAATGTAAAACAAATAAACACTTAGCGTAAAAACTTTGTCAGAAACGACTCCAATGAATTGTAATGATGGACAATTCAACATTTAAAATAGGAAGAAACTTCACGCGTACATTAAAAATATCTTTCCGTTTGCAAATTTTATTGGGCATTTTTAAGCAAATACTATATTGACAATGACTAGCGTAATTGTTCGGGCTTTGCCCTGGGTTTAAAGTTAAGAATTTTTCATGCACATATCACTCGATAATATTTTCATACAAACTCAAGATACTCTCAAGGGAAGTGACCAATATTCCCCTTTAATTGGTATGAACAAATTAATTATAGACTCAAATTTGATACCTCCCTCCCCTCCTCCTCCAAGAAATCAAAGTTCCGACACCGAGGTTCATATCCACAACGTCTCTAGTACGTATAAAAAGTTTTAAGTCTCTACGTTTCTTGGTTCAACATTGATATTGGTGGAGGATTCATCAAAAGTTGGTTGCTGAGATATCTTCAAACAGAATGCGTTTCGTCAAATTTGCCATAGTATAATCGAATATTAATGTATTTGATTTGAAATCAGAAAATTATTTTTTCTTATATTGTGTTAGCTCTGCTGTTTAGATCCATTCTAAACATATTCATTTCGTTTTTCCATTCTATTCCCGCCCTACAAACGAAATTTCTTATTGAAATCGGTTCAGCCAATACCTTCGAAATTCATATTTACAGAAAAATTCTAACCTTTATATTGTGGTAGCCCTGTTTAGTCGACCCGGTTGAAATATACTATTTGGGTTATTTATTTATATGAAGATTATATATACCATAGTGGGTTAAAATCCATGAAGACAGCTCTCTAAAGTTACGTGTAAATTAAATATTATTTCACCTTTAATTGTGGTAGCTCTGCTTTTAAGCTCCGCTTTAAAAATCTTAATTTCATTATGATATTTTGTAAACATCATATATATAAAATTTAGTTGACATGTATTGGGCCAATTCCTTCTAAATCCATAATTACTGAAAGAGTTTAATTTGTAATTGTGGCACCCCTGGTTAGTTGATCCGGTCCAAATATGCTGCTATGGTTTTATATATATATATATATATATATATATATATATATATATATATATATATATATGTACATAATAAATATTATAATTTGGTTAAAATTGATGCCGACAGTTCAATACAAACACTTGTAAAAAGAACATTTTTATTACTTTTATTGCGGCAGCCCTGCTTTTTATATCTATCCTAAAAATCTTATTTATTTGTTTCACAACTCCTTCATACAAAATTTTGTTGAAATCGGTTCGGCCAATTCCTTCCAAATTCATAATTACCGAAAAGTTTAACTTTGCAAGTGTGGCACCCCTACTTAGTTAATCGGGTCGAAGTATATAATTTTGGTCATGAATGTATGTGAAAATTCTATGTACCAAATTTGTTTGATTTCGGTTCAGCCAATTCCTTCCAAATGCATAATTACCTAAAAGTTTATTTTGCAATTGTGGCACCCCTGCTTGGTCTATCCGGTCCAAATATGCCATTTTGATCATGTATTTATGTAAAGATTCTATGTACCTACCAAATTTAGTTGTAGGTATCTCATCAAAACATTGATATTGGTGGAGAATTCATCAAAATCGGTCAATTGTTTGCTGAGATGTCTTTTTAAAAAGCCGACATTTGGACCAACAATGGGGAACCTCGGGCCCCCGTGAGCCGATTTGAATTATTTTTGGCACTGCAACTCGTAGGATCAACTTGAAGCTACTGCCAAATTTTGAAGCTCTTACGTTTATTTTCTGAGGAGTTATGACTGCCACAGACACACACAGATTCTTTAATTATTATAGATGATTATGATTAATTTCTTTCGTTAATTAAGCAAGATATTTGACGCATGGGCGGTGCATTTATAGTGTTTACATAAAATGTGTGAATTAAAAAAGCTACTTACTAAGTTCTTTCGTCGGCATCGTCAAGGTAAACAAAACAAGAAGCTAATTAAAATATTAGCGGTCGTATCTTCGTTCGCATTTCTTCCACGCGTTAGAAATGGCACTGCAGTAAACAAACTTATCGTTCAAATTAAGCCATTATTACTGCCCTTTCGATTAAAATGCATTCAAAATAAATAAGAGTTCTCACAATTGTTTTCAAATACAATATCAAAGTTCATGTTATTGCTTTTAAATATAGACGTAATTTTGCTAGATCAGCAACAATGCCGTCGCCCTTGACGACGAAATTTTTTCGTCTAAAATTTAGCCAAATTTTTGTGTTAATAACAAATTTGTGTAACGATTCGACGCGTATTCGTTAATCGATGTCTGGAAAATGAATGTCCGTTCTTTTAGGCGTCGTTTGGTGCAAGTCCCGTATTCATATCGCAATTATAAGTGATTTTAAAATGCAAATGAAAAATGTGCTGCAACTGTGCAAGCGTGCAAACCGTGCAAACACACAGAAAGATGGACATAATTCTCTTTAATATATGTATCAGATAAATAAGCAGGAGTTAATTACAAAACATAATAATTAACAATTTTTTATTTATGTTGTACTACGACAAGGATCTCAAACATAAGGCCCACGAGTCGTGCGTGGCCCGCCAAACGATCTCCTGCGGCCCGCCAACCTATCGTTTGTCGAAAGATTTCGTTTTTTTTTACTTTCTCCATATACGTAGTATAGGGGAAAGTATTGTACTCCTGAAAAAAATCGACTTCGAGATTTCAACGAAAATACACGTTTTGAGGTCCCCTGAACACGTTTTCACCATTTTCTCAATGATATCTGTGTGTGTGTATGTGATAGCTTTTTTGTGGGCGCTCTAACTCAAAAACTATTAATCAGGTCAACGCGAAATTTTATATTTAACATTTTTATAAAAGTCACAAGAATTTTTAGAAATATTACAGATATGGAGAAAGTCATGTGGTGGTCACATCAGATTTTTATACATGAACTTCTCGTAAGAGTGGCGAGCAATGACGGATGCCACCGTTTGAAAGTCCATGTCTTCTACCCCAAGATCTGCTCTTAGGCCCGTTCGGTACAAAATTTCTCGAGTTTGTGCCGCAGATTAGTTCTTTCTAATAAAGGCACACATAAGCCCTTGCAGAGCGAGAGATACAGTGATGCAAGAGTCGTCGATCGTGGGAAGTTGTGCATCAGAAGAGACGGTAGGTGCGATCGCCCACAATGAACTCAACCTAGAGTCGGCTTGAAAAATCGCGGGGCCCGACGCAAAGAGCGGTTAAAAAATAATTAATCGGAAAATTTTAATAAGTAAAGCATTTTCTCTCATTACTAGCGCGTTTGGTTTTTTTCTCCGAATTACGGCATTTGGAGATTTTTTTACCTTTTATCATTGTATGTGTGCCGCGAAGCTCATTCCCAATTATATTTTTTTCCGATCAAAAAATTTAATTCACATCATGCGTGCATACATGCGAGGCAGAGGCGTTCTTTACGATCCATGCAATCATGTCAAAAAAGAGACATATCTGGTTTAGTATGTCTAAGAAATATCGAAGTTTTGATGCACCGATTTATTTCCTAATCCGTTGTACTTAACAACACAATCGACAATTGTTTAAAATTACCTCCTAAATACCAAATTTCATGAATATCCGCCCAGTAGTTTCGGAGATGAAACATGCGGACCGACGGATGGACGGGCACGACCTGACCTTAAGGCGTTCTTTTTTTACTTATTGTAAATAAAGCCTAAAAATTTATTTCACATGCGTAATAAATATTTTTGGAGAGTGCGGGGCCCGGTGCAGTCGCACCGTTGGCCTCGCCATCAAGCCGTCCCTGAAACCACCCATCCTCTCTCTCTTGAGAAGTTTCTGGATCCGCTACTGACCGTGAGTTTCAGAGAACAAAAAGCTTACGTCAATACTTACTCAAGAATGTTTACCAAGGTGGACACTATATAGGAAGCAGGGGAAACCCATCTGATGGCCAACCTTTCTGCCTCCGCGGTATATATATGATAGGTTCAAAATCATCAATAATATTTCTCCAAAAAAGCCGCAGGTTGGCCGTCCTTGAGCTTTGGGATGTAAAGGTACGTTCTCACCATTCAATTTTAGTCGATCAACAGTGACGTCATAGGTTGAAACACAGTTGAACGCAAAAAGTTGAAAGTAGTCGAACTTTTGTTGAATCAACTAACAAGTTGATCAACTAGGTTGAAAGAAAGTTCACGCGCTTCAATTCAATTTCAACTATCTTTCAACTTCTTGTTGCGCAACTAAAATTGAATGGTGAGAACGCGCCATTACTAGTAGGGAGATATCCCTATGATTCTGTTGGCTGATCAGTGACTCATTAGGCAGGCACTCGGTAAAGAATTTTGATTTTTGGGAGGAGATTTTTGGTGATGATGTTAGTACAGCAATACCTCGCTTTACGCGGCAGATAGGTTCCTGAAAATTTGTCGCTAAGCGAAACTCGCGCAAAACTGGGTCATTCTGCCAATGAGGATGGATTCCATGGGCGCGAAAACTAAAGTATCATATTAATAAAAATACGCCGTTAACCTGAAAAAGCAGATTATTTTCAGCTTCCATCCATCAACATCAGATGCAAATCTTTACATTTTTTCAATAACTTATCTTCATCTGTAATTTTCACATGGTACGAAAAACTAAAAACTTCATTATATTAAGGCAAAATTGTAATTATTTCCTGTATGAATGAAATCCTAAATATATCAGCGAGGTGTTTTTATCCGGATAATCACCTTTCTCTAGAATTCTCCCCTCCCTCCTTTCCCCTCTCTCTTACCTCCATGAATACATATCCCCCCTTCCCCGGTAGCCTCCATCTTCCTCGCTTCCCCCTCCTTTTCCGAAACCGAGAATTGCGCCTCTTCACCGCTTCGGTGACTCAGTTGAGAAAGTGATTGCACTCCGTCGAAGGCCCACGCACGTCTCGCGAGCAGAGCCAACGCATACATGCTGCATAGTTATTACAGAGCCCTTTCCTTCCGCGTGCCGATCGTGAAAAAACGACGACCGATGTATTCACCGAGCCGCGACCACGAAGGATAATATCAGGCGAATGAGCGTTTTTCCATTCATATCCAATCGATCTGGAGAAATTAAAATCAGTCAGGCGATGGAAAAATTCTCTTCCAGAGAGAATGAATTTTGATCATTATTGATTGCAATTTCGCGAACTTTAAATTCTGAATGTAAAAAAGGGGCGGTCCCATATTCAAAAAGACAGTAATAAGATTGAATTCGAGGAATCGATTCACGATTAATTACGAAAAAATTACTACTTATATATATGTATATATATATATATATATATATATATATATATATATATATATATATATATATATATATATATATATGTATCAAATCCTAAAAATGGTTACATTTTGATGAGGCTATGGTTCTTTAATAGATAATTGTTTTTATGGGATTGTTGAACGAAGTATTTATTTTTTCTCTCAATGAAACGCTCGTATATTTTATCTCCGCCTCACGAAAATTTTACTGTCAGTCGAAAAAAGGTTAAAATTCTTCTTTCACGCGCAGAGCAAGCAAAAAAGGACATTCCTTTCACCACATAACTTTTTTGCGAATTTCGAAATATGAGGCGTGTTTGCAGTTTTCTTATTCGAAAAATAATTTCGGTGAAAATAATAAAAATTTCGTCACGAGATTACGCTGGCGATAAAATTAGAACAGAGAGTAGCGACGGGATCGAGGAATTCGTATTTGGAGAAAAATCTGGAAATCTAGACTTTGGCGCAGAATTTCTCCGTATCGGAAATGGTTGCAGAGGATGTTTTACAGCACAGGAGAGTTATTTTATTCCTCTGTCCATGAAATTTGTACAAATCTCCCAAAAAGCCTTAAAGAGATGATTGTTAAGAGTAAAAAGTACTTTATTTACCATGATCATCCATGGACGAGTGTAGGTGACGGTGCGTCATTATTCTCTCTTAACTACATCTTTGTTTTCTTTAGTTAAATACGCAGCATAACCTCGTTGGTATATACTTCAAGGGACTTAAATTTACACGGGTTGTAATAACGAGGTTGTAATAATCAATAACATATACAAAGGAACTTTTTTAAATAACCGATTCTTTATTGTAGAGGATTTACAGTATATTGTTCGAAGCTGTCTTTCCGATGTGCATTCTTCCTAACTATGAGCGATTTATAATTCGTACCTAAGTTAGGCTGTTACACTAATCATCTCCAATTTCTGAAAAACTTAATTTTTCTTTTGACACAAAACTTTTAATGACAATGACCATTCGTTAAACCGTTTTTCTTACTTCGCTCTAAAGGGTTTCCCTCTGAAATTTGAATTTCCCAATCTATCGCAAAATTTTTAATTACATCCCCAAATTCGTGCTTTAAAATTTACAAAATTCTTTGAAATGAAATCAATGCGTATCTACAATGTCCATTTAACTCTATAGAATTGTGTTTATATCGCATTTTAAATATAAAAATATATAAATGCCCATATTCCTGTCCTCAAAGAAATATAGGCATTGCAATCTGAATATAAAGAATAATTTCATAAGGATTTCCCTGATTAGCTTAATTTTTAGATGACTAGCATTCTAGACTAGCTAGGCCAAGAAAACCTACATTCATTATTATTTTATTTCAACTGAAGCTGTAAAATACCATATCCAATCAAAAATTTAATATTCTGCAATCCTAAAAAGCACCTTTAAAACCTGATTTCGAAATGATTCCGTAAACAAGTTTTCGATAGCGTTCTTGCGAATCCCGACAAATAGTTGCGTCCCATAAATTGCTTTGCTCCCTGGATCTCGGCAGTACAATGCACCCCGTAAATGGTATTCCGGATTGATGGAGTTTAAACTGGGAAAATAACGCGAACGAAACTCCATCCTTGCAATAAAAAAAGGTTAATTCAAAGGAATCCTCCGCTGGCCTAGTTAATTGGCTCTCTTCCTTCGCCAGCGCAAAACTCCCCACGGACTGTAATCCCTTTAAGATTCGTCCTCAGCGACAGAGATGGGATGGGGAAGAGAGGGAGAGAGAGAAAATGAGCAGAAGAGAGCGGTGGCATAAGGGGGCGAGTGGGTGGATAGGACGGTGGGGGAGGAAGGTATGAGGTCCCTTCGGCCGGGCGCCTCTTCCAAGCGCCAACACATCAACGAGGGAAAGCAGGTGCTACTCGGCGAGGGAGATATGTTTACTTGCGGCATGAGAAGGTTTGAGGCGAGGAGGGAGGCCGCTTTGAGAGATAGGGAGAGAAAGGGGTGGCGCTAGGGCTGCGATCTCTCTTGGCAGAATACGAGCAGCAGCAGTTTGGATATTGTTGGAGCGCCGCCGCGATGTTAAGGCCTCTCTACGCGGCACAATCACTCGCCCTTTGTTGGACCATTTTATTTATAGAGGCGGTGGCCCCTTACAGATGGAGGCTCCGTCTCCTCGTCCTCCAGCTCCCACCAACGCCCACTCGGGAAACATAACAAAAAAACAGGAGCGCGCGCTCTTCACCTGTCATGCTTATTCTCTTTCCTTTTGCTCCTTTTTCCGACGTCCGTTCCGTGACGGAAGAATGAGGCAACTGTTAAGCTATTTTGGATGGCGTTGCTTTGCCCTCGCCTCGCGGGGGTGGCCGGCAGGAGATTAAAAATAATTAATTTGTTCTTATTTTCCTCGTAGCAGTCGGGATGACTTTTCGTAACAAGTGTTTAAGGTTGGTGCGGGTTTCATGGGTATTTTCGGCTCAGGTAAAATGTTCTCCATTTTATTTTTTAACTGAAGCATTCCTGGCTGAATAATTCGGGGTTAGCACAGCAGTCATCATCATCATGCTGCTGTCCGAAGCTGAAGCTGAATCGCTGCCTCCATCTCTCTCTCCCTAGAAGCCTCCTTTATACCTTTATAAGTTGTGCTGAATATCTAATCAAGAGTGCGGCCTTCGCGGTGGAAAAACGATTCTATGGCCATAACTAGGCCGAAAATCCTACGCTTTGAGGCAAAAAGCGCGTTTTTTTGTAAACGTCTTACACACTCGCGGTAAAGAAAGATGTCCAGCGAGGGTGCTTCCATTGTTCTGATATATCTTTTCCTCAAATATAATTACCCTTCCCATTCCGAGTCCTCCGTCCGAAGAACATTACCCTGAATTTCATTCCCCTTTCTGTGGTTGTTTCACTAAAGATGTGCAAAGACAGATAGGAAAAGAGACAAATATACGGCATCGGTATACTTACCATAGGATTTTTTTTAAATGCGCAATTTGCGAATTCGATTTGTAAACAAGAAGTCCAAAGCAGGACTAATGCAGGCTGGTTTACCAAAGTTGACGTCCCGAATTGATTACTTATATTGACTTGAAATGTTTCAGTATGTGTTAGTCATTCCAAGGAATTCTCATAGCATAAATACCACTTATAGTTCATAGTTTATCAATGATGGATAAAAATTGAAAAACTAATTAATAGAGCATTATCAGGTTTAAAATACTAAAAAAATGTCAAAATCTCTTTCTGTCATTATATTTTAAATGTATTTTTTTAAATAAACGAATTTAATAAACGTTACTGTTTATAGGCTAATATGCATGGATCAACTGTCCACTACTGAAGGGTAGTTTAGGAAAATAAAATAACCAATTTATTCACTCGTCTATGCTGAAGCCGAGTTCGGTAATAATCGTCACCATGGCAACAATCCGCTAAAGTGCGATTTAAAACGCAAAAACACATACACAGTGCCGTGAAACCAAAACATTGACTCTTCCTGGCGCCACTCAATCTCTGGCGCCCTAGGCAGTTGCCTGTTTTGCTACCCCGTTCCGCCGGCCCTGTGTCGCGGTATAACCACATAAAAAATAGATTAAGATAAGCTGAATTTACGCATATAACAGGTAGGTGATCAAATTCCATACTCTCCTCAATTAATTAGGTTATGGGAGAAATATCAGGAGCGTTTTTAAGACTCCAACCCACTCGATGGAGTTTTCTTAAGGGACCCGTTTGCACTGATTAGCTTTAAAAAATTCGAATTTTCATCTTCAAATTTCAAAATTTTGATTTACGCAATTTATTTAATTTACCATAACATGCCAAACGTGCACATATAGGAAGAATCATTTTTTGGCAGCGATTCCGATCGCAAAGACTAGCTTCTGAGCTAGAACCAACAAGCAGGTCGTGCTTTCCGTGAATTAATTTGCATTACATACTATGGGGCCCGTCGGTGTGTTACACCAATTGCATCTTCGTTAAAAACGATCCTGAGAAATCTTCATAGGGAAACAAAACAAAATATTACCGAATTTATGAAGGAAAACGCGCTAATTTTATCCGTGTTCATGGATTGCAGTACTTGTTACAATAGAGGTAAATTTCATGTTTTTCAATTTCCTTTGGTGATTTGTAACTAATATTGATCAGAAGTTCAACAGTGATGTATTATATTTTCGAGGTATTAATGTTCAGGGTCGTTCCTAGGGTTTGTTGCGCCCGTGTGCTAGTTTCAATTTGGAGCTCCTCGCCCCCACCCCATATAAATGAAACAAAAATTGAATTGCATTTATGTAGGCTAATATATTTGTAGAAAAATAATTTAACATTATAAAGATAAATTTAACGACACTATATAAATTAATAACACTATATAGTAATAAAAATTGCAGTTTAAGATGCACTATTAGAAATAACTAAATAAAAAATAAAATAAGAAATATATTATTCGGATATTTAATCCATTAAAAGTACTTACATTGTATTTGTTGGGGACTTACACCTCAACTTCACACAGATTTCAGATGTTTACTCTGAAAATTTATGCATCGGAAAAAATAATGTTGCAACAATAAAAAAATCTGACGTGATCAACACATGACTTTCTCCATTTACTTTTGTAAAAACAAATTAAAACTATTCTATCCCTCAATGGAGAAAATAAATATACACAACTATCAATTATACAAAAAAAATGTTAAACAACAACAAGTTTTCCCAATTAAGATTTGCAGCCTATCCTAAAATATTTTGTAACAACGAGAATTATGAGCCCATTTTCTCTATACTTCGTATAGAGAGAAAGTAAAAATAGAAATATCTACTTGATAAACTTTCAATCTCTCGAGCTGTCACCGAAATTTATCGAGATGATGTGAAACCTTGATACCTTCACTTGTGATTTAATGTAGATCAGGGACTCCCAATGTGGGCGATACCGCGATAGTCTTGTGGGCAGGCTAAAAGTTAATTTATAGATTGTTACATTTCGCAGTTCTATCGCAACAGTTGACAAGGCAGTTGGGCGTTTGACCTGCACACTCTGTCACAATGCATAACTTTGTGAATTAAAAATTTATCTCAGATTAAATACTGTCGAAGTGTAATTTCCAGAAACTGCTCTTTACCAACCCTTCTTTCTCCTACTCTTCAATTATCTTTCAAAGTCTTCCGTCTTCCTTATTAGGAAGCTGTTTCTCAACTATTTTGAACAACAAAGTAGTTTTAGTAGAAACTTTGTTCTTTATTTTCACAATAATTTCTTAGGCTGGATCACGTATAGTAATTCAGTTGTCCCTACCCCCTCGTGCCATGCAACCTCGCACGACTTGCCATTAACAGTTTCAGCCCCCCTTCGCCCGGGGCAGCTGTCCCACTTCCCCCGCCCTAGTTACGATACTGAGTACACGTATACCGAATAAATAAATTTTATGCGTTCTTTGTCGAATACTCGGCACTTGTACTTATGTCATTTATTTCAACAGAGACTGAAATATTTAAGGATCTGTTTGTATTAGATATTGCAGTGTTGAAAAAGTGTTTTCAATTAATTTTTTTTCGTCCTCGGATTATGGTGCCCCTTGATCACGGTGCCCGTGTGTTTTGCACACTCTCAACAACCGGTAGGAACGGCCCTGTTCATGTGTATATGTATGTATAATAAATTGCTTTTGAAAGTAATTTTTTCTCATATTCGTAGTATATAGAGCAGGCGTGGCCAAGCCTGCTTACCCTCAGAGCCGCATATGATAATCTTACTGAGTTCGAGAGCCGCAAGGCACACATTCTACGCACAAAAATCTACGAACAATAAACATAACTTGTATTCGAAACAATATAGCAGGGGTGGCCAAACCGCGGCTCTTCAACTTAGCATGCGGCTCTTTCAAATTTCCATTCAGAAGCTTGTCAAAATTTTCACAACATGACAAAATGAGATTGTGTGACTTGAGACGTGTTGGGGATACCTATGAGACATGCATTATATCTGAATTGCTTCGGTTACAGGTTATGTTTTACTAAATTTTGACATGTTGGAAGGAGAAAAACTCTTTACTTCCAAAATGTCAAAATTTAGTTTCAGCTTTATGCGAACATGCATAATATGTAATTTCAACACCTTTGTAACTTGTTTATCTTTTACTGTTTGTAAATATATGAGCACAGATTTATTTTCATGCGGCTCTCGAACTTCTGAAGATTATCGTATGTGACTCAGAGAGTAAGTAAGTTTGGCCACCCCTGCAATATGTCCATGTAGTATCCCCTGCAATATGTCCATGTAGTATCCCTTGAGTGTAAATGATTAAGAGCCGCATGCGGATGGCGAGCCGCGGTTTGTCCACCACTCATATAGAGTAATGTAGAGCATTGTAATCGCGAAAAATATCGACCTCGAGATTTAGACAGAAATACACGTTTTAGATGTCACCGACTCAAAAAAAGTTGTTTTCGTCATGCCATCCGTCTGTTTGTGCGCGACTTTAGTGCCTAAACAGTTCAACGAAATCAAATGATACGTATTTCGTATTTAAGCATACTCTTATCCAGAATAGATCCTCTGAAAAGATGGTGGATATAGCGCAACAGTGAAGAGTAGTTTATTATTGTCGATTTTCACAAAATGTCCATTTATTCAAAAATGGCTATTAAAATTTTTATTAAAATTCCCTCAGTTATAGACCTTGGAGTCATATAAAATACTGCATAAGCCATATTTCTAAAAAATAACTCTATAGCGTCTAACTGCACTAAAACATCGATTTTTACGACCAGCTCTCCCCAGATCTCTCAACAATCTTCATCCAGAAATAACGTATGCACCTTCGTCAATCCGCATATTACTTTTTATTTATCTATAGTATAACTATTCATCAAATTTGATTTTCACATATATGAGGTAATAAAAATATTAATATGTATAATTTACGTGCAGAAGAAATGTTCCGCGGTTTTGTTGTTTTTGCAGCAGTAGGAGTTTCTTACAGTTAGGAAAGAGTGTAGTGACAACAGATGTAGTATGTATGAGAAAATTTGCGTAATCTACATTGTACAGATTTTTTATTTTGCCGTGACATCGTTTAAATTAAAATTATAAAAAAACTTGAAAATAGATATACTAGGCTAGGGGAAAAATATTAACCAGATGTGCATTGAAAGATAAAAGGGGATGGCAGCGCAGAGAGTTTTCGTGCCAAGAGGTTTGAAAAATAACGTATATTTTTCATATCTTAAGACATCGAAATTGACACATTCAAATTCTCTCATAGAAATAAGTTGTACAAACGACTAATTTCCGAGTTTGTGGCTCGATTACGACCCATTTAAAAGTACAGATTAAAAGGTGCTTCCCTAAAGCCCCGTTTACACTATGCCTCGGAATAGGACACGAGATTTGCCGAAGGACAATTTCTGGGGGGGGGGGCTGAGATCAGTAAACACTAGCCGCAAAAAAAAGATAAAAAAATGGGTTTGGCGTTTCACGGGCACCACCTCCGCGGCGCCTCTAGGGGCGAGATATTGAACCGAAAGGCGAGATTTGGAATTACGTGGAGCAGTATTCCATTGGGACTCGGCTGTGACAGGGAAGGGATAGTTGAACATGAACGAAAATTTTACTCGTCCCCACCGGGTTGCGTAAGTTGGTGGAAGAGTTTTTCGTTCCTCCTCATGTTCACTGTGTTCAGAGGCGTCTCCATTCAAAGAAAAAAGAAAGAGATACATTTATGAATGACATTTTTAATTCCATTCTAACGGCATCCCTTCTTTTTTCTTTGAATGAAGACGCCTCTGAACACAATGAACGTGAGGAGGAACAAAAAACACTTCCACCAACTTACCCAACCCGGTGGGGACGAGTAAAATTTTCTTTCATGTTCAAATTACCCTTCCTTGGCCCAGCCGAGTTTCTGTAATGATTATGTATGAAGGCTGTGTAAATGATAATTTTATGAGATTTATAGAGTGTCTTTTGAAAAATAAGAAATTTAACATTTAATTTCAAATTTTCAGACGCGACATGAAAAAGTTGACCTGCGAGAAACTTTTCCCTATAAGGTTTGGAGGGGTGAATCCAGCAAATGAAATGTTTAGAAAAGTTGAAATATTTTTTGAAGAAGATTGAATATCAATAACTTGAATAGTTTTCACAATACCGAGAACTGTATGAAAGCGTGAGCGCGCGTTCGACAGATAGGCGATCGGTGTCTACGTTTTTTCTCTAGAGATTTGTGCGTGATGTAAGATAACGTAAAATATATATTTAACAAAAATCATGTTTTACGTAAATCCTCAAAGAATTTCATAAAAATCTTTATAAAGTAAGCACTAAAAAAGATCACCAAAAGAGGTTTTTTTTACATTATGATCGAACAGAAACTGGGCGAGATGTCTCGGAATCAAGAGGGGAAAAGTAAACATTGGATTTCTTCTGCGGAGTGTTTACTTTTTTCAGCCCCCTCAGAACTTGGCCTATGGCAAGTCTCGTGACCTGTTCCGAGGCATAGTGTAAACGGGTCTATAGGGAAGCACCATTTTAATCTGTACTTTTAAATGGGTCATAATCGAGCTACGAACTCGAAAATTAGTCGTATGTACAACTTATTTCTATGTGAGAGAATTTTAATGTGTTAATTTCGATGTCTTAAGATATGAAAAATATGCGTTATTTTTTAAACCTCTTGGCACGAAATCTCTCTGCGCTGCCATCCCCTTTTATCTTTCAAAGCACATCTGGTTTATATTTTCCTCCTAGCCTATAGGTATATCTAGTTTCAAGTTTATTATAATTTTAATTTAAACAATATCTCGGTAAAATAAAAAATCTGTGCAATGTACGTTGCACAAACTTTCTCATATATACTACATCTGTTGACACTACACTCTTTCCTAACTTTAAGAAACTCCTACTGCTGCAAAAACAACAAAACCGCGGAACATTTCTTCTGCACGTAAATTATGCATATAAATATTAACTGGTGGATAACGCAGCGTGTTCAATGAGTAGCTACTTCTTTCAGAGTTGAAAGTGTAACGATGCCACTTTTCAAACAAGACCGAAATTAAATCTGCTGCGCTGGCAATTGGTCCGTTACACCTGTTGTATTTCTCACTAGCGTTTCCGCTCTTTTCTCTGAATGATCATCTGATTTCCTGACAATTGTTTGTTGTTTAGAGTCTAGAACAATGAACGCGTCTATCTCTTAATTTAAACCAGAGGTTTTTAAAATCGTTAATTTTCTTTGAATCCAGTGGAAATTGCATATCAAATGATGAATGACGAGCCTTGAAATGTATTCCGATATTGTGTCTCTTTGGCATTGCCACGCTGTTAGAGCAGCGGATACCTGGAAATGTTGCGACGGGCATCACGTTCAATGCCTCTGATTTAAACCCTTGAATATTTCAATAGGTGTTTGAATAACAATTCCAGGTCGTCCATTGAAGACATTTATTCTGAATCGGCGTCCAACCCCATCTTGCCTTCACACATTCGTCTGTCCGAATTTTGTTTATAAAAAACCGCCATTTACTATGCAATTTAGTAGCTCCTTCCTTACTTGTCTTCTCTTCTCATTGTCTTACGCATACTGGATCGGTTTGAATTTCTCTTCCGTTCAACCTCATTAGAATAAGAAAGATGTTTCAAAATTGCCACTCACATACGGTAAGGTTAAAGAATAACCAGTGCAAACTCTCAGCATTCAATCTCTTGCGTGTCCCCAGGCTTCGCTGAACTGAACGTGAAGCAAACATACTCTCGCGATCCAATGTTTGTAAAGTATTACATTGAGAAATTATTTTCGAGAACAGTTTGTTGCCTCTCTTCCCTCTTGACGGACTGAGGTCCTTGTAAGGAACAATAGTGTGTGCAACTGGAATTTGGATCCCAAAGCCTCCATGTTACATTTGGGTCACGACGTACGAAGAGTAGAAAACATGCAGGCAGAATATGAATCGAAAGAAACTGGAAGATCAATTAAATGACTGATATTCATTTATCAAGATCGGCAGTATAGACTTCTTTTTTCAAGACATCTGCTGATTGAGATATTGGGATCAAAGTAGGTGTAAACAAGGCTCGTTACGGAGGAAATAAATGTAACCGCGGAGAATAATGGAGGCGTAAATGGATTGGGACAAAGGGCGCTGCCCGACCACGTATACGGGGATGAAGTCACCGCGCGCAAATAAAATAGGGTGTTAAGGAGGCGGGTCAGATGGCGCCCCTTGTGAGTGGGATGTATGCGCGCGATGCACGAAACGACGACGGGGGCCATAAATTTCAATAGTTCTGCGCCGGAGGAAACTAAAGAAAATAACCGCCCCTTCGGATGAGCATAAAAAGCCTTCCCAACGAATGTAACCACGCATCAATAATGGAGCCAGTGATAATGGGGCAAGAGCGACCGAGAGAATCAAACGGCAGCCCTAGACTTCCTTGTGTGAGCGTGGGCAGCCTCCGGTTTCTCTAAAATGGATTTTTCTAGTAGCCGTCGAGTCAAAAAGCAAAAAACCGTTGCACTGTGGGAAGGCATCTTGATGATAATGATGGAGTTCTCCCTCGATTCCTTTTGCTCCTTTCTCCAAACACCCGCGAGGCAAAAAACACATTTGTGTTCGGAGAGTGGAAAAACCCGCCGTATTTGGCTCCTTAGCAGCTCTCTTAAAAAACACGAACGAGAAAAAAATGAAAGTCGAAAAACAAAACTGGACGTCATAAAGTTGATGGGGTGTACCCTTTCCTCTCCAGAGCTCCCTTCCTTACTCTCCTCTTCCTCCCTCCCTTTCTCTCTCCCTCCCCATGTCTCTCCTTCCCTCTCTTCGCCCTTCTGCCAGACCACGGTTTAGATTATGTAAATGACTCGTTATATAGCTTCGGTGGAAAATTGGATTTTTTACTAAGACCGCAGGTATTTTTATCCGACATAACTGTACAAAGGTATCGTCTTCCAAAAGTATTCAGATTAAACAAGGTTTACGCTAACTCCAATGAGATTTTAATCTTTTTTCCACCCGAAACATGTTAGGCGATTGCACAGCGATTAAAACAAACTAAGTTTCAAACCAATGTTATAATTAAAAAATCACGTTACAATTAGGTTAAAGCGTTCGTGATACTCTATTGTTTGTCTTGACTGTTTATCGTTTTTGCGAAGTATCTTATTTGCTTTAAAGAGTTAAAATCAAAAGTTTAGTTTGAATGTATTAAGAATATTTTGACTTTTCATTCTAACTTTGACGTCATAAGTTGCTTCATCTTACTTCGTTTCGCATTATTCTCTTGTCCTTATAACCGTATTCTGAAACTTTCAAAATATAAGTGTCGATGCGATCCCTTCTGCAGCCATGGGAGTTTGTGTTAACGTATTGAATATTTAAAGCGCAAACTTTTCTTAACCAGTTGCCGACGAACGCCTAATAAAGTAAACAGACAAAATGCACACAGCCCGCCAAAAGCCGAAAAACAGCATTAAAAACGAAAACCACTCAAAATCCATGCATAATGCAAGAAAAGCCGCGAAACCCGTTCGTGTTTAGATGCGTACGAAACGAAGCGCAGCCCATTGGAGGGGAGTTTTTACGCCACCAACGTCACCGAGGAAACTAAACGCTTAACGCGTGAAATGCGCTTGTTTTTGCCGCAAGAATCTGCACGGGTAGAAAGTATATGCTCGTCAGTGTAGGCGCGTTTGCGTGCACGTGTC
Organism: Tanypteryx hageni; assembly: GCA_028673005.1. NCBI lineage: Eukaryota > Metazoa > Arthropoda > Insecta > Odonata > Petaluridae > Tanypteryx > Tanypteryx hageni. The sequence goes on from CM054115.1 coordinate 95,985,534, forward strand.
CAGCAAAAGGTGGCTACCACAAGCGGAGCTATGAAAAGAAAACTCGCAAACAGGGCCATTAGCCTACCGAGAGGGCGGCAATCAGCCTGCCCACATCCCTGCTCTTCTCGGCCCCCGCGAGATTCCTCAACCCTTCTGCCTCCTCCGCCCATCGCGCCCTACCCTCCACTTCCTTCTCCTCGCATTTGCAACCATTTCTCAATCCATTTTCGTACTGTTTTTCGGTAATCAAAGCGGGGAGATGCTCTTGGCAGATCGCGAGAAAGGTGGCAGAAATGAGACTCGTCTCCTTTGTTTCAGTTTCCTATGCGCCGAACCATCCTGAATACTCCTTTCAGATAATCAAATTAGATAGCTCCTGTTAAGAATTACAGCTTCGATCGCTTGATAGTATTTAAATTGCAGCAGAAATTATCCTGCAGCGTCGAAAATGTCAGGATAATAATTGTCATGCCACAAATCATTTATCACTAACTTGTTTTACCGAGTTCAAATTCATTGCCACATTTATAAATATTTATGGCTCTGAAATGGCCAAGAAAAATATCTTCTCTTTTTGTGAGGAAGTCAATAACATATGATCATTTTTATTACCCATCGCTCTAATGAATTACTCCCATCAATGTAAATCACTTGTATTAATCGAAAGATAAAAATTTTGATGACGGGCGAAATATTTCGATCTTCCCCTGCGATTCTTTTGCTGTAAAATGTCTCTAACTCGAAGTAATCGAGGAGAAAAAGCGATTCAGATCTTCATCTGTCCGTTCGGGGCCTCATTGAATCAGTGAAGAGGTTAAGAAAAAAACGTATGTCACCCCACAATAACAGACCTTCCTCTCCTGCCTCGCTCATTACCATAACTCCAACCTCTTCCTCGCAATCTGAGAGAGTCCTCCCTCAATCTTCTCTACCTCCGTCCTCCTCCTTCCCACCCCCTCTCCATTTCTCTCTCTCTCCCTCTCTCCATACCCTCGCATCCATTACCTTCCTGCTACCCGCTCTCTACCTCCACCCTATCTTAATTCCACCTCCCTGTTTCCTCCTCCGCCCCCTCCCTTCTTCGTATTCGCTTCTAATTCGTCTTCCTTCCCCTACCTACTCCCTCCCTTTCTCCGGGATAAACCTCTCTCTCTCCTCACTCATTCTCCTTCGCCTCCTTTACATCTCTCCCCTTCCCTTAATTCGTTCCCCCTCCATCCATCACCCTCTCTCCCTACTCCCGATCCCCTCCCCTCTCAAATCTCACACTCCATCTTTCCGTCCTCCCCTTCCCCTTGATCCTGGCGCCTCGCAGGACATGGCAACCGGAGGTGGGAGGTAGAAGAGGGGGGAGAGAGGGAGAGGGTTGGGGGATCGGGTGGGGGAGGAGGAAAGAAAGGAGGAGGTCGGCCCTCTCACCGCTACTGCCTTTAGAGGCGAAGTCCGCTTGACATACGAGAGAGCTAAAGAGCCTCGGCGAAGACTGAGATGATGATGAGGAGGGGAGGAGGGGATGGGGAGACGGGGAAGTGATGCACGGTGAGGGGCGGGGGAGGACGGATAGGTGGAAGGGTTGAGGCCGGGAGAGAGAGAGAGAGGCTGTGCACAGGTGTTGGCCAGACTCCTCGTCGCCTGGCCGACACTAGCAACGGCATTCCGAGGTAGAGTGGGAGGGGGTGAGGTGGGTGGAAGGGTGGAGGGGGTGGGGAATGTGGGATGGAAGGAGATGTTGTGTTAAGGGAGGAATGGAAAGAAGGGGAGGGAAAGGGAGAGGGATGGAGGAAGAGCAGGAGGAAGAAAGGAAGATGTGAGGGGAGGAATAAAAAAGAACGGGATTGTAGGAGATTGGGTGGTTATATTCCGTTCGCTCCCGTGTACTATTTGGGGGCATCAGGATGTTGGTAACGTTTGTTGCCGCGTGAAAATTATTCGTAATCTTTGCGCGGCAAAATTGGGAATATCATTAATGCTGATTGAATTCGTTGTTCATTTGAACCCCTCTCTCTCTCTCTCTTCATAAACATTGCATTTTTGAAGCCGTTACAAAATTCGTAAGAATGATTCTCATATTTTGATTCATATGTAAGAAAATTAATGACGTTTCGTATTTTTCTGAGTCACTTTCTAAACAGCTTTTCTTTATACGGCACTGTAAATCTGAATTTTCATCATTAAGTTGACATTTTACGAAAAAAACTGAAAATTCTGAAAAATTTTAGACTAAATAATGAAGAAACAGTAAAAAATGTGCATTTTTCTCTTTGTTTGTTCTTGTTCTGCCTTTATTACAAAGAATTGGCATGGGGCTATATTGGCTCCATTTTGTTTCACAAATGCCTGTCTCTAATAAAATGTACATTTTCGTGTGTATGAATTGGAGCCTGTGTGAATTTGATAAATAATCACGTCATGGTGGTGCATCTCGTAACTATACAAACTTTGGAATCTTTCGATCGGAAAACAGATGTTACTTGGATGAGATTTTCATTAAAGATTTTCATATTGCTGTTTATCCACTAAAAACATATGATAGCGCGAGCATGTAACAGAAACGAAACATCCTAATCCGAAACTATTTGTTGAATATGCCTTGAAATATATGATAAATCTTTTAAAATTTATTAAGGTTTCCTTTGATTATTTCAATGAGAAGTGAAATTGTAAAAATTAATACTTTATTGGAGGAAAAAGCTATATTAATATTACTCATATAGATTTAATATTCTGTGAAAGGATTTAGTGTATTGAGCAAGTCTTGTCTCAGACAGTCTTTCACGGACAAATTATTTATATTTCAAATAATGTATATGTACAATAAAAATAATACATAAATTTTAATTGATCTATTATGTGAAATTCTTACGGCTCATCGCAAAAAATACAATTTATTTATAGCGTAGAAGTACACGAACACCTTCCCTCTGTAATCGTTTCAAATCCAATTGAAATTTCGTCGAGCAGGTAATCTAATACTCGACTGTCAACGTTCAACATTCAAGATTGTTAGGAAGGTCAGAAAAAGTAGCTCGCGTTAAAAATGGAAATATTTAGCGGGTAAAGGAGGGTATTACGTAATTAGAAAATGGAGATTGAGAAATCAGGACGGGGGAGAGAAACAACGTGGCGGAATGGTTAAGAGTGGGATAGAGAGAGAAGACGGGAGGAAAGTAGGAGAGATAGATGGAGAAAGAGAAGAAGCGATGAGGAAAGGTTAGTGGGGTGGTGGCTAAATTATAAATAAAATAAAAGCGATGACTCCCATTTCGCAAAGATTGAGGCGTGGGATACGTTGGAATTCCACCTTTCCCTTTGCTATGTGTGTCTTTTTGTGTTACATTCCTCTTGGGTCGATGTTTCTCGAAGTACGGATCAAGACTCAACGCTGAATCACTAGGTTCACGAGGAAAATGTAAACCCTCAACGTATAACCATCGGAAATGTGCACGAATATTACAGTGGAATATTTCTCATTTGATAAATGGTTTCATAATAGAATCTATTGCATTTTATTGAGTTAACTAACGCTCCAATGAAAAGATTTCTTTCTTTTTGTAGTCTTGTTTTCCATTGGGTCGCGGAACAAAAAGTTCGAAAAACACTGCCTCGGATGTATTCATCCACTAGAAAGTCCCGTCCCATCCCTTCCTTCTTCCTCTCTCCTCTTACAAAAAAAGAATATCGATGAAAATAAACGAACTACTTCAACTGCGCATTTACGCGAAACATACCTGTTACATCTCAATTCGGTTGTCTACAACGCAGCAGGACTCGTTGTCTGCAAATATGCGCCTCGCTTAGGTGAAAAGTCATCGCGCATTTGGTATTCCTTCTCTCTTTTCCTCATTCTCGGTTCATCCCCTCTTCTTTCATCTCGCCCTCTCCTTCCATCTCGCTCTCTCTATCTCCCTCGCTTCAAAGTAAAGCTACGTCGCCACTTCCCATGTCCATACAACGCAGAAGCCCTCACGAGTTATGCCTATTCCACTAATACCGCCCCTCGCCGAATATCAGGCGTAAGCAATCGGTGTCAGACCCGAAAAAGGTGAAATCCATAAGCTCGGGCAGCATTTCAAATGTATTTCGCGCAATTGTCATGACCATATTTCCAGTGGACGCTGTAGTAATAAAGACGTAACCTTCAACAGAATTGAGGTCTAAGTTTGAAAAGTCATTTTCAGTTATTTTCATTAGAATCAAAAGTTTTTCGTCGATTTATATGCTTTTCTGATGCGATCACGTAATATTTAATTGTAAGCGAGGGAGTACTGAAATTCACTTATTACTGCAAAAAAATCCATTCAACGGGCGATGACCTGTCATACTATCCCTGCATTTTAATTCTTCAATTCCGTGGCTTTCGTTCCATCCTGTCGCAACATGCGGTCGCCGTCGCTGTGTTCAGTGGTTGGCATTCATCCCACTTTAAGTTGTCACCTGGTAATCATTTTCTTAATTTCCGTCGTTGAGAATAATGGCGTTTTCGTTGGAGCAGAGAATCCCGTCGCCACGGTGTCGTCTAAACTTCATCCGATGTGTTCTTCCAGAATTAATCGCGCCTCGCGGGACGAAAGAAGTGAGAATCCTATTCGGTCGCGAGGGATAATGGGAGAAGATAGGGGCACGAAAGCCTTTTACGCGCACGTCGAAGCGATCGAGTTTTCCCAGTACCAGTTTTCCAAACGCTTAACTGGTAATGCGTTCCAGTGACCTCAGAATATGAGATTTTCGTTCGGCGATCCCAGCAATAGCGCTCACGTAATCTACCGACGCGTGGCGGTGAGAGTCAAGACGCGTCCTAATGCTTTACGCTCCCATCCTTAACGCAAAAGTAGTAAAATGTGCGGAATGCTGAAATGTTGAAAAGAGTTCAATTTTTAACTTGGTGCTTCTAAGAAAGGAGAAACTCTGAAACGTTGCAGTTTACAAGAAATAATTTATTATTCTGGAATGAAATGCCAAAATTCAGCATTTTCCGGCTGATTTGTGACGATATCGCAAATAAATACAAATATGATGAGTTGCATAAATTATATTAACGTGGGGGTGATGTTTCATAAAACCAATTTTAAGAAACTCATGGAAAATAAATTGAGTTATGGGTAAATGCTTACCTTAAGACGGAAACCATAATAAGACATCGTTTAACAGAAGGATGTACAGGCAGAAACTACTTCGGAATTTGATTATTAAAGATTTTGTGGCATCATAGAAGTGACATTCAACTCCAAAACTTTATTAGTGTTTACGTTTTATGACCATAACTTTAATTATAATAATTAATTTAATTAATATGAAATTTTATAAAATTTAACATACATTTTACACACGGCTTACCTTAAAACAAAGCCCTAAGGTGATTTTCATTTTATATTCCTGCTGATTTGATCAACGTTCGTATCTGCAGATGAGGCCAGTGGTATTTTGGCGCCCCGGGCGACAATTCATTTCAAAGCCCCTGAATTGTAAAAAGACAGTCAAACGTAACTGTTAATATATTTTTTGTTAAAATTAAAACATTGACTGCGAAATAATTGAAGTGATGGCATCAATATTCCTCATTTTCAGAAATATGTATTGCTATCCAAAATTTGTCTACCTGCAATCAAAACTTAGACAATTCGAGGTGTAAGCACCCTCTAGAGCAGGGCGCTCCGGGCAGCCTGCACATCAGGTCGGCCCATCATATATGTTACCAGTTTCAACTAACATTATAATGAATAATGAACCTAATTAATTAATCTTCAAATGTTATACCTTTTGAAGCTATTGTTATCCTAACTTCTTCATTACAACTTGTATAAATGCGAAATAGTCATTCATAAGAAAATAAATTACGAAACTTTGAGCAGGCTATATATGTAACTAATGAGGTACTCTTGGCATTGGCAATCATCGTACCTTTACATTAATATGCAATTATTCGTTAATATGCAACACATGACGTTGCGACTTTCAACCATTATCCATTAAAGAAGTCATTCTGTCGTTTAATCTCGCTATTCATGATTCCTCGAGAACCTCAAATCATTATATCCGAAGAGAAGTAACTTATTTCGCGTTTTATATATCGTTTATTGGAAAAAAACAGAAAAGAATGTTACATTAACTAATTAATAATTTGTATGGTTTTTCGAATGAAGTAGCATTGCTATGATAATCAGTTAAATAGAGTAACATTAATTCTACGAGTAGAGAGAAGGAACTCTGGACGTGAACATTATATGATAAAAGTAGGCTTTTGAAGTCTGTTGGTAAAGGCGCATCGATTTATCCGATTATTAAAATAATATGAGAAAATCATATATCAATGAAACTGGCGAATATCTCCGAGCGCACACGCTGAAAGTGTATGGATGCATTTCTCTTTCAAGAGGAAATGGAATACTTCCTACGTCATTGGCGAGGAGGGAAAACCGCAGACACTCGCTGCGGAGGGAAAAACCGGAGAACAAGTAAGACAAAAGCGCGCGTTGCGATTTCCCCGCGTTATTACCTCCGCCACATGTGTGGCGTCGTTTAGGTACACACATCATGCAAGGAGCAACGTCGCAGCGAAGATTGCCCAACGCACGTGAGCATAAAGGCGTCGCAGATATACGGTAAATAGCCGCGCCCACACGTGTGCCATAAAAAATCACCATTGGGTTTATGCGCGCATAAATCTATATATATTGAGGTGTCACGTATTGTTGTTTTTAATTCTTCGGTTTCAGGCGCAGGTGTCTCTCGTTTTACTCGGACTATAAATAAATAATAAATATATATCATCATCAGTAATCTGTTCCCAGACAGGTCTGCGATTATTTTTTAAACCGAGTCCTCTACGTTCTTCTATTCTCCGTAACCTTCTTTAATTCTTGGCAGCTCTCTTTTCCTTTCAAGTTATCTATCAGCTGAAACCCTTTCATTCCTATTCTTCTTTTCTTCTTTTGCCCTAAGTTTTCCTTCAAATCACATCTTTAACCATGGAGTCTCTCGTCAGAAAATGTCCGATGTAGTTCGCATTCCTCTCAATATTATTATTGGCCACCACTTCTATCCTATTCTTATTAATTAATAATTCCTAACTTTTTCTACTTTTGCCCATATTATTTTTAGCGATCTTCTCCATTCACTAGAGAATTATCGAGCTCGTACATTGGCTGGAAACAAATTCAAGAATATGAAATATAAAAAAAGCTCATCATAGGTATCTCCAATAGCCATAACGAGGTTATAAAAAAACATGCGCATTTCGGTTACGTGAATGACCACTGGAGACGCTTTCATTGCAATCGAAATGCGCATGTTTTTTATAATTTTGTTAGGGCTATTGGAGTTACCTAAGTACTTATTTTTCATATCCTTATTGTTGAATGTAATATTCTCCATGTCTATATTTTTAAGGTTTACTTTGTTTTCTGGCGCTACTTTCTTCTGAAACCTCCATTCCCTTTGTAATTCTAGTCTTTATTTCATTTGTGCGTTCTGTATGTTTGGTTACAATTCTCTCAATATATATTAACTGCTGAGCAGTAGCGAATTTCCAACAATACTTATATTCAGGTCTTTTTCTACTCTCGATATTCTCATAGCTGTAGACTTTTCTATTTATTTCCATCCCGCTCCTTCTACTAGTTTTCCCCAATCTATCAATCATTTTCTGAAGTTTCTATCGTTTCTTGCGAGGATGAATTGGTATTCCACATATGTACTTTATTTACCTATTGATGCGTCCTCCAATCTTAATATCTTCGGTTTCTTGTAATGCCATTAGCTTTCCTCCATATACCTTGATAAGAAATGCTGACAAGCAACAACATTGTCACACTCCTCTTTCTGTACTTACTCCACTAGAATCTTACTATTCTAACCTCATTTTGATCACAGTTTTCATGCATAAATTCCTTTTTAGTCTTTATTTTTGTAGTCCAAACTAACGTTCTTCGATATTCCCATCAGTTTTCACTTTCTCAGAGGCCTTCTAACAGCCAACACATCAACAATTTATTCTGATGACATTCTATTGCCCTTCAGATATTATTCTCAGTACTCCCATCTTTGCCTTTTCTAAAACCAATTAATCATCCCCTAGCAATTCTTCAGCACTTTTCTCTAGTTTCTCTAGTGAAGATCTTTGGCGGATGCAATAGTAGATTACCGTTCTATAGTATTTACTTTCCTCTGTTATTGTTTGAAATTGACAATGTGTAGGATATAAGAAGAGACTAGGCAGTCTACTACGCATTGCATTGAGTTTCTTCTTATATGGGAGGGTTATTATGTCCAAGAAATCTTGAAATCTTTCAATCTCACGACTTTAAAAATCTTTACTTGTATTTCATTAATTCCAGTAACCTTTAATTTTATTCAATTCTTGATCGCTTTCATTACTTCGTTTTACATTACGCTTGGTTCTATGTTGTCTTCGGCCAGTTCAATATTTGCTGACCTCGTCTGCAAGCTGTACTTCGTATATACTATTCCCATACCTGTACTACACCTTCAGTACTGATACTATTTTCCCTTTCCTCCAATGACGCAACAGACAAGTGCAATAAACATTCGATATTAAGCGAAATGGAAACTTAATTTGTTGTTCTCCTAACACCCATAGGCGTCGCTCTGTCGAGGGCTGTAATATTCACATTTGCAATCATATATGCCTCGCTTTGCTATATTTTTTTGTGGAGCGGAATAAACGACGAGCGTCGAATGAGTCGTGAGCGAGCAAGGTCGCGCGCATAACGTCCGCGCTGTATTTGTGCGCGGCGTAGGTGCGCCGCCGCGTACGATTCGGTTCATTCGATCTCTCTCTCTCACACCTCTCGCTAATGACCGGAGTGACCTTAAAGGAGTAAACGGGCGTTGCGTAATTCGTCGGAGCGCTAGGACTTTAATAGACGCGAGAGAAAGAAAGATAACGGAAAGGTTTTGTTGCGAATGCATAGGCAGCGATTTGTCGTTGTTTTGTTCCTATTCAGAGATTCTCCATTTTTCCACTGATAGCATTGCTTTCAAATCGGCTCATACGTATATAAGGTGTGCGTGTGTGCGTATGCGCGCGCTTTCGTTTACATTGTTGCGCAAATGCGGGTGTGGGTGTTATTATGGCTGTATAAGATCAAGGATACGACATATTGGTGTCATTATCGTTGTATTTTTGCCACACAGTGTACACTGCCGAAGAAAATATCCGAAATAATTTTAGCTGTGTATTTAACAATATATTTAACTCTTTCGCGTAGCGCCTCTTTAGTCTCCTTGTGTCTTTCTTTGTGATTGTCAGTCAGCTGTATCGAGTTTCCTTTTGCTATCACGAATCTTTTTTGCAACGCTTAGCTCATAATTCTGAAACTAAGATAGTTAAGGAATAATAATTGAGAGAATGGAGCATAAATCTATAGAAGTTATCCGCAGTAAGGGAAAAAAAGTTTCGGCAAAAAGATAAATCGCAAATTGACGTTGAAAATAGCGACAAATACACTTCCAATGCTTAATAATAGTGAATATTGAAACTGTGGGTAAGCCTCGTAGTTGACGTTCCTCGATATAAATGAGTGTTGTTATTAATGAGCGAATGCCACTATAAATCGCTAGAGGTTCTATAAAGTAGTGCTAAAGAAATATTCATTTTTCCTTTTTAAGAATAATGGTTGGAATTGCGTCAGACGTCGTGTTGCTATGTTGCTTTCACGCGGTTTTAAATTTATGCCTTCAAGTTTCCTGGAATAAAATTTCATCTCATTAAATGGTGAAATATTATCCATTTATGATTACTCTTAATGATCTAAACACTAACTGAAAAAAAAACTCAATGGAAAAAGGTTTCCATCGCGCGCAGGGCTCGAGAGAGTTTGGGACGAATCAGACCCACTTCGGAGATAATCCAGTTTCACGGCTGACCGGAACCAATGCTTGTTTTATTTTACATCCCGTCTCCTCCGACTGGAGCACCCTTGGAAGGTTGCAACACCTGAGGGGAAATCGCAGACGGAAGAAAGCGAGAGACAAAGGGAGGGGGGAGTGAGTGAGAGCTTAAGAGAGCGAAAAATTTACGCTCTGTCGACGAAAAATTTTTACTCCAACCGACAGCGAATCTTTCCCATCGGCTGCCAGGTGGCGCCCTAAACACCTGAAGGCGATTGCGAAAGCCAAGAATCACGAAATTCACAGCGGCGTCGGCGGCCGATCTCTTCCTCTCCTTGCCGTTAAACGAGAAAAATTAGGTAAGAGATGATAGCTCCTTGAAAAGGGACGACGTGAATGTTGTTTACCACCGAAATCCTCCTAGAAGAAGAACGCAAAGAGGCGCGGAATTTCAGCACGGGATTGCGACCCTACTCCTTTGATGGCCGCAATGCTTCCTCCTTAAAAATAACCAAAATTATTACTTATAAATTAATAGAATGCGAGCATTCGCGAATGAATAGAGAGAAAATTTTCTCAGTTCTCGCATTTTCCGTACACCATAGTTCGTAATTTAATAAAGCATACTAAATAAAATGTTAAACATTTTTTAGACTTGCGGGAAAATGTTGCCACTGATAGAATTGAGTTAAATTAATTTTGACAACTTAATTGCCTTCATTAAATACTCTCTGCGAAGTAATCGGCCCGTCGAAATATTAAGTTCGGGTCATCGCTCATAAGCGCCACTGACCTCGCTCCATTAGGCATGAACGCATATGCGTATAATCAAAGAATATTCGTGTGAACGTAAAAGTAATTTATATTTCGCTTCGGTAAAAACGAATGATAGCATTTACGAGAAGACTTTATAAATTGAACTGAAATACAAGACTACAAATGATAATAAAATCGCAATCCGTCATCATTCCAAGCCGCTTCTGTTTTCTAATCTTTTCCCTTTTCTTCCCCCCTTCTCATACTATTACGTTTCCTGCGTCACCCCACTTGTTCCGCTCTTCTCCGCCTCACGACATCAAGGAAACGTCCTCCACACCTGACCTTCCTCCCCCTGACCCCCCCTCCTCTTACTCCTCTTCACCTTCCTACCCGGCTGTAACAATTTCCGCCCCGCCTCTCCACCTCTTCCTGAGGGGTAAGTATAAGAAAGGAGTGGTATACCGGTTGCTGGAGGAAAAACGAGAAGGCTTCTCTAAAACCATGCCGCCTTGAGAAAGAGACTCAGTGCGAGGGAGAGAGGAGGAGAAAGGAAGAAAGGAGAAGAGAGATTGGAAGGAGAGAGGAAGAAACACAGTAAAGAAAGGAAGGGGCTTCCAAAGTTGCGGAGATACGTTAGAGAAAAACATAGTCGTTAGTTAAAGGCAATTTTGTTTAGTATTTTTCCCGAGCACGTTGGGAATCATTTCTATTATCTATTTCTACCTCTAGTGCGTCTCTCTCTCTCTCTCTCTCTCTCTCTCTCTCTTATTTTAATTTGTGAACATGCTCCATGGACTCATTTTATCGTTCGTTATGAATGCCGATTGACCCGTTTTGTAAATCAAACTCGTGATCGTCAAAGGATCGTAGCGAGAAATCACCCCTGAAATAGTTGACAGAAATTGGATTTAAGTTCCATTGAAACCGAAATGGTCGCCGAAATCGAACAATCAATATACTCCTTTAGACTGTCATTTTGAGTTGAAAAGGGTAGTGATATAAATTTATTGGTGGCTCGTTTAGTTTGTTGAAATTATCTCAGACTTTTCGATACGCAGGAGCCAAATTTTCCATCATAAATATGGAGAATATATTGGAATTCTTATGCGAATATAGTTTCGTTACACTTATACAACATTGGGATCTGATGATATAGTAATCCAACGAAAATATAGCCTCACATTGAAAATCTTTAGATGTACACTTAAGATCTGTGGAATAGCGATTATTTTTGTCTCGGCATATAAAATACCATCTCGATGAACAAAAATTAATCCTCATTGCTTTTCAGGAATTTTGCCAAGTTTTTCATGATTAAATCGCCATTATATTCATATAAATCAATATTTTAATGAAAAGTTTACCTCAGCCAAAGCATTTAAAAAATTTCTGTACAAGTTACCGAAAACTTTTCCTTGTGAAGTTCTTTAACCATTATGTTAATAAGAATTACAGACGTGCACCGCCACGATCTGTCCCTTTTCCATATTCTTCCGTTCCCTCACCTCCAATCTGTGCTCACCAAATGTCTCCGTCTTCCCCTTTCCCATCCCCCCACCATCCCATTCTCCCACCACCCCATTACCCCCATCGCCCCATTCCTCCTCCACCCCATTCCTCCACCACCCCATTACCCCCACAAACCTATCCCCCACACCCAAATTTTCCCCACCACCCCATCCCCCCATCCTCTCTCCCTCCACCCACTACCGCATGGGTGACGGCATATTCCAAACACTTGTACCTCTCCCACCCCTCCTCCACCCTCCCAACCCTTTCTCGCGTGATTTTACGCCTCTCTTCCTTTGGCCTCTCTCGCTTCCCGATCTTTTCATGTTTTTTTTTCTTCAGCTTTCGTCCCTCACCCCTCTTCCTCCGCTCGCCCTGCTGTCTGGCCGGACCGGATTCGTACCCAATGCGGCTCCTTTGTGCCGGCTTCGTCACCTATGCGCGCACGCACACGCGCGCTTCCGTGGCGCGTTTCCCCACACTCCGTGCGCACGACAGGAGGCTCGCGGCGCTGCACGCCGACTCGCGCACGCCATCTGGTGACCTGAGCAAACGTCCTCGTCCGTCACGCGAACCCCTTAAAAAGAGGCGGATTTGGAAAAAAACGAAGAGACCGGAAGAAATGTCCTTCGATCTTTCGAGAGGAGTGTTCCGCAGGACCTGTTTTTCGGTCGGCTGATCGAAGACATCCATAAATATTTCGACAGATGTTTCTGAAAGGAGAGATTTTTACGTTTAGTTTTCTGCGTACGCGACTGCTACTTTAAATCCTTTAAATTTTCACTTTATTTATTTCCTTGGATTAGACTCTTTCGTCCGTGTCTTCGCTCCGACACTTAAATATTACTCTGAATATTTTAATCAAGTGACATAAATATCTTTCTAAATATAATTTGGACCATGTCATTATATAACGCTAATAACAATATAATATGTTAATGGTATACCCTAATGTTAAAGTTATGACCAATATTCTAAGCTTTTATTTTACGGAACACTGTTAAATGAGAAATCTAACTCCTTAACCGTAAACTTTACGGTTAAGGAGTTACATTTCTCAGTTAACATCAATTTCGCCGTAGTCTCCGCCTTTACCTATTTGCGGAACACTATCGTTTCATAAGCTGTAGGGTACGACGTGGGGTGAATCTGGTCAGTTTTAGAAATAACCTTCTCTACGGAGTTCTAGACAATGTGAAGCAGGTTTTACCACCCAGTGTCAATCATTGGATCTCACAGCATTAGTTATTGCGGAGAACAGGTTTGTATCTGTTGTTTCTGAGATGCATATATCTAAGAAAATATTCAAGGTAAATTCACGAAAAATATTTTCTTTAAAATAATGACCATTTTCTCAGGAATGTTTTAAAACACTATAGGAGTTAATTTTGGACGAGTCTTCCTTCGTGATTAACAAAAATCAGTTCTCTGACCTCGCACAAGTGTCTGCCGCCGTCACTGGCGTTACAACGTAGCTAACTTATGAATACCAAATAAGTACATTTTGGGCGAATAGGGTCTCAAAATTATGGGCGGAAAGTGTCAACAAAATTCAGATTGCTATTTATATTCATTAATCTGTCCAGGTATCATCCATTTCCAAATTCCATACACCCAACCTCCGTCTATCTGCCAATCAACCATCTACGTCAAAAACCCAACAGCCAGAGTGCTGTCCGATCAGTCACCTAACGACACCGGAAGAAGCAAAGCCATCCATCTTCATCAAGGTTCTTATGTTTTCAAGAGTTTTGCCATCTTCATATTGACAGCGCCAACTGTAATTTTAATCGTGCATCCATATTTTTTTATCCACAGCAAGCGATGACAATTTTGATTACTTATTATTTTTTCAATGCGAATAGCGTTTTAAATACTATTCGCTATGAAAATTATTCAAGTGTATAAAAGTTATTCACGAGGGTAATTGCCGATAATTATTCTTAAGGGCACTGATATCGAGAGCAACTTCTAAGTAATGTCCCAATAATAATTATTGCTCTGCATGGAGAGAGTCATGTGCTGGACATACGATTTTCTTGTTTTAATAAATGAATGGAAATAAGTGGTTATAAACTTTGCTTCATCTTGATTCAAAGCAAACAATTTTTTGAGTGGGTTATGAAAAATGTCGTGCTGGTGCCCAATATGACTTCTCTCAGATATGCCATTCCCTCATAAAAATGAAAACGGTTCATGATTTTCATCCATTTACTATCCTCCTATTATAATGAAACTAATATCATTCTGTGATTTTGTGTGTGAGATTTATGAATTACTACGAATAACTCAAGTACGGTAAATTTTTATCTTTCTCCAAATACTCGGCGCATCCTCTTCCTGTTTTTAAATGGGTAATCGCCCTTAATGAAAATATGGGTTCGGCTCTATAAGAGTTTACTTTCACTATTTTAAAATAATATGGGAATAGATGCAGCGGATTTTTTATTTTAAAATTACTTGTAACATCGTCAAAATGCTGGACTCGAGCCAAGTAACGCCTAAAAGAATGAAAATACATTTTCCTTCCGTCGATTTACAAATACGTGTCGAATTAGTCCACAAATTTGTTGTGAACTCGAATTTTTTACGTTTTCTGAGATGAAAATCTTTCGTCTTCAAGAGGGAGGAGGTAGGGAAGGGGTAGTGATAGAGATAGGTAGGAAGACAAGGAAGGAGTGAAAGGAGGGAGAGAGGGAGGAAAAGAGGGAGGCAAGGAGGGAAAGAGTGAGGCAGAGTGAGGAATAGAGCGAGGGAGACAGAGGGAAGAGAGCAGAGAGCGAAAAGAGAGGGAAATTTTCTATTAAAATAATTTTCATATTATTTGGTTAAGTTAATTTTTATTTTTAATGTTTTCTGAGAAGTAGTTTATCTACTAAGACTGTTGAATGGCCATTTGTGACTGCGATACATTTAATATTATTCAGCTCGGCTTCAAAATTAGTCGTAGATAAGGGAATACGGAGAAGCCTGTGGATCAAACTATGGAAGGCGACATGTTTGTGGGAAAGGGAATGTTTAGAGGTTATGTGGATGGTGAGGTCTGTGTATGTGGGTTTTCCGTAGATGGAAAATTATATTCTACCGTTACATTTGGATATGGTAAGATCAAGGAAATTTAATTTTTCATCTTCTTCTATTTGAATGAAAATTTAAATAAAAAGAAACTTGTAAATTTCCACTAACGATTTTAATATACGAACGGTTTCGCCTGTTACAGCATCATCAGGTGAATGATGATGCTGTAACAGGCGAAACCGGTCGTATATTAAAATTGTTAGTGGAAATTTACAAGTTTCTTTTTCATTTAAATGGAATCTTTCCACAAAGTGGGGCCTTCCCATGTGGACTTTGTTCTTCTATTTCTATTGTAAGTTATTCTTACTTTCTTTCATTTTAATAGAACTTTTATTTTAAAAGGTATTTTTGCCTTTCTATTTGAAAATCAAACAAAAAATAGATAAACACATTACATTTGATATGCCATTAATTTTGACGGGCATTTGCATTAGTAACTAATTGATGTCGAACGGCCTTAATACTTGATAAAATTGAAGCAGTTTCAATTTACGCAAATAATCTCGGTAAAATATTTCTTCTATTCCAAGGAAATGGATAGAGTGAGAAGGAAAGAGAAAGAGAGAATGACATTATGGTAGTTCACGAATATGTGTCACGGCCAAGAATATTCGGCCTAAAGCCACGGAGGAAACTCAAAGGATTTACAGCTTCAAGGTTATTATGACAACTTCCAAGGTTTAATTACTGCCCTTTTATGATTCCCAATTCGGGTCTGTTATGATGTAATGGCCCCCACAAGCGACGCATGATGACACATTCAATCTACCAATAGTTTCACTTTCATATAATTCAAATTTTTTATAAAGTTCCTCTAGATTGTATTTTCAGAGAACTTATATTATAGATTTAAAATAAATATGAACTTGTAACCAAACGTTTCCGTTTATGCATCTATGTATTTAAATATAGCTGTTTATATTCGACGCCAATCTTTAGCCCGTATATTTTCTATGTAACTGAAACGTTATCTTATGACTTTGGTAAACTGGTAAGGGTTGCGAGTGAAATGTATATCATAGCAGGAAAAAGTTCTTCCGCATTCACTGGCCATTGAGTGTATGAGCTAAATCTGTACGAATTATGCCATCCTAATCGGAAAATAAAAACAAGACGATTCTCACTCTACGGTATCTTATGCCGTTCCTGTGAAAGCGCTTTTATTTCGGAAGAGAGAGAGAGAGAGAGAGAGAGAGGAGAAAGGGAAAGGCGAAGTTCCCCGGAAGCGGCACACGCGATAAAACAATCTCAATTCCCATAAATCACGCGATCCTTAGCCTCTGTGTTCGTGCGATGAGAGGCGCTCATTCTGTGAATGAGACGATTGAGAGAGAGGCCTCCTTATACATTCATTGTAGAGTAAAATTTTGAAAATGAGAGAACGGAGAGACGGGGAGGAGAGAGAGAGATGGGGGGAGGGTGCCCGGGGCAGAGAGAGGGTGCCGTGCAGTTGAGGGGTATTCTTTTAAACGTTTGAGGAGTGGGACATTTGGAGGAGGGAGGCGAGGATTGTCCGAGAGAGAGAGCGTGGGTGAGTGGAAGGGGTGAGGGGAGAGTAGGAGGGAGGGAAAGGAGGAGAGGGGGGAGAAAGAGAGAGAATCCGAGCGAAAGCAGCGCCACCTGTTGCGGATCGGAAACTCGTGACGGAAGTGGGCTTGGCTGGCTTTTTAGCGTTTCTTTTTTCACCTCGCCTTTTTTATTCCCCTCCCCCGCTCCCACATTTCTTCATTTCCTCCCGTGGCCATTGAGTGCTCGCGTCCACTCTCCGTTCCCAATCTGTCGAGCGTAACGATATCCAAAATCACTTCTTCCTTCTGTTTTCGTTGATTTTGTATTATTACGTTGTGTAGTTGCGCGTGTTTCATCTTTTGATGTGTTCAATTCATTTTCTTTCACGAATATTATTTGCAACAAGAATGATTTCAAGCTGTGGTTGCTGACTAGACTTTGGGATAGACGTTTTATGAGTTTATGTATTCTTTCGTTGCTTGAAGTAAGAAAAGACAATTCACACGGAGGAAAATCACTCGTGATCCTTTTATATTTTTATACTTCAACATAAGAGGCACCCAATAATGGAATCAAAAAGGGCAATAAACTAAAAGAAACTGCCAAAAATTGTTTACAGATTAGTGATAACAAGAAGATAGTATGCCATGGGAATAAGTTTAGAAAAATAGTAAACTATGAGAAGATCGGGAAAAGAGAAGGATTTAAAAATAAGAACTGATGGAAACGGGCTGGACAATGTAAATATCTTGGAATCTTAAGAGATGAAAAACTTAAAAATTGAAATCAGGAAAAGGACAAAGACAGCTACCTTAAACATAAACACTTGTTATCGAGCAAAAGAAATGAAAAGCTAAGGAAGACGTAGGTGCCAAATAATTTTTTTCTGGTTGAATTTATAATTAGGTTAGTGATTAAAAAATTTACGTCCTTTGTGCTCTTCAGAGGTGCCTTTTCTCACCTTGTTAATTTGACTTTCAAATTATATGGAAAATTTGATAATTTTGGCAGAATATAAGATGGCATATGTTTCTTGTAATTAATATAAGTTTTCAAGAGTTTATCTGGTATATTCTACTGAAAATAAAAAGCGATTGCTTCAGCTTCATTCTTTCCCAATGCTGATAATTAAATCCATCGTTCAAAACACTCATCAGCATATTCATTTTGACTGTTTCCGTATTTTTTACTGAATTCTACCTAACTTAAAGGTTTCGTTAAAAATTTTCAGTCTTTTGAATATTAGGTTTATTAATTATTTTTAAAATAAGCTTATAGAAAACTTAAGGATTAATATTTTATGTTATCGAATGTTATTTATTATTTATTTTCTATAAATAATATGTCAGTAAATTAGCTTCGTACAAACGACTTCGTTGTATACGTGTTTGGCAAATGCTCATTTCCTTTCTTAAGTAAATTTGTTTCCTACCATTATCCTCTTCAATCCTAGCTTTTAAAAAAATCCATTTAATGCAACTCGCGTTTATACCAAAACATATTTCTCTCGTAACAAAGAACGATATTAATTACTTCCCTTCTTTAGGGAAATAATCTTGTCGTTGGCTAAACTAACTTTTATCGAAAGCGACACATCTCCGTATTAAGTCAAACCATGTTTACTGACCGTGAAATATTATGCGCCTACCGTCCTTCAATTTCTCACGAAGCGGTGTGCTCCCATCACAACCACCAAGAATGTTTCAAAAAGACAGTCTTCCGAGCGAATTCGAGGCGCGATAAGTAAGGTGGATGGTAGTGGGCGGAAGGGAGGATGAAGAGAGATAGCCCTCCACCCCATCACTTCCTTCCCGTAAGGGACAGATGGCTTAGAATACTCGTCCGCGTTATTCCCAAGGAACCCTTCCAGGTGTGACAGGCGTTTGTCGAAGATAAACCACCCCGCCCACCTCGGCCTCTATCTCTTCCCTACCTTTCTGTCCGGTGCACATCTCTCCGTATTCCTATTCCTAGACGTCCCCATTTTCTACACCAGCGTTTTCCAACTCCTTCGCCACATGCGGCGAATAGAGCTCATAAATACGGCGAATTGACTCTCTTCAACAGATGTTTTTTTTTCTACTGCTGACAACCCCCGACAAAGCACTTTTTTGGGCGTGTTAGAAGGCAATCTTACTCGCTAAAATGTGCCTAATTTTAGATTCGGTCGTTTGCTTGATTTTATGTTTTCGAACTCTAAACAGTCTTTAGCACACACAGGGTTGGGCAAACTTTTTAAGTGTCGGACCGTATTAGCAGTTGCAAATCCTTTGTGGAGCCAGAAAAAAGGTGCAGCTAAATGCTCATTAGTTATCTGCGACCTCTGCACCACCTTGCTCCTCTTATTGTTCGCATATACTCGTATATGTGGCTATAAATGGCGCTAGGATTTTTCTTGCTGACTTTTACATGTAAAATTATTATTAATTTAGTGAGCTAAAATATTCGGCGGGGTTCTTGGAAATTAACGTCTCTTTCAGTATGTTTCCTCTCTGCAAGTCGAAGATTTCCAGTTGAAGGTTATAAGAAGCATTTTTTACAGGTAGGAACTTGTGAACATTAGCATAACTGTACATTTCTGCTGTTCTCGAATTCCCTTCAATATTTTGTAGCGAGTAGAACGTACGGAATTTCTGTTCTTTACTTGTGTTGAAAACAAAATTGGTTTTGTTTCAAAACCTCTAACTTCTTAACACAGCTCAAGAATACAATTTTTCTCCCAAAGATCGCTCCGCACAAAAGAATAATTAGAATGGAGTGGCCTCTTGTTCTTCCCACTTGCAAAAACTTTGTTATGTTCAATATATTGCTTTTTCCTTTTGCTCAAGTTATTTGCGGGGGTATAAAATGGGAATGTTACTTTGATCTGTGATTATTCAATTTAGTTTTCATGAAAAGGCGGTAAAAAATCTTTCGATCATTGGATTTTGATATGTGTTGAATAGTGCACAACAAATTTGACAAATGTTTCGCACCAACTTAATGTTAAACTGAATATCATTTATGAAAAAGTGACTAATATTTTTACGATGTCTTTGGCTTCAGGAGCTCCATTAAATGGTCTTCCTGGTCGTAGTTTGCCCACTACTACCCCAGCAGATAAATGGTATTAGAGATGAGCATTTAATTGAGAGACATATAAAGGCCAATCATATATTTGGCTCTTAATGCGTGAGGATGATAGAGGTATTTTGAATCCCCGAGCGAGAATCTATTCCTGCCATCACTCCAGATAATTTTCACCAAAGTCATTTGAAACTCAATGTTATTTCGTTCATTTCTCCTTTAGGATAGTGATAAAAATGTTAACATTGGACAATAAAACATTTTTTTGATGCCGTCGGAGATACCAGTCTGGTGAGCTTTATAAATTGACAGCCAAAATTAATCCACTCGCCATCGGGAAATTTTGACGCCCCGAGAATACACCTAGTTTGTCGATACCTAGAGCCGGCTCTGGTCTTGATCATCAAACGTAATTATAACAGGGTACTTGCAAGCAAAATATTCCAAGGAGTGAGCAATAACCAATCGTCCAATGACTTGAAAATGACCTTTTTCCTAGAAGATTGGTCTTATTTTTATTTTTAAAGGAGCAGTCATATTCCAGAACCCGAATCCTATTTTAATACATTGTTTGCGGCTGAATTGTTGTATAATGACATTGATGATGTATGCCAGTTCATCGTATTATAAGCTTACTAAGGGCTCTGACTGACTTCACTGATCCATCTCTCAGCTATATTTTTCCTCGGAAATTGGCTCTGTTTAAAGAATTGTGTTTGTTTCAACAAGGTATCAATTTGGTTCCCGCTATTGGTAAGTTCTGAAATGTTAGAACCCGAAGTCTACTCTCTAGGATGAGTATAATTTTGCAGACGAACGTTGAACGAAACTTATATGCAGCTTCTACAATTCCAGCAGTTTGTTTCGGCCAATAATGAAGTTATCTTTGTATACATAAGAATTCATGTTCTTATAATGTAAAATAGAAGAAAATGCAATTGCATCGCATTACAGTCATTCCTGAAATCGATTTTCCCGCAGTGTGAGGCGCTTATTCCAAATAGGAAATGGACGATCGGAATTAAGCTCAACATGGACAACTACGCATACCTAGAGTACCGAAAAAGTTTAAGGGGTGCAATATCACCCCTTTCTTCGACGCTTTCAGAAAGCGTTTATTTTTTGTTTGAGAACGGGTAACTGTCGTCCAGAACAACTTTTCCGCTCGTCCCTATACCTGATGTCGTATGGCGATGAACAGAAGTGTGTCATCCATCTGTCGTCGTCTCTTTTGCCGCGATGCTCATCTTCTTCTATTAACCGTACCATTTCTCTACCCCTTCTTCCCGCCTCTCTCACGCATAAGGTCGCGTCCATAGTTTATGGTCGAGGGAATATGGGAAGAGCATTTTTTTATTTCCCGGGAGTTGACGTGCGCGAAGGGTAGGACCGATAGCAAGCAGTCGAGCTGATGTCACTCGCCAACCAGTTTGGTTCGTGACCGAATCCTGTTTTTTTAGTCTCTCTCTCTGTCGTCGGATCCTTTCATCTCGTATCGTCTGTCCCACCGTCGAAATATCTCCAAGAAGATGATTCGGGCGATTATATTTCTTCTTGTTCGACTTGGATGGGGAACAGCATTTTTATAAAAATAAAAATCAAAGTTGACTGAATATGGTTTATTTTCCGTTGTGTGATTTTCTTTGTCTTGCGTTGCATTTTTTTGTCTCATCAAGCTACAAGCGTTTAGTTTTTGTGTTACAGCTATAAATTTTGACTGAATCGATGTTAGTATTCTATTAGAACTTGTAAATTCGGAGAGATTCAACAGGCGCTCCTTTATTTTTTCAATTGAATTCCATTTTTTACGTCAAAAATGGGAAATTTTGGAATCTGAGCAAACAGATAATATTCATTTATCCAAATGTGACAAAATACTTGAAATGTGGAAAATTTTCTCATGAAACTATACACTAGACTAAGCGTTTTGTTAGCATCTCTACCAATTATAATTGAAAGCGAAACAAAAGATATTTTTGTATTAGCGGTGTCAAATCAATTCCCATTATACCAAATAAATAATTCCGCAAGCACCGCTTGCCTTATCTCGATGTTACAGAATTTCTGACATTAACTCAAAATTCCCGTTTGTAGACTATACTTGCTTACGAAATATCTGGAATTATTTTAGTTTGCATTCCAAGGTTCCACATACGAACACTTACGAAACCTGTTGTGTTTATTTTCTTTTTATCTTTATTTGGACCTAATTTTATCATCTGCAAGATTGAGGTCTATAAGAAAAACCATGCGAAATTAATTTGAGCAAAACAATGAGTTTAGTAATATTTAGAGCCAATAGATGCATCCCAGCTTTTTAAGAGTGTGATTCGGCGCTATATTGATTGTAGCTTCTTCGGCGAATGAAACTGATGACACAGTATTAGAATAAGTATTAACATTGTCAGACAGTGAACTTTTGCCATAACTTTTAATGGCGGTGTTGTACTTGTTCTTTTATGTCTTTTAAGCACATCGAATGCGCAATAATTAGCCAGATGGTAAGATTGCATACTGTCCTTAGCTCATTTGCGAAGATGTAACTTGTGTGACGCATACGCACTCGTTCACTTTTTCTTAAGTTTAGTAGACCTAATGTTTTTATGTATTTGTACACGTGCACATGCTTATATAACTTCTCAAAGGCTATCCTAATTAACATGTATAAAATATATCAACTTTATGGAATATTTAATTTTACGAAAGGAATTTGTGGCAAGTATACCCTAATAAAGAGTTTTTCCGGATCGCAT
Organism: Tanypteryx hageni; assembly: GCA_028673005.1. Lineage (NCBI taxonomy): Eukaryota > Metazoa > Arthropoda > Insecta > Odonata > Petaluridae > Tanypteryx > Tanypteryx hageni. Next base: position 96,008,039 of record CM054115.1, read on the forward strand.
GCAAGTTTGACTATCAATGAGCAAAGGTATTTTAAAAGTAGAAACACACAATCGACCATTTACAATATTGTCTAACAACAGCAAAAAAATCTCACAATCAGTGCCAATCTTGAATTTTTAATTTTTCATCCTTTCGTATTTCTTTCATATTATTGCGGTAGAAGCAAAGCGATGAGAGAGGTCTTTTTGATATGATTATATAAAACCATTTCATTTGTATAAGAAATTATTAACAGGCAATTTCATAAGCCTATAACGTCATGGCATCGTGCATTTAATATTAAGGAAAGTATCATGGCTCGTACCTTGAAAAAAGATGGGTCTGACTGACTGACGGTATTATTTTATCAAGGCTGTAACAACAGTAACATTTTATGAGATACATTAAGAATATCTCTTCATCTTCTTGATTCTGTCATTTCTGAAATGTTCAAGATCCAACCCTGAAACGATTCCTTCATCTTGTCCTGTTCTCCGCTACCTTCAATTCGTCTATGATCTCCATTCTTCCTCCTCTTCCCTGTCTGCCTTTAATCTTTCCTTCTTCTAGATCTCTTAAGAAACATTTTTTTATTAGTACAATATATCCTAAGCAGTTAGCTTTACTTTATGTAGTTTATTAGTTTTCTTTCATTTATTCTTAGTGGTACCTCTTAATTTCTCATTTTAGCTACCTATTTCACTCTTTGCATCCATCTCCATATCCACATTTCAAAGTTTTCCCATTAGTCTACATCTTTCTATCTAACAGTCAATGTTACTACTCCATAGAGAGCTCTGGTACAAATGTAACACTGCATGTACTTTTCATTAAAGTATATGCCAAGTACCATCTTTCTGTTAAAATCCCCCTTTCCGTACTCATTCTAGCTCATTTCTTTTGCACACTTTCCATCCGACGTCAGAATGCTTCCCAAATGTCTGATATTCATAGTTTCTTATCCTTTGATATCCTCGTCAACTTAAATTTTTTCTTTATATTCCTTTGATTATCAGTTTGTCTCTTTCCGCTTCTCGCTAATATTAAATGCATATTTTATTGATTCAGCCTTTTCCCTCTTATCTTCAGTCCTTCAGTCTTTCCAAACTTCTTGTATTAGCTTTCTAAAGTATACCTATGTTAAATAAAAATTGGGACATACTGCACAGCTCTCCATATAAAAATGCATTTGGTTTCCCCATTCTTTACTCTTACTTTCTGTTTCATGCACAGGCTTCTAATTAATCTCCTTCCAGTCTACCACAATTTATTTTACTATCTTAAATGATTTCGTCCAATCTTATGTACTCGTATCTAACACCTTTTTCCAGTCTGTGAAGCAAAGATATATATCTTGTTCATAATCTAATGCTCTCTCCATGGCGATTCTCACTGTTCCTTTGTTTCTTTATCCTTCCAGAATCTAAACTGATCATCTCCTAATATTTCTTCTGCTCTTTTTCCAGTCGCCCTCTTATTAGCCTTGCGATAGCTTACAATACATGAGATACTAGGTGATTTTTTATAATTTATCTAATATTGATAGGTATTTTTATACATACCATTGTAAAATTTACCAAAAAAGAGAGCCCAGATTAGAGAAATTTATGTATACAAATTGTTTGCAAAATATATATTTTCTAACAAGATGGAAAGTTGAGAAATATATATTTTTCACCGGAAAGTATTTCTACTGTATCACTCGACACCGCGGTAGATATATTTTCGTCGCCGATTCATTCTTTTTAATATTCCTTGCGTAAACTTCATCATCCATTCTCTCAGTATCGATGAGAATCGCAAAATTCAACTCTACCAACTATTGCCGCATATGGCACGTCTGTTTCCATGCGAAAAACTGAAGGCGTGCAAGACTTTTGATCTCCTCTCCTCGCCACTTTCTCCTTATCTCACTTTCCCTCCCCCTCTCACCTATCCCTCCATTTTCGAAACCGTTTTTTACGCGCACCGTGCGACCCTCTCCGTGTCCCTCTCCTCTTCTCCCTCCTCAAGACCTCCGTAATCCCCACGCCCTTGCACCTCCTCCCTCCCGCCTTCCAGAACACCCTCCGCCTTCCGAGCAACACCCAAATCTCTTCACCAACACTAATATCTTACTTCGCTAGGCGACTTCCTTTCCCATGCCGCCCGCCACCTGCGATTCCGAACCATATCTCGGCCCCGTCTCATTCCACCTCCTCCCGTCCTCATTCTCCCAATCCCTATTCTTCCCCTCCCTCTCTCTCCGGCGCGCACACACACACGCAAACAAACGCACACACGCACCTCATCTTATGCACTACTTTAGATTTCCTGCCACCGCTCACTTCCTCTCATTTTAACTTTAAACCTTCTTCGACGTTAAATCCTTGTTCGACGCCTTCTCATGCCTCGACTTTGTTTTTCCTCCGCCTGCACCTTTTTCTACGTTTTCTTTTTCTTTCCGCTTTCCTCCATTAATCCTTCCACCTCCGCCTTTCCATTTTTCCTGTCCCTTTTTCCCCTTTTCTGTTCCCTTTTCCTTCGCCTCTCTTCGATACGCCGTAACCTATAGCTTTTATCTATGTTTTTTACGCTCCCAACCCTTCACGGTCGTTTCCCTTCTGTGTAGTCACAGTTCCTTAACCCTCTTTTTCTCACTCTCGGGCCGCAACAAACGGCAGAAAACAAACAAACGCAATGCATCCGCCCTTAAAAGAAGTTCACGAATCGCCGCAGAAGGGGGGGGGGAGGAGCATGCGCGCTCGAGTTTTTTCTCCGCAGCAGTGTTATTTTTCGCCCCAAATACAGATTTTTTTGTCCGAATCCCCATTCCGTTCGGCGAAACTTTCTAAGCCCTCCTCGCGGATCCCCTCCCTTCGATGAGATCGCGTTTCCACTGCTGCCGCCGCTGTGATCTTTATTCTTTTCCAAGGAACTCTCGCCGAATCAGCCTCGTTTCCGGTTTTCTTGGTCTCACGTTTTGCTAAAATCCGAGGATTCGAATTTTGGCATCGTTGTGAATTTGTGGTTACTTACAGGCAAAAGATAACTTCTTTACCAGCGGAAATCATATTGGTCTTATAACCCAGATAATAGCTAAGTGGACGAGAAATGCTGGAGAAGTCGCCCCTGATGATCGCGGTGTATTTTAAATGCTTTAGCCCAGTGGTGCCCAAACTACGGCTCGCCATGACTTCAGCAGTAAAAGTACACAATGTAGCATACAATTAAAATAGAAAATTACAAATACAATATATTTTTGTCTTTACCTCCTATTCCTATAATAGACAAATACCTTTAAAACAAATTAGGTAATACCGACCCACAACTAAACCATTTAGTTTCCTTATATTATTCTTCAACTCTATGTTTGACTGGGTGTGGCCTGCGAAGAGGGTGAAAGTGAGCTACGTGACCCGCGATGAGTGCAGCAATGGGTTATGTGACCCTCGAATTTAAAATTTTTAACACCACCGCTTTAGCCGACTGACGAAATTTTGCATATTTTGAGATGAAACTCAAACATTAAAACTGATTGATACTTGGGTCGAACGCGATTCAGCCTTTGTTCTCGTTGAAATGTTTGCCGTTGGGTGTAATTTTTTTCCGTAAATTGGTTTCTCCGACTTGACATTTATCGCCATCGGTTCTTTTTGCGAATTTCCGTATCAGTCATTAAAAGAAACGAATTGTATCCGGCACATCGACTGAAAATAGGCGACCTCGAATAATTTTCTCCTTTCTCTGAACAGGCGCAGCCTCGATACTTTTTCCAAACGTTTCGAGCTGAAGGCCTCCAGTGATTTCAAATGACCGGAAACGCCATTTTTGCTCCTATTTTCGAACCAATGAACGGCGTCGGTCAGTTGATCGTGTTCCTATCTCGAAAGATGGGAACGACAGAAATCCCCACTCGATTGCTCAGGGCCCTCCTCTCTGGATCGCGATTTCCCCTCCTCCTTAGAATCCAGACAAATTTTTCCTCTCTGCCAGCGAAGTACCTGTCGAGGAGGTCCTTCCGCTTCGGGGCTGCGTGAAAAAAGGGAAACGACCCCATGGCGCATGCGTGTCGATTCGCGAGGGAGCGACATGCAGTTGGTTGGAGACACGCTCCGTCGCGCGCCGCGCCGTGCACCGCGGGAGAGAGAGAGGGTTGGGGGAGAGGGTGGGGCGACGCGGGAACGGGCGTGGGAAAATCCCTCTTGGAGAAGTGCGCGCGACGCGGGAGGAGAGAGGGGAGAAGAAAAGGCGAAGAGTGGGTGCGAAGCAGGAGCGGTGGACGCTGGAAGATTATTAACCCTCGCGATACCAAAAGGGGTCTCCTGTGCCTTCAGTTATTAATTATAATAATGTATTTATTTATTTGTTCATCTATTTATTTATTCATTTATTTATTTGTTCATTTGTAACTAGCTCATAAACAGCCGTTAACGGCCTTTTACAATGGGCGTAATAACGATAACAAAGACAACCATACCCTCGGTGGGATTCGAACCCGCTACCCTAGCATTGGGAACTAGACACGCTACCCACCCCTCTACAAAGACTGGCATAATTGTTACAATGCGAACAAAATTCTGTAAAAGATTTTATTGCCACTTATAAATGCCATTATATGATTACTTTTTCTTGTGTAGATATATTATTTTAAATAAGTGATATCTATTGAACGACAGAGCGTTATCGAGGATGGTTTTTTCCGAGGACAATACTAGGTCATAACAGGGGAGTCAAACCTGCGAGAGAAAACTGTTAGCTGGACTTTGGTGCATCGGACCTCCTGCCACCCACCAATTTGGTCAATTGCAGGGTATCATGTAAATGTCACTAAAAAACCTCATGCTGAACACGGAGTAGCTCTCCCTTGGAAGGGGTCGTTTTCACTTACGAGTGTTCAGCCATCTATCGGCCAGAAATAAAAGAAAAACACAAGAGGTAATTAATACGTCCATCAATTGCATCTCTGTCGTCAGACAGTCGAAAAACCACTCTCCAGCGAAAATCGCGCGGCTTATGAAGGGCAAAGTAACAATTTGTAGAGATGAGATGACAATCATCGTAACTCGCTGAACAAAATAGCACGAAGAATGATACTTTAGACATTTTTCGTATTTTAAATTTTTGATATTTTTCGTCTTTTAATCTCTAATGTTAATATTTTCCTAATAAATAATTAAAACGATTATTTAAATTTATCGTTATTATGCGTTCTTTGCACGAAGTGAACGCATATAGGGGAGGTCGTTTCCTTCCGTCCGTCGGTCCGCATGTTAAAACTCGGAAACCGCTGAACATATTTTGATGAAATTTGATATCAAGAAGTTTTACTAAAATTTGTCGACCGATTCCAATTTTTGTTAAAATCGGACAAAAATTACGATCGCTTTACATAAAGACCTACATGTAGTTTACAATGTTCTTGTTTCAATTCGGGAACCGCAAGACGTATTTTGATGAAATTTGATATCAAGAAGTTTTACTAAAATTTGTCGACCGATTCCAATTTTTTTTAACAATAATAACGACAACTTTACATAAGGACACATGTATTTTCGCTAGCTTCTCGTTAAATACTTATCTGAGCGAAAAATATTGAGAACATTGTGAAATCCCAAAGAACGCATTTGGAAACTCTGTGAATTCCGACATGGAGTACACCTTTCCAATCTTGTTTAATATGCTCAAAGTACTTCCTTGGTGAAATCCATTGTTTAAAATACCTTCGTATTCTGAGGGTTAATGGAGTCAGTTCTCGCCCGTGAAATTATCCCAGGACTTTAATGGCGTTAATGTGGGAGAGGAATTTTTGAGAAGACGTATTTTTCGAAACGAAAGCTCTTCTGGTGAGAAATTTCCACTCGAGATGAAGATAGAGCGACTTGAAGTTGGCGTCTTAAGAAAGTATTAAGACTGTGCTCAGACGTTGGGCATTTACAGCTGGTGCGAATTTTCGTGCGCGGCCGAGTGTAATTCGTTATCTGTGCTCGATTCGGTGGAATCCGAGATTTCAGTTATTGGATAGCCCATACCAAACTATGACAAACTACAGTTTTCATACATGCATGTTTTCAACACTTATTTAGATGTACGCGACTAATTATAGAAATATTATTTACATTCAGTTTTAAGCGTTCATCTCTATTTATCCGAGTTAACTATATGTGTTCTGAACGCGATAATTATATGACAAATCCGCTATGATAAATGATCCGTATGATAGATTTCATAGTTAAGTGGAAATACTTTGTAGGCCTTGTTAAAGGAGTTGTTTCAATTACTACTTTCCGAGAAAAAGATCGATTTTGAATTCTCGCCTGGACGAGTACAATTATGATCAGCCGTAACTTTTTGAGTATTGATGGTTGGTTTTGAGATTTATGATAAATAAATCGAATTTGAAATGATAGTTCTTCAGAATATGATCACGTGTTTGAATGGGATATCTCATAAAAGCACTTGTAAAAATTACACGAGGCGGCTAATCACGTTCAAATAATATATGTTACGCGTTGTAGTTTTTCTGCTATTTTCTTTAAAATTAATTTAAATGAAAGCGATTAGGGATAACCAATCGAGTTATTGTACACAAACCCCAAAATGAATCACCCAAGGAAAATATATCGCTGAAATTTGAAAATATTCCCTTATTGAAGAAACGATTTTGTGAATATGGGAGATCAGAATATAAAGTCAAACCTCTTTAACTCGAACGTCTATTACTCGAAGTTTATGTGGGTCGAAGATGATATTTATCCCATTCTGTGTCGTACACGCGATTAAATAGTGTATTTATTTTCTAATGAACTAAATCGAGATCGAGTTAAGATTACGTCATTAATTTGTCGACTAATCGGCTGTAATTTTTAAAGTTGATATTTAATCGATATTCAATCAAACATTTAAAACTTTTTTTAATAATAATTTTGTAAGGATAGGTAATCTGCATCCTGAAGTATCAGGCATATACATGTTGGCGGCCGCCGCTTTTTCTTTTGAATTTGAATGTGCACATGGTCAAATAAAGGCTGGGAATCCCTGAGCCAAATGCTTATGAAGTACGAAGTGCCCGTTCCCAGGAAAAATGTTTCCGTCTTTGCCGTCTTCCACTGGAAGCGCGAGCTTCGCATTCGAGCAGGTGTAACCTCGCTGGGAACTACCGCAGGGGTGGGCGGATGATCGCGGGGGTGAGGGTATACCGCGGAGGTCGCGATTTAAATTTCCGGCGCGATAAAACGAACGGGAATCGGCGGTGCCACGAATGGGTTGAAGGGCCTCCCCCGGATGCGATCTCCGTCCTGTTGGTGGTGGAGGCGGTTGCGTGAATGGAGCCTTCACGGAAAGCTTTTTTTATTCCGTCGGTTTACCGCAGAACTCTCCTTTCTTTTTCTCTTCCTCCTCACCTCTCACTCCCTCCCTTCTCGTTCTCTCCTCGTTTTCAACCTCCCTCTCCCTCCCTCCCTACCTCCTCCATCTCCCTCTTCCCTCTCCCACCTCCCTCTCCCCCCTCTCCCTCCTCCCTCTCCCCTTCCGTCTCCCTCCTCTATCCCTACTCCTCCCTCCCTCCCTCCTCCCTCCCTCCCTCCTCCCTCTCTCCCTCCTCCTCCCTCTCTCCCTCCCTCCTCCCTCCCTCCTCACTCCTCCCTCCCTCCTCACTCCTCCCTCCCTCCCTCCTCACTCCTCCCTCCCTCCTCTCTCCTCCCTCCCTCCCTCCTCTCTCCTCCCTCCCTTCCTTCTCCCTCCATCCCTCCTCCTTTCCTCCCTCCTTCTCCCCCTCCCTCCCAATCTACCATCGACCGCATTCCTTTACGTCACAATCTCATCGATTTTCTTTCGCCGATTTTTCGATATTTTTTTTATCGCCGTAATACGCAGAAGACGATTTTCCTACGGTTTCCGGGTGAGAGAGTTTTGGTTCTACGACCTATTTGTAACACTATTTTTTGTTTCTTCATTCACGGCTTTAAAACCTCAATGGATTTCATTCTTTTTCGGAGCGCCCTTTACAACTTCCCTTCTCGTGCACACCTCTCTCTTTCTCGCTCTTACGAATGTCATTTGTCATTTTCTCATGTCCTTCCTACATCCACAACGGAGCGTCGAAGTCTCTTCCAAAAGTCTATGGTCGAAACATGGTTATTGATCAATTAGAAAACTTTTGAATTACCGTTTGTGAAAAAATCCTACACGTAGTATATTAAATTAGCTGATGAAGCAACTTTTATTATGCTATCATTCATTTATTAACCACAATTATTCATCAAAGGATTACACTGATTAATGTTGTAGCTTTTATCCTAAAATAATTTGGAAAATTTACGTCACGGTATACAAAGTTGTCGGGAGAATTAGGAAAACGCTTATGAGTTAAAAACTGTATCGATTAAAGTTTTATAAATTACTTGACAACACAGCTTTTAGATCTTAAGCTGCTCGCTGAACATTGAAGTCATGGGTTTGATTCTATAAGGACTTATTTTCTCTATTTGATTAACACAGGTATGAGTCTAGCACGTTAATCATTTGCATATTAAAATAACTTTGGATCACCGTATGAGTTAGAGAATTGAAACAACGAACGCCTAAAAGAACAAAATTACATTTTACCTCGGTCGATTTTCGAATACGTGACGAATCGGTGTATAAATTAATTTTAACGCGAACATATAACGAATATTTAATTATAAGTTTCCCATCCATTAAGCAAAACTTTATGAAATGTTTCAATTTCATAAATGGAAAAGAGACAAACGAGGATGTTGCGGTGCAATGAAACCTAGGTCGGTATTAAAGTGTATTCTTTTATAATGTGAAATTTGTTAAAAATTTATTTGTCTCATTTCAACTTTTGTGATTTGTATTATTGTCGATTTTGTGTAATTTCTTATGACTGACTGGGATTATAAATTTGCGGCACATCTGTCGAGAAATTTCTGAATTTTGAATTATAAAAAATACCTTTGGTACGATAAATAATACGACGGTAACTATAATAAATAAACTGAATTATTCAGTGATATTGTGTTAATGAAGTCAGGTATGAAAATCAAAATTGCTGAATTTTTTAAGCTATTTGAGGAAATTTTCTGCAAAAGCTGAGCAAGTTTTTAATCTTTGACCAAATACAGCAAAATTAAATACGTATAAATTTATTTTAATTAATTCAAGTTTTATAAACACTAACGAGTAATGATTAAATCTAAAATTCACATATTTGAATGTTCCAGAAAATGAAAATAGGTTTGGGGGTAAAAGAGTGGAGTAGCAAAATGTTTGACGGTGAAAGGTATTAGAGTGGAACTAGGGGTGCCGGTGGTGTAGTGGTTAGAACGCTGGCTGCTACTCGCCTGCTGCTTGAAAATGCAGCGGGCACGATCCCTGCGCAGACCGAATCCTGCGCAGAACGAATCCTGCGCAGAACGAACCCTGCGCAGAACGAATCCTGCACAGAACGAATCCTGCGCAGTACGAATCCTGCACAGCACGAATCCTGCGCAAGTAGGATTTTTTCCAAGGTCGCCCGGCCCCCTGTTTGTGTGTTTTGAGGAGACCGCGCAAATTAGCGTTCTGTCCTTTGGAACGGACGTTCAGCTGTTGGCCCCCTTGGTGTTCTTCGTTAAGAGTAGGCTAATGCCGGCACCGGGTTCCTATTCTCCCTTGCTATCCAGCTATTCATTGCACTACCTCTTAGATACCCATTACGCGTAGGCAAGAGATGAATCAGCTGGGAACCAACTTAGTATGTGATCTTTACTTTTTACTTTTGACGACATTAATAATCCTTTGCCACACAACTTTTATTTGTCCAAAACAATTTTATACTTTCTTGAACATTCAATCATGTGAATTTTATATTTATCTTCTACTTTTTAGTGCAATTAAAATCGGTGTCATTAATGTTTTATTTCACTTTAATTTAAACTTAATACTTAATTCATAAATAACCGTCATTTTTGACGGTCAGTCAAACTAATATTTATCATAACGAAACAGGTGGAGCCCACTTAAATAGTGCGATAAAGAATGATTAAAATTGATTTCACCACAGTCTAATACTCTATTAGCCAAACTTTATTTCATCCCTCTCTTCGAATAAATCATTTCTTTGCCAAATTTGCGCTGAATTTATTATTTTTTTATAAATTTGAGCGTAAGTTCACCGAAATTAAGCTCTCAGTAATTTCTTTCATTCTCATTATAGGTTATCATTTTCTATGAACAATTTTTGTATATTAGATGTTGGCAGATATTTTTGCGAATCCATTTATTCGTAAATATTAGGCCTGATTTTTTTAAAAATAAAGTAAAATGTTTCCCATGGGATATTATTTATGATAAATTAGACTTAGATGAATATACTATGTTTGATTCACAAATAAATTTTAAATCTTCAATTAAATATTTTCGCTAAGAGATAAAATTTCGTAGAATTTATGTTCCTTTATTTAAAAGCATTAGGATTTTTTCTATTGAACTGAGTACGTCAGCAACAACAATGATGACCACAAATGTAGTATTCCAGTTGTTCAAATTCTACCCATCTCGGTGTATATTCACATTCCGCCTGATTTTGTTTGATTTTCATATAATTAACAGTCATATCCAGTGACGTTCGTTTAAAAATATACTTAAGTGGTATCGTTTACATGTAAAAAAGTAAAGAGAATATTTTCAAAAGTCTAATGATCTAATTTCTACGTATTATTAGATTTCCCATTACCTTCCGAATGGTCATATATATTACCTCGCTCTTTCACAGTCTATGGTAATTACATTGCGATCGCTTAGATTTCTATCTCGTTGCTTAAATTTCATGCGAAGTACCTTTTGCTCAATTCTGGACAATTTCATGCTGTTTCTTCCTTCATTTAGATAAATAAATGAGAATGGAGACTACGGTGAAGATGATTTCTCACACCTTTCAACTCCATTTAGATCTAGCATCTCAATCTCGCGGGCCGCATGAGGCCCGCCTGGTGCATTTATGTGGGCCTCGAAGTAATTTACAATACATGACACAAGCTCAAATGCATTTCTTGCGAAATATTTCACGTAAATATTTGTAAATGATCTAAGAAATGTAATCAGCACTTTTTAAATATCCGCGGTTTATTCCTCATTCCCAGTTGGGTTGCAGAAGAATTTTCGTCTCACTTCGAGTGTGTTTCTAGCGTATCAAAAGGACCCAACGCTCTACGCCGAATCTAACATTTTTATGACTGGGTTTATGACCGTGTCATATGGCCATTTCCTTGCTTATGGAAGGAAAAAGTGAAGCTCCAAAGAATACGAAAAGGTGGGACTGGGAAAATATGGAATGCAACCCGCAGATTTGGTATGGTGTCTTAATGCGACCTGCGGATTTGGCGGAGAGCCATAATACGGCCCACACGCCGATGTGAGTTTGTGACCCCTGGTTTAGATGACTTTCCTCCCTAAAAATTTATATCCGATCCTCCTCCAGATATATGCAAACTGTGCTTAATTTATAAATTTTTTCCAAAAGTTCTATATTGGTAATTTAATTTCAAATGAGGTGTTTTTATTTGTAACTATCTCCGCTATGACGTAATCAGTAACATAGTAAGTTTCCTAAATTTCGTAATTCGAGTTTGTATACATAGGGTTGTTCTGGTCTTTTTTATCATTGGAACCACTCTTTATATGCTTTAACCGTATTATTTATGGATGATTCTGGAAAATTAATAAGATACGTTGCTTTGCAAAATAATCTCTTTTATATTTCGCGTATTTGCTCTTCTCCCATAATCTTCTTCTTTCGAAGCTGATTAGTATTTATATTATAATTTCTTAGATCACCGCACCAAACATGCTCCAAAATAGTAGATGGTAGCTCGTAAACACTTTGGCTCCAAGTTGAACAGTTGTATAAAACTCCTTCAGCCAAAAATTGTAGGGTAAGCCCTATGCATTTCGCCCACTAAGTGGGCATCTTCAGGGGAGAACCTGCCTTGGCAGTGAACAGAGTACAACAGTTCATGCTCCAAAATTATATCTTGATGCCTGGTACTTTTATGCAACAGTATTCAACAAGGTAAGGGAATAGCATGGATAGTAAGTTTTTCTAAAAGATATAAAACCACGATTTTTACATTTCGGAAATTGTTAAATTATTTAGATAGTGCAATTCAACAGTGCAAGCGATTATTCGGTCATTCATTCAGCGAATCAATACAAGCAGATACAGTGCATGATGCAATTCTGCAAATAAAATTTCACATTCATTGCTTGATAAATGCGTGTTTACTCATTCTCTAATTCAGGGGTTCCCTCTTTCATGTGGCGAGCACCAAGTTATAACCCGGTATACCAAGCGAGCACTAAGCTATATCCTAGAATATCAAGCGAGCACCACTATACTTTGGTGAAAAAATAATGATCGCAAATACTGAAATCAAACCAACGTCGTTGTTATTAATAATGTCCTTATATACGTTTAGAAAAAAAACAACTGATCACATTAAATTAACGATGTTAGGAAACGCGATTTAAGTATCGCAGAAGTGCACAACTAGGCTGGCGAAGAGCATAATCAAGTTGTCAAAGATCACAGCGGTGCTCGCGAGCACCAGGTTGGGAGCCCCTGCTCTAATCAAGGAATTATAATAAGCCTGTCCATAATCACTGATAGTCCACGGTGGGCTTTTATTTTTACGATTCGTTTAACAGAAGTCTTAAAGCATAAACATCGATCATGACGTAAAGATCCGAATGCACCGCGAGAGTGAATAGAGATATCTTGAGGGGTTGAGAGAGTCGAATTCCCATTTGGCGAGTGCATCGTTGCACTAAAACATGCGCCAATGGGACTTTTTCTAGTTTTGGTTGAGTTGAGGTTCGACATTTCTGTTCTGACGGATGGCTTTCTAAACCGCGATCTTCTCTCTCGGAGGTTGATTACGGAGGGAGAACGGCGAGACTTAGCGTTATTTATTAAAAATGTAGCTTGACTCGTATTAACCATATTGATTATTTTTTGAAATTTTTTTGTTGTTCCCCCAGCGTAAGGTGTTCTTAACATTTTCGAATTCACAAAAATGATTCTTCTCAGAGATTAAAATATACTTTTCACATAATTCTCAAAAAATCTTTCCTTGTTTTGCATATTTTTGCCTCAATTTCTACTTTTATTACTTTAAGTGTATTTAATTGACATTTTCTCTCAATAATATGAGAAATATTTTGTTTCATTTTTTAATCTTGTTGAAACCACTCGCAAGCATCTTGTACTATGCTTAAGAGATGAGAAACGCGATATTTTCTTATTACCTTCCTAACTCTCTTGCCTCTCTCGCAGGAGCAGATGGTTTTAATAAAAAACTAAATTTCGAGCTCGCCTAATGGCTGGAATCCAATTGATATATCAGGTAGCTCCACTGTTCATAAAAATCTTTTTATGGCTATTGGTGCTACCTGATTTATCAATTGTAACGCATAGTACTTAACTATCTCATGGCATTCAGCTGAAGATATAACATTTTTCCATACAAAACCTAAATAATTGAAATCCATTGCAACAGCAGCCGTGGAGCATAAAATGCAATTTCAGAACCTTAATTAATGTTTTCTAACGCGTTGTATAGAAAGTTCCAATTGCATCTCGACTCCACTCCCGCCCTTATCTCCCCTCATTTGCATCTGAATTTGAATCACTCCCCCTTTCCTCCTTCCTTCCTCTTGATTTCCTCCTCTATCTCCCCATCGCCCACACTTCCCCCACACCCTCTACCCTCTCCTAGCTAGCCTTCCTTCTTGTTTATAAGTTCCATTAAATGTAGCTTTCTTCTTCCCTTCCCTTCGAACCATTCCCCTCCCCACCCCACCTCTTCCCCCTTCCCTCCCCACATCCTCTTCCCCACCTTCCCTCCCCACATCCTCTTCCCCACCTCCTCTTCCCCACCTCCTCCTCCCCACTCCCCCTCCCTTCTCTCCCCATTCTTTGAGTCGCACTCTTCTTTTACAGCATCCCGTCCCCTTGGTGATGAGCCAAAGTGCCACTTACGGAATCCAGTCCCCAACACTCTTGCACGTGTGTTTGTGCATATATCGCTCCAAGGTAGCCGATAAAAACCGATCCGTTTCTACTTCCTTTATTCGTACGCACACATGCGATCAGGAATGCACTCTCCTAGCGGTTTAATAACCTCGAATTTTATAGAGAGATACGAACCTGGAACGTTTCGAGGTGGTTTCAAGTGTCCAGCAATTCGAACAAGATCCCATCCGAGGTGGGCGTTTGGTACGCGTCCATTTCGATCGGCCTTCTGGTCATCCTTCTCTCCCTCCCGCCTCTCTCCACTCCCCTCCTCATCCTCTCTCTAAACTTCCCTCTTCCTCTCTCTAAACTTCCCTCTCCCTCCTCCTGTAAATACCTTCCCCTCCACACTCTCTTCTTCTTCTCCGCCTCCTTTTCTCGTGGCTGAGAGTTTCCCACAGACGTCAAGAGGAAGGCATTCACCGGGTAGCAGGTGTTGTGCTATAGGCCAATACAGATTCGCTCTCTCATTCTGTTATCCAATCTTCGCCTCATCCCTAAAAACCCATTCTCCGTGAGAGCTGAGAAAAACCTTGGAACTGTTATTTCTTGGCCATTTGCTTTAAAATCTCGACTTTAATCATCCATTTCACGCGATTTTCTTCTATTTACTACGATGTAAATTCCTTCCTCTTCACTATAGTATATGATGAGTTTTTTTGTGTTGATCAATTGAAATGTAAACGCTATATGGGCCATATGTTTTCTAAGCAGTTTTCGAAGATCAATTACGGCCACTATTTATTTCTAATTTCACGTGTTCTTTTATTTCTTCAATGAATTTATGGTTACCCTAGGATTTCATTTAATAAAATAGTGACATATAGGTATATTGTATTGTATATTGTATTCTCGTTGTAAATATTTAAAATTGCCGTTATCCTTTGGATTATTCATAATACACCTATCCTGCATTAATTGTAAAGAAAATGTCGTGTTTTTGGGACCAAGAATTATTTTGAAATATTCTAAAAACAAGTTCATTGTTGTGTATGCTTGATCCTTTCCCATATTTTTAAATGGCTCGAGTGTCCATCAAGCGGCAGTATTTTACATAACTTTGGTATCAAAAATAGTATTCAGTCATGGACATTCGATAAAAATGAATGAATTAGTTATTGTTTGAAATTATTGCTTTAAGCCATCTTTCTAACGGCGAAATACTTATTCTTATATCACTAGCGAAAGAAAATATATCATAACATCTGTGATAAATAAAAGCTTAGAAATTTTAACATTCTACAAAAAGCAGAGCTTAAATTGAATTCCAGTTAAAACAAAAAATTATTAAGTGTAAATTCCAATGTCTAATCGATGTAATATGTTTTGAGCCTTCGAAAAAATATTTAAGATTAATAGAATCCGTTCTTCTGTATTATTTGTGAATCATTTTTCACTGGCCAAATGGAATTACCATTTCTTATTTACTTGTGCGATAATTAACAGCAAATTCCCTTTGTCGATGCAAAAAACTCATCACCAATTAAACTTCGTTTCTGTGACCCATCATTATTTGAGGATTATCTTTCCTTTATTATCTCTTAAAGGACTCTTCTCCCCATCCACCGTTTTGTTCCCTAGTCATGAAACGGCCTTCCACGGTTGTGACAGAGTATTTTCTCACGGACCTCCGGCGTTATACCTTTGGAACGACCACAGTGCTTTTTTAAAAGAATACCTGTCGTGTTAAGTGTGTGGTTAAACGAGATAGAAATCGTAATTGAAAGTGTGCCCCATTTTAATTAAACAAATTAGATAGCAAGGTATTGAAAAAACGTTCATATAATTTTTTCATAGAGACCATTCTACTGGATTTAACAAAAAGCGTTAGCATATATTTTTAATAGTGATAGCGTCATTTTACGATATGGGCATTAATTACGTCTCAGAATTATTTGTATGATACTTTTTCCTTGCAATTGCTATATTTCCTGAAAATGGAGCTGTCCTTTTGCTGGTTTTATTCTTATGACGATTGTGTTTTAATTTAACTCATAAAGTTATTTTTATGTACTAGCTAAGCAGATTTAACTAATGATAATATGAAATAATAATATTTTAATTGATATTTTATTTATAGAAGAGTATGTCACGCTTTTGAGGAGCAAATACTCTTTAAAATAATCCCAAAAGTTTTTTATTCTAAAATATACATACCTTTGTTCGTGTGAACATGCATATTTTTCGGAATATTTTTTCTTCCAACTCTTTACTAGGAAGTAAATCTTTATAATGTTCAAAAATGATGTCATCAGTATCACTCGAAGTAATTTTTCTCGAGTAATTTCGTTTATGTGCGTCTGATAAATCTTTTTTTTTAACTCAGAGAGGAAACTATAAAGCAATGTTCCATTGGAGCATACATTTTCATATTCCGAAATGCTCTGCCTGCTTCACACCGGTTAATTGTCCTCCTATTCCACTCAGTTTCCTATTCGTATTGGCCTCGTTTTTCCTCACCTCAGGGAGTCGGGAGGAGGGGGAGTGGTAGGCGGAGAGGGAGGCCGTCATTTCGGACGAATAGCCACAAGAAAATGCAAAAAAAATTGGAAGGGAAATCTCGGAATACTCGCATTTTGGAGAGAGATTTTCCGCGTGTATGCTTCCTCCTTCGAAGCGAACGCGCGGCCAGAGGTAGCAATTTTACGAGTATTTACGTTTTTTATTTCCGTCGTAATTTGCTCCATGACGGATTGGACAACTTTCCCACGGGCCAGGACCAATCAAGGGGGCCCCTGAAAAGATTTCTCGCGATGTGTTTTTGTTTTCGTGCTGTTGACCGTTATGAATGGAGATTACGGAGTGATATTTTACGCCTCTTTTCAAAGCATTTTCGTTTTCTTTGTAATTCTACCTTCCAGCTATGTTTTGCTCCTTCCTGGATGGAACTGAATGACAGGAAGTATTCTAGAGCAGTTTTTGATGACTGCCGCATTGTGGCGTCCAGGAGTGTTTTTTTTTACAATCCAGTAGAAATGGATGGATGTTTATTTTCTGTTCCAGAGGATTTTCAGTTGACTTCGAACTCTGAGGGTTTCTTTGCGTAGTTAAATCGGATTTTTATTGAGGCCTTCCAAATGCGAAGCCGCATGCCGCAATGAAATTTAAAAAGTTTTCAGTCGTAATTTTTTTATTCATTTTGGAGGGAGGAAAATTAATTTTCGTATAATTTTCAGAGGCTCGCGGTCAAACGGGTGATACTTAATTGGTACCCGGTTATAATGGAGAGTTTTTCCATTCACAATTTTTACGATACTTTTTTCATGTAAACCCAAGAGATTACACTCGATCCGAGGAATATCATGCAGAAAATCTTTTTCAATGTCGGGGATAATTTCTAAAATAACTGTTATATGTGCTATCTGCTGCTGCTTTCCGTAACATTAATTTTGAAGATATGTTAAATACTTTCCTCTTTATCGAAGGTGAAATATTATAAAATATAAAATTCATTGCCAACAGCAACGCAAGCCATAATTAACGGAAGATATATGTATTCATTATGAAGTCAGAAGTAGTTTAATGTATGTTTGTATATTTCCTCCTCTCGTTCGAAAGCAATCGCACTAAGTCACTCCCCCATCGCAGCAATCAAGCCGTGCTATCGAAATCGCTTTTATAATTGTCTCAGGTGCTGTTCCATAATGGTTTTCATACGAGAGGGCGTGCATGGAGATTGATGAGAACGGCCCTCCCTTGTGATCAAGCTCATCCCACGCGGAATAACTCGACCGGACAAAAGGAAGAGCACAGTTCCGTAACTTTCCGTGGGAGAGATAATAAATAACTATTTATTGATAAATCCCCGATAGAAGGTATATCCGTGATAATGCTCGAAAAGTTAATAATACCCCGCTTATAGGAAGTTGCCTATAATCATATCTATTGTATCGCAGCGTCATCCGAATTTATTAATCCATAAAGGTGTATTCAATTTCTTATACATCTAAATCCACGTGTTACCCTGCAACTAACCAAATTAATGAGTTGCAGATTTAATTCTCCTTTGATGTTCTCGTGTTCTCCAAAGAAAAAAACGAGCCTTGATAACGCTCTGTCCTACAATCTATCTTCCGTGTTTTATCGTCGTGATCTTATTTACCTATGTGCGGTAGTGCTTCAACAAATCCTAAGGCCTCCTCTGCTAGACCTTCCGGCCTATATTTCTCCAGAAGCCTTAACCTATCGTTCAGCCTGTGATTCTCCAGTGATACCCACTTCAATTCCTTCAGATCATGAGCTGCTATTCTTATCTTTATAGATTTTTTTCACGAATCTGGCTGTTCTTTCTAATTGAATTATGTGGCCCTTCTTGTAAGGATTCCATATACTTGAGGCGTATTCGACCAGCGGTCTAACCAGCGATAAGTAACGTGTTTCTCATACTTCTTTTCCATACTGTTCTGCTTATGAAAGCCAATTTTTTGTTGGCTGCGCCTATAACCCGATGAAAGATCGCGATAAATATTTAACATAGTCAATCGCTTGATATTAAGTCCATCGATACTATACTCGAAATCTACCTCGTTGTTCCTTCCAGAAAGTTACGATGGAGCATTTACGGTTATTAATTCAAGTTTACTATTCTTTGCACCCCGCAGAAATACCTTTTAAATCTCCCTGCAGCGACTTATTGGTTGTTTATATCTATATATACGACGGTCTCATCTGGGAAATGTCTGATGCTTACTACGTACTTCCAAGCCGATATCATGTATGTAAATTACGAATAGAAGTTACCTCTCTGTGGAACATCTGATGTAAATGATGTATAATGGGATACGAGGACTTGCCATTACTACCTGTACTCTAGTTGAGAGGACGTCTCTCACCCAACTCACAACTTACGGATTGAAACTGTATTTTACTAGATTCGTTATTATTTTCTGAAGAGGTACTTTACCAAAGTAGTAGTTAATAAAAACGGCACCGACCTGAGTATTTTTCTCTCCTCATCGTAACAAACCGTTCACAAATAGTGCGAGCTGTGTTTCACATAGTCTGGCCTAACATTCGCTTAGCGAAGAATGGCTGTCTGTGTATAGCATAATAGAGCAAAATATTATATGCTCTAGTACAGCGTTGTCCAACAGGATTGAGAGCTTGGCCACACTTTTGACAAATTGATTATTATATTCACCACATAATACCAAAAATATATAAAATATAAATAAGAAAGATGCTTATCCTTTCAAATAGGTTTCAGATTATATTAATTAGTATTAACTATTGTTATATATAACAAAATATCAAAAGAAGATCCGAATTCGACACCAGTAGATAATTTCTATTTCCCATAAGATAACACGTAAAAATCTATTTTTGGACTTACAGGTTTTCACTCTTTTGCAAATTAAAATTAGAAAGTATTGACTACGATCTTCGGACCTAGACCGTTCTAAAGAAAAATAAACAAAGTTTCTTATTCTTATCGTCGCATTTTGCCTACAATACAAAAACGCTCAAGTTCTACGTTTAAATCATATTATTTGAAAAATTTAAGCCTGTTATCGATATGTTGCCTTGCCGACCGTGTCATTGTTAAACCTCGAGTTTGTATTGTCGTTTTAATCCTTATATTATATGCGTAAGGAATGCGTGCTGTGAATGCTTCAATCCGAGATAGAGGAGAGAGACAGAGGGAGAGAGACAGAAGGAGAGAGACAGAGGGAGAGAGACATAAGGAGAGAGACAGAGGGAGAGAGACAGAAGGAGAGAGACAGAGAGAGACAGAAGGAGAGAGACAGAGGGAGAGAGACAGAAGGAGAGAGACAGAGGGAGAGAGACAGAAGGAGAGAGACAGAGGGAGAGAGACAGAAGGAGAGAGACAGAGGGAGAGAGACAGAAGGATAGAGACAGAGGGAGAGAGACAGAAGGAGAGAGACAGAGGGAGAGAGACAACATTATATGTTACATAGATTAAATATAATTTTGGGAGTATAAGAATTGTATAGCGTAATGTATTTCTTGGTCTAACAATTTCTATTCTCCCAAATCTATATTTACTCTCTGGAACACTCAAGTATCTGAATTTCATATTTATTGCTTACTTTTTAGTACCTATAAAAGTTGGTTTCATTAATTTTTGTTTCAATTTTAACTTAATACTTAATCCACGCATACCCGTCATATTTGTCCGGCAATTACGCTAGTTACACATAAAAAGCGTAAGCAGTAGCATGAATGTGCTGAAAAAATTGACGTATCATAAAAACATTACTATCTCAAATTTTAACTTTCGGTGTAACTCTTTGCAAATTTTCTTTCAACAATCTCTTGAATCTTGACAGAAACTTTTCAGGAACGCAAGCCATTCCAAAAATTTATCATCGTTGGTAGACTGTCCGCAGACAGGTCCGTGATTATTCTTGGTTAAACCTGTACCTCCGCATATCCTTTTCTTCCGCGGTCTTCTTCATGTCTTGATAGCTCCATTTCCCTTTCAAGTTGTCTGTCGAATGGAACCTTTTCCTGCCTCTTTCTTCTTTTCCTTCAGGTTTTCCTTCTAGCACGACTTTAATCATGCTATATCTCTCGCCCTAAATAAAGTCGTTTGTCTGTCTGTCTCTCTCTCTCTTCAGATGTCAGATCCAGCTCTTTCCTATTGCCTAGGTCAGTGGTACTCAACCTTTTTACATGGCGGGCCGCATCGGAGGTTACGAATTCTTCTGCGGGCCGCACTTTAAGTTGCCAATTCTTCGGCGAGTTTAAATTTGAAGTTACCTATATATTCTGAGGTGCCATATAAGTGAAAATCAATTGTAAATAAGGTTTGTATGGTTAACATTTCAGGATTGAAAAATTGTTCGTAAAAAGTGCAAATTTGTGTGTCAAATTCTTCGAATTGCTTTTTCATCATAGCTTCTCGGGCCGCATCCTGCCCGTGGGACGTATGTTGGGCACTACTTACCCAGGTGATTGTCCACTTTCCTTCTATTCTTCTTAATATTTCCTCATGTTTCGTCCTAGTTGTCCATTATATGTTCAACATTGTTCTCCATGCCTACATTTCAGTATTTTATATCATTCGTCCTGAGTGTCCATCTTTCTTCTGCATACAAAGCGATACTCTATACCAGGGGTCAGCAATCAATGGCACGCGAAAGGCTTTTACATGGCACGATATCTCAGAGAAGAATTACAAAAAATGTGTATTTTTAAATCAATTCTACTCTTATTTCAATTGTAATCAGTATTGTAGTTATACCGCATTATATTCAGGATGTTTTTTTGTATAATAAACACTTCTCGTAAGGGATTTGGACCAAATGAAATTTAGCATAATGAATATTGATAAAGAGTGGCACCCGACAGAAAAAACGATGCCGACCCCTGCTCTATAGCAGGATTTAGCATTTTCTTATATCCTCCTTTTGCTATCACTATTCATCGGTACATTTTTGCATCTCCCGTTATGATGCTTCAAATCTGAACACAGGTATTGTCTTTCTAATCGATTAAGGTAATTAGAATAAAAATAAATACTAAAAAAATCTGATGTGGCCACCACATGACTTTCTCCATATCTGTAATAATTCTAATAATTCCAAACAGGTTACATAGTAATAAATATTTTAAGAAACCGAGGAAATTTTACACTTTATAAAGAACATAAATAAGTTCAAACCATAGCCTTCTGATATTAGATACAGCCACAAAGCTCCAACAATTAAGAAAATAAAAAGGACCTTTACTAACATAAGATGTAACTAAGCGTCAATTGATAAAAAATGTCGTCGGTAGGTGGTGTGGTGGTGGCAGCTAAAAATATAAGATATCTCTTAAACAATGCATTGTATGGAAAAAATGTTTTAAACAAAGGTTGTAGAAAATTAAATTTCCTACAACTTTTATTCCAGTACGATTTTACATATATCAAATAGTAAAGCAAATATTTCAAAATAACGGATAAGTGACAAGAGTAAACACCACTTCCGTTTTACCGATTTTTACCAAAAACTAATCAGTTCTTGTGACTTTCATAAAAATGTTAAATATAAAATTTCGAGTTGACCTGATTAATAGTTTTTGAGTTAGAGCGCCCACAGAAAAGCTATCACATACACACACACACAGACATCATTGAGAAAATGGAGACCTCAAAACGTGTATTTCCGTTGAAATCTCGAAATCGATTTTTTTCATGAAAACAATACTTTCCCCTATACTACGTATATGAAGAAAGTAAAAATCAACATTTGATGATATATATATATATATATATATATATATATATATATATATATATATACTACTATATATATATATACTACTCGCCCGATGCTTGAAAAAGTCATCGGGTACGAATCCTGCGCGAGTAGGATTTTTTCTCAAGGTCACCCGGCCCCCTGTTTGCGTGGTTTGAGGAGACCGCGCAAATTCAGCTGTTCCGTCCTTCGGAAGGGACGTTAAGCCGTTGGCCCCCCTGGTGTTCTTCGTAAGAGCAGGCAAATGCCGGCACCGGGTTTCCCTCCTCCCTTCTGTGTGTGAGTCCGGTGTGGAAGGCAACGGGAAACCACCACACCGTGTATGTATATTCCCTAGTCAAAACCAATTAATTAATTAATTGGTAGAACCTGTCGCAAGACAGAACACTAATGAATATATATATATATCTGTAGCTGATGAAGGAATAATTCCGAAAGCTTCTACGTTTGTGATGTTTCTGTGTTTTAGTGTTCTTTTACGTGTGTCGCTTCGACATCCCCGGGGCCTCGCCAACCTGAAGTCGTCCGATTGGTGAGTGTTCACTGGTGAGGCCAACATAAAAGGGGGGACATTGGGTGCATCTCAGGAGGTAAATGATATTGCGGGTGGTGCAGTTGGTGGTGGAAGTTATGGGGTAGGTGATGTTGGTTGTGGGACTGGAGAAGGAGTTGCAGGGGGGGCTTATTGGGCATGTTAGACATCGGGGTCTACCGCAGGGGTAAGATCCGGCAGGGTGTAAAGGCGTGGGTGCTGGGGGTTCTTTCTTCCATAGAATATTTGCCAGATTAAGGGGACGGCGGAAGGAGAGCATCGGTGGTCTGGGAAATGGAATCTGGTGCGGGAAGGATGAGAAGATAAGGTGGGCGGCTTTCAGGATGTTTTTCAGAATGTCGTGGATGCCGGGGAAATAGAGGGTGGTTAGGATGAGTTGGAGGGTGGAATCGGTGGTGGTGTGGGTATTGGGGTGGGGGTTAGGGGTGGCGGGTGCGACTGCCCGCCGGATTTGGTCTCGGATCAGATCCGGCGGGTATCCGCGCTGTAAGAAGGCATGTTCGAGGGTGGAGCAGTACTCGGACAGGGAATCTCTGTCCGAGCAGATTCTCCGCCCTCGCCCTCCCCGGTGCCTCGCCAACCTGAAGTCGTCTGATTATATTATATATCTTATCTATTATATATATATATATATATATATATATATATATATATATATATATATATATATATATATATATATATAATAGAGCTGACGATAGACAACAAACTTGTCTTACTCCTCTGCCGATGTTTACTCTGATATCAGCTTTCTCCAACCTGACTTTCACTGCTTGATCCTCGTGGACATTTCTGATCACTCTCCTGCATTTCCAATCTACACCTAGATCCTTAAATATCTTCATCATCATAACAGCATCTTTACTGTCTACACTCGAGTGATTTCCTAAGTTTAGTATAGCACGGTTAGGAGAAAACAAGATGATCCAAACGGAACTTGTGGTGCATAATTTCCACATAATTATTTATTTAATACTTAGATGGACTTTAATAGCTTTAATATCACCGCGGATGAGTTGCTCTTTGTGTTCCCAAATTTCATAATTTAGCGTTATAAAATATTACAAATACATTCGAACGGAAAACTAAATCGACCACGCGTATTTGTGTGGTAAATATAACACGTGTGTGTACTAGACCAGTGGTTCTCAAACTTTCAATTTTCGCGGCCCCCTTTTGAATTGAAAATAGAAAAAATAAGAAACTTTATTGCAAGTTTCTTCATTTTATATAATTATTTATAATTTTTATCATATCGTTTTTCCAAAAATTTCCTGATAAAATTTTGTTATTCATGAAAACTTTATTTTTCGCCACTGCACATTACATTCAAAATAATTTTGCGGCCCAAAGTTTGAGAAACACTGTACTAGACTATACTGAATTCGCGTCCAACAAGAGTCGTTGCGATGGCAACACTCTCGTAATGAGTGATAAAAACTGCAAAAACGCTATTTACGCAAAATTCTAAAAAATACTATCAAGAAGCAAACTTCTACGATATAAATTAAAATCTCCATTCCTTTCCTCAGAGAATGGTACAAATCCCGCTCCGATATAACAGTTCTAAGATATTTTAATGTGCAAGAGAAAATTAACCTGCACGATGGATTTGAGATTTCCCATTTAAATCAAATGGGATGGATAGTTCCTGGAATCGAACCCGGGATTTCAATATTCGCAACAAAAACTAACCTCGGGAGCTCGGCCCAAGTAGCAAGAGATTTCCACCAAGTTTCATGAAAATCGGTCCATTGGTTCGAAAGATAAAAGGGGGAACGGACAGATAGACAGACGGGCAGACAGACAGGCACAACGACGAAACCATAAGCCTATTTCCACTCTGAAAAGTAGGCTAAAAATCTGTTTATTGAGCATAATCCAGTTTACTCTATCAAAGATCTTCTGATATGATTCTTATAATTCCGAAAGCATATCTGTTTTCTTATCCTTTTCTGTAACCGTATTGATGTTTTCATAGCGTATCTTCAATCTTTTTCTCTAGACTTTTGCTGATTATTCATGTGGTGATCTTCAACACGTGCGAGAGTGGGCCTATCGTTCTGTTGCCTCTACAACACATTGCCTTTGGATTTTTCTTTGGAGGGTTTATAAGGCGTTCTTTACCAGCGAAGCGGTAGTAGCGCAACGCCGTATGGGCACCTCTCGTCCGCCCGTCTGTCGAAACTTTCGTCTCCTAACCCGCAATTATTTTCTAGAAGTTTATCACAGAAAAAACTGGACAACTTTTCAACTCTAAAACGTTTTCAAATCGGAAGTAATAATTTGTGTTTGGTCTTTGATAGGTATTAATCCGCTATTTCAGCGCTATATGATTCATTTAGGTACCGTTATGAAGGCTTTGAAGGTGAAAGAAACAACGTCTCTCTCTTCATAAATTCATTATCTATTTTGGAAAGCGAAATAGAGAAATATCCACCAAAAGTCCAATTGGAAATTGCTGACATTAAGAAACACTCAGACCTCGTAATTTCGCGAGCTTTGTGAGTAGCCGACTTCCCCAGATTTAAAAGCCTTTTGAAAATTTGTTCCCGAAAACAACTACCCAGAACTGCATGACCTTGCACTGCGTTTTGTGTGCAAATTTGGATCAACCTACGTTTGTGAACAATGAACTTTGTTTAAAAAATATATAGATTTGTTTTAACAGACACTCATGTGGGCAGTCTGCTTCTTTTATCTACGTCGAAAATCGGTCCTTACATAGAGAAATTGTTAATTGAAAAGCAAATTCATAAATCACATTGAAATATTTATATCAATATTTTTCTTTTTTATTAATATTTAAAATGTTGTCATTTAAATAAATCTGTTTAAGTACGTTGTTTTTTTATCATTCTTGTTTGGTTTTGGCGTAATTTAAATTAGCTTAAGCTATCAATTTATACCGGATGTGTGGCTCGCCAAAAAAATCGCGCCGTTTATTAACCTGTCTTTAAAAAGGTTGGCCACCCCTGCTGTAGCATCTTACAATATAATGAAGGTAAGGAAATCGGCCTGCAATTTTCAGAGCCTTTGTCCCCGCTTTTATGGTCATCCTATCCTGATGAGGAAACCTCTCACATGAGCAAATTTTCCCCTCGCTCCTCTCTCTGAAGACTTATTATGATGTATAATCACCTTATGATGCTATAGTTCGTGTTACCTGAAAGTAGTTGTAATGTTATACACTTGGAGCCGAATATCATTTTCGTTCTTAAGAGATATCTTCGAGTTACATTCGCGTCTCAATAATCCGAGTTCCGCCTAATTCAAGATCGTGTTCTCAGAGACAGCAGCGAAAAAAAGGTTTATGACAAAGAAACAAAAGACTCTCGATGGTTCTTTCATAATTAATTTACTATGCATATGTTTTGTTATTACCTATTATTTCCGTTGCACGATTAAATTTTGTTTAGCAATTGTTTTTAATAATACTTTTTTATTTTTACAACTTTATATTTAATCATCTCGTATAATCCGAGTTTTCAATAATTCGAGTTGGCTCTGATCCCGTTTACCTCAGATTATCGAGACTTTACTATATTAGCTATAAGTTCACTGAAAAATTCCGGCATCGGAACATACCGGACATACATTTCCTGTTAATCAATATTTCGTCTTCGTCGCTTTTGTGTTAAGTGAGTTCCACTGTTTCGCTGATTAATGTGGCTTCTTTTGAATTGATAACACTATGCGGCTGATAAAAATTCAAGGCAAACGTCCCATTTTAAAACTCAGTAGCGCTTTGTCTATTTGCACTTTTTCCGTGTACCTTTAGTGTTCACTTTTTGTCTCATATTTTTATTTACACCGACACTCAATTACCAAATATGCCTCTTTTTCGAAAGTTTATATATGAGGTTATGAAGCAGCTTAGGAAAAGAATCAGGATCATATAAAAATTTCATGCTTTTCTCGAGAACTTAAAACTGCGTTTTTGTGAAAGTTTTAGCGTAGTTCTCAGATAGTGTATGCCGGTATCATTTTCCATTGGTGCGGCTTGCAAAAGGCGTCATACATTCCCGCTAAAATACCAAAAGTTTCTTTTCCCGTAAATAAGTATTAATTTAATACTCAAATTTCGAAGTTATTTTTAACAAATGCTACTATTAATTAATGCAGGTTAAAAATAATCTACATAACTAAGGTGTTCCTACGATTTTGCCATAGGCGCCATATCTTCCAGCTACGAATCTTGAAGTTCTTTCTACGGGAACTTTTGTCACGAAAATTTCTCGGGGATTTGATGACTGAATTTGCAAAAAACTATCGCTGAGGACTTCCGCCAGAATTTCCGAGCTTTTTTTGTATGTATGCCCAGTCAATTCGCCTCTCTGACAGCACAAATGGGTATCTCAGAGGTAGTGCAATGAATAACCGGGGAGGGAGGATGGAAACCCGGTGCCGGCATTTGCCTGCTCTTACGAAGAACACCAGGGGGGCCAACGGCTTAACGTCCCTTCCGAAGGACGGAACAGCTGAATTTGCGCGGTCTCCTCAAACTACGCAAACAGGGGGTCGGGTGACCTTGAGAAAAATCCTACTCGCGCAGGATTCGTACCTGATGACATTTTCAACCATCGGGCGAGTAGCAGCCAGCGTCCGAGCTCTCACTAGTTGTGCATCACATAAATGTTTCGAAAAGTTGTCAATACCATGTTGTCGAAATAAAAATGTGAAGAAGTATCATTGACCATTTTTTTGCCCTCGGATGTCTGTTTATCAGCTAATATCGCGATCATAATATACGACAAATAATATTATGCGGAGGGAAATACATACTTTAAAACTACATTTGATTTCCGAGTCTCGCTTCTGAATCCAGTAGGCGGCCGAATACTATGACCAGTGATTAGAGGAATATATTTTATTATAAATATTCTTATGTAATTTAACTGCTGTCAAAATTTGAAAGTACTCAATTACATTTAAATCCAAACGTCCTCTTTGCTATACATGTATAAATTTATAAATCTCATTTAAAAGAAATTCAAGGGAAAACAATTTGAATACAGAAAATAACGTCTATGGTCGATATTTTCCACGTTCTACTTCGTGCAAGTGTTCATAAAATTGAGGAATGCTCGACCGCTTCCGCATTCAGTTATGGGGCTGAGGATAATCATTCAACGTGCTGCCCAAGCTCGGAAGTCGATTAAACTTTTCAATTACGTAAACCTAATATTCTTATTAATCCAATCTGTTAGTCCATATAAAATAAAAATACCCGAGAACTTTCCGCAACAAGACGGGCAGAGAGGAAATCGCGTTTCGAATACGCGTCTCTAGAATAGTGGAACGTTCCGGACCTCTATGAGAACTCGTTAGTTAGAAACGCGTAATGATGATGAAGATTGTTCATTCGATACCGCACATTTCCATCCGAATGTGGTCTTCTTGTAGCGCGCCTCATTTCCCCCAGAGGCTGCGTGCGATCAGGTGGGGGAGCGAGTGGAAGGGGAGGAATGATATGACGCCGGAGGAAGCTGGTTCCGGTCGGAGATCCCTTTCCAAGTCTCCTTGGAGATCGTGCGTTAAAGTCACCGCCCCCGCCTCACGAACTCTCCGATTCCCGGAGGCGAGATCGTGATCCGAAAGCGGCTTTCTCCTGGCGTCAGATGAGATGCAGCAGGTGGGCCCTTATGGCGGAGATGTGTGTGTGTGCAAGCCGTGCTCTCTCACAACGGCCACCCACTAGCCCCTCGAGTCTTGTCTCCCGCTACGAGGAAGGGAGGAGGCAATACCCCTCGGGGTGGGATGGGGAACAGTGGGAGGAGGAATTGCATACGAATAAATGAAAGGGAATGGTCTTGCGTGCGTGTGTGCTGTCTTATAAAGGGATTTGTTCGTGGCTACTGCTTATTTGCATAATGAGCGGGTGTGGGTGCTGTAGGAAGGATCATGCCGTCACGTTTCTTCGCTTTTGCTCTTTTTATTTGAATATTTCTCTTTGGGACGTCTTCTATACCGAATAAACTACGGGGATGCATCCACAAAATAACTCGTTTTTATTTGACAACAGTTGGATCCGCTTCCCCGATTCTATTAGAGAGTTTTTCTGTCTGTGCATCCTATTTCTTTTCGCGTTTCCTTATAATTCATTTGCTATGCAATTATGAATAAAGTCATTTTTGAGTGATGAACCTTTTGAATTGGGAATTTTCGTTACCGCTGCATTTATCTATGATATAGATGTACATAAATGAGATTTTCTAGGGACATGTTTGACGCATTGCATTCCCTGCCATCCACCATTAAGGTGACTTGCAGGGTATGATATATGTAGATGTATCCTAATTGCATGCTTTATGTAATCTTGCTCTCATCATTTTTTTCATTTTTAATTCCAAGCGTTGTAGAATTTTTTCTGGACTAGAGTTTTATTTCCGTAAATTAATTACCGCCATTTGGCAGTATAGTTTTAGATTTATATATACGTATGTTATTAATGATCTAGAAGTCTTGTTGACAAAGTATATTTCGTATATATTTCTTACCTCTCTTTTCTTACATTTTACCAGTTTTATACGTGCCTATTTGATTCTAGTGGTATATAATTGTTGCAATATTCGAGATTTATAGCAGAAATGTATGTATTGAATTAAGTAAAATATTTCTTTTAATATCGTCACTCTTGAGGTTAATTCCTGCTCTTTATACTCCCCACCTATACGATTCTTATCTTTGGCGTCTCTGACATCTACAAACTACTATAAGAATCTTATCGCAAAAATCTCACCAATTTTAATTTTTTCCTTTCACGTTCATTTTTGAGAACGCTCTGGAATTAAATCACGATTTCACGACTCGATTTTTCTCTTTTTTTCCTTTGAAAGTGCTATTACTACTGGATATCGGATTTGCTAGAGCCTTTCCCTCCCTCTCATGCCGTCTCACTCCCTTCCCTTCAATAACCTCCTCCCCCTTTCTCTATTCAACTCCTCACCAACCCTCTCGCTCCCTCCCCCTCTCTCTTTCCCTCCCTCTCTCTCTCCCTCCCTCTCTTTCTCCCTCCCTCTATCTCACCCTCTCTCTCTCTCACCCTCCCTCTCTCTCTCCCCCCTCTCTCTCTCTCCTTCCCTCTCTCGTTCTCCCTCCCTCTCTCCCTCCCTCTCTCCCTCCCACTCTCTCTCCTTCCCTCTCTCTCTCTCATTATATACTTCTCTCGGATTTTAGGAATGCTACTCTCCCTTGATGATATCCTTCACGAAATTCTCTTCCGCGAGAGCGAGAGATTGATCGCTTTCGGTGTTCTTGCTTCTTTGTATCCTCGAAGGTCGTGTTACTCGCGTGAAATCGCATAACACATGTTCGTGAAAGTGTTTCATCGAGTGAGGTTGTTGTATGGATGGAGAACTTTTTGTGTATTTCTAAGAAACTACGATCAATCAAAATTTCAACTTAAACATACCCTTATACGCATACAATATACTCACTTTTTATATGAATGTGTGATCGAAGGAATTGTTCGTTACTTTTGTATATTAAGAATCGCCTTCTTAACTTACGTAAATAGTCTGATTATGTATATATCTATATTTTTATTATATCTTATATGAAAAACATATGTTCATATAAAAGTTAAAAGCACGAAAGTATTGGGAGCTTGTTATTTCTTGTTTATATTATTTTTCTTATTTTATTATTTTTTTCCTCTCGGTTTGATCATTTTTTGATAAATTTAATATGCTATATACAAATCACCAATTAAAATCTGACATGATTTATAATATCAACATTTCTCTATTTTGTGAAATTTAAAAATTTAACTCCTTAAATGTAATATTAAAAATTTAGAGACACACTGAGATAGAAGGAAAATCGGAGAAAAGGGTATCCCTCGCCCTCTTTTTTGCTATTTTTCTCCCCTTTTTCTTTTTTCTAAGTGTGTCTCAAAATTTTTAATCTTACAGTTAAGAAAATTGATAGTAGCTCAAAAACTTTGGCCAAGACTAACAAAGGTGAAATACTCCTTTAGCCAAAACAACTAGAGCCCTCTAGTTGTTTTGGCTAAAGGAGTATTTCACCTTTGTTACAGTTAAGAAGTTAAATTTTTTATTTTAGCATCAACTTCACCGTAGTTTCACCTTTACTTATTTAACATTTCTCTAATATGGTAAAGATTCGTTTATTATATGTGGATTCTCTACAAATTTGCAGTCTAATCATAATTATTTAGCTAACATTGTCCTCTAGATATTGCAAATTAAGAAACAGAAAATGAAAGCATTAAGGAAAATATAGGCTCAGGATTAAAAATGTTCTCGATATTTACTCGGGATCAAAAATTAAAAGGTCCAGTAACTTAAGGAGATCTCGCACATTTATCTCAGAGCTCCATAAAAACCATGTTCCAACCGAGAACGTGTGAACAAGAAAATAAAACGAAGAAATAGGCACTCTCACTCTCTTTCTCTACCTCACTCTCCCCCATCTCTCTTTCCCTCGATCCCCACGAGAGAAAGGGAGGGAGAGAGAAAACGATAAAAACCTCAAATGGCATGCGGAACTATGGAGTACAGAGAGAAAGAGAGAGGAAATTGACGGGCCCAATGTTTTGTCGTCGAACGGTTCGTTTTTGTTCCTCGTCGACAGTGAGCGAGAGAGGCAGATAAAAGAAGGGATTTCCAATCCGATCGGTTCGGAATAGGCCTCTCCGCGGAATGCACCACTTTTGCAGTCATTTGTCAATTCGTTACGCCCCGTCTGCGTTTCCTTGAGACTCCTCGTCCGCCGCAGTCTCTTCAACGCGCGTCCGAGGAGAAAATCTTCTCGATGGAGAGAATTACACGAAAGAGATGTTGCGAGAGAGAGAGGGGTGGAAGTAGCGAAAGACGGAAGGGGGGGAGAAGGGATTGTTCAGGGAAGAAGTAAGACACGGGAGATTAAATTAGATTAGATATGGCGGAGGGGAGAGCAGAGAAAGGGAGTGAAAGATCAGTTGGTAATGAGATGAGAAGGATGTAGAATTTACTAACGGATCCTATACAAGGTGACTTTCAGGTTATCACGTATAGGTAGATATTTCCAACGAAGAAATTTCTAACATAAAAACAGCGAATAATCAAATATATCCTCATTAGCCTTTTTCTGGTAATAAATGGATAAATTATTGGAAAACTGACGTTAAATTAACAATCCAAAGAAAGAATATACTGCATTTTTTTCTACACTCTTTTTCGCCTATGCTACTTTTTCTGAGAATCTCTTCCATTACTTATCCTGGCGTATATTTTTCATGAATTATCGCTCAAATGAGGAGAATTTTATATATATATATAGACACACACAAAAAATTTTCGCATATTTTCCGGGCTACAATTTTTTCAGAGCAAGTTTAGACGCCAATAAACTCCACGAATTCCTCCTGACTAGGAAAAGCGCGGATTGGATTCCATTGGAAAATAATTAACGAAGTAATACTCCATAACCCTGAAACTCAAACTTGCTAAACTGGAGATATAAGAAGACGACCTTCCCAAAGGGTTCCTCTCGAAAGACAGCTGCGTGCGCCGACATAACACGGCGGTGGACCAATCACGCACGCACGCACAAAGCAGGTGAAGACATAATCATTCCTCTCGGTGCCATTAAAGTCAAGGTCACCGGGACCGCGCTCTTTTCGCCTCTTCCAACACTCGAAGGATTTTTTTTCAACAGTGATTCTAATTTCTACGGTCCACGTGCACACAATCCTCCCCATTCCTCCCTCGAGTGCCCAGCCGCTTCCACCCCCACCTCCCGCGGACGCGCAGGTATAGTGCACCTGCTGGCCGATATCCACTCCCGTGGGACCCGCGTTATTGGACCTCCTAGCACCTGCCCCTCGCTTGCCTTAGCCTCTCTTCTCTCTCCTTGGCCCCGATTTTCGTCCTCCCTCAGGGGCCGCGCCTTTACGGGACCTCTCCAACATCAACTTCCCCCACCCTCTCTCTCTCTCTTCTACCTCTCGCAGTTGGGCAAATGCATACTCATAATGTCTCCCCTTCTTCTCGCCTTCAACCCTTTGCTTAAAAAAATCTTTTCTCAAAAGAGGGTTTTGACTTTCAGACCGTACCTTGTTATCTCTCACCGTTTTTGCTTTCTCTCTCGCTTCCACCCTCTCCCCTTTTTGGCTGGCGAGAATCTTCCCTCGACCCTTTGTGCTACCATTGGACTTTGGGTGGTTATTGCTACGCTGGCGCAAGGAATTCTCCGCTGAATTCGGTTTTTTTTAAATATACGAAATGTTTCGTTATGTGTCGAATGATGAACTAATTTATTTACGTGTTACCCTGCAATTCACCAAATTGGTGGATGGCAGGGGGTGCGATGATCCAAAGTCAACCTAACAGCTGTCTATCGCAGGTTTGACTCTCCTGTTATGATCTCGTATTGTCCTCGGAATGAACCAGCCTAGATAACGCTCTATCCTACAATAAATCCCATGTATTTTATCGTCACAATCGTTTCTACCTATGTACATATGTTGGTGCTTCAATTATTCCTAGAACCGCCTCTAACAGACCTTCCGGCCTATATTTCTGCAGAAGCATTAACCTAGAGTTCATTCTGTGGTCCTCAAGTGATATCCAGTTCAAACACCTCAGTAATGATGTGGCTATTTGCTTATTTTCATACATTTGTTTTACGAATTTTGCTGCTCTGCGTTGTACTCGTTCTAATTGAATTATACATCTTATTAAAACATTACTGAACATCATCCAACTAAATTCATAACGAATATTATTTATTTTATTTCATTTTCCATTACTTAGTTAGTTCTTCTCAATGAGATGCTCAAAAAAATCAAGATTTGCACCACTATTTTCGGACCAAGATCGTTATAATCTCCAACTTTCTATTTAATTAAGGGTTTGTTGATACCTACGACGATTTTTATGTTAGATCAAGATTTGTTGTGTGAATATTTATTTTTCCTACTTCGTCCCCGGACGTTCGAGTAGTCTGTCAATGGTATGGTGAATATCCAAAGTTTTATGAACCTGTATTATAGCTAGTAACCTTTAAACCAAAATAATTGATTGGTTCATTACGACTATCATTGACATATATGACAAACTTGAGCTTAAGAAGTTCGATAGCTCAAATTTTCTAAAAACCTTTAATGGCACAGGGTCGCCAAATCCTTCTCTCGCCGCGACCGCAGTTATGCTGGAGAATCTGGTGTGCTGCAACCTCTGCCACCCATCTGTTTGATGAATTTCAAAATATAATGCAGATCTTCCACAATAATAGTCTGCATCGGTTTTTTGTATTTTCTGGAACGCTGTCCTCTCTGGGAAGGGATTGGCGGGATCTTATTGGAATAATTCTGTAATGATAGGTACGATAATGACGATTTTTCGCGTTTTTAAACATTTTATGCAAGTCATCGTCTATTATAAGATTAAGGATTTATTTCCAGAGCATTTATTCTCTCCAGCTGATTAACGCGGATGTGAGTGTAGTACATGAGTCTGTTGCATATTATAGTTACTTAGAACCATATTTGAAAATCGGCACTTGAAACAAAGAACGACTGATAAAATGAAATTTCATTTTCCTTCAGTCAATTGTTTAATACGCGCCGAATCGGTCTTTGAATTATTTTTAACGCAAAAATTTGACGTATTTTTACGTGGAAAGGTATACTCCATAAATGGAATACACAGAGATTTCAAAGGCGTTCTTTATAGAAAATACGTACAAAAGGGCATCGAAAGATTCTTGAATCTTTATACCCGAAGTAAAATATGTAATTATCTGGTCTCACGGACTGTTTTGTGGCAAATGTTGTCCTCTATCCGAATAATATGTAGCTTACAGGTTATATAAGAGCTATGAAGAGAAAAATATGGTGTTTAATTGTTGATTTCCGAGAGAACCGCCTTGGCGATCGATGTAAACAAAATATGCGTTGTTTTTCTTGGGATATTCTCGATTTTTTTATCTCCGAAACTATAACTCATAATTATGTGGTCTCGCGGACTTCTTTGTGATAAATGAAGTCCTCTATACGAATAAATCTTTTAATATATACCTTACAGATCATATATGAGATAGGGAGAGAAATTTATGGTATTTAATTGTTGTTTGACGGAGATCGTTTAACGAAATACTAGTATAAGTTTATTAAAGTAATTATGTAAAGTGGAAGTTTTAATTGACGGATGCAGTTCAAAATCACAATTGGGCGATAAATTGTAATAAGGATCACTCCTACTTAATTTAATTAGAATCCGTCCAGCGATTTAGGAGGTGAAAGTTACGACGGACGGACGAGACGTGCCCAAAAGGCGTTCCGTTACTACCATTTCGCTGGTAAAGAACGTCTAAAAATCTTTCGTTGTCATGTTGATTCGCATTGTAACCGATTTTGTGTAATTTCTTATGACTGAATGGGATTATAAATTCGCGTCACATCATCTGTCCACTTATTCGAGAATTTTTTTAATTTTGAAGTATAAAAAATACCTTGGGTACGATAAACAATACGACTGTAACGATGATAAATAAATATTGAATTATTCATTGATGTTGTATTAATGAAGCCAGATATGAAAATCAAAATTGCTGAATTTTTTAAGGCGTTTGAGGAAATTTTCTGCGAAAGCCAAGTTTCACTAAAGAGAGAAAAATTGAATTTATATAAATTTATGTTAATGAATTCACGTTTTAAACGCACTAACAAGAAAGGAATAAATCTAAAATTCATATGATTGAATGATCCAGAAAATAAAAATAGTTTTAGGGTATAAAGGTTTTGTAGCTTAATTTTTGACGAATCAATCTTCAGTACTATTTCTTTGCCACAAAACCTTTATGTGCCCAAAACTATCTTTACTTTCTGCAACATTTAAGTACGTGAAATTTATACTTATTGTTTACTTTTTAGTGCATATAAAAGTTGGCTTCATTTATTTTTATTTAAATTTAATTTAAACTTAATACCTAATTCATAAATAACCGTCATTTTTGACGGTCAGTTAAACTAATATTTATCATAACGAAACCGGTGGACCCACTTAAATATTGTGATAAAGAACGATTGAACTTGATTTCACTATAGTCTACTGCTCAATTACGCAAAATTTGTTTCATTCCCCTCTTTGAATAAATCATTCTCTTTGCCGAACTTGCGCTAAAATTATTTTTTCTTAAATTCTAGCGTAAGTTGACCGTGGTTACTTTAATTGGTTTCGTTAATTTTTTAAGTAACCGAAGTACTTGATTCGCTAGTGTCCATCATATTTGATCGAAAATTACGCTAGTGTAGATATCTTAAAAAAACTGGATTAGAACGCTCCTGCTTCCGAGGCGATCTGACTACTCGCGATAGTGTTGGAACGATTGCTTGTTGGATGTCTGCCATTTCCTGTTCTAAAGCGTAAAATTGTTTCACAAGGCGACCACGCGCGTCGGACGAGACGCGATGATTTTAATTGTCCTCACGTAACTCCGCCTAGAAGACGCAACGAGTATTTATTGTTAATTCATTCCATGTCTCGACATTGGCGCCACCTCTGCCGCAGACATTGTTTCGTCTCGTAGGTTTTAAGTACTAGTAAAAGAACGCCAATGTCGCTGATAAAATAGAAGAGCGGTTGGCGCAATCAGGCGATCTTTAGTCTTACGCTACCGTAATTAGTAATAGCGGAAGCAAATGAGTCTCATCCATGAGAATAAATCTTAGAAGGCTTGTGAAGGCACGATCCGGACTAGTGTCTCACCCCTTGCTGCCATGGATATTGTGTAATGTTTTGCCTGCAAGAACAATAATTTTACGATTGTTTAACATTCATTGCTGTGCGATAATTTATCTAGGAGCGTTAATTTCAGTTTCGAGAAAAGGATAAGCTGGCTCAATAATATAAATTAATTTTCATTTAATGTCACCCATGCTAAATATATTCCAGGTAAACTTTTTTATAAGTAACACGGTTAAGTAATCAGGAGAAAATAAAAGTCATAAAGAAGCCGTCCTCATCATAAATTCACAAAGGACAGCGATCGCTGAATTACCATTGGGGAAGGTTACAACTTTTCTGAAATGTGCATCTGGTTAATTCAAGCGTAAATGAGGATACGTAAGATCGCCATTTAGATTCAAGCCAATAGGTGAACTCGATAGATAATTCTCAATGTTAAAAATATAGTTTTTTAAATTTTGCCAAATTAGCTTTGGCTCGTTTTTATGTATGCGTTTACAGTTTCATTTTGGCGTCTGTCTGTCACACTGTGTACTTGCTTAAATTGAAATTGTGACGAAACCGTTAACGATAAAGAGCAGAAACTTGGAGGGTAGATTTCTTGACTGCAGACATTTGTTTTTATTTAGATTTGAGTTTTGAAAATTGTACAAGTTCGGATTGGGTTCCATTTAAAAATTTTGTTTTTTTTAATATCTCCGAAAGTATAAATGATGGAAAGTTGATATTTCGAGCGTACATGTTCATATCAATGGTACCTATTAATGAAATTATCGAGAAAAATCCAACAAGAAAGTCGTAATTTATTTTGAACAAAATTTCTTACGCGGTTTTATTAAATGTTGTCAACGAAAACTATCTTCGTAGCTACTGAAGAAAACAAGATCTATTACAAATACGTAAATACGCATAATTTCCTTTCGTGTACACGCAGAGCATAGTAATCAAATGGAATGGATTATCTACGACGAAGAATATTAGGTAAAAACGTTAATTTTCCTTTCGTGAGCACAAAGCACTTTGAAAGTGAATCAGAATGGATAATTTACGACGAAGAAGTGAACATGAACGTAAAGATTACGTCACAATTACTTAAGTGAGTTACGTTTTAAATACTTTTTTATTTTTTTACTCGCATCTCCGAAGGGATAAAAGATGGAAAGCCGAAACGTTAGGGAACCATTAAAAAATTTAAACCAAAATGACTGCGTTCTAAACTTAAATGTCATTTTGGAAGTATCAGTTATAAAAAAGGAATATTTGTATGCAAAATATATGTTTATGTAGAATGATGATGCGTAATACAACGCTAACTTTAATCATTAAGCCTCTTTCATTTTAACGCTAACCTCACACCTTCACATGGTACCCCTCGTTATAAAACAAACGAGGATCTAGTTACCGAATATGTGGCGGTATAACCACCTTAAAAATTAACAAGAAGTCCAAACCAGGACTAATGAAGGCTGGTTTGGCAAAGTTGACGTCCCGAATTGATTACTTATAAGTGACAGGAAATGTTTCAGTATGTGTTAGTCATTCCAAGGAATTCTCATAGCATAAATACCACTTATAGTTCATAGTTTATCAATAATAGATAAAAATTGAAAAACTAATTAATAGAGCATTATCAGGTTTAAAATACTAAAAACAATGTCAAAATCTCTTTCTGCCATTATATTTTAAATGTATTTTTTAAATAAACGAATTTAATAAACGTTACTGTTTATAGGATAATATGTATGGATCAACTGTCCACTTCTGAAGGGTAGTTTAGTGGAAAATAAACTCTATGGCAACAATCCGATAAAATCCGATTTAAAACGCAAAAACGCTGTTTTACTAGAAATTCAAGAAAATACGACCAATTATCAAAATTCGGTGATAAGAATTAAAATTTACATTCTTTTCTCCTTAGAACAGTACAAACCTCACTCCGATGTCACGATTTTAAGATATTTTAAAGTATTAAAGAAAACATCTCAGCACGATGAATTTGAGATTTCCTATGTAAAACAAAACAGGGAAAAACGTTCCTGGAATCGAACCCGGGACTTAAATCTTCGTGAAATAAAATATAGCCCGGAGGTGGGCCCCGGCAGCATGAGGCTCATACCAAGTTTCATGAAAATCGGTCCATTGGTGCAAAGGTGGTTAGTAGGGGGCATACACAGACGACCATTTCATAAGGATGTTTCCTTTGGAAACCAGCCTAAAAACACTATTTTTACCTATGTTCATAGATAGCCCATTATTTGTTATTTCAAATTAATTCAATGTAGATTGACATTTTTATATTTTAATCCAAATATATCTATAATTTCCTAACAAAAATAAGTCTATGCAAAGAATGACAAGAAGTTTTTTACTAAAATTGAATAAAATATCAATTGATTTAGTCGCTATAAAATAAAGATATAATATATTGATACCAACTGTTGTATCAAGAAAATTATGCTCTATCACACTCGAAGAGACATCGTGGAAAATTTTTCCATCTAATTTGGCTCTGAAAGCGGGTTAAGAACTTCGCGAGTGTCTTTCTCCCTCCCTCTCCGTCGCCTTCTTCTCCTACATCTACATCTACATAATACCATGCAAGTCACTAGGCAGGTGGATGGCAGAGGGTGCACTGCATCAGACTTCCTGAAAAATTTGTCTTGAATATTCTGTTATTATCTCCGATCGTCCTAAAAAAAGAACCTCCATATCTATCCGTCCTACAGCCTTCCTCTGACTCCACCTCTTTGTTACCGCATTCAAAGTAGGGCGGTGGTCGAAGCGTGGTGTGTCCCTCATCCCGGGTCGGAGGGCCGTGCCACGGCGCCCCCGTGCGCGTGCAGATATGGCTCCGGAAGCAACTGCCGCGCTTTCCTCCGTCGGAGGAATACAAATGGGACAAGCAACACTCGGTCGCATGTGGGTGGGGCGCCCGTGATATACGCTCCCGAAGCTCCCTTTAAAATGGTTTCGCAGCCCTCCAACGGTTCTCCATCCCGTTTTATGTGTCCGATTTTGAAAGCGTTCCCAATATCAATCGGTCAGGACGCAGATGGCTTCTAGAAGAGCGTCAGGCACCCGTGACATGCTTCGCAGGCGAGGGTAGCATGTGTCGGATAAAATGCAGATAAAAAGAATTTTAGGGTAATGGAACCATTGAAAACAATCGTCATTGCCAAACGATATTATCCAGTAATAGTTCTGGTTCTATTTAAGTTGGCAATTCATGGCTGCAATCGTCTGTTCGTAGCGTATTTAAATATTCTTATGTCTAGGGTTGCCAGATTTTGATTTTGAAGATATGGGACAAACAACAAAATTCTCCAATAAAATACGGGACACTTAAAAAAATCTGAAACTATCTATTCATGGGTTTTAAAACATTTATAGCGGCATTCCATATTTAAAGTAAAAATTAATAAAAAAAACAATTTAAAACTGTATGCATATACTGTAAAATTAATCTCTGGCTTCAAATACGGAACATACAACTTTGAATTGAATTTTCAGTTTACAAAGTTTTTATTTCAAAAAAGATTTTTTTATAACCATACATGTGCTCTGAATGATGTCCAGTTATACATAATTTTAAAATTTTTCCACTTTTTAGTTAAACCTGTTTCGGACCAGGCAAATATCCGTTCATGCTTATTGCCTCTTCAGCGTGGTACATGCAATTAGGATAATTGTTTTGAAATCAATTGGCAGATTGGTTGATTATTTTTAAAAAGAGATTAAAAAATAAATCCACGTCTTATATTTAGAGAGTTTACATTAGCATTTTACATTATAAGATGAATTATAAAGATGACAAATCTTTAATAATACGTAGTTGACTTATATTTAGTAAAGTTTTATCGGAATTTAAAATTTATTAAAAAATTAACTAATATTTATTTTTAAATTTTACAAATTAATATTTTTCTGATGATTTTATATCTCTCTGTAATTGTTAATTTTGAAGTACCTACATACTGATAAAAATACGTACACTTTACACTTAAAGACAAAAAATTTACTTCCATTCTTTCTTTCACACAATCTGCGGTCTCCTGTAAAACTTCAATAACACTTTTTTCTCCTTCAATTTGCATGATTTTTCTATTGAAAATACTCATCAGACTGTAAATCAAGTGAAGATACGCTTCGCTCAATGAATCAGTAAAAAATATTTCTAGGATTTTAGGAATGTTTCTTTCGGATAGAAAGTATGCTCTCAACGCGTCGTACAGCTTTAGAATCCTGTCTACTGCATTGGATAACGAAAGCCAGCGTGTTTTTGAGAGTGAGAGGATTGATTGATATTCAATACCAAAATTATTACAAAAGTCTTTAACACTCTCTGTTAGCACCACAAACAGAAATTAAAGAATTCTTGTGTGACTTTTGTTTACTCAGACGACTCTCTAGGACTCTGTTGCTCCAGGTTCCAGTTACCCCATTACCACCTTACATTTAATAAATTAGGATGGTCTACTATATCCCCACTTTGGATTGAGTTGCGAATTTTTATTGTTGAGTGTTACAAGGAGGGAAAGGGTATACTGACACGCATAATGTGAGCCCATAAGCTGAGCGGGTTACTATAAAATACAAAGTAAAGCGCTTTTACTATTTTTTAAATTCTACATCTATGGCTACGTAAATACGGGATATTTCCTATGTCACGAGAGACATTTTCGGGACAACGGGACAAGACAATGAAATATGGGACAGTCCCGTATAATACGGAACTGGTAACCCTACTTATGCCTCTAACTCCCAAATCTAATAAATATGCCATTCATATTTTACGGAATATTTGTAATAAATCCAAGCTGCTAAAATACACAAAAATCTACGAAATATATATTAACATACAAAAAACAATAACCGTCATGAGGCAAAACAGCGAAATTTCCATGTCTTGACAACCACACGTCATAGTAAGTACTTTTCACTTTTACAGAAATATGTAAATGCTACATTTTCCAACCATTATTTTACAAGAATAGAAGAATTTTCAATGGATCTTACTAAACTTTTGAATTTAGAAGTGCTCTGTTGTCTTTTATATCTATTTACTCGAAATCCTCCAGGTTCTATTCGTGACATTTCCTATTTCAACTGGCTTCCATAAATCTAATACCGAAACTGAGTTACAATTGCTCCGATTCCTTCTCGGGCAGCATTCTTGCAATTTTATTATCCTATTATATACTACTCACCTTCATTGTAATTTTTTAAAATCTTTTCGTTCGCTGTCTTGAATATGACTGAAGATTTTGTTTCGTTTAGTACTTGGTAATTCCATGCCCCCTTAGGCATTTTGATAAAAATTAAAGCATTCTATCAAACCTTTTTCGAATAACTTTATTCCGTAACTTCAACGTGTAATTAGGTTTATCGACTTTTTTTTAAATTATCTTCCAAATTCATAATTGAATTAAATGAGATGGCGCGAATGCAGTCTATCTTTTTCCATTTCACTTCCAAGTATCGCCTATTTTGAGTACCGTATTTATTCGAATATAAGACGAAGTTTTTTCTGTTTTTTTTTCAGTCAAAGATTAGGGATCGCCTTATATTCGCGAACAAAGAAGAAAATTTTTAAAAATAGTTACAGTGGGTATTATTAGTCTAGCATGGTTTAAATCACATTTATCTATGCAATGAACATTGCGATGACAACTTTTAGAGATTTAGATAAAAAATAACTAATAGTTTTGTTTCATTTATTTGCTTGAGAATGCCTTATAAAATATTTTCCCTAAATTTTAGCTTCTGTAAGGGGGGGGGGGGGGGTCTTTTCTTCTAGGTCGCCTTATAATCAAGTAATTGCGGTATATAAATCCTCCTCTAGATAATTTCACTTGGCGCTGTTCGATAACTTTATTAGAGAGTAAGCCCGTTACGCGATTAAGAACAAAAAGTATTTCCTCTCGGTGGCGGTCGATCGGAAATTGCTTCCCAGTGTTAGCCCAATCGAGAAGAAATCTTTCGTTTGCTGTTACGCAGTTCGAAACGATGACGCAAAAGTTTACTCTCTAGGCTTCATTTTTTGTGCCTAATATTATAAAAAATTATCACTTTCCCGAGGCAAATTTCTCCTGTCTCCTCAGTCAAGGGTTTTTTCTCCTTTTGTTGGAACTCTTTCCTCCGAGTATATGCTCTCGACGATTATTTTCCCTTGTACTCAAGACTCAGTTTCCAATCTACGTCACCAGAACAGGTATACGACGCGCATTTTAACGCAGTAGAGCGAAATTTAATTTCGGTCTACTTTACCATTATTGCCTTTCATCTTCAAATGGGGTTATAAAAATTAACGGAGATTTATGGTCCCTAGATTCTTTGGAAATATAATTCCATCTGCATGCGCCTCTTAACAGTATTATTCCTCGTAATAAGTAATTTCAATCGAGATGATAGGTTTTAATTTATGGTAATTCTTTTTACTTGCAATTGAATATAAAGAGACTAGATTGTATATTTCATAAGCAGAAAATTTTACTGATAGACTACTCATTGAAAGTTCAATGAAAACAAGAGCAAATTACAGAAAATTTAATAGTCATAATTATACCCTAGTTTGTAAAATTGGTAAAGATAGCGAAATTATCTCAGATAAAATAATTTATATTACCATACAGAAGTTGTTGATGCCATTTATGATGCATATTCAAGAAATGTTGTTTTTTTTGATTCAATAGTGTCTTTCATATCTCCCGAACTATTAATATTTTCTTTTATATAATTATTTATTAAAGTATTGAAATTTGTTCTCCGTGTTAAATATTTCGCATTAAAATTTTTCTCGATTATATCTCTTTGAAAATCCATCAAAATTTCCCTAACTCCTCGATCAAATGCAACTGAATTTCAAAGAGATTAAAAAGTTATTTTTACTCAACACTGAAATCTGAATGACTCGGAGGGGGAGAAAGAATTTATCCCAAGGGAACTGTAATTCCTTACGGTTAATACAGTCCCTACCCTGGCCATCACCCGTATTTCGCGTTGTGTTCGTGAACATTCCCCGAGAGCTGTTTCTCTCCCTCTCTCTCTGATCGCTTCCCGGCATTCATTCCCTTCGTCTTATTTCTGTTCTTTGGGGCATGCTAACTGCCACCCTCTTCGGTTATCTCTTTCTCTCTCTCTCTCCTATAGGGTTAAATGTAAGAAGGGACTACATAGTCTCAATTTCGCCCTAATAAAGTCGTTTGTCTGTCTGTCTGTCTGTCCTCTTCACTCTGGCTAGCGTCTCTTGTTCTGCTGCACGAATTCCCTTTTTGTTTCTTTCGTTCCCTATTTCTTTTAGTTTATCTTTTACTTCTCTCTCCCTCTCCTTTCTTACCCGTCATCCCTCCCACTGATTCCATTGCTCCTCTATTCTTCCCTCTAGTCGACCGACGCAACCACGAAAGAAATTTCATCGCTCTCTGAGATCTGACTTTATCCCTTCCAATTTCTCTATTCCTCTCCTACTTTCTTGAGTCTTAGTTCATCTCTCTTTCGCATTATATGTTATTATTATATATTTCCCTTTTCTCACTAAAGCCTTCTCTTCTGTATTACTCCATCGCATGATATTCATAGATCACTATGGCATATGCTGCAGTATTAACAAATTTTTCTCCGTTCGTTTTTATCATCTTTGTACTCAATGCCTTTCTTTAGATTTTGTATGACGTAGCTTTGCCATACTCTCATCTTGCTTCCAAATATGCCCGAAAGGGTTGGATGCATTAATCTCAAATCCTCGTGATATTCTTTCGGCGATTCCTCCAAGTCTTCATAAATTAATCTTCGATCTTAGTAACTCAAGTCTCCCGTCGCGACTTCGCCTTACTTCTCCACTCGAATTCATCACCTCTATGCCTTTTCTGTTTACAATGGCGGCTTGCAGAGAAATAACGCAAATTTATCTGCCTCTCCCTCTCATCTCTGTTGAAGGTTTTATTTACCATTATTACCAAAGGATATATCTCTCCTTTTTCTTCAAATAATGTTTCGATACACAATCCTCATCTCTTCTTACGCAATTCTCCGTGTTACTTTTTTCCTTCCATTTTCTTTCCTCCCTCTCTCTATCTCTTTTTTGTACCTTATCTCTTCGTCATTATCTCCTTCATGAACATCTTCACTTCTTCTATTCCCTTTCTCAACTCTTGTTTCTCCGTGTTGTATATAGTTACATAGCTCACACCGTCTCAGTCTTTATACATCTGCTGGCTTAAAAATGAATCTACCAGAGTGATTTTGGTGCTTGTACGCACATACACAAACACACAAGGTATGAGAGCATTAAAGTGTCTATTTAACCGTTTATAAAACTGGAATTTCATTTACCTACCATGAGCAATGTAAAATACCCATTCGAAGCTATGGGTCGCATTTTCTGGTTATCCATTTGTACATCATGATCTATTCACTAGAAATCAAACGATCTTTTCATAAGACTGGAAACAAATTCAATACTAAGCACTTAAAAAATAA
The DNA here is from genome assembly GCA_028673005.1 of Tanypteryx hageni. NCBI lineage: Eukaryota > Metazoa > Arthropoda > Insecta > Odonata > Petaluridae > Tanypteryx > Tanypteryx hageni. The sequence goes on from CM054115.1 coordinate 96,052,986, forward strand.
AAAGTAAATACTTAGCTATAATAAGATTATGAGGAAACATATGTGCATTTCGGCTACAATTCGGCCGTCTTCAGTGGTGATTAATCGGAAGTAGATTCTAAATTTAGAACCAACTGAAATGCGAATTGTTATGTCTATTAGAGACACCTAAGTTAAGTTCTCCTTTTTCAATTTTTTTATATTAAAATGCTTATTATTGAATTTATATCATGATCTGCCAACACAACTAACTTAAATGCACTGATAAGCTGATATCGTACCTGTTTAACAAATCTGGCTGCTCTGCGTTGTAACATTTCGAGGTTCATTGATAGGCTGTTTTAAGAGTCCCATACTGCACTGCAGTGTGGCGCGCATTTCCACGATGAAATGAATTTGTGATTAAATATTCCACATTTCATTAACTCCCATTTCAAACCTCTCACAGTCGCTAAATCTTGACAGATTACCTCAGGATGACGTACGCTGAATTTTTTCAGGTGAATATTTCTATTCCAAGTTACCTTTTAAAGCCGGAATGTTCACTTGTCAGAACAATTCAGTGTATTGTTAATTTTAACTACAAATATGGATTAGTATTTCAATCTCTGAAAGTAAAAAGTAGTCGTCGATCCGTAGAAATGTGTCATGGGTTGAGTTGCAATTCATGTCTCATCTCAGCATTGTCTGCGGGAGTTTTATCAATTTCAAAGCACCAGCGTCTTTATGGCTCGATAGAAAAACCAAACACTGGCAACGTTAAATAACTGATCTCTACAGGTGTTTGTCTAAAAACATAAACCGTAACGCTGAAGAAGACTAAAATATAACCAAATCAATGACGAAACGAACAGTTGTCTACGCAAAAATCCCCTCAGCCGATGACGAAATCGACAAACCTTTCAAGGAATGGGTTATAGAGTCTTCTTCTTCCTCGTACATCTCCCCTCCTCCTTCTCCCTCCCTACCTCCATCTCCATGCCTCTCTCCTTTAGCTCGAAACTCCCCTCTCTCCCCTCTGTTGCCTTTTCCTTTAAGACAACCTCCGATCCCCTCCCCACCAACCTTTCCCATCGCCATCTCCCCCATCCCTTTCCCTCCTCCCCACGCCGCCTCCCCTCACCAAAGGCGGCCAGCAGTCGCCCGCCCTCTTCCCTGGTACACACGAAGGAATGCGCTCCGGCGCCATCCAGTCTGTAGCCCACCTGTGTGCCTCGTAGAAAGGATGGAGGAGGCACGGGGGAGGAGAGAGGGGAGGGAGTAGGCGTGGGATGAGACTCACGAGAGAGCTACACAGGTGTAGGTGAGGTTGGGGGAGAGAGCGGCGGGAGGGAGGGAGGGGGTAGGAGAGCCTGAAGCGGGAAGGAAGGATTCGTGAGGGGGTTTCGAGGTGAGCGAGGGGGCGGATGGGAGGATATATGGGAGAGGTTTATGTGAGGGGGAGATGGGACGGAGAGTTATGGTGTAAGGGAGGGAGGGAGAAATTTGAGGTAGGCAGGAGAAGGGGGGGCGACGTCTAATAGAGGGGAAGAGAGGGGGAGAGCAAATGGAGTGGGAATTGGATGCTTTGGTCATCCGTGGAAAGGGGTGTGTGAGAAAGGGGAGAGAGAGAGAGAGCAGAATGATTTTAGGTCCGAGGTATCTCTCTCTTACCCTTCGCAGGTGGGTGGGTTCAAGTGTTTAGCTGGTCGCAACGGGAGGTCTTCCACTGAGTTTTTAAAGCGTCCACTGCCAACTCTCTTTCTATCTCCTCTTTCTCTCTATCTCTCCTCTTCGTCACTACCCCGGCGCTGCAACGCCGCTTGTGTCTTGATTTTTTTCCGTCTGTTCGATTTGTTCTGTTGTGAATATGCTTTCGTCACTAAAACCGTCTAAGCAGATGTGAAGAGATCTTCAAATTCTTACTATTTACGAAATGTATCACCATGAAGAAATATACATAATACATAACTATACATAATATATATATTAGGAGTTCAAATATTATGTAATTTATTATTTCCTTGCAAATAGGAGTTCCCTGTTATATCAACAAAATATCTGCCTCCTTTAGTTGGAGTGCTACTATTATAACTTTCATCAAAATGTCATATTTATACAAACGTGAAAATATAGCCACTAAATACCTAGTATAGTGATGTACAAAATTATTCGGAACAACATTTTAACTCATGTCTGGCGTCGAAGAATCGTGAAGATGAAATACTCAAGCTCCTTAAGTGCATATTTTGTGTGGTCACAAGTTATTGAAGCTACATATATAGATTTTTTATTCGACATTAAAACAGATCATCCTATATTTTGGGAATGTGGACATTTGGAATTCGAATAATAACAGAATATTTATCATATCAATAATCCTTTTCTCTAAAAGCTGTAACTTAATAATCTTTGCCGGCCTAATAAACGAGTGGCATATTTCTAAAAAGCGCAATGATTTTTCAGTTATAGCAGTTAGCTGAAAACATCGAAGTTAGAGTACATATTCTAGAAGAATAAATTATTTATCTCCTCTGCTGTTTACCCTCAATTCAGCATTATATTCACGTTCGTATTACAGAAACAGACTATACTAACAAGAAAGAGTCCAACGCAGAGCAGCTAGATTTCTGAATCATATGTATGACAATATGAAAGGCGAAACCTCACTGTTGAATAATTTTAAATTGGTATCGCTCTAGGGTCGCAGACTGAACGCTAGGCTAAACCTTCTTGAAAAATATAGGTCGGAAGATTAGAAGAGATGGTCCTAGGAATAGATAAAGCGCCAACCTACATTGAAAGACATCACAGCGATAAAATTCGTGAGATCGATTTAGGACATCCATATCAATTCTCATTTTTCCGAAGACAATCAGGGATCATAACAGGAGTCAATCCTTCGAGAGAAAATTTTTCGGGATGTTTTGATGCAATGCGCCTCCTGCTACCCATATTTTTGATGAATTGCAGGATAACATGTAGATGTAGATACCAAGAATCAAGGTGATTCAACAAATAAATTTGTTGCTGGTCGTTACTAGCAAAATACTTGTTCGAATTCGACAATTGCAGAACTTCACCTTGGTAGCAAATGTTATTAGAAGAGTTGTATTCAACCCTTAAGTAGGCGCGTCATCTTTTGTAACTTAAGTAGGCGCATGGGGGTCAGAAAGACCCCAAAACATAATGCATATTTAAATAAAAATAACATGTTATTACTGTATTATTCTATAATTATGATCAAGATATATATATATATATATATATATATATATATATATATATATATATATATATATATATATATATAGATGATATTTAGATTCTGGAATTTAATGCAGGACTTTTAAAATGTTGTTTATTAGTTGACATTTTGAATTTTTATTAAACATTATCTTTTCTCGTCTTGGTTTACAGTCCATTCAGAATTTTGCTTAAATCTTTCCTATTTGTAGAAAAATTAAATCCTACTCAATAAAATATCATTCCGAAGTTAAGGAAAGCATATAATTCGTAAGTACTTTCAACAATAAATGTGCAATAAACAACCTTTGGATAGTTTTCAAAAGCTCTTATCAAGTGGAAAAATTTTACTAGCGTTTTAAATAATTTTCATATGAAAAGAGAATTATTTGCGATTACTTACAGAACAACTGATTATTAAACGCTATTACATTTTCAGGAAAATTAATGCTGTCGACTCTTAGCAGAACAAAATTATACATTTTGTAAATCTTTTGTTTAATTTAAAAAATGGGCCATAATGTTCAATAAAAAAGCAATATAAACATTTTTTATGCAATTAGTTTTGTAAAACCTTGTTTCAAGCACTTAAACGCCTTAAATAAGAGTAAAGAAACATGAATTTATAATTCCAATGTTGTAACGTATGTAGTCGCATGCGACAGTATATGAATATTTTAATATATAATTCCATAATTTTTGTGGGATAATTACACGTAAGCAGTTTTAGGAAGGTACTGAAGAAAACAGCTCCGTAGGTAAAAAAAGTTTTTGAAATAAATAACAATTTGTATACTTGGGGGTCTGTCTGACCCCCACGCGCCTACTAAAGGGTTAAGATAGTATGGATCCATATTGACCGTTCGATCTCAAGAATAAATAAGTTAAAGAGGAAAGATGATGCGGGGCAACACCCTTTCAACCACTACTTGCTCCATTTGTATTTATGAGAGTGTGTGTGTATCCACGAGATGTGTATTTAGTGCGATGAGATCGGAATATGTGGAAGAGACGGAGAATGAAGGATGAATATGAAGCTGGGTACAGGGATGGTCAAGGAAGGGAGATCAGAGGAAGGCGGAGGGTAGAAAGATTGCAAAGGTATCCTTTCTGTACGGTCAGTAAACACAGAAGTCGCGGCGAGTGAGAAGGTGCGATGGTAAGGAATAGGATACGCGTGGGGGGAGGGAGGGAGGGAGATCGGGTGGAGTGCAGTTTCTCAGGGGACGAGGAACACAGACGGCGGGATAGGATAGCGTGCGCTCCACGCACGCACGCGTGTCAAGAGAAAAGAACTTCGTCTGCATTTCTCGAATTTACATGGGAATCACGGTGGGATAGTTCGTTCTGCTCTCATACATTGATATGACTAGAGAGAGAGAGAGATATGGGAGAAAGAGGGCATTTCCTTGGATATAGAGAAAGTTTTACCGTGGTCTGCAAAACAGCGACGAACGTTGGACATTATATAATCTCTTAAATTTTCCTTAGTAGAAATTTCTCTTAAGTGAAACGGTTTGAATATATCTTGAAAAAAATGCCTTTTCCCGCACCTTACTACATTAGTTCACAAAAGAATGCATGTTGTTTATTGCTTTATAGGATTCAGAATTAGTTTATATATATTTATGAACATGTCTTCTTCAAACTAAGTGTAATCCTCATTTGATAATTCGAACCGGAAAAGCACAAAAAATTTAATTCTGTTCCTATGTTTTGGTAATATTTGAAAATTAAACGAATTTCGCTTGGTTGCAATTTCGTTTCGTTAAATATTATTGTAATATTTACTATAGTGATATTTCAGAGACAAGTTATTGATTGAAATAGATGTAAAGAAATATGTTTGCAGCGAAGCTATGAATTTGCATATTTGAGATTTTTAAAACGCTTAGTCATCTTTATGAAAATTATTTTTTTCAACTTGGCTTCGGTTGTAGATCGCCATATTCATATAATTTAAATGATATTTATGGAATAAATCATAAAACCGTAACATCTTTAGAACAGTTAGCTTAGTTTAGTAATCAGGAATTTGTAGGAGAAAGATCTTTATTTATGCTAATAAACTTTTTTCTGTCCCCCTCTCGAGCTGCTTTTAAAAGAAGGCTTTTTTTGTCAGTCTGAATGCGCCAGGAAATAAACCAACATTTTTTGTAGCAATATCGAGAGAGATCCCAGCGATGAAACCAACGTTTATTACCTGGAATGATTCCACTCTTTTCCTTCCAAAAGAAATAATGACGATCTCAAGATAAGCATTTCCTAATAATATGATTCCATCCTTCGAGCATGCTCGCGGGTGATGGTACATGCATGTGTTTGTGTGCATAGATGGAGTGTAAAATACATATTTATTCTGATATAAATTCTAATTTTTGTTGCCATTCTGTGAGACAAATTCCGCCAATTAGGCGCCGCGCCAAGACGAACGGCAGTCTCCTCCCTTCCCTTCGAGCGCCATTTCAAACCCCAGGAGCCTGAAAGCGACCGATCATTTCGACAGCCAAACCCTATCAGCCTCACGCGCTACGATTTAACACTTTTTCGATGCCGAGTCTATGATTTTATGCAAACTGCGCTCCAAGAAATATTTCCACTCCGGGAGAAAATAGTTTTCGACCCGTTTACCAAAATTCCATAATTACGTGCGAGGGATACCCCGGCACATCACGCGTTAATGCGATTCCATTGGCAGTTGCCACCCCTGGATTCCTACGGCCGGCGCCGGGAGCGTGGCCCGAGGCTCGAAGCGGGGAAAGTCGTCTCGAGATGCCTTTTCGAACGGTTCACTCCTACTCGTCGAGAGAGCGCGGCGGCCAAATTACTTGCCAATGAGCCCGACCCGGTTCTCTTCTCTCCGCACGTGTTCTTGGTTTATAGTGGTTTCGAATTCATGTTATCCTCAGGGTATGAAAGATGAAATGGGGGAATGGGCGTGCTGGAGTGGGGAAAGGCTGCATTAGCGCCCTCTTAAATGTATCGTTTGGGATAGGATTGTGCACGAGGCGAGAGAGAGGTGGAAGGGAGGTTGAGGTCGAAATTATGGTCGATTACTGTGCGTTTCATGGAAAAAGTGGAGTAGTTGGATTGATCTATAATGAGGATCCCATGCGGAAAACTTAACGTAGTAAATGTACGTATTACAAATGCTCAACTTCAGCTGTAAGCATGTTATTTATTCATTTTTAGTAATTGGAGAAGCTCTTCTGCCGGAAAGGAGTGAAGAATAATAAACCAATTCGTATTTGTGTCACATCATCGCGCTATTTCCACAACGGAAATCGCCCTTATGTTACCACCTACATGTTAGCCTGCAATCCACCTAATTGGTGAGTGGCAGGGGGTGCAATGCACCATAACTAAAGATTGTCTATCGCAGGTTGAAATTTTCTATTGTGATCTCGTATTGTCCTCGGAAAGAACGAGCCTAGATAACGCTCCGTCCTACAATCGATCTCACGTATCTTATCGTCACGGTCATTTCTACCTATATACGTTGGTTCTTCAATTATTCCTACAACCTCGTCTTTTAGACATTCCGATCTATATTTCTCCAGAAGCCACAACCTTGACTTCAATCTACGATCCTCCAGTGGTACCCAGTTCAAATCCCTCAATAATGAGGTGCCGCTTTACTTATGTTCGTACTTTTGTTTTACGAATCTGGCTGCTCTGCGCTGCACTCTTTCTAATTGAATTATATGTCCCTTCTCGTACGGATCCCATATGCATGAGACGTATTCCACTTGTGGTCTAACCAGTGATAAGTAACATGTTTCGCGTACTTTTAGGCAGCTCAAACAACTTAGTTACCTTGCCATTACTTTAAGACAAATGAATTTCGAAATTACAATTTCAATACTTTATTACTTCCTTTAAAGGGGAATGCATCAGACTCCTCGGAAAAAACATTTACTCGCGATAGAGGACGACGGTGGAACGTGATCAACAGTAGCCGCTCCAAGTGATCAGCGTTTGTCAGAAATACCAGAAAGAGAGAGGAGAGGCTTTGATTCGGAATAACGGCGAGCATCTTAATCGGCGCTGCTACTTGATGCATGATGACCTGTGAAAGAAACTTCCGGCGGTAAGTCGAACAGTCGATGATAAAATGGTCACGCGCGTTTTGCCGAGTGACGAAGCTATAAAACCGGAATCAATTCTAATAAGGGAACTATTTTTTCCGGCGTTGCGTCTAAAATAACTTTTAATATTATACACATTTTTCCGATATATTTTATTTTAAACGACAAAAGCCTCCGCGAATCGACCAGCTTTGCCATCTCGTGGTGTAGGGTTGTTAGTATCCTTGGTTTAATTATTCACATTATTTATATATTAGTGAAATTTCATGCTCATCTACACTATCTATTTAACGAATACGGTATTGAAAAATGAATGGCCACGAAAAGTATTATATTTTGAGCTACAATTTAATCAATGCAAATTTGTGTAAGTCACCATTAATAATACGATGGTTATCTTGATTTACAATTTATCCATTTCATAATTTCATTCTGTCGGGTTTCCTTAATATGTAATACCGCAGTTGGGCTTTCCATGCCTGCCAATTAAAATATTTTAAGATAAATTCTTTCTTAATTGATGTTTGAAGCAAAAAAGGCTTCACATTCATATGATCGGAGTCACAATTCTAGATAAAAAGATTGCATCTCCGTGGCGCTCGAACACAGTTAAAATCTCGCCTCACCAGGTTGAAAAAATATGGATAAATAGTGGTCACAAAGAGACTATAAGCTGTCGCATATGTTAACCGAAAAGAAGGAATTACAAAAATAAGTACGAATGCCTTTTTTTAGCCAAAGAGAATAACAAGGGAAGATCGACCAACGCAGGTGTGCAGCGTGTGACTCCGGGAAAGCGTGGGTAATAAGATGCATCATCTGACGGAGCCAAGGGCGCGCAGGGAGGTGGGTGAGTAGGGGAGGGGAAGGGGCGTAGGGAAAGAGGGTGGGGGGGTCTATGGTCACATGGAGGTGGGCTCGGCACAAGCGGTTAATAATCTGTGAAGATGAGAGGGAGGTGTGGAGAGAGAGAGGGAGAGAGGAGGGAGAAAGGAGGGAGAAATATGAGGAGTGGAGAAGTTGGCGCAACAGGGGTCAACGGAGTAGCGTGCGGTTGCGCACAGCAACAAGGAGAATGCCGTCTTTGTTTTATTTATCGTAGATATTTAAGGTCGAATTTATTTATTTTGATGCTCTGTTTTCCTTAATCGTGGCTGAATTTGCATATGATGAGTGATCTTCATTTATTTACGTCCACGTGTCTTTTGATTTATTATCTTCAACTTAATTATGAGGATTAAGATGCTTCACTGGACTGATTTACCTTTCGATTAATTAACTATATTTGTTAACCTTTTCCTTGCTTATTTTGTTATATGATTATGCTGTTCCCTAATGTTTCTGAGTTTTGGTAATTCTCATTTCCGGTCTTTGTTAAGTACATAGGTTATTTCGATGATACGGCTTAAACCAATTTCTATGAATACTTACTTATTATGATTTTCAGTATTTTTTAAGCTGGCTAACGATTTTATAACATACTTATTACAAATCTTCTGTACGATCGTTTATTTCTCAATATTATTCTCCATACCTATGCAGTATTATTCATTGTTGGATTTTAAAATAAGAAAATTATTATATTTTAGGGACGTAATATTGTAATATTATTAACTTGTCTATGCTTGTTGCACTCTGCGACAGAAAACATTACTTTCGTCTTTCTTTTGCCAATGAAATGAGCATTCTAAGAGCTTAACGATGACAAAGTTAAAACGAAAGCATTCCAAGGATATCAAGTAACTTGCTTAAGGAACATTGGTGCGTAATCCACGCGAAAATAAGAAATATGCCGTCTACATCATCCGATGAGTATAGAGCAGCTAAAGCTCATACGTATAAGGAATCCCGCGGTAAAGCGAAAAATACTATGCGCGAGGCTTTTACTAACTTCAGGAATAAGATATTAAATAATTATTTGAAGGAGGATCCTAAAGCATTCTGGTCCTATGCGAGAGAGGTCCAAGGTAGAGGCCCTACCATACCTTCCCTGCGCAATGACTCGGGTGCCATTATTCATGATAACGTAGAGAAAGCCAAGCTGTTATTCGGTCATTTTGTAAAAGCATTTACAGCCGTCAGCGACCATTGCGTACAGTATGCACCCGCTATAAGGAGGGACCTGATGGACGATATAGTATTTTCTGAGGTGGGAATAGCAAGGCAATTAAGTTTCATCAGACATAACAAAGCCACTGGCCCCGAAGAAATTCCTGCTCGCATTTTAAAAGAATTAGCTGAAGAAATAACACCTTTTCTTCGGATAATATTCGAGAAAACCATTTCCCGCGGAGAGGTCCCTAATGACTGGAAGTTAGCGCACCTTACCCCAATTCATAAGGGCGGCGACAAGGAGAACCCAGAAAATTACAGGCCGATTTCCTTAACTCCGATATCGCGCAAGATTCTCGAGCACATACTCGTTAGCAACATAATGCGATTTTCTCGATAGTAATTCATTGTTAGATGATTGTCAACACGGCTTCAGAAAATGTAGGTCTTGTGATACTCGGCTCGGCCTTTTTGTGAATTGTATACTGACTGAGAAGCGGAGCAAAGTACCTCACAGGAAGTTAATAACGAAATTAAAAACCTTAGGCGTCAATTCCAAAATTGTTAGTTGGATCCGTAAATTTTTAAATCATAGGAAGCGGAAGGATGTTATAGATGGGAAATCCTCGAACTTAGCGGAGGTTGTTTCTGGCGTTCCGCAGGGAAGTGTAATTGGTCCGTTATTATTTATAAATTATATAAACATTATCAGCTCAGTACAGAAGTAAAATTAAGCTTCTCGCGGACGGCACCGTCATCTATAGAGAAATAAGCAATCCGAAATACCCTCAGTATCTCCAAAATGATCTGGAAGCTATTTCTGCATGGTATAAGGAATGGCCGTTAGATATCAACCAAAATAAAAGCTCCTCGTCAATTTATGGAGAACCAAGAGTAGCTCGTTGGACGATAATTATTCGTTGGACGGTGTGGAGATTCCAGTTTCAGACTCGATTAAATATCCTGGAGTCACGATCTATCGTGATCTCTCGTGGGACGCCCACATTCGCCGATTGATAGGTGCCGCTAACAAAAAGCTGGCCTTTATAGGGAGAATAGTTCGAAATAGCTCCGAAAAAGTGAAAAAATTATGTTATTTATCCTTGGTTCGACTGCAGGTCGAATATGCTTCAGCTGTGTGGGATCCCTACGAAAAGGGACTCACTAACGAGATAGAAAAGGTTCAGCGCAGGGCAGCTAGATTTGTAAAGAGAAATTACGATAGTAAACAAAGCGTAACATCGTTAATAGAAAATCTAAAATGGACATCGTTAGAGGAACGTAGGCTGCAGGCTAGATTTAAACTACTGGAAAAACTTATATCGGAGGGCCTAGCGAATGAGGTAGTAGGACTTATCAAAAGCCCGACGTATCTCGGAAGGCAGGACATCGAGGATAAGATTCGCGAGATCGATTGTAGAACGGAGAACTATAGAGGATCGTTTTTCCCTAGGACGATATGAGAACATAATAGGAAAGGTAACGTTGGAAAACTAGGGACCTTTGGTGCACTGCACCCCCTGCCATCCACCAAAAAGGTGACTTGCAGGGTATCATGTAGACGTAGATGTATCTACGCTGAACGGTCTCACTATTTCGCGTTCATCATTTTCCTCTACAAAATGAACGAATGCAAGATTACGGTTTATGAACCTATGCTCTTAAAATACTGCCCGCGTTATTTTATGAGAAATTAGGAGCACTTAGAAATGTTAGGAATGTATATCTCGATTAAGCATATGGTTTACCGTGGAATCGACGAGATATTAACGAGCGACTGTTTCTCTCGGGTATCGATCATATAAGATTTAACCCGATTCAAACATTATTTTTAATCCCCCGGCGATGTATATCCGCATCTGAGAGAGGCCTTTGCTTCTGAGAACCAAGAACGGACGACCTTTAAACGCAATAAGCCTTCGGACCACCTGATTCCCCTCTCCGCCGCCCATTTCTACCTCTCTCAATCCGTCCTTTTACTTCCAATCAAGAGTTCCCAAAACGAATTCTTTGTAAGGGGGGCGTGGCGATAGTGAAGTTCGAGCGCGCATATTCGACCGCGTTTTGTCCTTCGGGGGTCGTTTGAGGCGACTGATGCGAGTCGGGGGATGACTCACTTCTTCCTTCGACCGCTACGCGTCGCCCGTGCAGCATTGGTGTACGAGATTGATGTTTTGTGAGGAGGCGTGTTGCGTCAAAAGGTTCCTCCCGCTGCTCTGGGTTGCCCTATGGGATATATAAAAGGACGAGCGCGGTCGGGAGGGGGAGGTATTTTTCCAAATGAAAAACTCCGGCGATGCCGAAGGTGGGAGAATCTCACGAGTCGAGGGGTGAAAGAGAGAACGAGGGAAGCTCACGGCGGCCTCACCGACGGTCGGTTTTTTTTAACGCGGCTGACTTTTTAAAGCTTTTGAGTGATAGGTGTGACGTTTGCACCCCACCATTAAACACCTGACCGCACGTGTGTGTGTGCGCGTAAAAAAATAAATGAAAACCGTTTTTGTTCGGCTCCGGTTTTTCCTTCGCGCCGATCTCGCCCTGTAATTATAGAGTTGAAGAGGAGTTTGGTCGGTTCGAGTTCTCGCCTCTTTTCAAAAGGCGGGTTTTCCACTCGAGGGGGAGGGCGGGTTCGATCCCGGTTTCTCGTTAAGAGAAGTCAGTCGGGGAAAAGGAGATGATGATGATGATGGCGATGATGACATGGATGCGAGCTTTTTAGTAGAGGAGTTTGTATCCGCGAGACGGCGCTTTAAATGAAATGTTTCTAGGACGAACCCTCAAAAGTTTGTGGAGTTATTTTTCTCTGCCTTCGTTTTTCATGTCATCTCGACGAAGATCCTTTGATTTTTTCGTGGTTTAACTTTTTGTAGTTTTCTCAACGCAGCGGGTAGTTTCATTATTTCATCGTCAGACAAAATTAAGGCGATAAATGAGCACTCAAGAAAATTCTGGTTAAATTTTTAAAAATTAATACGATAAAGCGTATCAGTATAATAAATTTGCATTCTTTTCTATTGCGCGCCGATAAACGTTATTCTCGTAGAACGCTTCAAGAAACATTTTGCTCATTCACTCATTTCGTTGAAAATCGATTTGGATTTTATTTATCATTCCATTCTCCACGTTGACGAAATTTTTCTTTTGGATATTGATAATTATTTTACAAATATTCAGTCGGTCATTAAAAAATAAAAACTTTACAACTTGTGTGTTTTCGCTTCTTTAGTAAACATCGTGCTTAGCGCAAATTATATATAAGTTGAAACTAAAATGTTTTTAATTTATGTCGTCATTAAAATAATAAAATTTATTGAAGTAATAACTCAGAGGAATGCTACTCAATTGAATGTTTCAAGGAAATACAGCGCCAAAGATTAACATCTTATGCAGAGTCACAAAATTCATTTGAATAAAAAACACAAATAAATTGAAGGTGTTTTCAAGCGATAATTTTTTGTCGTTCGACCCGATATTTTCGTTGGTATCCGTAGAGATATCCGCTGCCATTTTCCTTTGACGTGAGAATGTTAGCGACCACATATGGGCGAAGGGGCAAACGATCCATTCTTTCCTGTGCTCCATTATTACACCCGACTCCTTTCCCACTTTCGTCTTCCATCTATTTCATCTTCACTCTAGAATATGCTGAATTGGCATCTGTAAAACGTACAGCTAAAACTGAGTTTTTGCGTATTTTTACATGTAGATTGTTAACGACGATCACTTATAAAAGGCGAATAAATGTCGCTAAGGTATAATAAAAAAAATCAACCATTAAGGAAAAGGGTTTTACGCTGAAATGATTCAAACGTTCGGTGACATTTTTATAGTTTCTATTCCAAGGTACATACATAATAGAAAATAATTGAATTAATACATTTTATGGGAGATATAAGTCATGATAAGACGAGAAAATATAGAATATAATTATACTTACTAGGTTAACTTTTACCCACAGGTGTTAAGAAAGAAAGAAAGAAAAATATCTTTATTGGCGAGGTTGAGGCTAAGTAGCCCCCTCTTCCACCTAACCATTACAGTTTGGTTACATCAGGATTTACATATTAACAATTTTTTTTAAATTTACAATCTTAATTCACAAAAAAATGGTTACCACGAGAGCAATATACATATACATTCTCTTTAAGAGGTAGCAACAAAAATAAAACATGTTATTCTTGCCATATTAATTGTTGTTTTTATATATATTTTCATATTTATGGTTTATTTATTTGCCACAAGCATTTGTAACTAGCTGGAGTAGCAGGAAAATTTAATATTTCGATATTCCATGCATGAGAATTTGGCGACCGGTAGCTTTAGTAATGGTTTCCTGTAAGTCAGGAGTGGCGAGCAACAATTTACATTCAAGAGCACTCAGCGAGCACCGCTATGCTTTTGTAAATGTAGGAATGATCATAAATAATATCAAATGAACGACAAAGTGATTAAAGATGTTCTCTCGTATGTTTAGAAAGAAGCGAAGCGTACAAATGTAATTAATGGTTCTAGGAAAGACGATTTTTAGCATCGTAGAAAGAGCACCGCGGTGCTCGCGAGCACAAGGTTGCGGACCTCTGCTATAAGTAAATGATCTTGACTGTATCCCCTCTCCCTACCGCCGCTTCCCCTCCCCCTTACGCTGCTCCCCCCTCCTCTTCCGCCTCTCCCCGGGGATGCTGGTGGTGTAGTGGTTAGGACGCTGGCTGCTACTCACTTGCTGCTCGAAGGGATAGCGGGCACGAATCCTGCGAAAGTAGGATTTTTCCAAGGTCGCCCGGCCCCCTGTTCGTGTGGTTTGAGGAGATCGCGCAAAGTCAGCGTTCCGTCCTTCGGAAAGGACGTTAAGCCGTTGGCCCCCTTGGTGCTCTTCGTTAAGAGTCCGGCACCAGGTTTCCCTCCTCCCATGTGAGTGTGTTCGGTGTGGAAGGAGCTATGGCTATAATAATCCAAGAAGTTGATTAGCCAAAATTACACACAAACACATGCTTGAAAATAGTACGCAAACAGAGTATCTATTGAAAATACTACGAAGATAAAGGGTATATTTTGTGACATATTTGTGATATCCTCCACTCTACTACCCTCTGTTCTCTCCCATCGCCCGCTACTGCTCTCTCTTCACCTCTACCCTCCGTAATTTCGTGATATGTCAAGAACGACGGTATTAAATTGAAACAAGATGGAAAAGTGTACTCCATAAATGGAATACACAAATATTTCAAAGGCTTTCTTAATGGGAAATACGTATGGAACGGTATCGAAAGATTATGCGATTCTAGAATTTTTATCCCCGAAACTATAGTCTCGGGGAGTATCTTGTAGTAAATGTTGTTCTCTAACCAAATAAATTTTTTAATCTGTTCCTCACAGATCATATAAGAGAATGGGAGAGAAATATATGGATTTTTAATTGTTGTTTGCTGAGAGAACCGTCTTTGCGATCGATGTAAACAAAATATGCGATGTTTTGCTCGGGATATTCTCGAATTTATACCTCCGAAACCATAACTCGTAGTTATGTGGCCTCGCGGACTTTCTTGCAGTAAATGTAGTTCTCCATCCGAATAATATTTTAAATCTATACCTTACGGATCATATAAGAGCTAGGTAGATAAAAGTTTGATATTTCATTGTTGCTGCACGGATTCCATTTAACGAGATAAGAGTACAAGTTTATTAAAGTAATTATGTAAAGTGGAAGTTCTAATTGACGGATTCA
This sequence comes from Tanypteryx hageni, assembly GCA_028673005.1. Lineage (NCBI taxonomy): Eukaryota > Metazoa > Arthropoda > Insecta > Odonata > Petaluridae > Tanypteryx > Tanypteryx hageni. The sequence continues at coordinate 96,068,052 of CM054115.1, forward strand.
GTTGAAAATCATAATTGGGCGATAAATTTAATAAAGATCACTCGTACTTAATTAAATTAAAATACGTCCAGCGGTTTAGGAGATGAAATTTGCGACGGAAGGACGCACGGACCAGACGTGCCCATTAGGCGTTCCGCTATTACCGCTTCGCTGGTAAAGAATGCCTAAAAATGGAATTTTAAAATAGGGCGAATTAAATTGAGCTGAACATTTCTCGCTAACTCTCGAGTCGTTTCGTAAATTTCTAAAGATATAAGGTGTCGATTCGAATTACAAGCGCGTATGTATTTTTTTCTCTTCACCCATCGCGTACTCTTTGAAGGAGAATCTCCAAACCGGGAAACGATATCCAGATTCAGGGAACCGTAACTGTGGGATTTGTTCGTAGTAGTGATGCCGCGTACGAATAGATCAAGGAGAAATGAGGAGGAAATATAACCAAGTCGGGAGACGAATATTTGTCCCCTTGTTCTCTCATGCCCCTCGCCACCCCTTCCCCTCTCACCCCCCACTTCCCCTCACACCCTCTTTCCATATCACCATTCCTTCCCCTCTCAACCCCTTCCAATATCACCACCCCTTCCCATATCACCACTTCTTCCCATATCACCACTTCATCCCCTCTCACCCCTTCCCATATAATCACCCCTCTCTCTCTCTCTCTCAACCCCTTTCCATCTCAACCCCTTTCCATCGCAACCCCTTTCCATCTCAACCCCTTCCCATCTCACCCCTTCCGCCTTACACCTCTTCCCCTCTCACCCCCGTCACGCTCAGCGGCCGCGCTGAAATGCGTTGCAGGTGCATTGGGCGAAATTGGAAAGACCTAGAGAGGTGGGTGCGTTCCCCGCGCGTTATTATGTGGACTTGGCATCTCTCCATCGCTTCATTGGCACATCTGCTGGACTCGAAAGGGAGAAAAAGAAAGAGAGCGCCCTCTTGATGAGGCATTATTCCCGAGCGTCGCTGGGAGGGGAGGGACGCAGGGGGTGTGGGGAGGAGGTGATTTAGAAAGACACCAATAACCACTAGCACGTAAGCCTACATATCTCCCCGCCGTTCTTCTTTTGTTTATTATCGTGCTGTCGGTGGCGCTGCAGGCGCGAGTGATGTTTCATTTTTATACCTGTATATGTCTTTTTTGTCTCCGCTGAATATTATTTGTCCGAGAAATATAGGAGAAAATAAACGATTGTGAAGTTGATATTTAACTTTTGACTAGTGAAGTGAAATTATGATTACATTGCAACTGAAGTGTGGTATCCCAGACTGCTATTGTTTTATATTATTATTAATTCACTAGCTGTATGTACAATTGGATTTTCCGTGTATAATAATCTGCAATAGATGTTATGGAAGGGCCGCAGGGCATTAGGATTACAGTAGTTTAATGAGGGATATAGTAAAAAATATACTTTTTCTAGAAGTTTGGACGTCTGTTTTGCGAAAATCAAAAACCGCGTTCTATTTTACCTCAATAACTAAGAAAAATATCCTATTTTATTTTCACAAAGACAAAGTGTTTATATAAAATTTGTATTCGAGCCACACTAAAACACAGAAAGGGACGCATGCGGCCCAGGAGCCGGCAGTTTGACATGCCTGATATAAAGGAATACCAATGGCGTAGCGAGGGGGAGCTGAGGGGGGGGCAGTTTCCTCCGGGCGCAGGGCTGAAGGGGCGAAAACTCATGGACCGAAAATCAACGTTTATAAACAATAATAATAATATAATATATGCCGAATTAAAGTGCTAGTATAGTATGCTTGGGTTTCCATCAAATTCCCCACGTTACATTTGTCTGGGAATTGAGCAGGAAGCAAAGGAACGAGGGCGCATCTCTGTGACTTGCCTTCGGGAGAAGGAGAACTTAGCTACGCCACTGAAGAATACCTTCAATTTCAATCACAAGAGTAAGAATTGTCGTAGTCATTGGATGTTGTATGTACTGAAGTATTAAACAGAAACCATAAGGTGGTCCAAAATGGTCGGGCATATTGCAGTCTGTATATGACAGACATCCTTGATTAAAATACTTTCATATGAAAATTTCCCTCAGTGTACTTAGAAATTAGTCATTAAATTAATATTAAATTGCCTATGTGACAAAGGGTTTGAAATTATATGTTTAATGAGAACGTGCGAGCAGACCAGGTTCGTTTTCATTTCCATAAGATTGTTTAGAACCATAATATCCTACTTTTGATAACTATTTACTCAAATTAATATATTTACCTGCGTCATGGAAAAGTAAATGGAAATGATTTTGGACAAGATGAATATCTAGGATAATAATTCGATCTCGACGTGAATTCAGCAGTTTTTACAAGCGCCTCGTTTTAAACGCGGAGAACACTTTCGGGAAACCGTCAACTTACTGTGGCAACGCAAATTAATCAGCCGCACAAATTCATCCCTCGCCAAAACTTTCCGCCTATCTTTTCCCACTCCATTTTTCCTGTATCCTACCGCTCCCTCCTTTTCCTCTCTTCCCCTATACTCCTGACCCTGCCTCGAGTCCTCCGCTTTCTCTGAAATTTAAAAAATGAGACAGGAGCCTGAGAGAAGAAATCCGATCAAAATGTCTCGTTGGCAGCTGCAATCGGCGATTGTAACCACGTGACGTCAATTGATTGCTTGATAGCATTCCTTTCCTAATGCCACAGAGACAATCTTTAATGACATTTGTCCAATTAATGAAGTTGGGGAAAACTAAATTTAAGGGTGCGATTCTCTGTCATCAAAGAATTACCAAGCAAATCAAATGAACGTTTGTCAAAGACGCGAAAAAAAATTTCATGCAGGAATGCTATATTTGGAGTTTATAATAGGAGATTGCAATTCGGAATTGAAGGGCGCAAGGTTTGCGAAGTTGCAAAATGGTCTGATCGTAAATAAGAGAATAAGAGAGGTGATTACTTTAAATTTTTAAGTCTTCCTCCATGGGAGGGACTAAAGCAAAGAAGGAAAAGCGGTGCTTCCGCTTGCACTACTACGTCATTCTTCACTCTCGCTTCCGCTGGCGCGAGGAGTGGATGCCACTATCCAGCTCTAAGCTCCTAAGTGACAGCGCCTATATCGTTTTTGGCCCCAGGTGTTGGGGCGATATGGACCCTCTTCGGTCCTATGTCCTCCTGCGCTTAGCTGGGGGCAAGTCCTCAATCTCTCCGGTGGAGGAGCGCGGACGCTTGTGCTTGTCCCAGGGCTTCGGTTTGGAGTCCGCAATGGCTCGGAGGACCTAAGCCGCTTTTTCCTCTGCTGCTGCGAAGAACCGCTTGGCTCGCCGTTGTAGCTCTTCAGCAATTGGATCATTTATGAAATATAAACAAAATTTGCGAAGATGAAATATGTTTTTAATATAGGCCTGTGGCACATTAAACAATAAAAAAATCCTTCAAACTACCTCTTTGAAAAATACACAGGGCTCCATTAGTCATTTGAAAGGTCCTTTGGCACTTTTAGTAATAAATTTCGTGACCTGTAATTTAGAGGAAAAGGGAATCGATCGATTTCCGAGGAATCTTATTTTATACGGCAAACTTCACGTCGACTTTTAATACTTTTGTCTCATTAGATGTTCTGAAAGAAATCTGAACTGCTTTGAAGTTCACTGCGAAATATTTTCTTAACAATGTATCAAAAATCGATTGCATCGGTATAGAATGTATGAAGGAATCAGAGCACACACTGTTCATCTTTTAAACCCGGCAGTAACTAATTTCATCTATCGGAATACGCATTTAGTTTGAGGGAAGGGATGAGTTAGAGAGGGGAAAATAGGGAGACTGAAGGAGGGAGTGAGAAAAACAGGGGGAGGGGTGGAGTATTTTGTAACGGGTGGTTCCGATTAGCGGATTGGGGGCGGGTGTATGAGCCGGGGGCAGGAGGAGGTGGGTGCGATGATACGAGACGAAATGCTTCCATCCGGTGCGCCAAAGCAGCGTGACCGATTGCGTATTACAATGTCACGGGTGAGCGAGATTCGAGGGTTCGGGAAGGGGGCGGAGGGTGGTTTGGGTGGAGGAAAATTACGTTTCCAAGGGAGATCTTTGTTATTTAGGACAAGATTGAGGACCTTTCATGCTCCTGACCCGGATCAGAAATTAGTGTAAAAGTTATACACAAAAAATATGTCATTTAAGTTTTATGTCGCTGAATTGGTTTTAAAAGACAAAATAGAGGGGACGTCCTTTTATTGAGAGTTAGTAAGTACATGATCACAATAAAACGACGGAGAGAGAGATAGAACTCGCGGCGAATTTGAAGGATCACTTGTAATGATATGACCCAGGGTTTGAACTACTGGAAGCTCAGATCATCTTTACTTATTTATATTCACGGTCGAAGGTATTCGACGTTTCTCTGTACTGTTTCGTAATACCGTAATTGGCTCGAATTTTGAACAATTTTCTTGATATTATAAAAATAATTTCTGCCTAAACTGTTTTTAAACTGACGTGGGTACACGCGCGCTCAGTTTGAAGAGTGGATTTTTTTAAAGTCACTTATTCAGCGGCGAACGATTACAAGAGAAAGTAAGAGTGCTAAGTTCTACGCAAAAGCCTTGTCTTCGATAACTCATCGTGAAGGAATTGTGGAGGCCCCATTATTGAACCAGCACCATAATTCCAAGACTGCGCGATAGCAATATATTGTGCGTGTGTGTTTCTAAATGTGAAGGACAAATATCCACGCCTTAGGATACTCCAAAAGAAATAGACACGCGACCAATGTTATCTAGGAGATGGATGTTCCTGCATTTCTTTCTACATGTTGAATTACTCCGATAGAGGTCCAGTAATTATTTTAAACGTGTATTTCCCCTCCTTGCCCATTCACCTATGTCACCAAGATACGCGTGCAGACGTAGACTACAATAATTTTGAACATCACAGATCAATTTCATCATGGAAAAAAGCACATAAAGGGTCGCGTAGAATGTAGAATAAAAAGGGAAAGCGATGCACTTTGGGATTTGGGAAAGCAGAGAGATAACGATATACAGGTGTCTTTATTTATGTGAAGCTTGGAACATCTTCTTCAGCCCAGTGAGTGATAGGAAGAGAGAGAGAGGGAAACCAGACGATGAGGATAAGTTTCGCGAAGTTATCTTGCTCGCATCGTGGTAGAAGGCGGATCGTGATGGGTTGGATTTGCTGGAGCGAGCGAAAGAGTGAACGGATTGGATGGAAAATTGATCGACCGACGCCACGAAACGTTATTTATGAATTTTTGATGATCTCTAGAAATTTTTTTGTTCCTTTGGGAGAGCGGAATCTGCGAGCGAATGGAGGTGAGAGTCGTTCCATTAAAACCTCATAAGTGTGCGAATCGCCGGAGTCGCGGCCGAAGGGAGAAACAACTCGGACGCGTCCTTTTTATTCTTTCTTCTCTCGGCGTGAGATCTAAATTAGGGGATCGGTGGTCCTGTTATTCGGAAATGCCGTTTATTCCTTTATTCTCCCATGAATACCTACTTTCATGAAAAGTCGATGTAAGGAATTTTTTATGAGAATCAAAGGTGACAAATGTTACCGTTTCGTTCTGGTTTATATTTTCTCCTCGTGGTGTGTTCTTGGCTCAACCGCCATTCTTCCTCATCCAAGGCACTAAATAAAGATATTTAGTACAGATATAGAATGCAGAGCTGCCACAATACAAGTAATAAAATAATTGCTTTTACAAGTATTTGTGCTGAACTGGCATCATCAATTTTAACCAAATTTAGTATTTATAATTTACACATATATACAAAACCATAATAGCATATTTAAACGGGATCAATCAAATAGGGGTGCCACAATTACAAATTAAACTCTTTCAGTAATTATGGATTTGGAAGAAATTGGCTGAATGGATTTCAACTACATTTTATCTATAAGATTTGTACAACAAACCATAATGAAATCAAGATGTTTAAAGAGCAGGACTACCACAGTAAAAAGTAAAATAACATTTTATTTTACACGTTTTTCTAGTGAACTGACCGCATGGATTTGAACTCAGTATGGTATATATAATCTTCACATAAATAAACAAGATTGGAAAGGTGACCTCCATGTCGGAGTACACAGAGTTTCCAAATGCGTTCTTTGGGATTTCACAATGTTCTCAATATTTTTCGCTCAGATGAGTATTTAACGAGAAGCTAGCGAGGTACGTTGTAAAATATATGTAAGTCCGTATGTAAAGTTGTCGTTATTATTGTCCGATTTTAACAAAAATTGGAATTGGTCGACCAATTTTAGCAAAACTCTACAATACCAAATTTCATCAAAATACGTCCAGTGGTTCCCGAGTTGAAACAAAGGAACATTGTAAACTACATGTAGGTATTCATGTAAAGTGGAAGTAATTGTTGTCCTATTTTAACCTAAAAAATTGGAATTGATTGACAGATTTTAGTAAAACTTCTTAATACCAAATTTCACCAAAATATGTCCTGCGGTTCTCGAGTTGAAACAAAGGAACATTGTAAACTACATGTAGGTATTCATGTAAAGTGGAAGTAATTGTTGTCCGATTTTAACCAAAATTGGAATCAGTCGACCCATTTTAGAAAAACTCCCCAATACCAAAGTTCATCAAAATACGTCTGGCGAGGTTAGAATTTTTCTGTAACTATGATTTTGTCGATAAGCACTTCTGTACGAAGGGAAACCCGTGTATATCCCTACTTATTTCTTCCTAGCATCTTTTCTTCTTTGAATTAATTCTAAATTCCGTTGGCCTTCTAAAACTGACCTTTTAATTCACTCTCTCTTACATATTAGTCTATTTAAACGTGTCCTTTATGCTACTATATTTGTCTCCTCTTCAATTGCATCTTCTTCTAACTTGAAACATATCCTCATCTCAACAGCTTTCAATTTGCTTACATCTTTTGTCTTCAGAGACCATTTGCTCATTAGAGAATTAAAGAGCTCGTCTTACGGCTGAAAAAATCAATAATGAACTATTCAATATTTGGTATTGAAGTGCTTTGCCTTTAGTCAGAGACCATGTCACATAATCTCATTATGTTATTTCATATGTCAATAGTCGGTTTAGCCCGATATCTTAATCTATATGCAAATGTGGATGGCGAAAATTTAATTCTTACATCATGTTTATTCTAAGAACTTCTACTTGTTTAGAAAACATGGACTTCCGCTGTTATTGAGTTATTAAGAAAACATCTGTATTTATAAAGAAATCTATCAAAATCGATACAAATGTCTCAACTACATAAGTAAATTACTTACGAGATAAAATTCTAATCTTCAGAAAGGCATCGATTCCAAATCAAATATTTATTTTTCTTAGTAAGTGCGGACCAAAATGGCAGTCTTGTCTTATAATAATCTCTCTTGCTGACGTGGGTCCACTTGCGCCAATATTGGTCCATTTGGGAGCATTAGGAGGTTAGTATTTTGTTGTTTTAGATAGTTTTTAGTCCATTGACTGTTAATCTTCTGCCCGAATTTGAATAACACATGTTATATTTAAATCCATTCCCATCAAGATAGGTCGTGAGTTTTTATCGCTCTTTGTTTCAAGGTACACTATTTAAATGGATTCTTTGTCTTAATAACGGACGATGTTTATTTAATAGTTAGAAGTTAGGAAATTTAAAAATTGTTTTTAAATACGTAACTATGCCCTTGGACAAGGCCGTAGTGACCACTTTTTGCGCCCTGGGCAGAGAAGTTTTTGGCGCCCCAAAATGCTCTAATAAAATTATAAGTTCGTATTTTTAAAAGGGTATCTTACTAAAAATAAACCATTGTTTCTTTAAAGTTTTATTTTTCGAGATTTATTTGCAGCAAACATATTGATTGTGTCACTGAAATCTATATTTATTGCAGTGTCATATTCAATAGATAAGATGGCCAGACCAGAAAGTCTCTATTGGTTCATTAATGACCGTATGTAATTTTTAATCAATTTTAGTTTACTAAAATAACGCTCTCCAATTGAAATTGAGGTGGCGAATGTCAGAAAACTTTTCAGTAAAATTTCCACATTGGGAAATGAACTTAAAAGTTCGTATTCGTGAAGAAATTCTAAAATTTCTTTCTGCGTAATTTTTACACTTTTTATCGAAGGCAGGCGGAGTTTCAAACTGCGAACTTCTTCGATTAACTCACGTTTATCCACATCGTTTTTATACATATGTACTAGCAGCATTTTTACAGGAATTAATAATTTCATCTTCGTTCATGTTATATAGACCCTATATTATAGAGCACAACTTAAAAGTTTAAAAGCATTATCAATCAATATATAAAAGAGTAGATGTGTATTTGTATGTCCAAAATGTTTAACCCACTTCCAGAAGACCTAGAAAGCTGAAATTTGGCACACTGATAGCTTTTAGCTCACAATTGACCGGAGAAATCCGAAACCCCGAGATTTTGGATTATAAGGATCCGAGATCGAGGTTCCAAATTTTCCGTAAAATCCACGCCAACGCCAAATGGATTTATGCCTAAATATAGTCTATAAATACTTTTAAGTGAGTCAAATGGTTTTTCAGGAATATCAGAACATTGTTATCTTTTACCATTAACATTGAAAGATTTATCGCAACATAAATCGATACATCTATTTACATTTGTTCGGTAACCAAGATGTTGTTTATTGTTTACGTTTTGGCTAATAGTATTGACATAATCCACATAATTTTATAGGCTTCGGTGCATCTAGCCATGTGAATATTAAGTAAGGCGGTAATGCGTATTTGGATCTTTTTTTGTGGGGGCTCCGCCCCCAACCAAACCCCTGAACCAGCTATTCAAAACTTGGGGTACCCAACAGCAAAAGTAAGTAAATTTCAAAGTTTATTGTATTATTTTTATTGTAATATGACATCAAAAGTGATATATCAATAAAAATAATAAATAATAAAAATAGTTTGCAACTTAAAAGAACTCTTTCCCGAGCGAAGCCGGGCGTTTCTGCTAGTTTCATATAAATATGTAAATCGTACCGACAGTTGCGTTTGAAGAGAATTTATTCCATCATGTACTGCATCGTAGAAAGTATTTTCTGTTGTTTCAGGTATTGAGGGCGCTTCAATTTCCATCTTGTTATCGTGTAACTCACATATTATCTAGTCTATAATAAGACTTCCATTTGTCGCCCCCTTACGAAGGGGAGCCCTGGGCACATGCCCCAATACGGCTCTGCCCTTGGATATAAATTATCTTTAAAGAATATAAATATATTTGCGATTTAAAATTCTGATGCATTCGTTTTGTAATACTATAAATTTGAGAAGCATTTATTTGCCACAGTTCTCGAAAAAAATATTTGATTTTTTATGATTTAATATAATAAAATTTTATTTTATGACACAAGATAATTTAAGCCTAATATTTAATGTAAATGTTTAAATATACCAATTAAAAAATATAATATTTCTCGCCCAGCGGTGGGCGAAACGAAACACAAGTTTAACGAGCAAAATATTCTTTTTGTGGAAGAAAAGAGTAACCCCCTATTTTATTAGCGTTTCCGATTGAACTAAAACGAGCTCAAGTAATAGTGGAAATAAAAAAAGTTTCTTCTCCGGGGATACAGCGGAAGAAAAGAGGATGTTTAACTACGTAGGTGGGTCGAGGCCAAAGGGCTAGTAGGGGTGGAAAGGAAGGGTAGCAGGAGTCGTGGAAAGGGAAGAGGAGATAAAGAGGCGGCTATGAGTTCTCTTGAGCACGATCTCACGGCTGCGCGCGTGCCCCTCCTTTGTCACACCCCTCCCCCCTTTCCCCCCTCCTGATTTCCATGCGACACCACCCGCAGAGACAACGCAGGTGACGGGGAATCGTCCCCGCGGCGCTCTCCTCGGGTGTCCTCCTCCGCCGCTGCACTATCACGCTCTTGCGTTTGCCGGCATGTTTACCCCTTCCTTCGTTCCCTCCTCCCTTCGTCTCCCAATCTCCATCGCGCGCACCACTTAAGCTCGGAAGAAAGGCACGGTGGATTCTATGCTGCCTCCTGGATTCCTCAACGAGGGCAGGAGGTGCCATTCCGCTCGAGCACCCTCGTGTCCGTGGTAACGCGTTGATAAGAGAAACGCCTCGATTGTAATGAAGTTTATAAGTGTTTTCTAACCAATAATCAACGTACTTTGTCATATTTTTAACATCGAAGGCGTCTTCTGTCCTCTTGCAGAATAATTCTTGAATACGATAATTTTTGAACCTGGAAATGGCTTTACTTGAGGGATACGACATACGCGCGAACGTGCGTTATACAACGAAAAATACGGTATTTTTGATGTTGTAATTCATGTTTTTATTGACGATAAATATTAAAGTTTGGGCATCGACGAAGGGACTAGTATAACAACTCTGTTGTCTAATTTTTACTCTCTCTTAAATTGTTATAGAATAATTTAGTGGTTCCCAAACACAGCGTCGCGACCATCTGGGGTTTGCGAAAGGTTTTAAGAGGATTCGCTACAGACAGACAAGGTATTGTTATTCTATTTTTTAATTTATTTACATACATATTTAGAATATAATTAATATTTTTGCAAACAAAATAGATATAACATTTAAAAGTGAATGCGTATGTACAAGTAGATGAATAGGGTTGCAATAATGTCGGCTATCTTAAGAGGTGGTCGCATATGCATAAAGTTGGGGAAACGCTGGACTACTTGAATAAGATTGTTTTATTTTAAGCGATCTTTTACGCTTAATGCTGAGAGAGATACGTAGCATCTCTGCCCAACCCGGCCATTTTTCTTTATGCTTATTCCTCATAATATTTTGTCGGAAAAGTGCGCGTTATTTTATTGAAGTTAGTATTAAGATAGGAAATGTATAGAAATATCGCTATCTTTCTTAATATAAACTGTTAAAATGACGCTTGTGTTCGGTACAACAAGAGGAAGATTGCCGAATTGCCTTTTAGTATATTTCTAATAAAACAAATTTGAAGTTATATATGCCTAGGTATTACAAAGTATAGTCGTGGAGTCCCGAAGGTATTCTTCCAGGCGTAGCGATTTGGTCGAAACTCTTTGGAAGAGATTATAATCCCTCGTAATTAGGGCTTAAAAGAGGGCCAAATGAAGTATCAAGAAAATGATGTCCGTTGAAATGGAAAATAGCCGCGACAGCTCTATTTTACAGATATGCTGTTGATATTTTGATAATATAGAAGAAAAGATGACGGCCTTAATAAAACATGAAACCTGAAAAAACAGCGCAATTCGCCTTAGGCAAATGTTTGCGCTCGTCTAAACCCTCCATTGCAAAATAGCCTCTTACTCTTTTTCTTTTTCATTTCTTCTAACAAGCTTAAACACCTGTGCATTCCTTAATACGTATAATTACTATGAAACGCGAACAAACACGCGTTTAAGACAGAAGATTAAAAAAGCGTCTCTTGGCGATTCTATTGTTGGAGTGTGACGCACCATATATTGTTGAAACAGCGGCACCGCGTGTGCAGCCCAAAGTGAAATAGTTTTTACACGTGAGGAGAGGGAGAGAGAGAGAGAGGGGGAAAAGAGGGCGAGCTGTGGTCCGATAGGATTGTCGCCAGAATAGAAGATGGATGTGTCAGCGGGTGAGGGGAGGGGCAGATAACGACGAGTGAAGGGGGGATGGGGCGGCCGTGTTTCTGTGAGGGGCTGGAGGGAACGGCTCTCGGAGAGAGAGAGAGAGAGAGAGAGAGAGAGCATGCGTGCATTTAGTGTCGAAACAGGCGCGAAGCAGGAAGAGTTACGATAGTACTCGTCTAGGGGGAGCCCATGTCCAACCTTAGCTATGAAAAGAGGAGGACCGTTTCCTCTCCATCCACTCATTTTACAATCCTATTCCCTCCATCCTTACCCCTTCCTCGCCCCCTTTCAACCCTTTCCTCCCCTTCTCGCACTCTCCTGTTCGCTCCCCTTTTTACCTCTACGTCTCTCCTTCCTCCTCCTGTTTACCCTCTTCTAGCTCGCTCTCTCTCTCACCCTCCTGCTCACTTTCTCTCCCTCTTGCTCACTTTCTCTCCCTCTCTCTCTTTCAATGCTTCACACTCCCTCAGCCAATGGCATTAATCTCTCTGGACCCGCCACTCCGGCATGCAAGCACACTACAATCATTCGGAGGGGCTGGGATTTTTGGGGTTCCACCTACGACACCTCTTCCCCATCTCCCTCATCCTTACGCTTATACTTTTAAGATCTCCACAGCAAGAGCACCTGTCCGAGTCGTCAAATTCTTGGAGCTTTGAAGCTCCTCTCTTCTTTCCACCCTTCTCTCTCTCTCTTTCTCGCTATATGCCAAACCCAAGCGAGCCGCTGTTTTTTCACCCCAATTCTTTTTCTCTTTCCCTCTTTTCTTCTCTTCATCCTTCTCTCTCTCTCTCTGAAGTCTCGGTTCGCTTTTGAGGAGGCGTAAGAAATCATGTCGTTGCACTTTTTCCGACGTATTTTTTTCAGGTTTATGGTGGATAAACCCTCCCCCTTTGTTTACTCATCCATCGGTTTTCAAACGTGCAATAATGCGACTCTTCGTTCTTGGGGTTGTTGCGTTGGTTGTGTGGGTAAATATTTGTTCCGCTATTTTCGGAGAAATTTCAGTTCGTATTTTAGACGCGCCGACTGTAAAAGTTTGAGTGCAGAGAACAGTTGATTATTTTGTGAAGTATGATAGCAGTGCTCCACATATCGTTAAAAAGTACACCGCGTGGGTGAAATTTATATATTTTTTCAGATGAAATTTTAATGTAAAAATTCTTATTTTCCGTATTTGTTGTCCTTTAGATTCTGCCGTTAATATTGCATTTTTGCTACTCTCATCTCAGCGGCCGTTCTTTTTGTTTTACGGTAATTTCATCGCGCCATTTATTTCTGTTCCTGCCGATGTAAATACCCTTTCGTTATCTTGTATCTTTCGGCATATTGTTGTTTTGTATTTGTCAAACGAATCTTAAAATATCATGTTTTTTATTTCGCACCAGGAATATTGGTGATGCATTCAATGTTCGATTAAATGTACCTTCAATTTTGTGCTGCAGTAAAATGAATTGTGATGTGCTAAACTTGCACGGTTGCCTCATATTTGCCATGGTTAGAAGTCATCATTTGCATAGACGTCTCTTTATTTTACGAAAACTACGAGGAAGCGATACTACCTCTTATTTATCCAAGAGAAGAGAGCAAAATGTATTTAAAAATATAAGGCATGCAGTCACTTGTTCAGTTTTGTTCTACGAATGTTTTATATTTATTAATTCTCAGTTGTCATTTATCTCTTGCTTTGTCGTTTGTCCGGAATCAAAACACGTCCACCTCAAATATTTAAAAATGAATTTGACAAAGTTAGGTCGACGTATGTTGTGTTTATAGTCGATGTTAAATTGAATGCTCAAGATAATGGGAGCAAAATTATCATCATCATTACCCATCGTGGAGACAATCGCAACGGCGCATCCCCCCGAATATATCCCCAGTTGGTGCCTCGCATCCTTTCATTTTCGCTCCTCGGATATTTCTCTTCGCCGCCTCCCCTTGTCCTCCCCTTCGCCGCCTCCCACTCCTCTCTCCGCCGCCCTACCACTCATCACTCCTCCATACATCTCTTTCCGCGCCCTCCCATTCCACTCCCTTCCGTTCCACTACCATTCCAATCCCTTCCATTCCACTCCCTTCCATTCCACTCCCTTCCATTCCACTCCCTCCCTTCCACATCCCTTCCCCTCCCGCGCCTCTCCATTCTCGCCCTTCGCCTTCTCCCACTCCACATTTTCTTCCCCCTCCTGTTTCCACCCCGTGACTCCTACCGCCGGAGAAATACCCGAAGCACCAAGTACCTCCATTACCATAGCTAGCATGCCGCGAATGCGTCCGCCCAATACTTATCTCTTTCGGCCCCCAGACTCCTTTAAAAACTTCTCCATTTCATCTCCGCCCCTCCTCCATTCTTTACCCCTTTACTCCTTATAGAACATTAGCATCGGCCAACTTCCCGATGCCTTGGCTCTATTCCATCTATTTTTTTTATTATTTCGTGAAAATTTTTCGATTAAAGTTTTATATTACGTGTCATTTGGTTGCATTTCGTCTGATGAGCCATTTCCCATAAATATAATTAATAAGAAGAAATATCGTTTTTTAAATTTAGTTGAAAATCTTTTAATGGAAATTGGAAATTTCCTCCCCTGAAATATTAGTAGTATTTCTAGAGCGAGGCGAGCAGGTCTCTGACCAGAACGAAACCCGCATGAGTCTCACCTCGCCCTAATTACGTCACTCTGGGAAGCAGTTAACGAACATTATTTAGTTAGACCACTATAGTAACATGTATACGACTATTATTCTCTCATTCTAACATTATAATTTACGTTTTTCGAACGAAAATTAATTATCACCTCCACTAAATACCTATTTATTACATCAATTTAAACCATAATTATCACCAATAAATACACCAAGTAAGAAAATTTAGTAGATGAATATAGTACAAGCAACCGGAAAACAAAAATTCTTCCTATCTGTAATCTTTCTTTCGTGGGCTGATACAGAAACTTCCCAATGGAATGGTGGGATAAGCGCTGGTGACATAAAGCCAGGCGCGGATTTAGGGCTTCGAGGCCCCTAGGCCCTAGGCGATAGTGGTTTGCAGGACACCTAGACGATAGCAGTTTGTGGGACCAACGACTCGCGAATTCTGAAAACGTGGTTCCATTTTATGGAGGAAAACAGGCTATCAAGTTCTTCAGAATTTATCCACACATTTATTTACAATGTAGCGGTTGGGCTTCTTGTTGTTAGATCGATGTCGATCACAGTTCAAAGTCTTCGAGTGGTACACTTAGAAATGATAATTTTTTTCGGTGATGCTCGTCAATTGAGACTGGTCTTTGCCCGTTATCGTTTACGTTTGTTTTTCGTCATCGTTTGGGATGCATAGATGACCGCTTCTTTGTGTTGTGAATTTTTCGCACTCATTCTTTACATTTCATTGCCCTCTTGCAGTCTGTTAAAACTAATTCTCTAGCGGCTCTAGGCGTGAGACTCTCAGAAGTGCGTGGCCCTAGTGGCACGAGGCACTAGGCGGTCGTCTAGATCAGGGTTTCCCAACCTGTGGGTCGCAAAGGAGCTTGAAATGGTTCGGGGAAAGATTTCTAAATAGTTTAGTTTGATAAATTTTACCGTGTTTTTCGATGTGTTCGAGATAAAATAGTTAAAGAACTCAGCAGAGTACAGTGTGAGCCCTCTGTGGACACATATGTTCTATCTACTGCTTGAAAAATTATTATATAAATAGAAGGTGGGTCCCAGGTAAACTCTATGAGCGTAGGTGGGTCGTGCTATTGAAAAGATTGAGAAACGTTTGTCTAGATCGCCTGGCTCTACTTATATCCGCCACTGTATAAAGGTATTAAGTGCGATCATTTCCGTCTTTAAATCTGCCAAAGAGGCAAAGTTGGAAACAGAAGACACAGTCCAAATAGGTGAAAAGTAGAAAAGTGAAAGAAGAAAAATACATTCTAAGAGTCAGTGGATCAGTTATGTCCGTAAAACAATATAAAATTCCCAAGAGAGTCATTGCTTTATTTTTTATTTCCAAAATATGATCAGAGAAGTCAAGTTTAGTATCAAAGACTACACCAAGGTCTTTCTGTTTGGACACTCTAGCCAATGGAACAACATTTAGTCTATAATTAAAATTTACACCATTTTAAAGAAGGGAGATGGACATTACATTACATTTATTTAAATTTAATTTAGGTTTCCAGAGATCACACCAATTAACAACCAGATTAAGTGCCGATTGGAAAGACACACAACCAGCCATACTAGAAATCACTTTAAAAATTTTACAATCATCAGCATAAAACAATATTTCTGCTGTGGAAGAAGGGATAAGGGTAGCCAGATCGTCGACATATAAGTTAAATAAATAAGGTCCTAAGACACTCCCTTGTGAGACTCCTGAAGTGACAGTCGACCAGTCTGTAGCAATTCCAGCTAAGACAACACGTTGTACGCGATTATTTAAAAAAACTTTTTAACAAATTAAGAAAATTACCATGGATATTGTACCGTTGACTAAGTTTATAAATCAATAATTTATGATCTAGAGAATCAAAAGCTTTTGAAAAGTCCAAGTAGACAGTATCTAACTGAGCCTTATTTATTATGGCATCAACAGCATGGTGTTGATAAACTGCTAAATTAGTTATGCAAGAGCGGCCTGGAAGAAAACCATGTTGCCTAGTTGATAGGTGAGGGGATGTAAAATAGTAAAGTCGGTTAAGGATGATTCTTTCACAAATACTAGAAAAAAAGGCGGGATAGATATAGGACGGTAATTAACAACATCAGATTTTGAGCCAGACTTATGGACAGGATCTATATTGGCAGATTTCCACTGAGAATGGAAAATACCAAACGAAAAACAGCGATTAAAAATAAGACTCAATGGAATAGAAAGAGAGGAGGCGCAGTTACGAATAAATACAGGGCTAATTCCATCAGATCCAGGAGTATGATGGGGAGAGATTTTACAAATAAATTCAGAAACTTCTACAGGGGTGGTTTGGAGCTGAGATAATGAATAATTGCATACAGGAGAATTGGAATCTTCATGAATATCGCTTCCATTGTCAGGATCTCTATGATCTTTGTTCGAAAGGTCTTAATCTCCAACACCAAATCAAGGAATCTTGTATGAAATTAGTTAAAAATTGCATCTAAAGAGAATGATTAAGCTATTGTATAGTGGTGAGGGCGGTCGCCTTCACTTTTATTTACCATTACGATCGGTTGGCCATCACTGAGGAAGACTAGACATCTGATTTTTCAAGTCATTTATTGGCTATTGAAACTGCTTTCATCGACAATGAGATTCTAGCAATAAGATGAACTCGATATTTTAATTATGGGAGATTGGAGACAAATCGATAAAGGCGTATTTAATCGTTATAACGGAGTATTATTCTGACGCGAGCATGTCTCATCTCGAATTTTCACAAAAAAAAATAAATGTAAAATAATGTTTCATATTTCGAAGGAAACACCGAGCGATCGTGCTTCTTAACAGGATTTTGTTTTCAAACCCAATGCAACGTAATTTATCATTCTTAGAACGACCAGCTGCGGATTATAAAAAAGTCAATGGCAATTACTCGGTGAGTATTTGCTGACAGAATTTATTAAAATCTTTACAAACAGTACCAAAGGGAAAACCGAGAATGAGATTCAGTCTCTCATTTATCACTCATCCAGTGCCAGTGCGATTTTGAATAGCTGAAGAAAAGCAGCCTCTCTGTAGCGATATATCACGCCCCCCCCTCCCCACTCCCCCGTTTCATTGCTCCTCCCCTCCTTCTCATTCTTCCATTCCCGTGTACTTCGTCTCCTTCGCCCCTTTACACTCTCATTCCAGCTCTCTCGCAATACGGCGCCACATGGGTGCCTCCTGATCGACCTCCGAGGAGCATCTCTCATTCAGCTGTTTCGCAACGCTGTCGCAACGGCACCCTTTCCCGCCTCCCGAAACGAGCTCCACTCGTCTCCGTAATAAATGCTGCTCTATTAGGCCGAGATGATATAAGGACTCATATGGCGTGCGGGCGGAGGATGGCTAAATGGGATAGGAGGTCTGAGAGAGCGGGAATGGGATTCGTCTTCTCCCACGTCAATCTTTTGACCCTTAAGAGGCTGTGGGATGCGTTGTCCAGACCAGGAGTCCGTTTTTTTCTTCGGCGTTACAAGTTTTAGAATATCGAGATAAAAGAGCTTATTCATTCTAACATACAGTTAGCCTACTCAAAAATGTTTGTATGGTTTTATGTTATGACGATGCTAAAAATACAAAAACGTTCAGATCAGTAATGAATATGTGCATTGCGACTTAACCAACATTTTAATAGCCGGTATATATTAAAATGATCTGTGAACTGCTTTGTTACAAAAACTTCAGTACCAGTGAAAGAGTTCATTAAGTGATGACTTTCGACTGAATACATGTACTTATTGACATAAATCTCATTTGAGAAGAGAATTTAAATGGCAAATAAATCTTGGAACGAAACGGCGAATTTTTAACTCATTTGTACAGAAATGGTTCCTTTATCTTTTAAAGTTGTTACTTAAAAGATAAATTTCAAATGTGTATTTATACTTAATATTGCTTCAAATAATCGTAGGAACATAACTACGATAATCATGTTTAATTATTTTTCATCTATAATCTTCGAATTAATTTTATTCATTACAATGGTGCAAATCCGGAAATACTGCCCTCGAATCTCCGCAGCGTTGGTTACCTTAATAAGTTCATACGATTGGCATTAATGTGACGGAATGTATAAAAAACGTTCTGGGAGGGGGGACAAAACTTTCGAGAGGTTTTGTAGACTAGGGCGCGTTTCTAAAAATGGAACGCTGAAGCTTACCGCGGGAGCGTAACTTATCACTCGCTTGGTATTTTTCCTGGTTTAGACGACGCTTGCAAAACCGTTTTCCGCGGCCTTTTATTCTTTCGGCGAACAATATTGCTCCGAATTAAATTTTTCTCGATGGAGATAAAAGTTAACATGTATTCAAACGATTGTTCTAAGAAGTGCCTCAAATATCAATGGGACAAAACACCCTAATGAAGCTTAGGCGTTGTTTAGCTAGCGCCCATTACCAATTAGAAATTTTGGCGCTACTTTTCATGTGGTCCATCTTGAAATTAAACACTACAAAAACCCTTATTCTCTTGGTCACTTTGTCAACAACGCTCGATATCTCAGCCGTTTATTCAGCCAGGTCGACCAAATTTTGCGTAGGCTCCTCATTTTTCCTCCGGATTGCCATAGGCAAAATAAATCCCCAAAAAATACGTGTTTGACTCTAGTAGATAATTTCTATTTCCCATCAGACCCTCGGTCTTCAAACGGGGGCTTTTTAAAGAAAAATGAGCCCTAAGTAAACGCATTTGCTCTGGGTGTTTTTTCACCCATAGTGTAGCATTTAAGGATTAAGCTCGGGTGATCCTTATCAACATTTAGCGCCATATTATGATTTTAAACTTCATCCGTCAATTATAACTTTCACTTAACATAAGCACTTAAATAAACTTATACTCGTATCTCGTTAAATGGCATCCGTAAAGCAACAACTAATAACATATTTTCCTCCTCTCAGTTCTTATATGATCTGTAAGGTATCGATTAAATCTTTATTCGGATGGAGAATAACATTTGCCACAAAAAAAGTCCGCGAGACACATAATTGGGATTTATAGTTTTGGAGATAAAAATTCGAGAATATTCCAAGCACAGCATCACATATTTTGTTCACATCGGTCAATACGACGATTCTATCGGTAAACAACAATTAAAAACAATAATTTTCTCCAAAACTCGTACCTATATGATATATGATAAAGTAGATATTAAAAAATGTTTTCGGATAGTGTATAACATTTGCCACAAAAAATCCGCGAGAGCACATAATAACGATTTATAGTTTCGGAGATAAAAATTCGATAACCGATCAATTTTTTAACAACGCTTTGTACGTAAATCCTATAAAGAACGCATTTGAAATCTCTGTGTATTCGATTTATGGAGTACACTTTTCTTTCTTGTTGCTTGATGCTGATCCTCTCTGACTTCTGTGCTCTCTAGACCAGCGTTTCTCAACCGCCGGTCCGCGGACCCCTGCCGGTCCGTGGTCCAATATTGGCTGGCCCGTGATATTCGATATTTCTCATAAAAATTTGATAATGTGCAGCACTGGTTAATGAAAGGCTTGTGTTTTAGTTGTCCAAGTGTAACAGCGTAAAATGATTGGTGGTTTAAAATTGATTCTATCGGTCCTTGGTGGATTATTCAGATAATACACAGGTCCGCGGTAAACTTTCTGTTATTAAAACGGTCCGCGATGTACTTTCGGTTGAGAACCGCTGCTCTATGCTAAATGTCGTTTACGTTTTCCGATGTATTCAATAGTATTTTCCTACTAATGGGACAAATCAATTTTCATGTTCGATATAGTAGTTACTACCAATCGCTTAACCAGCGTGTTAATTTGCCATCTCTCTAACATAGCGGGAACAAACAGAAATAGCTAAGGAAATACTCCTGTAACGCCTTAAAGCCATTCCTAATGAGTCATCGCAGTTTCTCTCTCGATCGCCATACTAAGTCCGCATGTTGGTGCCCTCTGTCCGTATTTGACCACCGCCTTGTTCCTCTTCGCCGTCCATTCCTATTCCCGATCCGATGTCCTTTTCTAGATAGCTTTGCTCCTCTTCCATCGCTCACGCCTTATTTTTTCGCTCTTAAAACGTTTTCCTTGGACTCCATTCCGAATTCACTCGCGCAAATCTTCGGAAAGGAGCGTAATAAGAAATCTTGTGGAAGATGTAATAGGCGCAATGGCTTCCTCCGGCCGTTTATTCTTTCCGTGAGCACGTCATAATCATTCATCATTGCAACTCTTCTTGATATCCGTCTTCGGACAAATGATGAATTAATAAATAAAAGTGGAATGTGCCTAAGAAATGCGAATTAGAAAACGAATTACAGATAATTAATAACTGAGTTCTCTTACGACGTCATTGAACTCATTTTCACTAATATATTGCTTTTTCGCTGAGATCTTGATAATATATGTAATTTTATGTCAAGTGTAGGATTTTTTATAATTGAAAGGTCGAGTTGTATAAATTGTTTAGTGTATGATAGGTGGAAAAGCTATCTCTCGTAAATTGTTTGATATTTACAGTTTTCCATCAATGAATTATATTTCAGGCACTAAATATAAGCTAACGTTAATAATGTAACACTAACACGGTTTTCATCATTATTTTATCAGAACTGTGCCGCGCTGAACTAAATCAGCTTTTCAATGTATAGATAATTATCAAGCGTTAGAATATTTATGCCAGTTTTGTGAGAAATAACCTGGCTTTGGTAATGAAAGTCCGCTTAATCGTATAATTTTCCTTATCCCGTAACCACAGGCATCGGTCTCTCAGATCGAACGAAAAATTTCAATAGTCTCATTTAGGTTTGGTGAATCATCTACGCCTTTGAGATTTTGTTTACCTTTGTATCTTACAAGTGGCTTTGTTTACTGTAAAGCAGTTGCCTTCTAGCATTGGACCTTTGCGTACTCGAGCGTGTTTAGTTTCGTTGCCGGTCTGAGAGACCGCATGCCTGTGTTCGCGTAATTTTGTTGGGACAGTTCTTTTTCACTGTTTCGGAAATTTTTGAAGATATTTCGCAGTTAAACCGTCCTGGACCGCCTCACGTCCGGAAAAGAAAACTAAAACTGCTTTCCAATGTTTTATTTGTAGCAGCTCAATATGTTTGAACTGTTCAGCATCCGCTTGAGGAGCATACGCCGGAATTCTCATACTCATTTTTTAATAAGTTTTTCTTTTTTTTAAATTCCTTTATATTCATGTGTTAAACAAAACTTCTGCAAAAGACTAAAGCAAATACTGAAGTTTCTGTATGAAATTTAAAAAAAAACTGAAAAATTAGAGCCTTACTTTTTTGTGTTAAATTTTAATTTTCATATTTACTAAGAATATATTGCATACTAAGTGTTCATATTTTTGTACTTGTTCACCAAGACCCTATATATCCTATATATACCCTATACACCCTATAAGACCCTATACACATAATTATTTATTTTTGGGCTGGGGTCTGAGAGACCGCATGCCTGTGTTTGCGCGTCAATTTCTGATGCATGTGGTTACGGGTTATGCCACCACAAGAAGCAGCCTTTCTTATTCCGTCAAATCTCCGCGAATGCTATTTCCATTCGATATTTCCGGAGAAGTTAGAATCAACAAGAGGACAGCCGAGCAGCCGTTTCTCCGCTTCCCCGGCTCGATCGCTCCTTCCTCGATCCAATCCACGGCGGACGCCAGCGAGCGAAAGTCGCTAAAATTTCGATTTCGCTCGAAGCGACGCCACACGCGGGAATACGTGATGCATTTTTTTACTCATCGGTTTGACTCTCTCGAGGTTCATTGGCTGCCAAGATTGTATTCAAATGTATTCCACCTATCGATCCATCTTCGCGATGCTCACTTATTTTCTCGCACTTCCCCTCCCCGCCTCCTCCGATACCTCCCCCATCCCCTCCCTTACATCTAGCCACCGCGAGATCAGCCTCCAGGAGAACGCACAGCTAAACATGCTCATTCCTCTTTCTCTCTCTCAGTTGCCCCCCACTTCCTTTCCCCTCTCCTCTCGCGCACGTCCCGTTGTGTCCTTCTCTCCTCCAGCCTCCCTCCTCGCGCTTTCACCTCCTTCCCCTCCGCTCCTTAATCTCTCCCCGCCTCCTCTTTCTCCGCCTTCACCCACCCCACTCCCCCGCAAGACTCAGACGACTGGCGACAGGGTGGCGGCAGCACACCTGGGTCCCATGACGTCACGAATGCCATGACAGATTTGCCTCTTCCACTCTTTCTTCTGTGCCTCCTCCTCCCAGGCCCGTTCTCTTTACTTCTCCGCCGCGTCTACACGCTCCCTGCTCCACCGCAACTCCTCTCTCCTCTTCTCCCCCTCCCTCTCTCCATCCATCCTCCCTCTCCTCCTCCCCCTCCTGCCCCACTTCCACAAAGGCGTCTCACAATATGGCCTTATCCTCTCTTTCTTCCACTTCCCCTCAATATCCATCCCGTTGCTGACTGTTGTAGCCCGCCAATTATCTATTCTCGCAATATTTATACCGCGTCGGATTCACTTCTTTCTCTCTTTCTTTCCATCGGTTTATTTATTTTTTGCCTCCCACTTTTTCCTCTTCTCTTGTTTGGCGTAAAAGTTTGTTCCTGTAGCGAAGGAAATTTATCTGTGATGATTATATTGCTACGCTATTCAAAGAAATAAATTATGAAATCGATTTATATTCTTCGTAATTATTTTAATGTTATGAACGCTTAAATGTTTACTAGTTATCAAGTTTGAGTTGAAGTGTTCTCTGTAAAGTATTTGCGTCGTAATGTTGTAGTGCAATTTCACAAATTTGAATTTATTTTATTTTAGTACATATATTTACCAATAGCTCTATTTGTTTACACTTACTATATTTGTTACGCACAGTATCCCGAAAGATGCCATCGATATGATTGATGAGATTTTCTTCTATTAGTTCAACATATTCTCCGTGCATTGCGTGAGGGCTAAGATCACCAATGTATCCCAAGGAGTCGATAAAAATTTAATATATAATTTAAGCCAGTGATGTATGTGATTGCGCCCTTTTTATTTCTTCTCTCCAGTAATAATCCCCTGGTATTCATTTTACGATCATGAACGGTGCCAAAAAGTCGTGTGTTATACGCGCATAGCCTTGAGGCTCTGTTAGTCTGGTCATTACTTCTATGACGGGATGAGATTTGCGATCCTCATTGGCACCTCTATCGCTCCAAGGTTTCCTGTTCGTTGAACACCTGTAGTTTACTTTTTGCGAACGAGATAACGCTTTTTTGATGAAACCTCTGCAGATATTTTCGACATTAATCCTTATCAAGGGTGTAAAACTGCCTTTTTCCGACCATCAATTAAGTACTTCGGAATGGTTTAGGCATGGGATTATTTCGTTGATTTTGATTGCCTGAAAATTAACACTTTTATGTGATTCTTGTTTTGATTATCTCATGGGGTTTAATGTTTTAAATATTTTTTGTAATCGTTTTGCAAGAAATATTGTTCTCACTTTCTGAATTAATACTTAATTACACACGAGGACGTTGCAGGTGATGTCAGCGAAATCGACAACATTGTATAAATCTCGTTTGTAATCGTTAAAGCGACCTTTTAAAAGCATTTAGACTCCACGGACCAAAGCAGCGCGTTGCTTTATTACTGCTTCGCGCTGGGGTCAAATTCTGTTTAATGCGCTTCACTAAATAATAAATTTGAATTTGAATCGCCTTTGCTCTGCACATTTTCTTAATGTATTCTCTCGTGTTTCAGTCGTGTTAGTGTTTTAAGCTTCTTGTTAGGACAATGAGCCATGAATAATTCATCTGCTTCTGACACCATTATAAATTTTTAAATCCTGATACCGTTTTAGCAGGAGGGAACGAACTTAGGGCGCGTCAATTTTTAAAGGGTTATCCATTTTACTTTCATTTATGAATGAATCTTCCTTATGCCACCACAGTTATAATGGATATAAACGTAAACAATATCACATTTAATTTAACGTTATTTAATTACTTATCGAAATTTCCATTATTACTTTTTCGAAAGTGGACTCAAATACGTTGAAATTGTAAGATGTCCGCATAGACTTTTGGTGGCCCGTCTTTCAAACTTTATTTCTAGTCTGTTACCTTCTTACAGAGATTTTTTCGTTCGTATTAACAGTATGTAAAAATCGCTTTTGGAGAATGTTCTAAGTTGGCAGTAAAGCATGGAAACGTCGTTCCGCTTGTTAAAAATGAAACCCATAGCGTTTTCGTTGTTAAAAAATCAGGTAAGAATGTTTCGGTTTTAAAAATATATCAATAAGTCGTCTTCGCGCTTAAGGATTTGAAATGTAACGATGGTGATTTTAAGTTCGACCACATTCGTAAATAATAGCATTTTCCGAATATCTGAAGCAATGAGAATTGATGTATGGAGTTTCATTTCCTGTTTACATTAGTTTCCATGTGTTTTACTAGTAGGTATTCTTTGTTAAATTAATATATATTAAATTAAAACAACCTTCAATTATTGAGGTAATGTATGTATTGAAATTAATTAATGAATAAAACTCGAATAACTTTAACTGAAAGCTAGCGTTCCCGTCGTTAAAATTTTCCAATTTGGGCACTGCTTTTGGAGCCACGTTACAAAATAAACGCGAACAATTAAAGGGTCCGGGTTTGCGGCGGGGAGGCGTGCGGGGCCGCAGAGAAAAACGGCGTGTTCGAGAAGAGAAACGATTGCGAATTTGGCCTTTCGTTGTTCGTTCGGCTGTGCAGATGGGAGAGGGAAGGAAGGGTTCTGTTGAGCCGTGACTTCAAAAAAAGATAGGAGAGATCGTGATTTCGGGCACGCCCTCCTCGCGGGCGGACACGAGAGGGTGTAGGCAATGGCGAAGGTGGCACGATTCTCCTGGGAGATCTCGTGGAAAAGGGAGGAGAATAGGTGGGGAAGGGAGAGACGGGAAGGGCGGGGGAGGGGAAAAGTAGGCAGCTGTAGAAGGGATGGAGAAATTGGGGTGGAAGAGAACGTGAAAGAGGAGGGGGTGGGTTAAAAAGGGTGGAAGAGGGATGAGGAGAAATAGCGGGAGGTGAAAATATTGAAGGTATGAGGGGAGGTTAGAGAGGTGGAGAGGAAGAAGGGAAATAGGATTCCACGGATATTTCCGCCGAGTTATTAAATAATGACAGAATTGCACTTATGGGTATTTGGTGTTCAGAGATCTGTTGTTTTGTGTTAAGTTTATTAATGAGGTTTAGAAAAGTAATAGTATGGCGGTGGGCTATTGTGAGATCAGAATTTTCAGACTGGTCGATATAGCATTAATGGAAGGGAAAATACACCTACAGCTCATAGGCCACTTTTAAATGTAACATATGAACTCTAAAACAATCAAACGAATTATGACACCGTCAACTCCATTTTGGGATGCAAATATTCCATCGATCTAACAACCAAAGCCGGCGATGATGTAGATTGTAGATGATCGATTTTTAACTCGCATCTTACTTCTCAAACTCGAATAAATGTGAAAACCATGTCTTCGATCGATCTATTTTTATTTAAAACTTTCAAAAGTCTGCATATTCTCTATACAGTGGATTTCATACTTGTTTCACTCGAATTGTTACCATTTCACCTGTTTCAATTACATACGTTATTTCCGTCCAAAACAACATGTAACGTAAAAATGCCTCTCCATTCATTCTTCACACAATGGTATATTTTGTTGTAAATTTTCTCGAAAGGTAAAATCAAAGAAAATTGCCCGTTACAAAGCAATGTAAATAGGGCTTGGGCTTAGTGTTGCTATCGGTCTCTCGTCCTTGCCATCTTACAAGATAATTTATAAAAGTTTATTTTATTTCCTTTATTAATGCTGCAAAGTTAAGGTCATCTCCTTCGAGTCTTCTCGATCAAGCGCAAGCCAGCGCGATTCATTCTCCCCTTCTCATTTCCCTATCTTTCGACCAATCCCCCTCTCTCTCCCGCCTTTCCGCATTTCGCTCTGCTTACAAAGGATTAATGCCTTCGCAGCAGCACCCTTCAGCACGTCTCTCGCGCGAGGCCTCAAAAAAATGTAGAAAGCAGCGAAGCGGGCAATCAAAGTTTTTCCGGAGGTAAGAGAAGGAGGCAGAAAGGAGAAAGGTAAAAAAATCTGCAAAGAGTCATATCCTTCACCCCGGCTTAATGACTCCAGACCTTGCCCGTGGCTGCAGGACGACCTTCCTGCCTCCCCAACCGCCACCACCACCCCACCGCCCGCCTCCCCATCCCGCCTCATTCCTCCCATCGCATCGTACGCATCCCATTCCACTCTTCACATTCTCTCGCACCCATCCAGTCGCATATTTTATGCCCTCCGTCCAATCGCATCCCTTTTCAACCCATAACGTCGCTAGTATTCTATCCCTATCATTTCGTTCAATTCCTAAGTTCCCATCTCGTTCCTCAAATGCCGAACCCCCTCCGGTGCCCAGTTCCTCCAACCCAATTCCTTTTGTAAAATTCCGCCATTCCATCCCTCCCATCCAATTCCTCTCAGTCCTTATCATGCCAGCAATCTAGTTCCTCCTATCAAATTCCTCGCGTCCTAATCCTACAATCCCTCATCGGAATTAACCGCAACCACTCACTACGATGTTGTTCTGGGAAATCCCGCACAACCCTGTCTACACTTGATCTGGCCTCTCTCTCCCTCTTCCTTTCTTTCTCCATCCTCCCTCACCCTCACCTTCTTCCCCTCTCCCTTCCTCCTCCTCCCTCACCATCTTCCCATCTCCCTTCCTCTTCCTCCCTCACCCTCTTCCCTCTCCATTCTCGTCCTTTCCTCTCCCTCTTTCCCTCTCCCTCCTTCCTCCTTTTCGCTCCCTCCCTATGGGTCCCTTACTGCTTCATCCCTCGCCACCTAATTAGCGTCGACGCATTAAACTCTCGCATCGGCAGGGTAAGATGCGGATGGATGAGATTGCGTACGCAGGCATATACCTACTTGCACGAGCTCTCTTTCTCCCTCTCTGAAGGCGTCTTCCCTTGGCTTTAGCGTTTGCCTTCCGAGGTCGTAAAAATTACGCTTCGTCCGAGGTTAAACTGTTAAAGTTGAAGCGACAGTTTAAAAGTCAATTTAAAAGAGCGATCCGACGATGTTGCCAAGTTTTTTTGTTTTTTTTCTCCTTCATCTGATAGATGCAGGAGTTATAGTGTTATTTTTAGTGTTTCCTGTTGTTGAATAATACAAATTTGATATATGTTAAACTATCTCGGAGATATTGGTGTTTTAAGTCCACAATGTTTGTAGGTTATTAAAATTCTACAATTAATGAAAATGACCAATTATTTTATTTGTATTCCGTGGATAAGATAGCATCATCTTTCGAAATAATGGCTAATTTTATCGGCAACTGCTTACTCCATACCTTTTTATAGTAATTTACACATTTTCTTGAGATGAATCAGTGCCGGATGTTGTATTCTGCGTTTTTGTGAAAACTTAAATAAACTGCCGATGAGTTCCATCCTCAAGTATAAATCAGATGAAAAAATTTATCTGTTAACGGGCACATTCCAAATTGATGTCGAATGACATTCTCGAACCAACGATGCGCACTCAAAGGTAGGAAACACTCTGATTCGAATCGGTACACTTCAGACCGGGAACACTTCAGTCCCATTCAACGCGAAAAGGATAAACAATAGATAAGCGTCAGCCAAATATTTATTCGCCTGATCAAATCCGGCGATAACCGTACAAAATGAGCGAAATCCGATATTTTCCGAAAAAAGAGCCAGCTGCTGAAAATATTCGCCTTTTTGGCCTTGGCACGAAGACATTGTTTCGGCTCATTTCCTCCGAAATCTGTCGAAATATTTGGCCCTCGTCAACCGCCATCGCCAGGTCGACATCGCATGGACCTTCCAACCGGCGCCCGCCCTCCCTCGGCCTCTGCCATGTCAGCCTCCTGGCGCACACCTTCTGGTCTTCTTCCCTTCCATCGTCTTCACTTTTCATCTTCGTTTCAATATTCGCTCAACTCAGGACTTATTTTTGCTTGCGAATTAGCAAGCTCTTCCAGAACAGTCTGACGACAGCACCAGTAACTTATTAGTGGGCAAAAAGGTCGCTTTGGCTGGAGAGAGGGTAACTTGATAGATTAAAGTGATGGAATGATTAAGAGAAAGAAGGGAATTGGGTGGAGATAATTGAGGTATCTGAAACATGGATCTTCCAGAAAGGAGAGAGGCTGTGAATTTGGAATACAAAATCCAAAATGTTTACAGCTTTGTGCATTAGTCGAAAATTGAAATTTTGAAAATTTCTAATAATAAGTATTTATTTTCAACGAAATACTTGCTGGCATTATTTGCATAATATTTTCGATATTATTAAGTTATTAGCTTAAGTAAATGTTCGAATACATTTAAAAATCTCGATGTTGGTGATTATAAGCAGCTCATATGAATACGCATACAAATGACATCATTAGTGACACCAAACGCATTTATTGAGCTTAAAATAACCTTCAGTTTCTTCCACGCAAGTGAAAGCATTTGCAAAGAAAAATATGAACTCGTCTTTAGATCCGTTTCTCATAGCGCGGTCTAACATAAGCTGACCTCGCATGAAGCCTTTTCCTTTTTACTTCTGCCGTAACTCGGTGAAGAATGTCAACAGAATAGTTTCAAGAATGCACCGCGGGTGGCGCCCACAGCTAGGAAATAACTGCCAGGATCACCGCCAGAGCCCCGTCCTGCTCCACGGGAAAATCATTGGAGTAGGCGGAAAGATATCTTTACGCCAGGTTAAGGTTTCCGCAACCAGGTGTCGCCAGTTATAATTCCTCGTGGGAGGTCGTTCAGATGGATTACTACGAGAGGTTTACTTGGTTCTTTAACCAAACGAGAGATGTTTAGCTCATAGGACCAACTAAAGCTGCGATTAAATTTTTAATAAAAAGATTTTTGCAAGATAAAGTACGATCACATCGGTGAAAATATTAATTGTTCAAAGAAACTGGGTAATTTTAAATGGGAACATTTTTAATTGCTGAAATCTTTATTTTAATTTATCGCAAAATAATCCTACTCCTTCCATCTCCAAAATAAATATTAAACAGAAAACTACCTACATCGAAATTATGTCGAAAACGCATGGCAGAGATTGCCATTTAATCGTACCTGCACTCAACGATAATATTTCTTCGCCCGTCTTATCGAGTCCGGTGAAAAGGATTAGTTGTTCCGGTCGGTTCTAGTGATTATAGCCACACGTTTTGACACTCGATGAGTAGTATTGGAGTAAGGCTTGCTAAATGGATATGAGGAAAGGAAAAAAGTAAAAAAAGCTTAGGAATTTTATATTCGTAATCATGGCTCTGCAGTAATTTCAACACATTACTAGTTCAATCATTTTATATATCTATATCTAACAACTGACTAGCTGAAATCATTTGATTTCATAAGAGTGGGAGTAAACACATAAAATTCCATAAAAATTGTCGAGCTCAGTATATAGCTTGAATCCTAAAGATGATCTAAGTAAGCAAACAAGAAGACCAAACCAGGACTAATGCAGGCTGGTTTCCCAAAGTTGACGTCCCGAATTGATTACTTATATTGACAGGAAATGTTTCAGTATGTGTTAGCCATTCCAGGGAATTCTCATACCATAAATACCACTTGTAGTTAATATGTTTATCAATGATAGAGAAAAATTGGAAAACAAATTAATAGATCATTATCAGGTATAAAATACTAAAAACAATGTCAAAATCTCTATCTGACATTATATTTTACATGTATTTTTTTTAAATAAACGAATTAATTAAATGTTACCGTTCACACGTTAATATGTCTGGATCAACTGGCCATTGCTAAAGAGTAGTCGAGCGGAAAAGAATATAACCCATTTGTTCACTCGTCTATGCTCAAGCCGAGCTCGGTAATAATCGTCTCCTTGGCAACAACACGATAAAATGCGATTTAAAACGCAAAAGCGCTATGTTTTTAGTAGAAATTCAAGAAAATACGATAAATTATCAACATTCGGTTATAAGAATTAGAATCTACATTCTTTTCCCCTTATAACACTAAAAACCCGGCTCCAATATCACAATTTTAAGATATTTTATAGTATTAAAGAAAACATCTCTGCACGATGGATTTGAGTTTTCCTATGTAAAACAAATAGTATAAAAACGTTCCTGGAATCGAACTCGGGACTTCAATCTTCGTGAAATAAAATATAGCCCGAAGCTGGACCCTGGCAGCATGAGCCTCATACTAAGTTTCATGAAAATCGGTCAATTGGTGCAAAGGTTGTTAGTAGGGGACACACACAGACACACATACAGACAGGACCATTTCATAAGGTTATATTTCATTTGGAAACCACCCTAAAAATGGTTTGAGTGAGCCATTTACGCTTTGAAGTTAAAACGAAGTGGTCATTTACGAGTCGTAGATTCTGAAAGGAATTTTTTTTTAAGAAACGATCTGTAAATCACTCTTACGGTGGCTACTTTGCAGCCGAAACACGCATCTAGTTTGCAGAACTGTTTTATAGCCACGGGAGTTTCAGTTTGATTATACATTATAATTGAAGATGCAAAAACTTGTTTTATTTCATATTACCACCGTTTCGTCCCATTTTTTACGGCTTTAACGGCGTGTTATTGGCAAAAATTAAGATTGATCTAATTTAATCATTGCATTTGAAATCAATATAATGTCGTTTCGTTTTTATCATTGCTCTTCTCCTTTCCCTTCTCACCAGTTTCAAAATTTGAGATTTGATAAATAGTACACAAGTCACCATGATCCAAGGTTGCGTGCCGGGGTTTTCTACTCAGTGATAACGCCGTATGCTCTCGGAGCCCTCGTTTCTAAAATGCCTAATGCACACAGTCGTGAATGGAATAAAAAATAAAGTTTTCCACAAGTAAAAAATGGAAATATCTCGAAGAGAAATGTTCCCAAGTTGATCTGTTCGAAAACAAACATTACCCATTCATTGGAAATCATTAGTTTCATGAATAATTTATAAAAGCCGGCGAATCACTCCAGGTCACCTTTTTCATGACGCGTAATTGATAGGTTAAAAGGTGGAGGAGGATGTTACAGGCATCGATGGCCGGCATTACCCATCGGAAAGGAAGAGATAGAGGATAGGTCGACCTCTTTAGTGGAGGAGGGCAGGTACGCGAGGGAAGGAGTGAGAGAGAGATATATACATATGAGAGGAGGGCGAAGAGAGGGACGTCTGTCCAACGCGTGGGACACGAGAGCGAGAGACCCATCGTCCGCATTCCAAGGCGAGGAGAAGGGCGAGCAAGACACCTTCCCTCCACCGCCGCTGTCCGTCCGAAAGGGGGAGGAGAGGTGAGGCGAGCGGTGGGGGTGGGAAGCGGATGAATGGCGCGAAGAGGAGGGGGAGATGGAGGACTGTGGCCGGAGCGGCGCCAGGCAGACACCTGCATAGGGCGACCGCCGACCGACCGT
Organism: Tanypteryx hageni; assembly: GCA_028673005.1. Lineage (NCBI taxonomy): Eukaryota > Metazoa > Arthropoda > Insecta > Odonata > Petaluridae > Tanypteryx > Tanypteryx hageni. The sequence goes on from CM054115.1 coordinate 96,099,694, forward strand.
CCTCTCTCGAAGCCACACCCGTGGGAAAGCGGCGGCGGGAGACTCTTCCACACACACACAAACACACCTCAAATATGGCCACGCCTCTCTCTCTCTTCGTACCTCCAAGGCCTGCTTCGTATAGCCGTGATATTTCTGCGAGCTCCTGGCTCGATTTATTTAGCGGACGCGGAAATTGTGTGGAGTGGTGGGAGATGCAAATTGCTCCCTTTAAGCGATGTTCAGGTATAATTTGGAAGGCTATTATTAAAGTTAAGACTGCCTAAGCGAGCGGTTTATAATTATGGTCGTGGTTTTATTTCCCGTATTGATTTGAAAAAAAATGTTAAAAAACGCGTGATTTTCGTTTAAAGCCAATAAAAGTACTATAATGTCCATTCGCTCATTTATTGCAACGACGTTATGTATATGAATACCCCTTGGGCATACTATTTTGTTTTTTGATCGGTTTAATTTTGCATGGCAACAAAAGTTAGTCATTTTATGTACTATATAAGTAGAATTCGTTTGATGAGTTCGCATTGTTTCAGTAGGGCAAAGTATTAAGGAGCTGACTTCAACTCCAGGTTAACAATGAATCCGTACATCGAGCCATCTTCCGGACGCACATTTCCTAATAATGCTTTTAAATTAATTACGAGTACTATAGGTATTGTATAAACCCAGGAAATCACGGACATTTTTTGTCTGTAGTAATTAGACTAATTACCAATTAAACCCGTATAAAAAACATTGTTTTTAAATATGCGATAGTTTTCGCCGATAAACCTTATTTTTCCAGTAATTGCTGCGAGATTGTAAATTTATCTTCCTCACCCTCGTCTTATATGATCCATTTTCGTCAACCGCCTGTCCCGAATTTCACCATCCTAAGTAGCGGATTCAAATAGCAGCGAAAACAAACGATGCGGGTTGATTAAGGGATTGCATTCCTCGATCGACAATTCCATAAGGTCATATTTAGCCGAGATGGCGATTTTCGATATTGTTGACTCGCACGCGCGCGTTGGCCTCGGACTTTCATCCCGCGACTCGCGATGCCTTTGCGATAGCGAGTCGTTTCCGCGCTTTGGCACTCGCTCTCTCGCGCCGCTGCATTTTGCGGAAGCACTCGTTCGTCTACCGTTACTCCGCCGCTCACTCCCGATTCCAACCGCGATTCTTAAAAAGGGCGCAAGTTCACGTCACCGCCACATTCTGCCACCGCCGACGGTCGCACTGCCAGACGACCGTCGTCTTGAAGATGCGGCAACTCATGCCGTTAATAATCTCACGCCTAACTTAAGGCGTAGGTGTTTTCCTGCCGTGTTTTTTGTGTCGTGTTACTTTACGTATGAAGTTAAGTCAGAGGAAGAAGAAACCTTTCAGCCCCAATCTCGCTCTAACAAAGAGCATTCTAGCCATCTGCCCCAAAGCTCCACCCACGCAATTCCCTCTCCCACCCTCCACCATCTCAATCGGTGTCTGCGGTTACCCCCAGAGACCGAAGAAAAAATAGAAAACGTCGCAGAGAAATTTTACGTAACTTTTATCTTGTCCCGTTTCCTTCGGAGGAAATATAGTCGAGTGAGAGAGTAGAAGTTGTTGTATAGCGTTAGGTCGGATGTTTAATTTTCTGTTGAACTCACAACTTGCTTGGAGGGTTTTTTTATAGCTATGCTCAATCAAAACAGAAGGTTTGAGTTACTCTGTGCTAATCCAGGAACTCTATAAAGATGAAGCACATTTTCATTTATAAAATATGGATTAATTGTTGTTGAGAGAAAATATTTTTATTGCTACTCTTCCAACTAAACTGAATACATTTTTCATTCATCAAATTTTTATTGGTAAGGAGTGGACACTACGGCGAAGATAAAATAAAGAAAAGACTCAACTCATATGCCGTAATTTAATAAATAGTGTCACACAAAGGTAGGGGGAGAGGAAAACATAAAATGAAAGTTAAATAAAAATAAAGATTTTAATACAAAGTTTTCCAGAGAACGCAGGGGTCCTCCGAAACATTCCAAGGCATAAGTCAAGCGTCTCCTGACCGCAACATAACTTATACCTATATGCGATAACATAAACACGCGATTGTCACTCACACACACAACTGAAAAATAAAAACTAAGAAAAAATAAATTAATTAATACAAGAGAGGAATAGCAGCAAACACTAAATATAACACTTTTTAAATCCCTAAACACGTATTCCAAGAGCCAAACTCTACTTATCAGTAGGCAGGGGCGGACTGCCGACACTACTGTGCCACCGGCCCGATTTTTTACAATTATATTTTAATTACAGTAATAATTCATTATCTCATCGATAAAAATGCTGATGAAAATACGTTGAACTATTTTAATAAAAATAATAAAATTTCTTTATAATAAAGCTATTACATTTAAAGCAATTATTATAGTAATACAATAACAATACTACAATATTTAAATTTTATACCGGCCCTTCGGGCGATGGCCCGCATTGCCGGTCCTCCCCTGTGAGTAGGTGATGTAGTATTGCGGTCACGGGGGGGGGGGCTGACTTTTGTGTTGGACTGCGTCGGAGCAGGGCTCCTACGCTCTCTGGAAAGCTGTGTCACTTTCTTTCCATTGTTTTTATTTAACCATCCTTTTATTATTTCCTCTCCCCTTACCTTTGTGTGACACTCCATTCGTTAAATTGCGGCATTGGAGTTGATTCCTTTCGGTGTATCAATCTTTTAAACAAATACGAGAAAATATAACTTAACAGGATATCAGGATTTATCGAGTATGAAATTCCCACAGTAACAATAAATAACTTCAATGGACGATGGCCGATGTCCTGGTTATGGCGTTACATCATGATTGTTAACGAGTGATTCGTCAGTTCAGTATATTCTCTCGATTCCAAAAGTCTTACGTTTTCATTATCTATTCAAACAAATTTTAATAGTGATCGACCAATACCAAAATATACCAATACCAATACCATTGTCAGAGAATTCTGACATGTTCACAGGCGCCTTTTAAAGAATTTTCTTCTGAACGATGAATGACGAAACTGATGACGGCAAACTTGTAGTCGAAATGCGCATTTGGTTTTCACGGCAATTTTAAGGATTTTGGAGAATTATGATTTATCAATTTGATCTTATAAGCCTTACGACGAGCATTAAAATTCTTTGAATTGACTGACGAGTTTATTTAGTGAAATCTGCGACTAAATAAGTAAAGGTGTAGACTGTGGTGAAATTGATGTTAAAATTAAAAATTTAACTCTTTAACCGTAAGATCTGACGGTTAAGGAGTTAGATTTTTTCAAATCTGCGACTGTATTGGGAGCATTTCTATTGATTGAGGCAAAATATATATTTTCTGTGGGTGCATTGGGACTTGAAAACAAAGAGGAGCTTCGGTGCATCGTTAGTCGCCTACCTCCAGGGGTAATTTATGGCCCTCCCTATTTTCTATCCAGCGTTACGCGACAACATTTTGGATCGGAGCCGTACTTTATTTGAAATGATCGAAAATTAAAACAACCCTTGTTGGTGTTAAGAACCCATAAGCCTCTTAAGACATGCAAATGATTCAAAATTTGTTCCAATAACCAGCAAAGAAAATGGCTAACAAAATTAATAATCGTATTAAATCGAGAGTGAACATTTACTGCAGCATATAACTTCACTTCATGTTAAATTACCTCGAAGCTTTGATTGGATTTTCATCGCAAAAAGCAACCTGTGAATTCTGTTATTTAAATTAAAAATTTCTCGCCGTCTTCAACAGAAATAACATGAATGGATGAATTTCTCAAGGTGTGTGAGAAAGGAAGAATCTTCCCTCTAGGACTTTTGCGAACATTTAGGAAGCAATCTCGAATGTGAACGAAACCTCCATTATCCTCCCTACTAATATGTATGCACCCGTATTATGATGTGCTGCTTCCATTAGCGCTGCCCTATCTCTTTTCTCTGTTTCATTTAATTCTCTTCAAATTTTCTCCTTCCTCCCACTTCACCTTCATCTCTTATAAGATATGTCTGGAATCTTTTTTATCAAAAGTGACATATATAGAATTTGAAATCAATGAAGGTGCCGTTATAAAATAATAATGCCCCTCTTTTGATTAGCTAATTTTCAAATATTAAACTCTTTTGAAATAAGCAAAATAATCGTTACATGTTGTATTCATATGCACGAAACTTTCTTTTAAAATTCCATCTCTTGGAGATGACGTTAAAGGGCCGTAGATGACAGGATGAATTTTTCCCGAGACTTTATTTGGAGTCCACTGATGTCACGTATGCGTAAAATGTACTATATTCAACCTTACTAACCCCTTCGTATACATTGACTTATTTTGGCATTCGGGGCGGTAGTCGTATTCTGGGCCCCGCGCATCCTAGTTACGAGGAAGTGCATTCAATATTTGCTATGTTTTCCTCAAAAAAATATAACTAGGCTTGGTAGAATTCTACGTTTTTTTTATAATCGACAATTTAAATCGACGTTTATTTTCCCGAGAGATTGTCGACGAATATCGACGCTTAAAATTACTACTACTATAGGTTTGGTAGTTTTCGACGCTTATTTTTCTTAAAAATCGGCGACCTATATCAACGTTTATTTTTATACATTTAATTGGGAATTTTAGTTTTCGACGTTTTTATTTTGGGTATAATAATCCAAATACACACAAACATCGACGTTTATATTTCTTAAAAAGCGATATCTACTGTCGGCGTTAATTTCATTGCATTTTTCAATTTTTATTTAGAAAAGTGTTATAAATTGAATTCCTTCTAATTAAATTTAACTAATAGTGTATAAATAAAAAAGGCTTCTTTTATGCTGATTTTTTGTTACTATCTATATTTTGGCGAATGTGTTTGTTGTTGACTTCGATCACCAACCTGGAAGTTAATTTTTCGGAATAATTCAGAAAGTATATTCTCCCCTTTAATTCGCGACCCTTCACGATTTAGAAAACGTACTTTCACCTCCTGCTTACTTGTTAAAAATTAAGGTAATGAAAAATTATTAATTTTCCACAAAAACACATTATATTTAGGCTTGGTAGGATTCGGTTTAAATTGATAAATGTCGATAAACATCGAATTTAAGAAAATTTTTAATTCGACGAAAACGAATTGTCGTCGATGTGTCGATTTTCACCACTACATTCTCTAAGAAATTTATTCGTCATGATTTTCAAATTTTGTTTTCCACTCTAAAATTTAACATATTTACCACCAAACACCGAAAACGTAAGATACAATCTGTATTTGTCATACCAAACGGCCATACAGCATTCGGAATTTGCTTTCTAAAGTCACTTATGTAACTGTCTTAAGGGCACATTCTGAGCTGCCTTGGGATCCAAAGGTAAAGTACAAAATATTATGATCGGTTTATTGTGCTCTTTCTTTACCCTTGGCCAGATTCGATAATCCATACACACTTTGGACTCCATTTACCAAAAAGTCGGGGGTCGTCTATTGCGTCTTTTGCGCAACATTATCTGCCGACCTCCTCCAAGAGGCGAAATGAAAGGTTTCCCCGGACTGAAAAATAAGTACCGATCGTCAGATGGCCTTATGACATTTCCAAAAGCACCCTGCCATAAAATTTATATAATCCATCATCCCCGTGCTTAATTTCTTTTGAACTGCTGTCGAAGGAGCATCGTTCCATGTACGCACTCTGGGCTTTATTCGCATTCATAGTCGTGTTTTACTCAACAAGATGAGATATTTTTCATCAAAACGTTCATTCATACATTAGTTTGAGCATTATACTCACGCCACATTTAATTTATCTCTAATAATATGTCCACAGGCGGCCAAACAGACGGGCGGACAGTCAGGATGATCTCATAAAAACGTTCTTTTTAAGAAAGTGTGCTAAAAATTATAAGTACATACATATCTTTTTTGGGCCTCCCTAAAATATGGGGACCCGAGCGTCCTCCCGTGAAAGCCCTGCGGTAAATTCGTTCCTGCTTGCATCCATAACATTTTCGTTTTACCCGTCAAAACTCCAGTTCTTTATTTTAATTTGGATTCTTCTCCAATCAGAGGCGGATTCAGAAACATCCCAAGGGGAGGAGGGGGAGTTCAATCTTCCCAATCGCCCCTACACTTCGCCACTACCGACGAATCCTTATTCTGAAAATCCCTACCCATTTGAAAATCTTCCTTTCCCTTCTGCCGCCAGAATCAAGGAATTTTGCACAAAACAGGTGCAAGAAAGCATTCAACGGAGAGTAACGGGCACATGGAAAAAGGGGAAGGATCACCCGTATCGCCCTCCCCTTGAATCCGTCAATGCTAGGTATCCATCGGTTGAAACTTGATACAACCTATTGCGAAAGTTATCATAATCGGAGTATATGAATTATTTCTATTTGTCTTTTGACCCAAATTTGCCGTTCCAAGCAAGTTAAGAATGTTGCCTAGGAGCACCACGCTACGCAATCTGCACTATCAAATTTTTGGGCCTAAAGCATTATGGCGCAACATTTGTTCCATTAAAAAAATTCCCTTATATTCATTTCACCCGTAACATATTAATCTTTTGCACATTAATTAATATTCCTATAAGAGTTATGCACTTTATCACTAATACTTTCCTTCACCAAATTCTATTTGCCTCTTTTTCCTCCCATTTTATTTTTAATCCTACAATCATGTAAATACTTCATTCTTCTAAAACATTTCAGCGTCCTTTTCGAGTCTCACCGTCAGCGAAATCCAAGGTAACAAGAAAGATATCAGCAGTATTTGAAAAAATAATATATTGAATTTCAAATGTATTTTCCACAAAATTTTAATCGTCCGATTTCTTATATTAGTCTCTTTTTGGGCCCGTTTCATCAAAAAGACAATTAAAACATCATTAAATCCATTTCACACTGCGTAATAGTGTTTATTTTGATTGAATGAAGTATTTTACTTCGTATTGTATTCAGATACATCCAGTATCTGTTTCTGAGTGTCAATCTATTTTACGGCCTCAAGTATGCACGCAAGCACGCTCGCCTTTATATATTTATTTGGTTAATTGTTTATTTTCTCATTTACCCAAGAATTGCTCATCTTCCTTAGTGCTAGTGCGTTTCTGCCCCTCCCTCCGCTACCTTTCCTCATCCTCCTGCCCCTTTCATTCTCTGCCCCCTTTCATCCTCTGCCCCCCTTCATCCTCTGCCTCCTTTTATCCTCTGCATCCCTTCATCCTCTGCTCTCTCCCTCTGCTCCCTACTCTACCCCCTCTCTCCACCAACTTCCTCCCCCAACCCTCCCTCTAACCTCTCCTCCCCCTCTCTCCCTTCCTCGCTCTCTCCTTTCCTCCCCCTCCCTCTAATCCCTCCTCCCTCTCTCTCTTCTCTCTTCCCCCTCCCTCTCTACCCCTCCTCCCTCTCTCCCCTCCTCCCTCTCTCCCCTCCTCCCTCTCCCTCCTCCTCTACCTTCCTCCTGCTGACACTCAATCCAATCTTCCCCGAATGATTTTCCACGCACGAGTGGTCGTCATTCACGTGAGATGAATCCATAATAAGCGAACTTTGCGTAGAATATATTTCCTGTCATGGAATTTAGAAAATGAGCTGTATTAAATTATCTCAGCTGGCGCCTATCGAAATAATTTATTTATACATTGTGGTAAGAATTGAGAAATCCAATCGCCTCCTCGCGAGCCCCAACAGCAATCTCTCAATCCCCGCGAATCACTTTCTATCAATTCAATGGAGAATTATCGAGCTCATCTTATGGGCGAAAACAAATTCAAGGATAAGCGCTTAAATTCCAAAAAATTGAGAAAAGTACTTATCTCATTCAGGTAACTCCAATAGTCACAGCAGGTTTATGGAAAACAATAACTATGGCTATTGGAGATACTGATATAAATATTTTCCTCAATTTTTTATTTGAGTTTTCGATCGAAATCTGGTCATCCATGTAGATGCACGTGAGAACCTGCTCTATGAACCCTAACTCGTTTGACCCCATTTCGCGCTAGATGTTCGCCGCTGGGATTGACACGCATGAAAGGCGGCTGTCTGTATTCTTGATATTTTATGCAACACGGGATGCATATTTCGTGTTTTTTATCTAGTAAGGCTCGACATTCGCGCTGCGCGGCGTGTGAGGTTGACGAAGTGTCGAGAGAAGAAGGCTGTGTCGGTTGGGACAGTGCAGGCCTTAGTAGAGGTGTGGTTATCGTGTTTGTCGCCCAACGCCATCACATCGATCACAACACATGTAATTGCGGAAACTTGTTTTTGTTAACTAAATTATTAATATTATTTAAATCACCAAGAGATAGCGCGGGAGAATGTTACTTCATTTTTGGTAGTAGGAGATAGGAGATTTATGATAGGATGAATCTCAGTTCGAGTTTTTGTTTCCTGTGGGCCGGTTAGGCATTGCTGTATATTAACCAGAGCTGCGATCGCCATAATTTGCCGTGAAGTACGTTTATTGGCGAGCCCATAGTTTCAGTCATGCGGAGCTGATAATAAGGTATGTTCATACAAATTTAATCATAAAAGGGATTCTCTCGTCTTTCATTAATTCTAGGTTATTTAATAGAGAGGAAAATATCTCCTCTTTAAACGTTATGTATGCACCTAAAATAAATGCGAAAAAAGCGAATGATCATACAGGTTATATGAAAAAGGATGGTGAACTTTATTGAACATTACCTAAGGAAAAAGAGCATTATCAAATAGGTGTTATAAAGGAATAGAAGGAATACTGAAAAAACAGAAAGAAGAAAGAAAAGGTTTCAGCTGATAGAGGACTTGAAAGGGAAATGTTGCTAACAAAAAATGAAGAATATTGCGGGAAGCAGAATTAACCTACGATAATCAGAGACGTGTCTACGGACAGATTGCCAATGATGATGATTATATAGCTAAATAAAAACCACTATTTATTCTTATATCGATGAATGATTAATGGGACTGAAATGATTTTTTTCAGCAAACCATAGACCATAAAATAAAACATTAAACGATTTCAATCCCAATCGCATTTTAAATATTGTAAACGTGTCATTTTTTTAAATTCCTCTCCGTGCTGCACTACATTTTTAGTTCCGGCCCTATTAATATTTCATCGTATGATTTACGAAAGCTAGTCCGCAGCGTGACCCACGTGCAGAAACAATGACTCAATGGGAATCGCAATTCACCTTGGGTCACGAAGAGCGTGATGAGTGTTGGGAAACGCAGAACGGAGCAAATAAAGAGATTCTCGGGGAGAAAATGATAAAATTGGTCCCAAAATTTCTTAGATGCTGAGTATGGTTTAAATGAGGAAACCATTTATGATCCATTGATCAGCCTCATAAGCTCCAATGGAGAGAGCGATCGATGTTCCTTCAAAATTATTATTTCCTCCCATTCCATTAATGCATGTCTTCTCGTTGTTTTGGACTCTTTACGGTGAAATTTTCTCATACAATTTTATCGATTAAGATAGAGGGGACTCTGATCCGCACGAAAAAATGTAATTGCTTAAAGATTATCATGTAAACATTTATCAAAACTTAGTCGTAAGCATGGACACATCAAGATACCATTTCGGGCGTGTGGTGGGATCAGCTGTGGCAACGAGGCGTTTAAAATTCGTCCGCCGTCTTTTCGCTCGAATTTAATATGAAAGAAACGCATTGGGAGTGGACAGGCGGCGATGAATCTTCCTCTCTCCCACGCGTTCCTTATCTGTGTCCCGTCTTCATGCCAGTGCACGTCCAGGCACCCCCTCTTAATCTGCGAAGGAGAAAAAGGAACCTTAAATCATCAGAAAAACGCGCATTACTCCTCCTCCGCGAACGATCTTCGCTATATTATCGTCCCACCGTTCGTGACTCGTAGAAAATCACGAGAGAGTGATAAAAAGGGGGTGGGGAGAATGAGAGAGAGAGAGAGAGTCAGACGTTTCGGAATCCGTCCGTGCACGCCCATGAGACACGATTCCCGGCGAGGCTCCTCCGTTCGATTCCACTGAGTGATTAATTAAAATAAAAACAAAAAATCTTCGGGGATATTGCAAGGGTTTTTTTTACGATCTATTCATTGCCCCGTCGTCGTAAACGCCTTCATATTCCTTCGTCTCGTGATGGGGCATCACGCCGCTCCTTATCGGGAGGCTGAGATCTTTTCCACGTGTTTTTTTTTAGATTTTATGGTTGCGATAGCGAATTGCCTCTTTTTATTCTCATCTCTTTTGAAAGGTAGCGGTAGTTCTTAAATATATTTCCCTTTCTTCTCTGATAGAATACGTATCTCTTCCGATTTATCAATATGTATTGGGCAAACAATTCTTGGGGGAGAAATTTATGCCATCGCGATAAATATAGGTTCGGGCATAATAATAATTCTTTTTAATTAGAAGTGTAGATATTAATTTCTCGGACGAGAAATTAACTTTGCCATTGTGCTTCGTTGTCGGAAAAGTTTTTGAATCGTAATGAGATTAATGCCAATGTTTATCCGCCATTATCGCTGTTAAGGGAATGGCGGTAAATGACGCTCATGTAGAATATTACATTTACATTATAACCCCGCATGGCGCCTATAGCGTATGGTATTGGATGCCACTGGACCGAATCAACACTTGAATGAGAATTTCCGTTTGTCTGTCTTACAGCATCTGGATGAAAGGACCAGTCGGTTTTCTAGCCCTATGCGCGTTAGCAATAGTAGGAGAGACTATGACACGCACATCCTCAATACTAAATTTTTCGTTGAATTTCGGCATATATTTCATTCTTGTAGCGAATCACTTCACTCAAATATTCTCTTTCGCTAGTGTCGCGACCAGGAGCGGCCCGAGGAATATTGGCGCCCCGGGCGAGATTGCACTCCAGCGCCCTCCTCCGTTAATGTTTGCTGAGATATTTACAAAGTACATGTTAATTTATTAGTCGTTCTGTAAAAATTATTGACAATGAAAAATTAAAAGGAATTCCATCAAGATTCTAGCCTGTTCCTCGATATAAATTGATATCCAATATGTATTCACTTGCAAGTAATAATCGGAATAGCGCCCACAAAGCTTTGGCGTCCCGGGCAGACGCCCGGCTCACCCGTAGCTCGAGCCGGCCCTGGTCGTGACTGTAGTCGTTCTCAACAAATCTAGCAACTATTTAGTACACCCGAGATCCCTAGATAAGTCCTTCTCGACGGGAGCCTAGATATCGCAGAAGCATAGAACAATCAGCCGTAGTGTGACAACTGTACGACTCCATTCGCAATCGACGGGTTCTTCTGTTGAATTCCGTAGAAAAACCTTGGAACCTTATTTGCCGGTGCTTTGACATTTTTTTCATACTTTCTATAGCAGCGGTTTCCAAACTTAACGCAACTGCGACCCCTTCTTAAGGCAGCCGATCTTATTGCGACCACCTTAACTCTATCAGTCAGTTAATGAATACCAATATAAAATAAATTTTAATATGTTATATCTATTTTATTTGTGCTAAAATTAGTTTTATTCTAAATATATTCTAGCATAAAATGAAAAAATAAAAAACGTTCCGTCTCACTCTGAAAAACTTTTGCGACACCTCACGGGTCGCGATCCTCTGTTTGGGAACCATTCTTAGGGTTCGAAACAGCTCCTAATAATTTGTAGCGACTAACATATTTAGATGTAACCCGAAAATTTCAAGGGTATCGGATCAAGTTCCTAGAACGCGTGATATTCAGAGCAACACAGTTATTGATAAGAATCCAGCCGCGCATCCTGCCCTTTAAGCCTGTACATTCCGTGATTTCCCATTCTTACAGACTTGCCTTGCATGATCATTATCATAGGTTTTCAACCGGTAGATATCATCATAGGTATATTTCCCAATGTACCGGAGAGAATTCGATAGTAAAAATACGCATTTTTTTTCAGAAGTTCTAGAAAAATAGCGAATAGATGGTAACATTTAGCTTCCAAGCCTTAAACGGCTTCAGAATTGTATGGCGGTCCTTTGCGATATCGTCTGGTTGTTTATTCAGTTGGTTTCTTCATAAACTAAGGTCTTGTCTGCTAAAGATTTTTCGTTAATAATAATATTGTATTTATATTATCCGCATAATAATTAATGTAAATTAAATATAACAGCGAATCAAATACACTTTCACAAAGAACACCGGAGACTCTCTCGACCACATCTGTTTGTTTGTATTTCCTACTAATCAACCTCTTGGGTTATTATAGCCATAACCCCTTCCACGCCGAATACACAAAGGGGAGGAGGGAAACTCGGTGCCGCTGTAGGAGGCAGGGTGGTCTCCCCAGGCAGGGTAGACTCTAGAGCAGCGGTCGGTAACCTTTTTTGATGGCGGGTCAATTAAACGTTTTTGGGAAAATGCGATGGGTCAATTAAAATATTTGAATGACAAGAAAAATCAAACCTGGATGTTTATGTAAGCTATATTTAGCAATTGAATTACCCTTTTATTTTCAAAACGTAAACCCTTCTGAACATTTTTACATTTGTGGGTCACCCAAATCGTGATGGCGGGTCATTCATTGACCCGCGGGTCATAGGTTGCCGACCACTGCTCTAGACCTATGGTCCGCGAAGGTTTTATTGGTGGTTCGCGGAGGTTTCCAGAATTGGTTTATTTTTAGGCCGCACCTCATATTTAGCTGGAATATTTTAGAAAAATTAAGAAAGTTGTACACTATCACGGGTATTGAATATTGTTATTAATGGCGTTTTTACCTTAACGTTTTCCCACTTCTTCATATCACTGTAAGTAATGAGGCGGTCCGCAGGGGCTGAATGGGTTGCTGCAATGGTCCTCGAGGCTCAAAAGGTTGGAAAACACTGCGCTAGAGTCCATCCAGCCTGGCAGGATACCTGGATAGATTTTGATTTGTCAAAGTTTTCGTTTATATTTTGACTTTAACGAGCATCTCAAGATTAGATGATAGAGGAACAGCGATTACAAAAAACTCACTCGCCTCACAGACGAGTGGTCGGTAGTTAAGGATTAAACAAGATGGAAAAGTATACTCCATAAATGGAATACACAGAGATTTAAAAGGTGATCTTTATGGGAAATACGTATAAAGCTGTATCGAAAAATTAGGTGCTTTTTGAATTTTTATCTCCGTAACTATAAGTCGTAATTATGTGTTCCCGCGGACTTTTACGTGGTAAATACTGTCCTTTATCCGAATAAATGTTTTAATGTATAACTCACAGATTAGTGCGCTTGAAACGCTGCAATAATCAATATTACATACATTGTTTTGAGCAAAGGAAATTCGATAATTAATTGTCAAGCTTCAAAATGAATTGTACTCAAAATTACACACGATCCTGACAACTTGAGAGAAGCTACTTTCGACAGTTGAAAACAGTTAAACAAACTTCGCGATCTGAATAATACGCTTCAAGCGAAATCGAGCCTAAAATTGCATACATTGTTTCTTACTTAACTTGAGAGAAGCAACATTCCATAATGGAAAGAAATAAAAAATGTCTGGATAACCCTATTGATGTGCTTGAATTATTACGTGATCATACGCTTACATAGTTGATTGACATTAATGATAGTTCGGTATCGTGTACATAGCCCAATAAAAAGCATTAATTCTATTCTATTATAGGAAAAATCATATTATTCCGAATAAAATCAATTATTTGGGCTAATACGGCACAGATTTCTATTTGCTCTGGAAGTTTTATGTCAAAAAAGGACTAGGTAAATCTGTAAATCGTTTATGCTTCATAAATTTAAAAATTCTTATTTGTAATATGTAGGTTTAAAAACTATCAAAATCAAAATTTAGTTATTGTATATTTCTCGAGAAATATTGAGATGCTCGTTCAAGTCAAAACATACAGGAAAACTTTGACAAATAAAAATCTACCTAGGTATAGTTTAGTCCACCCTACCTAGACCTGGCAAGACGGACTCTATAGAGTCCAAGGTACCGCCTAGTGTCCATCCTGCCTGATGGATGGTTTATGCGTAGTCCATCCTGCCTGCTACACCGGCATTAGCCTACTCTTTACGAAGAGCACCAAGGGAGGCAACTGCTTAACGTCCCTTCCGAAGGACGAAGAGCTGTTTTGCGCGGTCTCCTCAAACTACACAAGTAGGGGTAGGGACGATCCCAGGTTGAAAAAGCCGACATCCGTCGGATTCGAACCTTGGACCGCTGCGTGGAAGGCCAACGCTCTAACTACTCCTCCACCGCCCCTCGACATATTTATATTACGTTCGTATAAAATATTTGATCATTATCTTTCATGGGCGCTATGCGAGGATAGATATACATAGGGACGCTAAATTGGAGATTATGTCTGTGCGTGTGTATGTATTATAAATCCCACCCACCTCTTTTTGTCTCATCCCTCTTGTCTTCCCCTCCTCCCTCCCGCTACTCCCACGCGTTATGCCAAAGGGAGTCTTACCTCTGCACCTGTCAGGTGTTTGAGGAAGGGATGTGACCGATGAAGGGTTGCGGGGCGAGAAGAGGATTCTGGGAACAACTGAGAGTGGGGAAGGGGAGGAGGAGGACATTTTTAGTGCCGCGGGTAAGTGAAGTCAGGTCTACCTCAATGCGCTAAATGGCCGAGTCCGAAAATCTGTCATTGAGGTTGCTTCCCTTCCTTTTGCGGCCGTTGTCTGTTTGTCACCTTCGTGCTCACTGCAAACTAATAAGAAACGCTGTTTCTTAGCCTCGCATCATCCTTGTTTCTTTGCTATTTTCGTGAAAAGCCCTGATTATTCTTTCGTAATTAATTCTTTTATCGATTCGGGGGCGATTTTAAAATGGTTAAAATTTTGGGTCTATAAGAAGTTATTATTTAAATACTCAAATGATGAAAATTTTCTGCAGAAGCTACGTTTATTTTGTCGAGAAAGGCAGATTAACGTGCTTTCATCTCGATTAGATATGAATCTCAGTATGTATTTGGAGGATAGGCGTTTCTGTTTTTAGCCTATCAGCTCGTAATACCAAGTAACATTTGTCCGGTTAAGAACATTAAGTCTGGTAAATTTTTCTTCCCAATCAAAATTTTTGCTTCCGGAAGATATTGGTTTCTAAATCTGCTATTTTCAATATAAAACTTCAATTCAATTAGACCGATAATAAATCATCTTCCTATTTTTCCTTTTTGAGTTTCTGGTTCGCTTAAGTTTTCTTTGTTATAAATTGTTTGCGACTATATTACAATACATATGTTTATTAAAATTATAATATCTTACGGAATAAACGTAATTTGCACTCTGATGCTTATGCAAACTATCGTCATAGTTGTTCTTCTATATCTTTAAAAATATAATTATGCTGTACCAGTTATAGTTTTGTGATAGAGAACTTGAGGAGTATGAAATTGCGAACTGTTATCGAAAGTTGGCGAGAGTTTAAGGGCACCCCTCCTTGTCTGAATCACCGTTGAAATAATTAATGAATGGTTGCAATTCAATAGTTATTTCTTTCGAATAACTGTTGTATTTTTGATCCTGTTAGAGTAACTCTCGTTGAAATTTACGGTTAATGAGGACATTTGAGCATAGAGCTTTCGCATCCAGGCATTATACGCGTTATTCTATGGATCGCCGAATAAAAAAGCTTACTTTTGACGTTGGGTAGCATAGCGAGATGATATTACTTGCGGTAGACATTCCGCAGCCAGAGCAATGCGGCGTGGGCCGGGATCTCGGAGAGATATCAAATATTTAATTTATTGCGGATTTCACCTGGATCGCCGCCGCCTATTTTGGGGTTGAGGATTATCAAGAAACGCGCCGCCATCTTCTTTCGTGGCTTTTTTAGTCCGCTATTTTTTTATTGTCACAGAATGACACGGAAACCCGTTTGCCTCCTTGAGTCGCGACGGAGGAGGTTAAAATACTGAGCGAGCAGTTCATCTTGGCATTTGCTCTTGAAATGGAAACGACAGAAGCCACGATTTTTTAAACAACCACGCCCTATTAATTTTGATATTTTCGCGATTAAATTTCAATTTAGTTTATATGTACATGTTTCTCATGAGGAGATATGTCTGGGATGCGTCTCGAGTACATTTCTCGAATCTCGAAAAGTCGAATTTTAGATACATTTATGTATTTATAATAACCTTCTTTTTATAAGATACGACAGCTCGCTCCGCTCACGGATAATGGTTCACATTATCTAGATCTAGCAAAGTTTTCGAGTTAACTAGTCTCTGAATGTGTTTGAGAAGCTGAAGTTGCGGCATAGAATATGACATCGGAAATATTCCGCAGAGTGATGAATACGATCCTTTTTCTTCACTTTCCATGTTTGGTGCAATCGCGAATAATTTTTGCAAATTTTGTTTAAATTTTGGAATTGTTTCATTAGAAAAGGAAGACTGCTAATTTCGATTTCCTTCCTTCGATAATTCTTATTTGCTAAATACAACGACATGAACGAACGTATGAATAAAAAGTGAGAATGAAAATTAAAAACACCTAATTGACAAGAACTTTTTAAAAATTCGCGTTTAATATTAAATTATAACACTTTTTAAAAGTAGAGCAGACTGACCATTTAATCTTTTCATCTAATGTTCCAACTCAACTTTTTTAAAAATTTCCTTAAGTCCACGTTAGATGGGGCGCTAAAACCCTCTGTCGCATGTGTATGAAAGTACTTAAATATATGCCAGGTAGGTATTGCATACGATTTGTAATAAATGTACACGTAATTATTGGAGTTTGTTTAATTGAAGTTATAATGCGTACTAATCCTGGCAAATATGTATTTTAAAAATCTTAAGAACGTGTTCATGATAAAATGAAAATATTATCATACACTCTTTCGACTTAATCTCATACTTGATTCATCTACCAATGAACGCCTTAATAAAGTCCAGAATAAGAGTACCGTCTCAAACGTCAGTGACTGTAGTAAGAAGCGGTTATTACACCTGCGAAAGCGACCAAATCTTCCCACGCTTACTTGAAAACCTGCAGTAAAAACCAGTTGAACGGAAAAGGACGAACCGAATAACTTATATCGGTTAAAACAAAATCTTATACAACGTGGCGTTGTCGCCCATATTTTTGCAATGCCGGCGGTTTAAATTATTCGGGAAAACTTACACATTTCCTTTAACTTTCCGACTTTTCGGAACCTCAGAAAAGGATTTTAAATTATTGCGATAGTTGCGAGAGTCGTTTCAAACGAACCCAAATAGCCCTTCTCAGCAGGGTCTCCATTTGCATGCGGAGGCTTAATATGTCTCTTAAAGACCTCCCCTCTCTCCTCTTCACCTCTATTGCGACGCCCACTCCTTTCCCCCTCCTCCACATACACGCAGAGGGATGCTGGGCTCCCTCCCGGGGCCGAACCCGATTCCCATAACCATACGCGCAGGTGTTCTGCCCACGCGAAGTGACCGCGGTGCTCCCAGTTTGACTTCTTCCCCCATCTTTTCTCCATCTCTCGCCGACACCAACACATACACCGATCTTCTCATGTTTTTATTCTTTCTCTCTCGCCCCCTCCCCCCTCTCTCTCTCTTTCTCTCCTTCCCTGTTCCCAGAGAAGTGGACTTTGGACCTTTGCCCGAATGTTTTTTGGACGAGGAAATTGGTTCTAGGCGCAAAATATCTTTCATCGTGTCTCTACGCGTCTCATTCGCTCACTCTTTTTAAAAATCGTCGCAGAGGTCCGGTCCCGAGATCAAAAAGTTAGCGATCGGTGGTATTTTATTGGCAAAGCGAAAGTTAACGAGGCTCCCAATATTTTTAAGAAGAATGAAGACCTATAGTAGGGGTCCCCTAACCCAGGGTCGCGACACTAACTTGGATCGCGATGGCCTTATGATTGGTCGCGGATGACCCCCAGTCCGAAAGTGAAAAACTGTAAATTTTCGATACTAGCAAGAATAAATTTAAAGAGGGACCACCAAGAGAGGCAAGAAATAAAATTGATCCTCAGCATGATCTACGTTGCGCTCTCTCTCTCTCCATCAATATTAAACCAAGATTGGATCAGCTGATCAAGAAGGTGCAACGGCGTCTTGGGAGCCGCTAAAGACGAAGGACTTGCATTAACAATCAGCCGAGAAAACAGTGATGTTTATATTTTTATTAATATCAAGTAAATTAGTGCGTGCAGCTTTCTTTGTTTTAAAAAAATTGAAAACTTTTCTAAAATTTCAGTGAAGGAATCCCTTGATTTAATGGTCTCATTTTATTTTTCATGCACCCATTTTAAAAATTGAACTTTATGCAGAAAAAAAAATTGGAAGAGATTGAGCGATTGTATATACATTTTTTCTTAATGTTATATTTAATATAATTCTAATAAATCTACGGCGATTTTCTGGGATGTTGAGTAGGTACCGGTACCATTTGGGACGCAAGGCGAATGTGATTTCAAATTTTGGGTCGTAGACAAAAATGTTTGGGAATCACTACAGGAAACCCAAATCAGTCGTGAGGATTCGCGCTGAATAATAACCTATGGCTATTTATATAGTAACCAGGGAGCATATTTATATTGCATTGTAACTAAGATTTATTTTAATCAGAATTGATAATTAATTCAAACATTATTCCCCATCTCCGTCTACACCTATTTTGAATAAGCATGTAAATTGGATCCAAAAGAGAATATTATCAGCTCAAGGCAGCTAGGATCTTGAAAATTGTATGACTAAAAGCGTTACTTTATTTTTAAACAATTCGAAATACTTATCGCTAGAGGTATGCAGATTGAGTGTTAAGCTGAAGCTTCTAAAGCAGTATAAATCTGAGGGCTAAGCTGAGCAGACTTTATGATCCTCCACCTTTATCGGAAAACGATAAAATTATGATAAAACAAATAGTTCTGGAAAGAACTAATCCACCTTCTTCCCTTTCAATACAATTGTAATATATCACAAGTAGGGGTGTACACCGGTTTCCCGTCGTACAGAACTGCTTTTTTTGCCTAACGCTCCCATTTCTATCGCCTTCCTTCCCTTTTAAATTCCTTACCGCCAAATATTTATCATTTCTCTCCCTTATAACTCTTTCTTAAAAGCAGCCTTAACTTATATTTTTCTAAATAGATTAATTAATATCGTTTCTATAAATATTTTCATACGACTTGTAATAATTGTTTTTTTTACTTGTTTGTATCTAATTATATTTTATTGTTACCATGTTCACTTTAAATTGGCGATAACGCTGTAAATGAGCTTATTAAGTAAACATATAAATAAATAAATTCTATACTCGCCCTACAAACGAAATTACTTTGAAATCCGTTTAGCCAATAGCTTCCAAATTCATAGTTAAAGAAAAATTCTAACCTTGATTTTTTGGTAGCCCTGTTTAGTAGACCCGGTTGAAATATGACATTTTGGTTATTTATTTATATGTAGATTAAATATACTATATTTGGTTAAAATCCATTGTGTCAGTTCTCTAGAAATACGTGTAAAAACATTATTTAACTTTTTATTGTGGTCGTCCTGCTCTTTAGCTCCGCTTTTAACATATTGATTTAATTATGGTATGTTGTACAAATCTTATATACAAAATTTAATTGAAATCCGTTCAGCCAACTCCTTCAAAATCCTTAATTACTGAAAGTGTTTTATTTGTAATTTTGGCACCCCTGTTTGACTGATTCAGTTAAAATATGCTAATATGGTTTTGTATATGTGTTTATTGGAAGTACTAAATTTGGTTAAATTTGATGTTAACAGTTCAACACAAATACGTGTAAAAATATTTTTTTATCCCTTGTATTATGGCAGCCCTCTTTTCTATATCTATACTAAACATCTTGATTTTGTTATTTTATGTTGCAAGCCTACTTCATACAAAATTTTGTCGAAATCAGTTTGGCCAATTCCTTCCAAATTCATAATTACCTAAAAGTTTAACTTTGCAATTGTGGCACCCCTGCTTAGTCGATCCAGTCCAAACACATCATTTTGGTAATTAATTTATGTGAAGATTCCATATACCAAATTTAGTTGAAATCGGTTAATTCATGAAGAAGATGTTAGGGGAAACACACACACACACATACACACGGACACCGAGGCGACCTCATAAGACTACTTTCCATTTTTTGGAAAGTAGGTTAATAAGAGAAAACTTTTGCAGGGTGAATAAATATCGAAATTTGTTTTTTCTTAAAAGAGGATTTATCAAAGGACGTTTTGGTGCATCGCATCTCCTGCTACGCACCAATCTAGCGAACCGCAGGGTAATATGTAGATTTACAAGATGTTCAAAATATGTAAACCATTAGGGAATGCATGTATTACCAAACTACAAGAATTTTTGATTGTGTGTGATCATTATTATGTGCACTTACATGCAGACGACGAATCATGTTATCAAATATAATTTCCAATTACTCTTTTAATGTCTTCTACTGTACGCAAAATGTTGACCTGTAACTCTTTCAGTGTATGAGTTATTTGAATGCACTGTGTCCCTTATATGCCCCAAAATATCAGGTCGGCTAAGGTATTTAGATTTTTATATATTGTAAAGTAACACTGGATTAAAATAATTATTTTTATAATTAACTAATATACACTAACAACTTTTGAACCAATAGACCGATTTTCATGAAACTTGGTATAAGGCTCGTGCTACCAGGGCTATATTTTATTTGGCTAAGATTGAAGTCCCTGGATCGATTCCAGGAACGTTTTTTTCCTAATTGTTTTACATAGGAAATCCCAAATCCATCGTGCAGAGATATTTTCTTTAATACTTTAAAATATCTTAAAATTGTGATATTGGAGCCAGGTTTTTAGTGTTATAAGGGGAAAAGAATGTAGATTCTAATTCTTATCACCGAATGTTGATAATTTATCGTATTTTCTTGAATTTCTACTAAAACAGCGCTTTTGCGTTTTAAATCGCATTTTATCGTGTTGTTGCCAAGGAGACGATTATTACCGAGCTCGGCTTGAGCATAGACGAGTGAACAAATGGGTTATATTCTTTTCCGCTCGACTACTCTTTAGCAATGGCCAGTTGATCCAGACATATTAACGTGTGAACGGTAACATTTAATTAATTCGTTTATTTAAAAAAATACATGTAAAATATAATGTCAGAAAGAGATTTTGACATTGTTTTTAGTATTTTATACCTGATAATGATCTATTAATTTGTTTTTCAGTTTTCTCTATCATTGATAAACTATGAACTACAGGTGGTATTTATGGTATGAGAATTCCCTGGAATGACTAACACATACTGAAACATTTCCTGTCAATACAAGTAATCATTTCGGGACGTCAACTTTGGGAAACCTACCTGCATTAATCTTGGTTTGGGCTTCTTGTTGGCATTTCACCTTGCATCCAAAATAGTTTTGCTGTGCCCTGGGGGCCGCAGCCCACAGTTTGAGAAAGACTGCTCTAATGGGTTGCGTTTCTTTTTGATCACACAGTATATTTACATCCGAGCGTCTCTCATATGACTGCAGAGTAGTTCTGCGAGTAGCCATCGGAACGACGATTGGCGTATTTTCAAGGACAAGGAGAATTCACAGCTATTCTCAATTCGCAAGGCAATTTATCCGAATGCCAGCCGAGATTTTGGTGTAGCGCGCAAAACTAGAATAAATGAGCTCCGCGACGCGTCCGAATTTTCTTTGCTTGGGTGCTGATAGATGACGAGGTGAGAAGGAGAGGATTGTGACTGGGAAGAAGGGAAGACAGAGGGGGAGAGTGAAAGAAATGCAAGGTGAGTGAGGAAGAGGAATGGAGATACGAATGGAGTGGGAGAAAGTGAAAATGAAATGAGAGAGGGAGTCGGAGAAAGAGATGAGTGATAAGAGAGTTTAATATATTGTATAATGGGAGGGATGTAGAG
Organism: Tanypteryx hageni; assembly: GCA_028673005.1. Taxonomy (NCBI): domain Eukaryota; kingdom Metazoa; phylum Arthropoda; class Insecta; order Odonata; family Petaluridae; genus Tanypteryx; species Tanypteryx hageni. The sequence continues at coordinate 96,121,498 of CM054115.1, forward strand.
AGAGAACTATGGAGATGAGGTCTAGGGAGGGAATGGAGAATAAAGGAGGAAAGGGCTGAAAGGAGAAAGAATGAGGAATTGCGGAGAACAGAGGGAGGATGCGACGAAAGAGACGTTAATAACGATAGATGGGTGTGAGGGCGACGAGAAGGGAGAGGAGGTTGTAGCAAGGATGGAGAGAAAAACAAGAAGAGAGGGGTGAAGGGGGCTGGGTGGACGAGGGCGCGGTTACGCAAAAGATATAGTGGCGCAAGCCAATTTCATTAGGGCGCGACTGCTTGACTTGAGAGATGGTTCTCATATTTACAAAATATGTCAGTGAACTGTATCGAATTAAGGGGTATATTACTACGCTAAGACCTTATAAAATAATACCGATTACCATGAAACTGTGACAAAAGAAGTCTTATCATCAAAGAGTAAAATTCTTTGATGCAGCTATAATTTTACATATATTATGGTATTTTGCATAGCATTATTTAACAACGGGTCGCTATAATAGGTGTTCTTTATGTAGGCACTCAAGACTAAAAGCATCTCCAGAATATCGCCACGAAACCGAATTGGAACTTCGATCGCAAACCAGAACGATGTTTTTTACCGCGCCAATATAGTATGTGAGACCTCGTTTTAAGAAGCAAAACGACCCCTTAGAGCAGCGAACCCTGTCGGGAACAACTGGAATATCTTCCCTGCGAGATGGATATCCGTTCTCCACCGTAGGAGTTTTAAAAAATAGAGTGACACGTTCATTATTTTTTCACACCTCACTCACAGGTATGCGAGCGCGTAAATGGCTCACCGCGCAGATTGGTACCCCGACCTTTTTCCGCTGGACCAATGCAGCGATCCGATGACCGACGTGGTGCTCTTTCAAAATGGCGGGAATAATTTTTCGGTAAGGAAGAATGCAAAGGAGAACGGACGAGAGAGTAAGTTGTCATAGCAGCAGTGGAATTGTCCACGGGATGTAATCGCCTGGAATGGGTCGCGTGGTGAGGAATAATTTTCATCGAAGGGAGATTAGGATTAGTCTGCGAGAGAAAGAAGAGAGGCATATGAAGATGCAACATACGAGATGAGAAAATGGGGAAATTAAACAGACCTCGAAAGGTAGGCGGGATTCTTCTGAAAAAAATAACTCCTTTCGTTTTCTGATTTAATGACGATGTTTGTAGGGGATATAATAAGTCGTGCGATTTCTACATCTAAGATAATTTTAAATCTATATATAAATGTGATAATCATAAATAACTACAAGCCAACGGTGAGCAATTTTAATGAACCGTTTGTTAAGTGAAATAATACTTACGGTTCATGTCTTGGAACATATTTATCCGCTGCGCATGGAATACTTATTATGAAGAAATTTGCGAGAAGTCTCATCATCACGTTGTTTCTGTCTTTTAGTGACGAGTTGATTACTCCTGAGAGTATTATTTGTCGATGATTAAGTACCATCGTATCTTTTCTGACTACTGTGCATTTTTATAGTATTTTCGTTCAAAACTTATCAAGAGTTCAAAATAAATCATTCCATTCTACATTTTACTGACAATTAGTCTAGGTTCCATTTGTATCGAACGATCGCTGCCATTTTCTAAAGATATTTCCAAGTCGTTCTATATTATATAAATAATAAAGCGTGCTTACACATAGACACGACTTCGCAATATGTTAAACAAAGCTCATTAATTATTTTTATGAATGTATGACGGAGCTCTGTTGCGAGGAACTCCAAGTAAACCTTTTTACGTCGGATGCATTGGAAAGTAATCGATTAAATTGTTCGTTCCAAAATGTACCGAGTACTTGGAAAAATATCCGGTCTCACCCCAATAATCTCAACGTAACAAGAAAATGGCGTCGTTAAATGTATATTCATTTTTAACCAAAAGCCTCACCTCTTCGTGAGGAAGGGAGAGTTATGAATTTCTGCCGTTGCACAACTTGCGGGGATATATTTCTTCCGAAGGCACCAATTGAAGCCTTATATCCCCATCCTGCTCTTCGCCTTCATTCTAACAACCCCTATAATCTCACGAAAGAACTCGAGTTTAATGGGCCGTGAATGACTGCTGCTTTCCTCTGAAGCTCCAAACCCACGGAGTTATTCTCTCTTTTCCGACTCTCTCTTCCTACCTCTCTCTCTCTCTCCCCCCCCTCTCCTCCCCTTTCTCTTCTCCTCACCCTCGATTGTGTGAAGGAGAGGAAATTTCTGAAAATTTAGCATACTATTCCATCGGCCATATTTGCAAGTGGTCAAACTATATAAATCGCAGATATTTGGACATAAAACATAATCTTAGCTATATTAGTAAATCTATGGTAAAAGGTTACGGTATCACTCTAGCAATAAAATACCTTCTCTTTATCGTGTACCACTTGCGTTCATATGTTTAGTCCTTCTAAGAACAGGAATACCGTTAATTAAGTTAAGGTATTCGTGTGAAACGGCTCCATAATTTAATGAAGACGGAATGGCTACGGAAAGAGTTTAGTGGTTGCTCCGAGAGCGATCGATATATGCTTATATTAAAAAGTAGTAAATGGGAGAGATGATATTTGGCCGGCGGAGGGGTAAACGGAAAGAGAAAATGGAATTTAAGATAGACGGAGAAAAGAAATAAGGAAAAGGAGTACGCGAAAAGCAGAGAACGAAAGAAGGAAAGAGAAACTGGAGGGAGGACAAGAAGATAGAGACGAAGATGAGTACATTGGGAATAGAGATTGAGGGAAAGGGCGAAGGAGAGGAGTCGTCGAAAAGGTTTTGTCCAAGGATTCCCTCTCCCTCCTCCCCCTCTCTCCTCCCCCTTCCTCCTACCCTTCACTTCTCCCTCTCACTCCTCCCCCTCACTCCTCCCCCTCACTCCTCCCCCTCACTCCTCCCCCTCACTCCTCCCCCCTCACTCCTCCCCCTCACTCCTCCCCCTCACTCCTCCCCCTCACTCCTCCCCCTCACTCCTCCCCCTCACTCCTCCCCCTCACTCCTCCCCCTCACTCCTCCCCCTCACTCCTCCCCATCACTCCTCTCCCTCACTCCTCCCCCTCACTCCTCCCCCTCACTCCTCCCTCTCACTCCTCCCCATCACTCCTCCCCATCACTCCTCCCCATCAATCCTCCCTCTCCCTCCTCCCCCTCACTCCTCCCCCTCACTCCTCCCCCACACTCCTCCCCCTCACTCCTCCCTCTCCCTCCTCTCCCTCAATCCTCCCCCTCACTCCTCCCCCTCACTCCTCCCCCTCACTCCTCCCCCTCACTCCTCCCCATCACTCCTCCCCCTCACTCCTCCCCCTCACTCCTCCCCCTCACTCCTCCCCCTCACTCCTCCCCCTCACTCCTCCCCCTCACTCCTCCCCCTCACTCCTCCCCCTCACTCCTCCCCCTCACTCCTCCCCATCACTCCTCCCTCTCCCTCCTCCCCCTCACTCCTCCCCCTCACTCCTCCCCACACTCCTCCCACTCACTCCTCCCTCTACCTCCTCTCCCTCAATCCTCCCCCTCACTCCTCCCCCTCACTCCTCCCCCTCACTCCTCCCCCTCACTCCTTCCCATCACTCCTTCCCATCACTCCTCCCCCTCAATTCTCCCTCTCCATTAATTCTCCCTCTCCCTTCTCCCCCTCACTCCTCCCCCTCACTCCTCCCCCTCACTCCTCCCTCTCACTCCTCCCCTCACTCCTCCCCTTCACTCCTCCCCCTCACTCCTCCCCCTCACTCCTCCCCCTCACTCCTCCCCCTCACTCCTCCCCCTCACTACTCCCCCTCACTCCTCCCCCTCACTCCTCCCCCTCACTCCTCCCCCTCACTCCTCCCCATCACTCCTCCCCATCACTCCTCCCCCTCACTCCTCCCCATCAATCCTCCCTCTCCCTCAATCCTCCCCCTCACTCCTCCCCCTCACTCCTCCCCCTCACTCCTCCCCCTCACTCCTCCCCCTCACTCCTCCCCCTCACTCCTCCCCCTCACTCCTCCCCCTCACTCCTCCCCATCACTCCTCCCCTCACTCCTCCCCCTCACTCCTTTCCTCTCACTCCTCGTTTCCTCCACCTTCTCCTTCGAGACCGCTCATATTCCCTCCGCTCTAGTTAAGGAGAGAAAAATTGGTTCCGATTGATGAGCTCTTTATCCGCAGACGTTAAAGAGAGTAGTCATAAAGAAATAGAAGACCCCAATGGATTGGCGGGGGGGAGGGGGGGAGCACCCCACTTTCCTTCGACACGCCTCATGGAGTCGTAACTATATAGAAGATGATGCTACGAGGATGGAAGGGAAATGGATGGGTAGGTGGAAGGGAAAGAGAGAGAAGGGCTGAGGAAAGTGGATGGAGAAAGTTTTGCACTAAATGACTACCTCCGTTTCCGTGGCTTCTTTAAATCAAAATATCTGATTAATTAAAAATGTTCTCTCAAGAAATTGAAAGAATTCACGAGGATATACTCCACTTGCATGGCCTGCCCCTGTGAATGATTTTCTTTTCTGATTAACCCTAAGAGTACCAAGCTATTTTTACTTCCTTGCAATTCTAATGGAGGCCCGTTGTCTAAGTTGTAATAAAAAGTCATAGTAATGTTTTTTGGGTATTGCAATGTATTTAAAGATATCAAATGACTTTAAATATACAATTTTCATAATTCACTTATAAAGGTAGAAATATTCACGAAAGAAATTTTTTTCACAATTATCCTCATCATGTTTGCATGCTCAGATTCATATTACAATTAGAGTGCAAACTACTCTCAAATTTATAGAAATATTAAAAAATTAACAACAAGGACGTTTTAGCCCGAGTCGTCTGACACACCACATTTTACACATGGAATTTAATTTCGGCCACCTGGTTGCCATAGCACGCGGCCATTGGGGAAAATATTTGTATAAACGAGGAATATGTTATAAATAGACTGAAAATTTTGCTTCTTGCTCGTAGCAAGTCTGTGCAGAATGCAATTTTCTGTCAAATTTTCGCGAATTTTATTACAGAGAAATATACGATAAACAAAGTTGCTGGTCTTGGGTTCCTCCCCTCTGGTACCTTTAGGGTCAAGACCACCTTAAGCCACTGAACATACATTTTTTCGATGAATATTTATTAGATTTCACAAAATAACTAGTGACGCTGAGTACAAAGAAGTCACATTTTCAACGATTGCGTAAAAACTTGAAAACATTCGCTAGCGGGATGAAATACGGAATGAACGTACTGTACTATGAGTACAACAAACTATAGCTCCATAGATGTCTTTCAGGCAGTTAATAATATTTTTAATATCAAAATAGTAGGAAATCAATGCAGTAATATCTATGATTTGGTTGTTTTCGACCTCACATCAGGTGATACACTACAGCGTACACCACAAGCGACGCGAGCACTCCTTTTAAAGATGGCGGGGCTGAATAGATATTAAAAATTAATTTTGATTTTTCAACATTGTTGACCATCTCAAAGCCTGTCACTTCTTGATACTTATTAGTATCAATAAATGGTGAGCTTTAAGATTTCCGAGATGGTGATTAGATTTATACTAAGTAAATATGGGCTTAAAAAGGCCTAAAACCGTCGTGAAATTTATGTTTATACAGAAGGAAAGAAGCCTATAAAATTTCAAATTAATTAGTTAAAAATACGCATGTTTGCATTCCTTCTGTCGATAGTAGTGTATGCTTCTAAAAATAAAATAGATCTGTAAAATGAAAAATTGTGCATGAGTTTTACATCAGTGTTTCTCAACCGGGGTCCGCGAGTTGAGTGGAATATGATGTTTATGTAGTAGTAATTGATTTTTTAAGTGCGTCGACGGCTATGGTCGTATTGCACTGTCATCAGCTGGGCATAGACACAGAAGGGAGGAGGGAAACCTGGTGCCGGCATTAGCCTACTCTTTACGAAAAGCACCAAGGGGCCAACTGCTTAACGTCCTTCCCGAAGGAGGGAACGCTGAATTTTCGCGGTCTCCTCAAACCGCACAAACAGGGGGCCGGGCGACCTCGGAAAAAAGCCTACTTGCGCAGAATTCGTGCCCGCTGCCCTTTCGAGCAGCAGGCGAGTATCAGCCAGCGTCCTAACCACTACACCATCGGCACCCCAGATGATGTTTATTTTTACCTACTATAACTTGTTTGATTACGCGCACAGCTCATATTAATATTTAAAAGTGTAAAAACGGAACAGTGTGTGAAAAAGGTATAAACGTTTCATGGGGAGGGAGTTTTCCGAAATTGTGGGACTTACTAGTGGGTCCGCGGCTCCGAATAGAGAAACACTACTTTACATGATTTTGGGATTCATCTTCGTTAAGATATCGAGATGATAGTTACTTTTTATATTTCTTATAAAGGAATTTTCCTTTTTTAATTAAAATCAGTTTTTTAATAGCAATTGCAGGAACTTTAATGTTAAAAACGAATAACGTAGCCAAATATGGATGTTATGTTTCAATATTTTGTTATTATTATGACGAATATTTCTTCGATCTTGAACATGGTAAAAAATAATATCTATGCTGCGATTAGTATTGTATTTTTACTACTTATTTACAAATACATACTCTTTTTTATATCATGGCATCTGCATCCATTTACGGGTATGTATTCAAATGCTTCCTTTGCTCCTCTGGACGGATGCCAAGTGACATTAGGGTTGCATAAGATTAAGGATACGGTCACAGATCGTCACTTGAGCATTAACGTAAATTGCCTCGCAGCGCGCAACACTCAAATCACGTTCTATTAAAAAATTACATTTAATTATTGCTTGCGCTATCGACCACTTGGAACTCGCTAAAGTCAGCTCGTTCATTTCTCCGAGCGAATCACTTCCTTTCTCTCTCGCGCGCGCACACACACAAACACACACGTATACCGCCACCCAAACGACGCTTTACGCATTTACTCTCTAGAGTCGCACATCCTGGTGCGCGCCGTGCACCCGCCATAGGCACGTGGGTGTGTGCTGCAGCGCGAATGTGACGGCGGCGGCGGAAAGGGTAATGAGGAAGGGTTAGGTAGGCAGGGTGAAGGAGGAGGGGGAGGGGTATAATAGGTGGGAGAGGGGCATGGGGTTGGGTCGGGGACGTTTTCGCGGCCATCTGCAGCGGCGCAGCGTAGAGGAATAAGGGGAGGGAGGAAGGAAAAGGTTGGTTCCGATGTGTCACCCGGACGCCACCCACCCGGTGCTAGCCAAGGAGACTCATTCCGATTCACGATCCGTGCGCAGACTATCGACAGTTCGGACGTGTTCGTGCCCACCCACGTGCAGCGTAAGGTCCCGCGTCGTTCTACGAGACGTTCTTCCTCCCTTCCCCTCCCCCTCTCCTGCCTCTATCCCTTCCCCACCCACCCGCATTCTGCCCACGCAACCCTCCCCTTCCTCTATTATTGTTCCTATCTGGCGAGATGGTCGACTCGATACACGGGGAACACCCCATCCTTCGTGAATATTACGGCGTGTCACGAGTCGATGACTTTTCCAAATGATCTCAATTCGATCGTTTTCCGCCCATCTCGCCGCGCGTGTTTCGTTTGCTTATATCCCAGTGCATGCGACGCTTTGATAAAAAACCGATCGACTGGAATATAAATCGTCATCGATTTTCCGCTGTCGACACGCGCTCGCTGCAGCTGTCACGGAATTCTTCAACCGTGTGATTCGAATCGCACTTTGACTCCGTCGTTTGTTTTTCGTGACGGCACAATTACTCGTCCAATCGATTTCCCGCCTGAATCTTATTGATTGATCGATTTCGGACGTTTTTTTCGAAAAGACAGACTTTTCCGACTTAGTTTACGATTTTGGTTTTCCGTCGTATGCTTTCGCTAGAATAAACGTTTTTTTAGTACTTAATACGGGAAAAATCTTGCTTAACGACATTTCGTTATAACTACGCTCGAAAATAACCGGCATCGCTTTACTCGTTGTAATAATAATAATTTTCTTTAAATTTAAACAGCGCGCCATTATTAAGCGGAGAAAAGAGACTACAGCAAATTGTACTTATATCATTATTATTACTCTCTAAAAGAAGCTATGATTGCAATTTTCAAAATAAATTTTGTCATGGGACTCAACTGTATTATAAAATCGTCATTAGATTAACAAAATCTTGCTTATCTACCAAGGTATTTTACAATTTACTTCTCCCAAGTGGGGTAACTCAGTTACCCCACAATTCTTTTGTCATAAATAGTAGTTTATTTGGAGAAATATGTTAATATTAGGATATCTATGTAAAATAAATAATATAAAATAAATATTTGTAAAGAAATTAATGAATATTTTATAATTACTTCACAATTGTAATAAACGTTTTGCTACCTTGAATTTTGAGCACAACCAGAGGAGAACATGAAGCTTACTTGTATTTACAGCAGCCTTTCACTGTAACATAGTCCAGGGGTTCTCAAATGCGGCCACCAAGAAATTTTGGTGCGGCCACCACTAGTTCGGCGCCAGGAGCCTTCTACAGTCAAACCTCGAGAGCAATATTGCGACTAGACCCACCGAATTAATAGTCCCTTGTTTGGTGCATACAGATAAGATCCAGATGCCCCTCTATAAACACAAAGGGAAGTTAATTGACTATATTTCTCGGCTGAGAACGTGCCATATCCTCTTTAATAATTCTTCTCTCTCCTAAGGCGTTAATATAAAGTATTGCTCCTTTAGTAAACAAAGGAATGGGCAAGGGGGGCCTGGAAAGTCAGTCGTGAACGGAAGGAGTACGCTCACGTCATATGTGCTGTTCACATATTGTTAGTGCCTCGTTTTCAGTTTTCTTGCATTATATCACAATTGTTTGATTAAGTTAAGGCGTCTTTTGTGTTCATCCCACTTTTTCATTGTGTCTCCCTATTACTAATACAGTAAAAATTAGAGTGATTATCAGTGTGATTGTAGCAGCATGTTTAAAAGTGTGTTTGTAAGTGTGATCATAGGTGTGATTTTAAGTGAAATACAGTGTGCTTCTAGAAATTCAGTGATGATTTTCTAGCGAAATCTAATTCAGTTTGCTTTTTCGTAGTGAACTCGGTATTTTAAAAAGATTTTAAATTTACCCATAATGAGTCTTTTAAATTATTTTAAGAAAAAGGGACAGAAAGAGATTGATGAAGCAAATCCGAGCACCAGCCGAGATTTCAGTGTTTCACCAGCCCCGAAACGACGCCGCGATTTTAGAGCTGAAAAAAGAAAATTTAATCCCTAGTGGGAAGATAAGTATGTAGTGTTTTTAAAGCCTGATTCGGCAGAAAACGTAATGATTTGCGCATTATGTAAAACTGAAATTCGCCAAATAAAAACTTATGCAGTTCAGCGTCATTTTAGTACACACAAATCGGAAGTAGAGAAAAATTTAAGGATCTGGGTGCGCGTAGAGAACTGGTAAACGCCAGTTGGAATGATCTGTTTCAACAACAAAAATTAATGAAAGCATTCCTTTCTCGTGAAGACGAGCTGAAATTAGCTACATTTAAAGCTTGCTATTGCATCGGGAAGTACAAAAAGCCTTTCACAGATGGTAAATTTATTAAAACATTGGTTCTTTCCATACAACCATGTAATCAGTTATTCAGGGACATTCCTCTTAGCAATGCCACAGTTCAAAGAAGATTTATAGACCTTGGGAATTTCATAGGAAATGAGATTGCAGGTAGTATTTCAAAAAGTCTATATTTCAGTTTGTCACTTGATGAAAGTAATGATATCACTAAAACTAATCAGATAGTTGTATGTTCCCGTTTCCTTGATATTGACAAAGGTAGTTTTTCAGAAAAACTCTTGTGTTTGGTTTCTCTTAACGAACGCCCAAATGCCAAAAACATTTATGAAACTATAAAGTCTCGATTTGATGTTTTAGAAATTTCAATCTGTGCAGCGTCACTGCAGATGGAGCAGCCGCGATGCAGAGCGAGGCAAATGGTGTTTTAAGACTATTCAGGAATGACTGTAGCAGTGAAGTTTTCAAATTAAATTGTTTTGTTCACCAGGAAGTTCACATTTGTAAGGCTGTATGTAAAAAAATGGAAGATGTTGAGGGTGTTGTAAAGAAAACTATTAATACAATAAATACACTCTCTACTCTGTTAATTGCTATCCCGAACCTAGAGAGGAGCTCCAGCTAAGGCAGCAATCCTTTCGTAAAGTACCATAAGGACCGACCTGAGGTAGGGGCGAGCAGGGCGGCTGTTCGGGGCGCCAAATTATTGGGGGCACTAAATCTGGAAACAAAGTTACATCACGGGATAGGCGAAAATCTACATGGAATTCCTATTTCCTGTCATTATCAACATTATTTTACAGAGCAATGGATAAATGAGCAAGTTCTAAAAATATTTATACAAAAATTTACGGACGGGAGCGGTGAAGCACTTTCTCACTCGGGGCGTCAAAATACCTTGGTCCGCCCCTGATTACCATCGACCTTTACCATAAATCATTTCGCTGGAAGAATACTAGGTGTCTACCATTTTTTTAATTCTCCCTCTTACCGAGTCTTGAAAATTCCAAATGTTTTAAATTGGTTTGGAATAGCTTTTCCGAAAACTAGCTTTCCTTACTCCTTAACGATCCCCCTCCTACGTTAAAGTTCATGTTTATTTAGAAATAGTACAAAGCTCTTAAATCTTTTGTGCTTTCGTTGGAGAATGATCGTTTTTCCTCAACGGTGTGTGAACAGAAGAGTGTGATACATGAAGATAGGAAGATAGTATATTTCGTTCAGCGAAAAAAAATTTCTTTTTGAAGCTGAGGGGATCATCATTCATGCAGAGAAAAACTGCACATTTTCTTTATTTAATCGAGGAGGTATTTCATATGACGTGTTTCAGCTTCTACTCGAAAATCCTTTTATTTCTTTCCGCTCATAAGTCCTAAATTGTTTTGAGTTTTTGATAAAATTGTAGGTAAGTAGTTATAAAAGACAGCTTGAATACGCAGCTAAATGTCATAATTATAACAACTTAACAATTTTAACTATTAACCATATTGAATGTTCACTCATTTTTAAAGAGTGAGTTTACAGTAAAGTACTCCTGTATTCCGTCCTTATATCGAGTCCACATAAATTCATCGATTTATATACACAAGATAACTTTTGAATACAAAAGGAATCCGTTATTTAGAAAAACGAGGATCGGCGGAATGGCAGGGCGATCATTTTGTCGTAAGCCCGGCGAGGCCAGTGATTTTGTATTTGCACGATTCTTTATTTGTTAATTATATCCTTATAGAAGAAAATGTAAGCTAGTTTTACTAGTGGATATTATTCTTATCAACAACTTTCCAAATAAGCGTGTTTATATAGGGTTACGTTTGGTTTCGCACTTATTTGTACATCATATAGATCCGCGATGGTTTGCTAATACTCAGAAAGTTATAAAAGTTCGCGAGGTAGGTCGAAAATATCGTTAAGGGTGGATTGCTAAATAAGATTTGATATATGCTCTGGTATGTAGTATTAAAAGGTGGGGAAAGAGTAAAGTGTTTTGGTAGGAGCGCGAGTTTGAGGATTGTTCTAAACAGTTTTTAAAAATACATACTTTGATAAAATTCAATAAATACAATTAAATGCAATGAATGTTTAAGTTCTATTAGATAACTAGAAAATTAATCAAGATCTTTTATGATCAAAAACAAAATAGAGTACAATTGCCATGAATGAATATATTTGAAATACGAACGAAAAATCGATAAAATCTAGTAAATGGAATTTTCAGATATAATGCTAATCATTAGTTTTATTTTTTTGTCTTCTTAACCATCTTAGTCTTACCATTTTTTATTTTATAGTTACATTTGTATTAATTTATTTGTACATTTATCTATACTATTCTCTATTAAAGTAATCATTTTATTTTATTATTAAACTAGAGTTTAATAATGTCAAACACTGAAACACAAAATTAATATAACATGATATTGCGTGAATTCTGCCATATGCCGTGTTTCGGTGATCGTATGTAGAGGTACCGAATTCAATTTTCAGATATAATGCTAATCATTAGTTTTATTTTTTTGTCTTCTTAACCATCTTAGTCTTACCATTTTTTATTTTATAGTTACATTTGTATTAATTTATTTGTACATTTATCTATACTATTCTCTATTAAAGTAATCATTTTATTTTATTATTAAACTAGAGTTTAATAATGTCAAACACCGAAACACAAAATTAATATAACATGATATTGCGTGAATTCTGCCATATGCCGTGTTTCGGTGATCGTATGTAGAGGTACCGAATTCAATTTTCAGATATAATGCTAATCATTAGTTTTATTTTTTTTGTCTTCTTAACCATCTTAGTCTTACCATTTTTTATTTTATAGTTACATTTGTATTAATTTATTTGTACATTTATCTATACTATTCTCTATTAAAGTAATCATTTTATTTTATTATTAAACTAGAGTTTAATAATGTCAAACACCGAAACACAAAATTAATATAACATGATATTGCGTGAATTCTGCCATATGCCGTGTTTCGGTGATCGTATGTAGAGGTACCGAATTCAATTTTCAGATATAATGCTAATCATTAGTTTTATTTTTTTGTCTTCTTAACCATCTTAGTCTTACCATTTTTTATTTTATAGTTACATTTGTATTAATTTATTTGTACATTTATCTATACTATTCTCTATTAAAGTAATCATTTTATTTTATTATTAAACTAGAGTTTAATAATGTCAAACACCGAAACACAAAATTAATATAACATGATATTGCGTGAATTCTGCCATATGCCGTGTTTCGGTGATCGTATGTAGAGGTACCGAATTCAAATTCCATAGCAATTTCTCCAAATAATAATCGAATTATTGACATGTAATTCTTCATTGGATTTTTAAATATCTTAAAATGAAAATACGAAGTCGGGACTTTAACGTAGGAATTCATAAATAATTGAAGTTTTGTTTTCTTATAGTCGAAATAAATATCGCATCTAATTAAGTTTGTAAATTGACAAAATAACCCAAAAATATTGGAATTTTTGATTGTTAGTAACGGGACAGAGTATTGACTTTTAATCAAATATGCGGCGAGTTTTATAAGTTTCGTTCAAGCAGATATTATATTATATGTTTATCTTTATATTTATGCAACGAATTATTTCAATCAGTTCGATCGTATTTCAAATATATTCATCCATCAGCTTGTCTGCGCTCTCTATCGATGAAAAAAGTCGTATTTGTTTATACCACAAAATTCGCTAGCAGGGGGGCGCCACAGATATATCTTGCACCCGGGCGCCAGACGCCCTAGGCGCGGCCCTGTTTACATGATCGATAAATTCCAAAATACGGTTTCAGTTTACACGTGAAAGAAGAAAAAGATTTAATCATTTTTCTAACCATGTCTAGTTTCCTCGATTCGCAGCCATAAGAAATCCAAAGCACAATGTACGAAAGAATTGCTGGATATTTATAAACGGTGCATGATGAACTTGGTGTAAGATTTAAGGAAGCAAATTTTTTTAGCAAGTTTTCTTTCCTCTCAAACCCCCTTTTCGAACTTAATGTTGAGAATTTTAAAGATATTCAAGTTCGTTTATCCTCCTTTCCCTCTCTATCTTCCCTGCAAGGGCTTTCTCTAACTCGTAAGCTGCTCTTACCGACGTCGCTAGTTTGTTAAGCTATCGAAAGTGCGAGCTATCGAACGTTATCGACTTTTGGTTTTCTGTACGCCATGCTTAACGATTTATCCCGGTTAAGCATCGTCGGTACGTCGGTAAGCTACCGGATCCTCGAGACCCCCCCCCCCCCCCGATAAGCTTATCGACGATCGAGGTATTGTGTTTACACCTTCAGTGCTTGATCCAGAAATACAGAATAATCTGCAGCAACGAAGAATTGAAGAGTGCAATTGAGTTGTGAACTTCAATTTCAAGGTGAGTAAACTTATGAAATGTTTACTGCAAGAATTTGATAGTTGAATTTGGTGTTTACGTACCTACTTGAATTTTATGCTGGTCTAACATAAGATATTCGTTAATGGAACTCCGTCGAGATGAACACATGAGACGCAATTTTCATGAAAATAAAGTGACAGTTGAAAAGTTTTGGTATGAAATCTTCAAGAACTCTGACAGCTATAAAGATCTGGCACGTGTGGCTCTGCTAGTTTTAACTATTTTTCCGACTACAGTGATGTGTGAAAGGACATTCAGCTCACTTCATTTCCTAAAATCTAAATACCGTAACAAACTGAAGGATGAGCATCTTGAAGCTGCTCTCTGCTTAGCAGTAGAGGAGAGAAGTGTAGACGAATTTCCATTTAGTAAACATTTGTCACACTAAAAGGTATGTATGTACATAATTGATTTTATCACATATTTAATACATTTTTAAAATTACGTAATATCAAATATTGGAAATGTAAAAAAACAAAGGTGCGGCCACCAGTTATTTTTTCTGAGAACCCCTGACATAGGAGGAATATTAATGAAGTTTCCTATTCTATTCATTTTTTTCCACCTACCGTTCGAAATCTCTCATATTAAACATTTAAATCACATATTTTGGGAAAATATCGGCTTTTAAACAGGATGTTGTCTTGCCAACCACGTCATTGTTAAACTTCGAGAATCAATTGTTTTCTCAACCTGCATATGTGTAATATATACGAATGTATAGATAGACTTAAATTATCGTAGGAGTTTTCGCGAAATTACGTAATTCTAATGGGACTGGGATTTAGTTTGGATTCTTTTGCTTATCTAAACGACTATACAGATGTAGAATAAGAGAGAGGGAGGGAGGATGGGAGGGAGGGAGGATAGAAGGGAGGGAGGATGGGAGGGAGGGACGATGGGAGGGAGGGAGGATGGGAGGGAGGGATGATGGGAGGGAGGGATGATGGGAGAGAATAAGAGAGAAAAGGAGGAAGAATGGGAAGTTCCTTAAATTTAATACGTAATCCACATATACCCGTCGTATTTGACGGGCAATTACGCTAGTATTTTATAATTACATCGCAGTTGCAATAAAATGTTCTTAGTTACCTTGAATGTTGAACACAACCAGACGGAGACGCGATACTGACTTGGATTTACAATGGCCTTTCAATGTAATACACTAGCACGTGAGAATTTTTTGTAGTTCAGCACACGGCTGCCCATCACCAAAATGTATTATTTTGCATTGTACACCAATAGACTGAATACATTGCACACATTGGTAGCCACATATGTAGCGGAACTGCATTCAAAATAAAAACGAAACTGACAAACTCTACCAAGGGGGGTAACTCATTTACCCCGACCGAGTTTTCATTTTAAAAAGGCTCTAAAGAAGATGTAAATCTACACAATAACCAACAGCAATGTTATAAGATGCTAAAAAATGATTACATGAGGGGATGTTAATGAAATTCCAAGAATAACCATTTTAAAAAAAGGAAAACGTCATTAGGGTACCTGAGTTATGCTTTTAGCGGTCGCATCAATATCCGATCTTCATTTGTCGTTGAAATGATTATTCTTATTATTATTGTTATTTGTATCTATGACGCTTAATCCAGGTAGCACACGTAATAATCCCAATTTTTACGTGTATTTCGCGTTTTCACCTTCTTATGATTTCGCGGCAAAAATAATTTGGGAGTCTTTTCCGTCTTTTAATGAGAAATAAAAATTAGGACATCTTAAGAGATAGTAGGAGGATGAAATTTTCTTGGCCTCTAATGCGTAAAGGATAAGTACTTTATTTGAAAGTGCCTTTCTTTTTGCTAAATGCCAAACTATCTCAATCGCCATTTTCTCATTTTTCGCTCACGCGCAATTTTCACACTCCAAAGCGAAGCAAAAAATTTCAAGATCAGGGAGCGTTTTTTTGATGCCACATGCCCTTAATCCTGTGATAGTGGAATAATTTATTCTTGGAAAATTGGAAAATATTTAGAATTAATCAAGGAAGCATATGTATATGTAAAGAGAGAATTTAACTTTTTACGGCATTTGGAGAGACGTGACAATTCGGTTTCAGCTATAAATGGGACTCCATAATTAAACATTGGTGTTTGTTTCTTATGTCGTTCCAGATTATCTCGTCCTTGCTTTCTGTTCCACCTACTTACAGTGGAAAAAAATAATAATAATATAATAATAATCATACGTCTTTATTGAGGGCGATATTTAGACAATCATGTTCAATCTTACATATAACCTTGATATTACAGAAACAAACATCCATGTCCTAGACGGGATTCGAACCTGCGATTTTAGTATCCGTTGGTAGTGACTCGAGCCACACGTCTACCAAGTAATGAGTAAATGCATGCGGTTCACGGGCCACATGTTTGAGAGTACAGTAAAAAAATTGGTAAATAAATTTAAACAAAATATTTTAAATGAATTTAAACGCTTTAGGCAACATTATGGTACAAATCCAACAATTTCCTATTCGAAAGACTGACTGATCCGATAACATTCCCTTTGCGCCATTTGAAGAAGCAGCAAAGACTTTTAGAATATTTATCATAATAGAATGCTTTTGTTTTTAGTCCACGTATAGCTTCATGAGCATACTATACAACAGGCATGGGCAACCTTTTCCCGTCTGAGGGGCAGATTTTAATTTTTAAGATTGCCATCCATCTCCCGGAATTTCAAATAAAAAACGAAAATTTTAATAAAGACATGGATAAGATATACTAAAAAAAGAATAAAAAATTAGTATCAATAATCTCTCTCTCACACACACACACACACACACATACATATATACATATATATATATCCCTCCTTAAGGACTGCATAACCTTACAGAGGTGGGAGGGTTTGTGTACTCTTGTGAACCAAAGAGCTATGCCGGTGGGAGATAATTCTCCTGGTAGAACCATCAAAGCCGGAACGGTCGGAGGGGAAGAGACAGACTAAGAAGCAGTCTTGGGGATTTTACATCTTCCTGTGCAAGGGAAGCAGCTTGCACAGTACCTCTGTAGGTGGTGATCATATGAATCTGAACAGCTACAGATGGGTAATCACTCTTGTGAAACTGGGATGAGGAAAATCAAGGGGAAACTAACTCATTATATTTCCCATGATGGGCTGAAAAGCTGCAAATACCTCTATGGATCTCTCTGGGGTAAAATATTCCGGAGATAAAATAGTCCCCCAATCGGGTCTCTGGGTGGGGACTACCCTAGGGGATGCACAGAGGAAATGTAACATTAATTAGAAGAAAGCAATTACTGAGAAATTAAGAATAGACACATGGAATGTTAGGACTATGAATTCAGGGGGTAAACTAGAGAACTTAAAAAGGGAAATGAGAAGGAATAATGTAGGTATAGAAATGGGAGACTGGAACAGTGTAGTCGGAGAGGGACAGGAAGATAACATAGTGGGAAAATATGGACTAGGGAAGAGAAATGAAAGAGGGGAGAAACTTGTGGAATTCTGCCATAGAAATAGATTGATTGTAACTAATACATGGTTTAAGCATCGTCAGCGGAGACTTTACACATGGAGAAGCCCAGGAGACCAGAGACGATACAAGATAGATTGCATAATAGTCAACGAAAGATTTAGAAATAGCATTAAAAATGTGAAAACACTACCAGGGGCAGATATCGATTCCGACCACAACCTTTTGGTGGCAAATACACAATGTAGACTGAAGAGCGTTAAGAGAAACATAAGAGTTAACAAGAAATGGAACTTAGAGGAACTCCTTAAAAACAAGGAGGCTATCATGACTGAGCTGGAGGAAAGGTTAGGGGATAGAGCTGAAGAAAATAGGAAGAATGTAGATGAGTGGAGATACATCCATAGCAACATTAAAGATGTAATGGGAAAGAAGGTAGGAAAGATAATGGGTGAAAGAAACAAAAAACCCTGGGTCACAGCAGCCATGCTGTAAAAAATGGAAGAGGAGAAAGTGGAAGAACATAAACACTGAAGAAGGCCAAAGAAAGTACAAGGAGTTAAATAATGCTTTAAGAAGGGAAACAGATAAAGCCAGAGAACAGTGGATAAATGAGAAATGCGAGGAGATTGTCGAATGTGAAAGAATTTGTAGAACAGACCTCATGTATAGCAAAGATTCAAGAAAAAAGCAAGAAAGATAGGACGTAAAGGAATCATGAACAAAAGTGGTAAAATAGTCTGGGAGCCAGACAATGTAAAGAATGTCTGGAATTTACATTGAGGTGCTGTATGACAAAGAAGGAAAGCCAAGAAATATTGAATTAAATGAAAGAGGATGTGAAAAAAGACCAGCTAGGACCATGTATTCTCAAGTCTGAAGTTAAAAGAGCAATTGATGACATGAAAAAAAGGAATGCTGTTGGGAGTGATCATATACCAGTGGACGTTCTTAAGGTTTTGGGGTCAAAAGCAGTTAAGCAACTCACAAAATTCTTTAACCAAGTATATGATACTGGCATATGGCCTGAAGATTTTTTAGGTGTTGTTATGGTACCACTGGAGAAAAAGAATAATGCAAAAAGTTGTAAGGATTACAGAACTATTAGTTTAATTTCTCATACAGCTAAAGTTCTAACCAGAATAATAACCAAATGAATTGAAGGTAAAATAGAAAAGGAGCTGCAAGATAATCAGTTTGGTTTCAGAAGAGGAAGAAGAACAAGAGATGCTATAGGATGTATGAGGGTGATGAAAGAAACAACGCTAGAAGTCAATACAGATATGTACTTTTGTTTTGTAGATTGGGAGAAAACTTTTGACCGGATGAAATGGGATAAAATGTTGGGTATTTTAAATAAAATAGGAATAGATTGGAAAGATAAAAGATTGCTTAAAAACCTTTACTTAGATCCGAAGATTAGAGTCAGGGTCGAAGGAGAAGAATCAGAAAGTATTTCAATATGGAGGGGAGTGAGGCAGGGATGTCCTATTTCACCAGCGATATTTAATATTTATGTAGAAACAGTAACAGAAGAAGCGTTGATGGAAGAGAAAGGATTTAAGATAGAAGGTGAAAGTATTATCACCATTAAATAAGCAGATGATCAGGAATTAATAGCAGAAACAAGATGAACTTCAGAGGATGACAGACAGACTAGTGGAGGTTGGCCAACAATATGGACTGAAGATCAATTCCGAAAAAACGAAAGTCATGGTGGTTCCAAAGGAACATAAAGAATTAAATATAATGGCCAAAAAATGGAACAAGTAAGTTTTCAAATATCTGGGCAGTATCTTAGCGCAGGATGGATGTAGTACACAGGACATCAGAAGTAGGATTGCAATGGCAAAAGCAGCATTTAACGAGAAGAAGGAGCTTCTCACAAGTAAGAAAATAAATTTAGAAACAAGTAAGAAATTAGCGAAATTAGCATAGCCTTTTATGGTGCAGAGACGTGGACGGTAAGGAGGAGGAAAAATATTTAGAAAGTTTTGAGATGTGGGTATGGAGGAGGATGATGAAAGTGAAATGGACAGAGAGGAAGAGGAACGAAGAAGTATTAGAACAGGTGGGAGAAGAAAGGGTTCTAATAAAAACAATCAGGAAAATAAAAGAAAATTGGATAGGGCACATATTGAGAACGCAAAATTAGCGGAAGAAGAGGAAGAGGGAGAAAAAGATTAGGAATATTAGAGAATATAAAGCAGGAATGTAGTACATATAGAGGTATAAAAGAGGCTTCTAGGGAGAGAGATGGAGGCAGCGATTCAGCTAAAACCTGTCTTCGGACAGCAGCATGATATATATTTATACACACACATACACACACACACACACATCCACACACACATATATATATATATATACATATATATATATATATATATATATATATATATATATATATATATATATATATATATATATAATTATTAAAATTATATATATATATATATATATATATATATATATATATATATATATATATATATATATATATATATATATATATATTACAATTATTAAAATTATTAAGACATTTATTACATTATAGTATTGTCGCGTGTACCACGCGTAGGGATTCCTCGACTCAAAAAAAACTGGCCACGTCAGAATTCCAAGCCTGAATCGGCGTTTATTAATTAAAAAAAACAAAGGAATGAAATAATAAAAGATCGGAAGAAATGCAACGGCCGACACTACAAAATCCTTCGCCCAGCATCCGTCTCGCTCCTCTCTCTCCTTTCGCGCCTCCGCTCTAGTCTCT
This sequence comes from Tanypteryx hageni, assembly GCA_028673005.1. Classification (NCBI taxonomy): domain Eukaryota; kingdom Metazoa; phylum Arthropoda; class Insecta; order Odonata; family Petaluridae; genus Tanypteryx; species Tanypteryx hageni. The sequence goes on from CM054115.1 coordinate 96,141,634, forward strand.
CAGTAACTCTCTCTCCTCTTCCGCACTCCTCGTGCCTCCAGCGTTGTGGGCCCCCGACGTTCGCTCTTCCTTTTTATCCTCTCGGTGAATCATCCGGAACGTTCTCGGTGGGTAGGCGGGGGTTTTTCCCGAACGTTCTCGGTGGATAGACTGGGGTTGTTTCGGACGAACTGGACGGCCAGTCAAATGCATGAAAAAGAGCACGAGCTTTTTCCGAGCGAACGCGACTCACAATCAGTGTTGCGACAGCTCGGGCGCCGAGGTCGAAGATATAGCTCGTCGCAGTACGTTCGGAAATATTCAGATGCAATTGTCGCATTAATATTTTCAGTGTGAATTTTGCGTTTGAGTATTTTTAACAAGATCATCAATATTTGGCAAGATTTTTGTAGTTGCTATTCTTAAATTATTTTGGAGATGTTCATCACTTAATCTGGATCTTGTTTTTGATTTTATAAATTTCATTTTTGGGAACAGTTGCTCGCATTTGTATGTACTTCCAAATAAAGACATTTTTCTTGCAAAATCCAAGATACGAGGAAAAGCTTCTCTGGGTAGATTTTTATAAAAATCTAGTAACGAACCATTTATCATTTTACATTTTAATTCTTCGTTTCCTTGATGATCAATTAACTCCATCTGTAATTCTTCTGGAACTTGGTCTATACTGAGATCAAATGGGGAAGATAAAATGCGCAATAAAGGTTCTTGTGACCTAAAGTCTGCAAACCTTTCATTAAATTCCATATTGATCGATTTGATATCCTCAGAGTAGACCAAATAAGATCCTCCATGACTTATCAAAGTTGGAAAATGGAAATGATTACCGTTTTTTATATGTCTCCCGTAACTGTAATTTTACTTGAAAAGCTTTTACAAGCGAATACAAATTGTGAATAACCTGACCTGCGCACTGCGCGCCGCGCAAATCATAAGATAATCAGGGTTCAGAAACTAGTAGGGAGATAACTCAGAATGCGAGTTATTGTTTGTTAATTCTATAGCGTGCCTCTACAAAAAGTGATATTCCAAAATTAGTTCAAGAAAAATAAATAAAAATAGTGTTATCTGCGGGGAAAATTCCGCGGGCCACATGGAAAGCGGCCGCGGGCTAGAAGTGGCCACGGGTTGCCCATGGCTGCTATACAACGACGCAATGCCCGAGTAATCAAATGCGTTATTGAGAGATTCCTAAAGTTCCCCATCACCGGCAATTTCTGGCTCGGATTGAAGGATCAAAGATAAGCAGAACGGATGTCGCCGTGACTCTTTCGGGAAACCGGTTTGCGATATTGACAGCCGTTCTTCTCCAAATGAGCGGCGGCCATTGGCATGAAAGCGGCCACCCTGTTAAATAAATGATAGCTCCACCTTCGAGTCTGAGGCGAGGGTAACAGTCCTGCACACCGCGGGCGTCCTCTTGTTTCTCGCTTGTCTCTGCGTCATATATCGCTTCAAGTTGCACGTACGGTTTCGTTTCTTGTTGCGAAATTGAAAGGTTTATTCCACAACATTTGTACGGATAAGGATAAAATTGCTCGAAACCTTCCTCGAGGCAGATTTTTTCCCGAGTAGGCGGCCGGAGCTGATGCAGAGTTTCTCTGACACGCGTGGACCAAATATTGCAGTTTTGAAAATATCTCGTCCATCGGATTAATTTTTGCATCTCGCTCCAATGGCATGCCATGAATGCTATTAAGGTGCATCGCCGTATATCGTACGGAGCAGCGGAAATCGAGCGAGGTCACCCTGATAGCGTCCGATCGCCTGGGAATTTTCTTTCGTTTACATCTACATCTACAAGTTACCCTGCAATTCACCAAGTTGGTGGGTGGCAGGGGGTGCAATGCACCAAATCCTACCTAAAGATTGTCTAACGCAATTCCTACAACTTGTCGATTTTAAAAAATATGCATAAGCACGGCCAAAGCAACTTTTTATTGCAAGTATAACATTCATTTCGATTTTCCGACGTTTTTATGCAAAGCAACGAGGGTACTGAGCATACTTATCCTATTTCTGATAGTAGCTTATATTAAGTTTTCATTAGAGTCCTGTAAATTAAAATTTAAATCGTGAACTCGGCGTTCAGCGGTTGCATTTAGCATTTCCCGTCAAAACATGAATAAAATCTTTGACCAACGATCCTCGTTTTTGAGCGTCATGGTAATAATTTTAAAGCAGACCGCGAAATCCGCGTAAATATTTATCGCGAATTCAAAAAATACGAATGGCAGATTCGTATATTTCGAGAATAACTCAGATCGGCGGGAATATTTGCGCGCGAATACGTTACGTGCTAGCGTAAAGCTACAAACGCGTACCATCCATCTCGACGAGATGTCAACCACGCGCATTGGCCGAAGTCTGAATATTCGAAGACGAAATGTCAACAGGACAAATTGCTCCAGATTCCGATCCTTACCTCACTCACCAGGCACCGCCAGTAGGTTGAGGGGGTGAACTCTGGGAATGGGAGGGAGAAAGGGAAGATTGCGCGGGGGCAGGAGGGAAAGGAAGGGGAAAGGCCGAGGCTTCTAAATCGAGAGTAGCTTGTATTCGTGGGACGAGGCTGTCTAGACTAAGACTAAAGACCGTATTCATAAAAGACACCCACCCGTCTGTCGGCGAGATGCGTAAACAGGATCTTGAAGAAACACATGGTTACCGGTAAACAACTCTCGCTTTCGATTGAAATTTAGAATTAGAATTCGACCGATTCTTATGCTTTTGGTAAATCGAGTCAAACTTGGGAATAAATTATCCGCATAAAAAAATGTCTCCTTAATCAGATGAGAGAATTCCTGCGTCTCACTTTCTGCAGTTGTCTAACGACCTTGTACGCCACTGCAAACGCTTGTTCGCATTTTGATTTTAATATTAATTTCTCAACAATAAACAATTATCGAGCTCGATAACAATCTTTTCAGTCTCTGTAAGAATAGAAATACGTCTCTAATCAAAGAAACAAAACAGAGAACTCTAATTATATTTTGTATTATCTGAGGCGAATGCTGCGTGGTAAAAGAAAACAACCCTATATACGGGCTATAGCCAAAACAAAAAATGCTGACTTTAAATTTAATTCCAACTCGCATTCATGCAGTTCAAGATAAGACCAATTTTTACTTTCTCCATTCGTAGTTTAAGGGAAAGTATTGTTTCCATGAAAAAAATTGATTTCGAGATTTCAACGAAAATACACGTTTTGAGGTCCCCTGAATACGTTTTGACCATTTTCTCGATGACGTCTATGTGAGTTTTTTTGTGGGTGCTCTAACTCAAAAACTATTAATCAGGTCAACGCGATTAGCTGCCACCACCACGCCACCTACCGACGACTATTGTTAACAATTGACGCTTAGTTACATCTTATGTTAGTAAAGCTCCTTTTTATTGTCTTCATTGTTGGAGCTTTGTGGCTATATACAATATCAAAAGGCTATGGTTTGAGTTTATTTCTGTTCTTTGTAAGGTCTAAATTTTTCTTGCAGTTTCTTAAAATATTTATTATCATTTAACCTATTTGGAATATTTAGGAATATTACAGGTAAGGAGAAAGTTGTGGTGGCCACATCAGATTTTTAAATACATCTTCTTTGAGAGTAGCTATTATCTCGAATGACTATTTAATTTTATTTGAAAACTAAACTTTTCTGGAAAAACTTTTCTTCCTTTAAATGAAACGTATTAAAATAATTATTAATTCAACGCAGTTAAATTAATCTGTACCCAGCGATCATGCTTACAATACGTTTTTCGTTGCCATTTAGAAAACGACTAGGATTTAACTTTGTTATTCGAGACTCTTTAAAGTCTGCGCGTTACATCTACGGAATGTAAATCTAAAAAGAATACAGAATAAACAAAGAGAGACTAACAGATGGGCAACGTCCAAGTCTCAGTAAAAGGCTCGCGTTGATAATGCATATCGAAGTAAAATGACGCGACCCATCGACAATCGAAGAGCATTCGACGATGCATCAGCGGATCTCGGAATATAAACCTCGGCGTCGGAGCAAATTAAACCGTCGCTATTGCTCCGCAGATGCGAACGTTTTTAGCCCGACGCTCCGAGAGGAAGCCCGCATGATCTATTATCTCAGCGTAACATAAATGGGCAGCGTGCGCGCGGAAAACGTAAATTCTCGATTTTCGCCCCATTCCCCGCGGTCATATCCATGACGCGCCGTGAAAAAATCCCTTGAGCCCCCTCGTCTTATACGCCGCCCCGCTCACCTTCTTTCTCACGTGTTCAGATCTCCTAACCACCCCATCCTTCCTCCCTCCTCCAACTCCCCATCGCTCCTCCTTCCCCTCCCGTAAACCTCTCTCGTACACTCTCGGCCGGAGCACACACGACCTCTCCCGACTCCCCCGCCACTCCTCAGCCCTTCGTCCTCATCCCACCGCCACTCGGAGGCGACAGCGAGGCGGGGAATGTAGGCGGCAACAATGCTATACGGAGAGAGAGACTCGCCCTTCATCCTCTCTCTCTCTCTCTCCGACCCCGCCGCCCCCTCCCCCTCCACCCCCGACCCACCTTGACTACTTGCACTGCCTGCTTATACCTGTCTGAAATCCCATCCTTTCGTCTCTCTCTCTCTCTCTCTCTCTCTCTCTCTCAACCTCCCTCTCACTTCTACCTCTCCTCCTTCCCTCTCCTTCCTTTCTCCACGGTGCAAACTCGCACACATGCATTCGAAGTCCGTGGGAGGCTCTGAGGAGTAAGGCGCCAGTCTGTCGGAGTATCTGTAGACTCGTGGGATGGGTTGCCCAGTGGACACGGGAGGGACCTGTTGCCAAGAAACAAGGAGCCTCCTTCTTCCCCTTCTGTTGCTCTTTTTCTCTCTCCCTCTTTCTCTCCTTCTCCTGCTCGTTGAAGGGTAGTGTGGGTGGTTGAAGCGGGGGAAAGGGAAGAGGAGAAGGAGGCGGGAAAGTGGCTGGTGGAGGAAGGAGTGTTAAAAGGGGTGCAGGCGGGGGCGGCCGGGCGAGATTGTTGGTGAGTCGGAGGGAAAGGGATGGGGAAGGCGTGCGTGGACCGCGGGGTGGAAGGGGGTCGGAGGATGGAAGGGATCTGGGCGAGTGTAGAGAGGGAGAGACGAGATGATTCTGGCTACTGCTGTATCAGCGAGTCCGAACCCACGCGTGGGACTTTGAACCAGAGTCCGTCTGAAGCCCTCCTCTTTGGGGCTCCGCTGATGACCGCACCCACATGCCAACATCTGGATTCGCAGAGTCGGAATATCTCTCTCTCTCTCTCAATGTCTCTGAGATTTCGCTTCATCCCTTCCATGGCTCCGTTCCTTATCTCTGGATGTTTGCCCGTCTGCTCCGATCCTTCTCAGCGCGCCAGCCTCGCGTGCGTGCGAGTGTGGCATCCCTTTTTGGAATTCGATTCCGCTGCTGTTTCTGTCGTCCCTGCTCCTTTTTGTATCCGAGGATCTGCTACGAACGATCATTTGAAAATATGTTCCAAATTAAAAATCAGTTTCTGGTTTCGCATGTAAAGAGTGCAAGAGAGGTCAAACGTAAACGAGGAAGTCGTCTTTTTTTAATTGAATCGGGATAGACAAAACTATTGGAAAAGTGGCAGTGGTTAAAAATCACGCTCTCGGGGACGTGAAATTTTTCAAACCCCAAGTTGTATTATTTTTTTAGTAGTGTGTCTGTCAAATCAAAAATCTGTTCACCTTGGTAGAACCTACAGACCTTTAATAAGTTTTAAAATACTTGGAGGGTTGGAATAAATAACCACGCCTCATTAAAAAAACGATGTACTATATAAAATTTTACAAAAATAGAAATGGTTTTGGGAAATTTCAAAAATTTCCGCTTCAATTTGTAAAAAAACGTTTAAAATTTGGTTTTTACCATTAGACTAGATCAGTGGTTCCCAACCCCTTCGCCATTTGTGGCGAATCGGCCATTGATATGTGGGGAATTAATGCTCACAGTCGACTGTCTACTATTTATTATTATTATTATGTCACGTAATTACTAAATTTGTTTACATCTGGTTGTGTAAATTTTACATTCAACGGCCTTTTCGCAACATAATACAAAATATTATTTTTTTAATAGGACTACACAAAAACAAGGTTAGTGTACACAATAATGAATCGAGCCTTCTCACCCCCGGATTCCGCTGCTACAAGGAGAGGCTACGACCTTCGGGTCACGGATTTTGATGAAACGCGACAAACATAAAAAATAAGGAGACCCGTGTCTCGGAGTTTTTGTGAATGGGCCCTTGGGTTCGAGAAATCAGCGTCGAAAATATGCAAAAACATCGTATGCAACTTAATAGGTTTCATTGTCTAATTGCTGGTAAGAAGTGGAATGGCCGAGGGGATAGCATGCCTCTAGATCCTACGGTGTGGGCCTGGGTTTATTTCCAAATGTTTTCGTTTTTTTTTTTTTCGAATTATCCAAGCGTTATTCGAAAAGTAATATTCTCCGGTAAAAATACGCTGTATTATTTATGAACGCAGAAACATATAATAATGGATATTTTAAATATTAAAGTCAATGAAACAATGCCGTCGTGCAAGAATGCTCATCTATAATTATATATTATTTGTATATTAATTATATATTACAGGCGACGCTCGGTTAACGACGGCGATCCGTTGCTGCGAATGGTCGCTAATCGAATTTGGTTCGTTAACCGAATCTTACATCCCAAGCGGCCGTTACGTACGGTTTAACTCACATTTGGTCCTTACAGTGCCTAGTAAATACCAAAAATAGTATATTAAAATAAAATATAGAGAGATGCTTTTCACCCAGATGTTTTAATGAAATAAAGACTTTACCTACATTAGCCTAAAACAATATAATTAAACACTTACCTAATCGTTATGTACGGTTTAACGCACGTCTGGTCTCTACTACATAAAAAAAAATAGTTCAGTACAGTAAAATAAAATGTAAAGAGAGCTTTTTCACCTAAATGTTGTTATTGAAATAAAGAATTAACCTTCATTAACCAACGAGCAATGTAATTTTATAAGAACCTAAAAACATAGAAATTTTCTTTATACATTTCGACACTGTTTAAAAAAATAGTTCAGTACAGTAAAATAAAATGTAAAGAGAGCTTTTTCACCTAAATGTTGTTATTGAAATAAAGAATTAACCTTCATTAACCAACGAGCAATGTAATTTTATAAGAACCTAAAAACATAAAAATTTTCTTTATACATTTCGACACTGTTTAAAAAAATAGTTCAGTACAGTAAAATAAAATGTAAAGAGAGCTTTTTCACCTAAATGTTGTTATTGAAATAAAGAATTAACCTTCATTAACCAACGAGCAATGTAATTTTATAAGAACCTAAAAACATTAAAATTTTCTTTATACATTTCGACACTGTTTAAGAAAATTCAGCTAAACTCGGCAGGACATAACTTTTCGTCTCGAGTAAGTAAGTAGCTGTGGAGCCATTAATAAAGAATTTAAACTGCCGATTATTATATGTTTCTGTGTTCATTACCTCCAAATAAAAATTTTACAGCGTATTTTTACAAGAGAATAATACTTTTCAAATAACGTATAACGTATTTACTCGTGTACCGCGCGCACCTTCTTTTCCCAAAATGCCGGTAAGAAAAAGTGACTGCGCCACTCTTACACGAGGGTTTCTGAACAGGTTAACTAAATTGTCAGTGTCGATAGTAAATTCAATGCAACACTCTTGCGTCTACGTTATTACTCGCAGGAGACAAAGAATTCTACAAAGTATATTGGCGCGAAGTATTTTGAAGATTCAGACGACGTTATATTTTTATAATATTAAAGCTGTACCTTTTAAACGAATGAATTTCAAGTTTATTATTTCTACTCAAAATAAGCAGTTCCGTCATTAAAAGTTTATTATCAATTTCTTGCTATACTTTTGCCGCATTAAGTTGACATCCGGTATCTGTGTTCGCCGAATTCATCTTGAGCCTTTGATGCTCCTTGAACATAAGAGGGGCGATTTCTGCTAGCATCGGCATAAAGAGATCACCCAATAAAATGCATGGCGCAGGTAGAAGGGAGAAGATACTTAACTTGGGCGGACATTTTTTCAGAGAAGGGGAATCGGTGAAGTGGCCGATTTTTTTAAAAATCCCAGATGTCAACTTATTCCAGCACGAATTTATTTTTTTCCCTCCTAACAAGCTCAAAAATAGGGGTGCGCGTGGTGCACGAGGGCGCGCGGTACACGAGTACAGTTGCCACCTCTCCGGGTTTGACCTGGAGACTTCGGGTTTTGGCAATTGTCCCCGGATCAACGGTAAAATTCTCTGGGTTAACACGAAATTGTGTGAATTTCGCATTCCATATTACGATTAATTTTTATTTAATTTTTAGAATGTAAGCTTCCCATTTACTTACGGCAACGTCATGCAATTAACCTAGGAGTTATACGCGGAAATATGAAAACTAGAGATTACTTCTCCGGGGTTTTCAATTGTAATGTCCGAGTTCGACTGGTTATCTTGCTCCAGGAGATAAACAGAAATCTTAAAAAGAAGAAACTCAAGTTACTGCAGACAGTTGACTATCTCAAAAAGTAATATAATTTTGAAAATAATCCATTTGAGTATTTTTCGGTTATTAACTCAAAGATTATAAACATTATATACGAAGATTTTTTTGAATGCGGCAAAATATGTGAAAGTTGATTAAGATGAAAATAATTTATACGATGAGATTCAGTTATTAGGCGTTCTTTACAAAAAGTAAAAAAAAGACCGCCTTATGGTCAGGTCGTGGCCGTCCGTCTGTTCGTCTGCATCTTTCATTTGCTAAACTACTTGGCGGATGTTCATGAAATTTGGTAGTTAGGTCATAAGTACGAAGAAAATAAGAAAATGATATAAATGGTTTACATAGCCTAATCGGGAGTGCCACTTCACTGGTGGCAAAAAATGAACTTTTTTTATATCTCGTAAAATATTACATATAACAAAAAAGGCTTCAGTCAAAATTTGTAGAACTAATTAAATAGCATATGTTTTGTTAAGTGCATATTTATCAAAGGAATAACCGATTTCAAGAAAACCAAACGAGAATCTTGTAATTCACTTTGAGAAAATTTTCCCCGTATTTTTTAATTGTTGCCAACGAAAACAATCTTCGTGGCAGCTGAAGTAAACAATATCCGCTGTAAATGCCTAATTAGTTTAATTTTCTTTCGTGCGTACGCAACATTTGGTAAATGAAGGGAAATGGATTATCTACGACGAAGAAATGAACGTAAATACGTATATTTTCTTTACGTATTCACAGTTTGCAAGTGAAAAGATGTGGATCATTTACGAGGAAGGAATAAAGATAAATATAAAGGTTATATTACTACTATTCGAGTGAGGTATTTTTTAAGTAATCGTCGATTGTTTTATTAATTACAACCGATTAGGAAATAAATCGATGAACCGAAAATTCGATATTTCCTTGACATCATTTTTCAGTTCTTAGACAAAGGGTCGAGTGAATAAAAATTAAGCAAATGCTTAAAGCAAACAGTAGAAGCAAAAGCATTTGCTTCATTTTGAGTGAATAAAAGTTTGCTTTGCTTATAAGCATTTGAAACTTAATTTTAAGCAAATGCTTAAATTTTACAGAAAAAAGCACTTTGCAATTCTTCCCTCACTTGTTTTTGTTTACATTTAAAAAATTGGCTGAATTTCAAACAAAAAACATTACTATATTGGGTAATATTTAAAAAAATGTTAATTAATTAATGTTTCTTTAAGTATTTCCTTTATAACTGAATTCGATAGTGTCACAAATCATGGGTACATTTTTATTCAAATAATTATAGTAATCTATCCAGTCATTTGCTTTTATAGTGATTTGGACGCCACAAATTTTTTCTGTCTTACATACGTGCATTGTACGTGGTGATCTTCCTCGACTCCTGTTTTAAATTCGGGATATCTTAAGTACCTATCTTCTGTTTGAAAGACTGATATTCCCCGAGAAACAGATTTGAAATATACTTCACATTTTCTTCAGAGAAACGATGTAAATTTTTATAACCGTTGTTTGTTGAAACTCGTCTTCTCTCTTATTTTTTAAGCTTTCGTGTCAACATAAACTTCCATATCAATTTATATTTAGGGTCAGTTATCAGGAAAATAAAGTACTTCAAAATATCTTAGCAAGCCCTTTACCTCATTTAAAAAACTATAAGCACATGCTTAAAGCATTAAGCAAAAGCTCGGTTTTATTCACACAATTTTAAGCAAATGCTTAAGAAAAATCATAAAAATAAGCAAATGCTTATTCTTTCTAGCAAAAGCAAATGCTATTTTTTTATTCACCCCAAATCAAACATTTGCTTAAAAAATGATAGAAATCTTAAGCATTAGCTTTTGCTTATTTTTTATTCTCTCGACCCATTATGCTAAGCCATTAATATTTTATCATTTTTGACATGATTGCATGGCATGTAGCCAAATTGCAACTCATTTAGTAAATAAAAATAAAATCTTAAAGAACGCCTCTGCCTCGCACGATGTGCGGGTCTTTCCTCTCTTGTTGAACACACTTGTATCACAATCGCAAATTCTCGGTGTGCCCATTGACAAAAAGCGGGTTGGAATTTTCTCCAATTGTAAATAATTCATTGAATTGTCAGGCTTGTAGCCGAAATTTTATCTATTCCTATTAATGCCGAAATAGAAATAATTTTTTCCATAATGGGAAATACTTGGAGCAATATGATGAGAGTAGGTTTGTAATGGCGGATATTCAGACTAAATTGAATTTTGGCATGACCTGCAAGGAATTTTATTAATTCATTAGTAAGACCAAGCAAGTTGAATTACCGTATGTACACGTGTACGCGCACCTTTTTTCCCTTAAATCCCCGGCAAAAAACTGGGTGCGCGTCTTACACGAATATTTCATCTTAGGCATTGAAACGCGATGTATTATACAAACTTAGCTGGAATCGTGTTTCGGTATGACAATGATGCAGTTGGTGTTGATTACCACTTAAAATGCCGGAGAAAAGGTACCAATGCAATAGCTACAAAATTCTGACTTTGTCGATTTCATTGAAACAGAATACGTAAAAGCTTGATTGAGTAGGTTATACGATAAGTTGAAAGCACGTACCTACATAGTAGTTATCTTTCTGATGTTTGGCACTGCCAGATCAAATTTCTAAACGATAATGCTTATGCTCTGAAACAGTGTACGTATCAGTTACAGTCTTTTCTAAGAAGATACAAAATCTCTGTTCCTGATTCCTTTGCGCCCTTCACTCCTTTTACTCAGTACATCGTATTTGGTTTGTGCGTGCGCGTACCATTTGCTTTTGCTGGTGGCCACAAATTCAGGTTATCCCCTCTTGCCTTATAGCCCCTAAAATGAATAGTAATAAAAGATTGAGATCTTTTACTGCAAGCGAAAAGCTGAAAGTGACCAGAGATGCAAAAGATATAGGAAACTGTGCTGCAGGACGAAAGTATGATGTGTCAGAATCATGCATAAGGGATTGGAGGAAGAAAATGGATAAACTTCTCACTAGAAACAGGGACAGAAGAGCCTTTAGGGGAAAATCCGCCAGATATCTTGTCATAGAAGAACAGCTAGCCGAGTACATAAGGGATAGACGGCAATTTGGCTATGCAGTGTTGACAGAAATGTGTCATAAAAGCGCTACAGTTAGCCAGAGAGTTAGATGTTAGTCAAGCTGAGTTTAAAGCTAGCAAGGGATGGGCGCATAAGTTATTTCGTCGGAATGGCCTTTCGACAAGAAGGACAACGATTTCTCAACGCCTCCCCGAAACTTATGAGGAGAAACTGTTAAGTTTTCAATGATATGTTATACGCCTGCGAGAAAAGTACTCATACTTATTAGACCAAATAGGAAACGCTGATCAAACACCTGTGTATTTCGAAATGTCATATCATACGACAGTTGCTGCTATGGGTACAAAAACAGTTCAAGTGATCACTGGTGTAGGAGAAAAACAACGATGCACTATCATGCTTGCAGTGTCGGCGGACGGAAAGAAACTACCACCATACGTCATATTCAAAAGAAAAACTTCCGAAAAATGACAAGGTACCCAGCAGGAATTTTAGTAAGGGCATATGAAAAGGGTTGGATGAACAGTGATCTAGTTTTAGACTGGATAAAGTGTGTGTGGGAATGTCGTCCAGGTGCCCTTCTCAATCTCCCCAATATGTTGTTGCTGGACAGTTTTCGTGGCCACCTGACTGAAGACGTGAAGGAACGCCTTAAAAAAAGAAAAACTGAGCAGGTGATCATTCCAGCAAGAATGACCTCCGTGCTTCAGCCACTGGATGTTTGCATCAATCGTCCTATCAAAAATCATATGAAGAGGCAATACACCGAATGGATGGCGAGTACTGTTCATGAAACTACGCCGACAGGTAGGATAAGGAAGCCAGGATTAAAGCAGATATGCGAATGGATCATCACATCTTGGAATCTAATTGAAGAGAAGGTGATAGTAAAAAGTTTCAAGAAATGCTGCATAACAAATAAATCGGACGGTAGCATTGTTTGGGAAACTAGCGAGGAGGAAGGCGCGAGTTCCGCCGAAAATGTTGATAGCATGAGTGACAAAGATTAAAAGTCAGCATAAAAAGCTTTCTTAAATATATTTATATATTCTTCTGCGTTTATATCGATTTGTTTCATTTCTAAATCGCATCTAATTTATTCTACCACAGGGGAAATCTCGAAATTGACCAGACAGTGAGAGCTAATTTTGCTATTCACCGGACGTTTTTAGTGTAAAAAATTGACGCAATCGTAAATATTTTAATTTCTTCGGAAAATTTGTTGTTCCTTTCCAAAGATTCTTAAATTATAAATGCTTTTGCTTTGTTATAAAGTTTTTTAATTCTTTGCCGATTTTTTCGCAAATTATTTTTTCCCTATATCTTGATGCTCAAAAACGGGGTGCGCGTCTTACACGAGTGCGCGTGGTACACGTGAACAGTCGATATTCAGAAATGAAAAATACAAGTGGAAATAATGATAATCAATTATCTAAAGTGGAAATATTGCCATTATAAAATTAATTCTTCATTCTTTTTAATAAAACAGCTTTTATTATGTTTTATTTTGATTAATTAAGAAAATAAAAAATATTAACTTTCAAAATAGTTATTTTCATGATTTTTCTCTCCTCAGTATCTCAGGGTGTTTATTGTATAGTAACTTTCTATATCTTGAAAATAGGAAATATTACCTTATAATCACACTTCATATGTACTTTTAAATTTTTTATTTCCGAAAATATAGTATTTTGGTTTGGGTTTAAAAATCTCCGAGTATTAGGATTTTTCTTGAAAATCTCCGGGTTGGGGTCCAAAATAAGACGGTTAGAGCTCAGTTCAAGGAGGTAAACTCTATACACGAGTAAATGCGGTATCGTTTTATTATTGCCTTTGCGGTGGCGGTGTGCTTAGAGCGTTGGCCTTCCACGCAGCGGTGTCAGGTTCGATTCCGGCTGAGGTAGGGTATTTCAACCTGGGAGGAGACCGCGCAAGAAACGTTAAGCAGTTGACCCCCTTGGGGATCTTCGTAAAGAGTAGGTTAATTCCGGCAACTGTTTCCCTCCTCTCTTGTAAGTTAAGGAGTTACGGCTATATAGAATAGTGCAAGAGGTTGATTACCCAGAAATGCACACAAACAAATCTTATTACCTTTGCATTGAAATCCTTAAAACCAAATTTCGTTAAAATCCTCGCAGTAGTTTCGGAAATGAAAGATGCGGACTATGGGCGTTGTTGTTGTTTTGTTGCTCCGGGCGAGATAGCACTCCGCGTTTGTTGAGATATTTTCAAAGTACATGTTAATTCATTCATCGTTCAGTAAAAATTATTGATAATGAAAAAATAAAAGAAATTCCATCAAGGTTCCAGCCTGTCCCGCGATATAAACTGATATCTAATATTTATTCACTTGCAATTAATGTATAGGTGATAATCGGGATCGCGCATCCAAGACTTTGGCGTCCCGGAGGGTCGCCCAGCTCGCCCGTACCTCGGACAGGCCTGATGCGGACGGATGGACGCTGGCTGCTACTCGCCTGCTACTGCTACAAATCCTGCGAAAGTAGGCCCCCTGTTTGTATGGCTTGAGGAGACCGCGCAAAGTCAGCGTTCTGTCCTTCGGAAGGGTCGTTAAGCCGTTGGCCCCCTTGGTGCTCTTCGTTAAGAGGAGGCTAATGCCGACACCGGGGTTCCCTCCTCCCTTGTGTGTTCGGTTTGGAGGGAGTTATGGCTATAATAATCTAAGAGGTCGATTAACCAAAAATACACACACACACAGCCGTTTTCAGTGGTGATTCGACGAAAATGGATTAAAATAAAGAAATAAGCAAAAATAAAAGAAAAACGTTCCTTTTAAAAATATACTTTCATTGAATCAACTCTGAATATGGCTGCATTGTAGCCGAAATGCGTACGTCTTTTCATAATCTTGTTATGAGTACCTAATGTAAACAACTAATATACTATATACTTGCCCTTTAAATTTTTTTATGCTGAAGTGCTTATTCTTGAATTTCTTTTCAGCCATAAGATGAGCTCCGTAATTCTCTAATGGATCTAATAAAATTATAACTTCCGGGTCGTTTTCCACCATAATAAAAAAGACTGGAAAACGAAGCCCCTGCTCTACACAAATCGTTGCGAAATTTCGGTTATAGTAGTATACATGTATTTCATGGGGTGACTATTAGATGCGAGAGAACAAAACGGCAGTGTTTTTGAACCTGTGGCCTTCGCAATTGAAGGACTGATCGATCGGTCAGAATTTCTAGTTAAAAATTAATAATTTCTCCAACACCTCGATTATACGTGTCTTTTTACCAAGGATAAATTATCGATCCGATAATGAACGAAATAAAAAAATCAGGAGGTGCCCGCACATTAGCGTGAAACAAAACAAAACCTCTCTCAATTCTCAGCCAATTGCTTTGCTACAGTTTTCTCTCTCTCAACTGCCACCGTAATAATAATGGCGTTCTTAATACCTTCGTGGTTTCCGCTACCTTTAACGGATTTCCCTCCCCTCCCCCCACTCTCTCTCCCTCCCTCCTTTTCATCCTTCTTTTCTCTCTCTCTTTCCACTCCTCTCCTCCTCCTTCCCGCTCGGCGCCGGACGCGAGGTTCGACGACCCCCGGGGCGGAATTACTTTCGTAACTTATGAATGGTGAGAAGACCCCCTTCGTTTCGGCACCGTGCCTCTGGCCGCCTCCAGCTGCCCCCGGCTGCTGTGCCCTCTTCGCCCGGCGGCCTCCGAGGTGACGCGGTGCGTGGTCGATGTGAATGAGAAACGGAAATTCGCAGGTGTTCTCCGAATAAGCGAGAGGGTTCGGTAAACCCGCGGAGACAGCGGCGTCCCTTTCTAGGAAGTCTCTCCGAGTCGCGACGCTCTAGAAAGAAAGTTCCCGAGCTGACTTGCGTTTCGCAATTCGCGCGACGATCGCGCTTCATATTGGCGCGGAGACTTTCTCCCTCGCGAAGCGGTTGCTTAGAGTACTCCGCGGAACGTTATAAAATATCTATTCCTTCTCCGCTCGATTGCGAAGATCGAATTCTAGTCGGGTAAACGCGAATAATTCACCGGTTGTCGGTGCAAGGGTTTTTATATCGCTTTATTTAATTTCGTTTATGTCATGTGAAGGTGTTTGTGATCGTAAAATGGCGCCGTTTCACTGACCAAACAGTTTTTACACCAGCCAATAACAAGTTCATGCAAAGTACAAGGTACAAGGTTAAATTATGGAGAGATTAAAGCGGCTTAGACAAAACGTTGAGAACTTGTGAACTAGATAGGTGGTGATCAACCCCTTACATAACGCGAACCATTCTTCCCTTGGCAGAGTGTCTATGCGCTACTTAATTCTAAGGGTGCAATTAACTTATCTGCAGTAAGAGTAAATCCCAGCTTTTACTTACAAGAAGTGGATGTGAAGAATGAAATATCATGATCATCGCTTTCAATCTCAGACATGTTTTAATTGTAGAAAAATAAATTTTAATAGTTATTTAAAGCACAGTGCGATTGATTTTATATGCCAATACGCTAGAAATGACGTGAGCGAATTAGGTTGAGCATTTCTGAACTATATCATGTTTTAGCCATTGATGGGATTTTGAAGATGGTCACTTACGTAGGTAAATGTATGAAAGGAAATTTTAAACAAATCGGTCTAATTTGAGATAACAGCCAATTATAAACAAAATAAATAAGCTTAAGTACTTAACCCATGTGTCGTTTGCTCAAGAAATCGATTTTTTTTAGAAAATGGTGCGTCAAAAAGGTAAACTTTTGATCCCTTGATTTTTAGTAACATCCGTGAAAATTGCGCTTTGTAAGACAGCGAAGGAAATCATTCGTTTGGGGACGATTCATTTTCGAATGGAGGGATGAATAATATATACAGCTGGTCAATAAAATTATTCCCGTTGACATCCTTCACCTAACATATAATTGTTCTAATTATAATGTAATTTTGAGTGATATTCAATATTACGAATGTTCATCGAAACGCATCTCATAGAAGCTCGGCGTTATTCATTTGACAATAGAATATTTTGCTCCAGAACGAAATGCTCTTATTTAACCGTTTGTGTGGCAAATTGTTGTCATTCCTTTTAAAAAATAGTTCCTCCGCGCGAAGAAACAATGAAGCATTTTCGAAAAATGCAAAAAATTCTTCCATCTAAGGCGACTGTAACTCTTCCTGTTTTCGAAAGTAAATGAGACATCCCAACACATGCGAAGCAAGCAGAGATAAGAGCGAGTGACGGGCGTTATTCCGGGAAAAGGCTCACCTGCCACCGCCATTACAGGGATATTTTCCACCCCTTCCTCGCCGAACATTTGCCACCGCTGCCTCCCTCACTCCGCCGACTCACCTCCTCCAACCGTCTCACCTTCATCACTTCCCGGAACACAGCATCCGCGGGCGGGTGTAATTCTTCAACTCCGTGCCGCCCCCCTCCTTCGCCCCTTCCCGCCACCACCCTCCTTCACCCCTCCTCCCTGAACACCCCAAGCATTCTTGGTAAAACGAGAATAAAAGAGCCGAAGATTCCAGACAATGGGAAAAGTAACAACCCTAGCTCGATAGACCAACAATGACATCACTTCCCCTTTTCCGGGAATTATTTACGATCCTTCAGAGGAAAGAAAACGTGGGATATCGAATTCAACCCTTCCTCCTCTCACTCCCTTATCTCTCTCAATCTGTACACACACACACACACACGTTTACTGGGTTTGGAGTGGGCGAGTCGAGATGGAGCGATCAAAAGATTGAATGGAGAATTTTGTCCGCATTTAGTCGCGATGGAAACAAGCGGAAACTATCTCGAAGGTAAATAATGCATTGCGCTGCACTGCAGAAATTGGGATTCCGTTAGAACCAAGTATTATCTATGAGAGTTCGGCTCGCTAAGCTTAACATAATGACATAGGAAGCATTAAATCAAACTCTTTGTTTAAAGATATTTGATCATTCGTCTGAAAGTGTTTGATGTTTATCTTTTACTTTTGTCCAAGTCCTTTATGACGCATAAGATGTTCTCGACCGCATGTCGCATACGCCGTGACATGCAATTTTATCTTGCAAACCGATGTCACGACTTTTGTCGCCCAAATCATAAATGTAGTTCTAATAGAAATATTTTCTCGCTGATTTCAATAAGCCGTAATGATTAATGAGCTTGCCAAATAGCATATGTTTTCTTCAGTACATTTTTATCGAAGGGGTAGCAGGTTGCAAATTAGGCATTTTCCCCCGTGATTTTAGTTATAGTCAACGAAAACAATCTTCGTTGTAATTGAAGTAAACATCTGCTGTAAATACCTAATTAAGTTTAATTTTATTTCGTGCGCACGCAACACTTGGTGAAACGACGAAGAATTGAACCTAAATACGTCTATTTTCTTTAAGTATGTACAGCGTTTGTGAGTGAATAGAAATGGGTAATTTAAGACGAAGGAATGAACGTGAACATAAAGATTATATTACTACTATTCAAATGGGGTATGTTATAAATAATTGTCGATTGTTTTATTAATTACAACCGATTAGGAAATAAATCGGTGAATCAAAAATTCGTAATTCCTTGGCATAACCACTGGCACATATTTTTCAGTTCTTAGACATTGTACTAAGCCATTAATATTTATCGTTTTTGACATGATTGCATAAATCGTAAAGAACGCCTCTGCCTCGCATGTATGCGTGCATCTTTCCTCTCTTGTTATTATCTTAAAATTCAGTCGAACCTGTTAATTAATAACCCTACCCATTGCCTTTGCCCAGAAGGATTGTAACCGTCGGATAACTTATTTATCGAGACTTTTAGCTATTTTCATAACCTTTAGCATTTTCTGCGCCTTCTCACTACTCTAGTATTTGCTTTGCTGATTCCTAGATAATTCACCATTAAAAAATATTTCGCCCTTTCATTTCTCTCGTAACTTAATCCAGAACAACTCCAAAAGGAACGCATTGTTCGTAGCATAGCTCATGGAAGAATGAGCGGAAAAATTCCTTGTTCTCCAAATTAAAACTGTGCTCTTTCTCGGTTATTTTTCAGTTAAAGAATTAAATAACTTGTAAAACAAATAATCCAATTTCTTATATCATAATTTTTGTATTAAATACGCTGAAATGTATGAGCCAATGGTATTGCCTCATTGATTCATTCATATAGGTACCGGTAAATATTTCTAACAAGTTACACAGAGACTTCAAGCGTGTTGGTGCATATTCAATTTATTTCAGAAAATTATTAACTGGTACCCTTCGATTTACGTGATGGTTCCGTTCCATAGAATCGCCGAAAAATGCGAAAACGTGTATGTATGCCGAAAGTAATTTTTCCATAGAAAACAACAGAATAAGGATTAGTTATGTTCTTGTTGAAATATATTCCATTGCTGCATATGTTTAAATTGCTGTTTATGGGCATTTTAAAATTTGAATAATACTATTATATCATAGAAAATCCTTAAATGTGTACATATATCTTCTATCTGCTAAAATGTTTTTTTTCACTATGACGTAATAATTATTTCAGGGCAAGAGGTTGAGAATCCTTCAAATTCACTATGTTGACGTGGGATGATCCAACACAAATATAAAAGTTTAAAAAACCTCCATGATTGGACTTTGAATCTCTATTTGTCCCAGGAAATAACCCGGGAAATACGCATGCCACTTTTTATTGTCATTTTATAATATGTTATGATCGGCCAACGAACACGGGACTTTAACATTCGTATGTGTAAAAGAATAAAAGTTATATTTCTCGTAGAGATGATTTAAAGCCATGCCCAAATAGCGCGACTGATACCAACTCCGCATGGCCGATTCGCGGGATAATTCGCGTTAACACCGATACTCGTCGCGTATATCGAAAAATGTGTTCATGAGAATAAGAACCGCGCATAAACGAAAATGCGTAAAGCGAACGCGCGTAAACCGGAGGATACCTGTATACTCGTTTCCACGTGAATTATTACATTTATCTGTGCAACATTTGTTGTTACTAAATCATGTTATTGGCCAATAATCAATGCTAGTTCATCGATATCTCCTCTATACCATAAGAGTGCTAAGTAAAAATTTAGCTTCCAAACCGGGCCTGTTTACATTTTAAAAACATATCAGATGATTTCGATCCCTCCTCCTCAGATATCTCCAGTTATTTAATTTCTTGCCTTCCTTTTTGACTCTATCCATTATATAGTCGTGAGAGTTTTCTTAATCGAGTAATTAAAATTCAAGTAGAAACCATCGTTCGAGAAGGAATTTGGCAATTCCGAAACCTCCCGCCTCCGATCGAGGCGCGGACATCGTCGCTTTGGAAAAAATCGGCGAAATATCTACTCGCGAAGCCATTTAACATTCGATGGGCGTCGAAAACACAGATTACCTGTCTCGGAAACGAACAAAAAGAATGAGAAGTAGCGCTAATGTAGGCTACGGAAATTTTCGCCCGTCAGGCATTCTCACCCTTTATATCATCCTCTCCCTTCTCCGCCCCCCCCCTCCAATCCTCTCTCTCTCTCTTCCCTAGCGCTCCTCCCCTCTCCTTTCTCCCGCCATCCCTCTTCATCTTACCTTTCCTTCTATCGACCTCCCCACCATGAAATTTTCTCCGTAGCATCTCGCATCACCTCCCCTACTCATCCCCCACTATCCCACTTCTTTGGAATCTCTCCGCTTAACCCTCGCTGACAAAACAGGAAGCCCAACTCGTGTAATTACGGGTGTTCATTCTCGCGCTCCCGGAGTCTACTCCTTGTGTGCCCACGAGGGAGGGAGAGAGTGAGGAAGAGAGCGACGGAGGGAGAGAGTGAGGAAGAGAGAGATTGAGGGAGAGAGATTGAGGGAGAGAGCGATGGAGGAAGAGAGTGAGGAAGAGAGATATGGAGGGAGAGAGAGATGGAGGGAGAGAGATGGAGGGAGAGAGATGGAGGGAGAGAGATGGAGGGAGAGAGAGAGAGAGAGGGAGAGAGAGAGGGAGAGAGAGAGAGAGGGAGAGAGAGAGAGAGGGAGAGAGAGAGAGAGGGAGAGAGAGAGAGAGAAATGGAGGGAGAGAGTGAGGAAGAGAGAGATTGAGGGAGAGAGTGAGGGAGAGAGCGATGGAGGAAGAGAGTGAGGAAGAGAGAGATGGAGGGAGAGAGTGAGGAAGAGAGATATGGAGGGAGAGAGATGGAGGGAGAGAGATGGAGGGAGAGAGAGATAAAAGGAGAGAGCTATGGAGGGAGAGAGTGAGGAAGAGAGAGATGGAGGGAGTGAGTGAGGAAGAGAGATATGGAGGGAGAGAGAGAGATGGAGGGAGAGAGAGATGGAGGGAGAGATAGATGGAGGAAGAGAGAGATGGAGGGAGAGAGAGATGGAGGGAGAGAGAGATGGAGGGAGAGGGTGAGGAAGAAAGAGATTTAGGGAGAGAGTGAGGAAGAGAGATGGAAGGAGTGAGAGATGGAGTGAGAGATGGAGGGAGAGAGATGGAGGGAGAGAGATGGAGGGAGAGAGATGGAGGGAGAGAGATGGAGGGAGAGAGATGGAGGGAGAGAGATGGAGGGGGGGGAGAGATGGAGGGGGAGAGAGATGGGGTGAGAGATAGATGGAGTGAGAGAGAGATGGAGGTAGAGAGAGATAAAGGGAGAGAGAGATGGAGGGGGAGGCGGGAAGAGCGAGATGGGAGGAAAGGCAGAGATGAGAGCGATTTTCTAGAGAATTGTAGAAAAAATTAATGTGGAAATCACTTAGCCCGTTTGTGCCTTTTATGGTTTAGCGTGGAGTCATGCGCATCGATTATCCGTTAATTTTATAGGAACTAGTAAAGAGCCCGCAGTTCTACTGCGGGAAATTTTGAGAAACGTCAAAAAAATATTATAATAAACGAAGAACGAACAGAAAAGAAGAAGTAAATGTCGGGAGAGAGTTTCAAAATGAGGAACAAACAAATAAGAACAAAGATAAAACCGTGAAGACGAACAAAAAAGATTGTTTTCTCTCTCTCTCTTCCTTCCTCCCATTCTATTTCCCTTTCTCTCATCCTTCCTCTCATTGTCTCCCTCTTCTCATTCTCTCTTCCTTCCTCCCTTTCTCTCTCCCTTCCTCCCATTCTCTCTCCCTCTCTCTCTTTCTTCCTCCCATTCTCTCTCCCTCTCTCTTCTTTCCTCCCATTCACTCTCCCTCTCTCAACGATTTTTAGAATTATGAATATACGATATGTACACTATAGGGATATGTAAGGCATGTTTAGCTGTTAAAAACTATTAATGATGCTTTCGAACTAGATGAATAGAATTAGTAGCAATTAGATGTTATTATATTGAAAATTTCTAAATAGCGCATATATATGCGTGTATGCGAGAATATATATAAATAATAAGCCAGATTAGCG
Organism: Tanypteryx hageni; assembly: GCA_028673005.1. NCBI lineage: Eukaryota > Metazoa > Arthropoda > Insecta > Odonata > Petaluridae > Tanypteryx > Tanypteryx hageni. The sequence continues at coordinate 96,163,566 of CM054115.1, forward strand.
TGTCCCGTGAAAGAGATAGCAAATGAGAGAATGTCTACCGCCAATTCGTCGAACGGCAATTCGTCGCGTGTCAAATTCGTCGCGAGGCAAATTTGTCGTGAGGCAAATTCGTCGCATGGCAAATTCGTCGCAAATTCAGGAATCGTTGAGGAAATAGTATATCCATTTCTTCATTAATCCTTCGATACAAGATATCTAGTGTATGGGAAGGGTTGACGATGCCTCATAATTTCCGAATAAATTATAGAACTCCTGTGCAGATTATTCACAACATCTTTCCTAATAAAAATTTAATTGGTGAAATATTCGTATCTTATCTGATCAGAATATGCTACGTTTCAGCTCTTCCCTTGCGCGACGAATTGTCCGCGACCAATTGCCGTGCGACAAATTTACCGTGACGAATTTCCGTAGAACCATGAGAGAAAGAGTTGTTGTAGCAACGAAAACAAACAAACCCTAGAAACCTAGCTTATAATACAAGGGTGGCCAACCTAGGCCTGAACAGGAGCCACAATACTGCAATGAGCATCACCGAAGAGCCACAATAACATGTAATGAGCCAATAAAATATTTTAAACTCATTATGTAGCTGCTGTAGCATATTTCTAGATAATATATAGTAATATGCTACAGTAGCATATATTTTAGTCATCTTGTTTCTCTTCTTCGTTTCTCTCATCGGCTGAGGCTTGGGTATACATTTTTGAAATAAATCTCTATGAAATTTCACTTCTTTGCTCTATGAGATTTTACAACTTTGAAGTCGAAGCAGAACTAGCCTAAAATATCTCTCTGGGTTGAGATGACAAAACATATGCTGCATGAAGCATCCAGATTTTAGCCATGATGCAAGGCAATCATAAACACAAATATAATGACTCATATGTACGAAACGGTTCAATATAAAAGCGAAGTGACAGGGAAGTAGCGCATTGTAACGCGCAGGACGCGGGTGGGCAATGTGTTGGTAGGGATAATGAACTGCCCAGTATCAATTCGTAACACGGAGTCATCAAGCTTCGTGCGATTTCATTTAATTATTTATTTGTTTTGTATTTAAAAATATATTTAAAATTACTGAGGCGAGCCACGTTGAAGATATCGAAGAGCCGCGCGTTGGCCATGTCTGTTATAATATTTTAGCGTGCTAATTGATGTATTTTGTCATTTGGTAAAATGAAAGAACGATTTCAATATTTATTATTTGTTTATTAGCATTATAGTATTTATAATAATCAACCAAAAATAATGAAAAATGAATAAATGTTCAACGAGTTTCACAAAAAAAATTGTTTGCTTAAAGAAAATTTAGTGAATTTAAAAAGTGAAATAAGGACATCAAAATGTTGCTTACATTTTTAATTAATCATTTTAGCTCCCGTCATAAGGACAAGCTAAAAAACAAAATCCAGAACAGATCTAACCAATCACTACACATGCAACTGACAATACACGCATAATACGACAACTTTCAAGTTTTGATAAGTTCAAACTGCAAAACATTGTAATATGAACTGCTATCATTTCAATTTGAGTTTGAGGCTTTCGCAGCATTGTTGAAAGCTGGTGGACGTTTTTGAGTTTCGCTGCGTTGAGGACATCTTCAGGAGATAAAGATGCAGGCTGCAATGCTTGCGAAACGTCGAGTCAGCAATGTCCTCAACACAGCGAAACCAGAAAACGTCCACCGACTATCATTGCATCGGAATATATATCAGAATCAACAGAAAAATTCAAACGGGAAATTAATGAAACGCTATTAAAAATGTACTGGGATAAAATATCTACTAGGATATCTTTCAACTTGACGCGAGGTACTATGATTCTTCTCATTAAAAAAATGAGCTAAATATATTAAAACATCTTTTTTTTTAACTAGAAAAAAATCATTTAAATTATCTTCAACAATGATAATAATAATGATTTTACATAAAAATAACACCTTAACGAATTGAAGCTGTACTTAAAATGTTCCATTTGGAATCTAAGATTCACTTTATTTGAGTTGCGTGGTTTTCTGGTGCGGGCGCAGATATACTTGTTATAAATATAAATATATTCTTCTTCCCCAAAATCCGTTCCCTCTGGCGTTCCGCATGGCAGCGTCCTCGGACCCCTCCTGTTCGCCTTATACCTGGACGATATTGTGGATTCCGTCATCGCTAGCGGCTGCAACATTCTTTTATATGCAGATGACTGCAAAATCTTCCGAAAGGTGAATAATCGTAGCGATAGTGGATCTCTCCAAGTTGCACTTGATTTCATAAATAATTGGTGTTCTCTGTGGAATCTCAAAATCAACCCTGCAAAATCAATTTTCCTAACCTTTGCAGCGAACCAAAATTTTCGATGCAAGAACATCAACTGATATGCTATATGCTAAAGATCTTATACAATTAGAACCATACACTTATGTTGAATACAATAAATATGACATAATAATCGCACTAAAGGAAATACAAATTTAACTGTGATAGACAATTCGAGACGAAACTTGTCTCTTGGTCAAAGTCAGTTAGTTTACACCAGATATAATTACGATAATCTCTTCAAGCTGCTGGTATAATAATGTCCGGTCCAACACAGAATGGTGTCTTCAGCTGTTTGGTATATCTGAGGACGTAAGCCGGCGATCTGTTCGAAGGCTCGTACTTCACGTGAATCAGCCACAACTCGTGAGCGCGCGCGAACGTCTAGTCGGCCGGCTTACACTCCTCGTAATGGAAGATCACGTGACGCCAGAGGTGGAATTCCAGCAAAGGGGAGGGGAATGACGTCAGGCGGGCCTTTTGAAATGGTTTGTCACCGTTTATTGGCTGCTTCTTTGTCGTCCTTACATAACCGAAGGAAAGAGGAAAGGTTAGGAAGGTAAGGGGTACTTAGGGTATATAAAGCAGGCAGGTACTTGATATTCGAAGGAGCATTTCGAACGTGCATGTTCGTACATGCCATTCGTTAAGTGCTATCGGATAAGTGCGATAGGAACAGGGGGGGGGGGGGAATCGCCACACCTTCACGCTCCGTAGAAATCCTATACCCACGTCCTACCTTTACTCCAATCGGGTAATCCCCTCTTTCACCTCACATAAGGACCTGGGTGTGACTTTCGATTCTAAACTTACGTTTGCTAACCACATCAACGAAATCACATCCAAGACCATGTCAGTAGTTGGCCTCCTCCATGTATTCACCGAACTCAAGGATCCCCATACTCTGAAAACCGTATTTACCGCCTGTGTACTACCCCTTCTTGAGTACTTTTCCCCCATACGGTCCTCAGCCTCCCCATCAATCCCCTCTCCTCTTAACCGTCCACTTTTACTTTTTTCTCGTAATAGTTCGATATCGTATCCCAAAACTCCGCATCTTAACGCGAGACCAATTTTTTTCTACTCTCCGTTTAACCCATGTCCCCTTTAGACGCTAAATCGCCGATTTGAAATGTATTTACCTTGTAACGAACGGCTGCTGCAGATCAAACATCACCTCCTTTCTTCGCGTACCTCCCCGCCCTACCGGTAACTTCAGACACCTTTGTCAACCCAAATTTCGCCTCTCCATATCTCAAAGATCCATGTTTTACCGTATCCCACAATCCTTCAACTCCCTATCGTCCCTCAGTCCCTCCCTCGACCTGTTTTCATCACTTCCCTCATACATCTCCGCAATAATGAGAAACTAACCAGTAGTCCTCAGCCCATTACCATCATCATTTCATCTTATATTTTATTCATATTTCATTGTTTTTATTGTTGATTGTTTTGTTGATTATGTTATGGTTAATAATTTGTTACAATGTCCAACGTAAAAGACCAAGTCTGGCTGTTTTTGGATAATTCTTAATAAATAAAAAATAAATAATCGTTAAATACATCGTAAGAAATCACGTTCCATTTTCCTATGACTTACAGACTTAAAAAGAGTTTAAGTGTTTTTAAAAATCCTTATAAAATTTGCTTCCACAGCAAATGTAATTTGTGCTCTTTTGTAAGCCATTTTGACTATTTTAATGCGTTCTTTGCACGAAGTGAACGCATATAGGGGAGGTCGGTTCAGTCCGTCCGCATGCTAAAACTCGAGAACCGCTGGACGTATTTCGATGTAATTTGGTATTGTGGAGTTATACTAAAATTGGTCCAATGATTCTAATTTTGGTTAAAATCGGACAATAATTACGACCATTTTACATAAAGACCTACATGTAATTTACAATGTTCCTCTTTCAACTTGGGAATCGCAGGACGTATTTTGATGAAATTTGGTATTGGGATTTTCACTAAAATTTGCCGACCATTTCAATTTTGGTTAAAATTGGACGATAATAACGACCACTTTATATGAAGACCTACATATAGTTTACAAAGTACTTCCATTTAAACTCGGGAACCGCTCGACCTATTTTGATGAAATATGGTATTAGGAAGTTGTATTAAAATTGATCGAACGATTAAAATTTTGGTTAAAATCCATAATTTATAAAAAAAAAACCATTTTAATTCAGAAAATTTTATAACTATCGTAAATTGTTCGCGCAAAATTTATTTTTTCCGAATAACTATTTGGAAGAAGGCTTCATATTTCCGAATGGTCACCGCGTTGGTCAATTTGTAGTCTACAAATTGACCAACGAGGTGACCACCCGGAAATATGAAGCCTTCAAGTCAGCAGCACCACGAAAGCCTTCGAACGAACTTAACTATTTGGAAGCATTGACGACATCTTATTATTGTTGGATAATCGCTAAAACGTATTCGCGACATATCATAAAATTTCAGATTTCACGAATATGTTATAAAATGGGATTTTCCATCATTTTACAGTGCTGCATTTTTTATTTTTATATATTCATTGTTTTTAATATTTTATCCTCATTAAATCATGTGAAAATCTGTTCGACCAATTTTATCTGAAATCATAACTGCTGTGCTCCAGAAAACTAGGATTCGAGGAACTCCGAAAAACTAAGGTAACTTGTCATTATCATTTTTTCCGTATATCTCAATTGGTATTTTATAATCTCCTCTTTGGTCAGCTTGATCACTTCTCAAGAGCAGTTCTCTCGTGCGCAAACACCGCCGTCATGATTACTCCGATGCGGTTTTTTATCCATTCTCCCCTTCTTCCTTTTCTCTCCCCTCCTCTCTTCCTCCCTCTCCCCCTCCCTCTCTTCCTCCCTCCCTTCCTCCCTCCCTTCCTCCCTCCCGTCCTCCCTCTCTTCCTCCCTCCCTTCCTCCCTCCCTTCCTCCCTCCCGTCCTCCCTTCCTCCCTCCCTCCCTTCCTCCCTCCCTTCCTCCCTCCCTTCCTCCCTCCCTTCCTCCCTCCCTTCCTCCCTCCCTTCCTTCCTTCCCTCCCTCCTTTTCTCTTTCTCTCCCCTCCTCTCTTCCTCCCCTCCCTCCCTTCCTCCCTCCCTCCCTTCCTCCCTCCCTCCTCCTCTTCTCTCCCTTCCCTCCCTCCTTTTCTCTTTCTCTCCCCTCCCTCTCTTCCTTTCTCTCCCCCTCCCTCCCTTCCTTCCTCCCTCCCTTCCTCCCTCCCTTCCCTCCCTCCTTTTATCTTTCTCTCCCCTCCTCTCTTCCTCCCTCTCCCCCTCCCTCCCTCCCTTCCTTCCTCCCTCCCTTCCTCCCTCCCTTCCTCCTCCTCTTCTCTCCCTTCCCTCCCTACTTTTCTCTTTCTCTCCCCTCCCTCCCTCCCTTCCTCCCTCCCTCCCTCCCTTCCTCCCTCCCTCCCTCCCTTCCTCCCTCCCTCCCTCCCTCCCTTCCTCCCTCCCTTCTTCCCTCCCTTCTTCCCTCCCTTCCTCCCTCCCTCCCTCACTCTCTCCCTTCCTCCCTCCCTTCCTTCCTCCCTCCCTTCCTCCCTCCCTTCCTTCCTCCCTCCCTTCCTCCCTCCCTTCCTCCCTCCCTTTCTCCCTCCCTTCCTCCCTCCCTTCCTCCTCCCTTCCTCCCCCCCTTCCTCCCTCCCTTCCTCCTTCCCTCCCTTCCTCCCTCCCTTCCTCCCTCCCTTCCTCCCTCCCTTCCTCCCTCCCTTCCTCCCTCCCTTCCTCCCTCCCTTCCTCCCTCCCTTCCTCCCTCCCTTCCTCCCTCCCTTCCTCCCTCCCTTCCTCCCTCCCTTCCTCCCTCCCTTCCTCCCTCTCTCCCTTCCTCCTCCTCTTCTCTCCCTTCCCTCCTTCCTTTTCTCTTTCTCTCCCTTCCCTCCCTCCTTTTCTCTTTCTCTCCCCTTCCTCTCTTCCTTCCTCTCCCCCTCCCTCTCTTCCTTCCTCTCCCCCTCCCTCTCTTTCTCCCACTAATCTCTCCCCTCACACCCTGCGTCTATTTAACGTCGAAAACAACTCGTTTCTCATGACGGTGCCGCAACCGCACTTAGTTTTTAGCCCTTTAATGAACGGGAGCGCGGACAGGAAAACTTTAATAGAGACACACTCTCTCTCTCTCCTCTCCCTCTCCGCAATCCTTTCGCAATTTGTTTTGAAAAGTTGCAGCTTTTCAATCTCTTACCGGAACTCTGCATGGCTCGAGAAGGAGGGAAGCCGATAAAAATACAAAGCACGGGAATACAACGTACGCGCGTTCCGTTCAGCCGCGTTGTCGAGGGCAACTGAAGGAATGGAGGGGCGAGAAGCTTTTTCCTTCGGCGAATTGTGTATCCCGTGGTTGCTAGCAGGTGTGTCAGAGAAATCTGAAGGCTGCGCGGAGAATAAATACTCGAGTGAAACGACGAAAAAGAGATGAGACGGGATGGCTATCTGCGCAAAAAAATTAAAGCGACGCGAAACGAGCGAAAGAAAAGAAAAACAGCTCACTCGAGGCTCGGCGTCGCTACTTTTTGCGTTTTTTTTTGGCGGGCGAATCGATCGTTGGATGGCGTCCGCGACCATTCATCCTGCTGACGATGGCATGTTTCCGGACTATATAACGTGGGAACTGAAGGCGAGGCGTGGATGGAAGACGATCGTCGAGACTTGGCCAGTTGTGTTAAAAATGTGGTACCAGAAGGATCTGAAAGTGGTATCAGCAAAATCGTGGTATTATACTATGTAGTTATGTCATACCCAGCGCCGTAACTAGGGCGGGGCATCTGCCCCGGGCGTAACTAAAGAAGGTGCGCAAAAATTGTTAAAGGCAGGTTGTGCATGCCACAAGGACAGTGGAGATTTAACTACTATCCTTGTTCCAGGCATTACGCATAGATAAATTTCGATGATGCTATTGATGAGTTTGCTGCATTAAAATCACATAGAATAGCTCTCTAATATTAAAATATTTATATTTTATGTATTTAAATTATGTATGTGTAATTATGTATGTACTTATATTTATGATTATGCATTAAAATTTTGTATATTAATAGTAAGAAATTATATAAATTATAGTTTATTTATATTTATTAATTGTTCTCCCTAAATCCATATAGTTATTAGAGAATTTTTTATGGAGGGGACGCACATTTGGTAGCTAGCCCGGGGTGCTAAAATAGCTAGTTACAGCACTGGTCATACCTATGCTACAATCCTCATCTGCTTCAACTTTAAATTTCCTTAAATTGCTTAAACTATTTGGTAACACTTACAGAATAAGGGTAATTTGCCACTTCGGCGCGATAATTTCGATGTCATTTTTTCAGGACAATTTCTTATTTAGGAAAAAATGTAGAGATGCCAAGTGTAACGTGAAATTGTCCCAAGGGTAAGGCTAAAAAAATTTTGAATAGCACAGCGGTAGGTGATTAGGCGATGCGGACGCACACCGGACAGGAGCTGCATGAACTACCTTTACGATTTTATAGTACCTACTTCAAGTGGAGGAAAGCTTATGGCAGGGAATGCAATAGCACATTCTGACGAAAATATCGACCATTGTGCCGTCGCGATAGCAAACACGGTGGCTCCTTCGAAACTTCCTCGCAGACGGCTTCATCGCAATGCGGCGCCACCGCGCATCCTTCGCCATGCCTCTCTCTTCGCGAGAGGAGAGCGTTTGATAAGGAGATGCGATCGCGGAGGCGGTCGAGAGGAAGGGGGGAGGGAGGAAGAGGGGAAGGCCTCCCCTCCTGCGGATGACCCCATCGGAGGCCAAGCCTTCCAGTGCGCCGACGCGGGAGGGCGCCGGAGCCGTGACCTCCGACCTCGTCCCACCCGACAGGTGCGACCCAGACTGGCGGACGCCGCGCCCGCGGCGCCGATGCCTCCATCCCGCGCCTCCGCACCCATCCCTACCCTTTCCTTCCCGCCCCCTCCTTATCTGAGACGTCATTTGCATGCCGTCGTCGGCTCGGAGCCGAGCGAGATAGCGCTCCTCTTGATTCCCTCCCTGCCCTCTTCCTCCGGCGCTAGTCTTACGCTCCATCTCCGTTCGAGGGGAGAGCGCGGTTCTTGCCTCCGTCCCGCTTTTCGCGGGATTATGCGCATGAGATGGTTCGAACGGCTTTGGATGATCGGTAGATTCTACGGTGCGCGAACGCCGCTCGCATATAAGGACCTCGGAATTGGTCGAAGAGAATTCCTCCGGGAAATAAGTTACAAATTAAAACCGCGTCAGGAGTAATTTCATTATTTAACGATTTTCGTGTTGGTCTTTCACTTTCGCAAGATGTGTCGTTAAGGCCTTCAAGGCAAGTGACTAACTAATTGTTAGAAGCTTTAACCACAAACAGTTTTTCGAATTAAAAATCGTGCTGACATTGGTACAATTGAATCTTCGATGTTGCCATCGGAGTTATAATATAAATATTAGCAAGCGTTGAATTTGGTTTACTCATTCGTGAAACTGTTATTCGGAAATTTGAAAGTTTTGTTTTCGATAAATTTAATTTTGGTAAGTCTTACTTGAATCAAATGTGAGATGCAAGTGAAAATAATGTTTTTAAATTGGCGCATGAAAATTCAGAATGCGGTATATTACCAATTGTTTGTCAATATTACAAGTGTAAAAAGCTGATAAGCCTATTTCGATATTTCTCAGATAGATTACTCCTACGTATATATTCTTTAAAAGAGTCCAAGTAGCTGAGATCATGAGAAGTTTCGGAAATATGTCATCCCAATACTTTTACTCTATTACACGTGCATTACATAAAATGATCCTTTGACCTTCCTTTCAATGCGAATTTCCTTATAACCGGAAGTGTTCAGAAGAGAGCAAAGGACAATTCATTAATTTGCTTTATTTATTTGCGATGGCATGACTTGAAAACCGGAGAAGGAAAGATAGAGAATGGAAGGGCGCCCTCTTTCCTTGTAATCAAACGATCGTATGTTTGCATATGTTGAATGAAATTAACATGAAAATCCTTCCTGGGAGAGTCGAATTTTACTCATCGTTCTTGGATACCATTTAAACTTATTGCTACTGCTACCGAAATGGTTAAACTGACTCTTTAGGGCCGTTTATAAGCAAATGTTTGTCAAATTTATCACGTTTTCTTGCATATTTATTAGGTACTGGCAAACTTGAAGGGCACAATTTAAATAATCCTCCACTTGATTATATACCCCGTCGTAAAAAAAGAAAAACCTTAAATGCTTCACCTGCAGAGAGTTTTGTTAACCTTGTGCCCAAATGTATTTTTACGAATTTCAAAAAAATTCCCGTTTCTCATTTTAAGAGAGTTTGTTTTCTGTGCTTAAAATGAGGATAGGAATTTTTTGAATGGATTTGAATTTAGTACTGTTTATTTTAGATACAATCATACGATATATTTAAATTTATCTGACTGATTTCGTAGTCCACGTCTAACCTTTTTGAATACAACCTTGAAAGTATCTTAGACTGATTTCCATGTTAATTTGATGAAGGAAACAACATCCTTTAATTCTAATCTGCGATATTTGAAGAAGAATAAAAAGTTAACTATTCCAATCGCATCCATTTTATAAGAGTACTAGAGGCCTGTTGTAGTACTTCCTGCAAACATCTAGAAAGCCTTGCGTGAAGTGACCCAATGCGATAGTTCCCATGGCAAAAAATTGATACAAAGAGTGTTATTAGTCGAAACACTTTTATTGCCCCTCTTAAAATAATTATATAGCTCACACTATTCATTCCTTTTCGGGAGACGACTTCCCACTTAAAACCTGCAAGAGTTTTCGCAGAGTATTCAGGCGAAAGATTAGTCGAAATCGAGCCGACCGTTCTTGATTTATTTGCGTTTATACTGGGAGGTGACGTCACTCGAGACAATCTGTTTTTGTCCTTCACGCGTTTTATTGCAAGCTTAGTGCAAATGCACTTTAAGCCCGAGTCTAACAATGCAAAAATCATAGATGAACAATGCCGGCTACCCTAGCAACCTCCTTTTTGAAATGTCGAAAAACCGGAGAAAATCGAAAATAAACTTAAAATATGAGCAAAAAGGAATTAAATAACAGAATCGGCGGTAAAAATAAGAATCTTCATTTCATTCTGCGTTAAATGGTTTAAATCTCGAGTCAAAGTCTCGATCATAAGATATTTTTAAATGTTAAAGAATAAAGGTCTACACATCGTATTCTAGCCGATTACGTGTTAATCAAATGCAAAAACTAAAACTATGCTGGTATCGAACCCATGCCTTTCCGGGGGACGACTATTCGCTTAAAACCTGTAGGAGTTCGCTTCGAATATTCAGGTGAAATATTTGTCGAAATCGTGCCGACCGTTCCCGGTTTATTTGCGTTCATGCCGGAAGGCTTCAGACGCAGGCAGGGACGCAGAGACGCAGGGACGCAGAGACGCAGGGACGCAGGGATACAGAGACGCAGACGCAGAGACACAGCGGTTATAATATATTAGATGTTCACCGATTGGTGTCGATCTTGATCAGTAATCCATCTGTCTTTACTATATAGTCAGTTTTTAGCCTACTTTCCAGAATGGAAACAGGCTTATTTATAGCTTCGTCGTTGCGTCTGTCTGTATGTTTGTCTGTCCGTCCCCCCTATTAACTTTTGAACCAATGGACCGATTTTCATGACTTTTGGTGGAAATCTCTTGCTACTTGGGCCGAGCTCTCGAGGATGGTTTATGTTGCGAAGATTGAAGTCCCGGTTTCGATTCCAGGGAATATCCTTCCCATTTTATTTACCTGGGAAATCTGAAATCCATCGTGCAGGGTGATTTTCTCTTGAATATTAAAATATCTTAGAATTGTAATATCGGAGCTTGTTTTATACTATTCTCTGAGGAAAGGAATGAAGATTCTAATTTTTATCGTAGACTTTTGCTTTTCGATTGTATTTCTTAGAATTTCGCGTAAATGCTGACGTTATTGCAGTTTTTATCCCTCATGTGTGTTGCCATAGCAACAACTATTGTTGGACTCGGATTCGGTCTAGTCTAATACATACACGCGTTATTTTTGCCCCAAAAATACGCGTGCTCAATTTAATATTCCGTTAGAATGTATTTGTAATATTTTATAACGCTAAATTATGAAATTAGGGAACACAAAAAGCAACATATCCGCGGCGATTTTAAAGCTATTAAAGGCGATATATGTATTAAATAAATGATTAAGTAGAAATTAGGCATCATAAGTTCTGTTTGGATCATCTTGTTTACTACATATTTACATATTTTAATGAAAACATGTTTGAGTTTTTCATTAAAATGGATAACGTCTCTACTTATAAAGAAGATAATAAACAGTTTAGCGGAGGATAAATGATTATGGCAAATACTTAAAACAATGACGTAATCAATTTTACATGCGCCACATCTTGAAATTCCTAGCTTGTTATAATAGTTAGAATGGACTATTTATTTTGGTCAAAGCCGGTTTCGCTGCTCTCAAGTTTTTTTTTCCATTTTTCATTATTCTTAAGCAAAACTAAATAGAAAAATCCCATCTGACAGATGTTCTGACTGTTTGCCTTAAACAAACTAGGGTACATATACCTTAAATGTCATGAAACGTCCAATTTGAGCCATCTCGTTAATTTTTCTTTTCGGAAATTTTTTATGCATACCTCAAACATCGGCATAATATTTAATCTATGTCCGAGGATTTTAACCGGGCGTACGCGCAGTTTTAAAGCGCTACGCGTATTATATTTTAATATATTACTATTGTTATACGTTTATATTATTTTTTCTTACTTCTGCCTCCTTGCATGATTTCAAAATCAAAGGTTGCGATTCCGTGATTACGAACAATGCTACAAAACGTTATAAGCCGATTTTCACAAACCAAAGATGATTGAGAGAAGAAAAATCATTTCAATATTTTCGCGTATCCCTTCAAAGAAATCCGCTTGACAGTACGAAAATATTTGAGGGGGTTTTCTGAAATCATAATAAAGACAAATTTATCGTACTGTATTTTAATTGATAAAGATAAATTATATATTTTGATACAAGTGCTGCTAATTTCATTTAAAATGTGCTAGTGAGTACGCGACTGTTAAAACAAATCCTCAAATAGAGAGGTTGAATCTAAGTAGCTCCTGTCGGCAGAAGCGGTTGGATAAACCAGATGCTCATTTAATCTACTAAGTAGCCGCGTGGTATGGTAATCTGTCGATCATTTGCTAATTTTGGAATTAGATTTAAGCTATAGCACTTTTGATTATTCGTTTTTGAATTTTTCTTTTGTATAGCCCATCGGCGCACGGCGATCTCAAATTTTAATCGACTTCTAATTTCATAAGCCACAACAAAGATAAAATAGAGATCTATGTTTCAAAAATTTAATGAAAGCAACTGAATAAACAATGCAGCACTTTCATTTAGGAAAATATATAGAATTTCACCGTTAATCAATGTTTTCATACATTGTAAGAGGAGGCATGCATCACCGACCCTGATTTTATGGCGAGTGTGGCTTTTTAAATATTAAAAATAGCGGCTTATAATGGAACCAGATAAATTGATCCTTGGAGATCATGGGAAAAATTCTTTTAAGGGTGCCCATATAACGCTCCAACTTCAACTACTCCTCTTCAAAATATTTCATATTGATATCTAATGATATTTTTTACGCGATGAGGATCTGGAGAATTTATTACTGACGGACTGAATTAAACATTTTTCGAATAACAAATTTAGTAGTCTTCTGAAGTTAAAATAAAATGTTTAATTATAAGATTGTGGCATGATTTCACAATATTACCAACGACGAGCAATGGTTGCTTTCGAAATGTTCACAAATTAAAAGGTAATATAGAATTTAATTGCCGAATTTGGTAAAAACTTTTTGTGGCTAGGTACTTGGCAGCGGACGGCTCTCTCTCTAATCGGCGATTTCCTGTAGATTTCCGCGATCGCGAATTATCAGTTAATAGTATCCCGTTGGGTCATTTCGTTGTGATTTCTCGCGTCGCGTCCCATGGCGGGATCGGATAGGGTGGCAGAGGGCGGGGTTCGAATCCTCTCTCAGCGAAGCAAGTAGCTACGCTTCCTTCCTCGGAATATGCCTCTCACTCTCGTCTGAATGGTTACAAATTGCCTTTCCGAATCTCTAGACACCAAATTTCTTCCAAGTTTTACCTCGAGTCCTCATTCAAACGGTAGGAAACCTCGAATCGCCGAGAGTTAGCGCTGTCTAACCTCCACACTTTGAGAAATTTACTATTTTTCCTCTCGTTAAGAGGTGCTCATATCACAGAAGAGAAACTAAAGCGCGAAATTAAATTTCTCTCGTGTCAGAGACGCATAAGGAGGAAAAAATCGCTCCGAACAATAAAAATAGAACGAGTTTACTCATCCAATATATCACAGCTCAGCTGTGTTGGTCGATTCATGGACCTCGCGGAACAATAAACAAATCTTTTTAATTCTGTTGCGAAGGAGACACGCCATACAACTCTCTTAACAGGATAGTTGCGCGTCCAAATCTCATTCAAAATCCCGCCTCGGTCCCCCTGCCCTCCTTTCTCCCTCTCCCCTCCCCTCCTTTCTCCCTCTCCCCTCCTTTCTTCCTCTCCCCTCCTTTCTCCCTCTCCCATCCTCTTCTTATCCATTTCCATTCGCTGCCCGTCCTTCTCCTTTCTCCCCCCCCCCCTCCCTCCCCCTCCCTCTTCCTCCCCCTCCCTCTTCCTCCCCCTCCATCTTCATCCCCCTCTCTTCCTCCCCTATAACCATCCCCCTCCCAGATCACCCTCCCTCCCCCTCCCACATAACCCTCTCCCTCCCTCCACATGTCCCTCCCTCCCCATCCCCCTCTCTCTCCCTCCACCTCCCTCTCCATCCACCTCCCTCTCCATCCACCTCCCTTTCCCTCCCTCTCCCTCCACCTCTCCCGATCCCACTCTCTCCCCATCCCATTCCCTCCCCACCCCTCCCTCCCCATCCCCCTCCCTCCCCATCCCACTCCCTCCCCATCCCACTCTCTCCTCATCCTCCTCCCTCCCCCATCCTTCAACCTTCTCAGACCGACGGCGCCAGCATGTCTGCAGCACACCTGCACCTCGCCGGTTCGCCCGCCCAAGCCGCCTTGAGGGGCGGAGGAAGAGTGGAAGGGGTGTGGGGAGAGAGGGGGAGTGGAGGGGAGAGAGGTTACGGAGGCGGCAAAGGGGGCAGCAAGGCTGTGACGAGTAAGAGGGGAGGAGGGGGGAGAAGAGGACGGGATAGATCCTTCCTCTCATCCTGCTATTCCCTCCAGCTCCTCTCACGATCTTTAAGTACGGTACGTTTGCGTGTTTTTTTTGCTTTCGTCATCACTGACGTGCATGTGGATGTATTAACGTAAAAAATAAGTGTCGGGATGCTTTAAAATATCTCGCTTATCGCGAATTTTTATATACCATTCGCATTTACGTTTCTCGCTATAGATCAAGAGAATTTGTCGCATTTTCGAATGAGCTGAACTCAACACGAAAAGACGATCTCTACGTTTACGCATCTCGTGCTTTTTTGCCGAAATTAAATGCCTTGTGGAGATATTGGCAGCGATGGCGCGACCAAGGGAATTCAGGCAGAGCAAAGAATTCGCGTCTTTCCGAATTTGAGTGAACTTGTTTGCGGGTACTCGTCTGCAATGAGGAAAAATGCATTTGGGTTGCATGCGATTGATTCCGTCTGAATGATATTTCTGACATCTACTCTAAAAAT
This sequence comes from Tanypteryx hageni, assembly GCA_028673005.1. Taxonomy (NCBI): domain Eukaryota; kingdom Metazoa; phylum Arthropoda; class Insecta; order Odonata; family Petaluridae; genus Tanypteryx; species Tanypteryx hageni. The sequence continues at coordinate 96,178,586 of CM054115.1, forward strand.
ATAAAGGAAAACCTGAGATGTGGTGGCATTTAACATTTAAACGGAAATTGCCTTCAAATTAGATTTTATGATCAACTCCTTCCGCCGTCGTAACGATACATGCATTTATTTATCGTTTTTCAGAGCAAATCTTAGTTCTCTGCCAAATTACCACTTGAAGTAAACATAAAGTAAATGAGTTGCTATTCGCTACGCAACCCGACAGCAGCAATGATTTGGTTCTGTGATATGTGGCAACGGGTGCGAATGTTTGTGGGAGGAGGGTAATGAGGAGGGTTGGGGTTTGGAGAGGAAAAATGGAAGGAGGAGATGCAGTGGGAGGAAATAGTTGGCTTTGCGGCGGGTGAGAGGATAGGATTCGCCAGCGGAGGAGGATGGATGGATTTCACTCCCTCACCCGCGGCTCTGGTCATTCGAAAGAAGGAGTTGGAGGGTCCATTCCTTCACCCTTCCCACTCATAGGCTAAATCCCCTTCATACTCAACTCCACGGATTTCATAGTCTTTTAGTCGACTTCTTGCAAATGTTTTTAAGCACGCATTTCCTCCGCTCGCATGTTTCCTGCTTTATCGCTATCTTGTGCCTCTACTCCTTCGTATCTTTCCTTCACAAACCTCACTTTTCAGCATCCTGATCCCAAGTCGCATCTGCTAGTTTCACCATTACAATCGAGACATGCCGCGAATAGGCACTTGCTAAGATCTATTCTATCGATGAGTCTTTATTTAAATAAATATTTTTACTTTGACGACGATAAATATGTATCATAACGTTACTATGAAATCTTATTTTTACAGCGAAACTCATCGGCTTAGCCAGTTTTACGTACCTTATTCCCTTCAAACTATCTAATCGTTTAATTCAAGTTCTTTCCCAGACATGTTTGAATGACTTGAAAATTGCTTTTAATGTGTATTATGGAATGAAATAATGACAGATATACCTAAATATAATATAGCAAATTTAAAAAATCCTAATTAAAAAAATTAAGTGTTTGGATTACAAAGTTATTTCAGATTTTCGATGCAAAATATTTAACAACATTTCATTGATTGAACTTTACGACACAAATACTCTTATTCAATTGATTGGTAGCACGAAAATAAATGTAATTACCGTTGTGCATGATTGTTATCATATGACGTTTTCATTTTTATTACAACATGTTCTGAGCAGGGCTGTAGTGGAGGGTATACGGTGGTATACGCATACCCTCTGCTTTTTTCAAATGAATAGGGTATATCCTCTGTTTTTTAAAAAAAACTGGGTAAGACCCTGCTTTAAAGTTTTATTCCCGTATAAGATATACCCTCTGCTTTTTTGCGACTACAGCACTGGTTCTGAGCTTAGTAATATCACCATATCACCGTGAGAACATCCCATAAATATCTACGCGTAAAAATTGAGTATTAATTAAATGTTAAAAGGAGCAAATTTTTATTTACGTCATATTTTAAAGTTTGAAATTATACATAGATATAAATCCAAATTATCAATAGAGGCGTGTATGAGCCTCGTTTATCATTAATTCGTTACCACACTACTGTTTCATTCAGTATTGCAAGTTCCTCCTCCTCAACGCATTTTCATAGAAATGGACTTTAATTCGCGAGTAAATGTTTATGTTTTAATTAAAGCATATTAATGTTAGTTGAAATACTCCTTTCTCGTGTAGTATTGCGTTGTATGGGTAAATAGCTAATGTTAGGAAGGCTTTGCCTTCAAGGCAACCCTTGATAATACATTTCTATTATAATAGTTCGTCGTCAATTCTCTATTATATCTAAACACTTATAATATGGTCGTGTATTCGATAGACACCAAAGGTATATTTTTTATCCATAGGATTTTCTAAAATTAATGTGAAAGATATATTTTTATTATTTGTGCATTTCGCTTCAAAATTTCGAAGTATTATCGCTGCTTAAAAATATAATATTTTAATATTATCACTGTGTTTTATCTCATTAAACTTACAATCATACCTTGTTTGCAGTTTCACTAAGTGACGGCTTCTTCAGTGAATTTTATTTTTTAGCATATTTACATTAATCGCAATACTAGTTTCATATTGACACTGATATCAGCTCAGCGTTTTTGTTCATTAAACGAGGAAAATTTTATTTTGAAAAATGATTGTAGCTTCAAATGAAATTGAAAATGACGCTTTATTTTAAAACCTTTAACGCTTAAGAGCTTAATTATTTAGCCACCACATTTTTCTCTAAGTGCTCAAATATTTTTTCAGCCAAATTGGATAAGTTTTTTGTGAGAGTCATTTATAGTGTTTAATTTATTGCACAGAAAGTAATTTTTGGTCATTCCTTCGCATCGTTAAAAATATACGCAGATGGCTAAAAATTTAGCCACTAAATATTCAATAATAATAATTCTCTTTCATCCAAGTGATTTGCTGCAACAAATATAGGACCAGTCAGAAATACAAAAAATAAAAATACTAAAGCATATGGAGACAGTGAAAAATACAAAATCAATTGTATTCAGCATAGATCATGAAGACATGAATTTATCAAAAGAATCAAATATTCTACCTAATATAAAGTAGATTAATATTTAGCCACCATTCATCTACGATAAAGTATCCTAAAAAATGTGAGCGTTAAAGGGTTACATATGGATAAAGAAGAATGCACCTCGTCGATATTATTTATTCATTTACAAAATGAACAAGTTTTAAGAAATGGGAGCATATAATTAGGGATTTTTCGGGTTAAAAAAAAATTCATTCGGAGGGTAAATATCGGGTTTAATTATTTTCCTTTTCATTCGGGTTAAAATCGGGTATAAGTAAGTTACAGATTTTTCGAGGCTTAAAAAATGTTCTATCTCGGGTAATTTTTGGGTTTTATTATTTTATAATTCGGATAAAATGATTTTTAAATAAAAATCTTGTTTAAAAATTTAAAAGTTTTATCAACAATAAAAAAAAACTTTTTACTATATTTTAAGTATGGTTGAGAGTGTGATTCTTGTGTTAAACGCCTTCAGGTGGAGAGGAACACCTCGCCGGCTGCACAAATATCTTGCTTCCCGCTCAACTTCTTTTGAAAACACCAAATATTAGCGAAATCATTTTTCTTTCGTAGTGTTTTTAACTAACAGACACTTGGGCTCTTTTTGTCCTTATCCTATCAAAGATCTAACAGCCACTAGCTAAGGCGCGTCCTTGACTATTCGTGGCGCGAGCAAACCAAGGAGATTAAGATTGTGTTACAAAGTAAGCTTACGAATAAATTGCTTACAAAGAGAATAAACAAACTGATCACGAACATCTCGGATTGCACTCAAGTGCTGAGGTGCCTTCAAGCGCCAGAATAAAAATTCTGTGACCAAATCTATAAAAATTGTTTAAAGAAAACTAATAATTTAGGGTTTTACCCGAAATTTAAAAAAGCCAATCGGAGGATAAAAATCGGGTAAAATCCGAAAAATCCGTACTCTACGCATATAATGTATATCCTCAAAAAGAAAACGATCTGAAATTTCTTAATACCAAAGAACTTTTCTTGAGTTAAATAATTAATTCGCGCTCAGGCTACGAAGCTAAAATTTTTACGGGTGGCCGCTAATTTCTCAATTTAAGAAAAATTAGTATTATTTGTGTTATGTAGTCCCTCCTCTATGGCTTTTAAAAATCAATGGAAGCATCATTAATAGCATTTTTGATTGATTTCAGGAAAATTTTGGCAAAAATTTTTAGTTTGGTCACCCCTGTTTTTATTTGCTTGAATATGAATGTTGACGAGCCCGCGCCAGCCAATTTGATCAGCTACCACATTTTCTCTGTAGAGTCAGGTGCAGTTAGCTACATAAACGGCCATCTACTGGATATGCTCTCAACTTGAACAATTTGAAGACGCTTAAGAAACTTGGGGAATTCATGAATTTTTAGCACGCCGGTATTTTGTTATATTTTAATGTTTTGTATTAATGTAGTTTTCTGGCTAAATTAGTCTTTAAAATGACTACTAAGAGTAATACTATTAGTATGGAGCAAAAGATGGTGTTAATAAGATACATGGAAACACATCCTGATTTATCAAGAGGAAAGTTAAAGGCGAAGTCTTGCCATGACGATTTCATGAGAATGTGGAAAGAGGTTACTCATCAGTTGAATTCATGCAGAAATGGGCCAAAGAAGAATTTAGTGTATTGGCGGCAGGTATTGTTCGATATACTTAGTTAAACGTGCTATTGCAGTCGTTGGACCTAGATTGATCAGTCAATCCATGACTGAAAGTTGCTTTCAAATGATGTAATCTTGCGTTAGTTATGTATATCCTATAATAACATTATCATATCGCTTTTTTATATCTGTTAATCATTAGTAAACGTGTCATTCATGACTTTCACTGCAATGTCACAGCGCTTACATGGATGCATTGCCCTTTTTGTTGACGGATTTGAATGAAAATCATGGAGTAAATACTTGAGAAGTTTTTTGTTAATGAAAGTTTATCTGGCATTTTGCCCTTGATTTATCAGATTCTTTTAGTGGTTGACATTTTTGGAAAAGATACATTCGAATAGAATTCATTTCAAATGATTCGTACATATGTTATAGTGATTGATTGTTGAATCTGAGGTGAATATTTTTGAGTCTCTTATTATCCCTGCATGACCCATTCATTTTTTAAGATGACTCAATTGTAACAAATACTTCTGTAGAAAAATCTATTATTTGAAACCTTGCATGATTGCCAATTTTAATATGGATAGCAGTTTTCATAACGGCTATTCTGAGAGAATGTAAATGTGAATTTTACCCTATGGTAATTATTTGTTACAGACTTGGAATGACATGAAGAAAACAACTAAGGCAAAAATTTTGCAGAGGCGCACTGCCAATACAGATGGGCCTCTAGTTAAGTTGAGCCCAGTACAGAAAAGGATTGCAGGACTTATGTGCCCATTTAGGTCGAGATGCACAGTATCCACTACTAACCAGGAAACAGTAAATACTAATTATCTGGTAAAAACTCACCAAACCATTGTTTTAATTTCATCATCATAGGTAGTCTGTCCGTAGACAGGTCCGTGATTATTCATGGTTAAACCTGGTTCTCCATATACTCCTATTTTCTGCTGTCCTCTTCATATCTTGATAACTCTCTTTCCCTTTCAAATCGTCTATCAGCTGAAACCTCTTTCCCTTTTTCTGTCTAGTTTTCCTTCTAACATGTCTTTAATCATTCTCTCCTCTGGTAATGTCCAACCCAGTTTGCCTTCCTCTTTCTAATAATCATTCGCTTCTCTCCTACTCTTTGTAGCATTTCATCGTTTTTCATCCTGTCCATATTATCTTCAGCATTCTCTTCCAAGTCCGCATTTCAAAGTTTTAATTTACAGAATTTATTAATCAAGATGTTCTGTGTATTCTGTATACTAGGGGTAGCCAAACCATGGCCTGCTAGCCACATGTGGCAGTTTTAACTTAATGTGCAGCTCATATATATTTTCATTCAAGTGCTTGTCATTGCTTTGTGCTAGAGAACACAATAACATGGTGTGACTTGTAATGTGTTGTGGATGCCTATGGGACATTAATTCTCCATGTTGCTTCAAATACAGGTTATGTTTACTGTTTATAAATTTGTGTGCACAGAATGTGTCATGCAGCTCTCAAACTGATGAAGAATATTACATGTGGCTTTGAGTGTAAATAGGTTTGACCACCCCTTTTATAACCTCTTTATGATAGAAATAAGTCAACATTAATTGATTTTATATGAAAGTTTGTTTCTTTTCCTATATAAAAAACTATAAAACCCTGACATTGGGGTGGTTTTCGGGTTACTGCTGCATCCATCAACGCGGCAGTAACCCGAAGACCACCCCAATGTCAGCATCACGCCGTGGAAGCCTTCGAACCCATTATAATATCCTTATTCTCTTAGCCACTTTGTCAACACTCAATATCTCAGCCATTTCTTCAGCCAGGTCTACCAAATTTTGTATAGGTGCCTCATTTTTCCTCGGGATTGCCGTAGGCAAAATAAATCCCCAAAAAAGACCCAGGTTTGACCCCATTATATAATTTCTATTTCCCATAACAAATAAAAATCAATTTAGCAACATGCAAGCTTTCTTTCTTTTGCTCATAAAAATTAGAAAAATTGACCCTCAATATTCAAACTGGGACTGTTTTAAAGGAAAGTAAACAAAGATTCTTAGTCTTATTGGCAACTCTCCCTCAGTCTGTAAACACTCGAATTTAATGTTTAAATTACATTTTGATGAAATTGAGCGATTTCATGAGGATTTGCCTTGACAATCATGCCATTGTCGAATTCAAGACTGCATTATCTAGTACTTAAAACCAGATTTTTGGCAGATTTAAGATTTATTTATTATCTGATAAAATCTGTCTTATAAATGATATTATGTCATTCTTTTAGCTTCACCTCTGTTCATTTGAAGGCAGAACATCCTTAAATTAATACTTCACCTAGGCTAACTTTAAATTGACTTAAATTAACTTTAAATCGTTTCTTTTGTTTGGCATTACAAACTGTAATTCTATCATAGAATTGTTTTAGCTTATGTTACTATTTAAATATTTGTATAGTTTCAATGTTTCTGTTCAAAAGGAGCCGCAGACTTGCTTGGATGAAGGAGATCCTATAAGCATTCCACACAATGGGGTGAATGAAATTAGTGAACCTCAGGATTCAGTGATACCAATCATATCCAAAGTTGAAAACAATAATTTGTCATATTTGGTTAGTATATCTGAAAATGATTTAATCCATTTTTGTTAATTTTGACTATATTTTTGAAATTTTTGTTTTTAATGTATCATTTCTAATTTAAACTTGTTTACACAGTCGTTCTGTCAGTATCACTTTTGTAATTTTCCTATAATTTAATTTAGTGTTTTAATTTCTGTAAATTTTAGAAGATATTTAAATTTCAAATTGTTTGGGAATAAATTTTATACAATATTTACTATATAATATGAAATTCTTTCAGAAGACTGAGCCTGTAACAGATGAATATCATGTTGTAAATGGAGCTAATTGGAATAATACCACTGAAATGGAAGGTAAATAGTGTATTTTCAAAATATTTTATCCTCTAAGCTAGGTAAAGGTAAAGTACTCCTTTAGCCAAACAATTAGAGGGTTACGACACCCAATGCATTTCGCCCACAAGGTGGGCATCGTCAGGGGCAAAACCTGTTTCAACAGTGACTGGGAGTCAACTGCAAGGTTTGAACGGAAAGTATTAAGAAGACGACCAAGAAACAAGTGAAGCGCGGAAAGATTTTTCGGCGTGTGTGTTGTTTAGATCTGTCAGTTTGTATAAGGTCTTGTTGAAATCTGTGTCCGTGTTCATAAGTGTATCGCGGTTTTTGTAAATGTGAAGGTTTTCTAACGAGTTTAGTGAGTTATTGGCTGAAGTTATCAATGTTAAATCGTTTACGTGTATACTATGACCTGTTTCTAAAATGTGGTTGGCAACGCTTGATTTTTCAAAACGATTGTGTGTATATATATATATATATATATATATATATATATATATATATATATATATATATATATAATACAATGCTCACACTGTGACAAAAAGTACATAGGACAAACTAGAAGGAAACTAATAACATGCTTCAAGGAACACATGGCTCACTATAAATATAATTGTTTTGAAATATCAAGCGTTGCCAACCACATTTTAGAAACAGGTCAAAGTATACACGTAAACGATTTAACATTGATAACTTCAGCCAATAACTCACTAAACTCGTTAGAAAACCTTCACATTTACAAAAACCGCAATACACTTATGAACACGGACACAGATTTCAACAAGACCTTATACAAACTGACAGATCTAAACAACACACACGCCGAAAAATCTTTCCGTGCTTCACTTGTTTCTTGGTCGTCTTCTTAATACTTTCCGTTCAAACCTTCCAGTTGACTCCCAGTCACTGTTGAAACAGGTTTTGCCCCTGACGATGCCCACCATGTGGGCGAAATGCATTGGGTGTTGTAACCCTCTAATTGTTTGGCTAAAGGAGTACTTTACCTTTATCAATCTTAGCCAAAGTTATTGAGCTACTAATGATATACTCTAAGCCAGGGTTACCCAAACTGTGTTCCGTGGAGCCTAAGGGTTCTGGGAAATCTTCGTGAGGTTCTATTAAATAATAAGAATGAGGGTCCAAGGGTTCCGTCACTTCAGACAGTTTGGGAAACCCTAAGCCCTAAGCTATTAAATGTGCGTATCTTAACAATGGTATTTTTGTATGGATTTCTCAGTTGCATTGAGGCAGACTAATGTCATAGTAAAATGAGATTTTCATTCGGTAATTACTACAAAATGTTACAGTGTATAAGTCAACCTGGCATATAAGTTGATCTTAGTTTTATTTGTACCTCGTACACATTTTCCGCCTCCAACAGAAATACTATTAGATTGGCTTCAAAATCTGGATCTGGATGTATCTGAATTATCATCTAAGAAATGCGACTATTTTAGCTGATTTCACAAAAAATAAGTTTAACATAATTAAAATGATGAATTTCTGGATTTAGCTTTTAACAGGATATCCTGACTTTGCCATTCATGCTTTGGAACATTAACATATCTCTGTAGGAGACCCTTCTTTATATATGTGGCAGAAAAAAAACATGGGGGATAGGCTCAATGCAGATGATGATCTGTGCTTCCATTTAACGACAATTGTTGCAGACATTGAAATACTGTCCAAGAAAAAGTAATGGCATTCATGCCACTGAAATATTTTTGTTAAAACATTAAAATTCTCCTGCAAGTATGGGCTTAAAATACAGTGGATCTCTCTGATTATCCAAATGTCTAATTATCCTAAACGAATTTATTCAACACATTGTTGCCTATCTTCCTCCTGTAAACCTAGTTGTTTTTTCAAAGTTGACTTTAATCTGAATAAGTAGTACGATTTGTGATACCTTGAAAACTATAATAATTTATTTTTGAAAATTAAAGTTGCCCTTGATTCATTTGAAATTGTATACTAAATTGTTTATCGAATTGAAACAAAAAAATTATACAACCCTTTCAGACCGTGTCCAATATAATGGACATTCAATTTTTATTAAATTGTATTCTTATTAAGAATATATACTTTTTTACATTATTCAAAGATTTTTGGCCTTTTTTGTAACTTTTGTATAAATAATATACCCTAGAACTCAATCATTTAGGTTTTAGTATTTAATGAATAAAGCAATGCAGAATGCTTTTCAGAGAATTTAAGAAAGCTATTTTCACTTATTTGTTATTATTATTTGTTTTTATTATATATATTTTGAAAATGTCTTTTATAATTTATTTTAGTTATGTTCTTCTAGTAAAAGACTTTAATAGAAAATAAACTTTTCAGTTATTAATATATGCAAGATTTAGCAGCAAAAAAGGAAGTCTTCCACAAAACAGCTATCAATCACTCATTTCTTGTCTTAAATAAATTAAATTTTATATTCAAACATTGCAATTACGTACATTTATGTATTTTTGTAAACCACTGAATTAATATTATAATTATTTTTATTGAAAAATGCATTATAATATGTATTTTCAAATAAGTGTTCAAAATACATGAACCTCTTTTTCTGTACACATTTTTTTAATTCTGCCCAATTATCTGAATTTTTGATTATCCGAACCACCCTTGGTCTCAGTTTGGATAATCAAAGCTCTATTATTGATTTTTTATTGATTTCACACTTTTATTTAATTTACTCTGTTATATATTTATAAGGGGTGCCGGTGGTGTAGTGGTTAGGATGCTGGCTGCTACTCGCCCGATGCTTGAAAAAGTCATCGGGTACAAATCCTGCGCGAGTAGGATTTTTCTCAAGGTCACCCGGCCCCCTGTTTGCGTGGTTTGAGGAGACCGCACAAATTCAGCTGTTCCGTCCTTCGGAAGGGACGTTAAGCCGTTGGCCCCCCTGGTGTTCTTCGTAAGAGCAGGCAAATGCCGGCACTGGGTTTCCCTCCTCCCTTCTGTGTGTGTGTCCGGTGTGGAAGGCAACGGGAAACCACCACACCGTGTATGTATATTCCCTAGTTAAAACCAATTAATTAATTGGTAGGACCTATCGTAAGGCAGAACACGAATGAATGAATATATTTATACTAGTAAAAGGTACTTGCATTCTGCAAGCATTGCATCTCACCTTGAAAAAAACATTCATTTTTCAGAGAGATATTTCATCATTGAAAATATTTTTTTATTCTAAAGATTTCACCTCTACATTGATTTTTGTTCTTTCCTTGTGCAACAATAATAGACTAAAACAATCCCTAAAATTTGCAATTTTAAGAATATTATACTTTTTCCACAGTAGGGTACTAAAGCCACACATTTCTGCCATATTTTAAAGTTGTAGCTTATCTAGAAGTGAAATAATATTTATCTATTTCTTTAAATTTTAAAAAAATTTTAATGGTCACAACAACATATTCATCTAGATTTTCAAATGTTTATTTGGGTATGTGTACCAAGCTCTAAATAAATAACTTTAAAATTTCAGCTCCAACACGACATTACTTTTTTTCACAATTCCCTAATATTTCCTGTTTTTGGATTTTGACGTTGTTATAATTTTACGTCGTAGTTTTAAATCAATTGCATTATAATACAATCCACTGATTCTCTTTAGAAGCACTAAATTAAAGCTACTATTATATACAGTTCATCAACCCCCATAATTGAAAGGAGCAACATTCTTTTATTTAATAACATATATCGCGTTTTAAAATTAATAAAATTATTTCCCTATTAAAAAGCATTAAAGCGATGCTATTATAATATGGATTGCAAATTCCTATTGAAAAGCATTGTCCTGGTTGCTATGGTAGCTGAAGTTCTTTATTGTTGAGCATCTGCTTTTTTCAGATTAAAAACATTTCTTTGTCAATTTGGCCCCAATTTCAATTTAGTCTTCAAAAATAAGAAACATCATTCTTTTATCTATAGAATTGTTTTCGTCTCGAGTTTCTGAGTTATAACTAATTTAAGAATGCAAATTTATGAAACTGCACAGATTTCCATGTTTTTCTTATGAAGTATCGAAATGAAACATTGGGGTCAAAAATACCATTTTAAAAATTGGAATTTTCCATTTTTCTGGTTGGTTGTACATAATAACCTATCATCCTGCCAAATTTCAGGTCCGTGGCATATCTAGAAGTACTGTAGGTTTTATATCATATATCCTCCTCTGTAAGAAGCAGTTATTTGTAGATATACTAGTGATTTATGCTTGCATACTGCAAGCATCGGTGCCCTATAACCACTACACCAAATTTCATTCCTCCTACTTGATGAGAATTACTGTAAATTAATTGCCAAATATTCCGCAATGCTATTTACATAGGAAAAACTCAAATGTTGGAGTGCCTGGAGTCGAACCGAGGAATCCTACAGGAGTGGTCTCTTATTATTTTCTACTCTATTCATGACATCTACAAACCCTGAGAATTTCAGGTCTCTATTTCTCTTAGTCACATCACTATCTTTCATAATTCTCGAATGTTTCCTGTTTTTGAATTTTGAAGTCGTTTTCATTTTAATAACATATCGGGAAGTTGTCTAAATTAATTCTTCTTACGGAAAAAGAACTCAACTTCCGGAGCGCCTGGAGTCGAACCGAGGACACCTACATAAGGTGTCTCATATTATCCGAAGACCTACTCATGACATCTGCAAACCCTGAAAATTTCAGCGCAATATTCCTCTTAGTATTGTCTGCACACCCAAATATGTTTTCCCTTTGCTTTTAAATGTCATGGTCTGAGAGTGACATCATGACACTAAACTACTTTTCAGTTCGTGGCACTAAGCTCTCATTCAGTTTTATTAACACGTATAATAAATTCCCAAAGAAAAGCATTGTCTCATAGTCATGGCAGAAATATTGGGCCATTGTTATAAATTGTATAAAATCCCGTTTTTATGCAGTAAAAATCGAATAATTGGACTAATTCGGCACGGATTCGTGTTCTCCTTTCAGGAAAAAATAATCTTTGTTCTTTTTCCCATCTTCTAATTCAGGTCCGGAGTTTGTACCTCAATTAAAAGTAATTTGAAAATGCAATTATAAAAAGGCTTGTACGGATTTAAATGGTTTTTCTAATGGGACTTGAAAATTAACGTTTTGGGGTGTAAAAGACCTAGCTGTAAGGGGAAATTTTGGAATTTTTGATTTTTCCTAATGGTTTTGGACCAACACCAAGGTTCCCTCCAAATTTCAGCTCTGTGGAATATCTAGAAGTACCTTAGGTTTTACATCAACAATACAATCTCGAGCTTCAACAATGCACAAAGCTAAAGCGATCTTCGATGAAAAGGCCTGATTTTTCTAATATTGGTGAATTCAAATGTAAAATTTGAGAAATTCCGTTCTTGAAGTGAGAAAAGAACAAAATTAAATAGGATGTTTGCGTACCTTTAAAATGGTCCCTATTCGAAGATCGTGGGTCAATATTTTGAATTTATGCTTCAAAAATAAAAACAGACTGTCTAAAACTCGACTTTTACATGTTATCTTATGGGAAAATATAATCATATCCTTGGGTTGAACTAAGATCTTTTTTGTGGATATGTTTTCACAAATGGTTTTAACTACAAGAGTCAAGCATTTCTACCAAATTTAAATTTTCTACCCACTCGGAAAGTTTGTTAAAACATATATGTGCACGCAGCTTTCGACATCCTTACACACATGCAATTATTTTTATAGTATGATGGATTGGCAGAAATTCATGTTTTTTAAACATTAATGCATGGGACAAAACGCCAAAACACGTGTCTGCTTATTTTCGATAAATTTTCATTTTGTAAAAGTTTCATTAACTTCAGCTAACCAATTTTTGTGACTTCTCCTTGTTAGTGATATTCAGAGCATGAATATTGAGTGCTACACCTGAAGACTTTGAGTGAAACCTGCAGAGGAGGCAACCCTTGTCATGCACGAAACCCAAAACACTTCTAACTCCAGTGATCTATGAATGGGAACTTCCCTATGTGAATGGGGAGTTTTTTCGCATAGTGTCTCATGAGTACATATTGGAAGGTTAGGTACAAACAAGTCCTAACACTTGAGATGGGGATTTTATCTTCCTTTCAAATGATGAAATCTTTCGTTCGCATTCATTCATTTCACCGCTCTGAAAACCTTACAGTGACCAAACTTGCACCTACCTATTTTCCAGCCAGCAAAACTTCTGTAGTCATTGAACTATAGCTATCAGTAAGTTGGCGTATTTTTTCTGCACACTTTTGTGAGTTTTTGCCCATCCAATTTTGTAAATTATGGATGATGATCAAGATAGGAGTGTTGCTGATCACATTGAGAAGAAATGTCTAAATCCCAGGTTAACCCCTCATTTACCAAATTTTTTAATATTTATATTTTTTGATAAATATTTTTCTTAAGCTTAATCCTGTTTTAAGAAATATATCCTGATAGATAAGATTAGCCAAAACTTATTATTTGTTATAGAAAATTATTAATACTTTTAATATATTTGGCATAAAAAACAAAACATAACAAATGTTTAGTTGAATATGATTTATAGCCAATAACTACACTTGAATAAATCACAAAAAAATTCTAATATACTCCCTACCTAGATGATTTTCAGTTACATAAGGTCAAACATTGACGAACATAAATCCATGCACACAATAATGGCTGACGCGATGACACAGGCTAAACAAAAACCATGTGGCATCAAAAGAATACAGTTAAGGTAATCCTGCCACTTATTGGTAGTAATACTATACTACAACAAATTAAAGCCTATAAATATCAGTGCTAAAAATTCAAATACAGTGTAAATATTTGCATTCAGTAACAGTGGTACTTTTAAGTACCATTGGTGCATAATGGGTTAACAAAAGAGTCATTCGAAGGTACAGTATGAATTTTTAAATACTCTTAGTTCGAGAGGCAGAAAAAGTAACAATATTCAGGCCTCAAAGAAATACGGTATCCCTGAAGTGAACACGATTATGGTGTAAAAATTTAGAAAAGTACAAGTGTGCTAATTCAACAAGGAAGATATTTAGGGGGCCATTGAGTGGAAGATTTGAAGAAGTTGAGAATTGTATTTTCGATTTAGTTTTAGAATGTAAAAGAAAGAGACTTGTTGTAATTCCACATAAATTTTATTCAAAACGACCTAGGTTTCGTTGCAATGCAACATCATCAGGTGAAATAAATTCAAAGCAGGTAGTAATTTATAGTAATAGGTACAATGGGTGGGTGGGGGAGGGTGAGTTGGGGAGAATAAAGAAAGGAATTGTGGAGCGGACATCATTGGAGGAAAGGAGTGAATGTATGTTTGTGGGAGTGAGAGAAAACGGTTGAACTTAGTGATGTCCAGTAAGTTGGATAATGAGAAGACAATGGGGATAATTGGTAGGAATAATTAGATTAGTGGGAGGTTGAGAAGTGGAGAATGAAAAGGATACAAAATATCATTAAAAACTTCAGTTTTTTGAAGCCACACACTGAATTATTTCAAATTGTTCCAAAATATCAAGCCTGGGTCCCTTTCTTTCATAATGCAGGATTTTGGGAATAAAGTCGCTGTTGTGTCTATGTTCTAATAGATGTTTGGCGAAGAGAGAGGTTATTTTCCTGTTTATGAAGCAGGAATAATGTTCTTTGATTCTTTCTTTGAATTTTTGTCCCGTTTGTTCTATATTAAGCACAGTACAATCTCCCCAATGTAATTCGTAAAGTACACTTTTATTAGAAATGCGAGTTGAGGGTTTACCCATCACTCGTGAAGTGATAACGTTGAAGGCATTGGTAGTGGTGAGAGAGTTTCCATGAAACAAATTTTAAGCAAGCAAGGATGACTATAAAGACCTGCTACAACTTGAGTGATAAAGAGGTAGGGGAGGAAGAGGATTCAGTTTAGGTAGTTACCTAGTTAATTGATTAAATCTTTCATGGTTATTATTATTATTATGCATTATTAATGTTTTCGGGTGAATGAAGATAACTCCAGAAATGGAGGTGAAATGTTGGCAAGAGCCTAATTATAAGTGCAGGATTACCCTAAATACAGTGCATGATATTATTAGTCTGTTTATTAATTATTTAAAGGTGAAATACAGAAAAATTTCAGTTTTCTTGTTCTGTTTTTTTCCCAGTGTTTTCTTGAAAAACTTTCAAAATCTTAGGGGTCGTGTTATATTCTGGCTAATATGGTAATTTTGCATAGTTCACTCTGTTGCCCTCACCTTTTCAGATTTTCATGGCCCTCTGCTTTTTTACTTTCTTCATATACAAAGTATAGAGAAAGTATTGTTTTCATGAAAAAAATAGAATTAAAAATTTCAACAGAAATACATGTTTTAAGGTCACCTGAACACGTTTTGACTATTTTCGCGATGATGTCTGTGTCTGTCAGTCGGTCTGTATGTGATAGGATTTTGTGGGCACTCTATCATGGTAAGAAGGAACCGCCATTTGGGGCAAGCATATAGTCATGCTGTGAGAGAACCAAGGATCACAAGACGTCGCATGTGGCACAGGAAAGACAAGGATAACTCACTGCAATACCATGGACGACAGTGATCAACACTCAGCACACAGTATGCAGGCCTACTGTCATACTGTACAGTTGTTCCATGGCAGTATGCCATAAGCATGGAAGGAGAAATGATATGGACTACACATTACACGAATACTATGATATATATTTGATCCTTGGTGTGTTTGGTAACCGGGCATATGGTGCAGCTAGGGCTTTGGCAGAAAGGTATCCAGCTCACCGCTATTGAGACAGAAAAGTATTTTGCTGGCTGGACCAGCGAATGAGGGTGACGGGCAACGTCCTACCATATCTCAGTACCTATTCATTCTAAAGAATTTGTTCCTTATACATTTTGCTTAGTTTTGAGGTTTTCTACCTGTCCCAATTGTTAGTATGCGCCATATTTTCCACACCTTGTATAATAAAAAGCTGGTTACGTTTTGGCAACAATCGCTTAACTGGAAGTAGATGTTTAGTCATGTTTTGGTTTTTGGCAAATAACTCTTTTAAATCTTCATAAATATAAATGTTGTATATTATAAACTTCATGGATAATATTATTCTCTATAACTTTTGTTTGAAACATTTTTTCATAGAATGCATTGTTAAGGAGATATTATATTTATTTAATATTTGATGATTGGAAAACAGTACTGGAATAAAAGTCATAGGAAATTTAATTTTCTACAACCATTTTCAAAACATTTTCCCATATAATGCATTATTTAAGAGGTTTTAAAAACTAATTTTTTTAGCTGCCACCACCACCCCACCTACCGGCAACTATTGTAAACACTTTACACTTACGTCTTATTAGTCTTATTAACGCTCCTTTTTATTTTCTTCGTGGCTATATCCAATATCAGAAGGCTACAGTTTGAGATTATATCTGTTTGTAAATTCTTGAAATTTTTCTCACTGTTCCTTAAAATATTTATTATCATTTAACCTCTTTGGAATTTTTAGAAATATTACAAGTATGGAGAAAGTCTTGTGGTGGCCACATCAGAATTTTTAGTATTTTAAAAGACAATGTTTTCTATTTGTTTCCTTTTATTTTTTTAGCTTAAAACCCATTGATTCATATGACACAGGATTCTTTATGAAAATTATTATCTAGATACATTTTTGAGGCAATCTCCATTTTCTATATATCTGCCCTTTTCGTATCTTGATGAATATCTGTATAGTCACGTTGTAGCAATTGGCAGATGTATGTTAACCGGACATATGTTGAATGGATGCTGCCTGTGTCTAGTTCTTCATCTTCTCATTCATAAAGGCATAGGGAAGATAAATAAGGCAGTGTAAGAGGAAAAGATATTTGTGGAAAGAAGGGTAGATATTCCCCATTTAGAATACTCTGAATGTCACCATCTTCACGTGCACAGGAGTCGGAAGGAGTTGTGAACTAAGAGCTGCAGACCACCCAAGGAAGAATAAATGCATAAAAGTTACTCTGTAAACAAAGATATCAAGAGTGCTCTTAACCTAAGCAAAAGATCACAAGATTGGAAAGGTGTACTCCATGTCGGAGTACCCAGTTTCCAAATGCGTTCTTTGAGATTTCACAATGTTCTCAATATTTTTCCCTCAGATGAGAATTTAATGAGAAGCAAGCGAGGCACGTTGTAAAATACATGTAGGTCTTCATGCAAAGTAGTCGTAATTATTGTCCAATTTTAACCAAAATTGGAATTGGTCAATTAATTTTAACAAAACTCCCCAATAGCAAATTTCATCACAATATGTCAAGCGGTTCCCAAGTTGAAACAATGTAACATTCAGCGGCGAACTTCTGCCTAGGCAAACTAAGCAGTTGCCTAGGTCCCCAACCTCGGCGGGGGCCCCGACCAGGGGCCGAAATGGTACACATCGAGGACACGGGACACAGAAATTAATATGTCAATTTTCCGAATGAAATAGAAAATAATTGACCCTAGTTAATTTTTTGAGAAGTCAAGTGGCAACACTGTGTTTGTGTTCTTTGTTTGTTTTGCATCGCACCTGACTTCATTCTATAACTTGTCACTACTTGTCAGTTCGCGTTGAAAGTGTGTCTTAGAAAGTTGTATCAATTTCAATTTTGCAGCTCAAAGGTTTTATCTTCCACGCGAATTTGCTGAGGTTAGTTAAGGTTATGATACGAGTAGTGTTGGCGACGGAAGCTAAAGAATGTGATAGAATTTTCTAGTGTATAGTGTCTTAAGATTTTATAGAATAATGCCGTAAGATAGAATATTCCGGAAATGATTAGTGAATGGTGGTACAGGAACATTCTCGAAGGATCTAGATATTTCGATATTGTATGCATATAGATAGTTCTCGAAAGTCCTGGAAAACTCTGGAAAAGTGTCGAATGTTCTAGAACTCTGTGGAAGACTATGGAACATTCAAGAATGTTCTAGAATGTCATGGACCTGTATTCTAGAATGTTCGATTAGGGAACGTTCTGGAATATTGTAGATACTACCATGTATTCTGATTGGTCGAACCCCCACCAACTTCCACTATCCTGGGACTATATAAGCAGAGGGCTCAGCTCGCAAGTACAGTTTAAAGTAAGATCAAGAGAAGAGATCAAGCGAAAAGAAATCACAGCAACCTGCGATAGTGAAAGTTTATTCTCGTAGAGTGTTAAAGAGTTGTGTGTTGTGTTGTGCTTGTCTATTTTCTAAAGTAAAAGTACGTTAAATAAATGAAAAATAAAAGTAAAGTTTGTTTTTTGCTAAATTACCAAAAAGGGGGCCCCGACTCGGTTAACTGCCTAGGGGCCCTGGGTCTCTATGTCCGGGCCTGATAACATTGTCAACTATTTGTAGGTCATGTGAAGTGGTCATAATTGTTTACCGATTTTAACCAAAATTGGAATCAGTGGACCAATTTTAACAAAACTCCCCAATACCAAATTTCATCAAAATAAGTCCTGCAGTTTCCGAGTTAAAAAAAAAGAACATTGTAGGTCTTCATATAAAATGGTCATCATTGTTGTTAGATTTTGACCAAAATTGAAGTCGGTTGACCAATTTTAGCAAAACTCCCCAATACCGAATTTCATTATCCAGCAGTTTCCAAGTTTTAACATGCAGACGGATGGATGAAAACGACCTCCCCTATATGCGTTAACTTTGTGCAAAGAACACACAAAAATTCATTTGGCATTTGCTGCTGAACTTATGAACCACACCACAAAGCCTTGCTTCTGAGCTTGTAAATCAAATCACAAAGACCAAAAATTCAATATAGAGATCTTGGACACAAACTGTCTCTCACTCTCTCTGGTCATGGCTTTTCTCAGGCAAAAAAGGTATGTTATACATACTGGAATAGTTAAGATGGTTTTGCAACCTAATTAACAAGAAGAGCCACTTTATTCCAATTCAGAGTAAAACTCAACATAAGAAGAGCTACAGTAAAGTTGAATAATACAGTACTTGTTAAAAAAATGTCATTTCATATTAAAAACGCTTTGATAAATAAACTTCATTTTCAGGTATTTATGTTGTGAGTGAATGAGTCTTAGAATTATCTAAATGATTAATTGGGTTGGTGTTAGAAGTTTTGTTAATGGCTAATTTTTGCATTTTGGTAATGAAAATTAATTGGAATTGCAATATAGTTGAACTCATTAAATTTGTTTATTTGTTCTTCTTTGTAATATATCACCTTTTTGTTGTAATTTTTCAGAAAATGAAGTACCTGAAAGTCCCGAGTCGCCACTACAAGATAATAGTATGGTTAACAGTACGTGTGTGAGCAACTTTGGCACTGGTTCTCATAATCATGTTGTTACAAATGGTTCCCGTGTGTCTAGTTCCTCCCCTGGTTTACTATATCATTCTGTAAATTTGCCAAATGTCACCAGTGCTAATAATTATACAGGTATGAAAACATTTTCCATCTGCCCGTATTTCAATGCTAGATTTTTATGTTAATGTAATTTAAATTTTATTTGAAGATTATCTCTAATTCCAAACTTAAGTAGCCCTTTCCATATACAGTGGAACTTCCATAAGTCAAACTTAAAGGGAAACAAAATATATTCGATTTGTAGAAAATTCAACTTATGGAAATGTGTTTTCCTCAGGGATTTTGCCTGGTAAAATGAATTCACTTCGAGTAATGGAAAATTAAAGTTATAGACATTCGAGTTATGGAAGTTCCACTTTACTATAGAAATTGTTCCTAATTTATTAAGCAAAGAGATGCTTATGTTTAGCAAATTGTGACAGTTGCAAAGTAAAATGGTCATTTAGAGATGTGGTTATTGAATAGAGAGAAAAATTGAGTTGCTCTTATAGAGTTGGTTCTGAGAAAAATTAAGTATGGGTGATCTTGATGTATATATAAAACAAAGCAGGGAGAGGCATGGTAAAGTTTATATTGAACAGATATTGAGATAGAACCTACCATATCTATAAATTTGGAGATTGTCAGTCTTGGTTAAAAAACATTACAATAATTAAGGTAACCTCTAAACAGTTGGAAATAACTACAATGCAACAGCCCTCAACAGTGATCCATTGATCACTGATTCTTGGGATATTTAGAACCAATGTCTTATTACGTGCAGTTAGGAAGTGCTGAGATGATAGCAGGGGTGGACTGGTAATATGGGCAATTGGGGGATCATCTGAAGGGCCAGTGCCCATGAGGGCATTTAAATATTGTAATATTGTTGTTGTATTACACCACCTTTTTGAACTTCACGTGCTTGCGGTTCACGAATTTGCACTTTGCGACAAATGTTTTTATGACCAATCTCTTTCGCACTGATTATTTGCATTTCGCATCATGCATTTTCGATGAAAACAAGCGTGAACTCCACCTACTTTTTTGTTTTGAAGTTCAGTTTAAACTTTTGCACCCTAGAAAATGACATTATTATTATACTAGCATAATTGCCCATCAAATATGACAGGATTATCATAAAAGTATTCCAAATTTATATGATTTGATATGAAACATCAGTAAGATATGCTATGATCTGGTTTGGCTTTCATGCACAATCAAATCAGTGTTTTTGAAAGTTATCTTTGTTTTAATTATACTGTTTAAGTAATTATTAGCAGAGAGGCCAAATGATTATCCAAATATTTCCTGAAAATAAGAGTAAAATCGAAATAATAAGATATAATGCATAAAGATGGAGCTGAAATTTACTTGAAATATTTGAGCAAATTATAAGTTATTTAAAACGTATAGAATTTAACTTAATAAATGAATTATTTTACTCTTATTAACTCGTAAAACAGGATAAAATGTGAACGAACTGTCAATTTTGCTGCTATTGATGCATATATGCGTCGAGGTAGTGCACAGCCGCTACTGCTATCGATGCTTATATGCGGGTGGGCAGAGCGGTGCCTTGACTGCTAACGACCCATATATGCGTTTCAAGCTTTTTCGTTCGCTGCTCAAAACGCATTCAGTTGTATCGATGCTAATGAAGTGCCGTGGATTTTTGTGGTACTAACAGATGTTTTAGGCACTCTGTAGATGGCATAGACATATATTTTCAAGCTGTTTTTAGTCTAACTTTGGACGATGAAAAAGGCTGCTTCTACTTCGTTTCCCCGAGCTTTTTGCACCTGCATAAAACCTTTTTCGTCCCTTGGCCATCACTTTTCTCACCCCCTATGCCCTAAAAGGCCTAAAACAGATGGAAAAAAGGCAGAAATATCTTCAGTTCTGTGTCAACTTTCATACGTAATACATCCCGTTCTCAAACCAAGTTTTTTAGTCGCATTTAGATTCTTTCGTTTTCTTTTGATATTAATGAAAAGAATCAACAAAAAAGATGAAAATATTTTTTTAAGATGGTTAATAATCAATATGAATGTAAAAAAGGAATTGGAGACTACGGTGTACAGATTGGAATTAAAATTTAAAACTCCTGAACCATAAATTAACCCAGAGAGCACTCACACGTCAATAAGAAATAAGGAAAATTAAAATTATGCTTACAAGTTTGTAGGCCATCATCGTAAATGATTGACAAAATAACTTGTAAAATATAGAGAGACTAAAAGACGAACGAATGAACGTAGATGCGGAGCTCCTAGGGAAAGTATTCAGCACAGGGGTGCTTCAAGGTCACTGAACTCTGCGCACATGGCTGACGCAGAAGCTTAAAGTCCATAGCAGCGAAAGGGTTAACATTCAAGGAAAAATGTGTAGTAGCTTAGTTACTATTAACTAAATACTTAAATGAACTGCAATGAGTTTAACTATATTTTAAGATCGCATTTTTCTTTTAACTATATTAGTTTTGAAAATTTTCCAGAAAAATCACTTTAGTTAAAGAAATTTAAATAAAAGTCATAAAATGTTATTTTTTCACTTCTATTTGAAATTCAGTTTGAAATATTTGCTGTATTATCAGTTAAAGAAATCCATTGAAAATTTCGTGACCTATATTTAGTTTTCTGAATTTCCACCATTTGGCAATGGCGCATGATTCAATAGTATACCATTTTTTACTATCAATTACAATTTATTATTGTTATTTTTGTACTGCAGCTCCTTTTAATCCTATACAAATGCTGCATCCTCTTCCTCTTTCTCCATTTCTGCTCATTCCCATTCTCTTTTCCTTCCTGCCTCTAATTACTTAATAGGTTCAGTAAATAAGATATACCCATGTATAAAAGTCTGACCTGTGTTAAAGCACTAAATTGGTGCATTGATTATAAGGCCAAGAATAGAATTCAACAATTGGGACAACAATGGTCAAATATAAACAAAATGCGTGAAAACGTGAAAAATCGCATTAAAACGTAATTTTTGGAGATTTACGAATGAGATCTAAATTCTTCTCTTCGCATAACTAATTTAAGTTAAATTCCTTGAAATATTTTTAAATGTAAACGAAAAAGGTCTGAATGTTAAGGAATGGCTTTTTGCGTGATTCATATTTATTTATTTATTTAAAAAACATTGCAATTTGGCCAGCCGGCCAGGTGGCAAGACAAACATAATATGTATATAATTCTAAAATTCCAATTTTACAAATAAAGTGCTCATAAATTTTATTAGAAAAATTAAAAAATATTTAACAATATACAATTTCAAACTAATTACAATCAGTGCCTAGAGTGCGGATTTTCGTGGGTTCATATGCGATGCGAATTTATAACTCTGGTTAATTATAAGATGCACTGCAAAAAATTATGAAAATAATTATAAAAATAGTTAATTACTAAAAATTTCAATAGGAAGTTAACTGAAAAGAAATTAATGAAAAACACGATTTTAATGATAAATAATCCAGGTGCCTTCTCTCTCTCATACTAAAACATTCAAAACACACTTTCCTTATGCATATAGTATAAGGACGACAATACAATCTCGAGGTTTAACAATGACATGGGTCGGCAAGACAACATATCTTTAAAAAGCTTAAAATTTTCCAATAAATGTGATTTAAATGTATAACTTGAGCGATTTCGAACCAAAGGCAAAAGTCAACAATAGAATAAGAATCTATGTTTATTTTTCTTTAAAATAGTCCAGGTCAGAAGGTCGTAGGTCAATTACTTCTAATTTAATTTTGCAAAAGAAAAAAAAGGCCTGCAAATGAAAAAAGGTATTTTTAAGTGTTCTCTTATGGGGATTTGTATAGAGCGTTCTGGCCGACCAATGGATGGACGGACCATCATACAGAATAAGGATATTATGTATATAATTATACTTCATCGTCATAGGTAGTCTGTCCGTAGACAGGTCCGTGATTATTCTTGGTTAAATCTGGTTCTCCATATATTCCTATTTTCCGCTGTCCTCTTCATATCTTGATAACTCTTTCCCTTTCAAATCATCTATCAGCTGAAACCTTTTCCTACCTCTTTCCCTTTTCCCATCTAGTTTTCCTTCTAACACATCTTTAGTCATACTCTCTCTCCTCTGGTAATGTCCGATCCAGTTAGCCTTATACTTATAATGCTCATTATTAGCAGTTTTTGAAGTAAACAAACGTGATAACTCTCAACTTAATTATTTTGTAGCTCAGTTTGAAGTTCCCTACCAATGCTGCTATGATTAAGCTTTAGTTTAAAATTTACATAAGTGCCATCATTTTGGAATGTAAGGTTTTCATTTGTTATTATCTTGTACATATTTTGAACGTAATTTAAGGAAATGTTATTTTGTTTCTTAAAGTGATTAGAATATAGTTTTAAAAATTCGGCCGGTGGCACAGTAGGCAGGTTTAGTAGCGGCAGTCCACCCCTGGATGACAGGCAACATTTAATTCACAGTTTGGTATAGAACATTTTGCTTTTGTGGTGGCTCTGCGTCCCCAGGCTATTGTCATTTACTTTGTGAAACATTTTTGTAATGATATATGGCTTATTTGATTTTGAAATTGATACTCATTTAGGTTTTATTGCCAATCACTAAATGACTAAGGCTTAGTGATGTTGATGATCTAACCACTCAAGTTTCCTTTCTTGAATTTCAGTGTTTTATGGTGCATGTAAAGACAATTTTGCATGATTTTTTTGTCGTAAGCTGCTTGGTTTGTATTAACCGTTTTTATGATGAAATCTTCCATACAAAGGTCTGGAGCTTGTCTGTTACATTCCCATTAAACCCTGTAAAGGAAACGAAGTGTCTCTTATTGTCTTTACACAAGTTATTATGATTTTTCATCTTTTGTATTTTTGTGCCAAGAAACATAAGCTTTAAAAATTAAGGATAAGAAATTTTATCCACTTGTTGACTCTGCTCTAATTTTTGCAGCCTTGATTTTAACAGGAGCTTCTGCAATTTCCATGAAGTATGATAAGATCTTTTTAAAATGTTTAATGGTGATATTCGCAGTAGTTTCCTATTTGTTCACCTTTACACAAATCATTTTTTATATGTTAGTTCAGGAAAAGAGCCATGAGGGTGCTCACCCACAAGGGGACTCTGATAAGTTTTTTGAGTACCAAAAGCAGTCTGCTGAAGCCCTCTCACAATTGGCTGAATCACACCGAAAAATGGCTGAAGCAGCCCTAAGGACCGCGACTGCAGAAGAACGGAAAGCTTCAGCCCTTGAACAACTTGTTGCCCTCTTGACATAAAAGGGTTGATAACAATCAGCTGTTGGAGGTTATTCCTTTATGAATTCATTCCTAAAAAATCTATATCAATTTATTGAAAATGATATAGAGAAAAGAGTGTGCCAAAGTCACTGCCTGCATCTTGTTGAAAAGATGCAATTTAAATTGTAAATTGATTGCAGGGAATTGCTATACTTCCCTGATGTATTTTACTGTAATACTGACAAAGTTCAAATAGATATTGATATTTATTAGATATATTATTGTGATAGAATTTCCTATATGAAGAATGCATTGGCCCATTGTTTCATTATTTGGGAACACAACCCTATGTTTCCATTTTATTTCTTGTTATGAATTTTAACCGTAAAGCCAATACTTTGTTTTATTCAAGGTTTATTGCTTTATTTTTAATAAAATAATGAGCTTTGAGTTTGGTTAATATCAATTTTTACCATTCAAGAACAAGAATTTTTTTAGTGATTGTTCTTGAATTTTTTTAGCCGTAAGATGAGCTCAATAAATCCCTGTTGAATTAATATTTACCATATAAATAAAATAAAAATCCTGAATAGTCGCATGAAGGCAATTCATTAACATATAGAAAATGGAAATGAAATGTTTAAAAAAATCTCGTTTATTTTCATCAATTCTAAGTGACATATTTAGTTGGAGTGGAATCTTTTTATTTAAGTGTGGGTGAGAACATAGATGAGAAAACTTCATTTGAGAGAGTTGCAGGTGATACTTTTATTCTCAAATATTTGTTACTATAAAAATATAGTGTAGGAAGGAACAGTCCAAAAAGGAAATAACATTTCATTATTGTGGTAGAAATCATGTTTGCTTAGGAAAATTACAGTTTACTTCAGGTGGTAAATTAAATGGAAGAAATTGTGTTGGAAAAAATCTTGCAGGTTACATATTAAGTCCTCATATGCCACATGTAGCCCATGGATTGCATGTTGGTTATGACTACATTAATACTGCATATTGTAACAAGAGACATTGTTAATGTTTAATAATCTTTACAACTTGCATAATCTATTTGTCTTTTGTTTTGAAAACTAACAGGTGGAAATGAGAGAGATTAAAATTGACTATGGTAATAATTCCATTACGATGACTTTTGGCTCTTGTGTATCTTTACATTGCAGAATTGCATCCTCAAGAAAGAGATATTGCCATCAAGCACATTAAAATTGTACATATCTATTAATAGAGACATCACTATTGATTGAGCCAGCAAAAAGGGTGATGCATAGAAATCTAAGATATGTTAAAATATTTATTATTAAGGAATGAATATTTTAGTGATATTGTTACATTGCCATAAAGTTTTAATATCCATAAAAAGGGTCAAAGATATCATTCAAGTTCTTAGTTCTCATAATTGGATTTCTTGAAAAATTTTATCATTTAAACTGTTGTATAAAAATATTAAATTAGATGTTGCTGTATAAATGTGCTCATGTTAACCACAAGTGCAGTTAAGTGCCTCATCAGCAGTCATATTTCCTTTGCACATAAATCATTATTATTCTCTTTTTTCAGCATTTTCCCTTGTCAATGCATACCGTAAATGCCACTCAGCAGCAATTATTTTCATTGCCCACTTCTCAATATATTTCAGTGCGTAGGCTGAGTTTTTTTGTCTCCTTCACCCTGTGTTCATCCATTTTTTTAGGATCCTTATCCAGATAGTTGTCTACTGCAGGATTTCATAAAATGAAGCCTGCAAGTGGAAGTTGCCTATATTCATGTTTTTGGCATTTGCCGCTTGCTTGAAATGTTTTTAAAAGCCTGTCATTTTAATGACTAAATATCAGAAGAATGCTTCTATCATTCAGTCTGTTACCATGTCCAATCTTGTATTTCTCAGAAATGTTTAGGTATATGGAATGTATAACAGGGATAAAATTCAGAAGAAAACATTCTTATTCTATTTCATATACAGTCATACCGCATAATTTAATAGGGATGTATTCCTGAAAAGTGCATCTAGTAATAACATCAAATAGCACATCAGTTTTTCTCACAAAAATTACCGTATTATTCAGAATATACCGTATGTTCACGTGTACCACGCACACTTGTGTAAGACCAGCACTCCGTTTTTGAGCATCAGGATATAGGGAAAAAATAATTTGCGAAAAAATCGGCAAAGAATTAAAAAACTTTATAACAAAGCAAAAGCATTTATTATTTAAGAATCTTTGGAAAGGAGCAACAAATTTTCCGAAGAAATTCAAATATTTACGATTGCGTCAATTTTTTTACACTAAAGACGTCTGGTGAATAGCGAAATTAGCTCTCACTGTCTGGTCAATTTCGAAATTTCTCCTGTGGTAGGATAAATTATATGCAATTTAGAAATGAAACAAATTGATATAAATGCAGAAGAATATATAAATATATTTAAGAAAGCTTTTTATACTGACTTTTAACGTTTGTCACTCATGCTATCAACATTTTCGGCTGAACTTGCGCCTTCCTCTTCTCTAGTTTCCCAAACAATGCTGACTTACTGTCCGATTTATTTGTGATGCAGCATTTCTTGAAACTTTTTACTATCACCTTCTCTTCAATTAGGTTCCAAGATGTGATGATCCATTTGCATATCTGCTTCAATCCTGGCTGTCTTATCCTACCTGTCGGCGTAGTTTCATGAACAGTACTCGCCATCCATTCAGTGTATTGCCTCTTCATATGATTTTTGAAAGGACGATTGATGCAAACATCCAGTGGCTGAAGCATGGAGGTCATTACTGCTGGAATGACCACCTGCTTAGTTTTTCTCTTTTTAAGGTGTTCCTTCACATCTTCAGTCAGGTGGCCATGAAAACTGTCCAGCAACAACATATTGGGGAGATTGAGAAGGGCACCTGGACAACATTCCCACACCCACTTTATCCAGTCTAAAACTAGATCACTGTTCATCCAACCCTTTTTATGTGCCCTTACTAAAATTCCTGCTGGGAACTTTTCATTTTTCGGAAGAGTTTTTCCTTTTGAATATGACGTATGGTGGTAGTTTCTTTCCATCCGCCGACACTGCAAGCATGATATTGCATCGTTGTTTTTCTCCTCCACCAGTGATCACTTGAACAGTTTTTTATCCATATCAGCAACTGTCGTATCATATGACATTTCGAAATACACAGGTGTTTGATCAGCGTTTCCTATTTGGCCTAATAAGTATGAGTACTTTTCTCGCAGGCATATAACATATCATTGAAAACTTAACAGTTTCTCCTCATAAGTTTCGGGGAGGCGTTGTCCTTCTTGTCGAAAGGCCATTCCAACGAAAAAACTTATGTGCCCATCCCTTGCTAGCTTTAAACTCAGCTTGACTAACACCTAACTCTCTGGCTATCTGTAGCGCTTTTATGACACACATTTCTGTCAACGCTGCATAGCCAAATTGCCGTCTATCCCTTATGTACTCGGCTAGCTGTTCTTCTATGAAAAGATATCTGGCGGATTTTCCCCTAAAGGCTCTTCTGTCCCTGTTTGTAGTGAGAAGTTTATCCATTTTCTTCCTCCAATCCCTTATGCATGATTCTGACACATCATACTTTCGTCCTGCAGCACGGTTTCCTATATCTTTTGCATCTCTGATCACTTTCAGCTTTTCGCTTGCAGTAAAAGATCGCAATCTTTTATTACTATTCATTTTAGGGGCTATAAGGCAAGAGAAGATAACCTGAATTTGTGGCCACCAGCAAAAGCAAATGGTACACGCATGCACAAACCAAATACGATGTACTGAGTAAAAGGAGTGAAGGGTGCAAATGAATCAGGAACAGAGATTTTGTATCTTCTTAGAAAAGACTAACTGATACGTATACTGTTTCAGAGGATAGGCATTATCATTTAGAAATTTGATCTGGCAGTGCCAAACATTCAAGAGATAACTAATATGTAGGTTCATGCTTTCAACATATCGTATAACCTACTCAATCAACCTTTTACGTATTCTGTTTCAGTGAAATCGATAAAGTCATAATTTTGTAGCTATTGCATTGGTACCTTTTCTCCGGTATTTTAAGTAGTAATCAGTACCAATTGCATCATTGTCATACCAAAACTCGATTTAAGCTAAGTTTGTATAATACATCGCGTTTCAATGCCTAAGATGAAATACTCGTGTAAGATGCGCACCCAGTTTTTTGACGGGAATTAAAGGGAAAAAAGGTGCACATGAACATACGGTAGTCCCCTCCTGAATATAGCCTTCCCCTATTTCTGAAGCCTCAGTTTTGGAAAAAATGTTTGAACCCCATTACAGACCTCACTTTTTAGCCTACTTTCCAGAATGGAAATAGGCTTATAGTTTTGTTGTTGTGTCTGTCTGTCCATGCCCCCTATTAACTTTTGAACCAATAGACCGATTTTCATGATACTCGATGAAAATCTCTTGCTGCATGGGTCGAGCTCCCAAGGATTGTTTTTGTTGCAAAGATTGAAGTCCCGGGTTCGATTCCAGGAATTACCCTTCCCATTTGATTTACATGGAAAATCTGAAATCCATCGTGCAGGGTAATTTTCTCTTGCACATTAAAATTTCATAGAATTTTAATATCAGAGTGAGTTTTGTACTATTCTCTGAGGA
Organism: Tanypteryx hageni; assembly: GCA_028673005.1. NCBI lineage: Eukaryota > Metazoa > Arthropoda > Insecta > Odonata > Petaluridae > Tanypteryx > Tanypteryx hageni. The sequence goes on from CM054115.1 coordinate 96,207,818, forward strand.
AAGGAATGAAGATTCTAATTTTTATCGTAGAATTTTGATGACTTTAAAGCTATTAAAGCCAATATAAGTATTAAATAAATTATTAAATGGAAAGTAGACATTATAAGTTCTGTTTGGATCATCTTGTAATATTCTAAAGAACGAGTTTTAATATGTACGAGCAATTTAGTTACAGCTATAAATTTACAATGAAACAGTGACATCACGTTTTGCATGTTATAGTTGCAGGTGTAATTTAAATATGTATTATGTGTTACTGGACTAAATTCGAAAATTTTGATTTATGAATGTTATTTAAATTCCATTTGTATAATTCAGATGCCGTTGACAATGGCTACTTGAATCGTGCCTGTATAAAAAAGTAATTATCACCAGATTTCCATTTAACATTTTTTTCATAATTTATTTTACCCGTATTTTTGTTACTTCCGATAGTTATGTCTTGCAATATCACATCAAGGAATACATTCTGTAGATAGTTGAAAAAACCTTCAATACCTCGGTTTGATTTACATAAGTAATACTTTTATAATGCGATTGCATTATATACAATCAACTGCTGCGCAAACTAGTCTGATCAGCTGACAGAATTGCCTACAGCCCTATGGATTGACGGGTAGTGAAGATAATTTCTTTCGTCGTAGTGACATTTCCTCTAAAATAACGATAGGTGGTACCACTACATATAAATATTTGCATATTTGTGACTTAGGGAAGGGATGAAGTTGGCCAATCAATGCTTTCAAAGTGAAAACTTCTGCAATTCCCGCTATTATGAAAGTACGAATGTTAAGGCAAGGATTCCAAAGAGTGAACTAAAAAAATTGAGTTACTGGGGCATATGTATCAAGAAATTCTCCGTAAAACAATCAAATCAAGTGAGGGCATTACTTGTTACCTATACTTACTGCTGGCGGTTATATTTTCGTTTGCTAATTTTTTGGGCACGAATATACTACTACTTACTAATATTTTGGCCAAAAAGGGGGGGGGACTATATTTGGACTAATACGGTAATATTGCAAGGGATGAATGTATTTCAAGGGTGTCTTTAGGTACTGTTCATGGAGAAATAATAATATGTGATCCCAATCATATATTTTATACCATATCTGTATATTTAATTTGTTATGAAGAAACAATGGAAAAATTATGAAATGATTTTACATTAATGTATCATCTAATGTTACGATGTGTAACATTATGTATCATGAGGATGTGGAGTTATTTCATAATTTACTTGCAGCATGGTCATTACTGACTTCAGATTACTATATTTTTTCACCTTATTTATATCAACCTATACAATAAGCCCCCATTGTTCATCACTCTGTTGTTTGTTTCAGTAATTTGCTGTTTGAAAATAAATTAAAGGTGCTTTTTTGTTTTTGAAAAGAATCCTTTTCACAATTTTTATTTTCCCAAGGAATACAATCAACAAAAAAATAACATTTTTAGTTTAGGAATACCTAAATTTAACAATATTTTTTAAGATTTCTTTGATTGGGTTTGTTTAGTCTTGAGCACCATATTATATATTCTCCCATGTATGAGTCTGAAAAGTTACGGTGGCTCTCTATTCATCACTGATTTTCTTCTTATGCTTAGCTCCAGTTCCTATCAGTAGTTTGCATTTGTGCTTTGAAGTTTTTGGTAATAAAATGACGACTGTGGTCAACCAACCCAACCTAGCCTTCAAAATATTGCCTGTGCAACCAAAAAGTACTAAATTAAATTATGTGCATTTTTTCAAATATTAATTCAAAAAAGGTAAACCACTTCATCATAAAACAGTGGTATGATAATTACATGATACTGTTATCAATGGGACACACCGTCTCTCCAATAGCCATAAAAATTTTAGAAAACTAGAAATGTGTTTAAGCTACAAGATCAACTTGGTACAAAAATTAAATTTTTGGAGCCCTATGGTTAATTACAATAAAAAATGACAAAGGAGAAACCTCCTTATAACCATACAAATTAAAAAAGAAGTACAGTTCTATTGAAAGCTTATGGCACCTAAATGTGCGAAGAGTCATGTGACGTAGGGGAAGGTGGTTGTGGAGGGGAAAGCTTAAGGGGAAGGTGGCTGTGGAGAGGGAAAGTGAAACAATTGAGCAGAGGTCTGCGAGACAGGCAAGTCATTTGAATTGGCGGGAACTTAACGCGAAGTAAGATACACGATTGAAAAGTATGTGTTACAAATTGTGGAATAGGGACATCTTGAAAGACGAAAATTAAAGTAATCGGTTATCCGCCAACATTTATTTATTTATTTTATTTATAAGGAGGTTTCTCCTTTGTCATTTTTTATAGCAACTTGGTAGTCATAAGTTATGAATTATATTGGCAATAAATTTAAACGTTGCTATTTTAGCTGCACTTAGGTATAAGACCTGGGTTTATCTCACACAATTTTAAAATGCGAGTGGAAACTATGTTATACTCATTCTTGTTTTAACTCTCAAGGACAGAATTTAATGCCTTTTTTTGTTAGCCAACCAAGAGTTTTTGGCATTTAAGTGGCAAAATAGGCATTACTTACCAAATTTTTTGGGCTATAAGATGGACTTTTCCCAAAAGAATTACTCCCAAAATCAGCCTGCATCTTCTAGACTGAAGGTAAGTTTATTGCTGTATTCAGTACCAACATTAACCCACTTATTCCCAAAATGGAATAACTGGCAGTCATTCATCACAAAATCATTAACATATACATTATTAATAATTAATAGTGAAAAATGTTTATATATATATATATATATATATATATATATATAGTAAAACCTTATGCAACATGAATTCTGAAGATGCATTTTCATTATTGTGCTTTAATACATGTCCACTTACAGTAATTACAATTTTGGTGAATTTGCGATTTTAGCAGTGATGTTTTAGTTGCTAATGAGCCTGTTGAATAGCAAGATTATTGCCATGGAACATAGAATTGCAATCTCAAAAATTTTATAAATATCTAGGATAAATAACACGTGTGTTGAGATCACAATGGCTGCAAGAGTGAAAAGATATGCCTACATTATTAACTATAAGCTTCAAGTGATTCAACACAAAAATTCATGGAAACCGAGCAGCAGAACATCATTTCAGTCTACATTCTGCAGAAAAAATTATCTGTGAATGGAAAAACAGGAGAAATTGAAGGTGACAGGAAAAGTCTTCATAAGCTTGTTCCTAAACTGGAGGAGAAAGTGAACAAATATATGTATACAGGCACACCCCGGGTTACGTAAGTAATGCATTCTGGCACCCATTGCATAACTCAAAATTTGCGCAAGTTGAAATTTACTACGGAAAGTACAGCAGAGGTGTGGAAAGTAAGGCCTGCGGTCCGGATCCAGTCCCTGAAGGAGTTTATTTGGAACGCAAAGCTGTTTCAAAAGCGCGATTTCTGAAAATTAAAGTGTGTACGTATAATTTACTGCATCAGTATGGTACAAGTACTTGGTTAAAATAGATGCATGTACGAGTAAACGCAATGGCTAATGTGAGTATAGAATATAGTTAACAGAAAATAGAGCTTACAAAGAAAATTAAGACTAATGGTGTGTGAATTGAAAGATGAATAAATGAATTCTCGTTTTAAATCAATAATATATTACGCAAGGTGAAATGTCGGTTTTTACAAATTGCAGTTTGCTTTTGCAGCGTCCAATAGATCTTTTCTTGGTAAACAAAATGTAGAATGTTAATTTTGTCAAGCTGTTAATTTCCATGCTAAAACGAAGGCAATTCAAGTAATTTACGTATTATGCTATTATGGGAAAGTCACTTAAATCATTCACAGAGAATTTCCGAAAGAGTTATTCACTAAAATACTAAATGCTTATCAGCCATGATTACAAGGGCCACACTTCCATTAATTTGTGCAAAAGCAAACACACGTTGAGAGATAAAGCACCCGCATCAACGATCGGAAAAAGACTGAAATGATTGGGAGAGAAACCACGCTACCACACAGACATGTAACAACAATGTAATCTATTATTGTATTCATATGAGTGTAGATATATGCCGCAATTGTAACCAGTCGCTGGAATTACTTAGATTGCTACATCGATTCGCTAGATTAGTAGGTAGTTGCTGTGGCCTTTTTTCATGCATAATTCGAAACCAAAGTCGCTACATACGTATTGCGAAAAATTCGCTAGAATGATTACATTGGCTGAATAGCAAAGCGGGGATAACGCATTACGACCCACACCTTGTGTTCTTTCTCCATGCACATACATAGATTTAGTTCGAGCTCACTTACGAAAACCACTAACATAGGCATAACAAAATTTACTTCAGTGCGGATTTACGTAAGTTGAGGCTTTGTTACCCGGGGTGTGAATTAAAATCTCATCTTGCACTTAAGTTAAAGTAAGTACTGTCGGTAAGTGATGCATATATGTGCATCATGTGCAGCACACTCTGACAGCCTAATTAATAGAACTCCCAAGCACATGCAGGGTACATTTAGCTATACAAGTTTATTTATGTTTTAGATCATCCTATTTACTTCACGAATTAAGATTATCAAATATGTCATATTTATCTGTTATCATGCCATAATATTTTCTTTAATTGTTATCAGATATGGACTTAATTGTGGCTAGAAATAATATTTGGCATGGCTCTTTCTAAATGCTTTAGTGAACCAGAATACTTTTTCTGAAAAACCCTTTGAAAAATTGTAGTGCATCTTATAGCCCAAAAAATACGGTATGTTATTACTTTCTAAGTTACCATAAAATTAGAAAGTCATCATTTGATTCAAGTTTTTTTTGCATTTCGTCGTTTTTCTCTACATTACAAAAGAAATGCAGATTGTGTCTTAATAAAATGTTAATTTAGCAGAAATATTTTATTGCCATAATATACAAGCATTGAAAGAGTAGTATATCAAATAATGGGTATGAATGTTTGTGTATACAGCCATGCCTCGCTTAGCAAGAGAGGCATCCTGAGATGTGTGTGCTATCCGAATTTGCGCTAAATGAACAGTTTGTAACATAGCACTTAACCCATTTGATTTTCACCTTTCAGAAATTTTACTGTTTTTATCTTGCAACTTAGATAATGGTAAACCATTTTTATATTCTAATTTAATGTCAAGAAAACGAAGTATATGATGATTTTTTAAAAATAATTATTTATTATGAACATATTGGTGTACAACAGCTTCAAAAAACTAATTCTTTATGATCAAAAATCATAATTTTCTAATAACATTTATTATGAAAAAAGTATTATAAAAGAAATGATATACAAAATATCATAAATATTTCTGGTATATACTAGTTAATATATCAATATAGCATAATACCTTGACATGTTCCTAAAATTCATCATGGTTACGAAAGATTAACCAACATGTTTCTTTACATCAAATGAAATCAAGCAAAGCTAAAAAGTTGAAGAATGGAAATATAGCTCATGTTCCACTAAAAGTTCAAAAAGTAACATTTATACAGAAAAATAATAAACTGAAGATCTTTGATGATGATTTGCCTGTGCAAAAATAAACAAAAACGGAATATGAGTGTTATTACGATTCAGTGGTGCCACCACAGCTTCAGACACGTTACTGTAGCATAGGTACCAACAGCAAAATAATATCAAATTAACAAGAATGGAAAGGTATACTCCATTGTAATCTATTGTAAACCTTACATTTTACGGGAAAAATTATTTGACAAAAAATGTGTATTTAATCATTTGATTCAACTTTTGTTCTCAATATTTTTCGCTCAGATGAGTATTTAATGAGATGCAAGGTATGTTGTAAAATACATGTAGGTCTTCATGTAAAGTGGTCATTATTATCGTCCAATTTTAACAAAAATTGGAATTGGCTGACAAATTTTAGTAAAACTCCCCAATGCCTAATTTCATCAAAATATGGCCAGCGTTCCCAAGTTGAAACATGCAAATGGACAGAGACAACATCCCCTATGTGTGTTCGCTTCATGCAAAGAACAGGATAATGATCATCTAAGTTAAAGTTGACATGAACCTAATCTAACCCAACCCAAATACTCATCTATACCAAACCCAACAAAAGTTAAAATTCAGTCACGAGCCTAATCTAACCCAATTCCAAGCAAAAACCCATCCAAAGTGAACCCAACCCTGCACATCTCAACAGTAATATTAACAAGTTTAAAGCTTCCAATGTTAGCTTCACTGCAAAAGACGAGTTGTGGCAAACCAATATAAAAAACATAGTAAAAGTGAACGAGTGAAATAGGAATAAAGCTAATAAATTATATATAACAAAGTTGTCTTTAATTAAAGTGGAATGACTATCACTGAACAGAGCGAAGTACGAATGAAGGTAAGTGAAAAAAATGTTGGGATCATAATAAAAGCTTCATTTTAAAAAAACTTCAAAAATTAAAATTTTTGTCCTGAGATGCCAACTGCACTATATAGAAAGCGCTAAAAGAACGTGCTAAACGAGGCATACCTGTATTTTTATATATGCAGTCATGCCTCATTTAGGGTGCTTGTTGAGCACAATTTTGATATAGTGCATTTGGCACCCCGGAACAAATTTTTATTTTTGAAAAAATTAAAAATACAATAAAAATAAACACTGTACTCGACAGTATTTTCTCTACACTGGGTGCATTTTTTCAGGTTTTGTTTTATGTTTTTGTTTACTTTTTTGCTGGCCAATTGCCATCCAAGTTCTTCAGTTTCGACATCATCAGTTCAATTGGCATGCACTGTAGTTATTTTGCTTAATTTCTGGTGCAAAATAAATATTAAACAGTAAATAGGGAAAAATAATTGAAATAAATTTTGGCAGAAATGATAAAATTGATTGAAGGCAATAAAAGATAAAAATAATCCTAAATTAGCAAGGAAAAAGAATAAATTGTGAGGAAATGCTGGAGGTGATTTACGAAAAATACGAATGTCATAGAGATATTCCATATAAGTTTAACTTTACAACTTCCCCAATTTGCAAAATTCTATTAAATAAAGACAAAAAGTTCTATTTTGTCTGTGCGTTCTTAGGAAAAATGGAGAAATTGCCAGTCCTGTGGATTGATTCTAAATGTTCTAATGAATACATGCCCCTTAGTCAAGCAGTCATTTGCAATAAAGCCCTTTTTGTATTTGAGCATTTAAAACAAAAAGAAGTTGTTGATTCTTTTGAAACATTTAATGGCAGTTCCAATTGGTTTCAAAATTTTAAACACCACTCATATTCATATCATTTGTTTATCTGGCAAATCAGCAAGTGCTTTAGCATTGTATGTTTTATTAGTAATAATACTTAATTTTAAGTAAATATTAATCAGGAACATTATTTTCATTAATATTCGTGTGTATTTATAAATTTTTGCTTAAAAATATAGTCGACTGTGCACTATCATACACCGATCCCTGTTAAGTAGTATGTTATAAACTGTTGTGTAGCACAAATTTGGTTAGTGCACAGACCTTTCAGATTTGATCCTTTGCACTAAACGAGGCATGACTGCTGTAAATCTTCAGTCCTGAAATTGCTTTAATTCTCTTGTTAATATGTTAATACTTGACTCCATTCTGCAAATATTATTTCAAATCCATTTATGGACTTAAAATAAAATCATGAGATATAACCTATATAGTTGAAGAATGTAAAGTTACTTCTCAGTTGTTAAAGTTAGACTTACCATTGGCATTGAAACTTTTAAGCCACAAGAATGTAACTTTAAACTTCTACTTCTTCAGTCGAATTTGATGTGACTGCATTTTATGGTTGACAGAAAACTATTGCATCATCCATTTCATACACACCATAAAGCAATTATCCATATGGTGATTTATTCTGCCTTTTTTATTCAAGCTTTATTGATTGTAATGCTAAGTAATCCAAAACTTTTGGAGCTGATGGAAAGAGTAAAGTTTTAGAAAATTTTAGTTCATCTTTTATTATATTAATTAAAATTAAGGTTACATCATATATAATTGCAAATGCTGTTTTAAAATGATTTTATTTCTGAAATTGAGTAAAGAATGCTTGAATTTTTCCACAAAGTTGTATAAATATTATTTGTCTTTTATAAATTTTATCCATACTTTTTGTAGCAGTTGATTCAAAGTGATTAACTTTGATATGCTCATTATCAGTTTCTGTATAACCTGTGTTTTCAGTTCATCATTCTTACATATTGACATGAAATGTCTGAGAAATCTATTGCTGCAGTGACTTATGCACCACCTCATGTATAATTCCTGGCTACCATATGTTTCATTTATCAGTTATTATTGTTCCTTTGAAATTTAAGTTTTATTCCTTATCTAGAAGTATTATCATTTTGAAAAATTTTCTCCAATTATTGCTTGTCACTGTAAAAACATATTCTGAATAGTAGTTTGAATTAATTTCTTTATTAATGTCTTGCCAAGGCAGAGATAATCTATGTGGAAGATTTTTTTATTGTAATCGCACTTCTTTTAAGTGGATACTATTTCTACTTGGCCTCTTTTGGACTAGTAAATAGGTACCTTGCCAGTGACCAAACTTCTTACTGCTGAGCTCATTTCACTGGATGCTGCTGGAAATGCTAAGGAAATTTGGCCTTTACACCACTTAAGAAAAAGTGCAGGTATACCTCACCATTTGCTGTTTTTGCCCATTTTCAGAACATTAGTAATTTTTTCACTAATTTAAATTGTGCCAATTTAATATGCAAAACTCATTGATTTACTTAGTTAAACACATAGTAAATATTTTTCCTTGCATAAAATAAAATATCTTTCTTAACATAATAAACAGCACAAAATTGATTACTTTTACCTGTTATATCAATGCTGAATGTAAAACCAAATCATGTATTGAAAAAATCGTTCATAGCCCTGGTGATGGTGCCCATACTGGCAAAACTAGCCAAGCACTGAAGAGGGCCCAGATGGGAATATCAAAGGGAACCTGTGAGATTAATATGTATAGTAACAACGAAAAATTTTAAAACTAACTTTTTCAGTGTTTTTTCATTGGAAATCAATTTGGCATGTGACTTTAAAGTAAAAGTTTATACAGAATTTACAATACTTTAGTAATTGAGATCTTAAAACTTCAGGGGTCTCTGATATTTGGAGCTAAAATGCCTTGCATTCACTTGGCGAGCCCTGCATATAGGTTATGGATTTTTTTGTAACTTTAGTAACAATGTGGAACTTACCTCAGCGCACAAAGCAGTCTTGTCTTGACTTCTATCCTTGTTTATTATTATTTTCCTGAAAAACTCATGTTCACTTATTGCTAAGCCAGTTATATTTAGTCCCAGGAAATCCTTAGAATTTGAAAACTGAAATTGATAAAGCAGTTTAAAATGTTCATTATCCTAGTGTTTTTATCAAAGTCTTATGTATTGATAATATTTTAAATTCTGAGAAAACTGTGGCATTGGGATGATTTAAATTTAATTTACTAGGAATTGGAAAAATGTTTCCAGGCATTAATTGTTATGATCATTATTATTGAGTTTTTGTAATTTATTCTTTGACAGATTGTTAGATATTATCTAAAGGTAAATGTCATTTGGTTCCTGGAATATTAATATATGGAAAGTGAAATAAAAATTTCAACATAGGGAAGAAAAATTTTGAACTTGACAGGGACTCTTAACTCAGGAGTCTCCCACTTCCCTAACTACCAAGTCAGTTCTGAAATTTTTTCCTCTATGTTAAAATTTTTATTCATCATTAAGTGTTTATGAGTAATAACTTCATTTACTGTATATCATGGTGTTAAAGTCAACCTGGCATATAAGATGACACATTTTTCGGCTTGATAATGGGTGTTAGGCATATGCTCGTTGTTTAAGTTGACTCTATTCTTTCACTTTAAAAGTGTTCTAAAAATAATTTTCCAGATAAAATCCAGGTCACACATGCTCAGATTTTTAATAAAACGTAAACATAAACATCTCAATTATGTGTTGCTTGGGAAATACCCATCATTCACTTTGCATGTATTAAATTATATTGTGTTACTGACAACAAATAGGTACCCTCATCATGTATCTACCTGCAAAAAGGATAAAATATGAAACTGTTCCTATGTTGAACATCATGAAATTTACGAAAAATTTTCCATTGACCCTTAATCCACCATTCAATACATTATGCATGCTTTATTTATGAATTTGGCAAACCATTTCATCTACAAACAATTTCTGGTTATCTGTGGTAATATTGGGGAGCATTAGGAAGGAAAATAAAAAATCACAGATATTCCAAAAATCTTTTAGATATATGTACTTGTGGTATTCATTTTTGTATAGTCTAACCCTGATTTAGTGCCACCCTTTGTCCATCACTGACATTGATGTTATAGCAGAGGTAATGGTAAATCGAGGTACCTATATGCTTGCTCTTTGTAATCATATGATGAGAGTTCTGTTCATAATGATTCATGGGAAGTATGCGGTGGCACTAACTTGGGATTTCACTTTACTTACATTTGAACATTTTGGAGTTTACAATACTTCTAATTAACAAACCAAACATTGCACTTAAAGAAGTGAAGCATCTGTAAATTTGGTAACATAGGGCAAGGTGGGCATAAATAAATCAGAGAAAGTTGTTTTGAAGAACTGCCTTCTTCAATTTTATGTATTGTTGTGAATGCCCACGAGATGGCAGTAGCATGGGGTTTGGAAGTGACGGATTAGCACAACCGGAAGTGGGTGCAGCGGACAGTTAGTGCGGGAGTGTGATGACATCCGCAGTGATAGAGAGAGATCCGAGTGAATCAGTTTACCAATCAAGAGATATAGCACATACCGTAAATACCCGCATATAATGCGCACCCTCGTATAATGCGCACCCTCGTATAATGCGCAGGGGGGTTTTCAGCCTCGTAATCTATAATTTTTCTATATACCCGCGTATAGTGCGCACTGATTTTTTTAGTGTTACCGTTCCAGAATAAAGTAGATGGTGTAACATGTTCTAAAGCAATGATCGAATTATTGGTATTATTTATTGGTAACATAATGAAAGTGCGAAATGAAATTTTCGAATAACGTTCCAAAAGAACGTCAGCTAACTCAATCATTACATACTCTATGTTTACTTACAAGGTGATATTAGGACATAATAAATCGAATTATAATAATTTCATAGTATGGCATATGACATTCTTTGAGCTAATAAAATGGAATGACTGTAATCCTATGTTTTTTACATACGTTTTTGTCATGCCTGAGGTGGACGGGTTCGCCCAACCTTCAGTTTTACACTTATTAGAACACTTGGGAGCACGTAAACACGATAGCAAATAACTATAATTAACTACAGACTCGAAGAATCAAGAATAACTCACGTATGAATGGTGAGAGAAAGGTAGGGAACAATAACTTTATTTAGTTCTACAAGAAGCATCAACTCCCAGCATACTCAAAGGCATCAGCTGCCATTGTTTCTAATTGTAAGTAGTACCAGTACATCACCACCAGGCCGGTCTAGGATGATGTCATGCGTAAGATGACAATTCCGATAACAACATCGAAGAGGAAGGGTCCAGTGACGAAGAATTTCTTGTCTTTTAAAATGAATAAATACTGAATTCATTCTTTTCATATCTAATCAATTTATGTTTATAGAATTAGTTAATAAATTTTTACTATTTTCTATCTTACTTTTTGTAAAAATCGGCAATAAAAATATGAGGATACCCGGGCAGTAATTACTGTGCCGAAATTGTGGAAATATGAGGTCAAATGAAAATAGGAAGTTTATGTACCCTTGTATAACACGCATCCTAATTTTTAACTTGAATATTTCGAAAAAAGTGCACATTATACGCGGGTATTTACGGTAGGTTGCCTTGTTATATTGCTTAAATGCAGGACATATGCAACAGTATTATTTAAAGTTTATCCTAAATTGTCAGCATCACACCCTCATGCTTCTATTCCATTCTTGCAATTATGAGATTGATAAATTGTGAATGTCACAACCATGATAATCGTAAAGAAATAAAGAACAACCACTGTCCAAAGTTCTGACTACGCTCAAATCGCTCACCGGCAGACTTCATAACAAATGGGAGCTTCAGGTTGTCAACCTGTGTTCTATAGATCAAAAAATTGAAGGTGGATTATTACTATTTTAACATTGCCTGAGAGGTGAATCTTTTGACAAGTAATTTATTTGATTTTAAGGTGACTTTTTTAAATTTTGAAGCTGTGTGGCAAATGCATTTTTATGGCTTGAGTAGGGAATTAGCAAGTTTCTAAGATGAAAAGTCAATGTAACCATTTTATTTTTATAAAAATCTATTACAATATTTAAATTAATAAGAAGAGTTAGATAATTTATTATCTGGGCACATCAGAGAAACATTTTCTTAAAAGTATTAATTTTTATTTACAAAAGAGTTTTGTTATTTTTAGCTTTTATTATTGTCACTCATTTTTTTGTTCATCTGAAACAGTTTCTTCAATAGCCATTTGGAACAAATATTTTCTTTTGATTAATTATTTTATTACCAAATGAGTATAATAAAAAGTTGTTAATTTAATTATTTTTACTCATTTTCTTAGTCAGGAACAGTTTCTTCATTTGGGGCATCTGTAACTATCTGCAATTAAAAAGAGTTATACAGTGCTATAAATTTAATTATTGTAATTCTGTATATTAATCATCACAGCCAGAAGAGTGCACATTAGTAGCTGTTTTCATTGAATAAAATTAACAAGAATTTATTACCCCTTTTTTCAGTTCATTTAGTTCTTCTTTCTTCTTTCTCTCAAAAAATCCTGCCTGTAATTAATATTATGAATTGGTTAGTAAAGGTAATAGATAAAAATCTTTTGAGTGCATATATAATTTATAATCTTAATCATAGACCATAGCTTCCCATAGTTATGTTCATGGGTGTCAACAAGGTTTCTAGAGAGTGACCAACCTAGATTTTGAGACAAATTTTCAGGAAAAATTTTCAATGCACTCTTTCTCACATTGTTTGGTTTATTGTAGAAGCTGACATAGTTTTAAACTAGCATGAAACAACAGATTGATGTATTAACTATGACACTTGCACCAATGATGCATCCATTAATCTGTTATTGCATTGCTAGAATGGAGAATCATGAGAAAGACATCAGGTCGTATAGTTCATGTGAAATTTTCAAGCTTCAGGTATGAAAATTTTAACTTTACACATACAACTCCTCTTGTCAATGCCAGAATTAATTTAGAAAACTAGAGATACTTATATCAGACTATCTTGTATCTTTTCCATGATGATAGTTATTTTTAACTGAATTACTTTCATTAGTTTTGTGAAACAATGTTGATGTTATCTTAGGAATTCTTTCTTCTATATTTTTCCTATTAATGGAACTCCATGAAGTGTTGACTTCTTAAGGTATGCCGTGTTATTTCTATGTGCTCTTCACATAATCGGGTTGAATAATTATGTCAAGAATGTCATTTTGTGCAGTGAAATGTATCAAGAGCAAAGACCAGTGTTTTTCCTACCAACAGCAATACTCATTGGAAGCATCCTTCTACTGAAAAAGCTTCCGGAATTTGGAGTATTGTTGGAAAAAGTGCATCGACATTGGAGGAGAATGTAGAAAAAGTCTTGAGCATGAATATCTAAAACCAATTGGTTTCTATTTTGACCAAGTATGCACACCTTTTTATATTAATTGCATTATTACAGAGAAGTTAGGAAAAATCATTAACTGTATAGCAATTTATTTCTCTCTTCATCAGAACAAGAGTAAATCTTAAAATATATGTTATGCTTGTATTAAAAAAATTGGGAAACTAAAGGTCATTGGAGAGCAAAGATGGTCATGTAGAGGGAACTACTTCCCAATTTTTTTTCAATTTATACCTAAATTGAATTATCCTCGACATAGGATAAAGTAAAACTTTTCCAAATAATTAAACATGAATTGGTAGTACTTTTCACAAGCCATCTTAGAGCATGTTACCTTATAAAGTGCAAATCCCAGAAGCACTAGAAGTACAATCCCAGCAACAACAGCCAATATTATTAACCAAAATTCCACTTCCTTTGCTGGAATATTTCCAATGAACAAAGATGAGGTCCAAATGTGGTCTGGTCTGAAATGGTTTTGCATTTATATCTTAATGAGAAATTTTTTGTTAATTTGCCAAATGGTTTAGAAAGATTGCATCTCTATAAATTTTAATTTTAACCTTCAACATATTACAGTAAAATCTCTATTTAAGGAATTTCTGAGGGAACAATGTATTTTTCACTAAATCGAAGTTTTCATTAAATAGAGGTCTTGCAAAATTACATCAAAGAACTTGACTTATTTCTATAATATCCATTTCATAACCTATGTTCTGCTAAAAACACAATTTGGATAGAATAGGTTAATTTAAATACAATTTAACAAAAAATACAAATAGAATAGAATAAATTATTTAACACAAGGTGTATAACATCTAAAAAGAAAAATCTTATTAACTGTCTATTACAGACTAAAATATCTTCTCATCATATGACAGTTTCTCTGAAGACCTATATTTTTTAAAGCCACATTAATTTAAATTTTATAAACTTTTCATTTTATTATTTTTCCAAGTATATATTAGATATGACACCATACCTCTGATGTACAAATAAAGTTCTTTGACATCTCTCAAATATCCATTGTTTTTCCTGTTTAAAATTAAAGGTAAACAAATTTTAGTCAATCTTAAATGACTTGAACACTTTTGACAGAGTGCTATGCATTACAAATAAAAATACAATTCAATAAAGAAAGACGATGAAATTTTTAAACTTGACAGATCACAGAATAAGTAACTTAATGCAAACAATAAAGTTCTATAAGAAAAATTGAGGCAACTTTAGGTATTTCGTATAACACGTGTGCATTTTTAAATACATAACATGTAAGTACATAGCTATTGTTGAAAATCGACTACCAATACTAAATATCCATCTTTAACTAAAACTGGAAAATGTTTCTCTGTCAGTAATGTGTGGTTTGCTTCACAGTTGATTTCCATTTGTTTTATTGCATTTTTCACCCTTTATTTAATGGCATAAATTTGGAAAATTACTTCTTAAATTAACTGGGTCAAGTTGTTTGCACAGTCTGGCTGGCACTTCAAACATTAAGAAGATCTCTCTCCAATGCATTGTTTTGTCAATGTACTGCTGTCAATGTTAAAAGAAGTCTTGTACCTTCGCACAGTTTCAAATGCAGTAACTGCCTCACCAAATGTGGGAGAAGGCTCTTCTTCTTGCTCTGCTGTTTCTTCCTCATTTTCCCTGGCATCATAAATCTCCTTCACATCTTGAGAAAGACTCATCATCGCATGTGACAAATTCTTCAAAGTTGGCAATTTCAGGTGCAAAATTTGTCCAGTCTTCTGTTATGACATTGATATTTGATTCATCCATTTCAACATCCTCATTCTTGTAGAACCCTGCTTTCCACAAACAATTAATTATTGTTTCCAACTTAACTGAATTCCAAGCAGCTATCAGCATATGCATTGCCTGGAGAATGTTCAGTTTTGTTTCTTGGCGTTGTTCAAATTAAGAATTGTTTTCTGCACCAAAGCTCTCTGGTACTTTGATTTCATGGAGTGTATCACACCCAAGTCTAATGGATGTAGTTCACTGGTGCAATTAGCAGAGAAAAATATTACTTTAACATTCCATAAAAAAGAAGTATCTGCAGGACATTTATCAATAAATAACAAAAGTTTCTGGTTCAGTCTACCCATTTTTGAATTCAGTGACCATAGAAATGCTTTGAAAATGTCAGTAGTAATCCAGGAATTTTTGTTATTTGAATACTTGCATGGCAGTGTCGGCACATTTTTGAAACATCTTGGTTTGGCATAATATTTCTCCACCACTAGGAGTGGCAACCTCTCAACACCATCAGCATTGGCACATAGAAGAGCAGTTATCCTTTCTTTACTCTTCTTTCCTCCATGGCATCGGTCCCCTACTGCAAGTGTTTCTTGAGGAAGAAGGTTACAGAATATACCAGTCTCATCTGCATTAAATATGTCTTTTGGGCTGTACCCTTCTAAATGCCTTGGCGATAATGTGGTCTTCCAGTAATTAACCATGTTTTTATCTTCACTCACACTTTCTCCACATACATTTTTGAACGTGAGTTCATAACACTTCTTAAACCTGTCCAACCATCCATTTGAGGCTTCAAAGTTGTTGATCCCCAATCTAACTTCTACTCTGGCAGCATTTTCCTGCATCATTGTTCCACTGATTGAGACGTTGGCAGAACGCATTCTTTCAAACCACTCAAACAACACTTTAATTTTCATTCTTTTTGTTACTTCCACACTTCACTTCTGCATTTAGAATAGATTCTTTGTCTTTCATTATGTGAAATAATGAAGATGGTGCAAGATTAAATTTACGAGCCATGTCTACTGCTGGTATGTTTGAATTTTTTTCCACTTTCAGTACGATTTTAATTTTTTCTGATATTGTTAACTTCTTTCTTTTCATTGTCATATTTAAGGGATAAAATGTAAGGACAAAAAAGAAAAATCTCTGGTGAACTCTTTGAGGTGGAAGGCCATGTTTGACTTTTATGTAATAGTGCCACGAGTTTCAGTTAAAGGTACTACGTACTAGTCCTATTCTTGGTGCACCTCATGAGGGCATATTTTCGGGGGTCGCCCACATGACCCCCAGAAAAACAGACCACAACCAACCAAATCTTATTGTTTAAAACATTTGAGAACAAACTCATGTTGAAAATAATAAAATTGAAAACAGAGGAACAGAAAATTCCTTGATCATGTAGTTCAATAATTCGCCAATTTTAGCTCTAGTATGATGGTGGGGGAAAGACTGTAGTTTGGCCTTCATGTCAAAGAGGACATATACCCATGACGAAATGAGCATTATGTACTGCATAGTCAGCCATCACACATGAAAAAATTACTACAATTTTGCTACTGTCATGTCAATTGCACTAATTTTGCTCCGAAAATCACTTGTTTTATGCAACAAAATCAGCTTTACCAAAAGGTTTTTAAAAATTGAAATGGTTCATTATTACTAGTCCCCATTATCAAAATAGAAAAAATGGTGAAACAATAGGCATTGCGTGACCCATGTGGCATGTCAGAAAAAATATCTACTAAATGCGGGTTCACTAAATTGGGGTTTTACTGTATGTCAGATTGTTGTAAATGAAGGGCCAAAGATTGATGCTAGGCCATTTGAATATTTTGCTTTGTTTTTCGATGATGTTTTATTTGGCAATATAATTTGTGAAACCAGCAGGTATGCTGCTAAGAAAATATCTGAAGCCAAGCTGAGTCCCAAATCACTATGGAAAACATGGAAAGAGGTTAATTTAGTTGAAATGAAAGTGTTTCTGGGTGTTGTGATTAACATGGATTTTGGAAATAAAGTTTTTCCGAGATGTGTAGGCCAGGGATCGATTTCTGCAAATTTTCTGGATGCTTCAAATGGAAAGTGACACCATGAAAGGATTTCAAGGAAGAGCAAGATACCAAAAAATACATGGAGTTATCCAACACAAAATTTAATTTCCAAAAATATTTTGTCCCTGGTAAGTGTGTATGTGTTGATGAATCTACAGTTGGGTTCAAGGGGCATATATTGTTTAAAACATACAATCCAAAGAAACCAACTAAGTGGGGACTTCATTTGTTTGTTTTAGCAGACAGTGCCACAGGTTTTGTGCACAGTGTAATACCATATTTTGGCAAGGCAACTGCTGAAATTTGCCATATAGTGAAAAGAGTTTCATCGCAAGGATTGTTCTGAGCTTGATGGAGCACTTAGCAGAGAGTGTTGGTGATATTGATGGGTATCATTTATATAGAGACAGATACTATATGGGGGTTGATTTGGGGAAGGAACTGTACAAAAGAAAATGTCACACTACTGGTACTGTGATTGCTGGGAGAGTAGGCAACCCAGTTGAAATAAAGGTGATATTCAGGCATATTGTTCAGGAGAAGTGTTGGTGCTTGGGTGGAAGGACAAGAGAGTTGTACTCATGCTTTCAACTTACCAAGTTGGTAATGCAACACAGACCAAAGTTTCTTTCCAGAAGGGGGGTCAGAAAAAGCGTGTTGAGAAATCCATTTGTGTTTTAGACTACACCAAGAACATCGGAGGTGTTGATTGCAATGATAATTTTTGTGCAAATTATTGCTTGATTTGAAAGTCACAAAAGTGGTGGCGATAAATGTTTCCCTGGTGTCTTGAGGTGTCCATTGTTAATGCCTACATTATTTATTTGGAAAGAATGAAAAAAAAAGCCAGGAAACCTATGACTCATCTAAAGTTTACAAAGGAACTTCTGAAAGATCTAGTAGGAGAAACAAGAAATCCAAGAAAACTAAAAAATCCAGGATCAGCTGAATGGAAAGAAAGATTGATTGGAAGACACTTTATTTACCATTTCCCAGGCAGAAAACATAAAGATTGTTCAGTCTGCAGTAACAGAAAAGAGACCTATTTTTATTGTAAACGTGTTCTAATGAACCAGCATTATACTCTGGTGATTGTTTTGAAATACACCATACACTGGAAAATTAGAAATCATATTAGTGTGAATGTAATTGTTTTTTAAATTTGTGAAATTTTAATCTAATGCCGGATTTATTTTTTTGTATTTATTATATTTTTGTTCGTTTTTCTGAAAAATTGTGTATCTCATGAACTGTTGGTGATAAAATGTTCATGCATTTTATAGTAAAACTAATGAATTTCATGATTTTGTTTTTTCGAGAAAAGAAACCGGTAAAAAATATTATGAAAGGTATTATTATTATGAAAATTTTACTCATTTAGCCTACTATTGCTCTAGTTGGATGACTGACTAGGACAGGTAACAAAATGCAGATTCCCAAAAGGAAGAAGAAAATAACAGGAGAGCATATGGGTTTAGAGCTCCCTCTTGGGGTTATGTTCAAGGCTTCTCAAGTGTGAAAACTTATCGGAGAGCTTGAGCCTAGATCTAGATAAGCATCTGTTTACTCTTTGTCTGAGGTTTCCCCTTGCCTAAGTCTTTGGCCTTGGCATTCATTCCTCGGCTTGCCATGACATACATCTTCTGGGATGTTCTTCTCTCAATCTCCCGACTCCCTGTCAAATAGGACCTCTTTAAGCAGTCTCAAAACTAAGCGGCACAAATATGGCGTTTGGAATATAAAGTTTAATTTGTTTACTATATCAATAAAATACTTAAAAAAGATTGATTGAGGAATTTGTGCTCTTTGCTCAGAATACTGCCATCCTGGCTGTGGAAAATTTAAAAAAATGCGCCATCCGTTAAGGGTTAATTACATGTAGGAAAATTACCTAATTTTTAAAAATTAGTATGGAGATGTAAATTTGATATACTTCATAGTTTTAATAACTCTTACTTATTGGGTTTAGGCTGCAGCAAATCAACTGGTTCAATGACTGTAACAGTGTCGAGCGTTTCCAATGAAATAATGTCTTTTATGCCCATCACAGTCTCTGTAACAAAGGAAGAAATAATTTTAGAGACAAATACAGTAAGGCAATTATTGCAGAATTTACATAATACCAATATTATGTTGACCATCAATGTATTGAAAAATAAAATAAAAATATATTGTATGAAAGGTAAAGAATTCCTGGGATTCTACTTCTACATGCGGATTGCATATGATCTATTTTTTTCATAGAGAGTGGAGAGATCCCATTAATGTGCTTTTACTCTAGGCTGATCAGTTTTTTCTTCAATTCTTTCCACTCTGTCATTTTATGGTCAATAAACTAGTGCAGAGGTTGGCAACATTTTCTGCATGGTGGGCCTCATATGTAGTTGTGAATTCTTTGAAGGGATGCATTGGTAGGATTGCGGGCAGGATGAGTATTTACATAGGAAGTTACCTAGAGATCCTGTGGTCTCATGTTAGTGACAATCAAGTCTAAATAATTTACTAGCCTTAAGACACTGTAAGAAAAAGATTTGAGACTATAATTTTACTGAAAAATGGAAAATTTTCTGTTAAATTTCACAGTATACTTTTTCATCATAGCTTCATGGACCACATAAAGTGCTGTCATGGACTGCATGTGGCCTGCAAGTCATGGGTTGCTTACCCCTGAATTAGTATACAAGGGTGAATCAAAAAGTTCCCAGAATTATCATATAAAAACAAAAGAAACTCAAAAAGAACCATTTATTTTGGAGTTATTTTTCAACATACTCACCATTTAATTCTAAACACTTTTCCATTCGATGTCGCCATCATTCTAACCCATTTCTGTAGAAATTTTGATTGAATGAAACCAGTTCAAAACTGCTTGTTTGGCCTCAGATATCGATTCCCAGTTAACTCCCTTGAGTGCTCCTTTTATTTGGGAAACGGAAAAAAATCCGAAGGAGCCAAGTCTGGACTGTAGGGTGGGTGAGACAACATTTCCCAGCATAATTCTCGAAGCACAGCTCTTGATACCATAGATGAATGTGCTGGAGCATTGTCATGGTGAAACAGAATTTGCCGATGCAGTTTTCCAGGTCTTTTTTTATAAGCGCAGTGTTCAGTTTTTTAAAACTTGTTCGTAATAACCTCCTGTTACTGTCCGCTGCCCCTCAAGAAAATCGACCATGATTATGCCTTCACTATCCCAAAAAACAATTGCCATAACCTTCTTGATTGATCGTTCAGCTTTGAACTTTATTGGTCTACTTGACCCCCTTGGTAACCATTGTTTAGATTGAATTTTGCTTTCCAGATCGTACTGATAGATTCATGTTTCATCACCAGTCACTATTCGGCAAAAGAAATCTTCTGGGTCTGCATCAAATCGGTTGGGGAACTCAGTATATTGGTAGATATATTATTGAGAACATATTTATGAAAATAATCATTTAAAATCTTTCCCAATTTAACAGTAGGTATTGCATTCTTCTATGTATTTAATTTAATTTTTATTGCAAAAATGTTAAGATTTAACACAATTTTAATCATTCAAAAGGAAATATGTTTTACAACTTATTTTGTGTGTTTTTCTTATTATTGTGAATTTGTTATAAAAATGAAAAATTCTTACCTTTGTGATAGGTCAACAATTTTAAAAACTTCCTTAATAGTATATGTTTAGACCCAGATGAATATTTTGCATACTGTTTGCAGATGAGTTTGTGAAGTGCATGCAAATTATTGAGCTAGATATATATATATATATATATATATATATATATATATATATATATATATATATATATATATAACAACTTACGGAAAAGGAAAGGTAAAATAGATATATATATGTCAACAAGGTGTTGGGATGAGGAAACCCAGTGAGCACTCACCAATCAGACGACTTCAGGTTGGCGAAGCCCCAGGGATGTCGAAGCGACACACGTAAAATAACACAAAAACACAGAAACATCACAAACGTAGAAACTTTCGGAACTACTCCTTCTTCAGCTACAGAGAGAGAACTCATCCCAACACCTTGTTGACATCCATATATATATATAATATCTCATTATAACTGCCAACATAATTTTTGGAGGAAGTACTGTTTCATATGTTGAGTCTGTAAAAGGAAATTTCACAGCATTGCAACATTAGCTTGAAGCCATATGGTGATATTCTTATTGACCATAGAATGCTAAACTTGGGTAGAAGGAACTTTATGGTACAATCAATATGAGTCATAATTTTTACAAATGCTTAGCATTTTAAGATCAAGTTGCAGGATCTATCTTCATCTTCTATTTTTACTTTCTCCATACATAGTAAAGTAAAAATATGTTCTACTTGTACTTCACTTATGGATAATATTCCTTGATACAGTTATTCTTAATAAACCAGATAATCGTTCTATGCACTTTTCTAGACCGATATTTTCTACCCCTTTTCACAAAAATGCTGATATCTCCGAAACTAGAATCGACAAAGTGGGCCCTTCTCTGGTGGACGTCAGCATATAATGCATTTTTTAAGAGATATTTTAAGAATTGTGTCTTTAGCTGCCATCACCACACCACCTGGAGGCAACTTTTGTAAAAAATTGATGCTCAGTTACATTTTAGTAATTCTCCTTTCTATTCTTAATTGTTGGAGCTTCGTGGCTACATCCAATATCAGAAGGCTACAGTATAAGCTTATGTCTGTACTTTGTAAGGTCTTTGAATTTTTCTTGCTGTTCCTTAAAATATTTATTATCATTTATTTATTTTGAACTTTTAGAAATATTACAGCTATGGAGAAAGCCTTGTGGTGGCCACATCAGATTTTTATTTTTGACCACTATATTCCAGTATCTGAATCATTATTCCAAAATCTCAACCATCAATGTCATAATATACTACTTTCTCACAAGGCAATCATATCTTAAATGGTACATGCTGCTACATGGTTTTTCACTCATAAACATCACATTCACAATATAGATGTTGATTTGCTACATTGTATGTCAATTGCATCTTAACTGTAGGGCAAGAAACTGTTTGCTGATAGCATGCACAAAGTATTAACAAGCAATTTATCCATATCTAGACTTAACTACTGCTACCAATGTCCAATAATCTTTATTCAACTTTGTGTATTACATTAAGACATTTTTATGCAATTTTGTGGCTAAGATATTGGTAGAGGGTTACTCACTCAGTTTCTTTATATCCAGCTCCATGGACAGCTTCACTTTAGCTACTGTCTGGGAATCATGAAATGGTCCAACTTCACATGTCAATCTCTTGCACATAATTCTCAGATCTCTAGGTCTTGCAAATGATGAGCAGTTGAGATAGAGTGTGCGGTTACTGGGCACCTATGGATTTCATAAATTTGCTTTGTATTACAATCTAACAAAGCTATTTGAATTGGACAAATATAAAATCCATTACTATTAATGAGCTTTCAATATCTTGTTTTACTTTTTATCGACTATGATATTTTACTGGTAGACTTTTAAAAAAGCTGTTTAAGTGATACTTAAAATTAATAAACTAGTGAAATAAATCATAATGTTGATCTTTATATTTGTTTGTGGTTTCTTAACCTGTGTTTAAATCTAGTTAAAATATCATAAAAAGTTACAAGCAAAACAAAAATCATTTGGACTCTGCCCAACTCAGAGAACAGTTTTGCAGCAGATATAAAATGGCAGATTACATGCAAGTTAACAGTTTGATAATTAGTTGCTATAACTAGTATTAATTAATTACGTTTGTATGTAGTTGATTTACTTTGAAAAAGCATTTATGACTGTGTGGAATACATTCATCATGCTACTTCCTTACTCATCGACACGTTTTTTCCAACTAACCAACAACTCCAATTATATACCTTTAATAGTCTCAGCAGCAGTCTTTGTCCCCCCATAGAAATCCCTTCTCATGGAAGCAAGATATTTTAAACAAAAAGGTATTCTCTTGGCCAATGGCCACCCTGACCACCTCCCACCCAAGAAGGGTCCAGAAAGTTTCAAGAAGAACACATGGAGAATGGAAAGACATTTAAGGGAAGACCCAAGAAGTGATGGTTTCTCAACTGAAATCCCTTCTCATGGAAATATGAAATTTTAAAGAAAAAGATTCTCTCTTTGCCAACAGTCACCCTGACCTCCCACACAATAGAGGTCCAGAAAGTTTCCAAAAGACTACGTAGAGAGAGCAAAGACCTTTGAGGGAAGATCCAACAAGTGGTTTCTCAACTACAAATTGTGCTGCTTGTTAATCATGATCCATCAACTGTATCCTCCCTTGCACCTGATTTAAAGAAGTCAATTGTTTATCACAATAATTAATTCACAATAATGAAATCACAAAGGAATAAGAAGCTGGTATACAATCAATAAATGATTAGGTTTTCATTGCTTCAGTCATGAAATGTTTGATAAATCAGTTATTTCAAAAGCATAGTTGAGGTAATCAATAACTCACTGACTATTAGTTTCTGTTTGGAAGATTTCATCTTTATAGTTTCTTTGAAAAAAGATCGGTGACAGCAAACAATTCCCATGCCCACAGGTGATTGATGTAGAATTAGCAAAACTAGCTGAACAAAAGCAGTGTTAGTATACTAGCAGAAAAGCTTCTGCCCCCTATCACAAAAGCCACTTCATGCTATTAGATTTCCTTACCATATGGCAAAAATGCATTCAACTTGTATGAAATTTCTGCAGTAGAATGATGTTCAAGGCAGTAGTTAAACACTGGATAGCCACATGGTGCGGAAGCTTTGAATTGCTGCCATTCAAACAGACTTCCCTCTTCTCCACCACCACAGTAATTTGTAACTAATTCCTTTCACACCCTTCAACCAATGCTATGCATTTTTATTTATTCATCCCTCCACCACACTTAAGGACCTTTTCTTAGAAACGGAACTGCCCCTTCTCCTTTCCTGACTTGATTTACCTTTTAACTGAAGAAGGAGTGTGCTTTCCGTCTTTCCCATATCTATGCCTTCTTCCAAGGATCAAGAGCATTCTTAAGAAAACATGAACCCTCTTCATCTATATCTCACAATTTAAAAGGATTCCATGGAGGGAATCTAAACTGACCATGACTGGTGTACGGCAGGGGGAGGCACTTTTCCACAATGAAATGTTTTAATATATTTCGATAATACCAGAATGAATCTCATCCTCTTTGTGGCCTTGGCATGTGCGGATCCAAGGGGGGGGGGGGGGGCGATGGGGGCGATCGCCCCCCCCTTGGGTACTCTCTGGGACAAGAGAATAAGCAGGCTGTCAGGGGGCGGGATGGTTTCTTCAGTAGGCTTAGGTTATTGAATAGATTCTTCTTCGAAATTTCCCATGCTTCTTGTCTTTATGTCACTGCCGACGTATTGTCCTAGCAAAAAGGGTCTGTTGGAGATAGTGTCACCCTGGGCGGTGCTGAAACTTGCTAATTGGGGTGGTGGGGAGGAGAATGGGATTCCCAGGATTTTCAACGAATGGCGAGTGAAGGGGAAGGAACCTACCCACGTGGGACATTTCTTTCGAATGTGCTCAATGTGCGCACTCCGGTCGCCTAGCCTTTTGGAGAACCCTCGCACCGTGTGCAGTAAAGATAGTATCATATGAATCTTTCGAACTGCGAGTAGGGGCGATGGCCATGTCAACGTCCTATGCTATTGGCTAGGTGCCGGTGAAAGGATGAAACCAAGCCATCGGTTTATGCCTTGGTTCTCCTTCCACCCTCATTCACTGGTGTCGGTTCATTTTGTTCTTACGAATGGCTATAATTTAAGAAGCTTTTTAGATGTCTCTTCTTGGGTTTACCCAAAAGGACTACAATGATATTTCTAAATACACGTTTTGGAATTTACCCACGCCCCTCTCCCCCCCACCCGTTTGTTTAGAGTGCTTCCCCACTTCTGAGCTCTTCCATCTCCCAAAATCCTTTACAAGGGACCTTTCTCTGTCTTGGGTTTTCCCTTGCATTGTTTTCAAGAGCTTATGAGCTTTTTAAGATCATTCATTCAGTGATTCGCTAGTGCATATGATAGTTTGCCAGAGAAGTGCTATAAGTTGCAAGTGTTGCAGAAGTATATAGTCGGTACAGACAATCAGGTTTTGCGTTTTATCGTGTCCCACAATTTAGCATTACAGCAGCAGTTCTACATGTATTCGAAATACCATCACTTCAAGAGTGATTATTACTTCTTTGGAGATAGTCGACGAACATACAGTGGAAGAATTCTACAATTATCTGTAAGTGATTTCTTACGAAGTTTTTATTGTTTATTTTCTCTATATTAGAATTCAAAGCACTAAAAATACAACAATCAATGTCTGATAAAAGAATTATTATTTTAAAAATTATTCCGTGGAATTTATCTTTAAAAGGGAATTTATATATTTAGCAGTGGCGGATCCAAGGGGCGATCGCCCTCCCCTTGGACGACCCCATTGCCCTCCACTGGGTACATTCTTAAATTCATTCCACGCAACATTCCTTGTTTCTACACCGAAGATTAAGTCTGTATGACAAGGAAAATAAAGGTTCTGATGGGGATAGGGATTTTCAAAATGTATGGTCATCGGCAGAGGCGGAATCAAGAGGGGGGAGGGGCAATTGGGGCGATCGCCCCCCCTTGGGAAGTTTCTGGATCTGCCCCTGGGCCTTGGTAGATGTGTGGTTAGAGTATCTGCCAACAGATACTAAGGTCGCAGGTTCAAATTCCGCCTATGACATGGATGATTGTGTTTGTTGAGTTATAGATTTCACTATAAATTGGCCCTTTGTGTGCTGTATGTGAAACGTTAATGAATAAATAAATAAATAAAAATAAGAATTATGCAAGGATGGACACATTGTATGGTGTAAGGCAAGGGGTGACACCCAACCCAACAAGAATATCTCCCTGCCCTGCACCACTCATAGTGTCATGCCTTCCAATTTGTCTTGCGACAAATTTGTGTGCATCACTTTCTTCAGACTTTTTGGAGTGGAAACACTAGTGGCAACTTGCTTTAGCTTAGGCATGATTAAATGCAAGTAAGGGCAAATAAACCAAATAAATGACAAAATTGAGAAGCAATGTGCTGTGAGGTCTTTACACTGCGAGGGGTACTATGACACTGAGATCTGAGCAGTGTTGTCAGAATGAAGTGAGCATTTCTTGCTTCCCTGGTCACCAGATCGCGCTACCTGTCCAACACTATCAGCTGCTTGCTCACTTCGAAGATATCCCTACTCTGTGTCAGTACAGTGCTTTTTATGTCCATATTAGTTCATTTTGTATATGTATGCTATAACTAGCAGTAAACTTGGGAAAGAACAATAAATGTGGATCTGGTGGTCTCATTTCTAGTCTCTTTAAAAACATAATGGTAGGAAATATTTAACATTGGAATTAAGAACGTAAAAATGCACTAAATAGGATGTAAAAAATAAGACCACAAAATGTGATATGTACTTTATAAGAAATTCAATATGCTATGCTGAGCACGTTTATTCTATATCTGGCATCATTGGGTCCAAGACTGAAATAGAGAGAGGAGCAGCTTGTGCCTGCATGGCTGTGTACCAGTGTACCAAGCTACCATCTTGCAGCAAACTCATGTATTTGCGAAGCCAAGGGGTCGCGAATCTTGAGCACAGATACATTGGGTACATCACAAATTTGAGAACTTTGTGAATGTGGTAGTCGTGAATATGCAGGGTTTACTGTATTCACATCTAAAATATATTATCGCTTTTGTTATTTATGTAGATATCATTAAAAGAAAATTAGTATATATGTAACATTAAAATTACATTACATACTTGTATCTTTTAAATATGGTTTTCTTGATTTATATATTTTACTTAAGAAGTAAGAAAATATTTCTTACCTGGATGGTTGTATGATTCACTATATGTTCTGCATTAGAATTGATGACATTTAATGACTCTTTTTTTTCTGCTGTGCTTTGATCTTTTGTGATAAATGCATTATATGAAGAACTTGTGTGTGAGCTAAATGTTACTCTTGTTTCTTTACAAGGAAGTGACTGTCCCACTTCATTTCCCTGTGAATGAAAAAGAAACTGGAAATTATACTGATTCGTTGCTATCCTACTAGTTATACTGCCAAAATTACATCATTTGTTTGTAACCCTAAATGCAGTTAATAGTTAATGGAAAATCAGTGAGTCATTAGGCATACCACAACTGATTTAACTTCAAGGAAGGATATTGGACCTTTGTTGGAATTTTCAATTTCAAATGGAATCTGAAAGTCGATGTTCACTTTTTCCACTGGGCTGTAACCAAATTTCTGCACCTGGATAGAATAATTCCAAAATTTAAATATAAATTTATCTAAGCAAGCTACTAATTTAGGGCTACTCCATTTTTTGTATGTCCTTATTTTTGGCATTCAATCATCAGGAAGAAATTACAAAAATTGAATTTTTCTGGGAATTTAAAGTGTAATATTGTATTTTTTAGCATAATTAACTTATTCCAATATTTCTGCAAAAAAGATTACATGATCTTTGTCCGGGGAAAAGGGCATCCTCATTTTACAGCCCAGAATATGATAGTCATATATAATAATCTAATCTACTAATTAAAACTAAAGATATAACTTACTTCATAAGTATGAAGAAAAGTAATTTTACTTTCTGCTTCATTGCTGTTCTCCTTGGAGTAATAATAGGATTCCTTCTCTGATTTCCTGTGTTGAGTAAACACATTGCATCACTTATAATGTTAAAACAAATAAAAAAATAATATCCTAAGATGTCCATAAGTGGTTAATCTGTTGGTTATAATAAAACAACCAAAATTTCTTTTTCTTAGAAAAGTGGTTGAATAGCTAGCAGTGTGCATGATGTTAACATACCCAGCTATTGTTATATCTGCTTCATATTGAAGTTGAAGTGTCATGTTCCAAAAGTTATCTGAATGGTTTGATTCTTCACTAACTGTTGTGGCCCAAGCTTTCAGCAAAATTCCTTTTCTTCCATGAGGATTATTCATACTTAATTCAAGTGATAATTCCCTCTGGGAGAAAAATTGATATTTTTTAAAAATACTAGGCACTACATTTTCTATGTTTTCAGTATTCATTCCACAGCATTTAAAAATATTTCATTTGGCACAAAAAATATGATTTGGATAATTTTGGAGTTTTTTGTCAATTTCTATTTAAAAAATTAAATAACTACAATGGACTTGAATGAAATTGGCAAGGAGATTATTTTCTAAACTCAATTATTCTATGGTTACCATGAATTAAAATAGTAAAAAATAAAATTAATATAAATATTTTAAATAAACTTTTATTGCTAAAAAGGTCAGAAATCTGCTTGCAAATTGAAAACTACAACAGAATATTTATGTTTTTGAACAATGTAAAATATTGGCCAGATAATATGGATTTATCAATCATTGATTGATTACATAGTTTCTCAAGCTGTGGTGCCAGTACCCATAGAGCAGTGGTTCTCAAACTGTGTGCCCTGGTACACTAGTGTGCCGCCGTAGATATTTAGGGGTGCTGCAAAAAACTTTTTTTAGTAAATAAATCAACAAGTTGCTTGTCTTGATGGGTAATTAGGGCTATAATTTTTCTTCTAATAAATTAATTATGTAATGGTATCAACAAATGGATATGTCCAAAGGTTGTAATATCCGTATCTAAAAATATATAAAGATTGTTATGAGACTGGGGTGCTGCGAAACCCTCTTTATTTTTGAAAGTGTGCCGCAGCTCAACAAAGGTTGAGAACCACTGCCCTAGAGGTACCAGAGTTGCTTTACAGGGATACCATAAATGTCCATTGGCACTTACAGCATTAATGAAATAGGAAATTTTAACAACATAATATATCACAATTCTAATATCACAAACCATTTGAAAACAGAATAGGACAGACAGTAGAAGTAATCTACAATTCTGTGAGATAGCTTCAGTGTTGACAGCCTGTAGTTTCATTATATGTTTTTCATTTGTGCTTTACTCTCAGTAATTTTCTACTTAATTAAATTTAAATACTCTTAATTGGTACTAATATCAGTTGTAAGCATGGAATGGGGTCTCCTGGTTCATTGAAGAAACAGCCAAGTGACCATGGGAAGAGAGTAGCTGTCAATGATGAATCAGGCATAACTTCTCAAAGAAAGGTTAGGAAGCGTGACTGAATGTATTTATCTTTTGGATTTACTGTTGAGTGCTGAAGGTGATGAGTACCCACAGTGTGTTATTTTCTATGGGAATTTCTCTGATTGGAAAATGTAGTCACTGTTGCTTCAATGACATTTTGAAAGTAAAGTGTTTGTGGTAAACCTCTCAAATTTTTTAAATGAAAAGAGAGTGAATTACAACAAAACAAAGGTGTTATTCATTCATGACAAGGCACTGAAAGCATCATACCAAGTTAGTTTAGGAATTGCTGGAACAGGTAAACCTCACAGCATTGCAGAATCCTTAATATGTACTGCAGTTAAATATATGGTAAATACTGTTCTTGACAGCAATGCTGAAAAACAACTGGATGCCATTCCTTTGTCAAATGAGACATTTTCCAGAAGAATATAAGAAATGTCATCTGATGTAAAAGAACAGTTTGTTACTAGCATACAACAAAATAAAAACTTTGCACTCCAGTTAGGTGAGAGTACAGATGTTAGTAACTGTGCAATGTTTTGTATGTGTTGAAGCAGAAGGAACAGTAATAGAATTCCTGTTTTGTGAGAAACTGCCAAACTGCACAACTGCAGATGAAATCTTTAAAATTCTGGGTGAGTTAATGACAGATAATGGAATATACTGGGTATTAATATTAGTAGTAGTATTAATACAGATGGAGCCTAGTCCATGATTAGTAAACATAGTGGCATTTATGCTCAGATCAAGCAAACTTGCAATTAGCTCCATTTTGATCTGCGAGTTGGGGTGAATATCCATTGACCTTCAACAAAACAATGAGGTTTTTGTTCTCCTTGTTCACTACCTATTTATGTGAGGCTGGATTTTATGCAGCTGTTTACACTAAGAACAAATTCAGGAATAAGCTTCAGTTGGAAGTAGATCTGTGCCTGAAAATTTTCAGAAATTCATCCTGACAGGCTGTATTCCATATAGCATCCTTCCCATTGTTTCCTGTTATCTGTGAGTGTTATTTTTATTTTGAATCAACTCAGAATAAGCTTGTACATAACAGATATAAAGATGATCATTGTAAATTTATGTTATAATAGAATTAAGAACAGGTAGTTCTCGAAAGAACTAATCTGCCTATTTCCTTTCAAAAAACAAAAGGGAACAAACCAATTCAAGACCAACAAAAACAAAAAACAAAATTCTCACACCAAAGATGCTGTAAGAATTACATAAGAAGTGCTGTTTTGTTTACAGTCGGTATAGTTGCAGTCAACAATATGTAGTATTCATATTTTTCACTGTGATTTCGATAGGTATGAATTGACCTAAGGGTTGATTGTTACCTCGATATCTATGAATCGAAACATGGCTGGAATATACACTCGGCTATGCTCCAGCCAAGTTTGGCAATGATCATCACCATATCAATAAATCAAAAAAATGGCTTTCAAAATGCCGAAATGAAAGTTTTTGAGAGAAATTCAAACAAATATGATCGAAAATCAAAATTGTTTGAAATAATAAGAATCTTCACTTTTTTCCCCTTAGAACAGTATAAATCCCACTCTGATATCTTAATTCAAAAATATTTTAAAATGCAAAATAAAAACTCTCTGTACAGTGGATTTTAGATTAACCATGTAAATCAAATGGGGAATGAACTCACCTGGAATCGAACTCCAAAGCTGTAAATTCAGAATATAAATTATGGCCCGGAGGTATTCTCCAAAAGCACTAGCCTTACACCAAGTTTCATGGAAATTGGTTCATTCATGAAGATGTTAGTGGGAAACACACACATAATGAGCGGATCTTATTAGACTATTTTCCATTTTTTGGAAAGTAGGCTAAAATTAAGTTTTTTTTCCAGTTTTTTTTTCATGGGGTACCACTGTTTCAGAGGAACCAAGCACAAAATGTTTGTGAACCATTGGTTTATTACATTGCAGGTTTGGCCAAGGCTCAAGCAGCCATAGTGTCACAATGACGACTGTAGTTTTAACTGAATAAGTTGCAGTCTCTCTGATTAAACATGCCTCTAATAATTCTAGAATTTGGTCCAGTATCCATCCAATTCCCATTTACTGCTGTTACCTTTATATAAGTTTTCAACAGTTCTGCATAATGTAGATTGAATTTGTAAGTTATTTTGTTGAGGAATCTTTCTTTGTACCTCACTGTAATATGGGTTATTCTCTATTAATTATATGAAAGGATTTCTTATATGATTAATGTCAGTTTAAAACTCTCAAGCAACATCAGTATTATTCAATGATTCAACAACCATTATTAAGTCACATTCTTCTAATGGTCTTGGCAGTACAATTGGTAGCAGTTCAACCACTTCAAATACATCTTGGACAAACAAGATAAACTGCCTGTAAAAATTAGGGCCGATTAAAATAAAAACAACAACAATTGGCTGCTTATGTACAAGATATGCAGTTTTTTCTTCCTTCAAATTCATAAAAATTTTAATAAATTAATGTAAACTTGGATTTAATTTTTATAAAAATATAATAAATTTTGTAGGTGATTGGAAAAATTAAATTTCATATGAAAGATAAAATTTATCTTTCATATGAAAATTGTAAATAATTTAAATATAAATTACACTTTTGATCAGAATATTTACATAATAATGCTAAACATTTGCTCTTGACCACAGTGAGGTTAAAATAAATATTCGAGTATCATCACCAAAATGCCCAAATCATAATTTCCTGGAACATGTAGTATGAAATAAGAAGTGCAGAGACTTCCAAGTAATTCATATTTAAATTTACACTTTGTGATGAACTTCTGGGCATCAGTTGTTTTGCCAGCGCTTGAAATGTGAATGCTATTTATGAAGTCATATTTGGTAGATCGGCTTTGAGATTCCAAATGATTTTGTATAAACAAAGATGAAAAAACTGCTGGATATACCATTATGCTAACAATAAAAAAAACCAGGACGTATGCATCCTGAAAAAAAATTTAAGGACACGGACAAAATTCTGAAAACCAGGACATATAAATGAAGATGAAAAAACTGCTGGATAAACCATTACACTAACAATTTAAAAAAAAAACAGGATATGTATGCATCCTGAAAAAAATTTAAGGACACTGGAACAAAACTCTGAAAACCAGGGCATCTGTCACCCTACTCTAACCTTAGCATTATTTACTTACTTTAGAGGATGGTTTAAGATGACCAATTTCACATTGAAGGTAACGAGGTGTATCTGATGTTTGGAATGAAAGTAATTCTTTAATTACAATATCAGAACCTTTAAAAGATGGTAAGATTTCATTACAAGCAGTAGGCATTCTTGATATTCCTATAGGTGATCCAAGTTCGATATACACATTAGTGAGGTATGCTCGCTCAGCATGAAGTTTATTGGACACTTCCACTTTAAAATTGAGAGTCTCATATGAACCAGCAATGAATGATACATTGTTGTCATTAGCCCTGAAATTTGAAGTCGGTAGCAATTATTACAAAAAATATATATATTAAATTCATAAAATTATCAGCGCCTTTAAATTGGTATGAAAGGATGGTTGCTTTCAATAAACTTTACAAGTTTATATGGAACATTTCTTCACCCTGACATAATCTTTAAATATTTACAATAGTCCCTTGCCAACTGTAGAGGTTACGTTCCTGACAACCCATAGTTGACAATATCAAGGTGGGTGAGGGCCAAAGTCTATGGGAAATTGGTGGTTAGGGGGAGTGATCTTTGAAAGACATACCTGAAGTTCTATAAATGTACTCCTCAAGATTAAAAGTAAGTAAAAAAAGCATGTTTATAATAGAAAAATATAAAAGAAACATGTTCTAAGTACAAAGATGCAATATAGTAAAATGTCAGTGTAACAAATGCTGGAGTAACGAAATATTCACTAAAACGAAATTATTTTCCATCCCCTTCAGGCATCACTTGGTGAAATTTCTTCATAATGTAAAATAAAGAGACATTGTGATTCCACATAAATTAATTTAAAACGACCTAGGTTTCGTTGCAATGCAACATCATCAGGTGAATAAATTCGCAGCCGGCAGCAATTTATAGTAATTGGTACAAATTCTTTTAATAAAGCAATAAAATTCACATGTGAAACAGAAATCAACGGGTCCCTAAACTTTCTAGACATCACCATATCAAAGGTAAATAGAAATTTAGATTTTGCCATTTCCAGGAAAGACACGTACACCGACCAAATCATTCACTTAAATTCAAGACACCATTTCCCACAAAAAAATTGCCATATTTCATTCCATGCTTCATAGGCTATTGAAAATTCCTTTTTCTGATTTCAACGTCAGGAAAGAACTTCAAATTATTAAAAAAATAGCAGTCAACAACGGCTACCCTAAAAAATTAATTGACATTATACGAGAGGAAACGTCTCCAACTAGCCATGAAACAAATATATGGTACCATCCCTGTTGACGATTTGAAACCACAATGGCGAAGACTATCATTTCTTGGTAATATATCCCTTAAAATTAACAGATTAATTCCCAAAAATAAAATTAGAGTCGCTTTTTATAATAGATCGAACTTAAAAAACCTTTTATGCCGCTCTAAAGACAAAATTAAAAATTTGGAAAAAAGTGGAATTTACAAATTACATTGTGGAAATTGTACTGCAGTTTATATAGGACAAACGGGACGAAAATTCAAAGAAAGAATTAAAGAACATTATTCCTGCTTCATAAACAGGAAAATAACCTCTCTCTTCGCCAAACATCTATTAGAACATAGACACAACAGCGACTTTATTCCCAAAATCCTGCATTATGAAAGAATGGGACCCAGGCTTGATATTTTGGAACAATTTGAAATAATTCAGTGTGTGGCTTCAAAAAACTGAAGTTTTTAATGATATTTTGTATCCTTTTCATTCTCCACTTCTTGACCTCACACTAATCTAATTATTCCTACCAATTATCCCCATTGTCTTCTCATTATCCAACTTACTGGACATCACTAAGTTCAACCGTTTTCTCTCACTCCCACAAACATACGTTCACTCCTTTCCTCCAATGATGTCCGCTCCACAATTCCTTTCTTTATTCTCCCAAACTCACCCTCCCCCACCCACCCATTGTACCTATTACTATAAATTGCTGTTGGCTGTGAATTTATTAACCTGACGATGTTGCATTGCAATGAAACCTAGGTCGTTTTAAATAAATTTATGTGGAATCACAACAAGTCTCTTTATTTTACATCCCCTTCCAATTTACTATGTAATATTATGTAAAAATGTTTCATTTTAATGAATATCATTGTAACGAAAATATTGGTTTAGCAGAAAAATTCATCCCAGTAAGAAAAAATATGATTATAACAAAGTTTGTAAAAAGAAATTCTTTAAACATTACGATGTTCACTTTTTGAACTTTATTGGGTTTGCTTTTTAGCATCTGGCAATGCTGCAATTATTTAAACTCAGTGAAATACTCAGTCCATGCAAGTGTATTGGTTGTCTACCTGACTAGCAACCAATAGCCAGGTTCTTCATAACTCCATCAGACTGTTCAGAAAAAATTATGGACTTTTTTAAGAAGTAATCACTAATTCATGGTTTCTTTCTTTATAATTATTTTGTTATATGTAACCATCGTTCTGATAATTTAGCTAGGGTGCAATACATTCTCCTGGACCACAGTACAGTACAGTAATATGTTCTCGTATGAATAAACACTGTCTGTACATCGAAAAACTTTTCCTTTTTATTCCAATAAAACCTGTTGATGGATTTGGGTTGGGTTGTTGTAGTTGCATCTTCACTTTATATCAATATATTACTCATACTATTACTAAATTTTTACGAATTCCTTTTCCTACTATGATTACAATGACGACTTAAGCACTATGCAGTTACTGTTTTTGGCGCTACTGTCAGCGGGAGGAAATATTGTGCTTCCTCTGAATTTTAAAAATTGCATTTCATTGTAATGAAATTTCACTGTAACAAATATATTTTCGTTATACTGACATTTCACTGTGTACAGTAATATTAAAATGGCATAGCAGCCCATGCTGCCACCCACCTGGCCTATTGACTCAAAGAACCCTGGTTAAACCAACACTTCTATAAAATTCCTCAAATTTCCGCCTCTTGACTAACATGTGGTCTTATCAGAAGTTGTAAATTTACTCTTTCCTATGTTTTTCCTTCTTGTAAAGAACAGTATGTAGCTTCTACCCTGAAATATTTTATAATTAATACAATTAACCATGGCAGCATGGAGAACCATGAATACTCAAGACTGGATGTTGCCATTGGTAAAATGGTTTACAGTTTATTAACTGTAGATACTCAAATTGTGGTTTGCAAGGGACTACTGTGTTAATATTATAAAACAATTGGAACTTCTTTCACTTTATTTGCCTTTTAGAGTTTTTTACCTGTTCTTTAATTCAGGAAAGAATCCTCTGATGGTAAGATCAGCATTGCAAATGTTGTCACTTCCACAATCAACCTCGAAAGGCACATATAGCTTATTTGGAAGTGGTACATTTTGTGACATTGGACAGGATTTGCAAAAATTATCAGGAGTTCCTACAAATAAAGTAAATTAAATAATTCATAAAATTCAAAACATAATAATGATCTGACAAAACTTGATATTAAATTTTTCTACAAAGGATCACATACTTGTATAATTGCTGACAAAAATATGGTGTTAGCTGTGTATCATGCCTTTCAGATTCACATTATGGTAAATAATAGTGTATTTAAAATTAAATTTGATAACTGTTTCTGATGAAAAAACTATTTCCATCTGCTGATAGTTTGATTGGGAATATATGTGGATTATTTGTCTATTGGATTATTTGTACAATGGCACATCAAATAGGATTCACAGAAATTGTGGAATTTTAATAAAGATATTGAGTTCTACCTCATTATTTAAACAAGGGGCTTTACCAATAGCTCACTTTGCTCACCCTGACATTACATTTTTATTATAACAGCACAAATCTGTTTGTCCGAATGCTGCATACAGTTAAATGGGTGTATATATTAACGCTTATGAGTCAAGAATGTTATTTCCAATCTAAATCATACTTTCAGGATTAACTTGGCCTTAACCCTTTTAAATTTGACTTTTTAAAGTCTACAGTGACGTCATAAGTTTGATTCCAGGAGCATTTCTTCTCCCCATTTGAATAAAATAGGAAGAGCTGAAACAGCATGCATGCCTTTTCTTAAATTTAAAATTACTTATAATCATCGTATAAACTCCTGACCTGAACCAAAGAATGACAATTTATTTTCCTCCTATTGATTTCTTAATTCATTTCAAATTGGATCACATATTTGTTTGTAATGCCAAAATTTCACATTTTTTGAATGAACTGTTCACCATCATGGTAACCCTCATTGTTAGGCTTTTCTCAAAATTACATTCTGTATATACTTGTGTTTAACACACTCCTGTGTATAACATGCACCCATACTTTTTTCCAAAAATTCCAACTTTTTAGTATACCCTGTGTATAAGAGCAAAATTTTAGAATTAGGTATATTATCATGTTAGGTATTATCTAGAGTACCATAAATAAATAAATACAAACCCTCCATGGGTTATGCGAGATTCAACTTATGTAAATTCGACTTTACATAAAAACTTCTGAATAATTTTCAAAATCCGAAAATTCAGAGTTGCGGAAATTTGCTTACAAGGCAGAACGTTTCAGGCTTAAATGTCAAATGTTGAATGAAGTTTAAACACGTCAATTTATTTTAAATTTATCAAACTATACATATTACTTATTTTACAGAATGTTAAATGGCTAGAGAATCTAATGACAGTATTTAATATGAAATCTTAAATATCATTGTGTATTGCGGTCCCCATCCTTGCATAGTTTTTTGGTGCTGAAGATGATGAGGAAGATAAATTTTATAGGTTTTAAATTAAAATATTTACATTGTTAATTATATATATAATATTCATTAACTAAATAAAATTATTTTAATATTATATACTATATTTTTTGTTTTTGATGTCTACTTGGCGATTTTGCAGGAGATTTCAGCAATCATCTGATGAGCTAGTGAAATGTGGAATATTTGGAATGGATGTAAATACAATTGTAAGGAAGTCATTATGTATTTAGTACTTTTAATTAATAAATGTATAAGCTGGATTATCAATAACTGATGTGGGTATTCCCTCAATTCACCCAAAAAGTAAGAAATTGGTGCGAGCTAGGTACACTTTAGTTTTTTATTTTAACTGCACAGAAGTGTTACTCATGTATAACGTGCCCCCCTACTTTATGATCTAAAAATTTAGTCTTCAAACTGTGCATTATACACAAGTATATATGGTAATTCTAATGAGATGCATTTAGTACAGACTTTTTTGCTTGTCTAAATGACTATATAGATGTAGATAAATAGGGAGTAGATGCAGGGAGGGGGATGGGTTGGAAAGTAATTAGGGAGCAAGGGAGGAATAGAATTAGAAAATTGAGGAAGGAAAAAGAGAAAGAGGGAGAGTGATAGATTGGGAGCAGAGGGAAGGAGAGAGAAGAGGTGTGAGGAAAGAAAGGCATGAAAAGAGGGGGGCAGAGGTAGATAGATAGATAATCGTCTTTATTCGGGTGAAATTTAGACCATAAGGTCCATTCTTACATTTAACCCTAGAGGGAGGGAAGGAGGGAGAGAGGGAAATGGAGAGAGACCATTACAAAAAAGACACTATATAACGAAGTAAGAGAGCAGGCTTTGTTTATATAAGATAGTAGCTTGAGACTAAAGTCATTGTGAGATAAAACTGATTTACCTAATTTTTTATGATTAAAATTCCATCATAACTTTGACAGGCAATTACACCAGTATAGAAATAAAGC
This sequence comes from Tanypteryx hageni, assembly GCA_028673005.1. Classification (NCBI taxonomy): domain Eukaryota; kingdom Metazoa; phylum Arthropoda; class Insecta; order Odonata; family Petaluridae; genus Tanypteryx; species Tanypteryx hageni. The sequence continues at coordinate 96,246,262 of CM054115.1, forward strand.
TATAACTAAAAGATAATATGGGTTCTTTTTCTTGAATGCAGTAAGGATTAATAAAGAGCCACTTGCTACCATGGTCTTGATTAATAAAAATATAAATGATAGTGTATTTTGTATATACTTGAGCATAAATATTCTCATCTGTATTTTAGCATATTAAAGTGTGCTGACTAAAGTCATGTGGCTAATATAATAATAGCAATAACATTTATTCACCCAATGGTCATCATGGAGTTGTCATAGGACAAGTCAGCAGTTTGAAATGTACAATTTGATACATTAATTTACATGATATACAGTGGCGTAAATATGGGTACGCAAGTTACACGATCGCATAAGGGCCCAAGACCAAGGGGGCCCTCACCCTTGCATCCATTGTTTATAATAATTTATAAATTTAATTATTCATAACAAATATAAATACTTTGTTTATCAAAATTCTATATTTATGTTATTTCTATTAATATCCATTACACTCAGAACACACTAACAAATATTCAATTATTAAGTGGGGCCCTGAGAGATTTTTTGCTAGGGGCCCAAAAGCTATAATTATGCCACTGATGATATATAGTAAAACCTCTTAATAACAAAATTGAAGGGACCTAATGTTTGGTACTTTGTTGTAAGGAGATTCTTTGTATAGAGGTTTTTTTCAAGATCATCATATTTGCACTTAAACATTATTATTATTGGTTATAATTTATATCAATACACAATTTTATAAAAGAATGTTTCCACAAAGTTCATTTTATGACAAAAACAATATAAATATTATATTTTGTCATTCCTTTGACATTGAACAATTTTCATATTAAAAACAATTCTTTATGTGCTGTGGCAGATTATGTGGAACATTTCTGTTCTACTGAGCTATCCCTGTTGATGATCTAAACTTGGATAACTTTCTACTGGCTTTACTTTTTCAGTATTTAAAATATTGAAATTAATATGTGTATTAGAAACAATAGTAACTCAATAAATAGACAAATACATAATTGAAAATGGAAATACAGCACTAATCAAAATGAAAAATATTTTAAATCATTTAGCCGAATAAAAGTTATTTTTCAGGTGTGGAAAACAAACATCTTTAATAATAATTTTTCACATGCTTGGTTAATACAAGACAAAAAGAACAATTCTAAAGCTTGGGATATTCTCGAATTTTTATCTACTAAACTATAAATCATAACTATGTGCTCTCACAGATTTTTATGTAGTAATTGATGTCCTCTATCCAAATAAAATTTTTAATCTTTACCTCACAGATCATTTAAGAGCATGGGAGAGAAGTATATGCAATAGAATCAATATATTGACCGATGTAAACAAAGTATGCAATGTTTTGCTCTGGATTTTCTCAAATTTTTATTTCATTGCCAGAAATTATAACTCATAATTATGTGGTCTCATGGACTTTTTTGTGATAAATGCAATTGTCTATCTGAATATTTTTTTAAATCTATACCTTACAGATCATATAAGAGGTAGGGAGAGAAAATTATGGATTTAATTGTTGCTTGACGGATGTCATTTAATGAGATATGAGTATAAGTTTATTTAAGTGCTTATATAAAATGGAATTTCTAATTGATGGATGCAGTTCAAAATCAGGATTAGGCAATAAATTTTAATAAAGACCACTCACACTTAATTTAATTAAAATCTGTCCACCAGTATAGGAGATGAAAGTTACAATGGACGGACAAGATGTGCCCATAAAGCATTCTGTTACTACTGCTTTGCTGATAAAGAATACCTAAAAATAACACTTGGATGGACGTCACCCTGCTCTTTGTATCACGAAATTTGTGAGCAGTCCCTAGGTCAGTGGTTTCCAAACTTATCACACCCACATTTGCTCAAGAATCCCTGCTGTGTTCCCACCCCGACCATGACCTAAGTAATATGGTGCCACTAGAATATTCAGTGTGTTTTGAAACATTTCTGAATCTTAATTGCAACAGCGCAGTATATCGTAATATAACAAATTGTGAGTGCAACAACTCAGAAATAGTCAATTATGAGATACCAAAACACAGAACACTTTGTTCTGAGGTATTGATTTCGTTCACTCCCCATATTTTTCTTATGATATCACGTCCATACACCTCATTCTGATATGCTTAAGTAAGAAAATTGTTATTCACTTGAGTAACAACAGTTGGGAAGAACTTTACATGTAAGTGACGGTGATAGATATGGATGAGCGTTTTAAGTCTGATAATAATCCAACTATCAGATTTTGTGATCCCAACAGCTTAAAGATTAGGTAATCTGCAAACACGATCCATTCTCTCATTCAGCTTCCCAACTAGGGATGGTGATTTGGAGGGAGTGGGAAGATAGTTAGGCATGTCTTGCATGGCATTAAGGCGATGCTGTTTTTGTGCCGAGACAATCCAGTGACAGTCAATGTTTATGATTTTGCTTTTGTCAAAATTTTGTTACACAGAGGAGGATTAAATTTCATGATCAGGTTCAGCATTCACTCTACAGGAGTATTGTAGTTACAGATGTTCATTATAAGGAGGCTTTTTGTATTTTTTTTTACATGTTCCGGGGGCAGGACCAAGATAAGAGTTCATTATATGGAAGTTTTCATTATAGAGAGGTTTGTAAGATAGAAGTTTTATTGTAAATTGATGTGATTATCACACATTGACATTTTAAATAAAAAAAAATATTTATCTATACAATATAAAGAACGTTAGTTTTATGTTTTTAGCTTACTTTCCAAAAAATGGAAAGTAGTCTTATGAGATTGTCTCGCTGTCCATGTGTGTGTATGTGTGTTCCCCACTAACATCTTCATGAATGGACCAATTTCCATGAAACTTGGTGTAAGGCTAGTGCTCTTGGAGACTATCTCTGGGCCATAATTTATAATCTGAATTCACAGGCCCCAAGTTCAATTCCAGGTGAGTTCTTTCCCCATTTGATTTACATGGTTAATCTAAAATCCACTGTGTAGAGAGTTTTTCTTTTGCATTTAAAAATATTTTAGAATATTGATATCGGAGAGGGATTTGTATTGTTCTATGGGGAAAAAAGTGAAGATTCTTATTCTTCTCACACAATTGTGATTTTCAATTGTATTTGTTTGACTTTCCCACAAAAACTTTTGTTTTGGCATTTTGAAAGCCAATTTTTTTATTTGTTAGGCTGGTTTCCAAAGGAAACATAAATGGTCCAGTCTGTATGTATTTGTTTCCCCTACTAACAACTTTTGCATTAATGGACCGATTTTCATGAAAGTTGGTATGAGGCTTCTGTTATCAGGGCCCACCTCCGGGCTATATTTTATTTGGCAAAGATTGAAGTCCTGGGTTTTATTCCGGGAACGTTTTTTCCATCTTTATTTTATACCATCATGCAGAGATGTTTTCTTTAATACTTTAAAATATCTTAAAATTGTGATATTGGAGTGAGGTTTATACTGTTCTAAGGGGAAAAGAATGTATATTCTAATTCCTTTTGCTGAATTTTGATAATTGATTGTATTTTCTTGAATTTCTACTATAACGTAGTGTTTTTGCATTTTAAATCGCATTTTATCGGATTGTTGCCATGGAGAGGGTTATTACCAAACTCAGCTTGAGCGTAGACGAGTAAACAAATGAGTTATTTTATTTTCCACTCCACTACCCTTCAGCAATGGACAGTTGATCCCTACATATTACTATATAAACAGTAACATTTATTAAATTCATTTATATAAAAAATGCATGCAAATGTGTCAGAAAGAGATTTTGGCATTGCTTTTAGTATTTTAAGCCTGATAATACTCTATTAATTTGTTTTCCAACTTTTCTCTATCATTGATAAACTATGAATTACAAAAGGAATTTATGGTATGAGAATTCCTTGGAATCACACATACTAAAACATTTCCTGTCAATAAAAGTAATCAATTCGAGGTGTCAGCATTGGGAAACCAGCCTACATTAGTCCTGGTTTGGACTTCTTGTTGCTATGGTGATGATTATTGCAGAACTCAGCTGGAGCATAGCCGGGTGCACATTCCAGCTATGTTTTGATTCATAGCTATCGAGTAAACAATCGTGCTCATTCCCACCTACGGCATGGATGTTGTGATTGTCTAGGGATTTTTCTGAATAGAATATTCAATGGTGCGAAATGACCTTAGCTGTCGATGCACCTAAAAATAAAAATTACTGCTACTACTAACGCAAAAATTTGTTAATTTTGAAGCTGGTATGTATATATTAACATTGTATTGAAAGTATAGTAGATGGATTAGTTCATTCCAGAACTACTTGTTTTTACTATTAGGAAGAGCATCATATACCCTACTACATGAGTAATATGGGCTGCTGCTATAAAGTGTGGTGTTGGGTTGAATGTCAGATTTCTGTCTTAAGGAATAACTGAGTTTGTGAGTTATGATGGAATATGATGATTTTTCTTCACAAATTTGCAAGATTCAAAAATGAAGATACATGGCAGCGTTAGAATTTGGTTACTGATTTTCATTTTAAAATATTTTTGAGAATGAAAATAAATGTGATATTGGCCTACAATTTTCAATCATATTCCATGTATATTTTAATCATACTTCATATGCTTGTATTGATTCTTTCATATCTTGTCAGAATTTTTCCATTTACCATGTGTGAAATTGTTATTCTTCAGTCATTATATACTGTTCAGTGGCGGCTCGTGTATAGGCACTGCAGAACTGCAGCAACCCCTATTTCCACTTGATATTATCGATAACATTTAATATAATGAGTCCTTTTTTCTTTAATTCTTTCTTTATTTTTGTAGCACAATATATATTCCTTAAGCTTAATGTCAGTACTTCAGTAGCCATCCCCCAGTTTATGAAAAAGATACAAAAATCTCTGTATGGAACTGTGCGCTTCACAGTGCCAGCGACGTGGTGTTTGACTGTTGTGCGCATGCGCACATAGGAGGGGGGGTGGGGAGGAAGGCGGGACTGCCAGGTAGAGAGAGCACTGTTGCTCTCGCAGTGCCGGCTCTGGCGTGATGGTGGAAGGAAGTTTTTTTTACTCAGCGTGTGTTGTGCTTAAAAACCGTGTACCATATTCTTGAATGTGATAAAGTGTAGAAGAGTGTAGAATTAGATTATTATTCTGCTTCCAGCTATTCTATTTGATTCATTTTTTTCGGTTCTTTTATTTAACAGAAAACTTTAGCCATGGCCTTGCATCCCCAAGAAATAAGTTCTGTGACTGTAAGTGAACTTCAACAGCTTAAGTTTTCACAGCTATCTCTCCATGAGAAAGTTACAGTTAAGAAAAGAGGTCGTTCAACACCTGATATTCTAATATCTCAGCCAGGCAAAAGCAACAACAAGAAATATATTCGTAGCTTTAATTCTGAATGGTACCAACGGAAAAGTTGGCTTTGCGGCTGTGAAGTAAAAAATGCACTGTTTTGCTTCCCGTGTTTGCTGTTTGGAGGTGATGTACCGTGGACAAAAGATGGTTTTAGAAATATAAACAAAATGAAAGAAAAAACTGAAAAGCATGAGAAGTCAAAGAAGCACGTTGATAATGTTGTTTCACTGTCACTTTTAGGAACCGTAAGTATTACGGAGAATCTTAGTGAGGCATACAGACTTTCAATCAATGAGCATAATATAAAAGTTAAAAAGAACCGTGAAATTTTGTCCAAAATAATAGACTGCATTTACTTTTGTGGAAACTTTGAAACTCCCTTACGTGGACATGATGAAAAAGACGATTCAGTAAATCCAGGGGTATTTAGAGGATTAGTAAATTTTGTATCTAAATTAGATTCAGATTTGAAGAATCACTTAGAAACCAGTGCAGTCTTCAAAGGTGTTTCTAAGACCATTCAGAATGAGATACTTGACTGCCTGCTACAAATATACCATGAGGAGATAAGGACGGAAATTAGAAAAGCTTCCTTTGTAGCTGTCATGGCTGATGACACAACAGATGTTTCGGAACACACTCAAATGGTCCTTGTTCTACGGTACGTATTGAATGAAGAAATATTTGAGCGTTTTTGGGGATTCTTTATTCCAGAAAATCAAACTGTAGATGGCATATCAAAAAGTATTTTAGAACAATTGGACATAATCCTTCAAGGAAATGGACAAAAACTGATAGCTCAGACATTTGATGGAGCAAATGTCATGAAAGGCAAAAAAGCAGGAGTTCAAGGAAAAATAAAAGCAGTTTATAGTAATGCACATTTCATTCACTGTTATGCACATCAACTTAATTTAATAATGAGAAATGCAGCAAGTATTACACGAAACGCAAGAATATTTTTCTCTAACATTCTGGCTATTCCAACATTCTTCTCAAGATCACCACAACGTGTGTCCATTCTCAAGAAACATATGGACGTCAGCATTCCACGTCCATCCTCTACAAGGTGGAATTTCAACATACGGACCATAAACAGAGTTCATGAAAATTTGTAACCTTTAAAAAACTGCCTTACTGAAATTCAGTCAACATCAAATGCAGATCAAACCATTGCAGAAGCAACAGGAATTTTAAAATACCTGAATGATGATAATTTCAAGTTTTGGTTAGAGCTTTTTCATCAGATTATGCCTCATGTTGAAATAATTTACAACCAAATGCAATCTTGAGAAATTAGTGTGTTTAAAGTTAATGAATATATAACAAATTTCAAAACTGCTATTTTAGAATTGAGAAACTCAAAGTACTGTGAGAATCCTTCAAAGACACTCATGGCAGAAGCTAAGGAAGTGTGTGACTATATATGTGTTGATATAATGGACAGGGGAGGGGGAAAGGGAAAGGGGAGTAGCTCTGGTACTTAGGAAAGATATGATGAAAAGCGTGACAAAGATAATAGCAACGAACGATAGACTGATGGCAATAAAGCTAAAAGCAGTCCCAGTGGACATGCTGATAATCCAGGTATATATGCCAACGTCAGCTCATGACGATGAAGAAATAGATGAGATCTATGAGCAAATTAATGAAATTTACGAAGAAGACGGAAGAGGAAAGGTAAACTGCATAATAATGGGAGATTGGAACAGCATAGTCGGAGAAGGACGGGAAGAAAATGTTGTCGGGCAATACGGACTTGGGAAGAGAAATCGAGGAGGGGAGAAACTCGTAGAATTCTGCATCAATAATGACCTTGTAGTGACTAATACATGGTTCAAAAACCATAAACGAAGGTTATACACATGGAAAAGCCCAGGAGATAGAATAAGATGCCAAATAGATTACATCCTTGTAAAACAAAGATTTAGGAACAGCATAAAGAACACCAAGGCATTGCAAGGAGCAGACATTGATTCAGATCACAGCCTTCTAATACTTGGCGTGAGTACAAAGCTCAAACAAATAAGAAAAACGAGAAGAGAAAGACAGACCTGGGACCTACAAAAACTGAAAGAAAGGCAGGATGTAGTCAGCATGAAGTTGGAAGATAACCTAAGAAAGTTGGAAAACAAACCGAAGACCGTCGATATAGAATGGGATGAAATTAAAACCAGTATCAAGGATACCTTGGATAAAGAGATTGGAAAACAAGAGAAGAAAATCAGAAAACCATGGATCACGAAGGAAATGCTGGAGAAAATGGATGAGAGACGAAAATGGAAAAACGTTAACAGTGAAGAAGGTAGAGCCAACTATAGGCGTATAAACAATGAGTTGAGAAGGGTAACAGATAAAGCTAGAGAAAATTGGCTAAAAGGAAAATGTGATGAAATAGAACAAATGGAGAAATTAGGACGGTACGATATGATGTACGCTAGGGCACTGGAATTAGAAGATAAGAAGTCTAATGGAATTTGTGGTAAAGGAATTATGAATACGGATGGGAAGATAGTCTCAGAAACAAAGGATGTAGCACAGGTATGGGAAGAATACATTAAGGAATTATACAGCAAACAGACAGGAGCGGCAAAAATAGAACTGGAAAATGAGGAAAACATTGAAGAAGATAACTTAGGACCAAGTATTATGGAGAGCGAAGTAGAAAAAGCGATAGTGGAACTTAAGAAGGGGAAAGCCACGGGCAGCGATGGAATACCGGCTGAGATACTTAAAGTCATAGGATCAGAAGGACTAAAAGCGATCACGAAATTAATTAATAAGATTTACGACACGGGAGAGTGGCCTCAGGATTTCCTAGAAGTAACAATGATCCCTCTAAAGAAGAAGCCAATGGCAATGCAGTGTAAAGATTACAGAACTATAAGCCTTCTGTCACACACATCCAAGATCATCACGAGGATTCTTAATAAAAGGCTGGAGAAAAAGGCAGAAGAAATAATAGGGGAAGATCAATTCGGTTTCAGAAAAGGACGAGGAACTAGAGATGCTATAGGAGTAGTTAGAATCATATCAGAAAGGGCAATAGAATACAGTCAAGATATCTGCGCATGCTTCGTAGACTGGCAGAAGGCCTTTGATAGAGTAAATTGGGTAAAGTTGATGAAGATATTAAAGGATATAGGTGTAGACTGGAAAGACAGGAGACTGATTAGGAATCTATATGAGAATCAAGTTGTAAAGGTCAGGTTTGAGAATGTGGACACCTGCGGAATAAATATCGGTAGAGGAGTAAGACAAGGATGCTGCCTATCGCCAACCCTATTCAATATATATGGAGAAAGTCTAATGCAAGAAGCTTTAGAAGGCACAGGGGATTTCAAAATTGGAGGAAGGATTATAAGAACAGTAAAATACGCAGATGATCAAGTACTTTTAGCAAGAAAGGAAGAGGAGCTACAAAAAATGATAAATAGACTAGTGATAACAGGTAGAAAATATGGTATGGAAATAAATACAGAAAAATCCAAGGTCATTCGAATATCGGGTAAAGAAGAGAATCTGAACATAACTATTGGGGGAAAGCCATTAGAACAAGTTTCAGAATATAAATACCTTGGAAGTATCATAACACGAGAGGCAAAATGTACGGATGAGATCAAAACTAGAATAGGAAAAGCAAAAGCGGCTTTCAGGAGAAAGAAACAACTACTTACAGGGAATATAAGGGAAGATATCCGCAAGAAGTTGATAAAATGCTACGTATGGAGTATAGCATTGTATGGGGCAGAAACATGGACGCTAAGGAAAAATGACATCAAATACTTGGAAAGCTTTGAAATGTGGACTTGGAGGAGAATGCTGAAGATAAAATGGACAGATAGGATGAAAAACGCTGAAGTGCTACAAAGAATAGGAGAGAAGCGAATGATTATACAGACTATCAGAAAGAGGAAGGCTAACTGGGTTGGACATTACCTGAGGAGAGAGAGTATGATTAAAGACGTGTTAGAAGGAAAACTAGATGGGAAAAGGGAAAGAGGTAGGAAAAGGTTTCAGCTGATAGACGATCTGAAAGGGAAAGAGAGTTATCAAGATATAAAGAGGACAGCGGAAAATAGGAGTATATGGAGAACCAGGTTTAACCATGAATAATCACGGACCTGTCTACGGACAGACTACCTATGATGATGATGATAATGGACAGATATTCTTCCACTAAACACTTAGTAGCTGCTAAATTGTTCAACAAGAAATGCTTCACTAGATTTAAGAATGAACATCCCACAAAAGAGATAGTACTGACCACTGAAGCTTATCCCATGATTGACAAAGAAAAGCTTGAAACTGAACTAAAAGTATTCTATTGTAGGACTGATATTCATGAATATTGCAAATTAATTGAGCTGCTGAAATCTATCTTGGAAAATAATCTAGATGATGTTTTTAGTGAAATTACGAAACTGATAAAAATCCTCTTGACAATTCTCATGACTACATCAGAGGCAGAGCGCTGCTTTTCAACATTGAAAATAATAAAAACTTTTTTTAAGAAGCACTATGAATTCGGAAAGACTAAATGTGCTTGCAGTACTTTCAATGGAGAAAAATTTCCTCAATTGTCATCCAGAGATCAAGGAGAAAATTATTGAACTTTTTGCGCAATTTAAAACAAGAAGAATGGATTTCATTTTTAAATGAATAGATCAAGCTTGAACTGTAACAATTTAAGTTAAAGTAAGTAAAAAATGTTTGGTTTTTTTTGTTAAGATTTTATCAAGTTCCTGAATAAATTTTCTTTTTATACACGTTTTTTTCCTTTTACTCAATTTTAAAACAAAGGCTAAAAATTTTCTGGAGCAGCACCCCCACTAATTTTAGCTACGAGCCGCCACTGATACTGTTATCTTTTTGTGATGTTCTTCTTAAATCCTTTTCATCATATTAATGAGACCTTTGATGAGCTTTTTCAATTGCTTAGTTGATTACAGTAACAAAATTAATCCAAGACATTTGATTTTGAAATAAAAATAATAAAAATGCCATAAAATTAATATAATCTATGAATGTATTTTGGCAGTAATTTCTGAAGAACACAAGATTAAAAATAAGCAAAAACTGAGGACCAAACATGACCATAATGATAGAGTTGGGGTGGAAAAATCAACAAATTAATATATTTTACTTATGTGACAACAGTGCAGGCTATAATTTATCTCTCCTTGTGGAATTCTTGTAAAACTAATTCAAATAAATTTTTATGATAAATGGAGGAATTCAAATTGTCAGCAGTTTAGTGACAATTTGTTCTCTTGCCCATGCAGTAAGGAGCTGAGTTCCTATTTCAATTATTACTTATTAAAACTAGTTTAAAATAAAAACAATAAAGTCACCAAATTCACTGAGGCTGGAAAAAGCACGTCAAGTTCGCAGTAATGACAAGTCCATGCTGATCATTTTTTTGACGTCGACGGGATCATCCACAAAAAATTCCTCCCGCCCGGTCAAACTGTCAATGGAAAGTTTTACAGCGATGTTTTGAAGCAGCTAAGGGAGAACGTCCGACGCAAACATCCAGACAAGTGGTGCAACAATGACTGGGTGCTCCACTATGACAATGCACCCACCTACACGTCACTTGTTATTAGGCAGTTTCTGGCTTCCAAACACATGACAATCATCCCCCCTACTCTCCTGACCTCACCCCCTACGTCTTTTTCCTGTTCCCCAAAATGAAACTCCGGCTGAAAGGGCGATGTTTTGACACGATTAAGGAGATCCGGGCAGAATTGCAAGAGGTGCTTAACACGCTCACACCTGCAAACTTCCAAGGGTACTTCGCATCATGGAAAAAATGCTGGGAATGCTGTATAAAAGCCCAAGGGGACTACTTTGAAGGGGGCAGTGGAAATTAGGACGGCGTAATTTTTTTTATGCACATATTCCCAGAACTTTTGGGTAGCACCTTGTATATTTAAGCTAACTTCTACAGTCATGAGAGCTTAATAACATTGTGCCTGTTTTAAGAAAAAGTATCAACAGAGGAAATTTGATACTTATTATTTGTAAAATTCTGAAATTTTCTATGGCTGTTGGAATTATCTTGAATATCAAGTGGACTATAGATAAAGATGGCAGTAACTGTTTTCACTTCAGATGTAGGAATAAGTTACTGTTTCAAGTTTTATGTCTTTATATTAAACAAAATTATAATAAATAGAAGAAAAGACTATGGCAAGTAAAACTGTGAATTGAAGATTCGACTCCGACTGTAAACGGTCGGAGTCGAATCTTCACTTCACAGTTATACAAAATTCTTCAACATTTATGTCTAGCTAAACATAATTTTCAATAAAAATCTGCAAAGTAATGAAGTTTTTGAGATTTACTTGTGTACAATCTGTTTATTTGTCAGTCTGATGTATTTTTAGGCATTCTTTACCAGTGAAGCGGGAATAGCAGAATGTCTTATGGCCATGTCTGGTCCATCTGTCATAACTTTCATCTCCTAAATTGCTGGATGGATTTTAATTTAATTAAGTGTAAGTGATCATTATTAAAATTTATCACCCAATTGTGATTTTCAACTGAATCTGTCAATTAGAACTTCCACTTTACATAATTACTTTAATATACTTATAGTCATATCTTGTTAAATGTCATCCGTCAAGCAACAATGAAATACCAAACTTTTCTCTCCCTAGCTCTTATATGATCTGTAAGGTATAGATTAAAAAATTTATTCAAATAGAGAAAAACATTTACTACAACAAAGTCTGCAAGGCCACATAATTACGAGTTAGGGTTTTGGAGATAAAAATTCGAGAAAATCCCAAGCAAAATATCACCTATTTTGTCTACATCAATCGCTAAGATGGTTCTTTCAGCAAAAAAACAATTAAAAATACATATATTTCTCTCCCATTCTCTTATATGATCTGCGAGTTAAAGATTAAAATATTTATTTGGATAGAGAATAACATTTACTACAAGATGGTTCCAGAGATCACATAATTATGACTTATAGTTTTGGAGATAAAAATTTGAGAAAATCACGAGCAAAACATCGCATATTTTGTTTACATCGATTGCAAAGACGGTAAACAATTAAAAATCCATATATTTCTCTCCCATGCTCTTATATCATCTCTGAGATATAGAATAAAAAATATATTTGGATAGAGAACAACATTTACTAAAAGATAGTCCTTGAGACCATATAATTACAACTTATAGTTTCGGGGATAAAAATTCGAGAATTGCCCAATCTTTCGATAACATTTCATACGCATTTTCCATTAAGAACGCCTTTGAAATCTCTGTATATTCCATTTGTGGAGTATACTTTTCCATCTTTTTAAAGATATTGAAATATTTGATTACCTTCAACACTATCTGTTTTAATTATAATGGGCTGTATCACTTTATTATGTTGATTTTCCTCATCTTTTGTCTTATTTTTCTCAATAAGCTGATATTGGATGATGATTTCAACAGGGTCAACAGGATTCCTTATGTCAGACTGTAAAGAGATTTATTACAAATATAGCTATGTATAACCATATAAATATGCTGAAGTACACATTTGATAAAAAACACCTAGTTTTGAATTGAAAAACTAAGTCATTATTGTGTACATATTGGTAACAGATAACATTAAATTTTTAATAAAGTTAACAGGATAGTTAAATTATTTAATTCTTTGGACCAAAAAATTAATTTAGCTGTTTTGTACATGTATGAGGGTCAGTCAAATGAAACAAATTTTATTTTTTTACTTTCCACAAATATATATTTTTATTCTCCTCAACTGTTCAGATACTTATATGACCCGTGCAGTAAATTTTTCATACCCTGTTTGTAAAAGTCTTGGTTACTGTTGGCATCATCCTTGCACTGCTCTTTTCACATCATTGTCTATAATGGAACTGATGCCTTGCCAGATTGATTTTCAGTTTCTCAAGCTCATGGAAGTCACGTGGTAACAAGTCTGGACTGTATGGAGGATGATCAAGAGTTTCTGAATGATTGCCACTGCATTGAGTTGTCCTTTGTTGTGTGCTCTTCAGTTGATAGTGCCTACACCATGTCTCATCAACAGTCACTATGTGGTCTAAAAATGCATCGCCTTCACTTTAATAATTCATCAGATACTGCAGACTTGGTCCCATTTGCAGTTGTTTCTGGTCATCATGGAGAAATTTGGGTATCCATTTTATGCATATCTTCCAATACTCTAGACCAGGAGTGGCCAATCATGGCCCGTGGGCCACTAAGTGTCCTGCAACGACATTTGGTGTGGCCCGAGCACTCAACCATAAAAAATATTTTTGGTTCGAATGGAACCTAAACCTGATGATTGTTTTGATCCTCTTCAAAGCTGAAAGAACCAACACCTCTCTTTTCATAAATCCAGTCTCTATTTTGGACAGCAAAATAGAGAAATATCCACCAAAATCTAATTGTAAATTGCTGATATCAGGGGCGGATCCAGAAACTTCCCAAGGGGAGGGCGATCGCCCCAATTGCCCCTGCCCCCTCTTGGTTCCGCCTCTGCAGATGACCATTCATTTTGAAAATCCCTATCCCCATCAGAACCTTTCTTTCCCTTGTTTTACAGACTTAATCTTCGGTGTAGAAACAAGGAATGTTGCATGGAATGAATTTAAGAATGTACCCAGTGGATAGCAATGGGATCGTCCAAGGGGAGGGCGATCGCCCCTCCCTTGGATCCGCCACTGGCTGACATTAAGAATCAAGAATCAATCAGGTCTTATAGCAAAATTTTGCGAGCTTTGTGAGTCACCAACTTCTCCAGATTTAAATGCCTTTTGAAAATTTGTTCCCAAAAACAACTACCCCAAACTGCATGGCACTGCATTTTGTGTGCAAATTTGGATCATTCTGTTTGTGAACAGACATTTTCGACAATGAACTTAGTTAAAACAAATATAGATCTTTAACAGACACTCATGTGGGAAATCTGCTACTTTTATCTTCATTAAAAATCAGTCCTAATATTTTGTTAATTGAAAAGCAAATTAAAAAATCACATGAGATATTTATATGCATCAATATTTTTATTTTTTAATCAGTATTTCAAATGTTGTCATTTACATAAATCTTTTAAAGTATATTATTATTTTTATCATTCCTGTCTATTTTTGGCATAGTTAAAATTATCTTAAGCTATCAATTTAAACCATATGTTAAGGATAGTAGGATAGTGGCTCACCAAAAAAATCACACCGTTTTGTTAGTCCATCTTATAAAAAGGTTAGCCACTCCTGCTCTAGTCTGTAATGGATAATGATGTAAGCAGACCCGTGACAGATATTCAGCTCCCTAGCCACTTTGACAAATGTTCTGCTGTGGTTTGCCATGATGGAGTTGTCTGCTGAGATGGCATTTTCATCCGGGATGACACTGTGGGACTGTTCTGGCCAAGGGTCATCCTCTAGAGATGTGTGCTTTTTACAGCATCCATTTGCCCACTTATATACTCATGTGCATGACATACAGCTGTCCATTTATATCTTTTCTATATGCCAGTGAATTCCTATAAGTGGGACACCCTCTGTAGCCAGAAGTCTGATAACACTCAATCGAGAAAGCTTGGGCGATCCTGTCACTCCAAATGCCATATTGACTCTGTTGCTGGGTATCACTCTCCATGTATACAGTGTTGAGAACCTGCCCCATTATGCATCTGAGCCACTAACACCCACCATTTTGGTGCATAAACCAAATTTTGGAACCTTACATGTGGTTTTCATTTGGCTGGCCCTAGTGCTTTATTTGTCCAATATTCAAATTAATTGTTGTTGATATTGAAATGCTTCCCTTAGTTGCAACAATGCTCTAAGAATTAGAATTATATTTGAACAATGATACTTAAATTGCTTTTGACTATATGGTCAATGGTTTTTAGCAGTTAATTTAGATGTTTCCAATCTTATTTTGTTAGTGGATTTATTAAATAATTAGTGTATTCTGCATCATTGAGAAACATTTAAGCTAATAAATACTTTTGCCTGTTGATATTATTCTAGTAAACTTAAAATTTGATATTTGGAATCATAGCTTCAAGAATGATAAAGGCATCTAAGCAAAAATTTAGTAACCCTCTCTTCTCATTGTTTAGTCTGACTTGATGTTACTATTGCTTGCTGCAGCTCATATGACAATTGTGGCATATGAGAGAGAGGCTGTGTTAAAGAGAGAGTTAAACAGTTGATCATAAAAATGTTAGTGTAACTATCGAACATTATGTTGCAAACTCACCATTAATGTAATGCTTATGTTTTCACAGAAGTTGGAAGTTTTTTGCAAATGAATTGTGTTTGAAATAATTTTTGCATTTTTTATATGACATCGTTGATGTATTGGATCCAGTTTCAGTGTTCTGTTAACCTCTGAAATATATAGAAGACATTAATAGTCAATAGTTGAATTTAGCAAATAATAATTCAATATAATTATAAAGATTTAAATCAAACTTAGGTTATTATATCATAAAGTCATTTAGCCTTTTACTTTATCACAATAATAAGAATTGAATTATTGAGATTTTTTTATTAATTATTAGATCATCATTCACTAGTCAGAGAAAAAAAAGGTGTTTCCTCTATCATAAAAAATCACAGTTCTACTGTTTCTTCAAGCTGCAGTAACATGTAGTGTAATCTTGTTCTACCTATACTAGATGATATGGCATGAAAAAGGACAAGATGGCATTTTTATCAAATTATTCAAAGAATACTGAAAGCTTATAAGCAGTGTGTGTTGGATCCTGTTGAAGTATGAGCAAAATATATGCAATGGAAAGTTCTGAGCAGTACTCCAACTTAAGATTACAATAAAAAACTGACTAATTTTTCATACTTTGCATAGAATATGTAATCAGGAAAAGTATTAAAAAAAGTTCAGACTGAAAAGTTGGTCAAGAATCTAGGTTCAGAAATTTCATTTCGTTTGATCAACTTTTATTGATTCACCTTCATTGTTCCATTTTAAAATGTGCACCAACCTCATGCACAGGCTGCTGTTTTAATATATTGTGTATATCATGTAGACCAAATTTAAATGAATGTTTCTTTGGATGTTTAATTATTTAAATTATAATCAGGATTCTGCTTCTTAAGTTATCAAGGTACAACAAAAAGAATTTTATCCTAACTGATAAGAGATGCAATTGGCTAGATTCATTCAATTTATTTTTGCTCATTGCTGAGTTTTCCAGGAATATATTGTTGAGGAACATCTGTTTTATTTTAATTAAGGACTCTTTCAAAACACTTTTTCTGTCTAGTATAGCCTTTCCAATTTGGCATTCCAAAAACTGGTTCCTCCTAAAAACTTTGTATTTTTAAAGTACACCCAATCCCGACTAACACAAATTCTATGAACATGATTTAAGTTTTACACGATTTTAAAAATAGGGCTGGTTTTTGACTAACACGACTGGTTGTTTGGTTTAACACGATTTCTCTATGACTTTTCTATGATCATGAAAAAGTTCTAGCAAGTGGGAATGGAAATAAACTTTAGCACTGCTCTTCATTAATTGTGGATCACAATGAGTCCATTATCATAACATCTGATCCAGAGGATGAATTTGACAATTTCTATGAGTCTGATGTAGAAGGTGAAGGATTTCATGGTTTTTAAACTGCAATGTAGAAAAATTCCATTTTTGAATGCTTTTAAAATTTCCTTGGACCATTTTTGTATTTAGAGCTAAGCATTTATACCAAAACATAAAACCAATTAAAAGTTATTAAAAACATACCTCACTGCAGTTAAGCAGTTTTAATATGATCTTTAACCATTTTATAAAATAAAGTGAACGTATTTGCACTTCTCTTTTATTGTTGTAGCAACCTAAACAAAATGAAACTTTACCGTAGTACAGATGAATATAGATTAACAATAAGAAGGTTAAAATTCAGTCATGAACCTAATCTAATGCACCTCAAAGCAAAAACCCACCCAAAGCAAATCTATACCTAACCATCCCAACAATATTAACAAGTGTAAAATTTCCAATGTTTGCATTACTGCAAAAGACCATAGAATCATGGCAAACCAATATAAAAACAGTAAAAGTCAACAGGTGAACTAGAAATAAAGCAAATAAACGTATAAATAACAACAGATTTGTCTTTAATTAGTGTATAATATATAACTGGGTATCATTGGAACGAAGTAAAGGTAAGTATGAAAAAAAGTTGGGTCTGTATTAACAGACCGTAGCCATTTAAGAACTTTATTTCCTAAATAAAAATTGAGATGCCAATTGCGCTATATCAAAAACACGCTAAACAAGCATGCGCTAAATGAGGCATGCCTGTAGACCTTAAGTTACTCAATAATAAGCAGCACTACTTTTAGAAAATGACTGTAATGTTTTTAGAAAATTGTTTATTTAAATTTTATAAATTATGAATGATAAGGGTTATTCTTCAATTTTCACGTTTAGTTTTTGCTTTTTGGTGCATTCTGAAAGTTGATTTAAAAAAATATTTGTATTGGTTATTTAATTACAAATGACATTACCGTAAATACCCGCGTATAATGCGCACCCTCGTATAATGCGCAGGGGGGTTTTCAGCCTCGTAATCTATGATTTTTCTATATACCCGAGTATAGTGCGCACAGATTTTTTTAGCGTTACCGTACTAGAATAAAGTAGATGGTGTAATGTGTTCTAAAGCAATGATCGAATTATTGGTATTATTTATTGGTAACATAATGAAAGTGCGAAATAAAATTTTCGAATAACGTTCCAAAAGAACGTCAGCTAACTCAATCATTAGATACTCTATGTTTACTTACAAGGTGATATTAGGACATAATTAATCGAATTATATTAATTTCATAGTATGGCATATGACATTCTTTGAGCTAATAAAATGGAATGACGATAATCCTATGTTTTTTACATACGTTTTTGTCATGCCTGAGGTAGACGGGTTCTCGCAACCTTCAGTTTTAACCTTATTAGGACACTCTGGAGCACGTAAACACGATAGCAAATAACCATAATTAACTACAGACTTGAAGAATCAAAAATAAATCACGTATGAATGCTGAGAGAAAGGTAGGGAACAATAACTTTATTTAGTTCTACAAGAAGCATCAACTCCCAGCGTACTCAAAGGCATCAGCTGCCATTGTTTCTAATTGTATGTAGTACCAGTACATCACCACCAGGCCGGTCTAGGGTGATGTCATGCGTAAGATGACGATTCCGATAACAACATCGAAGAAGAAAGGTCCAATGACGAAGAATTTCTTGGCTTTTAAAATGAATAAATACTGAATTCATTCTTTTCATATCTAATTAATTTATGTTTATAGAATTAGTTAATACATTTTTACTATTATCTATCTTACTTTTCGTAAAAATCGCCAATAAAAATATGAGGATACCCGGGCAGTAATTTCTGTGTCGAAATTGTGGAAATATGAGGCCAAATGAAAATAGGAAGATTATGTACCCTCGTATAACACGCATCCTAATTTTTAACTCGAATATTTCGAAAAAAGTGCGCATTATATGTGGGTATTTACGGTACTCAAAATAATTCAGCTATGATTTATGGGGATTATGATTTGTAACTATGTATATAAATTGTTCATACAAATCCCTCAAGAATCTACTAATATAGAGGAAAAGTTGTTTCTTATTCATAAAATGGAATTATCATCAAAATAAATGCATTTTATAGAACAAACCAAGTCTCCCAGGAGCAGTTTTTCCTTGGTAGTTGACACAAGCATCCAATAACATTAAAGAAGTAGCATTATGTGGAATTAGTTTATGGAGAGGACGCGGCATTGTAAAAGTCCATTTTACAACAGGTTTCCCTCTGAAAATAGCTGCATGACCAGATTTATATGCGCCAACAGCTACATCTGAAATTAATTCCACATTTTTAGTCATAGTTGCTTTAACAAGAAATGAAATGACTAAATATATTATTGACAAAATGATTTATAGTGTCACAATTTGATGGTTATTTAAGTGGACTTCAGTTGATATGTTTAGCTAAATATAAGAGCTAAAAATATAATAATCATTATCATTTGAATCTTAAGTTATTAAAAAGTGACTTTGAATTAGTCCAATTGATTTTTCAACCTGAACCTTGTACAGTATTTTGTACATTGAGGTAAGGGTAAGCATATTAGGCCTACCAGGTGTGCGGTAAGAAACTTTAAGTATTGCCTTGATGGCTCGTTTTTTTGTGGAGAAAGCTTTTTTAAACATACCAGAATTACCCCAAAATATTATTGCATATGCTAGGTGTGAATTTACTTGAGCATAATAAATTGATTTTGGAATGGAGATAGATGCTATGGGTGCTAGTTTCCTAATAATGAAAATGCCAATTGCAGCCTTTTTACTATGGCATTAATGTAAAGTTAATTAATGTAAGTTACTTGAACATAGGGAGTTTTCTGAGCATAAAATGTTTTAACTAAAGATGTTCAATATGTGTACCATTGACCTCAATATCGTGACGTAAATGCACAAGGAACTTGTTTATTGTCCTGCATAAAATGTCTGTACATATCAATATTCTCTGTGGCAGTAGTTATTTTAATTTTCAGCTCTTTAGTGTTTTGTGGATGATTTTTGTAGACCCAGTTTTTAAGATAGCCCCATAAAAAATAATCACAAGGATTGAAGTCAGGAGAATATGGTGCCTTAGGGCACCCAATCCCAAAATGACCAGGATAGCAGTTAGAAATGACCCGGTCGTGGAAATGATTGTGTAAAATGTCCAGAAAATTATTGGCTGTGTGGAGATGCTCCATTTTGTTGAAAAAAATAATTCATTAAAATTGTAACAAGTTTCTTGCAAAAAAGAAATAAACTTTTCTTTCAGCAATGCTGTATAACATTCAGAGTTTACAGTCTCAGAATATTGGTCCAACGATGCAGATAGCGGAAAAGGCATACTAAGCAGTACACTTTACTGGACGAAGTGGAACGTCTTCATGAGGGTTAGGATTTTCTGTTCCCCATATTTGCATGCTTTGTTTGTTGATGAACCCGTTGGGGTAAAAATGTGCTTTGTCTGTAAACCACATGTTGTTAAAAATAACAGAATTTGCTTCAAGAAATTCAAGAAAAGATGAGAAAACATTATCTGATGCTCTTTATCATGGTCATTCAGTTGTTAATGAATCTGTATCTTGTATGGAAACATGCTGAAATCTTTTCTGAGTATTTTATATGTTGATCTAATACTTATGCCAACTGATTGTGCAATACGACTTATTGATTTTCTTGGACTTCTTTCAATTGCTTCCCTAACACATTGGATGTTTGCTTTGGTTCTCACTGTTTACATTCATCCAACACCACCTTTCAGATTGTCTAAAACAGAATCAGTTTCTTCAAACTTTCGTACCTAATGAATTATGCAATTTCTTGAAGGAAAACTCCGAGCATTGAAATGTTATTGATATTTTCTCTGTACATTGATAACACTTACAAATTAAAAAAAAATTCAATACTCTGTTTGATACTGTATAACACCATTTTGACAACTAATGCTGCCTTAGGAAGGGTTGCTATATCTCATAGAAAATTCCCTATGTTCAAGTAACTGTATATGTATTTATTTTTATGAATTATTAACCTCAATAATAGTTATTTAAAAAATATAATAGTCAGTCCATTCATGAAGATCCTGTAGTTTAATTAAATTATATTTTTTGGACTATTTATGTCATTTTTGTCTTCTATTTTGATAATAATCTTGCTGTGCTGTAAAATGCAAATATTGTGCACTGCATGCATTTTTGCATATTTTGTTTTATTTTTCTGTTCACTTTTGTGCTGGCCATAGTTATTTTGCTTCATTTCTCTTAATTTATAGTGCAAAATTAATATTTTACAGTAAATAGGAGAAAAAATAATTTCAATAAATCATCGCAGAAAAGAGAAAATTTAGTGAAGGCAATAAAAGTGCAGAAAATAATCCTAAATTAGAAAGAAAGCAAATAAATCTTAATGAAAAGCTTTAAATGATTCAGTGCTTTGAAAAAGGTGAACATAAGAGAGTTACTGCACTTAAGTTTAAATTAACAACTACAATTCTGTTAAATAAAGATAAAATATGTACAAAGTTCTATCAAATCAACCACTGCAGTAATTGTGAAGAATTTCTCATGATCATATAGTAATTTGAAATTGATGGAATAATGTTATCTAAAGATCCTATGCAGATAGGCATAAGCTGTAATTTTGGGAATAATTTTGAAACAGGAAAAAATTCTACTATGACCGGGAATTGAAAAACACTCGTGTTCAGAAGTGGGAAAAATAATCTGTTGCAATAGTTCAATGGTAGAATATCTGCCTGTCAAGCAGATGACCCAGGTTCAATTCCTGGTCATAGCAGAATTTTTTCCTGTTTCAAAATTATTCCCACATAGCAATTTGTTATAGAAAATGGTGAAACTGATAGTGTATTTTAAACATTCTGATGATCATATGCCCCTTAGTCAAGCATTTGTTTACAATAAAGCACTCTCTCTATTTGAGTGTGTAAAGTAAGAAGATGGTACCAATTCTTCTGAAATATTTAAAGCCAGTTCAGGTTGGTTTCAAAAATTTTAATTTCACTCAAATATTCATAGTTTATTTTATCTGGTAAATCAGCAAGCAATTTGGCATTGCATGTTATTCTTATTAGTAATAATAATAATTATTAATTAAATACTAATGAAAATATTGTTTTCAAGACATTTGATATCATGAACCAACCCATGTTAATTTCTATATTATAAATTATTCATTTAGCATAAATTTGATTAGCACAAAGACCTTTTAGAATGCATATTTTGTGCTAAACAATGCATGACCATGGACATGCACTTGGGGGGGGGGGGGTTAGGGGGGGGAGGCAGACAACCCTTGATGTCTGATTAGGTCAAGGGTCATTTTTCTGAGTTCAGTCAAGCAGGTGGGGACCCTCTGCAATATACTTGAAACAAACCACTAAAATATTAAGCCCACCAAATCCGACTGTGGGAGCTTACCTATTTGCTTGCATCTCTCTGGAAAACTTCCAGAGGATGCCCATGGGCATGACTGTAATCTATTTCAATTTTGCTAAAAATCAATTTCACAGCTTATTTAGAACAAACAGCCAGTTATTTATCAGTACCTATTAGGATATTTTATGATTACCAATACTGGCAAAACGATATTAATCATCAAATCATGGAATACATTCAGATCAAGGTCACATTTGTGTCACTATTTGAGTATTTAGAAGTGTTTATATAACATGCAAGACCTGTGTACGTATGTAGCAATAGATACTAAAATATTCTGTAAGAAAGATTACCTTGACAGCCATTTCCATCTATATCAGCTGGATGAATAACTATAGAAGAGCCAAATCCTCGTAAATTAGGATAAATATCACTGGCCCCTAGGCGTTGGACAAACTTATCCCAACTACCACTGCCACTTCTTGACAGAATGTAAACTGCTCCTCTGCCTCCATCTTCATATGGTGCACCAACTCCTATCTCTAAAAGTACATGAGTATATGTACATGTTCTCAGTTATAATTTTAGTGTTACATTGTGAGAAATAAGGATTCTCTACAGCAGATTAGTGTTGAAATTCTGCTCTTACTCTTTAAAGAATTTATTGCTTACCAGAAAACCCGTCCGAGTCTAATTTTCCTAAATAAGAAACAGCAGTTCCAAAGCGTCCTCCTGCTACCTTTCCAATAATTTGTGTATCCTCTTCCAGTTTGCCCTGTTTATGAGAATAGGACATTTTAAAATGAAGTAAAATGATAAAATTACATGTGGGAATTCAAATGTCTTTGAAAGTTAATAAAATTTAGATTGGGGTATTCTACTTTTTTATTAATGATTTGTTAAATCAAGAGATTTGGAAATAAAACTATTCTTTATAATATCCATGACTTTTTAAAGTAACTTTTTCAAGTGACTAGTTTCTGGCTAAAAGACTTGTAAACTTATTTTACTGCATCTTTAAGATTCAAACATTTAATAACAGAAAATTTTATTTATTATATATTACCCAGTGATAACTATGCAAATTTTTTCATCCAAATACTGATGATTCCTGTTATATCTTTTCTGGATTTTGTATGAGTCAGTAGTGGCTAAACTTACCAAAAATTGGAGTTACATTCATATATATAAATATCTTAAGGAGTTTGAGAGCTACTATACTCACACATCCTTTTCAAACAAAATTATATACATCAGTGTGTTTGATAGGTTGAAGGCACTTGTTGTCAAGTCTGTTTGGTAGTGAACAGAGTGTTACCCATTCCCTAAAATAGAATGAGCTTCCTTTTCTGGAAGTCACTCTTTACTATTTCTGGTATAAATGCTGACTTTGGGACTGAGTATGACCTGCCAAAATTTTCCACTCAGACATGTTTGGCCAACCAAACATGTTATCTTTTACTGAAGAAGAAATTCCTCTGAGGGAATTGGTTTCTTTAAACTCATATAATTCTTACCATAGGAATGGTGAAAATTATTTTATGGTGGGCCACATTAGCAGTTGTGACTGTATTAATAGTTACATGTACCTCAGAAAACTATAGAAGGGTATTACTAGGGAAATTACTAGAAGAGATCCTATGGTATCTTATTTGTGAAAATCAAATTTAAATAACTATTAGCCTTAAAATTACACTGCATCAATTTTATTACCTTGATTTTGGCATACACATTGCTGTAGTGGAGGGTATATGGTGGCATATGCTGTATACCCTCTGCTTCTTTCGAATGAATTAGGTATACCCTCTGCTTTTTCAAACAAATAGCATATACCCTGGCCTTATGAGAAATGATACAGGTTGATTTAAAAAAAACAGCTAAATCCTCCTATTTTCATGGCCCCAAATATTGAAGCTGCACCTGCAATCCTTGAAAATCTGCGGCCTACAGGTTTAATACCAATAATCTAATACTACTTTTGTTTCAATCAGATTGTAAATAAATACCATACGTCTTATTTTTTATATACATCACTAAAATATAATTAAAATAAAATTTTCAAGGAAATTCAAAGTAAGCTCATACATTTTCTCCTGCCACCATAACATTATAGTCATGTACATTGCTCTTAAAAAAATTGGGTAAGACCCTCCCCCTTTCAAGTTTTACTTCCGTATATGGTATACCCTCTGCTTTTTTACAACTACAGCACTGGGCATACATATGAATTTCTCTGAATAGAATTTCCATGATGGCTTTTTGATTGCAGCTTATGGGCCAGATGTGGCTCATTGGCCATATTTTTAGTCTGATAAATAGGAATGGGTTTCATTGGAAATTAGAAGAAAATGGTAATAATATTTATACTTCCTTGAAAGAATATTTTCCCTATTGCATGATAAATAAGGTATTATGCATAAATAGATGTTTCTACTAACAGCTTTGCTGCCAAAGATCACTGAGATCCTTCCTTCATCATAACCGTATATTCCTTTTGTGTATAGTGGTGCTCCAATGATAAGGTCATCAATCCCATCATTGTTTAAGTCTCCAACAGCAAGACTAGCTCCATAGTATTCTCCAAATTGAATACCTTCGAATTTGGACTTGATTTTAATACCAAGATTTTCAGATGGTTTCATATTACCTTTTTTCTCTTCCAGATCAAAAATGGTTACCTATATATAATAAAAAATAAAATACTAGTTTAATAAATTTTATTAATAGAGATAGGTAGAATGCATTATTATCTTGTTGTGTCCTAAAATTACACATAAATGATACCATATTTAATGTGCAATTCTTTAATATATGTATGTAAAGAAAAAGATTGTTTGCTGGACTAGAAAACTTCCATTAATGATTTTCATGCAAAACATGAGACATTCTGAAATTATGCATTGTTTATTTTGTTCTGTTTTAACAGTATCTAATTGACATTAAGATCATTTACATTGTGAAGTTTCATATTTTGTGGCAAATGCAGTTCTAAAAATTGCTGTGCACTTTTACATGTAAGACATATGATGAGGAAGAAATTTTCTTAATAACAAATTTTCAGATCATAAACATTTATATGTATATAAAATGTATGTATATTATGTGTATTTCTCTCTATAATATAAAAATCTTGTGTACGAGCCTCGTAGGTGTCCCATGCCACATTCTAAGCTACTTCTAGAAGGGCTCTGAAATTTGGCATACTGGTCGGTCATAGGTCATAACCAACGGGAAAAAATACCAACAATTTGCGTTTTGAGAGGGCCTTTAATTTCTTTCCATTTCAATAACCCATAAGAAAAGCATGGGATTCAATGCAGGGTATTCTAAATATGCTTTTTTAAATTACTTAAAACTGAGAAAAAAGGCATGTGACAGTGTTAAATGGAGCAAGATGTTTGAAGTTTTAAAGGAAATTGGAATAAAGTATAAAGACAGATGGTTGATATGGAATATGTACAAGAACCAGACAGCAATGATAAGATGTGGAGAAAGCCAAGAAGAAGCAAGAATCAGGAAAGGAGTAAGGCAAAGGGGCACACAATCACCCATCATCTTAAATGCATACATAGAAGAAGCCCTAAATGAACTAAGAGATAGAACAGGTATAGGAGAGAAAGTACATAGACAGAAAGTGAATATGCTGTGGTATGCAGATGATATTGCAATTATTGCAGAAAAGGAGAGAGATTTAGAGAAGATTTTAAAGGAAATGGAGGAAATATTTAGTAACAAATATAACAAAAATAAACAAAATGAAAACAAAAATAAACAAAATGATAACAAAAATACTGGTATGCAGTAGAACAGAAAAAAGACAAGTATAAAGTTAGGCAAACAAATACTTGAAGACATCACAAAATTTAATTATTTAGGTAGTAAAATTACAGAAGATGGGAGATGTAAAAGGGAAATCAGAAGCAGGATACAACAGGCAAAAATGGCCTTTGATAAAAAGAAGAAACTGTTAACATCAAGAAACGTAGCACTGGAAACAAGGAAAAGACTTTTGAAAGCATATGTGTGGAGAGTAACACTGTACTATGGCTGTGAAACCTGGACAGTGGCAATGGAAGAGGAAAGGAGGTTGCAGGTCTTTGAAATGTGGTGCTACAGGTGAATGCTGAAGATAAGTTGGGTCGATAAAGTGACAAACGAAGAGGTCCTGACAACAGCAATGGCAAAAAGAGATTTAATGAAAAGCATAAAGGAAAGGAGAGTTAGACTTGTTGGACACATACTAAGACATAAAAGCCTTCTACAAATAATAATAGAAGGAAATATAGAAGGGAAGAGTAAGAGAGGCAGACCAAGGATGTACTTTATGGACCAGATAAAGAAGGATGTACACTGTGAAAGTTATGTAGAAGTAAAAAGATTAGCAGAAAGAAGAGAAGAATGGATGGCTGCAACAAACCAATTGCAAGATTGAAAACTCGAGAAGAAAACTGAGATATGAACTCGGGATAAAAAAGATTTGTTGATGAAAGAATGAAGTTTAATTATTAAAGATGAAATTCAAATCCTACCAAATTAGTGTAAATATTTGTTTTTAATTGCAAAGAAAGCATATTTTTATGAAACACAACAATAAAAAAGTCTATCATAGCAATTAGCTCAAGGCTTTTAAAAGGGAAATGGTATTCTAATTAAAGATTGCATTGGTTAGATGCTTTCATTAAAATTAAGGATGTCATATTATATTATTATTATATTGTTATTATAATATTATTATTGATCTTGGTCTAATCAGCTCGCAACAAATGCTTTGATGCAGACCATAGACCAAATATTCTCCTTACCATTAGATTTGTTTTCGTCAATGCTTCTCATTTTTTCACACTCTCGACATTGACTCTTCTTTTTTGTTCATTCTTTGTTTGCACCATATTGGGATAATGGAGGAAGATGGCAGTATGGAGGAAATGGGAGAGTGAAAGAGAGAAGGAAGGAGAGAGAGAGAGAGAAGAGAAAAAGAGGTACAGGGGAAGAGAGAGAATGAGGGAAAGCAGAAGTTTAGGAAAGGGGGAGAGATATAGGGAGTTAGAGAGGGAGAAAGGGGAGGGAGTGAGAGAGGAAGGGAGTGGGAGGAAGGGAGAGAGAAGCCCAAAAATAGGGCTAGATATAATTTTCTACCTTAAATATATGCCAAAATTAGGAGGTTCAGGGTTGCATGTGGACAGCAGATGAATTTGCCTTGTGAAGCACATGCATAGGGGTGGAGCCTCTAGCATATGTATATTATTACTGGCTTATTCCATGTTTACTGTGTAAACCAACAATCAAAAATTATTATTATTACTTGAAAAAATCTGATGTGGCACTACATGAGTTTCTCCATATCTATAATATTTCTTAAAATTCCAAATATGTTAAATGATAATAATTTTAAGGAACTGCAAGAAAAATTAGAAGACCCTACAAAGGGCAGAGTTAAACTTATACTGTAGCCTTCTGATACTGGATATGGCCACAAAGCTCCAACAATTAAGAATAAAAAGGATCATTACTAAGATGTGACTGAGCATCAATTGTTTACAAAAATCACCTCCAGGTGGTGTGGTGATGGTAGATAAAAAATATAATTCCTAAAATATATATATATATATATATATATATATATATATATATATATATATATTATATGGGAAAATGTTTTGAACAAAGCTTTTAGAAAATTAAATTACCTACAACTTTTATCCCAGTAATTTTTTACATTGATCAAGTATTAAAGCAAATTTTATAAAAACGGATAAGTGAAAGGAGTAAACACCCACTTCTGGTTGACTGATTTTAACCAAAAGTAATCAACTATTGTCCCTTAAATAAATAAGTAAAATATAAAATTTTGCATTGATTTGATTAATAGTTTTTGAGTTAAAGAGCCCATAAAATGCATTCAATCACACACAGATACACACATACACAGACATCATCGAGAAAATAGTCAAAATGTGTCAAGGGGATCTCAAAACATGTATTTCCATTGAAATCTCAAAATCAATTTTTTTCATGAAAACAATACCTACTCTCTACTCCTACTACATATGGAGAAAGTAAAAAGCCTTTATGGTGTTTATTACATACACAAAAATTAAAAGTATCATACTGGTCAATATAAGGTGCCCCCCATTTTCGAGAACTCAATTCTAGGAATTTACAAGAAAACTAAAAAAGTAAAAATAATGTTTTTATTTTTTCAGAAAATTAAATATTTTTAAATCTTAAATTTTCTTTATCATCACTAGTTAATTCCAATCTCAACATTTGCTTCATCTTCATCCTCTTCTTCATCCTCATCATCATCGTCTTCTTCCTTATTTTCATTGTCAGTCTCATCTTTTTCTTCCTCTTCCCAAAGCATATCATCCTTCGTGCCATCCATCGAATTAGAAATGCAACATTTCTTAAAACCTTTAATAATGATGTCACTGCAGATTGCTTAAAATCCACTGGCACAGTAGCATCACAGGTTTTTTTATCCTACCAGATGGGGTTAGGATATGATCACACAAAA
The DNA here is from genome assembly GCA_028673005.1 of Tanypteryx hageni. NCBI lineage: Eukaryota > Metazoa > Arthropoda > Insecta > Odonata > Petaluridae > Tanypteryx > Tanypteryx hageni. The sequence continues at coordinate 96,275,086 of CM054115.1, forward strand.
ATATAAGATTGTGAGGTTAATGAAACAACATAGGTAAAGGGAGACATGTAGTATTCTTTATTGTAACATCAACAGCGCTAGCGTCACTTTGTTTACCTTTCGCATCCTTTCCTTCCACGTTCACATTTGCCCTCACAGAGATATTGTACTACATACTCATACCTACACATTATGGAAATTTGAAGCTTATGAAATATTACACTTCCCCACTGGGTTGGGTTGATTATAGGTTGGCTTGGTTTTCCCTCCACATTCATATTTGCACTTTCAGAGGGGTAGGATCCTTCGTTCCTCTTCCAAAAACGTACAAATCATGGATTTCCTAGGACCAAATAGTACATCTTTCTGCATTTCCACCGATTTATCATCAATTGTGGCACCACCTATCCACCGTAGTTCTATGTCAATTTTGTTCCCTGTTCTCTTTTGCAAAGATAGCTTCTGAAAGAGCGCTGGGATGAAATACAAAGTTTATCCTGAGTCATTCGATCTATTATAAGGGCGTTTACAATGTAATGACTTTTGATGTTATGCAATGGCACTGTGGGAGACAGGTCTGCTTCGCTGCTACTTTGACACAATGTACTTGTATCGGACTAGAGGGAACTTAATGTGGAACATATTGAATAAAAAAAAATTGTTCTACTACACCTGAAAATCTGGAGTCAACTTATACATGAGATATATGAAAAAACAAAAATTTTTATGGAAAAAGTCAGGGGTTGACCTACACATGGGATTGACTTATACACGAATATATATGGTAAATCTAAATGTAGGATGATTTCCATTTTATGCCTTCAATTAATTTGTGGAACAATAATTATCCTTTATAATTTTGTTTTCATATTGAGGATAAACCATTGGTTGTAATTTTGTTTTGATTTGTTTGCACAACAAAAAAGTCATTATAATATCATTGTTCTTATTATTACAAATATAAAGTTCTTCATATATAAGTATGTATATTAAAATGAATTTTTCACTTTGGTAAGATCGATTGTTGTGCCATGTCTATTGGGCATCTATATAATAAAAGCATTAAAATTGGATTATGTGTGGATCCATTGTCTGGGATGTGTGTAACAATGATATTTTTAAAATGTTTTGACAAATTTCCAGACTAGGTAGAAATCTGAAATTTAGTGCATATGCTTCACTCAGATATCACAAGGTAATGATGAAAAAAATCCCCAAAAAAGACCCAGATTCAACTCCAGTAGATAATTTCTGTTTCCCATAAGATAACATGTAAATATCGATTTTTTCATTTACAGGCTTTTACTTTTTTGCAAATTAGAATTAGGAAGAATTGACCTACGATATTTGGACCTGGGTCATTATAAAGAAAATAAATAACGTTTCCTATTCTTACTGTCACATTTTGCCTATGATTCGAAATCAGTCAGCTTTTATCTTTAAATCATATTTACTGAAAAAATTTAAGTTTTTTAACAATATGCTACCTTGCCAACCATGTCATTGTTAAACCTTGAGATTGTATTGTTGTCTCAATCCTTATACTATATACATATGGAAAGCATGCTTTGAATGCTTTAATGTGAGAGAGGAAGAAAGTAGGGAGAGAGAGTGGAAGTGAGACAGAGACTGAGGAAGAGGGGAAGAGATAGATAGATAATGGTCTTCATTAGGGCAAGATTGATACTGGAAATCTATTTTTCCAGAGAACGAAAGAGGGGGAGAGGGTAGGAGAATGGGAGGGAGGAGGTTTGGTAGAGAGGGAGAGAGAAAAGGAGGAAGAATGGGATTTGCCTTAAATTTAATACTTAATCCAAGCATACCCATAATATTTGTCAGGCAATTACGATGGTGTATAATGAAATGCTGAGAGAATTGTTTCAAATGTTTGTATGACCAAAATTTTTGGACAAGATTTGCTACAAGATAAATTGATGACATTTCATGATCTTTAATTGATGTTCATTTGTGAAAAGGACAAAATCAATGAAGATGTGAAATAAGCATGAATATATAACAATCTTCAATATGTAGACACCACTAGAATGGCACAGTGTACATTTTATTTGGATTTGAGAGACAGCAAAAATAAGGGACATGAATGGAACAAATGAAAGTTTATTTTTGTTGGCTCTGATATATAACGTAATTGGCTATTGTTTTCTTTGGAAAATAAATCAAATTTTTATATTTTAAAGATATAAATGAATGATTTCAAAGAATGATAAGTACAAAAATTAATTAAAACAGCAAATAATATATTCCTTCCTGTCATATTGATGGACTTTTGCACTTGTGCAGATAGAAGCAAAAGAATGTAATATGTTTATGGGATAAATGAGCCATAATGTTGTATACAAAGTCTAAAGAGAGTGGAATAGAAAATAGAAATGCCAATTTTAACAATTTTTCAAGTACAGTAATATCCTGTTTAACGCTGCCCCACGCAACGCTGATTCATTGTAATGCTTTTTATTCTAGGATCAATTTTTATTTCTCCATACGTTTTTATGGTCGATCTAACTAAAGAACTAATTACCAGATCATCACCAAATTTCATATTTAACATTTTTATTATAAGGACAAGAGCCGATTAGTAGTTGGTTAAAATCGGTCTAACAAAAGTGGAGGTTTACTTGCGTCATTTTTTTTCATTGTTCTCAACTATATCTTATAAGGCTTCATTAATGTAAATATTTGTTATTACAAAAGCTGTAGAGAATATTATTCTCTATAACTTTTGTTTGAAGCATTTTTTGTAGAACGTATTATTTAGGAGATATTTAATTTATTTCTAATTTTTCCATTTTTGTAAAATATATCTTTTAAAACTTCATAAATGAAAATTTTGGTTATTATAAAAATGGTAGAGAATATTATTTTCTATAATAAAAAAGGATAAGACATGTGATTTGATTTTATTACACATTTTTGGTATGTAGCAGAAAATTTTCAATCAAAATAATTGAAAACAAATGATTCCGAAATCATCAAACATACCATAGTAGAAACACCATGTTCTCAGGCTGCAGAGCAACATATGGTTTTGTTTACATATCTCATGAAATTGGACATCTATTAGTGGTATTGGGCACTGATTATAAGAGGAGGGTGTGTGGAATCTGTTACAGTGTAAAAAAATGACAAAAACATTGCGACAGTTATTATATTGCAGGATTTATGGTATGTAGCAGATCTGCTACATTGCACATTTAAGGATTAATTATTTACAGTACAGCTTTATATTATCGGAGAGAAGAGCAGCTAAACTAATATTTTGAAAATAGGTAATAAATTATGATTTTAGGAATGCATCTCCTTAACCCTTTCCAGTCGGATGTCAACATATAATCGACATTCCTATTTTGCTCCCACGGACGTATGTCAACATATGATCGACACAATTTTTTTCATTTGTGGGAGGTCGAATATCAACTATTTATCACTGCATATTAGCTAGGCATCCTGAGCATGTCCCCAGCAGGTGCTGCCATCTGTAGTATTCTAATGGAACCTTTTGAAGAAAATTATTTTAAAAATATCCTCGACAGTCGATGGTTATCATGGCATCAGATGAGCAAGTGGCTGGTCCTTCACGTAGAAAAAAAAACAAATTTTAACATCTTGGTAGAAGAGGATGTGGAAATTATGAATGACATTATTGATTGTATTGTTTGCAGTAATAGGGAAAGGAGGGAGAAAGGAGAAATACTTCTATTGTAAGAAGTGTAGAAACAATCCTGCAATATGCCCCGGAGAATGTTTTGAAAGGTATCATACATTAAAATATTTTAAAATAAAATAGTATTTCTGTACTTGAACATTTTTCTTATGATTTTATACCTATGCCAATGAAATTCAAAGAAAGTACACATACATGTTTTATTGCATCTATGCCCCAAGTGCTGATGACCTGATGGCAGTCATTTTTTGAATCGCTCCAACCAGAAAGAGTGAATTATTATACTAAAATGATCCTATATAATACTGATTCAGTTAGTGCTCTCGTTTTCAGGAATGCATCCTCAACGTTAAATGGGATATGACTGTATTTACATTTGTAAAGCATTTTTATTGGATACGAATTTTATAAAACCAGATTCAAGAAACTGGCTGAATAATGGTTTGGGTTGTGCATCCATAGCATGGAAATATGAAAAATAAACATCTGGTTGGCTTACATTAGATCTATGGAACAGTAGTAGAAATTCAATTCAAGAAATCATCAATTAGTGTTCGTGTTATTAGACATATTATTTTCCTTATTTGATTTGAACATGTGAACATGTGTTGTAATAAAATGTGTTATTTTTCATTTTATTTTTTATGCATCAGCTTTAAAAATATCAAGTGATTTTAACATCTCTTATTTTATTTAAATTTTTAATGAAATTTTGATATTAACCATTCAGATGAAAGAAGAGTATTTATAGTTCCAATAACAATTAATAAAAATTAAATAAAAGGAAAAATAAACAGGAGCACATGAGAATTTCACAATATTTTCTTTTTTAACTTTTTGGGAATGCAGACAAAAAGGTTTGCCGTCTTTGCTTTAGTGATTGCATTGCAATTTTATAGTAAGGTCGAATGGAAGATGTTTTTGAAAGTTAATAATGCTTGAAAGCAAACAGAAAATTTCATATTGCATATCCATCAACAATCTCATTTTTAGTAGTTGAGTTTAACCAGGGTTTCTGCAAATACTTAATAATCACAGAGAAATTTGAGTAAGTTCATACCTTCCCTTTGAGGTTTGCAGCTCTAGGAGCACTAGCCACATAAAGAAGCTCATTTTTATTAAAAAAGCATCCTGAGCTGACTTGGTATCCTAGAAACAAAAAAGATTTTAGGCAATTAAATAATTTAAATTTCAATGCTACAAAAATAACTGCTTCCAAAATAGTGAAAAATAAAGAAGTAAAGTTATACAAAAAGTAATATAAGCTTTTATTTTTTAGATTACAGGGTGGCCCATTAATCCCAATCAGTTGTAATAAAGCAAAGTTACAGAAAAAATCAAAGAAATTTTTAAAAATAATTTTTGAAATTTTTATTGATTATTCTAAATACCACCATCTCAATAAATATTTCTAAACTTATTTTTAAAATTTTGCTTGGATTTTTTTGTTTTCACTTCATTATAATTGATTGGGACTAGAGTTGGAGAGTATTTGCAGTCACAGTGACTAACAGGAAACTGTGACTGGTAACAGGTATGCACGGGAAGTAACAGGTATGGGAGTCGCAGCCAGTGACAGGTTCAGTCACCGCAGGCTAGGTGGAACAGGAGAAAGGGCGCAGTCCCTAGTCCCACTCCCAACCACCTGAATCCTAACTTGGTCCCTTCCAAGTGTTCCAATGGTCCAAATGGTCCTACCTGGGCTGTTATAGAGAGGTGACATGCAGAGATGCATAAGAGGGGAATGGAATGAATGGAAAGGAGAAGCTTTAAGGGGAAGCTGGCGAATTGTGGCTTCTATAAACCCTTATTCAATGCTGAGACAAACTTTGTAGTGGAAGAGGATGTAGGCACTGTTTTTCTGCTCTGTGACATCTCTTACTCTTGAGATGAATATTTTTTTCTTTGTGTCAACACTTGAGAGCTATATGGAAAGGGAGGAGGAAGGGTCTTTGGGTCTGGACTAGTTCTTGGTTCAGAATTTGGCATATTGACAATGCTACCCATTATCAGCCGATACTTGGTGTGATGGTGTTACCACTGTCACCAGCTCAAGGTCAATGCAATGAAAAAGTCACAGATGATTCAAGTAACAGGTACAAGTCACAGGTATTAGTTTGTCACTGGAACAGTTGGTCACTGTGACAGAAAAAAATCACACTCCCCAACTCTAATTAGGACATATGGGCATCATATAGATATTCTATGTATAGGGCACCTAAAACCTCACTTCACATTTTTAAAATGTTAGTGCTTCTAAACAAAAGGAGGTATTAAAAATAACTTTAACTGAATTGAAGTATGTTTATTACCATTTACTTAGTTACAAAATTAAAACAATTTATTAAAAAGCTAAAATTCAATGTGGGCTTCAACATTGTCCACACAATTCTGTAACCTTACTGGTACACTTTCAGCTTATATTTCTATGTCCTTGGCCATAATTCCAGTGTATCTTTCCCTATGGTGATGCCAAAACTATACTTTTGATATTATCAGCCTCTTCCATAACATACCATAACTCTGCCCTTTTTCATTTCTCTTTCGTAAGCCAAATTCTCCAACTTCATCCCATCCTTTGCTTTATTTTACTACAGTGTTATATATCATGACTGGTAGAATATTTTTACCTTTTACTTCTCTCTTAACTAGGGACCTGTGAAGCTTTGACATTTGATTTAAAATTGAATTGAGATTGGTGATTCAATTCGATTTGAATCAAAAAGATTGATTCAAAATTAAATTGAATCAGCTTATCTCATTTTAGTTCTGGATTGTGATTATAGCGTTAATTCTCAAAATCAGTTGCTTACATTGGAAGAAAACAAATGCATTCTTCATTTGCAGATTGATTATAGTGTCTGGCCATCATTGGTCTGGTCTAGAGTGAAAAAAGCAAGGTATTGGATGAAGAAGCTCTAAGAAGAACAGCAGAAAAGCAAGTGATAATGAAGAGGGAGTTCAAATAGATCTATCAAGAGAGGGACCATGATTAAAGATGTGTTAGAAGCAAAATGCAATTGTACTCTAGTGTTTAGCATGTTGGCTTACCATTACAAAGTTCTGGAGTTCAATCCCTGCAAATGTGGAAATAAGTAAGAATGAGAAATGATACACTTTAATAATTACATTAATTTATTTACAAAATCATCGATGGTTCGGCTCTACTGGTATATATTAAGATGATCACTTCGAAACCCGAGGGGGGAACACAGCAAATGTGAGAAGGAACCAAAAGCACTTTGACTAACTTACCCATCCTGGTAGGGCCAAGTAAAATTTTCCTTCATGTTCAAATTTAGTTTAGTTAGTTGTCCACATTTACCAGGAAATTTACACATTTACCAGACAATGCACATTTACTGTACTTATAAACTGCAACAGATGTTCGTGATGCTGCCATATTGTTGCCTGTGTTGTGACATTTATCCACATTTACCAAAGTGTCTAGGTAAATGTGTACATTTCCCCAATCCAATCAGTAAAAATATGTTATACTTACATTTAACGAACTTGGTGGTAAATGTGCACATTAACTGGGAAATGTACACATTTACCAGACTACACACATTTACTGTGACATGTATATTCCCTAGCCAAAACCAATCAATGAATTGGTAGGGCCTGTCATAAGACAGAACACTAGAATGAATGAGTGACTAATACATGATTCATAAACCATAAACAAAGGCTGCAAACGTGGAAGGGCTCAGGAGATAGAATAAGATGCCAAATAGATTACATCCTAGTAAAACAAAGATTCAGGAAAAGCATAAAAAATGCTAAGATATTACCACGAGCAGAGAGATTCAGATGAATGCCTTCTAATAAATATAACTATGAAGCTAAAACAAATTAGGAAAATGAGAAGGGATAGAGAGACTTGGGACCTTGACAAACTTTAAGAAAGGCAGAATGCATTCAGCACAAAAATGGAATCATGGACCTGCCTATGGATAGACTACATATGAAGATGATAATTAGCTAAACTGGAAGAATAGATAGAAAGTAGAAGAAATAGATTTCATTTCCAAAGCGACTTGTATAGTAAAAAGAGGTATGAAATATTTAAGAAGATTGTGGAGAACATGCATATATGGAGAGCCATGTTTAATCTATAATAACAGCACATCTGTCCATGGACAGACTACTTATCATATATCATGGTATATAGGTTGACTTGGCATATAAGTCGACGTCAGGTTTTTAGCCCAAAAGTGCATGATTAAGCATATACTCGCCATATAAGTCAAATCTCCTATTTTGTATACATGCCCTTTTTGATGTTCGCGAATAATTGGTTCCAGAAAACTGGCACAAAATGGAAATTCAAGAAGTGCAAGTCCTATTCTCCCATAAGATGCAATGTATTAATGGAGAGTATGGATCCCACTCAGCCAAAGAAATTCACTTTTTTCATAAATAATGCAGTTTAACAGAAGATAAAAGAAAACGTAACAGCATACGAAAATGTAGCATTATAAAGTGAAAAATTCTTTTAATTACCTTCAAAATGTGTAGTAGCAAATGAAAACCCTGCATTATAAAGCAATTACACTTCTTTCGGCAATTGTGCAGTTTATCTACAGAACATTTTTGCATGTGATTTTCGATCTTCTTTTTTTATTCCAAGGAAATGCTTGAATTTAAATTTATGAACTACTGAAATGGAATGTTGAGTTCATGATGCATGGATGTTATCTTGGATTCTGTAACAAACATTTCCAAGCACAAAAAAATGCATCATAAAGTGATAACATTTCTTTCAAGATAGGTCACAAAAATAAAAACGAAGCATTAGAGTGGTAACATTTCTTTTGGTAATCACGTTCAAAATACACGGCAGAAAATCTTACATTACAAGATGACAGCAATTCTTAGATTTATGTTAAAGGTTAGTAATAAAAAATGAAAACCTTACAAAAAAACATGTCTTTAAATTACATTCAAAATACAAAGATAATAGCAAATGAAAACCTATATTCCAAAATTATGGCACTTCTTTAAATTTCAAACTTAAGTATTGTCTTCGCGTTGGTGGTGAAGGTCAAAATAAGCTACATAATAATTAAGTTGAGAATTATCACGTTTACTTACTTAAAAAACTACTAATAATGAGAATGTTAAATATAATAATAATAAGTCCTCTTCTAGGACACCAAAGTTTAAACTGAACTTCGAAACAAAAAAGTAGATGGAGTTTATGTTTGTTGGCATTGCAAACGCATGATGCAAAATTTTTTTGTTGGTTGGATAGTTTAATGCTATTTACTTTAATCGTAAATTACCTACAAATACTAATTAGGTATAATAAATGTTATGAGAAAATTATATGCTTGTAATATACGTATGTCCAAAACAATGTGTCAATGATTCAGCACTTAGGGAGAGCACTATAAGGAAACCGCACTATGTGAAGTGCACTGTTCATTTCTCTTCTTCTAACCTGATTTCCTCTTCAGTTTATTGTTATAGTCCAAAGAAGAATTTTGCTAAAGATTAAGGTAGTCTATAATTTATTAAATTGTACTATTTTTTCACACTTACCGAAGTAATCATATTCTGAGACTTTAGGTGACTTGTCTAGAAAAGGCCCCATTAATTTTGAAAAATCACCAGCATTCACAGATCGTTTGTTTACTCCACCTCCTGATGACTCTTCATCTTTATATAAAATAACACCACCTGTGAAACATGATAAATTTAACACTTGCTATCTAAATATGAAAGAGACTTATCAAGCATAACTGAAAATGGAAATATAGGATTTGATTTCTTATTAAATGTCTGGAAATAAATGCCTATCATAAAAAATCTATGGCCAAGAGAAAATATTGTGCAAGATATAAGGTGAACCCTTTTTAATGTAGTTAAAAAAGTGAGAGCATACAAATATCTTGTAAGGAAATATTGAATCCTCTAGGTAAATTACATATGTTCTTTGCAAAAAATAGCTATTAAAAATTCTACCTATGGATAGTTTTTCCTATAGCATGTCAGTCTATAAATAAATTGAGAATGTTTAAGAATAAAAAAACATAACTTACCCCTCCAATTTGAGATTCCTGGTGCTCCAAGAATCAATTCATTCTGCTTCTGCAATTGAATATCATGTATTCATGTAAAAAACCGTAAGTTAATATCCTTCCATAATAGTTTTATTCAGAAAAGGTTTCATTAAACTTGTAGCATCTTAAGGTGACTGTTGTGTATGTTATGGTAACAGTCAAACAAAACTGTTCCAGTCTGGAAGTCAATAAGAAGAAGTCTTCAAGTCCCACAAGATATCCTGGGGAATATCCCCACAGTTGGCATGTAGTCAGCTGATTTGGTCCAAAGCATCTTCTGATTCCTGTCAGAGTCATTGATCAGATCATCATCAGTTCCTATGCCAAAGTCAGCAGTCTGACAAAAGGTCATCCTCAATATCTTGCCATCGTTGCGGTCATAAGTAAGACTCCAATACTTGTCCAGCAAACAGTTGGAAGTGTTATTCATGTCATAAAACCAGTTCCACTATCAGAGTTTGCCCAAGGTATAAAAAGCCAAAATTGCAGTTTTGAGTATGAAAATGTGCAGTCCAGTGGAAGTGAAAGTGATATAAGTAAAAAAGTGGGTTGACTTGTTGCCAACAAAAGCCATGTCTGTGAGTCTGTAGAAAATATATCAGTCAGAATGTCTAAAAGTGTTTCAGTAAGTAGTGACAGTTCTGCTAGCATTAAGTCTAATTCAGTGTGCATCAGTTCAATCAATCAACCAGTCAGTGTTTATTTGTCCATTGAGAATCAAAGAGTCAAGATGAAAATTGACTCAGATGCTAGTCTTAGTGTAATGTCAGTCAAAATGTTTAAGGAATTATTTCTCAATTTAAATTTATGTAACGAAAATGTAACTGTGAAGTCGGTCACTGGAAAAGAAACACCTGTAATTGGTCATTGTCTTTTGAAAGTCTTAAATAACCAAGGTCACAAGAAAAGTCTTATTTTGTGTGTCATTAAGAGTGGGTCAAACTCTTTAGCCTTGCTTGGTCATGTACTCAACCCAAACTGGCGGGAATGGTTTTTAAAAAAGGGATATTTATCCAATAACACCTTGTCAGTCTCAAAAAATGATGTAGTGACAGAACTTAAGTCCAAATATCAATCTGTTTTTGACAATGATGGTAAGTCAGGTATTCATAACTATAAAGCTGCCATTCATGTTAAGGAAGAGGCTTTGCCTGTTTTAGGAAATAATATTCTATTCCTTTCACCTTGTATCAGTCAGGAGAAATTCATTTAGAGAAATTAATTCAAAATGGGAAAATACATATTCAGAATGGACAAGTCCAGCATTAATTTTACCAAAGAAGGATGTTGGTATAAGGCTGTGCATAGATTATAGGAACATATTAAATAGAGTCATTGATGTTTCTAAATATCCTGTACCAAAAATAGAGAAGTTTTTGCTACCATAGCAAGAGGTTGCATGTTTGCAGTCCTTGATTTGTCAAATGATTATCTACAACTGGAAGTTGAACTGTCTTGTCGTAAATACCCATGGTAACTCATAAAGGGCTATATGAGTGGTCCCATTTACATTATGGTATCTCATTTGCTCCTGGAGTTTTTCAGTCTCTAATGGATAAAATGTTAAATGGGTTAGATGGAGTTTTGGCTTATCTAGATGATGTCCTTGTTGCAGGTGAGAGTTTTAATAATTGTAAAATGAAAGTGTGGGACGCGTTTGGTAAACTAGAGAAATTTAATGTAAAAATCAATGAGTTTTTCAAATGTCTGTTGAGTTTTTAGGTTACCTTATCAATAGTGAAGGTGTAAAATCTATCTCTGCTAAAATTGAAGCAATTGCAAATGCACCCACTCTTGTAAATGTGACTCAGTTGAAGTCTTGGTTAAGTTTATTACAGTTCTGCCATGAATTCATACCAATGTTGTCTTAAAAAATGAAAGCATTGTTTCACTTATTAAAAAAAATGTGGTACTGTTTCCATAACCAGGTGGAAGGTAAACTTAAGCTTAATGTTGTTGAGCCCATGGATTGTATTTTTGAATTGACTAAATTAAATCTAAGAAGATGAGACATCTCTGTGTCAATGGTGAAACAGATTGGATAGTAAAGAAAAATTTAGATGGAATAAAAATTCTTGCGTTCATGTCCAAATTCACAATACATCATTTCCATTACTGCTCTTAAACTGCAAGCATTTTTGTGAAGGGAAAGATTATTTTCTAATTTGCACACTAATATAACAGGAAAGGTGGAGGGAAGGAGAGAACCAACTGTGAGACTCTCTGTTTGTCTATGGATTTTATTATCAATTGAAAAATCTTGTGTTATGTCATGTATCTAGTTTACAAAACTGTTTTATGGCTGTATAATTTATCTAGATCATCTTATGCATTCAAGTCAGAGTAAGTGAGATTTTTGTGTTTAATTATTTTGAGAGAAAATTTTAAGCTTTATTTTCTTATATTCAGTGGTTTATTAAGGAAATTAAATTTATTTCAGTATACATTTTTTCAGAGTAAGTTAATATACAGGCAGTGTCCACTTAGTGTACATCCACCTATATGTATGTCATATAATAATACAGTATGTACAAACAATGTCTGTTGATATGTATATTGTACTCAGGTTGACTATATTATCTGGCATACCACTCCATGTTTGTTATGTATGGCTGACCATCTTGACTTCATAGATTTTGCTTATGCTTTATATTGAAGTGAAATTCTCAATCATAGTGCATGATAAAATATAAAAAATCTGATGTGGCCACCACATGACTTTCTCCATATCTGTAATATTTCTAAAAATTCCAAATAGGTTACATAATAATAAATATTTTAAGAAACTGTGAAAAAATTTTACTTTACAAACAACAGAAATAAACTCAAACCATAGCCTTCTGATATTGGATATAGCCACAAAGCTCCAACAATTAAGAAAAAGGAGCGCTACTAATTGTAAGACGTAACTAAGCATCAGTTGTTAACAATAGTCATCAGTAGGTGGCGTGGCGGTGGCAGCTAAAAATATAAGATATCTCTTAAACAATGCATTATATGGGAAAATGTTTTAAACAAAGGTAATAGAAAATTAAATTTCCTGCAACGTTTATTCTAGTACATTTTTACATTTATAGAATATTATATCAAATATTTCAAAATGACGGATAAGTAACAAGAGTAAACACCCACTTCCGGTTAACCGATTTTTGCCAAAAACTAATCAGTTCTTGTGACTTTTATAAAAATGTTAAACAAAATTTTGCATTGACCTGATTAATAGTTTTTGAGTTAGAGCACCCACATAAAAGCTATCACCCACACATCATCGAGAAAATGGTCAAAACGTGTTCCGAGGACCTCAAAACGTATTTCCGTTGAAATCTCGAAGTTGATTTTTTTCATGAAAACATTATTTTCCCCTATACTACGTATATGGAGAATGTAAAAAATGCAAACTCCTTGAACAACTCAAAAATCACTCCAAAGTCAATCCTAAAGTTTCGTCTTGAATCTCCAGTTAAGTTCAAAATCTTCTGGTAATAGCCTCCTTTCTTTCTGTCAATAATTTTTCTTCTCCCCTATAAAAACTCATCCACAACAGCAACCAAGTGGAAAATATGATTTCATGCAAGAAATTACTTTTAAATGAATATTTACTCATTTATTTGTAATCTCTCCCTGCTATAACTTATGCTTCACATGCATAAATTTAATGTTCGTTTTTTACTTTCTCCATATTTGTATTGTATTCATGAAAAAAATTGACTTCGAGATTTCAAGGGAAATACACGTTTTGAGGTCCCCTAAACACATTTTGACCATTTTCTCGATGATGTCTGTGTGTGTATGTGATAGCTTTTTGTGGGTGCTAACTCAAAAACTATGAATCAGGTGAACGTGAAATTTTATATTTAACATTTTTATAAAAATCACAAGAACTGATTAGTTTTTGGTAAAAATTGGTTAACCGGAAATGAGTGTTTACACTTGTTACTTATCCGTCATTTTGAAATATTTGATATAGTAATCAATAAATGTAAAAATGTACTAGAATAAATGTTGCATTGTTTAAGAGATATCTTATATTTTTAGCTGCCACCATCACGCCACCTACCGACAACCATTGTTAACAATTGACATTTAGTTACATCTTATGTTAGTAAAGCTCCTTTTCATTTTCTTAATTGTTGGAGCTTTGCGGCTATATCCAATATCAGAAGGCTATGGTTTGAGTTTTTTCTGTTCTTTGTAAAGTCTAAAATTTTTTCGCAGTTTCTTAAAATATTTATTATTATTATTTTTTCTCATTTAAAAATTATTCTCATTATATAATCTATTTGGAATTTTTAGAAATATTGCATGGAGAAATTCATGTGGTGGCCACATCAGATTTTTTACAAATGCAGTTTTACAATATCCCAGCTAAATATTGGTTTAAAAAAATCCATGGAATTGTACAGGAATGCATATAAATTCACAAAATGTATTTACATGCTAAACTGCCATCCGCTTAATGTATGCGTTTTCAAGAATGTAACCAGTACGATAAGCAGACGTTTCCTGTACTTAATACATCATTACTCATTATGCCAATGTCTAATTTTACAATTTTACCTTCTATGTCAGAGTTCTATGTATGAGTTATAATTATCCTTACCTTATTTGAATCATCCCATTGAATATATGCCGAAAATCCTGCTTCTCCGAAATCAAAATCGTAGTAACTGTCATACTCTTTGTGATTGACTTCATACATGAATCTACCTGAAAATTACATAATTAGTTATATATCAAGACAGTTTGTTTACTATACTTATTAAGAAATAAAATTTTCAAATTCATTCTTTAGGACAACCATAATTAATATTTATATTCTCTGCATCAGTAACTTTGCAGAATTCAAATTATCATAGGTAAAAAATTAATTCCAACATTGATGTAAAGGGGATGAAGGTGTGTGCCAATGATGACTGAAGAACATCAAATTATAAACAGGTGCACTGTCTGATATGGAAAATAAATAAAGAACACAAGGCAATTCTTGGTAATATGCCGAGCATCACTGCTACCTTTATTTATTTTTTGCCAAGCTGGAAATTATTCGAGCTTAAAAGCCTTGATATATTTTAAAAGAGGACACTTTGGCTGCAATAAAAAAAAAACCAAAACTTTGAGGTCCCCACAGAAGTTCCATTTATACATGTTATCTTCTATCCTGTTTAAGAGGTATTCCATATTCCCATGCGATTCTTTTAGGGGAACGGAATGAGCAATGGGAGTCGATGGAAATATATTTTCATTGTGAAACAGAACAGATTTTTAACTCAAATTGGAAGAATCCATGAACAACTGCCATTCTTCTGTTTTGTGTTTGTGTCCCAGTGATGTCATCAAAGCTTTTACATCATTGCATTAGCACAGACAATCTTCCATAGAGTATAAGCCAACGAATTGCTGTTCACGGTTACAAAAATGGCTAATGGTGGTATGTTCTGCCATTGTTTACCTTCCTACCTTGTATCTGAAGTACAATTAATAAAATTTTTTGATAAGAGAGTAAAACACCTCTAATGTTTCACAGTAAATTCTCTGCAAACAAAACAAAAATTGTTGGCCGCATTAGCACATTTAGGAGACATGCTGTTTGGCACACTCCTTTAACACCTTCAGCTGCTACTAAAAAACACAGAATGGCACTGTTCAAGATGTGTTGCAAAAACAAAAATAGACAACAAAATGAGTTAGTTTGTTTTGTATTGAATCTTCTTTTGTCTAGAATATGGTCTATCTGGAGTTTGTTCACTATAATTGGAAGTGTCATATCTCAAAATATATACGTGATAGGAAAATTAAAAAAAAAAGATTCTTTTTCTGCATTACGAACTACATCAGGACCACCTATTCTTTTTTCAGAACCAAAAATCTTGTACCTCAGTGTTATTAATGAAAGCATGGTCACGCGCTGGATAGGTAACGGATTGGTGTGCAAATCGCTTCTCTCTAGCAAAGAGTTTACATATTTCAAGCTAGCGTAAAAGTTAGTTTTAAAATATCATGCTTTGCTTAAATAAAAAAAATTCATAAAAATCCAATAAAAAGGTGAAAAGTTCTGATTTTTTATATTTTTTGGAATTTTCGCGCATGCATCGCCAATGCAATCTCCTTCGGCATCTGTAGGGGGATTTAAATAAATGTCTTCCGCGTTTAAGGGGGTAATTTATAAAAGTGAATTATCTAAGCAACTTAGAGACTATCATAGAATTCGACAAAAAGACACATTTGTTGACTGAAGGTTCGACGCCAGCCTCTTTTTGGAAAGGTAGAAGTATTGATAGATTTGCCTATGCGCTCTTGGAACAATTTAACTTTGAATACTTATACATATAGCTACGTTTCCATTAATAAAAAAGTCGCTAACATGTTGCGGAGTCGACATGCTGGCTTAAATTGAAATGTTTCCACTGAAACTTTCATTTTTGTTTAGTAGTGATCTAACTCTTGACGATGGACGAAGTGACAAAAAAGCAAGTATTTGGAAAGCATACCAGGAAGGCTTGTAAATATCGTCTGCTGAAGATCCACTGGCCCACCGGGATACTGGGAATTTCCCGGTGGGCCGTCGAAGGCCATTCAACCAATTTTATTATTATATTATTGTTAGATTAATATGTAAAAAGAATTTATTAAAGATTAGTTGACGGTCCTGCTACATCCAGTGAACAATCTTCTATTCGTATGACAACTCGTCAGTGACATAACAACTTAGCTAAGTCCCACCAGCAAACTTGCAGTTGCAATTTATTGACATTAAAAACAAAAATTGTGAACAAAATTTACTGACTTAAAAAAATAGTGGGCCCTCTTCGTAGTCGCGGGTGTTGCGGGCCTAGCTGCGTCATTGCAACTTGCAATTCGGCGGTTTGTCACAGTTCTAGCTACCTTTTCGGAAATTAGCAATATCATTAAATTTCACGCAACGGTACATTCGCGGAAATATGTTTTATATATATATGTGTGTGTGAAAGTACAAAACTTAAAGGAAACGATGAGATCCTTCTTCGAACACTAGCAATGAATGACTGACGAGGACTGACTGGAAATTATATGGTGTGAGAGTATATGCAGCATCAGAACATGTGAGACCTACAGCTTTCTTCCAAGTTCTCTGTATTTGATGTTTAGTTTTTGCGCTTCTATTTTGTATAATAATCCAAGAGGTTGATTAGCCAAAAATACACATACGCGTGCTTTGATTTATTAGCCGGACAGCAGATGTTTAATGAACTCAAATCTTTCGCTTAGGTTGAGTCATGTTCGTGTTTATGGAGTGGTTTTAATAAATTCTTCGTTGATCTCGGCTCATCCTCACAGCACCAAATTTCTTTCGTGAGAAGACACTGAAGTGTCAAGTAGTTTTTGCCCATTATGTGCCTTTCCCTCCAACCCACATTGCATTTCTTTCTCTCATAAGCCTTTATGGAAAATAAGATGAAGAGCTAGGTGTTAATAAAGAGAGAAACAACAAGCAGAGCTAAGGCGTTTACATTCAGCAAATAATAACATGGGTCACATTTAAGGTCCGAAAAAAGCCCGAATATAATCGACCTTTTAGCTCGAGAGAGGCACTCCTCCTGCCACCCTACCTCTCCGTCCGCCGGAGAGCCGTGCACATGGGTCTCTTTCTCACGAGACTGCTTCAGTTTTGGAAGCCCCGATCGCATAACTCATCTTTTAAAGAAAGTTAACTTGTAGAACGCCAAGTAAAACACTAATGAATTTTATTTACTCGTTCCGACGTTCGCAATTATCTTGGGGCGTCAATACCTTTTCCAGAGGATATTCTAAGTATACGTTGCTCATGGGGGGGGGGGGGAGTTATAGCACCAATGCCATCACTTGATGATAAGTAGGTAGAAACGACAGTGGCGGTGGAAAATATGTCACACAGTGCTAGTAGCCCATTTATAACATCGGAAATGGAAGAAGTAAATGACAAAAATGTATACTTTATTCGACCGAAAAATGAAAATTTGCGTCAGTTCTTGAAGTTCCATCCGATACAATCAGATTTACGTTCAAAATATAATTTAAGTGATCCTCTTTGGTATATTTTTGAAAAGATGGTTTACGTCGATGTTGGTCGTCTTTAAATGAACAAGCCGAAGAACTGTTTTGTTCTTTTTCTTTGCTTTTAGTAAAGATTCAGACCAGTCAATATGTATAAGTGGATATGATATTAAAAAAGCAATACATATATATCAAATAATTGCTGAACACGAAATGTCTTTGCTTCATACAAATAATACTGAAGCATACGTATTAAAGATCAACAATAAAGACATTTTAGTTAATGTGAAAAACATAAGTACGAGGCTGCAAATGTAAAACGACAGATTTTGCAAAGAGTAATCAAAACAATAAAGTTCATCGATAGTCGCGGGCTTAGTTATCACAGGACAAAAGATTAAGAATACACATTGTTAAATGATAACTTAGATTATGGTAATCTTTTAGAGTTACTTTTACTCATAAGTAAATTTGATCCTTAGTTAAAGATTCATATTGATGATTCAATTAAGAAAACCAAAGACCGTCATAGTAGTAGTAGTTGCAAAGGGCGAGGCAATTTAATTACATTTTTATCAAAATATACAGCTAATTCTGCCATAGATGTCATTACTACTCTTATAAAACAATTATTAACCGATGAAATTAGAGATGCTCAAATGTTCAGCATTGAAATTGATACCATACAACATATTAATGTACAGAATCAGTGTTCAATTGTTGTCAGATATGTTAAAGATACTGTTCATTCACTTTTGACATCTGTCGTGTACTGTACCTCAACAGCCGGGAAAGATCTTTGCGACTTAGTTTGTGAAGTTTGAAAAAAAAATATTGATGTGTCCAAATGTAATGGAAATTCCACTGACGGTGCAACAAATATGCAAGATCATTATCAAGGATTTAGTACATGGCTAAATACAGTTTTTCCAGGCTAAATATATATATATATATGAAGCACATATATTAAGTTTGGTAATTAGTGATATAACTTAACCATAGAAGTGATAGAATTGTTTGGAGTTTTATATACATGTGCAGTTTTTATGTGGGAATCCTAATCAAGACTCAATGTATGGTGGGAATTTAGATAAGTAATTGAAATATATATCAGTTATTCGGGAAACGCGTTGGTAGTCCAAGGATAACGCGCTAAGAAAAATGTTCGGAAAATTTAATAGTACAAGTGGAATAATATTTTATATAGATGCTCTACAGACTTTTCACGAAATTTCATTATCAAGTCAATTTAACAGCAACGACCTTCTCTATATGCGTTCACTTCATGCAAATAACGCATAATAATGGATAAAGTAGCTTAAAAGAACGATTTTAAAATAATTTATACAAAGTTGTCTTGTTTAGACCCAAAGAATTTTCGTCAAATCGTAAATAGTAATATCCCAAAAATGCATTGGAAAATTTAAGTATTTTACTTAAAAATGTAATGAAAATATTACAAAAAACAACTTCAAACAGAATTGATGGACTTTGCAAGGAAATGGAAAAGTTTTAATCAGACTTTGAGCGATGAATTTTTAGTTGAGAACAAGTATGAAGTACAAGAAGAAAGCAATATTGAGGAAGCAATAAACGAAAGATAGAATCCACTGCATCTCTAAATTGCAAAACATGCAACAACTATGTTGGTTGTTGCAACACAGTGTTACAAAACTTTAACTCGCACACTTTAGCATATTCAAATTCATATTTGCCATATAAATATGTCTTAACTCTCTCTTCAATACAAGTTTCTTGTGAGAGATCATTCTGGAAGTTGAATTATATTTTGAATAGGCTCAGAAACTGTTATAACATCCCATAAAACTGAATATTTTTCATAAAGTTCAATTAGTTTAATTGTATTAGCTTTTGTCCACTCCATAAGTATAGATACGCATGTTCACTCAGATTTCCGAACAACTGAAGACCGACAGGAGCGAGCAATAAACAACAACTGTTTGTTAAAAGTTGAATAGACTGACCTTGAGCTCGCGTAAGCACAAACTCTACCAACATGTCGGGCAAGTGTTTCCACTTTACAAATAAAACGAGCGCAACAAATTCAGCGAGTTTTCGCAGCCAACATCCAATATGTTGTCCAAAAGAATTTGAGATTTCACCAACTGTTTCCACTTACATTAAAATTTCGCTAACATGTTGGCCAACATGTTGGCTTCTGAAATTTGTATTAATGGAAACCAAGCAAATGACTGCTAATTAACTAGTAATGAAATAGAATGCGGCACAAGATAAATTGTTGCACTTTATTTTTGTTACTCCTGAATATAGTCGACACAATAATATTCAACTGTTCACTGTTACACGCTAGCAGATCACTATATCTCTGATCGTAACACGCCAGTAAAATCTTGCAAGGAATAATGGAAAAACCCTAGATGGCGAAATGTCTCCTTCAAAGAATCTAAGGCATTTTGAGACATGAAGAAGCTCAGATAAAGGTGGGGGAGAACTCTAAACAAATGAAAGAAAATCCCCAAAAATGTGTATTTGTTGAAATATCATAGTAGCACCACACCCTCAGTCACAGTAATCTCTTTATGCAGGACCGGTGAAGGAGCGACGGTTTTGGGTCGGAAGACTTTGGAGGCATCTCAAAAGACCGTTTAAACGGTGGACATTCATATCAATAAAAAGACCAGAAACTAGTGAACAAGGGTGGAAGCAGTACCAAGGCAATAAACCAAGCGCATTGTTTCAGCTCCTTACCGAAACGTTTAAACCACGCAGGGGCGTAGTATAAGTCTGTGGCATGAAGGAGTTCGAAAGAGCGAAGGATAAGATGTTACCATCTTTACTGCACCCGGTGCGAGGGTTCTCCAAAGGATCATAAAACTCAGGAACCCTGTGAAAGACGGCGAATGTAAAGACGAGAAGTACGGGATATTTCGAACGAAGCGTTCTGGAATCCCAGTTCTTCTTTACATTTTTGTGATGTTTCTGTTCTAAACACATATATGCTCTTGGTTTGAGAATGCCTGGTCCCTTTGAGCCAAAACTGAAGCCTACTAGGGTAACCGTCCCGCACAATGACGACCCGCTCACCTCCCCCTCTCGTATCAAGAGTATCGCTCCAATTTCCCTCCCCCCTTGGATCCGCCACGACTCACAATCAGCACTGTCTTTTAAATGACGTGCTCGCCAAATCATTTTGCACTGAAGTACGCCAGTTATATTAAAATATTGATGTTAATAAACATTTCTGAACTTCAGTATCATTAAAAACAAACTCATTTAAGGTAAGGGAATCCTGAAATTACATAAATTATTTTAGTTTTGACAATATGCTTTCTAAATTCCAACTTTACCTTCACGTAATAGAGGCAGTAACTTCTCAGCTATCCAAGTTGTATCCTCTTCTGCTGGCATCCAATAGCAAACTCCTACTTGATAGATATTACTGGTAACATTTTTGTAAATTTGGTTGATCCATCGCGGCCCACAAATCTGTAATAACAAGAATTGTATTAATTACATCTTCCATCAACTATATTAATAAGAGGGACAGAGGAGGGATGGAAGGGCAAAGGAAAGGATAAGGGAGGAAAATATGTCAAGGCAGGAGAGAGCTTTGATTATGAAGATAAATCCAACACCCACGAAAGAGTTAGGAAAAAGTGGGTGCCTATTTGACCAATTAATCTGCCACGTGAGATCAATTTGACGCCAGGCAATGCTTTTTAGTTGATAGTAAAAGAACTGGTGAACTGGGCCATGAACCAATCTTACAGTCAGTGGCGGATCGAAGGGGGGGGGGGACGATTGACATTCCCATGGGCGATCCCATTGCACTCCACTGGGTGTATTCTTAAATTCATCCTGCGCAACATTCCTTGTTTCTACACCGAAGATTAAAGCTAGGGTTACATTAATTCGAGCTCGAAGCCGATTGACTCGAATGCGTTCGTCGTACGATTTCCCGGCTGAAGCTCGAACTCCAGTAAGTGTTTACATTACTCGAAGAACAAACCACGTGATTCGAGCCGAGGTCTCAGTTGTAGATTAGTTAGCCGCGAAGTAAGCACTCATGGCAGTTAAAGTGGATTTATTTGTTCGAGAAGGTATTCTCACTGTTAGTGAAATGTTACGATCTGATCTACTAAAGCTTAAAAAGAGAAGAAAACGTAAATGTTGGGTCCGTGAGTGGATAAGGAGGCGCTATCATTTGGGCGCATCCTCTTCAATTTGCGAAGAATTACGAATTGAAGATACCACCGGTTATAGAAATTTCTTACGTATGGACAATGATCAGTTTGAATATCTTTTAGAAAAAGCTAGAGATACAATTCAAAGGAGTTCTGTGCGCCGAGAAAGTCTTCCAGCGCGCGTGAAACTTGAAATCGTCTTGCGCTATCTTGCGACAGGTGACAGCATTGAAAGCTTGCAGTATATATAACTTACAAAATTTGTCTCCCTGCTCCTCTGATGGACATGCGGTTGCATGGAAGTGATATAGAATGGAAGGTACATAGAGAGTAAGGGAGGTATAGAATTAGTAAAAGACGTTAGGAAAGAGATAAAGAGGGAGACGGAGAAAAAGAGTTAGAGCTATGGATTGGGACAGGAGGGAATGAGAGAGGGAGAACGTGGGAGAAAAGAGAGGCAGAGAGAGGGAGAGAGAGAGAGAGGGAAGGAAAGATAGATAGATAGATAGATAATCGTCTTTATTCGGGCGAAATTTAGACCATAAGGTCCATTCTTACATAGGGACAGAGGGAGGGAGAGGAAGGGAGGGAGACAGAAGGAGGGAGAGAGAGACGGCGAGAGGAAGGGAAGGAAAATTATTATTTATTTATTACTAGTGTATTGCCCGTCATATGACGGATAGATATTAATATTCCCTCCCCCGCATTGCTATGGTTGATAGAGGTACATTTCGTAAATGACGACGTATAGCTGGGTTCACGAATGAATTATGTGGGAGGTGGGAGAAAAGAGAGGCAGAGAGACGGACGGAGAGAGAGGGAAGAGAGGGAGACAGAGGGAGGGAGAGAGGAAGGGAGGGAGACAGAGGGAGGGAGGGAGACAGATAGATAGATAGATAGATAATCGTCTTTATTCGGGCGAAATTTAGACCAGAAGGGAGGGAGAGTGGGACGGCGAGAGGGAGGGGGGAATATTATTATTTATCCGTCATGACGGGCAATACATCAGTTATAATATAGATTGGGAAAATTATTGTAGTAGGCTGTGCAGCACGTGTAGCAACTTCATAAAATGAAATTTCCTACCACAACTCTGCCGTCGGGGGCTGGTTTCGCGGCCATAGCTGCTCCTATCCAAGCTCCGTCTTTGTATTCGTGGTATGTTTCTCCTCCATATTCTACAGCTTCGTTTCCTGCGAATATTATGCAGTTTTTTTAGATTACAATATAAGATTGATGTGGGTACATATTTGACAGCAATTGAATCACAAGTTTCCTAAGCCCTTCATTAGGGCCACTTTTTTCAGGGACCCCTTTGCACAGCGTATCCTACATACCCCTAAATTGCATCAGTTTCATTACATTCAGCGCAAATTACCTGACTCGTCCAACTTTAGGGGCTCGCATGGTCGAGGTGGTGAAAGGGAGCACTTATATGCTTGGCCAGGTTCCCTGATCCAGCTGTGCTCCTTGAACGAAGTGTTTCCTCTCGGAGCTCCGACCATGATCCTAGGCAGAGAGAACACATTTATAATTCAGGATGCAAAGTCTGAGAATCTAAAACCAGTTTGGGTATCTAAAACGTGGAACCTTTACCGTGGCGGACAGAATGCTGTAGAGGGCGACATTAGAAGTGGCTTATACGGGCCGACTATGTTTTCATCGTAACATACTATTATTATAAAATTCATGCTCAAATATAAACAGTTTTTAAGCGTAAAAAAATTACCGGAAATGTTTTTTGAGGGCAAGAAAATATAGACTTAACAGAATCAAACATTACAGATGTAATACCTCTAAATGTTATCCTGCAATTCACCATAACTGGTGGGTGGCAGAGGGTGCAATCAAGGGTGCATCCAGCCTGAGGCTTGATGGGGTAATCAAAGACGAAAAAATAAACTATTTCAAATATCTTTTAAAGCATACTGACTTTAATATGTAAAAAGCAAATAGATTATATTTTTGCAAAAAATGAATGAAGTAACGGTAACATTTCTTCGATATATTTTATTATTTTACAACTTTTTTCTTGTTGTTCCTAAATATTGAGGCGAGAGGGTGATTACACACCCCGCTCCCTATGGATCCGCAATGCACCAAAGTCTACCTAAAAATTTCTCTTGCAGGTTTGATTCTCTTTTTATGACCTCGTATTGTCCTCTTAAAAAACGAGCCTTGACAGAGCTCTGTTCTACAATTGATTTTACGTATTTAATCGTCACAATTGTATCTACTCATATACGTTGGTGCTTCATTTATACCTAAAACTTCCTCTGATAAACTGATAAGCTGGCAGTCATTGTGCGATCCTCCAGAGATATTCAGTTGAAATCCTTTAATAGTGATGTTACGCTTGCTTATTCATTTTATGAGTCTGATTTCTCTGCGATTGATTCCTTCTAACCGGAGTATATACTTACGTCATCCTGAAATCAATAAAACAGGCATTCAATTGAGTGTTTTTCTCTCTTCATCGCAATAAATAGTTCAAAAAAAGCCCGAACTGTGTTTCATATGATCTGCCTTTCAATAATCCATTCTGCTATTCGCTTAGCGAAGGATGATCATCTAATAACTAAATATTATATGATCTAATATCTTGCACGATAATGACGTTAAGAAAATTAAATTGGTCTGTAACTTTCTATGTTCTCTTTGTCGCCCCCTTTATGGTTGAGCGTTTCGTGTGCTAAATTCCTGTCTTTAGGCACGACACCTTGCGTAATGAATTTTCGAATATTATTTTTAATTAAAGTGCGATTTCAATAGCTAAATCTTTTAATGCCCGTACAGATATTACCTCAGTCGTTGGAGATTTGTTTTACCTATTTGAATCTAGTTGGTGCGCGATACCTATAACCAAATACATGAAATTCTCCATCGAATCGCCCTGGTGCATGGGAATAGATTTATCACATCGATCACAATCCGAAGCAAAGGCTTTCTATAAATGATCGTTTAACAAGTTTGCTTTGTAACATGGTGAACTACATTCCCTGCTTTTGTTCTCATCGTCAGTGACGCAATGGTAGGGCCTCTAACTTGACTTCCCTGAAGTAAGACAAAATATTATCGTAGGTTCTCTTTCAAATTATCATTTAAAACTTTCCTTTTGAATTTATTTATAGCATAGCGCGTTGTTACCATATATCTCGAGTGCGCCTCCCTACGTTGTTGTCTTATCTTTCTCCTTGATTCATTCGTGGGAGTTGATTAATTAAGCCTGAGCGGAATTTCCTTTGTCGCTAAAAGCGCTCCTAACTTCCTGGTTGAAACTTCTAGGTTATACATTATTACGCTTCAGTTAAGTCAAGAATAAGCAGTTAAAAATGTACTTGCCTTAGATATCTCGAATAGCCACAACAAGGTTGGAGATTCATTTATAATTAAGACTACGAGGGCCGGATGTGGGCCTTAGATTGCAACCCGTTCAAGGCTGGTCCTAGGCATGAGCGAAGTGTGCCGCCGCACTCGGGCGGGGGCTTCTGAGGGGCGGCCTTCGGGTCGCTACTATAAACATTCCACTTATAAACGTCCTTAAATTTGCGTTTTAAAGCTAAGTGATGGTCCTAAGTAAAAGATCGCGCATATGTGATAACGCATAAACCGAACACGTGTAAATCGAGAAATAACTACATTTGGATAATTTTCCTTCGTAGACCCCTGTAAAAGCCTTATGATGACCCTGAATCCGCATAAAAAGTGATCTCTTTGTTAACTAAAAAAAATCAGCATTTTAAAAATGTACAGTAAAATCGCACATTTAACGGGCAGTATTAATTTATCGAAATTCAAAGTTTAATTTAAACTTGAGTTAATATGAGATGTCATAGATAATTCGCATTTTAGCATTGCAATTCGTAACCTATTTTTTCGTAGCAAAATATGTTTTCTAACTGGATTTATAGGAATGATATTTTCTGTGAAGACTAAACCGCTCTTCTAAATATGTAAGATAAATTATTTTATATTTAACATATCGATTAATCATACCATGATGGATCATTCTTCCCTTGGCCAGCATACATGATTAATGAATATCCAAAATATGATCCACGTCCTGAGTAATTCGAGGGATCTTCGAAGATTATGGGATACTCAACATCCAAGTTGAAGGGCTCAGCTGCATTCCATAGAATTGTTACTAAAAACGTCTACGATAGAAAATTTTGCATTCAATTAATATCTTTGAAAAAGAAAATATTCATTAATAAAAATCATATGTCTATATACTATATACATACACACTACTGCCCGTTGCATCTCTGCTTGTAAGACAATTAATACAGCAATGCAAGAAAGAAAAGAGAATGGAAAGAATGAACGTTCGGAGAGAAAAAACACACGACAGAGAGGTAGAGACGTTCTTAGGAAAATTATTAGTGATAACTGTTTTCTGTTTGCATTTCTCTCCATAGATTTCATATGATCTGTGGTAGCAATTAAAAATTTATTCGCACGGTATTTGCCACAAAATAATCCACGATGACACGTAATTACACCATACATACACTATCTACGAGTTCAGAACTTGAACGTTTTGACGGGGAGAAGAACAACATTTTTGTTTTCAGCCAATAAAAACTCCAAATCCGAAAAATAAGGTTTTTAACGGTTTAACTAATAATTATTGCTTTCATGACTACATCATGCGTTTGAGCTCGCTACTGCGGGAAATTTTGAGAAACGTTAAGAAAATGTCATACGTTGATATTTGCGAATAGTGAAAACTAGCATCGGACTCATATGGCCATTTATGGTCAGAAAATAGTCAAATGTAGAGAAAATGAGACAAACCGCTTAGTTACATTGCAGCCACTAAATATATTTTCCGCTGCTTACACTCCTTCTTCTTCTTCTTCCGCTTTTTCCCTTATTGTTGTATTCCTCACCCCTACATTTCCTCGCTTTATCTTACCCTTATTCAGCGCTCACTACAATGTGTTGTATGAGCGCCTTTCATCCTCCCGTCTTGTTAGGAATATGGAAAGTAATTGTCAGTAGTAGGTTAGCTATGGCGACATACATTTTAGCTTAAAAATCGTGTAATTTTTTTGCTAAAAATATGACTTTAAAATTTGACTGTATGAAAATAAAACTTCATTCTTTCTTCGAATCTGGATTTAAGTCCCGACTTCGTATCTTGATTTTAATTAATTTTAAAGTGCAAATAAAAAATATACTTCCGTCACTGTTATTCCAATGAAGGAAATTAAATAAGAGAAAATAATTTTATTTATTTTATTGAGGTGGTTAGAATTATTAAACCCCTCGAGAACTCAATGCAGGTCTCTCTGAATAAACAACGAAAGTTTGGCCTAAATGGAATCATTAGTTCCGTAGGAATTTGCCTATCTAAGAGTAATTCAACAAAAAATTCTATAAGCGAGTTATATTAGTAAGTGAGACAATGGGAAAGCCGCTAATAAGTCAAAACATTTACATTATTTTTCGATAGACAGTCAGGAATTATTTGGCCTCACCCCATTAAAAATTTTTAGCTCCTCACAGTCTACATTGAAGTCATGGTTTAAAATCTAGAGGCGTTTATTTTCTCAATTTGATTAACGCTGGGATGAGTTTTTTATATTAGTCATTTGCATTTTAAAATTATTTAGAATCATCGTAAGACTTATAATAGCGAACGCCTAAAATAAAGAAATTTTATTTTCGTGCCGTCGATTTTCGCATGGAATCGGTCCACAGATTTTTTAAATCGGAAAATCTAAAGTGTTTTTACTTGAAAATCTTTCGTCGTCAAGGTGATTTGCTTTGTTCCCGGTTTCATGTAAATGCGTATGGTTGACTAAGATTATAATCACTTCGATTCAGTCCACATTTTCACGAAATTTCGCCGCTATTTTGGAGTTTAAACAACACTTTGGTGACGATATACAATTCGACGGTAATGAAAATAAATAAATATTCCATTATTCTTTGATATTGTTTCAATGAGTATTTTTATGTCAAATGTACAGGTTAAAATTGTGACTTTTCAAGATTTTGAGTACATTTTCTGCAAAAGATGGGTTAAGGTTTTTTAATTAATTTATTTATTTATTTTAATGAAACGTTTTATATGAACTAAAAGTATAAAATTCACATAATAGTATGTTTCAGAAAGATAAAATAGTTTTGGGAATATAAAAGTTGTCTAGCGTAACGTTGAACTATATAAATATTCATTCTGTACGTAAGATTTTTATATTTATCACGCTGGGAGAAATAGCTACATTGTTAGGGGAAAGTGTGAAGGAGAGAACGAGGGAGAAAGGGAGGAGAATGGAAGGGAGGAAGAGAGGAAGGGAAGATGGGAGGGAAAGAGGGAGGAAAATAGGAAGGAAGGAGAGAGAGAGAGAATGGCAGTGGAGAAAGAGGGAGGAGAGTGGGAGGGAGAGAGGGAGGAATAATAGGAGGGAGAATGGGAAATTCCTTAATTTTAACATTTTATTCATGTATATCCATCTTATTTGACGAGTAATTACTCTATTTACCTTTCATTGTCGGATATTCGGACCGAAACTTAATTTTTAAAATAATTTTTTTCCCAATAGGCTTGTCTGCAGGTGCCGCTAAATGTTTAGTTTGGTGGTAGCTAAATCACCTCACATCGTAGCATCATATCACCTCATAATATATAAAATTAAATTAATGCATATAAAGGTATTATGTGCATAAAATATATTTATAAAAATTCATTTTTATATTATCACTTGTTTATAATAAGATGATTTTTAGGGGATAGACTGACGGAGAATTGAAGATTATTTTTATTTAGTGTATCTTTAAATGATTTATTTACTTCTTTGGCCTGCAAATTAATGTTTACGGCATTTTTTAATTATTACTATTTTCGTTCGAAATGGCAACATAATTTATATGAGAACATCATTGTAGAAATTATAATATGAAGGTAATCAATAGTGGAATTATAATAAAATTTATACTATCCCGTTCATTAAGTATATTTTAATTACTAACTAACACATCGCTCATTCCTTCACGTCATTTCTGAAGGGCAATGATACTAGTCTATTCTATAAATGAGCTTATTCTGTAACGTTTGTCTTGCCCTAGGAGAACGCTGTGAACAATTTTGCTATTGTAGTTGCATAAGATTAGGGATGAGGAGTGCTGATTGCCTATACTTTAGGATAAGAAAATAATGGTAATGCGTAAAGAAAATTGAAAAATGAAAATTTATAGCAAGGTAAATTTTTTGTTTAAAAATAATTTTTTTGAGTTGATTCGTAAACAATTTAATGAATATTTAGTCATAAGTTTTGTTGATTGGCAATATATTTATAATCGAAACTGGTATGAGTAAACTGATCAATTTTTTAAATATCACAATACAATAGGGTCTCCAAGTACGCGAGGGTGAGGTTCCTGGTACCCCCGCGTAAGAGCGAATTCGCGTAAGTTGGGGTTCTCCTAAAGAAAACTATTGTACATATATACTAAGGTAAAACTACGCGAATTTTAACAGAACGCACGGAAGATTCGCTCATGTTGAACCACCGCGCAACTTCCGAGTTTGAGACGCCACTTCTTCATAAGTCCAAAATCATGACTTGATCTTCAAAAGTCCTCACAGTATAAACTTTCTTCTTCTTCTTCTCACTTTCGACACCACTAGCGCCACCACTAATTTTCCTCTTAGGGCCCATGATTGCGGTAAAATTCACAAAAAATACTCAGGGGGTCAGTCGCGTATGAGCGAGGTCACGTACTCTTAGTTCGCGTACTTTGAGACACTACTGTATTTACAGAAAATAAAGTAAAATACATTTACTAACATAACATTCATAAATTTATTTTGATGAAACAATGTTTTATATTCACTAAAAGGTAAAACATTGTGAAATTCATATAACATTATGTTCCAGGAAGTTTAAGTAGTTCTGGGAATAAAAAAGTTATCTAGTGTAAAATTTTACTAATAAATATTAATTTTGTGCCATATATATTCACACACACTTATATATCATGCTGATATGGAAAACTATATTTTTACAGGAAAGTGAGAAGGCGAGAACGAAAGGGAATGGGAGGGAGGAAGAGAGAGAGGGTGGGAGGGAGAGAGTGATGGAGAGAGGGATGGAGAATGGGAATCAGGAAGAGAGCGAGGGAGAATGGGAATAACAGATAGGAGATTATTAGGGAGAGAGGGAGGGGGAATGAGAGGAAGATAGGATGAAGATAGGGTGAGAGGGATGAGAATGAGAGGGAAGAGAATGGGAAGGAGAGGTGGTGGAGAATGGAAGGGAGTGAGGGAGGAGAGTGAGTGGGAGAGAGAGAGGAGAATGGGAGGAAGAGAGGGGAGGACGGAAGGGAGAGTGGGAGGAGAATGGGAGGAAGAGAGGGAGGGAGAATGGGAGTGAGGAAGAGAGAAAGGGAGGAGAAATGGGATGTGCCTTAATTTTATATACGTATACCCGTCATTATTGACGGGCAATTACACTTGTAAGCTAATAAACTATGAAAAAGAATTTTTCAACTAGTCAATAATGAACTTGAATATGTACCCTTAACGATCGTAATAACTCAATATGATACTTAAAGTTATTTTAATACTGTAATACTGTATTTAAAAATGTGCAAATTTCGTAATTACCATTAAAAACCATGCACATGGCTGGAGAGACAGGAACCGAAGGCCACATTGATGCGTATCCATTGATTTGGTTCTTTAAGCGAGTTCCTTACAGGATGTTATAAAGAAGCATGCCTGTAAAAAGAGAGGGAATCGTTTTACGAAAGGATGATTTCCTGAAGGTTACCTTAACAATTGCTAATACTATATGAATGATATACGAGTTTTTAGTTTCCCTCTTTACCGGAGAACGCGTTTCAATTCACATTATTATTTACTCCTCAACAAGAGCCAAAAGAACATTTGTCCATTTATCATTTCTTGCTAAGAATAACTCCCCCAACAACTTCCTCTAATATTGCCTTAAGGCAGAGGTGGGCAAATATTTTACGTGGCGGGCCGCATTAACAGTTGCAGCTCCTTGGGCGGGCCGCATAAACAGATGAAAATGGCTCGGTGGGCGACGTTAGGGTTAACATCGGAAGTAATTTGAGATAATGCGAGGGGTCCCACTAGTGAAAATTAATAATAAATAATATGTTATCCCCATAACATCACTGGAAAGGTTTTCGGGGTATAGTTTTCAGCAGCAAATATGTAATTATATATATATATTTTATATTACAGTTTGCTTTCATAATGGCATCGCGGGCCATATAAAATGCCCTCGCACGCCACATGTTGCTCGCGGGCCGTAGTTTTCCCACCCCTGCCTTAGGGTAATAGGGCATGATAAGTTAATGCAAAAGTTGTATAAATATGTGATGTTCAAAGAAAAAGGTCCACAGACCATTTTCAGCTCGTTTTAAGAATGCTAAAAACGAGAAGCTGTTATCGCTTTGTTGTCCGTCCATCTGTAGACATTCAACTTTTTTGTCTCAGGAAATGAAAGAATTTATTTTGGTTAGATAAATACTAATAACATATTACGATTCACATTTTACGAATCATCTATTAGTTTGAATTTTCACCGTTAGGCAGTGGCCAAGGTGAATAGAATACCTATATAACAGTATAACATATATAGTACCTGTGATTTACCTTAAAATATTCGAAACCTGCATCCTCGAATTCCTTGGTTTTATAACCTCTCCAGGAATCTGTGTATATTATTGATCCATCCTCGATGTTGTCCACTATTGCTGTCAGCAATGTCTTGGCACTTCGGTCAGGGACCTCAATCAGGAAGACGTTTTTTTGTTTCTCTGCATAACCCTCCGAAAATCCACTGCGGTGGGAATACTCGACCGGCATTATTTTTACGCTTCGTGAATAATGCCTCGTCTATTTCGACGATGCATCCTTAACGTCCTATCTTCGTTTTGCCTTTGTTTTTTAAATCTTCGATGCAAGTGTCCCTCATGTAATTATTCCAGTCTATCACTGTGGACTCGTTGATTTTCAGCTCATGATTACACCATTTCGTAGAAGTACGTTCTTTGCCCCGATATAAACTCTTGTGCTTGGCAATTCACTGTCATGGCTTGATGATCTTCACTTTTTGATCAGGATTTGTCTTAAACACTTCTAGCAGTTTTCCCTACTGCCGTAGTTTAGCGTATATTTTAATGCCACTGGACGATATATAGTAATTTTTGGGACATATGGCTTAGGATTATTTGTGACATCGAGCTGAACGATTGGATGGATTTGAATCAAAATCCTTAATTGTTGCACAATATCGTTCATCTCTTCTGAATGTCTATTATGAATGATATTATCCACAAATGTGAGATGTCATTCGATTTAGTTTAACCGTCTAGGCTGTAGTTAGATTTTGAGTGGATCGCGACGTAGGCGTGATGTCATAGAGCTTAAGTAAGGTAGCGTAGCGCAGGATTTCCCAACGTATGGTCCGCGAAGGTTTTGTTGGTAGTCCGCGGAGATTTCCAAAATTAATTTATTTTTAGGTCGCACCTCATATTTAGCTGGAATTATTTTGGGAAAAATTAAGCAAGTTGTACACTATCACAGGTATTGAATGTTTCCATTAATTGCGTTTTTACTTGAACATTTTCCCACCCCTTCATATCTCCAGATTCCACCTCTCTGCCATCCGTAACTTATCTTATCTTATTACCACATAAGCTGAGAGTGCTCGTGCCGTTTTGAGTTCGCCTGCGTGTATACTTGAAAATGGTCAAATTAGCTACGTAACCAAGTACCCTTTTTCTTAAACGTAGATACAGTAAGTAGGTTAGTGAAAGTAATGAGGGCCTGAAAGGGCTGCTGAAGTGGTCCGCGGAGTTTAACAAGTTGGGAAACGCTGGCTTAACGTACATTATAATGTCACTGGTCTCCATATAGAGATTTTTTGAGATATATGGCTTACATGGCATTATTTGTGACATAAAGCGCTACAATTGGATTTATTTTAATCAAATTCCTTTGCGCCGTTTTCGAGTAAATTAGATTTTTCTAAAAATCGCCAAGAATAAACTACCCTTTATTTTTGTGCAATATAATTATTTTCAAAAAAGGTTATATTGCATAAATACGAGATATCATTCAATTTTATGTACGTGTTTTGGCCCTAGAACCGCGAACAGACCGACAGGCAGACGGAGAGACAGACAGACAGACGGACGGCATGGCGAAAACCACTTCTATAGACTCCTAAAACGTGTATTTTCATCAAAATCTCGAAGTCGGATTTTTTAACGAGTACAATACTTTCTCAATATTCTACGTATATGTGAAAGTAAAAATAGGAAAGCGGGGATTGGGGGGCGGAGCTCCCGTTGCAAAATAAAATGTATATTTACACTTTTAGAATATATTTTCTATTTATTAAATTATTAAAATGTTATGAAAGATGTCAAAAAATTATTTTTCAAAAGGGGTCCGGTATAACGCAGTAGTAGCATATTTTCCTTTTGCAAGGAAAGATTCTCCGTCCAGAGGCAGAATTGATATGCGACCTCACGCGCATTACGGATGTAAGTGTCGTAAAACACCGTATTATTGGAGTGGGATGATCAGAATTATTAAAAACCTCGGGATTTTCCGCGTAAGGTAAATTTATTTTATTTAAGGTCTCATAAAAAACGGTGAATATATTTTGCATTCTTAAACGAGATAAAAATGTTGCAACATGTATTGCGGTAACAGTACAACGTCTTTATGTTGGATACACAAACGCTTTGGTATTGTGAATAATACTACGGATGATTATCAGCTGTAAAAACGGGAAAAGGATGAAAAACTAGAAGAATTATTACGAGACCAGTTAAGTAAATGATTCTTTGCTATTTAAAATAATAAAGTTACATTAGTTTTAGTGAACATCGGCATGACATTCTGACATTTACGTACTGCAGTAGTTGTAGAAATGTTTTATGTTGAATTAACTGGATCACAATCTAAATTCAAAGCCTCTCATAGTAAAGTTTTATAGTAGTCAAATTGCATTGAATGAAATTGATTAATACTTCATCTGAAAGCAACGCAGCAACTATTGTTTATAATAATTTCTTAGTATAAAAACAAAATTTGAAACATTTGTTTACCCGTAAGTAAGTAAATGTAAAAGTTGTTAAAAAAGCAATGTTATGGATATAAATGGCTACGCAATATATATTTTATGGGAAAAAGTTTACTTTAAAAATGAATTACTTCATAACTCTTCCGTATTTCAAGATTTTCAAAAATTTTCTGATGCTTTTACATGCCTGCCAAATTTCAGATTCTCGCGTTTAACGGGTGACGTACGCAGTTACACTGCAAAATTAGTAAATGTGTAGGATACTACGTCAGTGTAACCTATCATTTCAGGAGCATTTATAACGGGCGGGTAATGTTTTCCGTGTGGGTATGTCGGACACGATTATTGCAGTCAATATTTTCGCTTAAGTATCCAATATATCCGCATAAGCAAAAATGTTAGCAGTGATTCTTAACCTTTTTCGTCTCACGCCGACCTTTCTGATCTTCTAAAACCTCCACACCTCCCTCCTGCCCCAGAAGAAATTTCTTTTATGTTGTTAAGGGTTCTCATCGTAATATTATTAGTAATAGCAAATTTTTTATGACATAGCTTTCTAGGTGAGCTGAGTTCTACTGTGAGTTTGTGTAGTGACTTCAACTCTGTTTAATTTTTGTTTCGACACACGATTCACAGCAGACAAGCTAGCGTCATTTTTTGGGCACTCGGCAATAAGTTGTCGTCCGTGTATTTCTTCATATATTATTTCTACGTATAATAAATCCAATCGTCTTCACTACATCCGTTATGAAGATAATAAGTTAACAAAGCAATTTATTACATCAGTACAGGACTTATTTAATCTAAACAGTTGTGAAATTAAAAAAATATCAAAGAAGGTGAATTGGACAGCATTAGAAAAATATAAGCTGGAAATTTGAGGTAAAACAGATTTTGGCCCAAAATGCTTCTCGCACCCACTAGAATCCTCATATGCCCCCTTAAGGGGGCGGGTCCCACAGGTTAAGAACCACTGTTGTTAGCATGCGCTAATTGTTGAAATATTTAGGAAATTAAAAATGGCCGCTTACAAGATAAAACTATGAAAACGTTTCAAGAATTAGCCATTAAAAATAAATTGAGTAAGTACTTATCTCAGGTAATTCCACCAGCTACAAAACTTCTGGTTTTTCATAACCTTGTTGTGGCTATTTATGATACCTGAGAGAAACACTTCAATTGTTTTTATTTTTAAGTGCTTACTCATAAATTTTTTCAAACATAAGACGAGCTCGATAATTCTCTGGTGAATTATGAAGGTAATCTAAACCATGAAGATGTGTTGAAAAATAGCGCGAAACAGCTACAATTAAAAGTTATTGATTATGATTGCTTTTTACCTTAGTGCGGAACCCGCGATGATGAGGTCTTATGAAGGAGTTTATTTCAAACTACTGTAAGATATTCTGGTGTAGGAAACTATGACGCTCTCACACGAGGAAAGATTTTGACCGCAAGCATCCGTTTTAGCTATGACGAATGTCTTTTTTTATTCTGAAAAAAGATATCGCGGAAGTTTATCATAAAAATTCCTTTAACTTCAGCTTTCAGGAATTGTTGCGGAAGCTGACTAGCTTGTAAACGCCCTCAATAACACATTCTGCGATTTTACCATTTCACAACTCACTCGTTCCAATGGAAATATATTACCCAACTAGCCTTAGTATCCGGCGTTGTCCGAGTAATTCCAATACTTCATGTCTGCTAAACTAGATAACTTTATTCTTACGATTTCCAATAAGTCTTGGGGGTTACAAAATGCTCTCAAAACCCTCGTCCAATTTTTTTAAGCCACGACTCTCCTTCTCGCCGGGAATAGAGAATTTCCACACATTTGTTTCGAAGACGAAAATTTTTGCGTTTTTCTTAAAGTGGAACTCGATTGACGCCAAGGCGCTGCAATGTTTCATTTGGTAAGCCGCCAAATACGTTTCCCTAAGAATTTTAGTAATCGTCCCAATTGGTCAGCACGCATCTCAGGGTATCTCCGTTTACTCACGGGGCGCTGCGTTTTTTTATTTCATTTTCTCATTTTTTAAATTCCTCTCAGAAATGCATGGGTTCAATCCAGGAGCGTCCATTTCATCCATTAGAATGCCGCGGGAATGTTCCATTACTAACATCGCTTGCTGCGAAGATTATTTGCGTGGACAGCAATTATGAATCCATGCTTTTCTCTTCCTATCACTTACGTTATCTGTGACGCACCGATTAGTAAATATATTCGGTGAAGGTACAACATTTACCACAAAAAATCAACGAGAAGACAAAATTACAACTCATACATTCGGAGATAGAATTCGAGAAAGTGTCAAACAGGCAACATGCAAAGGGGTTTTTAGCGAGTTTCTTTATTTTTCCTCTTTATAATTAAAAGGTTAGCACTATAAATTATTTTATTTACAACTACTTATGTGTATTAAAACATTCAGGCAGTATGTGGTGTATAGTTTAATTTTTTAAGTACAGATCACTACTGATTGTGAGATATTGTTCTCATTAGGTACATAAAAATAACTCATTTGTTAAATAGATTTTTGTACGTTGATAAGCTACAGAATTTTCTTTATTTTTGAACAAAACATGTTGGTAAATTAAAACCTGCTGTACCCTTAAACCAGAATAAAATTACTTGTCTTAGAGAAGAGTGCTCACGATCTCCCTAATATCCTCTCGCGGCCCCCTAAGGTGTCGCGAGAGGATATTAGGGGGGGTCGCGACCCACCACATGAGAAAAACTGGTCTAGACCAGGAGTCTCAAACTCACGGTTCGCGATGTAAGTTATTTTATAGCAGACGGCTCAAACTCAGATGTATTTCTTATAAAATATATCACGAAAATCTTTTTAAATAACTTAAAAAGTTTTTTAAACCAGTACTTTTAAAATATCCGCGGTTTACTGCTCATTCCCATTTATAAAAACCCTGCACAGTTGGGTCAGCTGTCAGCGTCTTTTTTGCGTGTCCGAAGGACAAAACTGTCGACTCCGAATGCAATATTTGTTTAAAGAATGGGATGCGACTCGCGGATTAGTTACGATGCCTTAAAGCGACCCACCGATTTGTTGGAGAGCCATCATGCGACCCGGACACCCCATGTGAGATTGAGATGCTCGAGTGCGCATCCAGTGTAACCGCAGTTTTAGATGTGGTGAGATTGTGAAAGATTGCGCGGTCTGCATGCTTAGCGTAGTGAAATGTTAAATGAGCAATCCCTAATTTATAAAATTCATATCTTTTCAGATTACGGTGGTTTTTGCGCTATTGCAACGGTTTTGTTTCTTAAGATATTCTTTATCTCCATCAGAAATCATCAAATAAAAAGATTAGTTCCTGAATAAATGATCAGCGACCTACGAAAACGCGTACGATTACATAAAGTAAAATCAGGACCGAGTCCATTCTCTCTTCTCAACCAAACGCACTACAATTTACAGAAGTATAAGATAATTTAAAAGATATTCATATATTTATGTGAAAAATCCTTTTATTATTAATTGTCCCCTCGGTAGAAGATTTTTTTCAATTGATATCCTAACCCCGATTTTTTTACATTAGTTTCTACTTGTACTTACGGTAATAATGATGCTTTATTTCTGGACAGCGCATCAACACCTGCCGATTATGAAGAATCTTTTCCGATAAATCATCGCAAACTACAAAATTCCGAACGGCAAGGCAGATAATGTATAAATCACTGAGTCTAAGTAGCTTCATAGTGTCGGCGATCGGAACTCCATATGGCTAACTTACACCATGTTATTTTTACGGTTATAAATCGAGAGCTTCAGGCAATGATTTGTGGAACTTATTCACGATTCATTATAAAGGAAAGATAATTTTCACTTCACACAATTTCTTATTTTAACACGACCCATGCTTCGCCTAGTTAAGGCATCTTCAAGTTAGGAACATCCTATGTATACAAACAGAAATGTAGGGGAAGGATGAAGAAGGGGGTGTTTCCGGAGACATGATAACATCGGCAGGCAAGGAGATGGAGGGAGCCTTGAGCTCGGTATGAGCAGAGGTCCGGCATAAGGTGGACATATTCTGCTTCCATCCTCCCGGCTTTTTAAATTTGGTGACTTTGTACGGCTTTTCACATAGAAATATGCGTTAAAGACCCCCTTTTCTTCCCTTTTACTTCCTAAAATGACCATTCTTAAACGCCAAAGGAGAGCGAGAGGAGAGAGAGGGTCCCTTACGGTCCCTTCCTTTCACTCCTAAAATTTCGTATAGATTTTACTCAGTACGAAATAAACGAGTATACTAAGGGATCCACGGGATCTTTTGCCTCGCTCAGCCCACTTAGGCTGGTGGGGGAAATCACATGTTCAATATTCTTATCGTCTTCGTAGTTCTCCTGCACTTCATACAGTGGGGATGTAAAATTTGAATAGAATTGAAAGCGCTGCCCTCAGCAGTAAAATACCATAAAGAATATTACATGTCTCCCCTTACATATGTTGTTTCATTACAAACCTCGCAATCTTATATTTACGTTTGTCTTCGGGTTTTCCGCCTTTACTCCTGGTAGCTTCCATTTCTGGTCACTTTTTCGGCGTCGCCTTGTTTATCTTCGCCCCGGTTATGTGCACAGTACCATAATTTTTGTACCATAAATACTTCGGCGATACTAATTTAATCTGCGACGCTTAGAGGTAGGCGTTTCCTTCCCGCGAATAACCGATGAGGTGTTTTTTATTTACATATTACGGAGTTACCAAATTGCGCATCTGTCTTGCTGCCAGTTTTCTGTCTTGCCGCCGTCACGTTATCGAATGTTAGGTCTACCAAAATTGTTTAATTATTTGCAAACATCAGAGATCAACTTAGGATCACCAAATTATATAGTAATTTATTATTTCTATACATCGGTATTTAAATATTCGATAGTTATCGATACAGTTAAAGTACAACAAAAGTGTAAATTCCATCAAATTTTAATAACCGCAGAGTAATTAAAGTCATGTCGAAAATATTTCTCCTGTATAAGTAGACTCCCGAGTTTTTCGCTAAAAATTTTGTCTTAAAACCTCGACCTATACACGAGTATATACGGCAATTAAAATAAAATAGGATAAAATAAAATAAAAATATGTACATTTAACTCGCATGTACCGTTAAATATTTACAAACAAGAGCTTTAAATGTGGACAGAGGTATAGATTTCAGACAGAGGCATTGAAAGAGGTTTGTCAATGCGTAGACATTCCAACCAACAGTTGTTATCTTCAATTAAAAGCAGGTGCCTTAGTTTAGTTCCAACCCTAGAACGATTTCTACAGTAACTTCCTGCTCCAAAAGTATATTTTCTATCCCTTAGTTGAACACTGGTTAATATAAAAAAATTTTTGAAAATGAAATTTCCGAATTGTACTTTTAGTTTTTGCTTTCGCTGACATCTGTTTTCCAGAACAAAATTTAAGCCATGAAAAGGGAAAATAATGGTCTTAGAAACTATGAACTTCCTTCAAACCATCTTAACATCTTTGAAATTACAACTAAGTGAAAATTTTGTCCCATTAACAGAAAGAAAACTCTCAAAAACTCTGTAGGCAAATGATAGGGACAAGTTTGTAATGTTATTGTGAAGGTGTTAAGATGCTTATTAAATTGAATGTGTACTGTTTTAATCAAAATTCATGCAAATAAGTATTCACAATTTTGTCTTGAACTTCTCATTCCCCATAATAATGTATAAGAATGAGAAATGACAATTATTAGAGGCCTTTGCTAATTATATAAGCAATTAAACATGCAGCAATATATTAATTTGTTAATTTAGGTCATAAAGGGTTAAGAATCAAATAATTAAAATAATCTCCAAAGGTAAATGTAAAAATTTATTATACAAAACATTTTATAAGGTCTTCTCCAAGTAAAAGTCAAATAATTTCTCCTGAATGTGTTTGTCCAGTTTTTTCTTCATTTTTCTCCTTTTTTGCTTTCAATCTCCTCCTTTTTACCCTTTGGAATCTGGTAACCTTAGGTATTAGGGAAAAAGGGGAAGGGCTTGGAGAGGGGGGTTACATGAGCCTAATCATGTGGTGGTTTTATGGACTGCAAGCAGTGGTGATAAATCTGACAAAGGTTGCTCATTGATGAGATCCCCATTGTAGCTGGAAATCTCCAGCTGAGTAGGGGCAATGAGGTTTCTACCATTAGGAGCCTGGTGAAGATTTTTCGTAGCAAAACTGCTTTGATATTTGCATTGGATGAGGTGTTTGATGAAGTGAGAAGCACATTCGTTGTTCCTCAGATCTGGTCTTATAACTTCTCCTGGTTTTGCCGACTCCATAGTCATCACAAGTTAACTTGTACACCCCTGAGTATCTCCATATGTATATTTTATGCTTAGCAATTTTCCCAGTATGTGGGTGGAATTGATTGCCGGTATCAGTTGTGGTTTTGGATTAATTTAGCCAATTTATACGAAATGCTCCCAAGGAAAGCGAGTTTGCAATATCTGGACTGTCCGATGGGGTGTTTGATATAAATAAATCGATGATTTTCTTGGTTTTTATTTATTATTTAGTAGTTTTTCGATTGTGTTAAAACTGGATCCACTGTTCATCACAATGAGTTTGATAGCATTAAGTTTATTGGAATTTTTTTCTGGAATGGGGTATTATAGCACAAACTTGAAAATTAAGACTTTTACAATATTTTCTTTTGAATTTAATGAATCTATCAACATAATGAGCATAAATGTTCTTTTAAACAAGATTATATAAAAAGAACATACTGATGCAAAAGTAATTGGTTAAATGGTAACATTAAATGCTTATCACTTAATAATTACTACAAATTTTTCATCTTGTTCTTGCCAGACTTATGAGTGTCATCAGCAAATTCTGCTGCTCTCTGAAATTTAAAAGAGTGAATAGTCATCATAACCAGTTTCTTAAAGTGGTGAGTTATGATGAAAGAACTCTCTCATGAACTTTGAATTTAAGTATATGGGTGTTGAAAGAATTTTTTATGCTGTTATACATCTAAGTAAAGAGAGCTGACTTAATTAAATGCCATAAAACCCAATGTATTAACATTCTGAGTATACTTTTAATATGCTATATGTCTTTAATTGGATGGCTTGGTTTGTCTTTCTCTCTGTTTTTTCATATTTTTTACTTATTTTTTTTGTCTTGTACCCCTATAACTAGTTAGTATTGCAAATTTAACATTTTAGGCTATGTAATTTGAAAAATATCTTTGAAGTGGAAGAAAAAAAGAATTGGTATGGTTTACAAAATTTTTGAATGCTGAAAATAAGATGACAGGATGGTTCATAAAATTCATAAATTTTAAAAATAAAAGGAAAATGAGACCTATTATGTATGTACTTTTAGATTGATTCAACATACATCCAAGTGAAATACTGGCTATATATTTTTATTTATAACATAAATTTATAATAATCAAGATGAACTAAACTAATAGGAATATAACTATGTGGATGTTAAATATTTAATAATCATAAAATTATGTTTTTACTATAGTGGCAAGACAAAAAATGTGTAAAGCACTTCTTCTATGCCACATGGCGTCCTAAAAAAATTATCAGTAAGCAAGTATGTATTCACTTTGAAAAAATGCTTTGTTTCTTTCCATAGAAAAATATTTTATTTGCATGATCCAAGCATCACTAAACTGACATTATCAGCTTACTATGTTACATTTTAACAAGGTTTGGGTTGTGCAAATAAAATATTTTTCTATGGAAAGAAACAAAGTGTTTTTTTGTCAAAGTCATGTCTTTGGAAATTAAAAACTAGTCTTCCTATCACGATTACAAACCACACAGTAGAAGAGTTTGGAGTGCTATGGCAAAGGAATTGTTGCAACCACAAAGTAATGAGTTAATTTAAAGTCTATTTAGAGGTGGCAGGATGGTTTCTTACTCTTCAGAGAAGAACTGTTATGGCATCCCACCCCTTACCATTCCACCTCAAGCACTGTACCTTTAACTAAAACTCTTCTAATTAGCTAGGACTGAATTTTATTTAATGAACTTAGTGCTTTAGATGAAATGCTTGATGCTGATTAATATTCATTGTATGTATTGTTAAAAATAGTGAACATATAAATTCCTCTGAAAAAGATTGAAGTAGCATAAAACTTCCCAGAAAAGAAGATGACATTTCAAGCAGGTAAAATAATTTTGCAAAAAACTTAAAAATTGATTATTTGGTAGAGATTACAAGTCCTAAAGACTCACGGTGAGAAATACTGTTTGTAATAGGATAAAATCTTTGTATGTATTTTTAATCAGTGAAGGATATTCAAGTCAACCCATGAAAATTTGAAATATCTGTATGATGCAAGCTGAAGTGGTAAAAAGTTTTTGTGGTGTATTTATGTTGATAAAGTATTGATAGTATTGAATATCTTCTGGATATCTGAGATGAGAATTTTTTATAAGCTTGTTCTTGAATTTTTTTCATTCATAAGATGAGCTCAATAAGTTCCCTTTTGAATTGAATGTCTTACAATTTGATGATATTCACATGAAGGAAATAAGAAAGGTTTTGAACACTCTTAAATTTAAGTTGTATGGATTTTATAATACTATGGCTATGGTCTTCGATTCACAGAAAAGTGACAGCCTTTCTGCTTGTGTCTGTACCATTCTTTTTTTACTGCTACTTATGCATGTATTAGCAATTAAAATCAACTAAAATGTAAATGGGCAATTAAAACAGGAAGTATTATAGCAAAAAAGTACAACTGGATTTCTGTAAATCATCAAATTTTAAGAAATCAAGTGTGACTGACAAAGAAACAAAGTGACCAACACTGGGTTTATTGGTGTTTGATTAATAAAAGTGATTTTATAATAATTACCTTTTCTTTCATAGCCTTTAGTTGTTTTTTCAGTTTCCTTTGAAAAAATCCAAACTGAAATTTGGTAAAATATATCACATCACATTACTTCATAAAAATAAATTTAATTATAACTGATTTCATTTGTAATATGATTATGTCACATAAAGTTTAATTTTTGCTTTGTTTACATTTCTGTTTGTTTCACAACGTTTTTATGAAACAAAATTATTATACAAAATCAAAACATATAGGTATACCTTGACTCTAAAAATTATTTCACTTGCATAAATGTGTTTTAGTATTAATTTTAAACTGAGAAAATTTAAAAAGTCTTCTATTATTCAGATGGTTGGATTAACAATAGAAGCTAAAAGGACACTTTAATCTATATTTAAGTTTAATTTTTGAGTGCCATTAATTTTCTAAAGGTAACACATCATTTTAAATGTTTGTGGAAGAATCATATTAAATTAAGTCACCTTGGCAAGTACAATATTCATGATGAATACAATTATCATTCCTCCTGCAAAGGCCAGACCCAGCACCCATGATTCTACCTTCTTCTTTGGAATGTCTCCAATGAACATTGTGTATGGCCTAGCAGTGGTTTCCAAACTATAATGTGCAGTGAGCTGTTTCAGAAAATATGTACAAAATATGACAATTTTGTGAGATATATTAAAAATTCTCAAGATTATAAATTTAAAAAATTCGAAAAACACCTTTACTAACTCTTCTGAAATTTCTTTTCATACAAGTAAACTTTTTGACTGAGTGACTCAAGGTAATGTGAATGGTTACCGAGGATGAGAGAAGCGAGGCAGTGGAAAAGTGAGTTTGTAGTGGTGTAAGGTAGAGCATCCTCCAGCACAGCCAAATAATGT
This sequence comes from Tanypteryx hageni, assembly GCA_028673005.1. NCBI lineage: Eukaryota > Metazoa > Arthropoda > Insecta > Odonata > Petaluridae > Tanypteryx > Tanypteryx hageni. The sequence goes on from CM054115.1 coordinate 96,318,790, forward strand.
TTGACACAAGCCAGTGCCTGAATTGGGTGGGAACACATGGGAATGTAATCCATAGTGTTTCCATCATTAAAAAACCAGATAACAATGTTCTGGTTACTAAGATCCTCATTGTTAAAAATTTCCAATTTGAGCACTGACACAAGTCCTTTAAATCAAACCGGCATCAGGTCTGCTTTTTGATGTAAAATGTGACTTACCGTAAATACCTGTGTATAATGCGCATGGAGGTTTTCAGCCTTGTAATCTATGATTTTTCTATATACCCGCGTATAGCACGAACAGATTTTTTTAAGCGTTACCATTCCAGAATAAAGTAGGTGGTGTAAGGTGGTCTAAAGCAATGATTGAATTATTGGTATTATGTATTGGTAACATAACGAAAGTGCGAAATGAAATTTTTGAATAATGTTTCAAAAGAACGTCAGTTAACTCAATCGTTATATGCTCTGTTTACTTACAAGGTGATATTAGGATAAATAATCCAATTATATTAATTTCATAGTATGGCATATGACATTGTTTGAGCTAATAATTTGAAGGAATGACGATAATCCTATGTCGAAGTTTTTTACATACGTTTTAGTCACGCCTGAGGTAGACGGGTTCGCCCAACCTTCAGTTTTAACCTTATTAGGACACTCTGGAGTACATAAAAATGATAGCAAATAACCATAATAAACTACAGACTCTAAGAATCAAGAATAAACCACGTATGAATGCTGAGAGAAAAGTAGGGAACGATAACTTGATTTAGTTCTACAAGAAGCATCAACTCCCAGCGTACTCAAAGGCATCAGCATCCATTGTTTCTAATTGTAAGTAGTACCAGTACCTCATCGCCAGGCTGGGTGCCGGTGTAGGGTGACGTCATGCATAAGATGACGATTCCGATAACAACATCGAAGAAGAACAGTCCAGTGACGAAGAATTTCTTGGCTTTTAAAATGAATAAATACTGAATACACTCTTTTCATATCTAATTAATGTATGTTTATAGAAGTTGTTAATAAATTTTAACTATTATCTATCTTACTTTTTGTAAAAATCACCAATAAAGTTATGAGGATACCGGGCAGTAATTAATAGGCCAAAATTGTGGAAATATGGGGTCAAATGAAATTAGGAAGATTATGTACCCTCGCATAACACGCATCCTAATTTTTAACTCAAATATTTCGAAAAAAGTGCGCATTATATGCGGGTATTTACAGTAATTTAAATTGGTTCAATGGCATTAAATTTGAAAGAAATAAATGGAAGAAGATTTCATGTAAAGTATGCAACCATTAAACAGTTTGGAATCTATTGCATCATAGGTATACCCTAAATTCAAGGTTTTGTGGAATACAACTGATTAATATGTCAACTTTTCCATAAGAAACCTTGCTTGATAAATGGAAACATTGCAAGAAATTTAAATTTTTATTGTCCAAAAAATCATTTCTCCAAACTTGTCAGATATGTAATTTTAAATTTAAAACACAAAATTATAATGTAAAAGTTTTTCTTACTTTTCCAATATTGCTTGTGTCAGGCCAAGTGGTTCAGGTTCAATTTCAGTCAATCATAATTCAGAAAAAAAATTAATAAACATCACTTAATCATTTATTTGGAAATGTCCAGTAGTTTTAGAGATTAAACATGTACGGGTGGACGAACGGAGGAGACGTACGCTTAATGCGTTCCGCTACTACCGCTTCGTTGATAAAGGTAAAAGGTTGAAAACCTCTGGGATAGAGCGACCCTAAAATTCTTATCATACAGATATTATCAACAGATTAGTACACAGAGGACGTTTTAACACGTACTTCCGTTGAAATCTCGATTTGTTTCATCATGGTCTGGGAGATTCATATCAGTGAATGAGTGAGGTCCAAGCGGCTCTATATAATAGAAGAAAATGGAAAACTTGCGGTGTGAAACTGCTCCCGTGACTTCATACGGTTGGGGAGATTTCCCTCTGTTGTGCAAGGATAGAATCAATGTCCGAAGAATAAGGGCATTCATGTGGCCCGATGTGAGTTTCAGGCCCCTGTTATAGAGAGTTTCAAAAGATCTCCTTGCTCCGGCTGGGACATAATATGGTTCTTTTGAGAGACACCCTAGGCGTACGAATTAAATGTGTCGTTAATATATAGTTGTGCCAAAATTCATTTAACCCGAAGATTTATGAGTCCAACCCGAATTTTGGAAATTGTGCTTCTAACCAGGCCTGACGAGAGGGGGGAGCAGTGGGGGTCGCTGCTCCGGGGCCCGGATGCGAGGTTTGGTACTATTATCCTTAAGTCGTTTTATTAGAAAATTCACCATCTATAAATAATTATTATGAATTTAACAAATATGCTGTACCTAGATTTATTTATTATGAGATTAGTGCTGTTGCAGAAAAATTTTTGTTACTATACACGCGACGTCATTCAATTTGCATTTAATTTTGTTTTTGAAAAACAAAATCATTCACTACTGTGGTAGGAGAATATAAGGTTTACGTCAGTTGCCAAGACATAGAGAGAGAATTAAGTTCGTATAGTGGGGCCTGGCAAGTTGTTTGTCCAGGGGCCCGTATTGGCTCTCGGCGTCCCTGCTTCTAACCCGAAGACTTAGGGTGAAACCCGAAGAGGCATGTAAGAGTACATTATGATTTAACATTTAAATTCACGTCCCGTCATATTTGACTGGCACTTGCTCTAGTTAAATTATACTTCACAAAATCTCGAGTTGAAATCTTTTTTTGCTTGTTTGGCAATCCTTAGGTCTTGAGTTTCTGTTTTAGCTGTAATGTGACCCGTCTGTATTCTTTCGAGAGTGGTTCATAAGCAGTAAAACGGTCCTGTTTATCATTTCTTCGACGAAATAAAAGAGGAGCCGCGCGTAGCGTCGAAAACTACGAAACCGTTTACAATTGAAAAGGCTAACGAAGGCCAAAGAGCAATTAGATATTTTCCTTCCGAAATGTCAGGTCTTGTAACCTTCACGCCTTCTAGAAACTAGAGACCTCTTACGGTAGATAGAATGAACTATTCTTAATTTGAGTTGAGGCGGAACTGTTGTTGACACTTGTAGCGGTCTCCTTCGAGAATGTCAATTTTGCAGGTATTTATCAAAACAGTGTTTAAATATTTTTAGTTTGTATTTACTCGCTTACGTTTGTGCGAGAATAGTCAAGATTGTACCGCATTTGCTTATAAATTTAAGTTAAACGTGTAACACGCTTCATGGTTTGAAAGCAATAGGTCAGCTATGTAACTCATGTAGGGAAAAATAGTTGACCAGGGCAGATCAGTGTGTTTCATATTTATATAAATTAACAGTTTTAAGTAGTAGTTTCATGTCGTTGATTCTGTATAAGGTCTTGAATGGGAATGCTGGGATGGTTGGCTATTCTGATGGGGAGGGATTTAATTTGTTAAGGGAGAGGATTGTTCACAGGAGAAATTAAAGTATTATAGTTAAATTTGACCCCTTCTAGTGCTACACCCCTACAATTGCAGGTTTAGCCATTAGTCACCAAGGTTGATTTTAGACATTTTTCAGTTGTGTAAAAAGTTCTTAACTCTATCATATTTAAAGACAGTTATTGTTTTTCACATATAATAAATACTATATTGCATATATTTATCGTAAGAAATGGCAATTTAGGAATAATTTTGCATTGAAAGTAATTTATTTGAGAGTTTTGGTATAAAAAAACAAAGGGATATCCAATTTTCAAGGAAATAAACTTGCCTTATAGATTTCTGAGAACCGTTGTTATTTTCATTTGCCTAGTTGGTAGTTAATGAGAGACATTCTAGGAAAATAATACATGAAATAACTAACCTACATGCCTTTTTAGTCTAAGCCAATTATATTGCAGAGAATTATTTTAAAGTAATGCAAATTTAAAAATATAATATCATATAAAGTATCAATATTTTATATTATCTCATTTGAAGGACTTGTATTATTTCAAAAACTTGCCATTGTTTTAAATAAATAATCAGCAATTACTATACAATTATACAGTCAAAAAACTTTTGGTTCGACATTAAAATATTGCAATTTGTGTAACAATTGAGTGGTATGTTATGATAAAATTTAGTGTTGGTCTCGATAATAAACACTCCCATTACGGTTGAAAATGTATTGCAGAGTGAGGAAGAACCATGAAATTTTAAAAAATAACAAAAAATACTAACGTAAAGGTTTAGTTACTGTATACATCTCTCTGTAAAATGACACTTTAAGGACCACCTTCTGTAAGATCTTGGAGGAATTAGTTGATCTATTTTGTGATTTTATACGAATGTGTATATATGTAGTTTTCTGGCACTGAAAGGGTTAAATACGAATGCAACAGAGGTATTCTAAAGAAGAGAGAGAGAGCATAGTTTGAGAGTTTGAAAGACCTTGTTCAAAGGAGAAATTAAAATGTTATTGTGAAGTTGTATATCATGGGTAGTTATTCTGATTACAATTAGATATATTTCTCAATTCCTATGTCTCTGGTCATGTTGTTAATGCTTCCTGTTGGTTAAGCAATTTGTGACTGGCATGAATAGGCATTGTGTGGTGTATTTCCTACTAAATTGTTTGCATTGTATTAGGCTCCTAGGATTTTTATAATGCCACTATCTCAAGAGATATATGGACTTGAAGAATTTCAGTATAATATTATTTGACTTTTATTTATGCTGAATGATAATTTTGGTGAGCACATTTTGAGTGACTTTTTTACAGCTTTTCTCAGAAGGGACTTTTAATTTATCATCAATTTCAAAATTACATCCAATTATTTTATAAAATGCTGTAATTTCTTGCCTATTTTATCATCATGTAATTTACAATTTGTGGATTTTCCAAGTATCAGTTTCAAAAAGTATTTTCTGTTTTATGAGTATATACAGTAAAGACATTTTTAGAGTAAAATTACAAAGCATACAAAATTTATGGAATTCAAAGAGATTCATAATTATTGATGGATTTTAATAATGATTTGTTTTGATGAATTTACCTAAAATTAATAACTTGGTCATAAAAGCTATTAGTGAATGTTGAGTTTAGAATGATAGCAGTTTTATTTATTTATTTTTATACTTTGATATTTTTGAGTCTAAAAATGTAATCACTACTTCCCGATCAGATAAGTTAATATTGAATCATATGCATTCATGGTATTTGCCTGGATATAAGAATTGGACTTGCATTAAGGGAAGTAATATTCAAACAGATTCTCGTAAGTGGTATAGTTAGTTATATTAAAGGAAGTAATATTCAAACAAAGATTCTCTTAAATGGTATAGTTAGTTTCTTCCTTATCAGATATAGTAGGTTGTGATTTAGTGAAGTAATATTACTTTTAGAAACATTTCTTTTATATCATTAAGATTTATCATCTTATATTCAGAATTTTCTTTGATTTAACATTTCTCTATTACTATAATAATCCAAGAGGTTGATTAGCCAGAAATACACATTTCTCTGTTAGTTGAAATTCATGTGATTGCTTCCCTTGGCAATAAAACTTTCTGTTTAACTAACTTCATACTCCTGTTGAATTGAATTAATTGATTTCTCTTAACATTTCTGAATTTTTATTGTAAATTGATATTCTCATTATTACTTAGTTAGACAAATGAAAATTGGGTCAGTATTTCATTGTGTAGTTCATCTGTAGCAAGGGAAAAAGATACTTTTTACATAGATGTTTGATAAAATATTCTTTTAGAATTGATATTTATGTATATACAGCACTACATGTAATATTAATCCTATTTGACTTGTAATTTAATTATTATTTTCATAACAGTGAAACATATGTGGGAGAGTTGTTATGTCCCGGTCTGGATGTATGACTTCTTGCTATAATTCCGACAGCATTCGATACCTTTTATTGGATTACATTGTCATTGGTACATTTTTATGGTCTCACAAAGTGCCTTAATGACATCCTGTGATTCAAGATTTCTGATTTGATTCTGTTATTGTTTCAGAAGTGTGGCTCCAGGAGGTTATTAGAGGACATTCAGGACATGCACACAGCTGACATCCTGGATCTGCCTGGACCTATTCTCTTTTGCATTGCCAAGAAAGAATATTGGTGAGAGTAAAAGATTTTAGTTACAAAGTAGAAAAATGAGCTTTCCATTTTGCATTGTGTATCAGGCTGTTTGTTATTATTGTTTATTTATGCAGAAGAGGTTTTTGGAATTTAATTTCAAAAATAGATTTTGTGCTGGTGCAAGTGGAAATTGAAGATGTTTAGATAATAATAATAGAAAATTATCTAATTTTGATGACCTGCTACATAAATAGCATATAAATTTATGCTACATACCGTAATATGCCAGCATATAAATCGACATCGATTTTTTGGATTGTAAATACATGACTAGACATATATTTTCCATATAAGTTGACCCCCCACTTTTTCATTAAAAAAAGCTTTGAATGAAGAATACAAGGAATTTTATGGTTTTTAAAACCTAAATGTAACCTTTTCCAAAAAATGCAGTGTTGATTTTTGAGTTATTAAATCATTTGTTTAGTTTAAGAAAGATCAGTCATACCGTATTGCCATCTATTGGCGGAATGTATTTCTACTTATCCTTTGTTCCTGTAATTGTAAATAGATCGTTTATATTTTTGAGATTCAGTAATAAAAACAAAATTTTAATTTTTATTAACTACTAGCTGAAAATACCCGGTGATGCCCGGGCTACGCCAGACGTCTTTGGCAAATAAAATTATGTGTCAGATGGTAACACAATCATTTCAACTTTTGCACATTTTTTCATGTTCATAAAAACAATACTTTATACAACATAGGGAAAAAGTGAAAATCCTATATAGAATATTCACAAAAATTAATGGTCAAAATGACATATTTGGACATGATCAACTCAGCAGGGGTGCCACAGTTGCAAAGTTAAACTTTTCGATAAATATATATTTGGAAGGAATTGGCTTAGCCTATTTCAATGAAATTTTGTGAGGAGGAGGCATGTAACATAAAGAAACAAAATCAAGACGTTTACTATAGATATAGAAATCAGGGCTGCCACAATACAAGAAATAAAAAACATTCTTTTTACACATATTTGTGTTGAAATGTCTGCATCAATTTTAACCAAATTTAATATTTATAATGTACAGACATATAGAAAACCATAATAGCATATTTAAATTGAAACAGCCAAACAATTAAAAATTAAATTCTTTCATTTATTATGGAGTTGAAAGGAATTGGGTGATTGGATTTCAATTAAATTTTGTATATTAGATTAAAAATAATTATCTGAAATCTTCTAAAATAAATGACAGAATATTTAAATAATTGAGTAGTTGATTCAAAATGGCGATCACCAATACCGTAAGATGAAATGTTATCGTAAATATCAATGTTTTTCATCTGTTATTTAAGGGCCACATTTTATATTCAGCTTATAAGTCGACCGTAAGTTTTCAGAATTTTTTTGAGCTTCAAAGGTCAACTTATGCGCCGGCATGTACAGTAATTAGAAGTTAGGCATACTGTTGATAAATGCAGCTAGTAATACTATCATTGCATAAAAATTACTCATTATTGATCAAAGATGTTTGCCAGCAGTAAATTGTAATATAGTTTTACGATTGTCAATATGCAAGCATGGATTGTAAGATGAGAATTAGTTTTGTGTGGTATTAATTGAAATCATTAGAACAAAATTAGCGTTTTGTAGGAAAATGTCCTTAGCAGCATTTATACTTTTCATAATACAAAGTTTATTTTAAAATTGGAATGAGAAATGATGATTTATTTTCAACTACATATTGTTTTTTTTTAATTTTTTGATGTTAAAAATATTTCCAATCACCATTCAATGCTAATGCTGCATAAAGTCATGCAGCCTCTTATCTTGCTTTAGCTGTAACTAATAATTCAGCCTGCTTGTTTAGCTATGCTAATACTTCAATTATGTGGGCAGTTGTTAACTCAAACTATTGGTTAAATTGTGACTTAGCAAATGTCATGTTATTTCTGTCAAGTTTTACATGCAGGCAAAATGTTAGCAACTTTCAATTAATTATTTATAATATGTTAACAAATTTGAGTGGCCATGCAGAAATTATTTGCCCAAATGGAATGGCTTCTCTTGAAATTGATACATTACCATTAAATACGCATAAGGGAAATGCCTGTAATGGAAGTAGTGAAAATCACAGTTTCATAACATCAAGTTTGAGTATATTCAAAAATATACTGATTATGCTTATAAATTTAATTAAATGTTGTGATTCACTATGTAGCTTAAAGGCAATAGATCATTTATATAACTCATTTAGTAAAATGAATTGACCAAGGCCCAGATTCATGTTTCAGATACAAATTAACTGTTATAAGTGGTAGTTCTCAGATTGTTGATTCTGTGTGGTGTTGTTTGTATGTGAATACCAGAGGTATTGTAAAGGAGAGAGTGTTAGTTTGAGAGGTAAGGGCTGATCTTGTCCACGGGAGCAATTAAAATGATATAGTGAAGTTTTAAACCTTTTGAATGTCAAATCCCCTACAATTGCATGTTTAGACAAAAGTGTCTGAGGATCCTTTTTGCCATTTTGCAGACTTGTTAAGAAATTAGTGTCTTTCAAAGTGCAAGAATTTTTTAATTTAGTAGAAAATGCAATATTATGCATATTCATTCAAAACATTATCAATTTAGAAATAATTTAGCATTGAAGAAAAGTTATTCGAGAAGTTTTTAGTTTAAGCAAAAAAACATCTGAGAAATGCGTTGTATTTTTTATTTCCCTAATTGAGTTAGTTAAGCATATGCTTGGGAAATATCACACATATACAGTGAAACCTGACTATAGTGGAATCACATGGTGCCATAAAAATTTTCCCATATAGGCAGGTTTCTGTCATATAGAGGTTTTAAGTACTGGATACTGAATAATGTATGCAGTAAGCGAAATCAACTTTTTAATCGGTTTATTGACACAAACTTTATAAATTGACATTTGAATGAATAAATTAGGAAAATATTATAAGACTATGTATTTATTCCTACATAAAAATTTTTATATGTACATGCATACTCGTCTTTGCTGCATCCATACAGGTTTGGTTATGGTAACAGTATTGTGTACAGTGATTGTGATGTACTATCGAAAGTTACATAGTTATAAAATTCTAAAAATGAATTTAAATTTTCAAAAGTTATAATTTTTATAAAAGACAAAATAATCACTTATAAAAGACTGCTTTTTCATATTGCACAAATGTTTTTTTCTCTGCAAAATTTTTACAATCGTTTATTAAATTCAAGAGTTCAACATCGCTTTTGACCAGACAGAAATTCCTTATTCCTTCATTACTCTGGATAACCTCTTTATAGTTGTCCAGTTTTATATTTTCATTTTTTCTTCTGTTTCTTCTTGGTCACTCTCGTCTTCCCCATCATCCTCACTGCATTCCTTTTCTCTTTCTCTAAAATTAATGTCAAAGTTACAGGAAGTGGTCACTAACTTTTCGTCAATGTTCACAAAGTCTGTCACCCTTGCAACATCACACTCCATCATGCATGTGATGTCATTGATTTCGGTGTGTACATCGCTATTGTCATTGATAATGTCTCCCTCTTCTTGGAAAACAAATCCAGCTTTATGGAAGCATTTTGTTACACATTCACTTTTCACACTTGTTATTGCTCTGGCTAACCAATTTATGGCATCCAGCACTGTTAAAGATTTAGCCACTTCACTCACTTTATCGGCAGACTCAACAGCCTTTAAAAGGGACTGCATCAAAAATTTTCTGTAATGAACTTTCAGGCAATAAGTAACTCCCTGATCCATGGGCTGCGTGATGCTTGTGGTGTTTGTTGGGAACCACGCAAGTTTCATATTAGGAAGACCTAGATGAGGATGACAAGAAAAGAATTACTTTTCATCCTTCTGCTTTCATTTTCTGATTAAATGACAACAACCATTCCTCCATTACTTTAGCTGTGTTCCAATCTTTGGAGTTATGTTACCAGATTACAGGAAGTTCTCCAATGTTTAAATTTTTAAAACCTCTGGGTCATGCGGCTATGCCAATTACAGGTGGCTTTTCCATTTTTCCTGCTTAGTTTCCGCAAACGAAAACAGTAATTTTCTCTTTGGACCATTTACCACCATTAGATTTTTTTTCTTTGAGAGACAAAGTTTTCGTCGGTATCACATGGGAAAACAACCCTGTTTCATCACCATTATAGATATTTCTTGGATGATATTTTTTAATTAAATCTTGAACTTTTGATTTCCAGCTGGATACAATGGCCATATCAACATCATTTGACTCTCCGTACACACTGCTCCATACAATGTTGTGACGAGCTTGAAAACTTTCTAGCCAGACATTGGATGCTTTAAACTTAGAGTTTCCTAATTTTTCAGCTATTGTTTTTGCTTGCTCTTGAACCATGAGTCCTGAAAGAGGGATGTTTTTTGCTCAGGTCTGAATGAACCATTCCCAAGTCAATTCATTTATTTCTTCGTTTCCAGTTTTTTGCATTTTCCTTTTGGAGTTCAAATTTGAACCTGATAAGAGAATAAGATTGTAAAAGTTCCATAAAATGTATTCTCACTTTCGCATCCGAATCTAAAATTTTGATTTTGTCAATCGTAAAGAATTGAATGAAAGCATTTATGTACATAATTTACCTTGAGCATACTCTGCATGCAGCACTTCTTTATTCTTCAATGTGTTGTACACCTGGGTTTTTCCACACTTGAATTTCATTTGCACATTTTTCAAATCGCACTGTTTTCTTTTGATGAGTTCTATAATGTCCTGCAGTCAAAATGCATTCTTTTAGACACTATACACATAGTTACTTAGTCACTTACACCACTTTAGTTATGCAATATGGATGCTGAGAAACGAATATCATCTGGTAAACATTAGCAACCAAGAGCAAACTTATATGCGAGTTCAAGGAGTGGAAGATGTGGGGGAGGGTTAAGGGGAAGGGAAGGCCAGTGTTGGTACGTCAAGGAACTGGGTGGGTGGGTTCAACAGTTGACCAATGACAAAATGGGAGGAGAGGAGGGGGGGAAGGGAAACAAGGGCCTTGGAAATAAGGTGCGTGGCGAGGAAGGTTAGTCATAACAGGTGCGAGGGGTTTAAACACAAAACTGACATTCAGTAACAGCAGGTAAGGACCCCTAAGGACTTCCATGATGGGATCTGCTGTCTCCGGGCTTGCACTGGTCTAGCATCTTGCGGCGCATAACAGTTGACCAAAGCAAACCTCCTTTGTGAAGACAGCATGGGTCCTGTAAACATTTGAAATTCCATACTGTACAGGTAACACGCTCATTTATTTGATCAAAAAATCATTCCGTTTCCTCATTAGGCAAGTTCCGTTAAATCCAGGGTCAATTGTATGGAAATTCCTATGCTGCAGGTCGGGACCAAGAAATTTTTCCGTAATGGACAGGTTTATGCTATATACAGGTTCCATTATAGACAGTTTTCACTGTATATCGAATAAGCAAGCTTATTTGTCCAAGCAAAAATTTTTTTAAGTAATGCAAATTTTAAAATATCATAAAAAGTATTAATTTTTTATATGCTTCACTTCTTATTACAAAACTAGTATTATTTTAAATTCTCATAGTCATTTTGTATAAAATAATTAGTTATTATTATGCAGTTATTCAGCTAACTAAATGTTTTTAAGTTCTAATCAAGTAACATTGATGCTACATTGAAATATTGTAATGTTACTGCATTTGCACAATTTTAGAAAAAATGAAATAATTATTCAATGCTAAAAGTTAATTTCAGTCTTTATAATGAACCCTTCCATCAAGGTTTATGATATATATTGCAAGGATTCATAGTTAAGCATGAAATTATAAAATTATTTTCATCAAATTATATTGACTACTGTAAAATACGCCTTAAGATTGTTGCAATTAACATTCTTCTGTGAAATGATGCATTGAGCACCCTTGTCTGTTAAACCTTGGACAAATTATTAGAACTATTTTACGATGAACGGCTGTATAGATAGTTGTAATAATATTGACTAAAGTAAAGATTTAGTTACTGTAAACATTCTTCTGTAAAATAATGCGTTAAGCACCTTCTTCTGTCAAACCTTTGGAAGAATTAGTTGATCTATTTTGCAATGCTAAACAAATGTTTATGTATATGTAGTTGTCTGGCTCTCGAAGGTTTTAATGTAAATGCAGGCGAGGTATTCTAAAGGAGAGAGAGAGCATAAGTTGATATCTTGGATGAGGCTTGTGCAGGGGAGCAATTAAAATAGTATTATGAATTTCTTTACTCATATATTGTGGGAAGCTCATTCATTTCTACTTGGTGCGATTGGTAGTTATTTTCTTTCCTATTTCAGATATTTTTCCATTCTTATTTCTCTTGTCGTTGTGTTAATGCCTCCTGTTGGTCAAGTGCTTTGTGATTTGGATGAATTAACTCTTTCATGGCTATTGTTGTATGTTCCACTAAATTATTTGCATCATATAATGTGATTATAATTCCTACATTTTGTGTGCTGCCACTTTCATGGACTTATATTAAATATTATTTATGCTGAATGATAATTTAGTTGAAAATGTTGATTTTTTTCTTTTTCCATGCCTTTGTTATCAATTACAATTTGTAAATCTTCCCAATATTAATTTTGAACAAGTATTTCTAGTTTATCATTACATATAATAAGTATATTTTTTAAGTCAGGCTAAAAAACATTTTTTATATTAAAATTGAAAGAATTATTCATAGAATAAAAATGATTTTGTTGAAATTATCCAAAATTAATAATATAGCCATGAAAGGGATTAATCATCAAGAGGGAGCAATGTACTGTGTGAATAGTTAGCTAATAATGCCAGCCAGCAGTGTTGAGACAAATAATATAGTTAGTACTTCCTCAGTAAATTAATTCCCCGAGTGTTAAATTTCTATGCATTTACTGTATTTACCTGGATATAAGAATTGGAATTTACTTAAAGAATGTGAACCAGTGATATATTTCTTTGAATCTATAATGCTTTCTCTTAAATTTTTGTTTTTACACTTGCTTTGATAACAGAACAAGTAAACATTTGTGATGCTGTATATAACCTCTTTTTCATCTTGATTGACTAGTTTATCAATACAAAACATTTTAACTCCAAGCAAGGAGATTGTTATGCATAACATTTCCATTTAATAATTGCCATCATAAAAAATTAAATTGCTAGCAGTTCTAGATTTATGCAAATTTATCAAATACTAAAGAATAGAAAAAAATCTTATTATCCTGGTAAATGAAGCAGAATATCATGCATTATTTTATTGCTGATGCATGGAACAAATTTCGGCTGAAAATATTGAATATTTAAGCACCTGTTACCCAAAGTTGCATTTGATATCTCATCTTAGTCTTTTCATTGTTACTGCTGAGGAAATTTAATGAGGAATTTATTGGTTTTTCATTATGCCTAGTAATTGTTTGATTCAATACTGCTGGCATTGTTTTCTCTTCTATTCATGCAGCACATTGCTTCTATGATGTACAGTTCTCTTGTTTCAAGTAAGTCAATCTCTTGACCAACAGGAGGCATCATTTTGAGGGGGGTTACTGTTATTCCAGCGAAGTGTCAGTTTTTTAAATGGCAGAAGAAGAAACTGTGCTGAAAGCGTTTGTTGAATCAGTTAAGTGAAAATGATCAACTAGTTGAAGTGATACCAATCATCAGATGCTGCTGAAGACTAAGCAACGGAGGAGGAAATAGAATTCTGCAGTATTGATGGATGAGAGGAAGAGGAAAGGGAGGGAATATTGCCAAGGCGCCTATATAATAATACCCCTAAGTCCAACATACCTAAAATAGTGGCCGGGACAAGCTGCTGGAATTGGTGTCATGAAATTGAAACAAGTTGGTGCTTTGTATTTTCTCTTTATTGCATTGCTGTGAAAATTGTACATAGATATAATTTGTACTTGCAACAAAAATTACAATAAATAAGAATAAATATAAATACCAATAAATAAATATTTCTTTAATACAAGAACAAGATATTATTTTCATGTGTTGTTTTTCTGTCCTCAAAAAAAAAAAGGTGAGGGAAAAAAATCCCTCACCCCTTCATCCCCTCCAAATGTGGGTGCGAGAGCAAATAGGAGTCTATGTGCAGGACTAGAATAAAATATGGGATGAAGAGGAGTTGTTAGACCCTGGTGATGAAAAATCTGGTCTTTTCATAAAAGAAAAACAACTGCAGTAAATGGAATGTGAATAAATGTTACAATTGGATTAAAAAGACTAAAAATTCATGATTGCTCTGAAAAACTTAATACACACACAAATTGAAAATGTGAAATAATACTTAGCATATTAGTTGGATGAAATTTTTAAATAACAGTTGAAAAATGTAACCACTGAAAAACTTAGAATATTTTTTTGAGAAATTTATCGGTTGCTAGAAATTCCATTGACTTTTAAAGAAAACAGTTGTTTCCTAAAGAACAGTTACTTCTTAAAGAACAGTTGAAAAACTTAGTAAAATTCCCAAACATTTCTTTCAATACATGCATTGAGATTCTAAATCTTTGCAAGAAAAGACAACTAAAATTTTATCCATGATATGAATTCAGATTTTGAACTTATATTATCTGGAATCTCCAGACTTAAATGAGTTAATGCGAATGAATTGCATATTTCTTTCCTTGCTTTAAATTTTGGAATTAGTAAGCATTTCAAACTTTACCGGATAACTTTTAATTATTGAAAATAACCGAATTATTCAATTTTTTAATGACCAGAGAAAAAATTCAATGTTTTTCCACCATCCAATTTGCCAAATATTATAATAATATTATTCACAATGGAAATGAACAAGTTCATAAACAAATGCAGTGCAACCTCAAAAGACTATTTAATACAAAAATATTTTAAATTCCAAGTACACTTTCAGAGAATTAACTAGACTTCTGCATCTTCGGTAATCCTAAGAAACTCAATACAATACTAACAGTGGTATGCCAGAAAATGTGTGGACTCCCCGCCAAAACAAAATTAAAGTCCCAGAAAAAAATTAAAGGGCCTCAGGAAAAAATATGGGCCCTCCTGCCACGTGGGGGCTGCAGGGGTGTCCGTTACCCCACTGAATACTAATATTCTTCCTAATGGTTATCAAGTTCATGCTCGATAAAAAAGCTAAATTTATAGGATGCTATTGAAATTCTATAGACAACATTAAATAAAATATATTACAAAATCAGATTCATCAAAAAGCTGCTCAGGTAACAACAGTCAAATTCATGTCCAATCAAGAAGTTACAAGAAAATTAATGCCTTACTAGGAGTCTGCCCAAAGCAGCTCTGATTGAAAGAAAAGAAAAATATTTTTTAAAATGAGTTAGGAAAAAAATAGAAAAATATGGCAGAGAACTGCTCTTTTGTTTACACCAGTCCCAAAACTTGCTTTGGTGAACAACAATTAAGAAACATTTTACTTGTATATGGGCAAGTACTGATTAAAAGAAGACAAAAAATTAATGCGTTATATTCCGAGAAATAAAATACTCCCATATCCAAAAAACAAGAGTCGACTATATTCAGGTACAAAACATTTTCGAGGTTGCACTGTATGTCCATTTCTTTGACAAGTGTAATGAATTTAATGATTAAGAGCAATCATAAATTATGAAAGTTTATTTAATCCAAATGAAACTTCTTAATAAATACTCATTCCCATTCCACTCATCACCATTGTCTGCTTTTGAGAACAAACCAGAATTTTCAACATCTATGTAAAACAACCCTCCCCCACCCCATATCCTCCATCCAAAACTCCCCTTTGCTCTCGCACCCAGATGTCTATATTCCAGGTGCAGCACAGCAGGACTCTTCAAATCACGGCTTCATTCTTGCCAACACCATACAGGTCTACTTGCTCGCTCACCCTGGTCCATTTTGGCTCGGCATTGAGTGCAAACCCTTGAAGAAGAAAGAGGAAAAAATCAAAATGTTAGTGAATTCAGTAAGAAAATACAGCGTAAGAATCATCTGATTAAACTTGCCAAAGATTTTGTAGAATAATCATTATTACTTGCTAACAATCTTTCGGCAATACCAGTAATTTTACACTGTATTTAAAGCATGTGATCTAATAAAATGATTGAAATAGAGTACTAATCAGGCATTTAATTGAAGCTTAAATTTGGCAATTTTTAAGTAATATGATCTTACAAGTAAATTAAGCAGCAAGTATTAATAATTTCATGTTTGCACAATGGGACAAAATATACCAGTTTTCAGTTCATTATCTTTTACTTATGAATTTGACATTGATAATATTTTTTCAACTTTGGCTACTTGGCACAATGTTTTGCATTAATATTATCAGCCTTCACAAATAAATCTACTGATAAGTATAAATAAAAGAGTCCAGATAAATTATTTTGTCACCCTGAACCTCTAGTTATTATTTAAACAATTAATTTTGTCCTCATTGAACTAGTCAAATTTCTGAGAAATTAATCAAGTAACTTGATCACATCATTCCAAATTTGTGGTAAGTGGAAAAGGGATGAAGAATTACAACTTATACAATCATTTAAATATAAGGAGTCTATACCAAATTACATATTTAAAAGAAATTTTTGTCAATTTGGTATAAATTGAAGTGAAGCACCTGGAGCTCTAGTAAGGACTTAAACCTTTAAAGACATTAGATTTAAATTTTGAACTTCGAGGAGGAGGAAAAAATCCTGTACTTGATCGGGAATCGAACCCGGGTCTCCCCATTTGCCGGATAGGTGCTTTAACCAACTAAGTTATCAAGCCAGCATGATTCTCCTTTCTCGGATTGGGGTATTTACAGTGAAGAAGGGCTAACAGGAGCATGCATATTAAGTCATCTCAACACCTTTGTTTCTTATTAGCATTAGATTTAATTCACTTTTTAAGAATTATTTTCAAAAATGCCATTGCATAATACTTGTACAAAAATTAACAATATTCAAAATTACTGTACTTCTCCACATATAGGACGCACTTTTTTCCCAGAAAAATGACCCCAAAATCAGCTTGCACCTTATATGCTGAAGGTTAGATTATTACTGTTCTCAATACTGGAACTAACGAACTCACTCATCCCCAAAATGGAATAATTAGCAGTCATTCATGGCAAAAACAAAATATCCATTATTAATAATTAATAGTGAAACATTTGTTAATAAATACAGTAATACCTTATGCAATGCGAGTTCTGAGGATGCATTTTCATTATTACGCTTAAATACATGTCTGCTCACAGTGATTACAATTTCAGCCCGTCTGCGATGATTTAGTTCTTAATGAGCCCATTGAATAGCACAATTAATGCCACGGAACATTAGAATTCGTGTAGATGCCATAAATATTTTATGAATATCTAGAATAAATAACATTGCGTGTATTGAGATAGCAATGGCTACAGAAGTAAAAAGATGTGCCTACACTATTAGTTACAAGCTTCAGGCGATTCAATATGCAAAAATATGGAAACCGAGCAGCAGCACGTCATTTCAGTCCACCTCCCACAGAAAAAAATGATCCCTGAAGAGAGAAAATGAAAAACTGAAGGTGACAGGATAAGAGAAAGTCTTTGTAAAGTTGGTCTTAAATGGCCACAACTATAGCAGGAAGTGATGGATAGTAGAGCAGAGGATGTTTGGTAATGTTGTATCGATCAGAATCGTTATGTACAAGGTAAAAAGAGTTGCTGAAGAAAAAAGACTAGTTGAGCATACGTATCATTATTACATATGCATTCCATTTATTATTTATCCCCTTTAAATCAAAATATCATCTTGCAGTTAAGTTAAAGTAAGTACTATCGGTAAAGGGTATCTATACGTGGAACGTGTGCGGCACACTCCTACAGCTTTAATTAATATGACTGCCAAGTTCATGCAGGGCACATTTAGCTATACAAGTCTTGAAGCAGTTATTTATGTTTTAAATCATCCCTATTTATTTTACAAATGAAGTTTATCCTAAATATTATATTTAACTGTTATCACAATGTAATATCTTTGTAAATTTTTACGGATACAGACTTAATCACGGCTGGAAATGATACACAACGTGGCCCTTCATAAATGCCTTGGCGAACCAAAATACTTTTTTCCTGAAAATCTTCTAAAAAACTGGGGTGTATCTTCTTATATGCTGAGAAATACAGTAAATTAATGAGATTCTTAAATATGAAAAGATAAACCATTTATAATTTCATTAATTTTTGTCCTATGTTCATGGTTAAGTGAATTAAAACAATGTGAAGAAGAAAACAATGCTTTTTAAAACAGATTTATAGTCATTCTTTACAAAAAGTAAACAAAGAATGCATTATGGTCAGGTCATGTCCGTTCACATGTTTCATCTGTGAAACTACTAGGTGGATGTTCATGAAATTTAGTATTTAGGTAAGGGCAAAGAAAATGATATAAATGGTTCACATCGCCTAATCAGGAGTTTCACTTTACTAGTGACAAAAAATGAACTTTACTTTATATCTCGTAAAATATCACTTAAAACAAAAAGTCTTCAACCAAAAATTGTAGAACTAATCAAATAGCACATGTTTTGTTCAGTACATTTTTATTGAAGGGGTAGCTGATTTCAAGGAAATCAAACGAGAAACATGTAATTCACTTTGGACTGAAAATTTTACCCATGTTTTTTAATTGTTGTCAACGAAACCAATCTTCATGGTGACTGAAGTGAACACCCACTGTAAATACCTAATTAGTTTAATTTTCTTTTGTACGCATGCAACATTTGGCAAATGAAGGGAGATGGATTATCTACGACAGATAAATGTCACACACTTCGAAGATCATCACGAGGATTATTAATAAAAGGCTGGAGAAAAAGGCAGAAGAAATGCTAGGGGAAGATCAATTCGGTTTCAGATAAGGATGAGGAACTAGAGATGCTCTAGGGTTAGTAAGAATCATATCAGAAAGGGCAATGGAGTAGTTAAGATTTCTGCGTATGTTTTGTAGACTGGAGGAAGGCCTTTGATAGAGTAAAGTTGGTAATGTTGATGACGATATTAAAAGATATAGGTGTAGACTGGAAAGACAGGATACTGATCAGGAATCTATATGTGAATCAAGTTGTAAAGGTCAGGTTTGAGAATGTGGACACCTGCGGAATAAATATCGGTAGAGGAGTAAGACAAGGCTGTTGCCTATCGCCAACCCTATTCAATATATATGGAGCAAGTCTAATGCAAGAAGCTTTAGAAGGCACAGGGGATTTCAAAATTGGAGGAAGGATTATAAGAACAGTAAAATACGCAGATGATCAAGTACTTCTAGCAAGAAAGGAAGAGGAGCTACAAAAAATGATAAATAGATTAGTGTTAACAGGTAGAAAATAAATACAGAAAAATCCAAGGTCATTCGAATATCGGGTAAAGAAGAGAATCTGAACATAACTATTGGGGGAAAGCCATTAGAACAACCTTGGAAGTATCATAACACGAGAGGCAAAATGTACGGATGAGATCAAAACTAGAATAGGAAAAGCAAAAGCGGCTTTCAAAAGAAAGAAACACCTACTTATGGGGGATATAAGGGAAGATATCTGCAAGAAGATCATAAAATGCTATGTATGGAGTATAGCTTTGTACGGCGCAGAAACATGGACACTAAGGAAAAATGACATCAAATACTTGGAAAGCTTTGAAATGTGGACTTGGAGGAGAATGCTGAAGATTAAATGGACAGATAGGATGAAAAACAATGAAGTGCTATGAAGAGTAGGAGAGAAGCGAATGATTATACAGACTATTAGAATGAAGGCAAACTGGGTTGGACATCACCTGAGGAGAGAGAGTATGATTAAAGACGTGTTAGAAGGAAAACTAGATGGAAAAGGGAAAGAGGTAGGAAAAGGTTTCAGCTGATAGATGATTTGAGAGGGAAAGTTATCAAGATATGAAGAGGACAGCGGAAAATAGGAGTATATGGAGAACCAGGTTTAATCATGAAGAATCATGGACCTGTCTATGGACAGACTACCTATGATGATTATGACTTGTTTATGTAGTTTGTGCCATGAACATAATTTTATTTTTTGGAACTGTTCAATAGGCTTATTTTTTACTTTGAATAAAATCTTTTCTAATTATAGAGCTTTAAGGCCAGTTCTTACATTTTTCTAAAAGCCCCCATATTTAAGTATCATATTCCTTTTTTCACTATTTAAGATAGGTAATACTGTTGTAAAGGATGTTAAATTAAATTTCAATAAAACATTTTAAAGTGTTGTGTTGTAGCTTAGCAATTCTTCAGCTAACTTTACTTATACAGTGGTTTTATTTAGATGGTTGATGTGATGTTAGGAAAAGAACAATTTATTATTTTTGTCATTTAAGTTAGGTGACTAAAATATGAAATATTCAACAATTTCATGCCTACTAGTATCTAAAGCTGAATCATTCTGAACTAGCAGTATATTTTCATTGATTTTAAGCAACATGAAAGGATGTCAGTATTTTCATTAATGAAACAAAAGATCCTGTCAAACTCCTTACTACTTATATACCAAACATTCTTATGTTTATTATCAAGTTCTCTATTTCTGTCTGTCATTCTCTCAACTGTAAAAGATTACAGTTTAAATATAGAAACCCCCACATCACTCAACAGCTGGTAGATACTTTTGCAACTTTTTATAACCCAACCCATGCATGCAGAAAGGTTATGATAATTATATTATCGAGTTTATTCATAGTAAAGTATTAACTATATAAAAGTCGGTTATAAAAATTCATCTTTATATTTTCACTTGATTCTATTAAATTCACTACTAAATGAAAATTTAGTTGATTTAGGCTACCTAAAAGCAGAAGCAGAACTTCAAATTGGGAGCCTCTAAGCAATAACAGTTCATCTAAAAAAGGTCATTTGTAGGAGTAATAATAAAATGTTAATTTCATGGATCTAAATTAAATATAAAACCTATAGTGATTCAGTAAAACAACGATTAGTGAGGAATGCCTGTGCTCAAAATGCGACTATCACTTCTAGGAAATAGCTATAAACTTGCATTTTATTTTAGTTATAGCTCACAAATGCTACCACTGCACATTACTATTGCATAATATTCCAGTTATGCCAAATGAAAATGAAACAAAGTATGAAACAAATCAAAAGTTTTGAATAACATCTTGTAGTTAAACATTGAACTTCAAATTTTACTGCACTTGCACACAACTAGCGGCTATTACCTAGCAATGTAACCAAAAAGTCAGCTAACAAAGAACAAGCTTAAGTTTGCAGGTACTCAGTATTTTGCAAATATAAGTGGCCAGGCATTTCAGCATTGGTAACACTCGTGATAATTGCCAAATTTTTATAATCTTCAAAGATGTTAAAAAAAAAATTGCTTTCGATTTTTTTAAGCATGAAGATTTCTATCACATCCCGATGCAAGCTGCCTGCTAATTGATGCCAGAAGTTCCTATACTTTCAATATTCAGTTGGCAAATATTTTATATACTACAGATTGTAACATTTACTGCATACAAATTCTGAGGAAATTTTTGGAAAAAGTGCAGGTTAAACATTGGTATTTCAATGAATTACACATGGTAAAAATCCAGGCTTATAAAAATGAATTCATCATCTATTGATAAAGCACTATTGTGAAGAAATATGCAAAAATAAAATCAAATTAAAGAAAATAATGTATGAGAGCATGCATAAATTGATCGTGGGTATTCATTAAAATGCAGCAATAATGATCAAATGGGAACTTCTGAGATAACAGCAAATGACAGGGTTATTTAACAGCCTATCTCATAAATGTCAAATGTAAA
The DNA here is from genome assembly GCA_028673005.1 of Tanypteryx hageni. Taxonomy (NCBI): domain Eukaryota; kingdom Metazoa; phylum Arthropoda; class Insecta; order Odonata; family Petaluridae; genus Tanypteryx; species Tanypteryx hageni. Next base: position 96,340,628 of record CM054115.1, read on the forward strand.
TGGAATGAAATTATGTAGATACTTAATAAAACACAATGATAATACTCATTCATAGTCTAGGTATTGCATAAAAGAACATGGCCAATCAGTTCCAGGTTGTCATCTGAGTCACTGACTGTAAGTTGAGAGTTACAGGATGATTAGCAGTGGCGGCCCGTGTATAGGCACTGCAGCACCCCCTATTTCCACTTGATATTATCGATAACATTTAATATAATGAGTTCTTTTTTCTTTAATTCTTTCTTTATCTATCTCTAGATAGATAAAGAAAGAACTCATATATTAAATGTTATCGATAATATCAAGTGGAAATAGGGGGTGCTGCAGTTCCGCAGTGCCCATACACGAGCCGCCACTGATGATTAGTATACTTTGGATGCATGCCTCTGAAACAACAAGAAAATCACATAAAAATCTTGCAAGTAGTAATCTCATGCTGAACACTATTCACAATTCATGTACCTAGTACATTATGTAATGTTTCTAATTCTTTCATGTTAAATCATTCTACAAATATTCAAAACTGAAAGTCCATTGCAACTCAAGTTATTCTTTAATTAAAAGATTTGCATAGAAATGGAGAAATTATTTCCCTCGAATTGCTTTGCTATGCTTAATTTTTCTTTCAAATATCCTATGACGACTAATATAATTAACTACATAATTTTAACCAGACAACTAAATACATCATTGCCGTTAATGAATTTGTCCATAGAAAATTATACTATATATATAAACCTCTTTGTGCAGGAGAAGGTCCCTTATGTTATTTTTTAGAATTAAATTTCCATAACAATTAACTTCAATTTCATTTGAAGAAATTGAGTAAAATTCTTTTGTTATAATTTACGACAAATTTTCTAAATTTCAAAATCAAATTACGTTTTCGCTTCAAAAACACTGAAAATTTATTAGCTACAAACCTCAGTATTAACATAACTGCCTATATCATTGCTTTTAACTAATTTGCCCATGGATTATTATATGCTATAATTTATTAAATACCAATGGATAATAAAATAATACCTCTAGTTCAGGGGAACAAAATCTACATGGTTAAAATGTTACGATGCATCGACATTATCCATGACCTATCTTCGAGTTAGAATAGAATCAAAGGTAGCAAAGGCGTAATATAACGCGATTGATGTATCAATCGTTCGAAAGAGCTGTTTGCATTAGAAAGAGGCAATTACAGGATTTTATCAAACTATAGCAACGCAATCTAACAATTACTTCATGCTTACAGATCCATTCAACTATTTGATAATCACATTCCATTCTCAACTTTATTCCATGCAAGTGCACGTGGCATGTTTGCAAGTTTTCAACACGGAAGCTATTTTCAACACGGAATTAAAACTGCATGGATTCGAAATACACGCGTCTCCTAATTAATGCTAAGGCATATGACCCCATTAACATCAAGTGCCGGTACAGTGAACCTCTTCCGATTTCCAAAATTTAAGAACTCCGCATTGAGATTAGAATTTGACCCACAAAATTGTACGAGCCTCAAAGACGTTCTTATGGTAAATTTAATTCGACGGTATACATCCGTATGGGTCTATGCATTCGACACGGAGTGCACGGCATAATTACGTTTTCGTTAATACGGCGTAGAAAACGAGGAGTCAATCTCACAAATTAATTACCGTACACAATGATATAATGCTATAAAAACAGATTACAGGAATTCGACGAAAATGGCAAACAATAATTACCAAAGATTAAATTACCTTTTAATGTCGACTTCCTTTAGCGACACGACGATCACTCGCCGTGATCCCGTGAATGAATGTCTGAAAACAAGCAGAATAATGAATGACGATATCTGCATGTCTGTGAAGTTTTATACGATATATCGATAGTCGGAGTCAGTGTTGCCAACATTTATTTAACAAATGTCACAGATGAGTTGCGCCAAAGTTTCGTGATTCTACTAGATTTTTTTCAATAAAATTCTCTTGAAAAGCCACCAAAAGTTTCTTCTATCTACCAAATATTCTACTATAATACCAAAAATACTATTAATGTTAAGTATATCAGCAAACAACAACGGACAAAAAAAATTAAAACATTTATTTAAAAAATAATCCTCATACAATAACCAAACTACTTATAATAATAAATAAAAATTTTAAAATCTCAAAAATAATCACATTATGTTTCATATTAGCAAACTTTTGGTTATAACATTAATGTTTTATTATCATTACATTATTAAAAATTGTAATCTATATCTTCATACACAGGCTCTCCAGATTATATGCAGGAATCCATAGTTTTCACTTTTTTAATTACATGATCAGGTGTCTCATAGATATTGCAAGAATTGCCAGTGTGCTTCAAGTATGACCTAATGGCCATGATTGAAGAAACAAGTTTTGGTGAATTTTATTTCTTAATTTTGACTTGATCATATTTAATTGACTGAAAAGCCTTTCCACATCAGCATTTGAATGAGGAATTATCAATACTAGAAATTAAAATTCTGCTAATTCAGAAAATGGCCTTTCATTTCCAGCATTTGTGTAACTGAATACTTCATACCAAAATTCTTTGGTGTTCAATGTTTGTGTCCATTTTATGAGATATAGGTACTACCTATTTAGTTGATGTTATTGAGTTTTTATTTCATCAATTAACCTGTTAGTTTTCCAAAAAATTCAAGTAGCCCTGTCAATGATAGTTTATTTGGGTTTAAGCTATCTTCAAATCTTGAAGTTGATATTTTAAAAAGAGTATTGTAATTTTTAGGCAATCTTCCCTTGATTTCATTAAAGCTATGCAATGTATGAAGTGACCTAAGATTAATAAAGAATTATTATTATTATAAAATTCACGCACTGTAGTCATAATGCTTGTTCTACATGTTGCTAAAATCCTTTATTCTTTATGACTTGAATACATTTTTCAAATAAATAGCCTAAGTAGCAAGATCTGCCTTTCTATATTATCCTAAAAAATATCAACTTTAACACGGTAAATAATTTTTTGAATCAAAGAATCCAATAATATATTAAAACCATTTAAAAGTTTTGTTGGATCAACATTACTTGCTTTAAATAGGTTCTTGACTCAAAAAGGCAAAATTAATTAATCACTGTACATATTGAACAACAATTTGACTAAAACATTTTTCATCATTTCGAGCCATGTGAAATTGTATTCTTAAATCAGCCCACTGAGTAACAACTGATTATATTGAAAACCATATTGTTTTGCATTCTTGTACAATCTTCAGTGGATCTTGATTATCATTTATTACCTTGTGTACAAGTCTTTATAGGCTTGCTGTCAACTTGAAGATCTGCATAACCAGTTGTATGTCTCTTGTATTAAGAATTCTAGATTCCTCAGTAATGATTCCCTTGCAGCAGCAGAAACAGCTAATTGTAACAAATGGCAAATGCAGTGTACCAAAACAATATTAGAGACTCCTTCTTTAAGTTTTGCATAAATACCATTATTGTTTCCAGTTATCACAGACACATTGTTTGTGCCAATTTCCAGTGGCGTAATTTTAGGGTGTCATGGGTGGCCAAATGCCATGGACTGAGGGGTCCGAGAAGGGCTTGGGGGAGTCCTCGATTTATATTTTATTGGGAGAGGAGGGCTATAGATAATATTTTGTCATCGTCTCTTCTGCTCCTAGTTACGCCACTGCCAATTCCCACTAAATTTTGCATTTTTACATTGTATTTACTTAATGCTTCTTTAATAGCTACTATAATTACATCAGCATTACACTCTATGAGTTTTATTAGGTCAAGAAAGTATGATGCAATGCATTTTTATTTCTTACTGTAATATACCACAACTAGGTACCTACTTACAAACTGGTATCTCTATTGACTCATCTATTAGCAAACTATATGGCATGTTAGCAATATCATCTTTTCAAACATTTAAAATGTGGTGAAAGTACATTTTTTATTGTTAGTACACTTTATACATAGATTTTGAGCAGCTTGGCTGTCTTTAAAAATGAGTTTGCAGATACCTTCCAAATCGCCAAAAATATGTATTGCTGAATGCTCAGCAATAATAAGTGAGTCTTGCTTCCACTTATTTTGAAGGCATGTTGTAAGATTCCTTAATAAATTGCTGTTTTGGTTGAGTTTTAGGTCCAGCTATGAGGTTATGGTTAGCTAATTGTTTTTTAGATTTTCCATGATTCTAGATATCTGCATATCTATCTGTTAGTAATGTATTGCAATAACTAAACTTAGCAATTTCGCCATGAGTACTATCAACAACTGTGAGCCATCCTTTGAGTTGTGGATCATTAAACCAAGCATGTCGAAACTAGTTTGTATTGGGGTTTAGCCATATAGGGATGACTATTAATGGAATAATTATACACTATCATTGTAATACAGGGTTTTACAAAAATACAAAAATTACATTATAGATATTAAAATGCTTTTATGTTTATCTTAATTTAATATGTAAGTAGAATAGAACCTCACTTAGCAATATTGCCATGAGTAATGTAATGTAATGCACCAAGTGATGATTTGTGTCTCTTCTTTGAAGAGCTGGAAGAAATGCTTCTACATCTGCAGCAGTTTAAGTACAAAATAATTATTTGTGGTAGCCTAAATATTGATGTAAGCTGTGAGAAGGTAATTTCATCTCAGTCATTAAACTTACTGAAATCAATGGGTCTCTATTGCACTAACCTTGAACCCACCAGGAAAACAGCCTGCCTAGACAATAGTGCAACCAATGTTCATAGAGATAGTTAAGTTGTCAAAGTTGTCGATCCAGCCCTATCAGATCACAATGCTTTGCTGATGGAATTGCAATTAAATGTTCTTCTCATCTCATATGTGTTAAATTTTCAGAATAGATAAATTTATGCCTAATAGCCATTAAATAGTATTCTCAATTTTAAAGCAATAGTAATTGTCCAATAAAAAGATTTCATATTAAAACATCACAATTTACTGTATAGGTAAATAGTTAAAAGATAAGATCCCAACCTGTAGTTCAGTGTATGCAGTGCCATATTCAGGGGGAGGGGGGAGGCAACTGCAGCATTTTGCCCAAGGTGACAAAACTTTGAAAAGTGCAAAAAATCAAATATGTTAACAAAAAAGTTTTTTACTATATATTTAAAAAAATTAACTGAAAAATCTTTCTTGCTTTCCCCTTGGCAAATGTGGCAATTAATTTCGATGTATCTGATTTTCAAACAACATCTTACTCAATTAAAATTGTTGCTAGTCCGTTCAATCGACCTCAAGTGGTTGTTGATCTCAAATAGGCTTTGATCAGTTTCAATTTGAATAAACTTTTTTCACCACAGCCAATTGTATTGAGAATTGTTAAATATACAGGTAATGCAACCCACGTTTTTGTCAACATGTCTTGAAAATTGCTTTTATGAATGAAGTTCAAAGCAATTTGGCAGTCCATCCATCCATCCTATCGTACCGTCCATCCATCAATTCGATCGTCCATCAGTCCACCAGCTGTTGGTCTTGTAAAACCCTCCACACAGTCATATGCCCCATGTTCTCTGCTATTGCTATCCTTCAGGTGCTGTCACCATCATTTTCTTCAATGTGATAGAGGATCCGCTCTTATAAATCGGCAGTCCTGGTGCTGATAGGTCTTCTACCATCTGAAACTTGTTTTCTAAGTGAACCAATATCCCTAAGGCTTATTTGGCAGACGATGATCAGGAAATCTTTCCACAAACAGATATCTTGCTTCGGCTGCATTGCAAGTCCATACATGAGATGCATCTCTGCCATTTCTCGATTGGCATAAGCTTCCATTATCACTTCAAATGGAACCAGATATGCTAGCTCATTTTGTCAAAAGGATTGCTGAATCATAAAAATAACTGTAACTTGGAAGCAAAGCGATTTTGGGCATGTCTATATGAACATTTTTTGTTTTTAGGTCCTGAATCTGTCCCTGAAGTGGGTCCTACATGTTATGATACACCATATATATATATATATATATATATATATATATATATATATGGCAGAAAGTGTGTTCAAAAAGGGCAACTTTTCTTTCAGAGGATGCCAATACATCCAAATAAGAGGTACTGTGATGGACACTTGAATGGTGCCCTCATATGCCTCAGGTAATGGGAGAGTCACTTCCTCAATATACCTCTCATACCACTTTTGTGGCTGAGATATATCAATGATATCTTCCTTATTTGGACACATAGACCTGACTCACTTCTATCTTTTCTTTTGTGCCTCTCCTCTCACCCGTTGCTCTCCTTCACCCACCATTACTCTACATCCAACATCACCTTCCTGGATGTTGACCTCTACATCCATGACAGGAAAATCTACACCTGCATTCATGTGAAATCCACTAACAGCCTCCAATACCTCCACTATGAAAGCTGCCATCCCCTAAATACTAAAGTTTCTATCCCCTATGCCCTTGCTCACCAAGGGTGGAGGATTTGCTCACTATTACTCCATCCTCGAGGAAGCCCTTCTCAAATAAGGCTCCCCTCTGGATCTGGTCCGTGAACAGATATGGAGGGTGATCGCACCTGCAAAAAATAGATCCCACCCTCACACAACCACTAGCCATGCATACACTCACCTTAACCACACTTTTCTATCCTGGTATCCACGAGGTCCTTAAGATAATCCTCCATGCTTCCCATCCAATTCTTACCTCTACCTCCCACCAGTCCCTCTTTATCACTCCTCTCCTTCCTGCCAACTTGATATCTGTCCACTGGGCTCCCTCCAACAACTTGTTGCTACTGTCATAGTACCTTTCCTTTTCATCAAGATTTTACATATATGTTATACCAAATCTGTGAAATGGGCAGCTTTTTTCAAGTTGCAGTGTGGAGGCATACTTTTGTTTATGTAATGGTGACAATACTAATTGGGTGGAACTTGAAGATGGTCAACGCTTGATCAATTGAGCCAAAATTCTAGACGAAAAATTCGTAATTATGTAAATAGAGACCAAGGCATTTTCCAACACGAAACACGTCCAAGGAGCCTGTTGCATTAGTTTATTGTGTTTGCTTTGCAAACAATAACAACACTAACTTGTTTTAATTTATTCAGTATTTCAAGTGTTTGCCAAAATCATGAAATAGACAATAAATTTGGATTTTGATAAAGTGGTTGTTCATTTCGCGAAAAGAACAAAAAATCTGCCCATTTCACAGATTCAGCAATTTCATGGATTCAGCCCAACATACAATAATAGCAAGTATCTGAAAGGGATAAGAGGGAAGTACATACTGATACAAAAATATTGAATGAAGTGAAGACTCCAAGCATTCTTATTTTATTGAAATAATATTAAAGCTATTCCTAATTAGTTTTTCATCACAGTTATTTCATTATATTAAGGTAGTTGAAGTTGCATATCACTATATTACTATGAGTTTTCTACTTCTTGCTCATCAGGCTTAAAAGCATCATCTTCAACTTCTGCTATTGTCTGAAATTCAAAAGAGAAAAACATGATCATCGATTATTCTTCAAAGCACAATAATCTATGGTGAAAGTTCTTCTCTAATGAACTGTGAATTAAATTAATGGTTAAGAATTAAAAAAATTTGATACTATGGCAGATATCAATAAATTAACCTCAGATTTAGGAGGCAATCCCAAAGGTTAAGAGGCAGAGGCAATATATAAAGTTTCAGTATATTAGGTATGATAAGATAAATAAATGTTTTTAATCTTATAAACTAACAGACAACATGCTTAAAATATACATAAGTTTAAAATAGAAGAGGAAAATACATTATTCCAAAACTAATGGTGTAGTCAGTGCTTCTAAAAGTTATAATATGTTTTAGAGCACTACATAAGGTTAAAATTGAATTATTGTACACTTATTAGTTACTGAAACATAAATTAATTTGAAAAGCTTTACAAAATTATGGAGGAGGTAGTGTAAAACATCAGTAAGTAAATTCATTTAAAAAATGGCTGTTACTCCAAATCAAAGAAGGTAATTATTTATTATATTTTCAAATAGGTATATGCCATAACATATTTCATATAGTAAATGCTCTTTGGAAATATCCAAGGACTGCAAACAACTAAACTGCATCAGAAGAAATGGCTGAAAACAGAGGTTATATGATAAAGTGTATATTATATTTCTTGGCTAAATTGCAACAATAACTGCAGAGATTTATTGGCTGAAGATACTCAGATACTCTGGTCATAAAGTCCATGTAAGAACAGACTTAATTAAGGATTGTTTAAGGTAGTAACACAACCAGTAGGGTTTGCTCTAGGAAGGATGAACAATGCAGAATTTCTTTCTGGTAATATATGACAAATATAATGAAATAATATGATAATCAATAGAGGTATCAGTAGTATTCCATTAGTACGAGGAAAACAAAAGCAATCTATAAATATATATATATATATATATATATATATATATATATATATATATATATATATATATATCAGTGGCGTCGCGTGCCCATTTAGGTTGGGTGTGCTTTTATTGGGGAGGGGGAGGGGTTATGCAACCCGCACTACAAAATTCACGTGTTAATTTGAAGGTACGATTGCATTTTTATCGACGTGTGGAAGTTTTAAGAGAGCGCAGCAGCGCTCTTCTTAATTGGTCTAATACAATTAATCGTAGAATAATTTTGAATACTTTCATTTACTAACTGATATAATTTTAACTATACAATCCATAATTATGGACAACACAAAGGTTCCCCGTCAAATAGACTTTAGCTATGCATCACGCGCGCCGTTTATGTGAGAAGGGTTAACGCTTCGTTGTGAGAAGATTAGGATATCATTGGCAAATACTAGAGTGAGGCCCGAATTATTTGTATTTTGTTACGATTTTTAAATATGTACAACCATATAATACGCACAGAAATCTGAAAAAGTAATCACTTGGGAAAATATTATTTTCCGGACTGAATCAAAGAAAGGCTTAAAAAACTCATTTTACTTACTAATTTATATACCAGTTTCAATCTCCTGTTTTGCCTTAGGAATTGTGTTAGCACATCATCATAAAATGAAGGTCTTTTCTTCAGTTCCACCAGCAATGTCTTTTCAATGACGAGTGAACTTAGGCCGCATAACCTTTCCTGCATTTGTGTTCCTCTATAACACGTATGTATTCTCTTCATAGCCGAAAAAGAATGCTCGACTGCAGCAGTAGAACTCGGAATCGTCATGATAAGTTCCGCTAATTCATAACTCTTCTTGAATGCAACCTGAAGCTGATTTTCTTGCATGAGTTTTAATAGGTGATGCACTGGTTTCCTCGCAAATTCATCAGAAGAAAAGAGCACTTTTAGTTCATTTTTCAGGCAAACATAGTCAAAAACTGGTCCGTAGAAATCCTTTCATTTTTCTAAAATACCACCAGGAAAAGTTTTCGCATACTGATCATATCTTTCGCTACAAAGGAGTTAAAAAAAACTCAAGTTTCGAAAGTGAAGAGTATCTTTCTTCCATCTCCAGGCACATGCAGTCGACTATTCTCAGGTATAATCGAAGGTACGCGCTCTTCTCCTCTTCTATAGATCCTTTTCGTCTTTTAGGCTTCGACTCCTCAACCGCATGCTTTTCCTTTGCAGAAACCCAAATATCATCAAATCCATGTTCCTTGTCATTCCTAAGCTGTTTCATAGTATCATGCACCTTTTTACAACAGTAAAATGTCATAGGATGATGTTTGCAATATATTATTCAAAACATCAGTATAGCCAAACAGAACAGAAAAAATTTCTAGCAAAAAAATTGTTTGAAAATCTTGCAAGAATACAAAAAACCACGAGCTTTGATTACAGCATCCACGTCCCAATCCCCAGAATTCTCCACAGTATGTTAAAAAAATTCAATAAGTTGACTTCTGTGGCGTTTTACCGTGTTTGATAAACGGGAAGTAAAATTCCATCTGGTTGGTGCGACGGAGGGTAATTTTTTAGCAACAAAATCTTGCAAAGCATTTACTCTTTTCGATGATTTATAAAAATATGCTGCCAATCCACTGATAGTTTAGAAAAACAATCTACATTCCTTGATATTCGAGAGGCTTTGCTTCAGAACTAAGTTCAAAATGTGAGCGTAGCAATGCGTAAATATTGCTAAAGGATAGGCCTCGATAACTTTACTCTGCAACCCATTAATATGTCCACTCATTACACAGGCACCATCATAAGTTTGGCCGACCAACTTATCCTTAATATTAAATTCCTCAACTCTGTTTACAACATGTTTAAAAAGACCACTAGACGTTCTATCATCACTTACGTCTGTAAATCCGATAAACCTTTCGTGTGTTTGCCCATTATGGACAAAACGGAAAACAGTTGATAGCTGCGATTTCGACATTATATCAGAAGTTTCATCCAGAAGAATGGCCACAAATGTAGCGGAAGAAATTTCTTTCTTTATAGCATCTTTAACCACATCAGATATAGCGTTAATGATATCATTTTGTACTGTGGGAGAAGTTCCTCGAAATACAGTCGATGCCTTTAAATGACTGTCTAAAAGAGGATCATACTCACGGAGCACATTTAAAAATTCTATATAATTCCTTCGGTTGGCTGAATCTTCAGACTCATCATGACCTCTCAAAGGAAGCTCTTGCTTAGCCAAGTAACATACAGCATCAACTAATCTTTTTAAAATGTCTCTATTTTTCTTTACCTGTTCATTATGACGACTAATTTCAATTTTCCTTTGGCTGTCAATGAGTGTCAATTCTTTGTTTTCCAAACATCTTAAGATTTAAACTGAACATGTGGTTGGGAGCGCTCATGTTTTTGCATTGCTGCAGCTAAATGATTAAGATCGGAATACCCGTGCTTATTCCAAACACCTTTCTCTTTGGAGAATAATAAACAAGGCCAACAAAAAAGTCTTGACCGCACTTCACATCCAGTTAACCATTCTACTGTATCATATTGTGAAACAGAGAAATGTCTCATGTACTCAGTTCTTGCATCTTTGTGCTTGCACAGTAAATTTGGAAGAGTACGAGGCTTACCTTCTTCGACTATGTTCATACAATCCGCAAAAGCTCTGGCAGAAAACGGGGCATTCAGTACATCGTTAACACTGTTTACCATTGTAAATATGGGCAAAAAGTTATAAATTATATCTAAAAAATTATAAATATATGTTAAAAACTTGCCTAAATCGGTGTCATAAACACGTCGGTTCACACTTTACACCACGCACACAAAACAGACGAAACTCAGAAAACAAAAACAGCATCTCATGACAAGTAACAACGTTGAATTGGATTGCTTCACACAATAGCCAATCACAACCGCTAACTACTTCTGGGTGCTGTTGCCTCAGCGCACACCCTGCCACGCCTTCTGGACGGTTTAAAACCACAAGGAGGCTAAAATTTGACCCGCTGCGCCATCTGTAAGTGTGTTTAAAGGGCTCAAAGCTGTCCGTATTTCTTACCGCACACCCGGGCTATTAACGTGAATGTGATACAATGTTTACGCGCCGAAACTTCTCCTCTTCATGAACCATTGTATATTGGATTTGATTTTAGGAATCACGCGAAGCCAGAAAACGATTAGGGGAGTCTTGAACAGGAATAAATGCAAAAATATAATATCTGTGACATTGCGAATCCATGGGTGTGCACCGCACACCTAGCACACCCTGAATATATGCCTCATATATATATATATATATATATATATATATATATATATATATATATATATATATATATATATATATAAAATTCAGGAAAATGAAAGGTAGTGATGAGGGTGGCAACAAGGTGTTGAAGGAAGCCCAGTGGACAATTACCAAGTTGAGGATCAAGTTGGCAGGCTGCTGGGGGTGTCGAAGAGACACGTACAAAACATGAACATAAAAACATGAAAGCTTTTCGGGCATATGCCCTTCATCAGTGATGGAAAGAGAGTAAATAAAGGTGACATACTGGGCAGGGAATGACAGGATGATATGAGAAGGTTGGTAATTGAAGGAGACGGGGAGTGGGAAGGGTGGATAGCCAATAATGAGGGAGTGTGGTAAGGTAAAGCGCGAATAGCAACAATGTAACTAAGGAAACATTGTAAGGAGGCTAATAGGGTTAGACCAGGTAGGGAGAAAGAGTCAAGAAGATGTATATGGGCTAGTTCCTAATGTCAGAGAAGGGGGGCAGGAGTGTCATTGTGTAAGGTGTGAATAGCCCTGAGAATAATGCTATTCCGATGACTATTCATACGGATGTTTAACGGATTGCTGGTGAGGCCTATGTAAAACGCGGGACATAGGGTGCAGGTCAGGAGGTAAATGACGTTACGGGTGGTGCAGTTGCTTCTAGAGGTGATGGGGTAGGTGATGCTGGTGGAGGGACTCAAGAAAGAAGATGAGGGTAGGTGGATAGGGCATGTGAGGCAGCGAGGTTTACTGCAGGGGTGAGACCCTATGGCAAGAGGCATGGTAGAAGTGGGAAGTTCCTTCATCCACAAGATATTTCCCAAATTGGGGGGCTGGCGGAAGGAGAGGAGTGGGGGATTGGCAAAAGGGTTGGTAAAGAGGGACTGGTGGGAGGAAGAGGTAAGAATTGGATGGGCAGCATGGAGGATTGTTTTGAGGGCTTCGTGGATATCAGGAAAGAAAAGTGTCATAAGAGTGAGCGGAGGAGTTGATGCAAGGATAGTGGGTGTGTGAGGATGGGATCTATTGGTGGTAGGCATCATCACCCTATGGATCTGTTCACAGACCAGGTCTGGAGGGTAGCCACATTTGAGAAAAGCATTCTCGAGGACAGAGTAATATAGTTGCTCTATCAAAACAAAGCCTCTATCCTCGTCGAGCAAGGGCATAGGGGATAGAGGTTTTGGTATGAAGGGGATGGCAGTTATCAAAGTGGAGGTATTAGAGGCTGTTGATGGGTTTGATATGAACACAGGTGCGGATTTTGCTGTCTTGGAGGTAAAAATCGACATCCAGGAATGTGATGTGGGAGGTAGAGGATTGGTGGGTGAAGGAGAGTGAAGGGTGGGAGGAGAGGCGTGAGAGGAAGGAAAGGAGAGTCAGGTCCATGCATCCAAATGAGGAAGACATCGTTGATGTATCCCAGCCACAAAAGTGGTCTGAGTGATACGTTGAGGAAGAGTCTCTCCCATTCTCCAAGGAAACAATTGGTGTATGAAGGTGCCATTTGAGTGCCCATTGCAGTACCTCTAATTTGAAGATAGTGATGCCCACCGAAGCAGAAGTTGTTCATTTTGAGCATGATTTCTGCCAAGTCTAATAAGAAATGGGAGGACGTTCTTGCGTCGGGTGGTCTTGAGTCCAGGAGTTTACTAAGAGCAGAGAGTCCATCATCATGGGGGATGTTTGCATAGAGGGAACAGACATTGATAGTGGCCAAAATGGTATTGGGTGGGAGAGGAAAGGGGAGATGTTTGAGGCATTTGAGAAAGTGGTTAGTGTCTTGGATGAAGGAAGGGAATAGACAAATGAGAGGTTGTAGGTGGGAGTCAACAAAGGTGGAGATGCATTCTGTAGGGGAATTAAAGCTGGCAACAATGGGGTGGCCAGGGATGTTGGGTTTATGGATTTTAGGGAGAAGGTAGAATGTGGGTATGTGGGGTTTGTTGGGGATCATTAAAGCAATGGCGGAATCAGGAAGGCCTTCCTGTTTTCCTGAGGAATGAAGATAGGATGAAATTTGGTAGGAGTGGTGGTCTGTGGGGTTGGAAGTAAGGTGATAGTAAAAGTTTTCGTAAGAAAGTTGGTGCTCGGCTTCCTTGTTGTATTTGGTGCGATCCATCACAACCGTGGTGGTGCCCTTGTCGGCAGGGAGGATGATGATATTGTCAATATGTTTAGGTGCAGAAATGGCATGCCTTTCATGTTTGGTAAGATTGTTTGTATGGTTGATAAGATCAGAAAAGTATGGTTGGGAGATTTTGAAAAGGATATAATTGAGGTAATGTTTGAAAGAGTTCAGGGAATGAAGAGTGGGTGGAATGTATTGGGAAGGAGGTTTGAAGATGGAAGAGGTAGATGGAAGGCCAGGAGGGAGTTTTGGGTTGGCAGAGATAAGAGAGTCTTCTTTGGGAGGGTTGGTTTTTAGACATACTGTGCGGGCAAAGGACTGGATGTCGGCAAGGAGGTGTAAATGATCAAATTTGGTGGTGGAACAAAATGAAGGCCGCGTGATAGGAGTTCATTCTCGGCAGGGGTAAGTACATGGGAGGAAAGTTTCATGACTTCATCTGGTTGGCAAGATGAAGATGAGGTGGCAGGAGTGTGCGAAAAATTGGAGCACTTCAAAGGTTTGCGGGTTAGGAAAGTGTGGGTTTTTTTCAGGATATAGAGTGATGGTGGCATTGGGAATCCCAGGAGGTCCGCAAGGCAGGGAGGTTGGTTAAGGAGTAGCGGGGAAGGAGGTGGTTTGTTGACCTTGCCTGCTGATATGAACGGAAGGGGAAGACCATGTTTGAGGTGCCAGATGCAAATCAGAGAGTTTACGAAAAAGTCTGTTGTGATGTGCAGTGATATCATTAGCCGCTTGAAGGAAAGCAGTGTGAAGGTTGGATATGGAATGTGAAGAATGACGAAGATGAAGAATGAGAGATTTACAATTAGTGAAGTGGGTGTTAGAGAGGGTGGTATAATGGTGTATGGTGGAATGTATAATGTGAAGCGAGGCGAGATGATACATGAGGGCTAGGGAAGCGCGGATAGGGGGAGGAAGGCCTGAAAGAGGAATTCTGATTGTGAGGCATTTGGGAGTGAGTCCAAGTGCAAGACAGGAGTTAAGGAATTCAATCTGGCAGTTGAGGGAAATGTGTCTGCGGAGATGATAATGGAGATGGGTCAGTTCCATGGTTGATGAGAAGGATAAGAGGAAAAGTGACAGGAGAGAAATGTAAAGATATAGACAAATAAGGAGAAAAAAGGAAGGTATATATATTAACTTAGTTGAGGGCTAAGTTGGCAGGCTGCTGGGGGCATCGAAAACATGTACACAAAAAAACACATGTATATAATATATATATATATATATATATATATATATATATATATATATATATATATGGGGCAACAAGGTGTTGGGATGAGGTGTAGCTGATGAAGGAATAATTCCGAAAGCTTCTACGTTTGTGATGTTTCTGTGTTTTAGTGTTCTTTTACATGTGTCGCTTCGACATCCCCGGGGCCTAGCCAACTTGAAGTCGTCCGATTGGTGAGTGTTCACTGGGTTTCCTCATCCCAACACCTTGTTGCCATACATATATCCATTTTACCTTTCCTTTTCCGTAAGCTGTTATATATATATATATATATATATATATATATATATATATATATATATATATATGGATGTCAACAAGGTGTTGGGATGAGGAAACCCAGTGAGCACTCACCAATCAGACGACTTCAGGTTGGCGAGGCCCCGGGGATGTCGAAGCGACACACATAAAATAACACAGAAACATCACAAACGTAAAGCTTTCGGAACTACTCCTTCTTCAGCTACAGAGAGAGAACTCCGAAAGCTTTACGTTTGTGATGTTTCTGTGTTTTTGTGTTATTTTACGTGTGTCGCTTCGACATCCCCGGGGCCTCGCCAACCTGAAGTCGTCTGATTGGTGAGTGCTCACTGGGTTTCCTCATCCCAACACCTTGTTGACATCCATAAATTCATTTTACCTTTCCTTTTCCGTAAGTTGTTATATATATATATGTATACATACACACATACATACATACACACACACACACACATACACACACACACACACACACACACATATATATATATATATATATATATATATAAGCGAAAATAATGACATCAAATACTTGGAAAGCTTTGAAATGTGGACTTGGAGGAGAATGATGAAGATAAAATGGACAGACAGTATGAAAAATGATGAAGTGCTATGAAGAGTAGGAGAGAAGTGTTCAGACTATTAGAAAGAGGAAGGCAAACTGGGATGGCCATTACCTGAGGAGAGAGAGTATGATTAAAGATGTGTTAGAAAGAAAACTAGATGGTAAAGGGAAAGAGGTAGGAAAAGGTTTCAGCTGATAGATGATTCAAGTATATAGATTGGTGGCTTTAAATATCTTTACATACTATTTGCCCTATGGAAGGGCATTACATAATTTTTAGGCAATGTTACACCAATATAAAATGCAAATTACACTGTGATGACATCGTTCGTCCAACATATGAACCAGGTGTAATATTTGGTTCTTTGATCCATATGTTTAGCAAACGCTACATTTCTATAAATGTTATGTCTCCCCAGCACAGTTAATGTTAAAGAAGTAGCCTCCTGAATACACTTCTTAATTTTTCCAGCAATTCTACAAATAGTTCTCACAGTTGGCGGAGCTAGAGAAAGACCTATAGCAGCGTGACCTTGTCCACTTTCAAAATGTTTTATTATATACAATTTGATTAAGAAAATGTTAATAAAAATTTTGCTAAGAATATTTTGATAAATGTATCTTATGTACAGTATTAAAAACATCACATCATTTTGGAGTTTTTTTAAAAAAGAGTTCTTATACAAGAGAGAAACAAAAAGACTCCCAACACTGCTACAACCTTGACCAAAAACTTCAAGATGTGTGCTGTCATTAGCTTCACAAACAGATTTTTCTCTGCCACAAATAAATTAGTAAATATAAAATTAATTGAATAATTGCTAGCAGAAAATACCTTCTTACACAACTCTTACTGCATCACAATATCTCCAACATAGTCAGCAATAAAACATGGAATTTTGTAATAAGTAATGAAACTATAGATGCATGGCACTATAAGGCAATTTGTCCAGAATAAGTGAGTGACTTTTAGTCTCCTAAGTACAATGATTATAAATTTATACTTGGAATTATTTTCATATATTTGCATAAATATTAATATATTTCTGTTGAAGATAAGTTTATGTTAAACATTACTTGTTCAAAAACTTTCAAGCCTATATTTTTTAAAAGTATGATCACCAATTAACTTCACCCACATTTGTTCTGTCTAATAATTATCCAAGGTTTAAATATCCTTCTATAGATAACATATTTTAAAATTTTTTTATAATATGACTGAACAGTAATTACCTGTCTTTTCAGAGCCTTTAGTTCTTGTTTCTTTTTCCTTTCAAAAAATCCGGCCTGAAAATGGCAAAAGTATCACTTTATATTGTTCATAGAAATACGTAGAATGATACATTTTCTTTTCTAATATGATTCTGTCATATCCAGTACTTCATTAATGAAAGTGCTGATGTAAATTTCATGCAGACACACATGCTGGACATAAAGACATTGAAAAAGCAAAAGAAAAATTCTGCCTTGACCAGAAATTGATCCAGACCCAGGTTCAATTACCAGTCAAAGCATAATTTTTCTCCTGCTTTTTTGTAATGTATTCATATCAAGTACTTGTTTTGCTTTTTTTGCATTTGTTGAATTTAATATATTTTCATAAAACAAAAATGTTATACTAAAAAGAGTACTACTCATCCTGATACTTTACAAGTCTTGTACTAACATGCTTTATTATTACTGTAAACACCTGTATGTAATTCAAGATCAAGCACTTAAAAAAATATTTGTCTTGGGTATTTCCAATAGTCATAAAAAGTTTATAAAAGATTATAACCTTATTGTGGCTATTGAGATACCTGAGACAAATATTTTTTAGTGCTTGTTTGTGAATTTTTTTCATCCATAAGACAACCTTGTTGAATCTGTGTGTAAGACATTTTATTTTATTTATTTTATTTTTAAATTTAAGAATTAGTTGCTTAATTTTCAAGATTAGAAAATTATAGCCATATTTTTCAGTGATGTTCCCAGTGTGAAAGGAAAAGCAAAAGATAGCAAATATAAATTACATGAAATTTATTCAAAATATCATGAAAATAAATAAATAATTTATCATCACTATCATGGAGAGCCAAAATTATTTGTAGGAAAAAAAAACTAAAATACAAATTTGGAGTAAAAAAATTGTTTAATTAATTCATACAAATCACACTACAAAATGAAATAGGCTACCATGATTTTGAGTTACAGAGCCATCATCAGGTATTATGATGATGATTTGGTGGGTATAAATCATGATATATTTTCATTTTGTAGTGGAATTGTTATGTAGTCACTTAATAAATTTGATATTGAAATTTTTTTTGAGTATTTGTTATGCAATTCCTCAAAGTTATGGCTACCTCTGTTGAATTTATTTAGAAAGAAAAATTGAAAAGCCTAATTAAGGAGGTGATATAACTTCAATTAAATGTACAATGAATGGGTAGCACATTTTAATATTACTAGTTAAAAATCTCATAGCCTGAAAAATATGGTTCTTTATCATACGCAAGATTGTTTAGGAAATGCGTACTACCTTATGCAGTATGAGGTAGAGGGCATAGAGTTTTATTTATTTCAAACTTAAAAAGATATTTAGTCTACCAGTTTTTATCTTCAAACTATAAAATATATGTGAGACATCTGCTGTTAGAGTACATATGCATCCTGTGAACATATTCATTGAAGTTATCTAGAATTTGAAGCCAAAAATCCTTTTGCATCTAATGTACAGGTATTTATGATAATACAGGGTTATCGGCTATTATAAACACATTATCGGAAGTTATAGACACATTATTGTTAGTTATAAACAAAGTATCGGTAGTTATAAACACATTATTGGTAGTTATAAACAAAGTATCAGTAGTTATAAACAAACTATCAGTAGTTATAAACACATTATCGTGAATTATAGACAGAGTATTGATAATTATAAACAATACTAACCCTACCCTATAATGGAAGAAAACTCTCAGGAAGTAGTAAATGAAAATGGAATACAGAGTGAACTAAATGATTCAGTTGCTAGAACAAGAAAGAAAAGAACCTCAATAACCGACGAAAAAATTGAAGTATTTAAAAATATGAGAGAACAAGATGAGTCAGCGGTTAAAATAGCAAAAAACTTGGGCGTATCTGTGTCTGTTGTGTACAAACTAATGAGGATAATACACGAAGCTGAGGAAAATATGGAAGAAGTTGATTTAACACGGATGAAGCCTGGACCAAAACCGCAACAAGTTTCTAGATGATCGGACAAAATATGTGAAATTAATCAAGCCGACTGCTCATTGATACAAAAAGGCATTCAAGAAAAGTTGAGAGAATATGACTTCATCTGCACACAGTCTACTATATCGACAAATCTAAAAAATGTTGGCATTACAAGAAAAAGATTGAAAAGAAGAGTTTCAAAATCCACAACACCTGAAGTTTTATCAAAAAGGAAAATATATTCTCGTGAAATCATGAGGATTCCATCAGGAAGAATGTTATTTCTAGATGAAACTGGTTTTAATCTACATAGTACCAACAATTACGGATATTCTCCTAAAATATAGATGCTATCAAAAAGGTTCCTACGAACCGTGGGAGAAACAAAAGTTTGATAGCTGTGCTCGCTATAAATGGAATTAAGAATTATAAAATAAAAGTAGGTGCTCCCTTACAGTCTGCAATTGAACCCAATTGAAGAGGTTTTTAGTGTGCTTAAAAGTAGATACCATGCTATTCGTCCTACTCCTGAAACGTCGTTACAGCTCCAAGAATATGTTGCAAGATGCATTGACAGGATGAATAATGATAGTACATTATGTTTTGAGGCTTTTTATGGCAACATGTTGAGATATCGCGATTTGGCTTTTCAAGGTCTTTCATTTTAAATAATTACATATGTACATTATATTTTTCCCTTTTCAATTCTCCTTTTTGTTCATTGCAGTATGTATGTATCATATCTTATATGTATACTACAGAAGTTAATTAATTGTATATATTTAGCAAACATTTTAAAGGAAAATGAATGTTACCTAATTATATTTACAATTACTTGATTGTGTACTGACTAAATATGTATGTACCTACTATGTATAATTCTCTACAGATATGAATTATTTTTCATTGTACATATTATACAATGTATTCATTATTATGTACCTACGCATCATTTCTCGTGCCGCCTTTAATCATAGAATTGTACATTGCATCATTAAATAAACACAAAATTAATGGAAATCAGTAATTTATTCTATTTAATTTTCCTTTATGAATTTTTATGTACCAAAAAGGAGTTGAGTTCATTTATCGGTAACAACTCACAAAAATTAGTAAGCGAGAAAGTGGCTGAAAAAATATTTTCATTTTCATTAGCATTTGTGTTTTCCATATTTGTCTTCTCAACAGAATCAATATTTTGTCTTGATTTTTGAGTTGACTTCATTATTTTCGTATCTAAACCACTAAAACAATTTTTTAAATATTCCCTAAATTTTAGCGTTATGGCCAGGTTTTGTTTATAATTATCGATACTCTGTCTATAATTCACGATAATGTGTTTATAACTACTGATAGTTTGTTTATAACTACTGATACTTTGTTTATAACTATCAATAATGTGTTTATAACTTCCGATACTGTGTTTATAACTATCGATAATGTGTCTATAAATTTCGATACTGTGTTTATAATAGCCGATAACCCTGTAATAAATGGGAAATTACAAGAAAATTCTATCATATCATCTTTAGTTTTTATTAAAAGTTGTGAAATTCACTCCTTAACTGTTTTTGTACGATTAAGGAGTGATTTTCACAACTTTTAACATCTTCACCATAGTCTCCATTGTCTCATATCTTTAATTTTTTGTGATTATTTAACAGTTCAATCTGAAATGAGATCATTAGTCTAATCTATACATCTATTGAAATTTTATTGGGTAGTTTAATTTATTATTGATTGAGAAGTATCATATTAATTTAAGTCACCTTGGAAAGTGCCATTGCTAGGAAGAGTAAAATCATTATGCCTCCTCCAATGGCTAGCGCAAGCACCCATGACTCCACCTCCTTCTCTGGTATGTCTCCAATAAAAAGTGTGTATGGAAAAGCATGATCTGGTCTAAAAATAAATTAACCAAATATTTTAATAAGCAAAACATATATTTTGATCTGATTTGATAATCTTCATACACTACAAGCATATATATTCTATCATTTCTAGAAAATACATTAGTGGATTATCAAAAGGAAGAACATTAAGCAGCTAATCAACTGTCCCATAGGGATGTGTAGTATAGATTGATAGATTGTTGAGGTGCTATTACTTTTATAAAAAGCTACCACATCCAAAAAGAACTATATTTCACATGGGAGAATGAGCATAATATTCATGAAAATGAAATAAATTGCATGCTGTTTATAAAAACTTGGTACTGCTTCCACATAAAAAATAAAATATAGTGCAAAGTTATCAGAAACAGAGCAATTGATTTTATTTTCATGCAAATCATGCTTATTCCCCTATAACGGAGTTCCATCAAATACGTGCCTTGTCAGTGAATTATAATATTTTTCATATATTATCCAACAACAAAATTAATATAAATATTCTCTATATAAAATATTTAGATCCTGATGTTTATGACTCAAATGCATGATGATTCAGGTTATGTATTGTAATTAAATTTATTATTGTAAACACAAAAACCTGAGATATTTTTTAAACTTTATTCCTTACTGTGCATATGATATAGTGTAATTTTTATACTGTGATTATAATCTTATTCCAAGTTAATATTAGAGGAATAAAACAACACCTGACAGGTGAAACCAGTCAATAAAATTCTTGTTCATTGGAAATTACAATAATTTACAAACTTAATTCATTCCATGAAAACTGTTCACTAGGCAAAAACTCATAAAATGAAAATTATTTTCCCATAACTTCCTATGTAAACTTTTTTAATTGGTTCCGAAGGTCAAAATCTCTCTCCCTCCCCTCCCCCCTCCTCTGAGGTGTACATCCATCTTAATATTTTATTACCCAAATTTATGAAATTTGGGAACACAAAAAGCAACTCATCCATGGTGATTTTAAAGCTACTAAAGTCAATATAAGTAATCCACTGAAGAGACATTTTAGGAATTGATTAAGTAATAGTTAACATCATACTGAATGAATAAATTTCATAATATTGACGCTTTAACTATTTATAATGACATCACTAGTTTCAATGTAACAATCACCAGGTATTAGGTAGGTACTTAAAATCGTTTTAGAAGAATTTTACATAGCACAGATCACTGAAGTTCAATTCACCAGTAATTATTAAATAAATAGATATAGATAAAATTAATAAGTAGCATATTTAAACCAAAGAATACCTGTTCTTACCTGATTTCATGTTTATGTTGTCTCTTCTCCGGCATGCTGGAAAATTTTTTACATAGGAAGTAATGGGAAAATAATTTTCATTTTATGAATTTTCGCCTAATGAGCAGTTTTTATGGAATGAATTAAGTTCGTAAAATGAGGGCTGTATTCTAATTTCCAATGAACAAGAATTTTATCGACTAGTTTCACCTATCAGGTGTTGTTTTATTTCTATAATATTAACTTGGAATAAGATTATAATAACAGTATAAAAATTACACTATATTATATGCACAGTAAAAAAGAAAGAAAGAAAAATGTCTTTATTGGCGAGGTTGAGGCTAAGTAGCCCCCTCTTCCACCTAACCAATAAAGTTTAAAAAATATCCCAGGTTTTTGTGTTTACAATGATAAATTTAATTACATAACCTGAACCATCATGCATATATAATATTAAATTTAGAGCGTATATGAGTCTACATTAAAGGGCAACACATCTGGTCATCTATATCTTCGTCATGTAAACAAATATCATGCTAGGGAAATCTAGCAGGGAATATTGGTTCTAATTTTGAGTGATTGTAAACAACATAGAGTGCATTACTTATTCTGTGTTTTAAACTGCTACACTGGAGCCATTAATGAAAAACAGTCATACTAATGATGATGCCAATAAACAATCCCTCTATCTCATAGTATCTATGCTTTTTTCCTTTTGATAATTGAATTTTTGGAACCAACCACTTTACTTAATGACAGCAACCCAAAAACTGGGACAACTGTGCATCCCAAAACCTTTTTTGGGACACCAGGACACTAGACAAAACCGGGACATCTGGACACTCTAGTCTAGTGTAAACTATGTACCTTACTTAGCAGGTCACAGAAATGTACCATCGGGTCCACATGCGGGCCCCAAGTTTGAGGCCTATATAATTATTAGCCTTTGTTTCTAACCTCCCATTCAAAATCATGAGAATAACTTTTGCTGCGTATGAAATTTAGCTGATTGTTCTATAATCTTGACCTTTGTTTGATTTAGTCTTTTTCTTCAATGGTAACTAAACTGATCTAGTGAAGTCCTTTTGCCACTCTCCCTCTTCATATATCTTACTGAAGAATTTATAAAAACTCTCTTTTCCCTCTTTTTCTAATTCTTTCGAAATTTCTATGGAGAGATCATCAATACCTACTTCTTTATTTGACTTTATACCTCTGATATCCTTTTCAATCTCATTATTCAATATTTCAATATATCTTCCAAAGCACACAGATTTTAATATGTAAAAAGGAAATGGATAGTATTTTATGCAACAAAATAAATGCAGTAAAAGGGCAAGATTTCTTCGATATGTTAATTTTTATTATTTTTTTCTTGGTGTTCTGAAATCCTTGATAGGGGAGGGGTAGTTACCCTCTTTTCCTTGATATCACTGTATATCTCCCGGAATTTTCCAACTATATCTTTGGCTGTTCTGATGCATAAACAATGTATTTATAACTACCAATTTGTTTCTTTTACAAAAATCTATCATTTTCTCACCTTTTTAATTCCTCTTTCCAAGGCTAAAATCCCCAACCTCGCTACCATCCTTGCCTTGCTCCATTATGGGATTCTAATCCCCCATGACTACCAAATTCTTTTTCACCTTAACTTCTCTCATAACTTTCTTGAGTTGATCATACAACTCATTCAATTCCTCACCATGATCACATGTATAATCATTAAGTTTACTGGTTCTGCCTTGACTTCCACTCATTTGGCTACTGCGTGTTATTGGCTCTTTGCCCTGCTTTCTTATCTAAAACTAATGTTACTCTTCTCTGGCTCTCCTTTCTCCCACTATATATTACCCTGAAATCATCACTCTAAAAATCTCCACCTGACTTTGCACAAACCTAAGACATTCATCATACCTCTTTTCATTTCTAGCTTTATATTTTCTAACATGTGTTTCCCAAGCATCATCATGACATTCTGAGCTCCTATCCTGATTTCCAAAGTCTTCTTTTTCTTAGTTTTTCTGTTGACATGAGCTGAGTAAGGACTTTGTTGGGTGATGACCAAGATAGCCTCACCTCCATCAGGCCTAATGGTCATGGTCCCTTACATGTTGTGAATCAAATTATTATTCTGTGCCATTTTGTCTGGGATATTAGTTGAAGCAGTCTCCCATTGTCTTACTCAACAGTTTATTAACCTGACATTATTACTTAATTAGGCTGACCCACTGAGGTACAGACGCTGTGTGGATTACTCTTAATCTGGTCCCTACCTATTGACACTGCTGGTATGGGTGCACATACCAAGAGAAAGTGCTCCAGCAAGTATAGCTCTCAAGGCCAATGGAACACTCAAGCCCTTCTAGCTCTTCAAGTTAGCAGACCAAAGAAGGGCTACAATGTGTATTTCCATTAAAATCTTGAAGTTGAATGATTTTATGATTACTATAATTTCTCTCTCTCTCTCTCTATATATATATATATATATATATATATATATATATATATATATATATATATATATATATATATTCTACATATATGAGAAAGTAAACTACATTTCAAATATCCAGTAAAAATTTGGATTAGTTATGCATTGTAGTTCTTGAGTAATTATAACATATATTAAGCAATGGCCAAGGAATAGGGAATTTATGAAATACAGTGAAATGTCAGTATAACAAAGTCATGCAAACGAACAAAATATATTCATTGCAGTGAAATTTTTTTACAATGAAATGCAATTTTAAAAATTCAGAAGAAGTGCAATATATCCACTCCCTGACAGTAGCACCAAAAACGGTAACTCTGAGAACTGCATAGTGCTTAAGTCGTCATTGAAATAATAGTAAGGAAAGGAATTTGTAAAAATTTAGAAATAGTATGAGTAATATATTGATATAAAGTGAAGATGCAACTACAACAACCCAACCCAAATCCATCTAAACAGGTTTTATTGGGATAAAAAGGAAAACTTTTTCGATGTACAAACAGTATTTATTCATACGAGAACATATTACTGCAGGACGTAGTTCCATATTTGCCCATAGTCATTTGTAGCACCACAGGCAAGTGTAATATATTGTACTTAAGCCAAAATGTCAGAACAATGGATATATATATATATATATATATATATATCAAAATAATTATAAAGAAAGAAATCATGAATTAATAGTGTTTACTTCCTAAAAAAAGACTACTTATTTTGAATGGTCTAATAGAGGTGTGAAGAACCTGCCTATTGGTTGCTAGTTGGGTAATCATCCAATACACTTGCATAGACCAAGATTTCACCAAGTTTAAATCATTGCCAGATGCTAAAAACCAAACCCAGTAAAGATCATGAAGTTTACATCATATTGTTTAAGGAATTTCTTTTACAAACTTTGTTATAATGATCATATTTTTTCATACAGGGATGAATTTTTATTGTGCTAAACTAATATTTTTGTTACAATGATATTCATTAAAATGAAACATTTTTACATAATGTTATATAGTAAATTGGCAAGGGATGAAAAATACTTTTATTTTACTGAATATTTTGTTACTCCAGCATTGGTTACACTGACATTTTACTGTAATAGGTTTTCTTAATTAAGTTAGCAATTTTCATCATGTACAAAATTAAATTTTAGAAAACTTGTCAAATATATAATTTTAATGTCCAAAGTGGACATTATATATAGTAATTTTTCTTACTTCTCCAGTTCTGGTTGCTTCAAGTCAAGTGGTTCAATGACTCTGACAAAACCCTGCGTTCCCAGTAAAATAATATCACGTTGGCCCATGATAGGTTCTGTGAAGAAAGAAAACGTCTAAGTAAGATCTTTTAAATTAGAGCAACAGCAAATAAACTTAATCTCTAGCATCTATAAATGTTTGAGTCTCATAATGAGTCAAATAAAATACCTAGAGCTGTGCAAAAGTAATTGTATTAAAGCAATGATATAATATAGACAACTAGTATAGATCTATGCATTATAATCCATTGCAGGCTAATAATTTCAGAAAATATGACAGGTGAGAAAGAGTATATTAAGACAAAATATTAACTTCCTTATAATAATTTAATAAGAAATTTTGTACAATCACTTTAACTCATTACTTACGTAAAGCCTTAATGTTAATCTTCATGGAAAGAAGTACTTTTGCTGGTGATAAGGAATTTATAAATGGTCCAGCAGCACAAGTAACTGATATGCATGTGAAGAGTGGATCTTCTGTTCTTCTTGATGATGAGCAGTTAATGTAGAGAGTACGATTACTTGGTACCTTAAATAAATGTGTGATTTTTATTCTTTAAAATAAAGCAATGCTTTCATGCTTCATATGAAGTATAAAATATACTTAAAAACTAAATTTCCAAGATGTACCCAGATTATGTGCCCAAGAAAAGGATTTGAAAATGGAAATATTAAAAATATATAGGCAAATATATACTTCATCATGCTTACAGTCATGATTGAAAGAAAGATTAAGAAACATTAAAATTTTTATTCTACTTAAGGTCACACCAATGAACAATACCTAATTTTATGTGTATTTTCCTTCAAAGACTTAAGTTAATACAGGTGACTCCTAGTTATCTGTGTGCAAGTTATCCACTTTTCGCATTAACTGTGGCAAGCATAAAAAATTTTGATGCCCATAAATCCAAACTACTTGACTCTATCAACTGCATTTGAAGTGGTCAGGTTTAATTAGATAATAAAACATTGGCCAAAATCGTTTGAAGCCTTGAAATCTGCTAGTAAATTGGAATTCCAGTGCTAGCATATACAGTCTGCTAATAAAAAAAGGAGACCCAATACTATATGCTATAAAACCCATAGCTGTAAAATGGTTCTAATTTAACATCATCATATTGAAATATGTAGTAAAACAAGTAATAAATTATTTTTACTAGATTTATGAGCCTGATGATAACATTGCATTAATCTATAATGAAGTACAATCGCCATGTTAACAAATATTTTACCACCCGTTTTTCGTTTTCATGGCATTCTACAAAGAGTGCTACTACAGGTTTCAAATTTGTTCTTAAGAATAATATTCAAACATTTTTAACATATAAAAATTAAATTAAAGTCATTATACAACTACTATACATATTATAGCATATAGTATAAGGTCTCCTTTTTTATTGGCAGGCCATGTAGATTCATATCTCATAGACACCGCCCAATGTGTTATAGCTCTTTAATATGTTGAAGTTTTTAAGAGCCAGGATACAAGTATCCCCTGAAAAAAGTTCTAATTTTGCAACAAATGCCTTCCAGGTTTCATAAATGTCCAGAACCATTTGCTCAGCACCTTGTAGATGTAAGTTGAGTTTGTTTAGTTGAGCACTAGTGTCAGTTAGGAAAATAAGTTTCAACAACCATTTGCCACCACCCAGTTCAAGGTAATTTTAAATTTTCCACAAAAATGACTTGATTACATATTAACAAACCACATCAATACCCTTCCATGACTTAGCGACTGGACATTACTGTGAAGTGAAATGTCATTGCAAGCAGTGCCCATTTCCTATAATAATGTTCAAAACTCTCTGTGCATCAAAGCTGATTAAGCAAAAGGAATTCCAGAATTCCAACTACTATATTTGTCACACTATTTAGCTCTGAATTAGAAATTTTTAGATAGGAATTTTCTTAATGGATGATGCAATGAAATTTAATAGCTAGTTGACCTATTTTATCTTAAAGTAACTTTATAAAACCCTTCTATTTTCCAACAATTGTTGGAGCACTATCTCTTTTATTGCAAAAATTTTTTCTTGGATCGACTGCCTGCTATTTAAAATGTGTTCTAAAAGTTTTAATGATATCTTCTCCCTAAGTTCTGCTATGCAGTTCCTCTCAAATTTTATCGGAAGTGAAATATCTTGCAACTACCACTAAACATGGAACATTTTTTACATACATGCTCTCATCAGGTGCAATATTGAAAACTGCTGTTTGTTAATATTTTCTGCAATTTACCAAATGCATCTATTGACTGTTCTGGCAGAATCAGGCAGACTTTCTATTCCAGTCAAGATTGCATCTCTATTGAGAAATCTTTAAACAAATCTCTGAACAGCTGCTGTAGAAAGTCTCCTTTATATAGTCTCCATCTGTAAATGGCTTTCTGTTTTTGCAATGCAACTCCTTTTGTAGCTTGATTTTTACATTTAAGCATAGCAAAAAAAATGCCTTGCTTCTCAAATCCTGCTAAAGCCTTCTTCATTGCTTCAGTCATCCATTTTATCAGAGAAGGATTTTTCATATTTTGCCAGTTAACACTTGATGTGTGGCATACTACACTTTCACAAAAGAAAGCACAAGCTGCGGCCTTTTTATAATAAATCCAAATTTATCTATGAAAAGAATGGACAGCCAGTTTGGTTTTCTTAGGATATGAAATTCTGTCAAAAGAACACCTACTAATGACTAAATAAAACTGTGCAAAAATATTTACAATATTCTGAGATGTGAGAGTCTACCATCACTCATGAGTTATTCTCTCTTCTTTTTGATCACTTAAGGAATGAATACATTGTAAATGATATCTATTTGGACGCATGAGTCTGAATTCTGTATATATTTATTGTTAATTATTCTCAAAGACGGTGAGAGAAAACATGAGATGACAGACACATGAACTATGTGAGAACAGTTTTACAGAATTAAAATGTACAGGTTTTAGAGAGGCTGAATAGTTGATAATAATATAAGATATATAATGAGTTCATTAAATTTTTGAAAATGCTATGATTATACTACATACTTGTAATAAATACGTATATAAAATATAAATTATTTATGTTCTTATGTATGCCATTCAAAATCACCTCAGTGCTATTTTGGCATAGGTTGCTGAGCCCTGCATTGGATCAGAGAGTGGAAGAAAAGTGTCTGGAACAGCAAAATGATTCATTTTTATTTGATAAATTATTGTTTGAGCCACAAAAAGAAAGAAGTTAATGGAGAAAAGCATTAATTTAAATTTTCTTAAAATCTTTAGTGATTTGTGATAATAAGTGTTTTACCTAAAAGCAACGGTATATATACCCAGCGTCATAATGACTAAGGTTGACACTTGGGGAGAGTTCTCTTTATGGTGCCTCCTTCTCCAGCTATGTTGTATGGGTGCCTTTGGACGTTGCCCAATATGCCTATCCATGTACGTACTGTACCATATTTACTGGTCCACTTCTTTAAGTGCAGTGTTTTGTTGGTTCATTGCAAGCATTGTAAACTCTGACTCAATGGCATTTATTTATAGCACAAAAATGTATGCCACAGCTACATTTTAATGATTTTTGGATTATCCACAGTTTTCAGTTATCTACACTATTGCTGTTTGTCATTACCACAGATAATCAGGAGTCACCTGTACTGATATTTGTCATGATTTGATAGTGACTTTAATATTTGAACCTAATGAAGATTAACAAAGGTGAAATACTCCTTTAGCCAAAACAAGTTGTTTTGGCTAAAGGAGTATTTCACCTTTGTTAGTTTTGGCCAAAGTTATTGAGCTACTATCAATTATCTAATGAAGATTAATGGTTCTCTAACCTCAGGAATTTTGACATTAGTATCATCTAAAGGGATAGGATGTGTTAACAGTGGATCTTTTGCAATTCCATCTCCAGAGTTATCATTGTCATTGATTATGCATGACAAAGGCTGCCCTCCTTGGAATCCCTACAAATGAAAAATAAATGAACTTAAGAAGTCTTTTTTTGACAGTTAAAAGAAATTGGACAAGTTAGTAGTCATTATAATTAAAGGTTAAAAAATGCTAATTGCAAATTTTAGATCTTTATATAAGAGAAGTACTATAATGTTAATTTAAACATTTTTAGTAACTAATACCACAAAATGAGATATTTTAAAGTCTTATTTTCTGCAATACTTGATCAAACTATCAATTGAATCAGTAAATAGAAAATATTTTGTTCAAGCAGAAGCAATTAATAATATTTAGCATACATACATTTTTATTCTAAGACATGACTTGATTGACATGCAAAAGTTCTATAAAATTGAAGACAATAGGAGGAATTAAAATGTATACATCGATCAAAAAAGTATTTTC
The DNA here is from genome assembly GCA_028673005.1 of Tanypteryx hageni. NCBI lineage: Eukaryota > Metazoa > Arthropoda > Insecta > Odonata > Petaluridae > Tanypteryx > Tanypteryx hageni. The sequence continues at coordinate 96,370,942 of CM054115.1, forward strand.
CTTCCCCAACACCTCACCATAGGGGATGAAGGGAAGGTAAACATGTGCTAGCATCTTCCTGAGAGGAGAGAGGGAGAGAGCAGAGGGGTGAGAGTTGTATCTTTTAAGAGGAGTGGTGAATGCACATGGATGATGATGGGAGTTTCACAATGAGAGGAGAAGGTATGGAGATTTTTACCAGTTATAATAAAGTAGAAAATCTAATATAGTGGCTACTATTGGTTGTTTGTTGTTCACTCATCACTTGTCTTTGTTGTAAAGTATATAAGTTGGAGTTAATGTACCTCTCTATATCTTTAAAAAGTTTGAGATGCTGCACCAGCAGAGGCTTCACAAAAAAGGGAGAGTGTACAAGGGGGGATCAAAAAGTTTCCGGAAAGTTTCAGTAACAATGTTCCTGCATTCCAAATAATAACAAAGCATTGTTGCCTAAAACTAGTATTATCTTAGCCATAACAATTCATCCATTTGTTATAATATAAAAGCAGTTTTCCTAACCCATTAATTCATGAGTATGGATAACTTAAAGTTTGAGATTCGAGTAAACGTCAAGTTTTTGACAAAACTTGGCTGGAAATTGAATGCCATTATTCAGGCTTTGCAGAAAGTTTATGGGGATGATGCATCTAAGAAAACTGCAGTTTATGAATGGATTAAATGGTTTAAGCTTGGATGAGAAGACATAAAAGATGACTATCGAAGTGGAAAACCATCAACGCCGATCAACGAAGAAACTGTGGTTGCCGTCCAATCAATTGTGGAAGAAGATAGACGAGTTTCAGTGCATATGATAGCCAAACATTTGAACATCTCATATGGCTCAGCTCAATCAATCCTCAAAGATAGTTTAGGATTAAGTTCCTCAACCGATTTGATGCAGACCCAGAAGATTTTTTTCGCTGAATAGTGACTGGTGATGAAACATGGATCTACAAGTACGATCCAGAAAGCAAAATTTAATCTAAACAATGATTACCAAGGAAGTCAAGTGGACCAATAAAGTTCAAAGCTGAACGATCAATCAATAAGTTTATGGCAATTGGTTTTTGGGATAGTGAAGGCATAATCATGGTCAATTTTCTTGAGGGGCAATGGACAGTAACAGGAGGCTATTATGAACAATTTAAAAAAAACTGAACGCTGAGCTTATAAAAGAAAGACCTGGGAAATTGCATTGGTGAATTCTGTTTCACCATGACAATGCTCCAGCACATTCATCTATGGTATCGAGAGCTGTGCTTCGAAAATTGCGCTGGGAAATGTTGTCTCACCCACCCTACAGTCCAGACTTAGCTCCTTTGGACTTTTTTTCTATTTCTCAAATTAAAGGAGCACATCAAGGGAGTTCACTGGGAATCAATATCTGAGGCCAAACAAGCAGTTTTGAACTGGTTTCATTCAAACGATCAAAATTTCTACAGAAATGGGTTAGAACGATGGCGACATTGAATGGAAAAGTGTTTAGAGTTAAATGGTAGATATGTTGAAAAATAACTCCAAAATAAATGGTTCTTTTTGAGTTTCTTGTGTTTTTATATGATAATTCTGGGAACTTTTTGATTCATCCTCATATATACCATGGGCAGTATGGTTGATGATGGGATTAAAGGCGAGGATAGCTTGTTTAACCTTAGGGCAGGGACGTGCAACCTTTTTCTGATTGCAGGCTACATTAGTATTTCTGAGCATCTTGGTGCATCAGACTTGAACCCTTAAGAGGTCATGCAGTATTTTGTAACATAAGAGTCGTGCATGGTCATTTGATCTGCATTGGAAAACTTTGTACCTTTAAAAAAAGTAATAAAAACTTTTTAGGATTCAGGTTCGGATTCGAGAAAATTTTGGATTCGTCCCACCTCTACTTTATACATTGTAATAACATAACTATAACACCCGAGGAATGTGTGACTTTAGAATTAATGCTCATGAATTAAACCTTATGGCTGGTAGGCCTGCATATGCAGGATCAAAATTATTTAATAAACTCCCAATGAAAATAAAAAATATCAGAAATCACAGGTCATTTAAAATTAAATTAAAAGAATTTTTTACTGTAAACTGCTTTTATACTGTAGATGAGTTCCTGTCATCTTAATATTGTTCTCTTTTATGTACTTAGTATATCTTTTATATTGTCTTAGTAATTTGACTTGTCCTATACTAGCTTGTCAAGTCCCTGGATTAATAAAAAATTAAATTAAATTAAAAAAAAATGACTAGACCACAATTATGGCAGAGGAAGTTTAAAGGAATTGAAGGTAATAGATATTATACCGGTTTGTAAGCAGATAGTTGACAGGAATCCCTTAATTAGAAATGAGGAATACCCGAGCTGATTGGAATATTATTATTTTTATATGATGGAGATGCAGAGACAGTTTTTGACAACAAATACTCAATCAATAAATCTTAAAAGACATAATATTAATGTGTAACTTATTTTATCTTATTATTTTGAGAAATTCAATTAATTTAATTAAATAATATTTGTGGGAAAGGGAAAAAATCAACTTTGGCTACTTTGTGTTTATAAAATTATTATCCTGATGTCAGATCTATTATTCAATCGACTTATAAATGTGAAGCAAGAAACACTTTTAGTAATTCACTTGATCACCTCCATATTGATTTTTAACCCTTTCAACACGACCCCAAAATCCAGAATTTTTTACGGGTGACTGAATTGAATTCTCAGTGTTTTTCATTAGATTATGTTACATTATTCATAATTTTCCAAGTATATCTTAAATGTAGTATTTTCAGGACAATTTATCCTCGATACTACAATAAAAATAAGTGCTTATAAACATATTAAAAGCTAAATAAACAATTAAAAATTATGTAAAAAACACATTTTGCAGAAAACTTTTGCTATTTAAAAAAAATTCTTTTTCACTATAACAGAATTTGGTTTCTCTTAGAAATACATAAACCTGCAAAAATGAAGAAAGAGATCAAACATAATAAAACATTACAATTAAATGATTCAATATGATTACGAATGAGTACTCACCACCAACACAATCCGATGTATACCCAATGAAAAAAATCGCCCAATGTGAAACAGACCTTACCCAAATGGTGGTGGGAACCAAACTGATGGCTAGAGGCAAAAGAAAGGATGCTAAGGCATCACGGTCTCCCACCCAAATATTTAGAACCAGATGTAGCACAATGACGAGAATTCCAGTCATGCATCATGGGATAGGATCCCCCATGACGGGAAATCCAGTCATGCCACATTGAAAGTGTTAATTATCAAAATGCAATGAGAATATAAATTATAACAAGCTTAAATTAGATTATTACATTTAATAAAGATATAACAAAGTATGTATATAAAAGTTGAAAAGGGAGAGTAATAATCTGTAATGAATACTACAAAATTAATGCTAAAATTATTTTGGCAGGTGTTTGAAATTCAACAGAAATTTATAAAGCTCATCTTATGGTTGAAAAACATACTTGTTGTGACTAATGGAGATACCTGAGATAAGTACTTTATCATTTTTTTTATTTTCAAGTATGTACTTATTCTGGAAGTGTTTGAAGATTTATTAATCATACCTGATATTCTTCAACTGTAAGAAATAAATTCTTGAAACCTTTATTTTCAAATGACACAGGAATTTGAAGTTCAATGTTGACCTTTTCTACTGGACTGAAACCAAACTTCTGAACCTGGATGAAATACATTAATTTATATTTTAAATGGTTTATATGCAATGAACAGAATGACTTTTTAACTTAAAACAAAAAATAATACTAACTTCATAAGAATGGTGAAAAGATATGCTGCTCTCACTTTCATTTTGACTTTCTTTAAAGTAAGTATATAGTTCTTTTACTGCACTCCTGAAAATTTCAAAATCATTTATTGTTAAAGACATTACTATAAAGTAGGTAACTTTTATATGAAATATTATTTGTTAATTATGATGTATAATTTAATTTTGCCTCATGAGGGTCTTATAATTAGGAATTTAATTAATAAGTAACAAACCCAGCCATTGCAATGTCCGCTTCAACTTTAAGTGGCAATAAAAGATACCACGAGTTGTCTAATGGATTAGTTTCATTACTAACTGTTGTGGCCCATGCACCCAACTCCATGACATTGGATCCATGTATATCAGTCATATCCAGTTCCACCAGTACTTCTCTCTGTTGTTAAATGAATAAAATTATTGTAAATTCATATCATATCCCAGAGATTTTCAAACTTTCTAAAGCCACAGTACCTGAACCAAGAGATGGTGCTTCTAGAGTATAAGGCAAATACTAATCAGTCCCAGTTCCTCATGGAAACCTATCAAGCTTTTTCAGAACTGAAGGATTCCATGGAGCACATTTTGCAAAGCCATGACTTAAGACTTTCAAATTACCCATAGCATTCATGTATACCTTTGAAATATGATTGATGATACAGTAACAGAGTATTTATGTTACGTATCTAAGTGTTTGTCTTTATTAACTTTTGATATTAAATTATTTATCCTCTTCTAAAATTTCCAGCCATTTGAATTATTATTTATAGAATATTGATAAATGATGATTTATGGTTAAGATCTTGATACCTTGAATTTTGGTATTACAGTATCAGACCCCTTATCTGGCATCCCAAAATTTGGCAGGACCTGAAATCCAGCTATATTTGGAGTTTGGCCCCAAGTACCAATTTGAAATTAGTGTTCTGACTATTTCTCTAACTTGCAGTTTTATTGTAGTGGTGTTACTGTTTTCCATATACACACTGTCTTTTGTAGTAAATCTAACATTTTCTTCCAAGAAAAAGTATTCTGGTGTCCGCTCCTGATTTTTTTGAAATTTTGGGGTTGGTAGACCCCACAGAGAAATGAACCAAGGTACAAAAACATTCTGTGGAAATACATAATCATGGCAAAAAATCCCAGTGAAATTTCTGAACGTATGTATGTATTTAGATAGGCCAAATAAAAATATAGATATTTCAATTTCCATCTATTATGGCAGAAAATGGTAGAAAAACCAAGGAGAATATATTTGCTTATTTTTCTCAAATCGATCTACTTTTTTGCGCAGAACCTGAGATTGTCATTAAAACTTGTTGAATTTTGTTATTTTTCCTATCTAAATACAGAATGATAATTGGGATTTGCTATAAAATAAAATTATATGTAACAGGCTTACTGAGAGGAGGATATAAATGTAATTGGGATTTCAGTTTAAAAATTATCTTATTCACCCAAATCCAAGACGACCCCAAATCTAAGATGACTCCCCTTTTATAAGATTGTCAAAACAGAAAAAAAGATTTTATGAACTAATTATATATGATTCCTGCAAAAATGAAGAAAGTAACAAAACTAGCAGACATTTTTATTGCATACCATAATTTTCTTGAATATCATAGGTCTTTATGCAGGGTGTCAGAAAATGAATGTATCAAAAAGAATGCTGGTGGATGTTTTTGCGTTTTGCTGCATTGAGGAGATCTCCTGAAGATGCAGGTAGCAATGCTTGCGAGATGTTGAGAGTCAGCAATGTCCTCAATGCAGCGAAACCCAAAAAATGTCCACCAGCATTCAACAATGCTGCAAAAGTCTCTAACTCATACCAAAAAGAACATTGAATAGTTTTATTGTTATCCGAGACACTGACATAAATTTAATATTAATACAGGTATTATATCAGTCATCATCACTCTCTATACTCTCCTCACCACTGCCCTCACTCTCCCTATCTTTAGCACTCCCAACTTTGTCTTAGACTTCCACAAAGCATCTTCTTCACTTACACGCATTGCATTTGATAAGCAGCACTTCTTAAATGCAACCACTATTACTTCTGGATTTATCTGTTGCTGCTGATCCATTGGCATTGTAACAGTAGGTTTCTTTTTCACTTAGAATATAAACCCTTTAAATTATCTTTAACTTTGGTAGTTATGTGTCTTTTGAATGCATCTATTACAAGGATCCCTCTTTTTCTTAATTGTGCTTCTGGTCTTCTATCCCAGATGATGTGTAACAATCTCTCATAAGTTCTTTTGACACTCATCCATTTTCATGTGTTACTTTGTTTTAGGATAACATATGGTGGTAATTTTTCTTCATCTACTAAACAGCTAACATTACTGTAACTTACATTTTTTGGTTACCTGTCATTATTATTATGATTTTGCACCTTTCACATTGACTGTGTAATTAGATGATATATCAAAGAAAACTGGAGTTTCATCAGCATTGCATATTCGACTCAAAAGGTAATTGTAATCGATTCTAAAAGAACAAGTGTGCTAGTATTTCTGTTGTTTTTATGTGTAGGAGAGAGGATTTTGTGGGTGGTATGTCCATTGAGGGTGTGTGTGGGAAAGGTGAGGGGATTTTGGGGCATGCAAACTTAACACACTGGAGAGTTTACACATCTTCAGAAATTAAATGATATCCATCAACAGCAATCTTAGACCTATCCCATGCTCTCCATTATATTTCCTGGCAAAACATGTGATGTTGAATTCTTAGAAAAACTCTTTGGGTTTAACCCAGGCTCCTACCCTTCCTCCTCCTCTAGCAATAAACCATCCCTTCCCTTTCAAGTTTGCATGTCCCAAAATCCCCTTCCCTTCCCCATGCACACCCTCTGCAGCATTTTGTCTCTTTCAGTTTCCTGAGTCCACCTCAGTTTCTCATGTCCCCATCAGTTTACGTGTCCGGACTCGAGCATTGCACAAACTCCAGCATGCGTGTGAACAACAGTTTCTTACATTGATTCCTGTGAACTTCTTATATAGCCATTAGACATTAGTCCAGAAGGTAATGCTGTGATTGCTGTAATTAGCCAATAAACTTCTATGAGAGATATGTCCTCATCTTGAGAGAATTAGGACTCTTGAGAGTTTGAAACTGGCATGTCAGGTGACCGGTAGAGTGAGAGCAGACATGGATACAAGCGGCGATTGCAAGAGAAGGTGAGCTGAAAGAGCTGGCCGGCGAGCTTCTTCCCTGCATCAGACTTCAGTTTTCATATTGTTTATTATTTCTTCAAAGTGGAGTATTTCTATTGTGTATTTGGAGTATTTCTATTGTGTATTATTCTTGTTCCAATATATTTGTAACTATTCTGCCATTAACGTTACCATTGTCTTATATTCGATTGTCTTGAGTCAGCACCAGTGTTCTTTAAAAGAGTCGTATCATTCCTGTTATATGTTAAGTATATTGTAAATTATGAGAAAGTAATTTGAATGAGACAGTATGTCTCACCCTCAATGCACATTCCACCCACAAAATCACTCCTCTCCTATATAAAAATAATGGAAATACTGTCAGACATGTTCTTTTAGAATCTATTATCAGCAGTGCTTGAGGTGGAAGGAAGAAGGAACTGGGATGGTTGGAAAGCAAAAAAAACGAGGTTTTGAAATAAAATATTCAGTAATTATATGAAACCCTTTCTTTATTTTTAATACAACATAGCATAGGTTAACATTACTAAAATATAAAAACAAATATGGTCAAAGAACCTTAAAATATTTGGTGCAGAAAATTTTTAATGTTTTACCGAATTCTATTAAAAATCTAAAAACTAAATCTAAAGCTAGGGAGATTCTCAGAGAATGGCAGCTTCACAGTGGTAACATGCTGTAATGACCTCAATATTTTGTTAAAGAGAAACATAACAATATTGTAAAAAAAATGCATTTTGTTTAAAGAACCTGTTGTCAAACCACGGAGTTGTGGTTTAATGGGACTTTGTATTTATGATTTTGTATTTTTAACTATATTTTCCAATTAAAAGAAACATCTCTAAAATAATTTCCAAAAATTGTCTTTCTGCTTCACACTTGATCTTGATGTAGGTGCAGAACAAGCCTTATATTCTGCATCTCGGCGGCCCTTTCCCAACCATAGTTTCACATATTCCTCAGCATTAAAACCATAGGTTGGGGGGCCTACCAAAGATATAAACATCAAACTTGATGTTGTGTTTAATAATAATGTGTTTCGAATAGCAGATATTATTATGTTCATGAGTGAAAACAATTGCTCACATTCAGCAGTTGAAATTACTATTGTGTTATTAGCAGATTTCAGTGACTGCAAGTCTTTTGGAATATTATCATGGTCATCACTCATAATGAATTCTCAAAAGCCCTGCGCTGAGGTACTTGCACAGACATTAAATGTTTTTGGCAATTGCCGAATCTGCTTGTCCCCAACACAGGCAATTTTGAAACATCCAAAATTTCCAAATTATTTAATAAATCATTATACTTTTCTGTATTCACATAATTTTTTTTTTCACGTGATGACAAACGAGAAGTTCTTGTTGTAAACATTCTTGTGTAAATGTTTTCACTTAATTTTAGAAAAAAATCTTCTTGTCTGATTTTGGGTATTCGGTTTAACTCCTTGAAATTCAACTTATTGACTGCAATTTGAGCTAGTTTATAATATTTACCTGAATTATGTTTCATTGATAGGAACACGTGATATTTTATGTTGATAAGATGAGGCACCTCGAGTAGAGTAATTTGTCTATCTTACAAATTTTTTGAAAGATGTTCAAGTTGTATTAAAGCATCCAATATGAGTCCCATTTTAAGCACAAAATTTATGTCGCTTAATATTTTTTAGTCCTGTTATTGCACTTTTTCATATTCATTACGTTTTGTATCCATTGAGGCTTCATGAAAATGTTGTTGCAGAGCCACATAATTACTCCAAACAGCCATCACGGAACGTGAGCTCAACGACACCCATCAAGTACCCAAAATACATCCAATAGAATTTAACTTTACACTCAGTTGAAGTGCAACATTTTCAAGCTCCATTTTATTTTTAGGAGATGCACTATAAATAGCAAATAGCTTGTCAAAAAATATTTTCATATGGCATATTGGTAAAATATGATGAACAACATCGTTCATAGCAAGCTCTAAACGATGACTGCTACAGTGCCAAACTATTAAATTTGGAAACTTATTTACAAGCAGACGAGCTACTCCTGCATTTTTGCCAAGCATATTGGAAGCACCATCAAAACCAAAGGAAATCCAATTTCTTATTAAAAAATTATCATCAAATCCGTGATTATGTAATATGTCCAAAAATTTTTCTGTAACGGTGAGAGGTTCTGTGTTACCATCAGGTCAAAAAATACACTGCTTACAACAGTTGATTCTGGCATTTCTACATGCAAGCATATCAACAAAGCATATTTTTTGCTACTTGTAATATATTCATCAATCAAAAAGCTCACTTTCTTATCATTCTCTAGTATGTAATTGACAAGCTTCTTTTGCATTTCCTTTGCAATATAGTCGGTGATATCTGCACATGCATGATCGGATTGTAAAATAAGTCCCATTTCTAATCCATTTGCTACTTTGCTAATTGAAGGTCAATTAGCACCGGTAAATTGGAAAATGGGCGATTTGTTTTGTAAATGTGGTAAACTGTTCAAAATATACATTTTGTTGTTTCATACTGCTTTGTTTGCATTTTGTAACACAACGATTCTATAGATTGCTCTTTGGCTGTTGAAGATATTTTGCAAGCTTTTATATGTGCAGTTGATAGCTTATTAGATGAAAGCTTCTTCTGTATTGATTGCTGTTTTTCTTCTTGTGTATCTCCATACTCTTTAACAGAACAATTCACCCAGTCACTTGATAATTTTAACCCCTGTGTTTGTTACTCCCAAATTATTTACTGACCTACAAGTAGTAGTAGACTATCCAAGACCACTTTTCGTAATTTGTAACCATTCAAATGTTTTAAACTTTTCTTGCCATTGAACATACGTCCAATAACACAGAAAAAAAAATTCTTCTGTTTGTGAACTGGAACATGGATCACCCACACTGGAACATGGTTTTTGCTCTATCGATTTCAGATGAAATTTTATTGTCTCCTTCTGTATCACTATTAGGTTTTCTTTTTTTGCAATTAACCACTTATCCATTGCTTACAATGGTTAATTACAAATTTCTCCTAAAATAGGATGTAAAAGAATTTATTGCATTTACTTTGTATTGTACACAGTAGGTACAATTTTTCTACCGAATACACATAATAAGGGAAATCCCGGATGTTGTGCTATATAGTTTTCCCATTTTCTGTTGCTTTAATTAGAATAAGAGCTCGCCGCGACATGTGTCAAAATAGAACAATAAATTGATTGATACTGCCCAGCTGTCCACAGTCGATCTCTGATGGGTGTAGAGATGGGGGTCCGCTTGCACTCAATCACTGAGCTGTCTGCTATCCACTACTCCACTGTCGATCTTCGATGAGTGTAGAGGTGGAGAACTATTGATAGTAGACACTATCGATAGTTCCTACCCAGGCTATCAATAATTATCGATAGTTCATGATAGTTTACAAAACAGATAGTTTTTCATGATAATTCCATGTGGAACGTGTTCGAATGTCACTCTATACCATGGGTATCCAAACTGCGGCCACTTTCACGTTTTTGTGCGGCCACTTGCGGCTCGCTAGTTTTTAATGTACTTGCGGCCACTTTTGAGGGAAGAAATTGCAAAATATTTTCAATTTTCGTAATTGTATTGGCTGTTTAAGTATATATAATTATTGTTTTAGCAATATGATCAATTAAAGTTTATTAATTCTTAATTCCCTTTGGTAAGGGTGAATGTGTTTTCGGCATTTTATTTCTGGGACTTGTTTGGTAGTTTTTTCCTTGCTTGTTACTTTTGTTCCCAGGATGAATAAGTATGTACCTATCGTCAGAGTTGGCAATTTAGTGCCTTTTTATGTTTATTGACTTTTTTGTGCTTTAGTGAATAGTTATATTTATTATTATTTAAAAATAATTTGCAATTGTTATTTTAAAATACTTTTTAGCGATATTTCTTTGAGTTTAGTTATATTTTAGCACCTTTCTTTGATAAATTTAGGTCCAGTATTACAATGTTCAGAATGAAGGTATAATACCAATGTAATATCTTATAAGTGAACTTGAAACAAAATCAATTAATTTCGTTTTTAAATGGTAACCTCCTACCTTAAAATTACCTTCTTCAATAAAGTCTTTGATGCAATAGTGTTACTATATTAAGAATTTTATGATTACAGTGATTACTAGCATTTGCTTGCACATTCCGATTTTGTGCAGGCCTCTAAATAAGTTCTTACATATGGTAGTACTAAACATGAAAGTAAAAGGGCTTTTTATTTTTCGAGAATGGAGGAAATTGCTGATTTATTCTCCACAAGAGTTGAGCTGCGCTGAGCGAGGGCGGCATATCACTTCACTTCAAAGCTGTATGATGTCATTCCAAAGAGACAAAACTGTAACATAATAATTGTGGCGTTGACGCATTTTCTACCTTACTCTTCGAAAATTTATTTGAATGCTCAGTTACCCTACGATGTTATGCTGTTATGTTCGTGGAAATTAAGAAGTTTATTAAAAAGCAGAGACGGCCGGCGGCTGCTTTACAATACCCATGTTTTCCTAAACGAAGGTAAACTTTAATATTTTTCCCTTTATTCAGTTGTGCCCAAACTTGATACTCCTGGAAATAAAACTACAATAGTAAATTCTATTATAATTATAATCCTTACAAAATGTAAAAAAAACTTTATATTTATTAAATTTAGATAACTTCAAATTCTATAACCCCAGAAATGACTCATCAGAAAAAAAGAAGACTTTTTGATGAAAATCGGCAATTTAGGAGCTCATGGACAACTGAATACTTGGTTATAGATAATTCTATTGATGATAAATCCCATGTTTTATGTCTACTCTGCCATAAATCAATTGTTCTGAAAACTGACAACATAAAACGACACTATGAGACACACAAGGATCGAGTTGGAGAGCTAACAGCACCACAGAGAGAGGCTAGGGTTGGGAAACTAAAAGATGAGCTTGATAAACAGCAAATTCTTTTTAGAAAAGGTAATGATCAAAATTAAAAGCTTGAAAAAGCAAGCTTTGTGATGGCAAAAATAATTGGTGAGCATTTGAAGCCACATACAGATGGAGAGTATGTGAAAAAATGCATGGTGGCTGTGGCAGAGATTCTTGCACCAGAGAAAAAACAGTTATTTGAAAAAATAGCTGCCTCTAGACAGACAATTTGTAGAAAAATAGTAAACATTTCTGCAAAATACAGTGAAATTTTGAATTCTAAAATCCAGAATTTTGCCAGGTATTCATTGTGTATTCATGAAAGTACGGACATCATTGATACTGCTCAATTGGCAGTTTTTATTCGAGGTATAACTGAGAGTTTCGAGGTTGTGGAGGAACTGTTGAATATAGTTTCTTTGAATGACTCCACAAGTGGAAAAAATATTTGTGATGCAGTTCTAAATGAAATGCAGCTACACAAAATTGACTTATCCAAGCTTGTTCAAATTGTGACTGATGGGGCGCTGTCAATGTGAGGTTCTAAAAATGGTGCAGTATCATTGCTGAAAAAAAACATTATACAAAATTTCCCTTGTGCTGAAGTCAGTGATTTGCATTGTCTTATTCACGTACAAAATTTATGTTCTAAGTGCATTAGTATGAAGCATATCATGAATATTATCATCGAAACAGTTAATTATATCAGAGGCAGTGCTTTGAGACACCGAAAATTTAAGGAAATGATTAAGGATGTGGAAGAAGCTGAAGGGACTGATGTTATTTATTTCACTAATATTCACTGGTTAAGCAGAGGAAAAGCGCTGAAAAGATTTTTCGAGCTACGAGAGGAAATTAACTTTTTCATGCAAGCAGAAGGGAAACCCATCAATCAATTTAGAGACGAAAAGTTTCTCTTGGAACTTGCCTTTTTTGTTGCTATAATGCTTCACATCAATAATTTAAATGTGAAGCTGCAGGGAAACGACACAAAAATACCTGAAATGTATCGTTTGATAAACGCATTTATTGGAAAGTTGAATTTATTTAAAAATCAGCTAAAGGAAAACAAATATGATAATTTTGAATCTATAAAGTCAATCATATTAACCGAGAAAGATACTAAAAGATTTGTGAAGGACATTGATATTTTAATTCTTCAGTTCAAAGAACGCTTTTCCGTACTTCTGAAAATGAAAAATGAAATTTTCTCAAACCCATTGATTGTGGACTATAATTCTGCACCAGATCGTTTGCAAATTGAGCTTATTGAATTGCAGTCTGATATTGAAGCCCATTGTGCTTTCAAAGTAAAACAGGAAGGTTTTCATAACATTTATATTACCCGAGAAAAATATCCGTCTCAGAGATCATTCCTTAAAAATGATATCGCTTTTTGGAAGTACTTATCTTTGTGAACAACTTTTCACCAAAATGAAATTCACAAAAAATAGATACCGGTATAATTTGACCGATGAAAATCTGACCCATCAGCTCAGATTATCATCCTCAAAATTAAAGGATTTACAAATTGATGATATTTAAATTAAACTACTTTAAAATACTTTGTAAAAAATTAAACTTTATTAAAGAAAAATGTATTAGAAAAAAATAAAAATTTGTAATTTGAATTAAAATAATTAAAAATACTATGCAAAAAAGTATTTTTTACTTAAATATGTAATATAAAAAACAATTATTATTACTGTTTTAGCAAAAAAATCCCATAGACCCCTCTTCCTTCTCATGTGGCCACTTCAAGATTTTTCTGGCCACTATGAGGCTACATAACCTTCCATATCTGGACACCCATGCTCTATACTTTATAAATATTGATATCAATTATATAAATATTTATCCCAAAATTAAAAATAATCTATAATTTTATTATTGAGACATTACCATTCTGGGATGCATTTGAGTCCATAAAAAGGATTGGGATGGTTTGGAATTTATAAAAAAGTGGTGGGATGGCATCCCGCCTCACCTCGAGCACTGATTATCAGTGAATTACAACTGAAGATGACTGCTTTGTAGCCAAAATGTGCATCTGGTTTTTTTAAAACCTTTTTGTGGCTATTGGAGATACTTGAGGCAAGCATTTTTTACATTGCTTGTTCTTGAAAGTAATACATGGCATAATTATAAGTGCAATGTTTGTATTGAAATGTCAAAATATTTTTAAGGCATACTTACAATTCCCATATAAGATAAATATTTAAACTATCAAAATCGTTTAATAAAACTACTTGCACATATTTTGATTAAATAGTTATGTTTATCTTTTAACTCAAATGTATACTTTTAGTTTTTGAAACATTTCAATGTGGCTTAGGAGTTCTTTCATTATTTTCAAATCAATGGAGTACTATGTATCAGCTGCTTCCACATATCATAAGTATTATCTTTATATGCTGTTTAAAAAGTCCAGTTGAATCATTTGTGTCAAGAAAGTAATTTCGCATTTTGGAGCATAATGAAACAAAGGCCAGTTCCTCCTATTACTTATAATATTTGTTAGAGATGATCTGCACTCTTATAAACCTACCAACCTTCATTAAATATGATGCAGATGAAGTTTTGGTGATCTTTCAGAATAAAATTAGTCTTATAGGCTTGTAAATATGATAACCTAAAAATTTGTCTAGCATGAAATGGATTTTTGAATTCTAATACATTTACGAATATGTCATGCCAACTCTCAGAATCAAAGCTATAAATTACATTCAAGCAAAATTGTTCAAACATATAACTTTTGATGTTAGCAAAATTTTTTAGTGATTACAACACTTCAGACAACTGTGGTATACACACACTTATGGGGTGGAAGAAAGATATTTTCACAGTTGCTTGAATTTTGTATGTGTATACATAGACATACACACACATAATCACACATGCAAACACACCTTGTGTTTCTGAATCAGTCTAGTAGCGATAAAAATGTAAATGAATGATTAACAACTAAATTTTCAAAAGATATCAGTATCATTGATTAAGAACTAAATTTGAGCAAGATATCAGTACCTATATTTGATTCAAAATTAAATTAGTACAAGATATCAATATCATTACTTAAAAGCTATATTTTCAAAAGATATCAACTCACATGTGAATTTGGATGAAGAGGATTGTCAAGGTCACAGCGAAGATTGATAGAACTCATGTTATTCCTTAAATATGGGTCATGGCTTCTAGCTGTAGTATCATGGGGCAAGGAAGGGTGTGTTGAATTGCTTGAGGATGCAAGTGACTCTTCTCTAGATTCAATGATATTCTCTAAGAAAGGAATTGCAGGAATCTCATTGCATGCTGGAGGTATCCTTGATATCTTTGCTGGTGGCCCAATCTCAAGGTATACACGTGTGAGGTATGCTTTCTCTGCTGTGTCTTTGTTAGACACTAATACTTCGAACTTAAGAGTGCTGAATGAGCCAATCACAAATGAGAGATTTTCAGCACTTAAACTGAAATATCAGACATGCAATAATTATAAGCTATGACAAAAATGTTCGGATATTAAATTTTTAAAGTAGAATAATCATTTAGAGACAGAGATGGAGTATACAATAATCAATAAGATTGGGTTACAATTCAAATAAAGGAATATTCCTTTTATCTAGCCAGGACCCTATCAAAGAGATGCCAGACTAGAGGAAGTTCTGGGACAGGATGATGCATAAGATTTCAACTACTGTTATTCTTTAGATGAGGTCGATCCAGAATGACATAAAATCAACACAATATTTAATGCTTTAATAATTATTAGATTACATAATTTAGTTTTAATAAAAAATTGCTAAACAGTTTATAAAGCAATATTGTTAATAATGTGCTGAAATTTGAGTACCTACTTTTTGTTATGCTTTGGAACGTAATAAATACTGTTATAGGTTATAGGAAGACAAGAATGTCCCAGACCAATATATCTGGTATTATTACATAACAATGGCACTGTAACAGGGATATCATCATGTTACACTATATATTATTTGTAAAGCACACTGTCTAATTGCTCACACAGAGATTGCTTTAGTCTTATATCATTCAGTTGCCTCGTTCAACTCAGTTTTACCCAAACCTCTAACAGGTAATTTTTCTGCATTATAATATCACATATATTGGATTAACCAAATTATAAATTAATACATTAATTATTGAATCCTCTGTAAACAAAGACCATTTATAATGATGGCTGCAATATGTTTGTAAAAAATAAAAAAACAACTTCACAAATGTTACAAAGTGATTCAAAAGAGCAAAGTTTTATTAGCACTGACATTGCACAAATGGTCCAGGAAGTGGGCATTGAGAAAGTTGGTGAAATGTAATAGCTGCTGGATAGCCACCTGTGACACAAAAGAGGAGCTGACTGAGTTGAGTAGACAGACAATGTGGATGATGGAGAAGTAGCCTCCCAGAGAGATTCTTGTCAAAGAGGATACTACCTGAAATCTCCATGTGATGTTCCCTGTCATTTACTGGTGGAACCACACACTAACATATCTACCAGTCACAGCTTTCTAATCAGTTAGTCAGGCTCGAATAAAATACGGAACCTTATTTTTTGACTTCCACTTGTAATTAAATTTCCGGCAACACAGTTTCTGATAACAAAGTGGCATAATGGAATGCATCTACCTCATTAGTGAGGGTATCACTGTGTATTCTGTCATAATAACTTAGACCAGGAACAATCTTAGTACAAATCTCTATTTTCTGTGCTAATGTTACTGAAACTGAAATTACCTTATCATTTTAAGGACAGTAGATGAGCTAATTGTAAGATGTATTACAGAGCACTTACTATCCAAGCACTGGAATAGTTAAACAAAACACCAATTTTTATTGATTGATTAAAAGTGCCACCCACAGGAGATGAAAAACCCTTGTTAGGGATATCAGATGTAGCTTTTCCGGGACAAATCCTTTTTATTGGGTGTCTGAGGACCATTCATGCAGGATTTTGCTATCTCTTATTAATAGAATAGAATCTTGGTTTTCTATCTCCCTCTATATTTCCCCGTCTGTCTATATTTTATATGGGAGCAATGCAACATAACTTTCATTTGCATTTTAAAATTACTTAGAATTAATTTGAACCAAACAACGCCTTTAACATTGAAAATTCATTTTCCAACCATTGCATCGAATTGGACCATATGTTTGTTTTGAACAGAAAAATTTAGCGTTTTTTGGTTAAAAATCTTTTATTGTCAAGGACAGTTGTATTGTTGCTCCTCAGAAAAATTTAGGACATTGCTTAGAGGTTTGCCGCCTCTCCACCCCCTGGCACTGTGTCTTCCTACAGTCCAATTTTTTAACTATATGCATGCAAAAATAAGTATGAGAATTTAATTTATATAACAAATAATATATTCCTTCTCATCATAGAGGAAGGGAGACAAATATGGCATACCATTTTGTTTTTTGGTTCTTATCACGTTCACAATTCTCTGATAATTGTGTGCAAAACATCAATTTATAGATTCAGCAATGTCATATTCTAATCCATATTCTCATTTACATGTGACATCACAATTAGCCCTGAAATATAACAGAACCAAAAAGTGTAATTTATCAGAATTGAGAATATGGGTTACTATACCAAGGAAATGTTAAAAGTAAACTTTGGACAATTGGGTGCGGCATTTAAAAATATTTCAAGTGGAAAATTTATTACACTTATGACATTTTATCTTCATTACAATGCTATAAAATACATTATTTTCAATCCAGTAGTAGTCTACATGATACAATCTAGTTTATTTGCAAAAATCGCAAACATAGGATCCCTTCTCTGAGCCAGCACACTCTGAATCTCTCTGAATACACATAACCCATTCTTCGCTGTGGGTTTCACTTGAAAATTTGTCATCACAAAAGATGCAGATTGCATCAGAATCCTCTGGTTCTTGATTGTCAATGCTGCTGAGATCAGATGAATCATCTCTGATGCTCATTGCTTCATCCTCTTCCTCAGAATCCATCAATTGCGCTTCTCTGTTGTTCTTCTTCTTCTTCTTTGTTATCCAACCTGTCAGAGGTAATGCGTTCTCAGATTTTTTTACTTTCAAAAAAGACATTTTCTTCTATGCAGATTTTTCAGACTACTTCTGCAGTGGAACAGTCAAATCATATTTGTATGGCAAGGACATAAGAACTGCTGCAGAACCAACTGGAGAGATGTTCCATGGAGTTACAGTTTCAGTAGATGCAGAAGGTCCTACCTCATCAGTCACCAAGTTATTCACACTTGATGGAGTGGACACATTAGAAGATGCTAGCTGAGACTGCGTACTAGGTTTTGGTGCAGAATATGAAGCACCTGCAGAAACTTCCACTTCAGCTGCTATGAAGTCTTCTTCACAAAAATTTTTAGGGTTTAGAGGATAAATCCCTGTTACTCTACTCTACTGACCACTATTGCCCCTGTCTGAACTTGTAGGTAGGCATTACCAAATAATTCTGCAATATCAAAGTCGTTTAGTTGATATGTCCTCATCCAGAGGCGAATTTCTGCACTGTATCAGGTGGACCCATAAATGGACCCATAAAAGTCCTGTCTAGAGGTTGGAGTTTATGTGAAGAATGGGGAGGGAGGCATATGATGCAAACATGGTTTTCCCTCGCCAAGTTCAAAACATCCAAATTTCTTGCATGGCTGTAGTGCCCATCCAAGATAAGCAGAACAGGAGATTGTGCAGATGGCTTCGTAAATCATAGGAAATGTCTAAACCAATTGGTGAATGTGTTGGTCTGAATCCATCCAGATGGATGACAGGCTGTAATGGTTCAAGTGCCTCTGAGGAGTTGTGAGTTCATATTTTTCTTTGGAAAGATCATCATTGGGGCAAAATTCCACTAGCCCTCATGCAAGTTACGATAGTAACAAGTGAGCCCCTTTCTGCTGAAGTGAGTGTTGCTACTTGACGTTTCCCTTTGTGGGCCAAAACTTGGTTAAGTTTGGACTGAACTACTGTGAGACCACTCTCATCAATGTTAAATATTCTGTCTGGGCAATGGTCAAGTTTTCCCATCTCTTCTTCCAACATATCAAAAAAATCTTCACATGTTCTTTAGTGAACCCTAGAGTTCGATGATGAGATGTGGCTGTTGGTTTTCTGAAAGATAATCTCTCTTTATGCCTCCTTAAAAACAGTTTCAGCCAACCTTTACCAGCACATTCATTTAGAAAGGGATGTGCAAGTCCATTCTGAAGAGTCAACTGATAGGCCATTTGCCTGGCATCATTTCTCGTGAGACCAAAGAATTTGCTTTCCATTTCCAAGAGAAAGTTCACCAAATCTTCCTCTAATTCTGGACCTAAAACTACTTTTCTCACAAGCTTCAGTGTTGCAGCATCATTCACTGGCAATTCAGATTTTATTAATCGCAGTAATGTTGTATGTGGTACGTCGTACAATTTTGATGCTTTAAAGTAGCCCATTTTCTTGTTTCTCACATCAACAATTGCCTGACTCATGTTATCAAGATTCTATTGTTTCCTTTTGGGTGGCATCTCTATAAAGTAAATAAATAAAAATTACTGGGCCGGGGTAAAAATATGGCATACTATGCCATATTAGTGACCTTGCCATCTTTGACTTCAGAATTTCACTACAGCAGACACAGTAAGCCCATTATAAGAACAAGCACACTATTGTAAACCTAAAACAGTGTTATTTTAATGGCACGGAAGTTATTACTAATAGTTACATGCAAATAATTTGATAAATCAAACAATAATTACCTTACAAAGTTTTAAATTCTTCAAACAATGAAAATGCCTTGCTTCTTCCACAAAATACATCTTAGCATCACCAACTTCACTCATACAATGAAGAGGACTGCATGCAACGGGTTCCCGAGACTTTCGGCAGTTAGCATCACTAACTAGCAGAGATATTAGGGTGTGCCTTATTAATACCCCTATGCCATATTTGTCTCCCTTCCTCTATGGGTGGACTTTTACACTTGTCTATTCAGAATTTGATGAATTTATATTATGACAGCATGTTTCACTCAATTTTTACCTCACAACTTGAAAATGCAGTTAATGTAACGCACCTCAGATTAACTGCAGTATGAACAATCATACGACTGAGCATGCATTTTTGCAAAGTAGTGTTACACATTAGCAAAGGGAGTGTAGGATAGTAGGAAGCACAGGATAAAAGGAATTTCTTCTTGAAAGGAAATCCAAAGTAGAATGATGAGAAAGATGCACATTTGGTAATCTTACTATATCTGAAAAATAGCTTCTCTACTTGTCTTCCCTAAATAAAGATGAAAGAAAAGGAAAAAATCTGGAAATATAAGAATAATGACCAGTTGCATTCATTTATACCAATAAATTGTGTTACCTTCTATTCAACTGTAGAAGATGACCTTTTATGCTGAGATCAGCATGACAGATATTATCTTTTCCACAGCCAACTTCAAATGGAATTATAACTTTAATCCTGGATGAACCATGTGAAATGGGACAGAATTTGCAGAAGATGTCATTTCCTAAAATTCAAATAAAATTTTAAATCTATAGGTTTTAAACATACTAATTAAAAGAAATTATGTGAAACAATGCTTGCGTTTCTAAAATCTTATTTACTTACCTTGAATTTCATTCCTTTTTACAACAACTGGATGCACTTGAAATTCTGGTCTCTCTTTATTACCATGTAATTCTTCAAGATGTTTTTCCTCACTCAACTGATACCGGATGTAAACCTCAACTGGATTTATAATATTCTCTATATCTTGCTGAAAATTTTAAGAAAAATAATGGTTGCAACATTTTTTCTATGGAAATACATTCATGCCATATTATGTAATGATCCATATTTGATGCTCTGCCCTTTAATGCTTTTGTACTAAAGCAATCCCTGCTATTTTACATGCATTTTTCCGATAATTAAACACTTTTTAATTGAGGCACAACACAAATAATTTGTTTTACTGTAGAGAAATAGCCCAAAAACATAATAACCTTTGAGGAGAGATTGATTATGAGATAATTTTAGAACTAGGAAACTATTGAGACTAAGCACAATTGCTGCTGCAATAAAAATAAGAAAAATGATCATTTGTTTTTTGTTTTTCATTGATATAATTTTTACATATAAAATATGTGAAGTGGTATGATTTAGATTATAGAACTATTTTACAATTATCAAAATCCAGAAATTATGAGATAGAATATTTGTTGAGATAGAAAAAAACATGGTAGAATCTTTTGAAATAATATATTTTGAGAAGTTTTCCTAGGAAAATTTACAAAAATGGAAAAGACATTATCAAGCATTGCCTGATAGGCTAGTGGATTGGGGGCAGGAAATATCACCAGTATGCATGTTTCTGACAGTGAAACAAAGAAGAAGACTTTGGAAATTGGAATAGAAATTTGGAACGTTAGGGCAATGCTTAACTCTGGATTACCAACAATATCTGCATGGAACAGAATTACTAACTTTAGTCTGAGAGACTATGTTATGTTGATTTTTAAATAAACAATTTTATGAAATTACATTTTTTTAATACAAACAATACTCGAATAATCTATGTAAATTCTAGTATTAATTAATTTTTCCCAATAAAGTCTACACACAAGTTTCCACAATGTTCTCCCCATATTGCTTGTGAACAATTGCAGCAATAGAATTGTGTCATTCTCCTCTTGCTAGATCAGGGGTTCTCAACCAGTGGGGAATTCCCCCCCTGGGGGGAATTTTAGGGGGTTTAGGGGGGAATTGGGACCACTATTCAGCTAAATGTGATGTTCTGTAAATTATGTAAAATCAGTAAAATTGTAGTTTGTTTTAATTTATTCTGCGACATTCAATTAAGTTTATTGAATGCCAAAGATTAAAATCGATTCTTAAACATACGCATTATTTTCATTTGCGGAATTAAATTATTATTTAAAGACCAGAAAGTGCACCAAAAATTCTGTTATATATTAACTAAGAAATTTTTCTCTCACGAGAAATATCACCGTCACTCGCGAAACGTCAACACCAGCGCCGTCTGTCTCAACGTTAAATTTTCTAAACATGACGACGTCACACGTTAGTTCCAGCCTCAGCGAAAACGAGAACGCGTTGACCACTGACACAAGTGAAAAATATATTTACAATTTTATAGTTTAAGGGCATTATTTAAATAAAGTTAATTTTTTAAAGTCATGCCTCAACTATAGCCAGTGCTAATACATATGCTGTCGTAATATTTTTCCTAATTATTGTGGGACCCACCCTTATTATACGAATTACCCGCCTTCCGCTGGGGCAGTGATATCACATAATACGAGAGGATAAGATAAGTAAGGAAATAAACCACTCTGAAATACGTGAAAATAAAATTGCAATTATTAATTTATTTCCATTGTATAAATAAAGTTAATTTTTTTAGTCCTGCCTCAACTATAGGTAGTGCTGATATAAGGTCATAAAATTTTCCCTATTCAAGTCGCACCCACCTGGTCACCACACTATAAGAAACAAATAAAGATTTCACTTGGCGATTACAGTGCTATTGCAGACCTGGCAGATTTGGCGGTAAGTAAACAATACCATAGTATCCATAGAATTCATTACTGAGAGAGACTTTCTCCGATTTGGTTCACGGATGGTTTGATCCAGTTCTTTTTTGAGTTTCAAAGAGTATACAGTAAGTTCACTGTGCTGTTTGTTTCTTTCGTCCTTGATGCTCCTGTCTTCGATTACTATATCTTTCCACGTTTTTTCATGGTGTTTCATTTATATTGTCTCATTTAGTTACTTTATTATTTAATTTTTCAATTCATACATTTTTGTGTGGTTTGTTTGTGTCTTTATGGTATATTACTGTATTACCCGAATATAGTGTGACTCCATGTACATATGTGAAAGACAACTTCGGCGAGGCAACACGTATGTGAAGTTGCTACAATTTAGCCTTGATCTATTTTTTATTTTCTCAAGACACTTTTCCAGTATATTTGTACAATGTAGCGTCGTGACATGAACGTCCAATTATTTTACAATGTAGCAATTATAGATAGATGCTCTGAAAAGCGTGTGCAGATGCGCGATACACACTAATGTTTTTAAAGTTACAAGTACTCGAATATAGTGCGAATGTGACTTTCAAAGGTACAAATTAGGGAAAAAAATATCGCACCATATTCGGGCTAATACGGTATTTTTCTCTTGGAGTTCTCAACACTTTTATCTGCTGTCTTAAGTTGTTTGGTTTCGTTGGTTTGTGCACATGGTTCATTTTGTGCATTTATTTCTGAATAGCCTAAATTTATAATTTATATTATATCAAAAACCCAAGAAACGCCGGGAACATCTGCTAGTATCAAATATGTCAGAAAGAATAACAATGCAACACAAAGGAAATTCAAATTTATAAAAATTATGTTCGTTTTTATAAAATTTATTATTTAAAAACTAGTTTTTAATATTAACTTGTTATTTTTAAAATATTCCATTTATATCGTTTTCTTTGATTTATTATCGTTTTTTATTCACAGAATTTGGAGCCCATCATGTGTCAAAAAAAGGATGTACGATGCTTCATATATTCAATATGGATTCATATCCGTCATCATCAATGGAGAAGAAAGACCACAATGTGTTATTTGTACCAAAGTTTTGTCAAATGATTCTATGAAACCAACAAAGTTGAAGCAACATTTGCAGAATGTTCATCCTCAACACAAGGACAAAAGCTTTTTTGAACGCCATGAGAATGCCATTAAAAAGATGAAGCTGGATTCAACGGGAGTGTTGCAAGAAAAAAACCAAAAGCTTATTGAAGCTTCTTATGTTGTAGCACTGGAGATAGCAAAGCAGAAAAAACCACATACAATTGGGGAAACCTTGATCAAACCTTGTGCTCTCAAAATGGTGGAAATTGTGTTGGGAAATGGATTAGAGAAGAAACTTGCAGCAGTTTCACTATCAAACAGTACTGTTCAAAGAAGTGACATGGCCAGTGACATCAAGGACCAGGTTATACAGGAGATCAAGTCTGCCGCATTTGGTTTATTTTCAATTCAACTTGATGAATCGACTGATGTGGCATCGTGTTCTCAGTTGCTGGTGTTTGTGAGATATGCTCACTCGGGTTCATTTAAAGAGGAGTTTCTCTTTTGTTTTCCTCTTGAAACAACTACCAAGGCCTCAGATATTTTGGAAAAGGTTTCATCTTTCTTTGAATCAGAAAATCTTTTGTGGGATAATGTCTGTGGGTGCTGTACAGACGGAGCACCAGTTATGTTAGGGACAAAATCCGGATTTCAAGTTTGTGTAAAAAAGCAAGCTCCGAAAGTGAAAGGCATTCATTGTATGATCCATCGTCAGGCACTAGCCTCAAAAACACTTCCAGCTCCATTAGGGAAGGTTTTGGATCAAGTAATTCAAATTGTAAATTTTGTGAAAGGGGGAGCTCTCAACTCACGACTTTTCAAGCAGTTATGTATTGACATGGATGCAGTCCATCAATCGCTTCTTTTCCACACAAATGTTCAATGGCTTTCAAGAGGAAATGTAACTGAGCGAGTATTTGAGCTTAGAGATGAGCTCAAATTATTTTTTGAAGTTCAGCATAAGATGGAATTTTTTTCTGGCTGCATGATGAGGAATGGATGATGCGCCTTGCCTATTTAGCTGACATTTTTGAGCAGCTGAATAAACTGAATCTTCAGATGCAAGGAAGGGATACAAACATCATAAAATTCATGGATTCCTTAAAAGCTTTCATGAGCAAGCTGAAAAATTGGAAGAGAAAGGTCAATATCAAAAATGTTTCAATGTTTGAGAAACTGTCATCAATTCTTGTTGCTAATGGTGAAGAACAAGTGCTTCCAGAATTTGCAAAAAATGAAATTTGTCAGCATTTGACAGCATTGGAAAATGAATTCAGCCACTATTTTCCTGAACTCAGTGATGAGGAGTTGGATTTAGTACGCAATCCGTTTAAATTGTCGGTTGAAAAAATTCCTGATGATTGTCAAGATGAATTACTGGAGCTGAAAACTGATTCGGGAGCAAAAGATATTTTTGATGAGAAGTCAATCACAGATTTTTGGCCCTTGATGTGTGATTCCTACCCAAAAGTGGCAGAAAGAGCTAGTCATACATTACTTCCATTTGTGTCGACATATCTCTGTGAGTCAGGATTTCAACTCTGTTGCAAATAAAAATGAAGCAACGAAGTAGATTGGAGGCTGAAGATGACTTGTGTTATGCCCTTTCAAGCACTCCTCCGTGTATCCAAGAACTGGCAAAGGAAAAACAATCACAGGTTTCTCATTGATTGTAATCTTCATCGAATAAAATAAATTGTATTTCTCTGGAATTTTACTGAACTTTTTGTTTATTGAAGTATGCTTCAGTAACTTTAGTCTGTAAAATAATAAGTTCTGAATATAAAAACCCTAAATTTATTCAAGTTTTAAAATCTATCAACATTTCCACTGCTATTAAATTTGTAATACTCTACCACAAAAATATCAAAATAAATGTATATGTACTAATACAGACAAAATAAAATATTTTCAATATTATATGCATATTATTTGAAATGCATCTTTTGAGTTAGACTATCTTGATAAGGGGGGAATGATAGTCTGAACTATGGTGAAAGGGGGGAATTGAGCAAAAAAGGTTGAGAACCACTGTGCTAGATGGACAAAAATCTCTTTCTCTGTTCACTCTGATCCTGTCTCTCCTAAGTAAAACATCAGTGATCATCACCTTAAGTGAATGAGGTAAAGTAGGGATAGCCAAGCATTGTTACAACCAAGGTTTAATTAGTTCGTCTCCAAATAATTTGGCATATGCCCTTCTTGATAGTGGTATCTCCCCTCTGATATTAGTGCAATGACAATAAATAACATACTTATTCACTATCATTAAATTTAACTTACAAAAAAACCACACATTGGCCATCTTTACTTTTTTTTTGTTACAGCCGTACCGTATTTCGCGGAATATAAGACGCACCCCAGTTTTTTAGAAGATTTTCAGTAAAAAAGTATTTTGGTTCACCAAGGCATTTTCGAAGGGCCACGTCGTGTATCATTTCCAGCCATGATTAAGTCCGTATCCGGCAACATTTACAGAAAATATTTTGGCATGATAACAGTTAAATATAACGTTTTAGATAAACTTCATTCATAAAATAAATAGAGATGATCTAAAATATAAATAATTGCTTTGATGCTTGTATAGCTAAATGTGCCCTGCGTGAACTCGCCAGTCGTATTAATTAAAGCTGTTGGAGTGCGACTTTACCGATAGTACTCACTTAAAATTAATTTCAAGATGATATTTTAATATAATGGGATAAATAATAAATGGAATGCATATGTAATAATGATAGCTATGCTCAACTAGTCCTTTTTCTTCTGTAACTCTTTTTGCCTTGTACATAATGATTTTGATTGACACAGCAATACCAAACTTCTTCTGTTCTATTATCCATCAATTCCTCCTTTAGTTGTTGCCATTTAAGACCAACCTTATGAAGACTATGTTTTTCTTATCCCATCAGCTTCAGTTTTTCCTCATTTTCTCCATTCACGAATCAATATTTTCTGTGGAAGGTGGACCAAAATGATGTGCTGCTAATTGGTTTCCATGCATTTTTGCATACTGAATCGCCTGAAGCTTATAGCAAATAGCATAGGCATATCTTTTGACTTTTGTATCCATTGTGATCTCAATAAACGTAACATTATTTATCCTAGATACGTATGAAATACTTAATGGTATCTAAATGAATTCTACCATTCTGTGGCATTAATCGGGCTATTCAACAAGCTCATTAGGAACTAAAACATTGCAAATGCGCCGAAATTGTAATCACTGTGAGCAGACATGTAGGTATTAAAGAGTAATAATGAAAATGCATTCTCGGAACTCATGTTGCATAAGGTATTACTGTATATATTAACAAATTTTTCACTATTAATTATTAATTCTGTATATTTTAATGTTTTTGCGACAGACTGCCAATTATTCCATTTGGGGGATGAGTGTGCTTGTTAGTGTCAGTATTGAGAACAGTAATTATCTTACCTTCGGCGTATAAGACGCAGGCTGATTTTAAGAAAAAAGTGCATCTTATATGCCAAGAAATACAGTACTTGTTTACAAGTTCCATATCCATCTGCAAACTTAGAAAATAATAGCAAAAGTATTTCCCAAAACCAAAACATCTTTT
Source organism: Tanypteryx hageni (assembly GCA_028673005.1). Taxonomy (NCBI): domain Eukaryota; kingdom Metazoa; phylum Arthropoda; class Insecta; order Odonata; family Petaluridae; genus Tanypteryx; species Tanypteryx hageni. Next base: position 96,398,026 of record CM054115.1, read on the forward strand.
TTAAATAAATAATTTATCCTTAACTCAATGAAATATCGGAAGTGTGAAGTAATTTGAAGACAGTACAAGAATGACCAAGTGACGATAAGACTAACCCTTTGACTCTCAGATGACTACAAGTGCGTAGCTCTCAACCAAAGCAAACTATCACTTGTGTAAATGGTCACAGGACAAAGATTCAAGTTCAATTGAAGGTACAGAAAGGGACAACCCCCAGTCTGAGAAGAAAAGGAAGCCGGACGGCATATTTGTTTTGACCGCCATCTCACAGATGAATGGTTACTGTATATAATCAAATGAAACCCAATACCGATAGTAAGCTGATCCCCACTTTCCACAAGGGCACACAAGGAAAATTTCTTGTAGGTTGTAGAGATGTTTTGGTTTTCACAGATCTTTTGCGTCAAAAATACTAAAAAGTATAAATGCTTCTCTTTTAATCTCCTCCACCATCTCACATTCATCTCGACAATCCCATAGCGCCATTGCACAGTGAGCCAGGGTAGGATTTTAGCAGGACAAAAGTTTAAAAAAAAATTTCATTTTAAACAATAGGAAGGCATTTTATTAATAATTAAAAGTGAACAACAATATTTTGTATATATTTCAGGAAATGAACCTACATTACTTACATTAATTAAGTTATTATTATCTACTTAATTTCCATATACTTATATACTTAATAATGATCTTAATTCTATTACCAATAATTATATTAAAAATGAATATTAACATTCCAAATTAAATCACTATGTACTTTTCCATAATGAATTTCTCCTAAACTTTTCAGTAATTGTGTGGAAATTAATAACAATAATGTAATTAGGTTGGTATTACAATACAATTATATTCACTATCGCTAGTGGTATTGCTGTAGGAACCTGGAGAAGCCATTATAGTAGGTGTTACATTGGGTGCATATAATAAAGACCAAACTTAAAGTAGAAAATTTGTGAGTTTTCTTTCTAGGAAGTGGACCAAGGCTCAAAATAATTGGATCAGAATAGTAACAGATCCTTGTTTGTGTTTTTTAGTGATGACTTTCGGGTGTGTCCAGATTTATATTTTTTAATTCCTGATTGCAGATCTCAAAAGCTTTCTCTGATAATTGCCCAATGGGCAAAATTTCTGAATTGATCACCTCTGAGCCATGAACTATCGTCTGCACGAAATATCTTTTTTACTTTGATATGTGGCGAGAAGTACTGAGAGTAGCCTTTTCTACAACTTCGGCTGTATTCCTACGTTCTACAGCTCTCAAGCTTGCTTGCATTGCAAAAGACAGCTCTTGTATATTACACAATTGCAATAAACTGTCGAATTTCCACCATTTATTTTTGTCACTACTTTCTGAAAATGTCTTTGTAATATATTTAAAAGTGCTTATTATTTGATATATGAATTGTGAGTTTATTTAGTTAACTGTTATACAATAAATAGCAGTGCATAATGGTAAGATTAGCAATTAGATACAGAAAGTTAGCTCGTGTATATACCTTGTGAAGCGCGGTCGTAATGGGTAACGAGAATACGAAATATAAATCTGCATTGATCTAACGTTAGCAGTTTTTAATACCAGAGATCAATAGCCTAACTTGGAGAACACAACAATTGGCGACGAGGATATTATTCGGGTATTATTTTCCCGCGCATATCTTAGAAACGAGTTTTACGTGATAATTGGACCATGTGTTGCAATCATGTACCGAAGTGCTTTCAGCTGGCCATAATTCGCAGAAATGACAACCGTTGGACAAATCGAGGCGTTTATACCAGGAAATGGAATTTCATGGTTGTAGTATGCAACTCGCTTACATTTTTATTTGGAAGCCAATGACATTGAGAAACCTGAGAAAAGATGCGCTATTTTCCTTAGCGTGGTGGGCACAGCCATATTTAATACGATTGAAACATTGGTTGCTCCTCAATCCCTCTGTGAGTTTTCATTTGAAGAATTAGTGGGAAAGGTAACCGATCACCTGGACCCACTTCACACTCAAGTGATTAGCTGGTATCACTTTCACTCAAAGAGACAGTGATCTGAAGAAGGCATTGGTGAGTTCATGAAGGAACTGAGATGCTTGGCTGCGCCATGCCGCTTTCACGACTTGGACCGGTTGCTGTTGGGATTGAAAGAAGAACCGATACAACAGGCATTGCTGGCTCAGGCAGCTTCGGCAGAGCTGCAACTAGCGGATGCATATGGGAATGCCATGGCAATGGAGTCGGCAAGAGAGGACTTCCTAACATTACAGAAGACGAACATGGCCGCTGAGGCATTCAAGGTTTCTCAGGCAACATCCAAGGAGGAAGGAGGACTTGACATAAACAGGAATACTTTTGCTGCAGAGCAAAGCATTCACCCGCTTCTCAAGGAAGAAGTGTAATTATTGTGGAAAGATTGGCCATATTGCAAAGGTATGCTTTACTAGAAAAAGAGAAGAACAGAATAGACACGGAGGAAGATGCTGCATACTCACACAGCACCACGTGAAGGATGACACTCACAATGAAAGGAGTGAAAACGAGGTGGCCGACTTGTTTCATGTGACCGCAACCGTGGCTGAACCAGTTTCGGTGAAGATACGTCTCAATGGGGTGCCTCACCTCATGGAATTAGACTCCGATGCGACATATTCTGTTATTAATGAGCAGTGCTATAACGACCTATGGCCACACAATTCTCTGGATATCGATATCACCAATGTCGTGTTGTGATCATGGCCACAAGATAAGCTAATGGTAAAGGGTGTCATGATGGTGCGAGTGGATTATAAAAACAAATCTTCAAACTTACCATTACTGGTAGTCAAAGGGTGTACCAGAGGCAGTCTTTTGGGATGACAGTGGTTCAAACCGTTGGGGATATGAATGGAAGGGATTAATGCTGTTAAGCGCGAACTGAGTATTTTGGAGGAGTTTAAAGATGTGCTGGACGGAGAACTGGGGAAGTCGTGAGGACCTGCCATTTCCATTGAGATCGAAGAAGAGACAAAGCCACGATTCCTGAGGAACAGGCCAGTACCTCTAGCACTCAGACAGAAGGTGCTGGACGAACTAGAAAAACTTGAGAGACAAGGAGTGCTGTTACCTGTACAATATTTTGACTGGGCAACTCTAGTGGTGCCCGGGCTAAAGAAGGATGGATCAGTCTGACTCTGTGGAGACTACCGGGCAACTTTGAATGACGTGATTTATAAAAACACTTACCCACTACTGAGGGTGAGTGATATTTTGGTGACTATGGCCGGTGGATATGTGTACAGTTGCATCGACCTAAAACAGGCATATCAACAGTTGGCCATGGATGAGAACTCAGCAGAACTACAAACGGTAAATACTCTGAAGGGGCTGTACAGGGTTAATCATCTACAGTACGGGATATCGGCTGCATCAGGATATTCCAGAGGTACATGGAAACGGCATTAGCTGGTATTGAAGGGATAGCCATGTATTTGGATGATATTCTTGTGATGGGAAAGACACAAGGCGGACATGATGGGCATCTTCAGGAGGTGCTGTGGCAAATAATGGGAGCAGGTTTGTGGCTTAAAAAGACAAATGTGAGTTGAATATCTCCCAGATAACCTACTTAGGTTTTGTTCTTGATGCACAAGGAGTGTACCCAACTCAAGAGAAGGTAAAAGCGATTCGTGAAGTGCCCCCACCCAAAGACAAGCCTGAATTGCAAGCATTTTTAGGATAAGTTAATTACAATAATGCTTTCTTGAAAGGCAAGGCAACAGTGACCGAGCCACTGTACTAACTGCTACAGGCTGACAAGGAATGGAACTGGGATGCAGCAGAAGAAAGGGCATTCACATTTCTGCAGCTCTTTATTTCCGAGAAAGACTGTTTGGTGCCATACGACGGGGAATGCAAGTTGGTTCTTGCATGCGATGCATTGCCTTATGGGCCAGGAGCAGTGTTGGCACACCAATGGGTTGACAGAAAGGAAGAACTAATAGCATTTGCCTTGCAGACGTTGACGGAGATGGAGCAAAGGTATGCCCAAATCGACAAGGAGGGCCTAGCCTTGGTGTTCGAAACTATGAAATTCCACAATTACATCATAGAATGTAAGATCACGCTGATCACTGACCATTAGCCTCTCCTCAGCATCCTGGTGTTCGGATGCCAAATACCGCAGATGCTGTCACCGTGTATGTTTTGGTGGAGCCTGATGTTGGCGTCATATGATTACGGCCTGGAGTACTGCCCAGGATGGGACCAAGGCCTAGCTGATGCCCTCAGCCATCTGCCCATTGAGGAATCCGGCCCTGCATCTGAACCGCATGGCATTTTTATGTTGGAAGAAGAGAAAGGTGGAGTAAATGTACAGAGAATTGCAGAAGAAATGGGTAAGAATACAGTGTTGACTCAAGTGAAATTTCAGGACTTGAATGGATGGGACAATGGTCCAAAAGATCAAGACAGAGCCATTTCAATGACGGCAAGCAGAGCTGTCAACCCATATGAGCTGTATCCTTTGGGGTACCAGAGTGGTGATTCCGAAGGTGCTGCAGCAGGAGGTGGTGAATATGCTCCATGCTAATCATCCTGGCATAGTGTGAAAGCAATAGTGAGATCGCTAGTATTGTGGCCATCAATAGATGGGCAAATTGAAGCCCATGTACATAGCTGTACAATATGCCAACAGATGCGACCTATGCCTCCAAGGGCACCGGTGTGGTCATGGGAACCTGCAAGAGGGAGATGGTTATGCCTCCATATTGATTTCAAGTGCATTATTTTCTTCTGGTCATAGATGAATATTCTAAATGGTTGGAAGTGGAAGTGATGCCCAATATGACAGCTGAAGCCACAGTCACACACCTGCAACTACTGTTTGGCACTCATGACATTCCGGATGAGATTGTATCAGACAATGGGACAGCATTTACATTTTGTTTTTCAAGTTTTTTAAGAAGGAATGGGGTCAGACACAAGAAGTGCACCAATCCATCTAAGGGCCAACTAAGGGCCAAGTGGAAAGAATGGTCCAGTGAACAAAAAATGCACTCAAGCATTTGTAGGGAGGGGATATCATTACCAGGGAGGCCAGATTCCTTTTGGCACAATACACTACACCACACATCACCACCGGAAGGACCCCTGCAGAGCTGCTGATGGGACAATGCCTGAGAACCCGCCTTACCAAGCTGCATCCAAGCAGTATCATGGACAAGACCCCCGAGCTAGACCAAAGGAAAAACAGCCCAAACTCTGGCAGTTGATGATCAAGTGCTGGCACGGAATTTCATGGGATTGCAGAAATGGAGGAGGTTCTGGGGCCAAGATCATTCATGGTCTAACAGAAAATGGCCAGTGCTGGAAGACAACTGGACCAACTGAGAGGCAATAAGGACATACACCCTGAACTGAGTGCAGGTGCAGCCAAGGAGAGAGATGGGACCAGGGAATTCCAGTGGCTACTAGAAAAACAACCGATGCAAACAGATGCACAGGGAATCCAGAGAACTCCACTCCTGATGCCCAGATTTTAAGAAGATCCCAGTGCCATCAGACAGCACCAGCCCATTATAAGGACTATATTTGAAGTGACTGTGGATCATAAGCGGGAGGGAATTGTTATGTATTTAAATGTGCTTATTATTTGATATATGAATAGTGAGTTTAGTTAGTCAATTGTTATACAATAAATAGCAGCGCATAGTGGTAAGATTAGCAATTAGATACAGGAACCTAGTTCGTGTATATACCTTGTGAAGCATGGTCATAATGGGTAACGAGAATATGAAATATATATCAGCATCCATATAATGTTAGCGGTTGTTAATACCGGAGATCAATGGCCTAACTGGGAGAACACAACAGTCTTTCTAGGACAGCCATAAAGTGGATTTGCTTTAGTAGATTTCGATGATATTGGTTGACTCTCCATGCCAACAAAAAGTAGCTCTTTGTCAAGCCAATTTCCATATTGTTTAATGAATCGCTCAAAATTTCTGTGATAACTTTCCACTGCCTAGAAAATCATTCATAAACAAAGACAGCTGTCTAATTATTGATTTATGCACATTTTCACCACAGTGTTCAATATTCATCTGTTCTTTGATGTAACATAATAGAATTTGTCCACAGTCACAGCTTAATAAGTTTGTGTTACATTTTGCACGCGATAACTCGTACAGTTCCTTGTGAGTGATGAGTCGCCAATGTTCTGTAAAAAATATTATTATTACACTCGGATGCAGTGAAATCATTTTGCAACTTAAAGAGGAAGAACAATGGAACATACATAAAATGATATCTCTGTGCAGCGACATGTGTTTTAAAAGTCTTATGTAAAAAAAATTAAACTAAAAAACCTTACATTATTTTAGGGTCATTAATTACATGCATAAAAAATTTACCGATGAGTTTGCATTAAATAAATAGGTAAAAATAAAGTATATACCTGGCACTACAATATTCATTGTAAAGTGAATATTTATAACTTCAAAAAACAGCACATAAGTCTGTTTTAAGTGGGCACACAAACAGTCCTGATGTGTGGTTATACTGACCGCTATTAAGTCTAGCAGATTTGCAAGCTTGCCACATCATATTAGTAGCATTACGTCATGTTCTGAGCACAAATATATACCATATGGGTATGCAAGAACAAGAATTTAAAAGTAATCAACATATTTATAACATCAAGAAACTTGCTTTTTGTCCCACTTAAATCCTACCCTGCTCTACTGTGCATTGTGCAGAAATATTACATGTTTCTTCTGCAAATGCAATCACTTTCCCCTTAAATTTTGCAGAATGTGTTCGTTTCATAATAGGGTTATTGTAATACTGAAAATCTTGCCATACTGAGGAACTGAAATTTATGCTTGCAAAGGCACAAGGAAGTGATGGTTGGCTTGGGGAATCTCAGTATCGCATACTAGACACACTGAATCAACATAGTAAACAATGTAAATGTTTCAAAAAAGTAAAATGAAATGTTGTGTATCCTCAAATCTAGAGTATTCAGCTTCTTACACATACGAGTGCTAGTTTCCATGCTAGGTATCGCGGTATCTACTGAGATTATGGCCCCTTTTAGCAGACTGTCAAAATAGAAAGAAGATGTTATGACAATTTCTCAATGAATATATTTAATATATGCTTCAAATGCCTGTATTCAGTATAAGTATACTAGTTTGTTCATTAATTGAAATGGTTTGTTACAAATTTTTGTTCGAGAAAAACAGCATTTAAAAAAATTCTTTTTAAAAATGAATACTCTATTTATTAATATCTGGATCATAAGTTTGCAATGAAAAATTTCAGTTCATAGCGTGTCAATTTGTTACACAAAAAATTGATCATGCATCAATACAGGGCACTACAAACTCATCGTGCATTAAATCTTCACTTGACAAATTCATCACAAGAAAAATTGGAAGGCAAGACACCATGACTGGTGTCTGGCAGGGGGAGACACTTTTCCACAGCAAAAGTTTTAAAAATATTTCGATAATACCAGAATGAATTACAATTCTCTCAGCAAATTATGTGAGACACATTGGATGGTGTATGGCAGGAGGTGACTGCCAACCCAACAAGTGTATCCAATTGTCATATACCAGTCATGGTATATCTCCTTAGAATTTGTCTCATGACAAAATTGTTTTGTGATGAAATTGTTCTTTGTTTGTATGGAATTTCTGGCTAATCAACCTCTTGGATTATTATAGCCATTACTCCTTCCACACTGAACACATACACAAGGGAGGAGGAAAACCTGATGCCAGCATTATCCTACTCTTTATGAAGAGCACCAAGAGTGCCAACTGCTTCATGCCCCTTCCAAAGGGTAGCGCTGACTTGCACGGTCTCCTCAAATCACATAATTAAGGGATTGGTCGATCCCAGGTTGAAAAATCTGACCTCTGCCAGATTCGTACCTGGGACTGCTGTGTGGAAGGCCAATGCTCTAATCACTCTGCCACCGCCACCCCATGATGAAACTGTCGTGTGACAAATTTGTCAAGCAATTAATTGACACACAATGAGTTTGTCATGGGATATATTGACTTGAGATGAGTTTTTTGTGTGATGAATTGATGTGCGATGAACTGAACACGATGTATTGAAGGTATACCTCTTCATATTCGAATTTAAGACAACTCTTGATATTTTAAAGCTGAAATTTGGGAAAAACCTCGTCTTGGATTCAGGTAAATACGATATGTTAGTTTTAATTTGTCATTTCTATTAAACTTAATAACTATATAATTATTTTCCCTATTATAATAAGATTATTCTTCTCAAAAATTTCTCAAAATATGATTGATCACTTCTAACTTCTCAAAGACATTCCTTACATTTTGTATTATATAACTCACCTTCATATGGATTTTCAAATTATCACAAAAAGGTTCACCTCTTGTTAAATAAATTACTTCTTTGACTGTTGTAATGTTTCTCACATGACAGCGTAAGTAAGTAGAATCCATTTCAACTATTCTCCAAATCTCTGAAATATACAATATTTCAATAAATAAAGGATTCTTGCCATTATATATAGCAAGCAATTGCTTAATTCTGTTTTGGTCAATGATATTTTAGTACAATTTGTACCAACCTATTCTAAGCTGTTTAACATAGAGGCATTTGATAGACAATTTTTCTATAGGTAGAAGATGTTGGTAACAATTTTATTAAAGGGTATATGTAATGACTTTGATGTTCATCTAGGCATTATATTACTATTACTACTAGACATGGGATTTTTATTTATTTTGAGTTTAAAGATATTTAATTAAGGAACATGCATAGTACATTATCTAACAATGATAACATTCATTTTTATAGAAATTGTAGAATTTGATGATGAGGAAAATCTTACGGTAATTTATTATACATTTCAAGATTTATCTTTTGATAAAGTAGACTTCATTTTAAAGTGTACATTTAATTAAAACTTTTGTTTTATGAGGAAGTTTCTTGTTATATTTTTCTGACAGAACAAATCTCTAGTTCTTAAATTGACTTTCTTGGAGTAGTGTTTATCAGAGATGTAACTATGAAATTGAGTATATTTAACAGATACAATTTTATCATTTCAATTATGATTTGCATAAGTTTACATTAAATACTTTTACTTTATAGCAGTTTGATTTCTTTCTCCAACAATTTCATGAAATACACAGGCTATCTTTCCTTGGAAAATTCTTCAGTTAACTATTAAGAAGCAAGCAGAAATAGCTAAATTTTGTTTATTTTAATGAGATAAATAATATTTTATAGCCTGTGTGCATTGAAACTGGTGTTTGATAATACAAACCAAGAGTTTGAGGGGCATTTCTTCCCAAATAAGTGATGCAAGAAGATTCCAAAGTAAAATCTCTGGCATTATGTGGAATATGTTTAGGATTAGGCTTTGGAGGGCTAATTTCCCATCTCACTACTGGTCGTCCTCTATAAATGACAGCGTGGCCAGACACATATGCACCAACAGTCAAATCTGAAATGTCGTTAAAAATTTTGAATTATCTTGTTTAGATTTAATCTTATAGTTAACATTAAATTATCATGTATAACTAATAAGGAGTCCAAGTTAAGGATTATGTTATGTTAAAAGGTACACATTTATAGATTCAACTTTTTATGCAATATTGCAATTCATTCATGCAGCAGGGCCTATTTTAAGGCGCAGCTCTAATAAATGTGTGCAATTCTGAAAGTTCAATGTACACTTGGAAAATTAATTCAAGTTAAAAGTATATGGAGGAAAAATTTTTATGACCAATGGAATCAAAAGGCTTTGATAGATCATAGAAAATCTCAAAAACATTATTACGACTATTCATTCCTTCTTGTACAAAGTTTACAAACTTGGCTATAGCAGTTACAGGAGATATATCTTCTCAAAATCCATATTGGCAGTCAAAAAGGATATTATATTACTGCAAAAAAGAAATGATTCTGTTACACATAACAGATTCAAAGATTTTGGAAAAAACAGATAAGATGGAAATTGGTCTGAATTTATCTGTGATGCATCACCTCTTTTTGGAAATGAAATTAATTTAGCTATTTTTAGCTTTTGGGAGAAGTTCCAGAACTTTAGGGTTCATTTATGACATGGGTTATCAGGAAAAAAGATATTGATTAGTCATCCCACCCAGATGTATTTTTTCAATTATTAATTTAAATTCAAACTGTCCCCAAAAATACCGTATATACTCGTATATAAGTTGATCACGTGTGTAAGTCGACCCCCTACTTTTTCATAAATTTTGTTGTTTTTTCGTACATCTCATGTATAAGTCGACTACAGATTTTCAGGTGTAGGAGAACGAAATTTTTTGTATTCAATATGTGTTGATCTATTAAGTTCCCTCAAGTCCGAGACAACTATGTTGTGTCAAGGTAGCAGCAAAGCAGTCCAATGTCACCCACAGTGCCACTGCATAACATCAAAAGTCATTACATTGTATATGCCTTCGTAATAGATCGAATGACTCAAGATAGACTTCGTATTTCATCCTGGTGCTCTTTCAGAAGCTATATTTGTAAGGAGAACAGGGAAAAAATTGACGTTGGACTTGGTTGGATAGGTGGCACTGCAATTCATGATAAATCAGCGGAAACACAGAAGTTGTAATACGTGATCCTAGGAAATCCATGATTTGTATGTTTCTGGAAGAGGAATGGAGAAACCTACCCCTCAGAGAGTGCAAATATGAACGTGGAAGGAAAACCAAGACAACCCCTAACAAATCCAACCCGGTAGGGAAGCGTAATATTTCATAAGTTTAAAATATCCGTAATATGTAGGTATGAGTGCACAGTGCAATATCTCGATGAGGGCGAATGTGAATGTGGAAGGAAAGGATGCAAATGGTAAACAAAGTGTCACTAGTGCTGCCGACATTAGAATAAAGAATATCACATGTCTCCCCTTACATTACAAGCCTCAAAATCTTATATTTACATTTGTCTTCCATTTTTCTTCCTACTGGTTGTTCCATTTCTCATTATTTTCTCAATGTCACCAGTGCTAGTGTCGCCTTGTTTACCTTTTACCCAGTTATGCACACAGTACCATAATTTTTATACCATAAATACTTTGGCGGTACTAATTTAATCTTTGATGCTTAGAGGTAGACATAGCCTTTTCGCGAATCACCAATGAGGTGTTTTTTATTTACATGTTACAGAGATACCATATTGCACATCTATCTTGCTGCCAGTTTTCTGTCTTGCCACCATCACGTTACCGAACGTTAGGTTTACCAAAATTGCTTAATTATTTGCAAAGCATCAAAGATCAACTTGGGATCACCAAATTATTTAGTAATTTATTCTTTCTATACATTGGTATTTAAGTAATTGATAGTTATCAATACAGTTAAAGTACAATAAGAGTGTAAATTCCATCAAATTTTAATAACTGCAGGGCAAATGAAGTCATGGGTTTAAACCTATCGAAAATATTTCCTGTGCATAAATTGACCCCTGAGTTTATCGCTAAAAATTTTATCTTAAAACCTTGACCTATACTTGAGTATATAAGGTATATGTATATTTTTTATTTATTTATTTTATTTCAATTAAAAACAATTATTATCTTTTTCTATTTTCTTTAAATTGCATTGAACATATATGGCAAAAAGGTAAACTTCAAAAAACAACATTAAATTTCATACAGAAAAAAATTTGTTTGCTTCATAGAATTTGAACACATCAAAAAACTAACAAGAAAAATAAATGAGAAGGCTGCTGCTGTTTCCCCTCAATTGGAAGGTTAATTCATGCAGCAGTTTTTTATATAGCCATATACATACCATTCCAATACAAATTTTGTGATGTCAAGTATCATTACTCACCAAAATTCAAAAATTTTAAAAAATTGTTCTGGTCTAGTCACAAAAATTTGCATCAAAGCAAATTAACTTTTTTATTAATCCTGGGAGAAACTCACACCTCTTGGCCTACCTTCATGCACCCCCTAGGGGTGCAGGCCCTATATGTTTTGAACTCCTGATCTACAGGATGGAGAGATACTGAAGCAACATTTGCATAGGATATAGTTGGGATATTGCTTGAATTGCCTAATGCTTAGGTGTTCAACCCCTTCCCCACTCGCTATATGTAGCAAATTGGCTACAGGTCTATGATGAATTTATACACTTTATATTTCTTATTTCTTTGGGCTTTGAATGTCTTATTAGTGCTGTACCAGAAGAAAATGTAGCATGGCTCATTTATGGTATGGCCATGTCATCTCACCCAGGCAAATTTTTGTGACTAATTTTTTCAATACATACTATCTCTGCTAAAAACATAGTATTGCATCTTGATAAAAATATTAATGTATAAGTAGAAGCCTGATTCATTTTTAAATTGATATATATATTTTTAAGCATACCTGGACATCCATTTTGGTCCACATCTGCTGTGTGAGGAGTAATACTGGAACCAAAACCTCGTAAGAATTCATGGGTGCCACGAGCAGTTAGGCGTTGAATTGTTTCACTCAAAAGACCATTCTTATTACTTGTATATATGTACACAACTCCTCGGCCAGAATCTTCATATGGTGCTCCAACTCCTACCTCTATATTGATTATGAACATTTTTAGGTATGTACTTGCAGACATAAACATATATATACTAAAAATTAGTTGGTTGGCTATAAAACATAGATGCAGGACTTACCAGGAAATCCATCAGAGTCTAGGTCTCCTAGATAGGAAATTGCTGATCCAAAGCGTGCTCCTTTTACCTCTCCAATTATGTCTTTTGTATGTATCAACCTCTTCTATTGATGACACAGTCAATCATGCAATGAAAAGGTTGTTACAACTGATGAAGTTAATAGATTTACAGCTGTTAGAAGAAAACATCAAAGAAAAAAAGGAATAAATAGATAGGCAGAAAGCAATGCTGACTGTCCTCTAAAGCAGTGTTTCTCAAGTAGGGACTAGAATCCTAGGGATCCACTCATTATTTCTCATGGGTCCATGAGTTGAGTTGGACATGACATTTATTTTTATCTAAAACTTGTTTTATCCTATGTATAGCTCTGATTAACTCTAGCAATACCAAGAATGAAAATAACGTCTCAAGTTTTCTCATTTTGATGTCTCTTTTTCATTCTGAATCATTGGAACAGTTACACTTCACATACACTATATTTTTGGAGCTGTTTCCCACACACGTGTTTGTTGCACTATGATCTCATAATAGTTGACTTCCCAAGCTTGTTGTACTTCATTTTCTTAGTTTTAGCCTCTCTGCAGCAGATGTGGCACCTACCACGGCATTTTGGCTGAGCTGGTGTAGGAACTTCTATAGTACATTCCAGTTTATGTTCCAGAATACCTTCCATAGCCATGATTATTGGCTTCTTCAGCCTGTACAAGTTCCTTGCTCACCTTTCAACATATGGATTGATTAGTTCAAAGTCTAGATTCAAGAGAAACACTTGGCAGTGGTTTGGAAATTTGTCCTTCCAGTCTGGAAAGTTCAGTAAAATGATTGTATATGAATTTATGCTCATGATGTCAATGAGTGTGTAGAATACAGACAAGGGCCACCTTTTCATTCATCTTTTTGTAGAGTAATTTCTTGCCATATGGTCATCTGTATCTAACTCATCCTTTCATTGCATTGTAGTAGAGATTTATTTCGGTGGTTTTCTTAGGATGATCATTGATATTTGCCTCTGTATATTGAGTTGACAACATCAAAAGTCTCTTTGGTTTATCTTGCACCACAGTATATATATGCAACCCCCTTTTCTCCTGTACAATATTTTGCAGTTTTTCATGAAAACTTGGAGGCTGTGTGATGTAAACTCACCCAGTTTTTGCAACATATTTGGCATTGGTACCATTTCAGTCACTCGCATCGCTACCATCGTCTTAAATGGATGCTGCAGAAACAGACATAAGGTCACTTTCAAGTTCAGAGCCTGATATTTCCAGTTGTTCAACACTGTCTTCTTCTTCAGGCTTCCAAGTCTGATTCATTGTAAATTTATTTCAATTTCTGGTCAATAGAGTTTTCACATAATGAATGTCTTCTCATAATGTTCACAAACAGAAAATGACTCAGAAGTGAGAAGAAACAAAGCCAACAAAATAAACTGATAAGACAACTAATTACAGTGCACTCTGTTGTTAAAATATGGTACTAATAAAGATGAGAAATGCATACAAACACCACCAAGCAACAAAGAGTTCAACCCCTTAGGATTACCAATTACCTATGAGGCCCACTACTAATTATGTGAAAATTAAAAATAAACATGATCATTTTGAGATAGTGTTACTGTCAGTTGAATCTAAACAATGCATTTGACATTAATTATTTATTTCATTGCTTATAATTATGAATATGCATTAAACTTTTTTAAATCAAGCTGTGGGCCTCTAAAGTCCCACCCTCCTTGGTATTGCTAGGGTTAATATTTCAAAGTGAAAAAATGAGAAAATTCATGAAAGCTGTATGAACATTTCATGGAAAGGGGTCTGCAAAAATTGAGGGACTTCATAGGGGATCCACGCCTCTAAAAAGGTCGAGATACATTGCTGTAAAGGATCAAGAGAAATTGGTACATTTCCATGCCTGGGAACCTGATACCAAAACAAATGATGTGATATCACATCTCAAGTCAGTAATGCATTGGTGACAAAACTCAATGCATCATTCAAAACAAGTGCAAATTCTACTCGTTTGAATATTTTAAGTATTGCCAAAATATGGCCAATAAACATAAAAATAAATAGATTTACCCTATATACTTGTGTATAGGTTAAGGCTTTAAGACGAAATTTTTAGCGAAAAACTAGGGGGTTGACTTATACATGGGAAATATTTTTGATAGATTTAAACCCATTTTCAAAAACAAAGATGTTACAGTCAATCAAGACACGAGTACTATAGTAGACATTACATTGCTTTCCCTTTCTTGCAATGGTCATTCCAATGTACTTCTGAATTCCCCATTATGACAATGTAACTATTTCTTCTCCCTCTCCTATTTTTCTTCCCATCCTTACTGTCCCAGGTGTATATATATATATATTCACGAAGCTCTCAAAACAATCCTTCATGCTGCCCACCCAATTCTTACCTCTTCATCCCATCAGTCCCTCTTTATCAACCTTTTTGCCAATCCTCAGCTCCTCTCCTTCCGCCGGCCCCCAAATTTGGGAAATATCTTGTGGAGGAAGGAACTTCCCACTTCTACCACGCTTCTTGCAATAGGCTCCCACCCCTGCGGAAAACCTCGCTGCCTCACATGCCCTATCCACCTACCATCATCTTCTTTCTCGAGTCCCTCCACCAACATCACCTACCCCATCACCTCCAGAAGCAACTGCACCACCCGTAACGTCATTTACCTCCTTACCTGCACCCTTTGTCCCGCGTTTTACGTAGGCCTCACCAGCAATCCGTTAAACATCCGAATGAACGGTCACCGGAATAGCGTTTCTCTCAGACGCCCCCTCCCAGTTGCATTACATGCTAATACCCACAACGTCCCCTTCAATAGTTGCTACAATGTTAGGATTATTCGCGCTTTACCCTATGACACTCCTGCCCCCCTTCTCCGACACTGGGAACTAGCACATATCCATCTTCTCGACTCTTTCTCTCCGCCTGGCCTCAACCTCCGCTAACCCTATTAGCCCCCTTACAATGTCTCCTTGTTACTTTGTAGTTATTCGCACTTTCCCTTACCACGCTTCCTCTTTATTGGCTATCCACCCCTCCTACTCCCCACCTCCTCCAATCATCAACCTTCCCACATCACCCTGTCATTCCCCGCCCAGTGTGTCACTTTACGTTACTCTTTCGCTGAAGAAGGGCATAGGCCCGATAAGCTTGCGTGTGTTTTTGTGTTCGTGTGTTTTTACGTGTCTCTTCGACGCCCCCAGCAGCCTACCAGCTTGGTCCTCAACTTGGTAAGTGTCCGCTGGGCTTCCCTCAACACCTTGTTGCCACCCTCATCACTACCTTTTCTTTTCCTTTAGTTAATATATATATATATATATACTCTCCACTTCCCGCATTTCATCATCTTTACAATTGGCCTACTGAGGATGGAATCATTGTCTCCAAAATGCATATTTAGGCATTCTTTTAAAAAAGAAGTACCCTTTGTGGTTTATTTGCTTGTGTGATTTGTGTACATGTAAACAAGGGTCCCTGGCATGGAGTAGTTCCCCTATAGTAGTACCCCTATAAAAGTCATTGTTCTAGGTAAGTAAACTAAATATATGAATATACATTCTTGCCTAGAATCTAATGAGATTCTTTTCTAAAATATGAAATTTTAAAAGCAGTACTTGCGTTATATCCAACCACTGGTATTTCTAAAAATCCTAAGTTCCAAACGAACCATTCATTTTGCTCATGTGACTTTTTGTTTGTGGCGTTTTGGGAGAAAAATTAAAACTTTAACATATATTACAAATTTAATACTGAAAATGAAAATAAACTATTAACGCCAATTTTTAAGTTTGAGCTTGATTTATCATATACGATTATAATGAAAAATACATAGAACTAGCAGAATTACCCGGCGTTTCGCGGTGGGAGGGTGGTGTACATATTAGAGAGTTATAAATATTATTTAAAATTTCTAACAATAGTCTAGCTAAAACATGCTAAGCTTCTATCTGTTCTCGTTTGGAAAAGAGTTTCGAACTGCTTCTTGTCATAATCTCTGTTTTACTATGTATCTCTCTGTGAGTTCTGATGCTCTCGAAGCAGCCTTTCTTTGCGCATCTGATTTTCTGCCAGTTAAGGTCACCATACTGCCGCGATCACGTTTGTTCAGTTGGCGGCCTCTGGAAATGCTTCGTACTCGGTATTTGCCAGTATTCAGGGCCGGCCAAGGGAGAGTTCCGCGGATGCCTAGCATCCGCGTCCCCAGATTGTAGTGGCCCAAATTTAAAAAAGTAATGTATTTTACTTTACGCGCGACAAAAACAAATCCCTGTAATGCATATGGCGGCATATGCATAAACAAAGGAGGAATGCAAATTTCCAATTTTCATTATTGTCTGTAACATCATTTCAGTACACGTTTAGTAGTATCTAGTACAAAGATGGCAAATACGTGACATGTGTGCCAAACTTGGCAAGTCAAAAAATTTTATCGGCAACTGAAAAACATTTACGAAGTAGGTATTTATGTAGCTCAAATAAAATAATTTTTTTGGTTGAACCCTCAGTAAAATGTCTACAAACGAAAATAATGACAACAATTTAGATTCCGAATCTGAAACAAGAACACCGTAAAAAAATCGAAAATACTTGTGTTTTAACAGAAGCTGGACTTCGAAATACAACTCGATTCGGCCTGGAAGAGACGATTTTACGGCAAGATGTTTAATTTACAACAACTTTACTTTTACAATAAGTCATGGTGGGAAAAACGATGTAGAGAAGACACTTAAAATCAAAATCTCATTAAATATTTTAAATTTTTTTACGGTGAAACAGCAAATTACAGTATGATGTAGCATTCGCAGAGTTATCATTCGGCGATACACTTCCATAGCTATGTATTAGATGGATGTGCAAGTCCCTTGTTCCACGGAATGTTTGCAGATTCTTCTACAGCAGCTAAATATTGCTGTGGAAAAACGAAGATTTCTCTCATTATAACAACAGTTCTCGACCCTGCTTCCAAAAAACTAGTTTTAGAGAGATTAAAGAACAATCACCCGCTTTCTATTATCACTGATGCATCTAACAAAGGAAATATAAAAACATTTCCACTTACAGTACGATATTTCGATGTCCACAAAGGAATTCAAACCTCATTGATATCGTTTATATCATTAGAGGCAGAAGATTCTGCAACAATTTCCAATGCACTAAACCAACATTTTATTCAAAATAAAATCTTTTGGAAAAATGTTACAGCTTATGGAGCAGATAATGCTAATATAAACTTTGAAAATAAAAATAGCGTGTACACTACTTTAAAGAATCATAATGATAACATTATTCCTGCTGGATGTAATCTACACATTTTACATAACACCGCTAAAAAGCATACAATAATCTCAATATTAATATAGAAGCACTGGTCATAAAAATATTCAATGAATTCAGCTCCACTAAGAGAACAAAGGGATTGAAAGAGTTCTTCGAATGGAATGAAAATGAGTGGTGTGAAATGCTGTGACACGTACTGACGAGATATAGAGAAGCTATTGAAAAATTACGAACCAATCGAGTCATAGTTTATGAGTAAAACAGCATTTCACCTGTTTTACGAATGTTTTTCGAAGATGAACTAGGCAAAGCGTATTTAGGATTTGTTATGAATGCATATACAATCTTCCAAGGGGCGCTAAAAAACCTCAAGGCGATAAGTACTCATTGTAGAAGTTTACTCAATCATGGATAATATCAGGCGGTCATAATTGAAAGAAAAAATGAAGAATACTATGGAGCGATTGCTCGTCAAATTATACAAAAGTGTGCAAAAAGTGACGCTGTGAAAAGGTTTAAAAGTAACGCTAATAATTTTTTTGATAATGCAATTGTATATATTGAGAAGTGGTTCAACTTCAACGACAAAAAAATGAAAATTTTAAGTCTTTTAAGCTTGCAATCAATTTATTTATTTATATTTAACAAACTGCCCGATATTGTTTCAATTTATAAAATTACAGTCAATGCAGATTTGCTATTCGAAGAATATATTTATTTGAAGAACTTTCTAAGTGAATTGAAACATGAAGTAAAACAATTAACCTGTGATGCAAAATGGGTAATGTATTTTAAGAAGTTTCAATCCCCAAATTTGTTAAAAATTATTCAATATATATTTTCAATACCGCACTCAAATGCACCAGCAGAAATAATTTTTAGCCTCATGAATACTGCTTGGCGCAAAGAGAGAAATAGATTGCTAATAGAAAATTTAGAGACAGTTAATGGTGAAGCAAAATTTCGGCATGAGTTGCAAAGAATTTAAGATATTTTTAAAAAATGAAGGTACTAATATTTTTAAAAAGATCAAGTCAAATGAAAAGTATAACAATGAATAAAAATTGAAGTACTGATCTACGCTTATGTATACCTTTTAATTTTGTTGTTTTTAAGTATTCTTTAAGATGTACGTATTTATGGAAATTTGCTATTTGCTGGTTTCCTTAGAGAGAATCTGACAAAAATAGGAATATGCGGCTGCCTTTCTGTTTTATGTGCTTATGGCGTTATATTATCACATTTTGTGATTTTTCTAAAACTTTATTGTTGTCAAGCTAGTGGTTGTACTACTTCATACTGATTGCAAATAAATGTTTTTACTTTCAAAAGTAAGGTATTGGTATTAAGTATTTCAACATTCATCTTTTTCGGTAATATTTTATTCCTTTTTTTGACAACGGGTAAAAAATGTCCCGCCTAGTAGTTTCGGAAATCTGGCAATCCTGGTTGTAGCAGAAAAGCTTTCCACAACGTGCGTGCTTGCGCACACGCATCGAACTCGAAAAAGTCGAGGCAGATTTAATGCGCGGTATGTCAATCACTTTTTACGTCATTATAAATTAAATTATTTTATTAAATAAATACACAATTGTAATTTCTTTCTTTTCAGACTGCTTCAAAAATATGCAATTCTAAAATAAGGCAACCTTTAAATTCGGAGACAACAAAAAAGCGAAAAATAGCAGATGAGGGCCGTCAATTCAATGATCGTTGGACAAATGGTTATTTTTTTGTTTAACACTATGACAAAGCAATTTGTCTGATATATAATGAAAGCATTACCTAATAGTTATAAATTGTTCAATATTAAGAGAGACTATGAATCTCGTCATAAGGAGTACTCATTGCTTCATGGAGACGTACTAATTCACTTATGAGATCTATGTACCAGTAGCAATTTTTTTTAAAAAAGGTTGTAAAAGAAAACTAGTCAGCTGTACGTGATAGTTACCACGTGGCTAAATATGTGTATATTTGTGAGAAAGGGAGACCGTTCACTGATGGCGAGTTTGTAAAGAATTGTATGTTAAAAGTAATAGAGGAAATGTGTCCTGACAATTTACATTGTATTCAGAATGTGAGTTTATCCTCATCTACCATTAAAAGGCGTTTGGAAGATTTGGGAAAAGATCTTTATATAACATTGACTGAAAGAGCAAAAGAATTTCAATACTTCTCTTTGGCTCTTGACGAGAAGAACGACATAACAGATACTGCTCAATTACTAATTTTTATTAGGGCTGTTGATTCAAATTTTGTGATTACGAAGGAGTTGCATGCACTGCAAAGTATGAAAGAAACTACAACTGAAGAAAATGTATTCTTGAAAGTATCCGAATCTTTAAGAAATCTTAATCTGAGTTGAGATAAATTAAAAAGTGTGACTACAGATGGCGCAAGAAATATGATAGGGAAAAAATCTGGGGTAGTTGCACGAATGAACGAAGAAATAGTAAAAGTTAATGCTGCAATTTCTATGCAATCTCACTGCATCATTCACCAGCAGGCTTTATGGAGTAAGATTATAAAATTCGAAGATGTGATGAGTATTGATGTATCAAGCGTTAATTTCATCAGGTGCTATGTACTGACTCACCGGGCGGTTCCAAAATTTCCACTCGGAATTAAATGCAGAATATGGAGATGTGCTGTATCATGCCAAAGTTAGGAGATTAGGTCAGTAATTAATTTTGTTTACTTTTTGTTTCGTATGCTCATTGTCCATCCCTAAACCTTAGATAGACGCGATTTGTCCATCCTGCCGTAAATTTTACTATTTATTAGTAAATGTTTCAAGTGCTTCGTTCTGCATTCTTCTCTATACAGACAATGACAAGGACGCAATTTGACAAACTCTCTCTAAGAAAAGCTCAACAGATTTTGCGACGAACTCCTACTCTAAAACATAGGTCAACAGATTTTGCCTGCGGCCCACGAGGACTTTCGAATTGCCAATGCGGCCCCCTGTGGGTGAAAGGTTGGGGACCACTGCTCTAAAGAGTGCATCAAACAATTTTGTTATTGTGGTTGCATAAGAATTGGGATGTGGAACGCAGATTGCCTATACTCAAGGATAAGAACATGATAATACGTAAAGAAAATGAAAAATGGAAATTTATCGCAATGCTAATTTTTTGGTCAAAAAATATTTTTTTGAGTTGATTCATAAACAGTTTAATCATGTTTAGCTATAATTTTTGTTGATTGGCAATATATTTACAATCATATCTCATCTGAATAAACGAATAAATTTGATTTAATCAAATCCAATGAATAACACGATATTTAAAGCAGTGCTGGTAAACGAAAAAAAAACGATTCATTACGTTTTTTGTTACAGACAAAAAAGCGATTTCGTTACGCTAAAATCCACATTTCGTTTTCCGTTACGTTTAATGTTATAACGAAATAATTCGGTAAAAATAATGAAATGTACATAGTTACAATTTTATGCCTGTTTTTTGTTTAGAGGGTACGTGTCCACCTTAAATTCGTGATTCTCATTTAGAATACTAATTTATAGGTACTTATAAATATATGCTGCAGATCAGGAACGTTTTTAAGATTTCAAAGTATTCAGCACATTTTTCGTTTTTGATTCATATTCAGAATTTTATATTCAAGTTAATAAATTTAACACATATTTAAGGCTAAAATATTAGTGTTGTAACGGCTAATTACGCCCTATATTAGAATTTTTATAGGTAACAAAAAGTACACTGAGAACCAAGGGACCGGTAATCTATTAAAGATAATAAAAGGAACCCGTCGGTCGGTTGCACCGATTGTAACTCGGAGTACATACTCCTGCTACAGACCTAAAATTTGGTAGAATGATCGGTCATAAGATAAAACTAAAGAGAATTATCCAAATTCCAATATTTGCCCTCTTTAGGGTTTATTTTTGATGTCGTTCTTTCTTTTCATATCCCCCATATACATGGAAATCATGCATGGGTTTACAATATTACATTTCAAGATTAGTTAGATTTGAGATATTAACCCGGAAATAGCTTTATTTTGTATATGAAAGAATAAAGTAATTTATTTGCAAGACGAAATTTGAAACCACTCCAAATTAGTATGAATGAAGGTAATTTTTCGGATAAAATAGAAAAATTTGGAATCTTTAACAATGCGGGCATTCAATTACTGCCGTGACGAAAAGGATACTATAAAATTTTAATTAATATCAAAATTATAGTGAAATCTTTAATTTAATGCTTTTAGTGAGATTTGACTACATTCACATGAATTTTTTAGTTTGTAGTCTATTTCCAAAGTAGTTGATAACAATGAAGAACCAATTTAAAAAATTCTTTAATTTCAGTTGATTAGAGGGTTTATCCTTTTGATAAGAATTATGCTCGATTGTTATGAGTACAAATTTTTTGGATGGGAAAATACATAATATTTAATAAAATGAGGATATAGGATATTGTCGCGCACCGCCGCAACCTCACCGTAAATCGTGAATCACAACGCGATCTCTCTTCGCTTTCACCAGCGCGCTCGTGATCTCTTGATCACTCACCGCGTTTAAGCAACGGAACTGTCTCTCTCGCTCCCGCTATAACTAAAAGACGTTCAATATTGTGTCGCGAACGCCATATCTCAACGTCACGTGTAATGTACTTTATATATTAGTTTTTAATACTTCTTTTATTTTGCATTTGAATAGAAATACATGTTAAAATTGAGACATTTTCTTCTACTTACGCTTGCTTACGAGAAATTTAAATAAATACGTTTGATAAGCAAAATTATATGATAAAAATTGAAATATTTATTTATTTTCGCAGAAAATACCACAAATCTCGCGCCAATAGTACGATTTCCTTCTTTTACCATTTACAATTAAAGAAAAAGGCACTACATGGTGGATTTCGCATTTCTTATGTAAACTGAATGAGGAAAATTTCTGGAATCGAACTCACGCCATCAAATATCAGAAAAAAATTTCCTCGACAGCTCGCCCTCAGTGTTAAAAAATATCCATCAAATACCATGAAAATCGGTTCAAAAGTTAATAGGGGACAGAAAGACTAAACGACGAAACAATAAGCCTATTTTCCATACCGGAAAGTACGGTAAGATGCACGATTCAATTCTTATTGAGAGCATTATTTTGATGCTAGTTATGAAAACTATAATGACCAAAATTCTCCTTATTTATAGCAAGAACAAGAAATATGAAAATATTTGAAATAGAAAACAGGAGATGGAGGGATGGGAAGAAAGAAAGAGGAAATAGATAGGGGAAGAGAGGGGAGGAGGGAGAGCATAGGGAGGGAAGCAGACAAGTGTGATGCAAACTTAGGGAGGAGTCAGACTGCAGGAGGAATACATGTGGGTTAGAGAGAAATGGAAAAACTAGCAGAAGCGTAAAAGTTTAGACGTTGTATGAGATTTCGTAAAATAGAGTTAAATTACAAAATTTGTGGGCACTAGTTTGCAAATAAGGGATAAGAACCTAAAATAATATTCCATTAGGCGCTGCTGAGTTTATCTTAATTCATTATAAAATCAGATACTTCTTTCCTATTCAGATGGTGGACATTGCTGTCTTCAGAATCGAAGCCAGTAGCCAATGATATATAAAACGGCATTTTTTAATATAATGACGAAGAAAGCCGCCACACTAAATTACTTGACCTTAATTAATACTAAACAAAATACAAACTTGAAATATGTATGAAAATGGGACTTACTTCTTCAACACTGAATTAACTTCGTTTCTCTTACGGCTGTTAATAAAAGTCTCCCTGTGACCGTCTTCGGTAATTTGAAATAAACTGAAATTTTTAACTAGTCTTCATTTCCAGGGAACAATAACTATCCACTCTTACTATAAACGTCTCATAATAATAATAATAATAATAATAATAGATATGAAGCAGTATTGACCTCTAACGAAGGATGGCAACACTCCCGATTTGTAAATTCACTTCGACCTTTCTCAAATACCTTGTTAAGTTAGACTGACGAACAGTGTATAGAATTCGAGATTGGAACTTGAAGAGCATCGACCTTTAAAAGAGGAAAAACCCACTCCGGTGTAATATCTAAAAGAATGTTTTCAAAGTAAGAGGCACTGTGGCGGAGGATAGGGAATGGCAGAGGTCCTTAACTACAAGCGGCACATTTATTGAAGCTTCCTTCCTCATCCTCCACGCTCCTTATCTCGTGCTTCCTGGAGAAGGATTAACATCAGCGAACCATTCCTTTCACAAATGGAAGGAAAACCCAAAGGACAATCGGTAGTGGTCAGGATAGCGTTGCTTTCGCGACAAGGCGGCAAAACTGGCGCAGCGGGGGATAAGCAAAACCTGGGAAAGGGATTTTAGGCCACTTTCCCTTGCTCAAGACGCCGCCTGGGATGAATGCCACTAGAACATAACCCTTTAGCGACTGTTAAAGAAATAACTAAATTTATTTTTTCGTTTTCGTTACGTTTTCCGTTACAGCTATTTGAAAAATTTCGTTACGTTAAGCCAAAATAATTCCGTTATTTCGTTACGTTACGCGTAACGTTTTCCAGAACTGATTTAAAGTAAGTAAAGTAAATACTTATATTTTGGAAAATAAAATTTATGAATTCATTTTAATGAAATGTCTTCCTCCCTCCTGTTCCCTATTTTCTCTTCCTCCTATTCTCCCTCCTTTCTATTCCCCTCCCTCTCTCCCATATGAGTTTTTACTCAAGTACTCCTCAGTCACTGAGATTTTTTCCCATAAACCTGCTTTAGCTATTGTTGTAATGCGTTTCTCTGTCTCGTTTTAATTTGTCCTTGTCTTTACCTTTGTATTAACACTATATAATGTATTTTTAGAATTGGCGGCAAATAATAACATTTATCTCTATTTCTCGCAATTCTAATTTTTGCATTTCTGAGAGTGAATCATCTCAAGCAATGCAGAACTTACAGGTAATATAAAAATCATTTACTGACCGTATATCCTCCCATGAAAACTGACACTTTTCCTTCGTCATAACCAACTCCTGCTGCATCTTCTTTTGTATATAGTGGTGAGCCCACCATTAGGTCATCATATCCATCACCATTCAAGTCACCAACAGCAAGGCTGGCCCCAAAATATTCTCCACATTGAATGCCCTGCACTTGACCCTTGATATTTACCTTGGTTTCCAATTTCCTTATCCTTTTCTTCTTAATAAAGGTGAAAATTAATACCTACATAGAATAAAATAATGATGAAATAAGCAAATGTTTAAAAACAATTTTTTTATTTCATATAGAAAACTGCTAATTAACTGTTGAATCAGTTTGACTAATAGGTTCAAATTTTGTTTAATTTTGCAACAGCTGATGTTAAATTCTGATTTTCGATTGAAACAATAAAGCTGCAATATCTAAAAAAGGAAACATATTTAGTTCCAGAATCCTAACCTGATTGACATATTTTTAATTTTATTCCTTTATTATGACTATACAGGTCGACCCTGATTCATTTTGCACCATTTTATGAACTTTTGAAGTTATGAAAAAAATATCTTGTCCAGTGCTTTGTTATATGAACAAAAATCTCAAGGTTATATAAAAAAATCTGTTATTTTTTTGTAATAAATCTGGTTAAAAAAACGAGTAACAGAAGAAGAAATAATGATAATATTATTAATAATACAGTAAGACTAACTCCTGGTAATTGTTTTGAATCAAAGAAATCTTAGAACAATCACGACATTAAACATCTTTCTTCTTTCTTGCAAGGAATCAAAACTTTCAATGCTACATTAACAAATAAAAATTATTTAATATTAATTCATACCAAAATTATGTTATTTCACTTGTTACACTATTTTAATAACTATTTACTGAATATTATTGTTATCATTTATGATATTTTCATTTATTTTTATGACCTATGATCAAATAGTGGGTCACATGACTATGACATCAAGTTGCATGAAGAACAACACTAATACATGGGTGTTTAGAATAATTACTTGCCATCAGTGCTTGGATTGGACCTAATGCACTGGAATACTGTTGCTGTTATTAAACTAGAAGTGTTCCGGTTGTTAACATGTTATAAAAAATAAAAAAATGATCAAATAGAACATCATTTTTGAACAAGATCAAATTCACTAATTACTAAATAATATACATTGATACCAGGAGTAAAGTGGATGTGATGGCAATCTGAACTCTCTCACTCTTTTGTCTTGCATACGAGTGAATATATATTTGCTGACTTAGTGGAACAAGTCAAAACTTGTTATCGTGCTAAACAGTGCTTGAATTGGGCATAAACATGTGGGAACTCTGTTCCACTTGATACAAAATGAAGGCCATAATGTTTCCATAGTTAAATAAAATCAGATCAGAATGTTCCAGTTACTAGCATTCTGGTTGTTAAAATTTTCCAGTTCGAGCAGTGCTTCCAGAGGTGGATAGTGGATTTTTGGGGCCTTGGGCTAATTTTTTTCGGAATTCTACAAAAACATAATAAAAGAACACTAAATAATAATAATAGATAATAACAATAAAAAATAGTATTTTGTATATTATCACAAAACAATGAAATATTCAATTATATCCACAGTATTCTTAGATAAAAAAATATTTATAATTTACAGAATATAAAATAGGAACTATATAGGAACAATTATAAAACAAAAAAATGTCTATATTTATATAATTACCAGTTTATTTATATTATATCATTCTTTTTGCCTTTAAATTACAATAGTTTTTTATAGTAACTTCGCATGTTAATGACTTAGTTGTATCACTCTCCTTTGATAAAATATACATAAGTAATTTATTTTGTTTGACAATGTATCTGAATTTATTTTTAATATAAGCCATTTTTGAAAATGACCTTTCCACCTCATAATTCATTAGAGATAATATAGTTTCAAGGCAGTATAAAAATTAGGAAAAACATCCACTGATTTCTCATCAAATATTATTCTGTATATAACATAGCATCCTACACCAACACTTCTGTTTTCATTTAATTTTATGTCCTTGAGAAATGCCTTAAAATGTATACAGCCATTTTTTAAATTTTGATCCAAATCGCCAGAGTATCAATCTAACGTTATATTTATACTTTCTGTACCTTTGATATCTTTGCTTTCATCTAAAATATCGAAAAGAAATTTATATCTTATTCCTAAGTTTTCGTATATTACTCTTCCATTTAATTCAGTAATTAATGTTTCAAGAACGATATTTAAGGTTTCAATGCAAAACCTATCCCTTCCTGTTATTTTATTGCTATCAGTGCCTCCATCTGAAAATCTTTTTGTCATAGTTAATTTTTGTGTATCACTATATTGGTCATTTATTTCATGACTTACACTTTAAGCAAAATTTTTATATTCTATTAATTTCTCCGCTGAATTTGATAGCATATTTTGAATCTTTATTTTAACGAGGATAGTAACGTTAAACTTTGATTTAAATCTAAGCCAGGTTTCTGCCAAACTTTGCTAACACTGTTAAATCTCTTTAATATATCCTCCAAAGTACAATTAAAATTGCAGCTTCCAAATTATTCATTCTTGAATGTAAACTTTTGCTTCTCTTCTGCAGTTTGGCTTTTCTTAGAAATTTTCATTTATGGTTTTAAGAATATTTAATATCAATTTACAGCTAAATTTTAAGGCTTTTACAGCTTCATGATGGCTGACCCATCTTGTTTGACTCAAGTTTTTTAGTGACTGTAATTTTTAACTCTTAAAATGTTCAGATACAATAGCCCATCTGTGGGTGGATGACATGAAAAAAACGTAAATCTGTTGAATTGTACCAAAAAATTGATAGCGTCTGCCACAGCATTAGCAGCATGAACACCCACCAAATTTAATGAGTGAGCTGCACAAGGAACATAATCAACTAATTTGTTATGTTTTTTAAATGAGTCTGTAGTCCATAATACCCCCTAACATATTGGCAGTACTATCATAAGATTGGCCATGGCAATTTTTGATAGATAATTTAAATTCTTCAAAAACTTCTTTAAATGCTTGAATAAGGAAATACCAGAATGACTTTGTATTTGACAAAACATAACAAATCTTTCGTATATATTTCCCTTGGAATAATAATGTAAACTGGTCAGTATGTGATACATCTGACATTGAATCCATTTTTATTGAATACACTTAGTATCTTCAGTTTACCCATTAATTCGATGATTTCTTCATAAAGAGTTTTCAATAGGTAAGAAATTTTATTTGATTCTTGACTTTCAATATGTTGTTTAATGAAAGGATCAAATTCAGCTATTAACTCTAAACAACCAACTTTTGGGGGCCCTTAGACAACTGGGGCCTTGGACTGCAATCCAATTAGCCCATATACATCCACCCCTGATTATTTCACATGGTGAATGTTTTAAATAACATGTACAGTATATTTGAGGGAAGACTTTATGCAGCAGGAACATATCTCACATTATATAATCGCAGGGGCGGATTCAGAAACTTCCCAAGGGGAGGGCGATCGCCCCAATTGCCCCTCCCCATCTTGATTCCGCCTCTGCCGACGACCGTACATTTTGAAAATTTTTATCCCCATCAGAATCTTTCTTTCCCTTGTCTTATAGACTAAATCTTTGGTGTAGAACCAAGGAATGTTGTGTGGAATGAATTCAAGAATGTACCCAGTGGAGGACAATGGGGTCGTCCAAGGGGAGGGCGATCGCCCCCATCGCCCCTCCCTTGGAACCGCCACTGTATAATAGAATTCAATAGGAAATTATGCTTCCATTTATTGCATCTAGCTCGTGCATCCTGATTGCTCTGTCTCTCTCTCAACTAAGCATCTCACAAGAGCAGGCAAAACATATTTAAACTTGTCTCTGCTTTCTAGAAATTTCCAGAATCGTAGATAGGTCGTGGAGAAATGGTGTTAAACCAAACGACAAGTTGTGACAGCCGAAATCCAGCACTACTTTGAAAACCGTGTTAAACCAAAATTGTGTTGGTAGAATTCATGTTGGTTGGAGATTGGCTGTATAAATAAAATATAATATAAAATAATATTTTGAAATTTTTAATAATGAAAAATATCATTCTGCAGACAAATATTAGAAAAAATGAAATATGTATTTTCTGAATAAAACATCTTCCTAAAGCCCTGTTTACATTATACCAGGACATGGTCCCAGGACAAGTCTGATGACAAGTCCCAAGACTAATTACCTGATAATTTGTTTGTTCAGCGTTCAAAATCCTGTCCCAGGACTGAATTCACAGCCCATGGTGGAGATGATTGGACTTGGGATGAAGCACAGGAATTTTCTAAACTGAGCATGCATCATTTACTTAGTTCTTGAATTTGCCACAATTCATGCATTTGCAGCTGATGAAATAGCTAAGGTATTTTATGTCTTTGGCCTGCACAGGTACCAGCTAGTAATATATATGTATATAATTTTAGTGCAAAAATAACTGAATTAACTTTTTCCAAAATGCTACTTAACAGTTGTAAGATAACTTACACCAAATTTGAAGTTATCCACAATAAATAGTTGAAATATTATCTAAATAGAGATTTTGTTTGATAGTGTAAAATTGTATTGTTTTTCAAAGCAATAAAATATATTTTTCTTATCAAACCCTGTTTCTGTTTTATTACTACACATGTAGGGACTTAGAATATCCAGTTTCTAAAGATCTTGTGACAGCATTGTGGGGGCTTGGTATTTTGCTAGAATTTGTTTTAAAATAGGAATAGAGGTATACTCTGATTTACGTCGTCCCAATTTATGTTGATTTGAAGTTACATCACCAATCAATTAATACCTGTTTATAGATTTATGTCATTTTGATTCAAAGTTATTTCATCAGAGGTCGAAGGATCTTTACAATTTCTGTTGCCAACATCCACAAGCAATTATCTGATTAAAATACTAATTAAAATCCAGCAATCTAAATATCAACTTTCCATAATATAACATCTAAATAAACAACGATCCTAAATTTATAGCATCACTTCAAACTCAGCCCAATGATCACTAGGTGATTTCTTAACATGTTGAATTTGAAGGGTTTCGTAATGAGGAAATCTAGCAATTGAAAAAAATGGTGAGTTCGGATGCAAAATGCTTGGAACACTTGAGCAGAGGAGCGATTTTTTCTTGCCCAAGTTGATCACAGAGTGGTGATTATGGTGAATTTGTCATTTTAAGTGAAAGTATGACACTCTATCATAGTAAATTTTACACTAAATCCGATCATAATTTTCTAAAAATCAGGAAAATTAATTAATATCAGAGAAAATAAAAATATCAGCATGGTAGTAATATTAATAATTTTACTTCACTTTATTAATTCTGTCTCTATATTCTTAAACACTATTATCATAAAGAACAGGCACCTTTTCTACTTCAACGATTAATTATTCTCTGCAGATAAGACTAGAGGAGGCTAGGATTATCACGAGGTCCAGTGCAAAGTGTGCACATGGGGCCTATTACACATAAAATATTTTTAATAGCAAAATTTAATAAATAAAGCAACCTCTCTCATAATGCCAATGCTTCATATTTTTCTGATTTTCATAAGTGATTGTACTTTATAAGTATAACAAGTATTTTTAGAGAGTGCAGGGCCCGGTGTGTTTGCACCGTCTCTAAATAAGACGTCATGTTTCCTGTTAGTAGAAAAAATGCCTGCATGATGAGAATTGCCTCATGTGGTCAGGCTACTATGTCCAAAATTGCGAGTGACCCTAAGATGCAGGAAGCACTGTTGTTTACATGGATGTGGAATTCTTGCCCACATGGCTACCTAATACTGTTTCCATTGAATCCATTAATTGCGTTTTTTCTCACCCAAACTCGACTACCTATCGTCAATATTGAGAGGTTACAGCAATTGGTTATGCTGATCTGTCCTAACTCCTGCATGCATCCCCCCCTGATACCATTGATTCTTATGGGAAAAACTGCTTAGATATATGTTGATTTCATTTACATCGTACTTTTCAGGAATGCATCCCCAATGAAAACCAGGGTATACCTGTACTGGCATTATACATGCCTTAATATTATTAGTGAATATATGATATTATATTTTCCCTGTAAGCTTCAATTTAGAGATATCATATATATCTTGCTATGCATCAGAATATTTATGTGGTTATTACCTAGCTTGCTTAGCCTCATATATTGGAGGCTATAGAGACTTAGAAACTTTTATATGCTATATATTTTTTAATGTCTGCCTTTTTTTTACAATTCATAAGATGGAATGATAATACAATACTTTATGATCCTTAAGAATTATATTTAAAATACTACAAATAATTACTATTTCTGAAAAATATGATAGAATAAATGAAAATATTTACCTTTCCCTTAACCATAACAGCTCTAGGGGCACTTGCTACATACAGAAGTTTATTCCTATCAAAAAAGTAGCCAGAACTCACTTGGTATCCTAAAAAAAGTTTCAGAATATTATGAAAGGTTCTTAGTTAAATATTTACAATTATTGGGTTGCATATATCAGACAAATAACTGAATGCATTATAGTGTTAAATTAAATGCTGAGCATAAAATATCATTTAGACTACTAAGTTAAGTTGAGTCATAGCCATTCATTCAACATCAGCTTAAAATGTAGGTTTTCTAAATCTATTTCACAATGGATAAATTGGTAAAAGTGAGAGAAAACCAAAACAAATGAAATATCCTATTTGCTCACATGCTAGCAGAAATTATCCCATATTTATGGTTGAATTTAAGGGTTCTAATTATCTTGAAACAAAAGAGCATTGAGCTGCAAAGACAAAAATAAGACAGCTCCCAGCAAGGTTTAATTTATTTTATTTTTATGAGATTATGAACATTTTCATAGAGTATACTACTCCATAGTGAAATGAGATAACTAATCACAGGTGCATATAGGATTAGGTGATCTCTGGAGGCCTCATGCCTAGAGCTGTGAGAGAGTTAGTGTTGACAGTCAAGAACTTATTGCTAGAGGGGAAAGAAATATATGGATTGAGTTATGAAAAACTCCAACATAAAGAGGCAGGTATGTATCCTGCATGATGATGATGATCAATGTAAACAATTCAAGAACAAGCAATTAAAAATGTACTTGCCTTAGGTATCTCCAATAGCCACAACAAGGCTAAAAACCATTTACACATTTCGGCTACAAAGCAGCCATCTTCAGCAGGAATTCACCAAAAATAGATTCTAAAAGAACACGTGTGCTAGCATTATAATTGTTTTTATATGGGGGAGGGGGGAGAGTCTACACATCTTCAAAAGCGAAAAGTCTTCCATTAACAGTGATCTTGGAAATATTACATGCTCTCTGTGATGGTGACGTCGAATTCTAAGAAAAAATTTATTCTTTGCCCAGGCTCTCTACCCCTTCTCCACCAGAAACTATCCTTTCTTTTGTTCCAATACATTCCCTTTCAAGCTCGCATGCCTCAAAAGTCCCTTCTCCTTCCTTATGCTCACTCTCAATGGACATCCCACAGTCTCCCCCCTATATAAAAACAATTGTAATGCTATTATACATGCTCTTTTAGAACTTATTTTCAGAAAACATCCACTGAATATGGCTGCTTTGTGGCCAAAATGCGCATATGGTTTTTAACACTTTCAATGCTGCATAACTGGAATTCCTGTCATGAGGGGTCCTATCCCGTGACTGAATTTCCCGTCATTGTGCTACATCTGGTTCTAATGGTTCGGGTGGGTAACCGTCATGGCTTAGCATCCTTTCTTTTGCCTGTAGCCATCAGTTTGTTTCCCACCACCATTTGGGTAAGGTCAGTTTCACATTTGGCAATTTTTTTCATTGGATATACATCGGATTGTGTTGGTGGTGAGCACTCATTTGTAATCATATTAAATCATAATGTTTTATTATAGAAACCAAATTCTGTTATAGTGAAAAAGAATTTCTTTTGGAAAAATAACAAAAGTTTTCTGCAAAATGTTTTTTACATAATTTTTAATTGTTTATTAAGCTTTTAATATGTTTCTAAGCACTTATTTTTGTTGTAGTATTGAGGATAAATTGTCCTGAAAATACTAAATTTAAGAAATACTTGGAAAATTACGAATAACGTAACAATCTTATGAAAAACACTGAGAATGCAATTCAGTCACCCGTAATAAATTCTGGATTTTGGGGCTGCATTGTAAGGGTTATTGTGTCTATTGAAGATACCTAAGGCAAGTACATTTTTAATTGCTTGTCCTTGAATGAAAATAATACTAGACAAAGATCAGTTTGATGGGTGTCATTGAAAAAGTAATTATTTCTAAGGGTTCTACTGGAAGATTTTGAGATATGATTGACCTCAGAGGCCTGCCCATTATATTGTAAATATACTCATACAATAAGAATTTGATAGCCTGCTTTCCTCCATAAAATTTAACTACCCTTTCAGAATTTGCAAGTTTTGGGTCCCATTTAGGGGGCTTGCAAACTGCTATCCCCCATTGGCCTAGCACCCCCAAAATCTGTGCTCATGTCTAATTACAGATTTCCTCTGTTTGCAGCTAGTTTTTATTTTTAAGTTTGTCTTGAAAATATGGAGCTCATATGTGAATAAATTCTCAGGCTCTGGTCAATATTCCCAAGGACATAACTGACAGTTTGGACAGACGGAAAGTGTGGGAAGCAATGGATGAATTAGGTTTCTCTACCAAGCTTACAAGGGTAGGAGTGACCCTACGGAAAACAAAATACTGGATTAAAGTGACAAAAGAAACCTTTAACTCAGACCAAGGAATGCTTTAGCTCTGTTCCTATTCAACATAGCATTAAAAAAATATGCAAAATAACAAGATGGAGCTAAACCAGGGGTGGGCAAACTGTGCCCCGCGGGCCACATGCGATCCCCGAGGGCCGTGATGCCATTATGAAAGCGAACCGTAATATAAAATAGAGATAATTTCATATTTGTAGTTTAAATTAATGCCAGAATACCTTTTCCAGTGAAGTTATGAGGATAACATATTATGTATTATTGATTTTCACTAACAGGATCCCTTTCATTACCTCACATTACTTATGATGTGAACCCTAATGTGGCCTGCCGAAGCATTTTCATCTGTTTATGCGGCCCACCTAAGAAGCTGTAACTGTTAATGCAGCCCACCACGTAAAAAGTTGGCCCACCCCTGACCTAAACAGAAACATATTCTTCAAATCCTCCCGAATTTTAATTGATGATGATGATCTCAACACAATAAGGAGAAATATTGTAATGCAAGAATTCTCCAGACCGGCAGAAAGGAAAGCTAAGTGAATAGGTCTAAGAAACAAAATACAGTAAAACCCCTTATTTACACTTTTCTAGGGACCTGGGAAAAAAGTGTAAATTGCGGGAAAGTGAAAATTGAGGGAAAAGGAAAAATAGCTAAACTGATTTTACTTTTAAATTCGCTCATTTGTTACAGTGACTAACAATAAAATCAGTGTTAAATGAACTAAGTTTATAAAGAGTATATCTATTTATTCATTTATTTAACCAGTACACTTTTTAATAATAGTAATATTAAAATATGTGCCGAATTAAAATGCTTGTATAGTATGCTTGGGTTTCCATTACATTCTCCATATTACATTGGTCTGGAAAATTATACATAGACATAGGTATATTTACTTTAGGAACATCATACTTTTTCGAAGTTTGAATAGTGTTCATTTTTTCCACCTCTTGAGCCACGACTATTTTAAAATTCATGTTATAACTTCATCGGATTCCTCTGTTAACCTGGGATTTGGAAGAACCTTTTTTCTCAACATGATCAACATCCTTTTTGTCACCCATTGCTAAAATAACGGATGGGTAAAACTCGCTAAGGTAAGTACAAAGAATACGCCGACGCACAGATAGCTTCAATTCAATGATTGAGGAGTTCAGCCGCCGACTGAACTCGATCTATTTTCCCCTCATATGCTTTTTAATTACGTTGTAATATGTATGTCTAATGTGTTTACAATGTAACAAGTATCTTGTATCACTTAACAGACGTGGGCAGTGATTTTTCGATACACGATT
This sequence comes from Tanypteryx hageni, assembly GCA_028673005.1. Taxonomy (NCBI): domain Eukaryota; kingdom Metazoa; phylum Arthropoda; class Insecta; order Odonata; family Petaluridae; genus Tanypteryx; species Tanypteryx hageni. The sequence continues at coordinate 96,433,023 of CM054115.1, forward strand.
TTACGATCTTTTAAAATTACTAACTCAAATATAACTTTTAAAATTTCATTTTTTTGAAAAAACATCAGATTATATTCGGGACAATACGGTATTTTAAATTACTACAAATTAATTTAAATTTAATTACAAACTGTGGGAGCCAAGGGGCAGAGCTTGAGCGGAAAGGGTAAAAACATGATAGCGCCATAGCGCCAAACTTGAACATCTTTTCAATAGCATTCATACTTGGTTCAAAGGGTAAATAGCCTACCTAAATAGTATTTCCGTATCTAGATGCACTGTTTATGCTCTGTCAGTGTGATTTACATATGAGGTTTTGAAGTTTTCATCCAAAAGAGTTCATATGTACGTAATTCCATCTCTAATTACGCTACTCATTAGCATCGTCGCATCGTAGTATCTGTTAAAGCGAGTGTTGTTTTGAAAAGTAGTTCATATTTATGCCTCTAGGGGCGCTGTTCCTACTCTGCCGCCGTTTTCGAAATCATCATCCAAATGTACTGATTTTTTTGCAAAGCTAAACCGAAAAATGTTTAAAACTGTTGGGAATCGCATGCTAAATTCTTTTAAAAAATCGGAAATTCTAACGTAAAATGGCGCGAATAGTGGGAAAACAAAATTAAATAGTGTAAATACAGGGTTTTACTTACATTGGAGTCAATGAAAATTGATGGGACCTAAAAAACGTTGTAAATAGCGGGAAAACGTACATTCCGATAATGTAAATACGGGATTTTACTGTATATGATTGCATGACCTAAGAATAAATAAAATTCTGACTCATCTTAAAAAAGATACATATTGATTCAAAAAAATAGACTAACTCATATAGCTTGGATTGCTTGTGACTAAAGAGAATGACACGGGTGCAGAGGTATAGATATAATATATAATATAGGTATAATTTTAGAAAATGATATAGGTCTGATATTAGTACCAAATTCAAGAGCATTACCTAAATTGTAAAAAATAAAAATATACAAAAATCTAATTCAACTAGTGACATATGTAGCAGGAACGTCGATTTTGATGAAGGATACAGACTTATTTTGGAAGAAAAAAATTATAAAAGATACTGAGAGCAACAACCAAAGATGGATTCTGGAGAATAAGAAATAATATTGAGCTACGTATAGAGAATTTAAAGGCACAGGTATTGTAGCCTTCATAAAGATAGCTATATTAAGATGGATAGGTCATGTACCTCAGATGAATCAGGAAAGATCCCCAAGAAAAGATGCATACTCATACCCAGAAGAAATAGAGGAAGGTTAAAATCCTGATGGTTGAATGGATTAGAATTAAATGTAAGAGATATGGGAGTCTGCAGATGGAAAGGAAACAGAATGGAGTAGAAGAATATTCTGTAGCAGGCTGAGACCTGTTTGGGGCTGTGATATCTTAAGAGTATAGGATGTGAGTAAATGCATATGCTATAAATAATCTTGCAATTTGTATACATGCATAAATTTTGTTCTATTGCAAATTGGCACATTTAAAAATCTTACATATTTAAGAGAAATTCTAGAAAATATGCTTCAGGTTGTTGCTTTTTCACTTACCTAGGTAATCAAAATCCTTAAACTCATATGACAGATCCGGTTCTGGTAGATAGACATTAGCAAATGCATCAATGGGAATGGAACGCTTATTGTATCCACCACCATGAAAATTGCTTGCATCTTCATACAAAACTGAGCCTCCTGTAAGTTGCATTAAAAACAATTGTTATATTTAGTTATCTGAATCCTTGACTTAAATTGATGGTTTTAATGAATGTATGATTTAGTAATAAATTATTTATAGTAGAATGGGCGGCAGACAATGATGTTGAAAGATATTAGTACCTTTGCTACAGAACTTATACATTTTACACCTGGTCTCTTGTAGTAAATAAATAGTTTTAAATATATTTTCATATACATTAACATGTTTTGCCAGCTAGTTGATTTTTAATTTCTGGTACGTGTTAAAATATATTTTGAAATCAGATATTTAGGATAAGGAGACGTAAATCTTAAAATCTTCCAAATGAAATGTAAACAATCATCATTAGTCCCTAAAAAACTACGATTTGGCTGAATCACACTTTTTTATAAAATCTTATGCATGGAATAAGAGACTTTTATTCTAATATATTATAAACACTATGTCCCTGCCTACTCGCAAGCCTCCCTGCGCCCGAGGGCTCGAGTGACGTCACTTTCCGGTTTGAAAGCAAATAAATCGAGAACGGTCGGTTCGATTTCGACGAATCTTTCACTTGAATACTTGGCGCGAACTCTTTCAGGTTTTAAATGGGCAACCGTGTGCCGAAAAGGCATGGTTTTGATACCGGGATAGATTTTGTTTTTGCATTTGATTAACACGTAATCGGCTGGAATGCGATGTGTAGACCTTTAGTCTTTAACATTTTTAAATATCTTACGATCTAGATTTTGACTCGATTTTTGCGTTGTTGGACTCGGACTTTCAAGTGAATTTGCAATAATCTTACAAAGAAACATACGTATTAAGGACAAGTATCAATTGAAAATTTATGTGAAAAGTTTCGTCAAAATATAAAACAAATGAAACACAGAGCGAAGAATCTTGAAGTCAGAAACGACTCCATTGCATTGTAATAATGGGCAACTTAACATTTCAAATAGCAAGATATTGCTTCGTTTGCAAATTTTATTGGGCAGTTTAATGTCAATTATTATATTGATAGTGATTGTGATTAATTTATTTCAATAATTAGGCAAGATATTTGACGCATGGTCAGTGCTTGTATAGTGATTACTTATTATTAAACAACCCACAGAACATACGATTTGTTGAACCATCAGAAACAGCGAGCATAACAAAAAATGCTGTGTACCGGGAAGTATTAGTCTAAACCTTGTATGCGTTTTTGATTGTGAAAATGATGTGAGCTATATGATTATTTTGAGAGGGGCAATAAAAGTGGTTCAACGAAAAACACTGTGTCACGATACTTTAACCCTATCACATAGGGCCACTTCCTGCATAGTTCCCTAAATGTTTGCAGGAAGTACTGCAACAGGCCCCTAGTTGGCTTTTACCCAAAAGCCTTGTGTATAACACGCTTTTTATACAAGGATAATTAAGAAACTTAGATGCAATTCGTTAGTGCGCGTTATCTATAAGGTACACATTTTTAAGAGAAAACGTTTTTACTTAAAACAATTTATTAATTTTTTTAATACGAGCTATTAGTTAAAATAAATTTCGTGACTTCTATTTAATACACTTCCACAACTTTAATTACGTAATGTAATTCTGCACAACGTGCAACCAGGGTTGCCAACTCGTAAGAAGTTGATTCCGGGAGATTTCCGCTCCATGAGAAGGAAATTTCCGGAGAATACGGGAGAAGTTTCTCAAAGTTAACAAACGCTTAAGCGAACAATGAAAGTTATATCGATGAGAAAACACAACGAATAGTTAATCTAAATTTTATCATTTACTTTCTCCATATACATAGTACAGAGAAAGTATTGTTTTCGGGAAAAAATCGAGTTCGAGTTTTGAACGGAAATACACGGTCCCCAGAACTCGTTTTGACTATTTTCTCAATGATATCGGGTTCAGGCCCTATGAGAGGGGGGCCAGGAGGTTCATTTGGCCTGAGCCTCAAGCTCAAGGGGGCCTCAAATTTTGGTACTCGTTCAGAGACGGATTTATGCACAGACGCATGAGACGCATGACCCGGGAGCCTCGTCGAAAAGAGGGCCTCACCAAATATCGATTTTAGCCTAAAACCTTATGTTCCTCTTCTTTTCTGAAAAGCTGAAGTGATATTGCATGTAACTTAGATTTCTCATCAATAATTAATAAATTGCAGAAACAAAAGCTAGAAAAGCATTTCTTAAATAAAAAATCATCATACTATATAATAAAGCGACCTCTACATTTCGATAGGTATGTAAACATTTTCTTTAAAACGTTGTAAATAAAAATTTTAGTACTTTTTAATTTCAAGTTGCAGAATACAGATGACAGCACAAAGTAATTAATATTTTATTGCTCATTATGAAATATGGTTATGAAAATTCGAGAAAAAAATCTTTAACTATTTTAATCTCAATTGGTTGCTAATCAATAAGAAGGTTACTAATCAATAATAAGGTTATTAGCTATATAATAAAGCATTAATCTCTATATGTCGATAGGTATGTAAATATTTTTTTTAGTGTAGGAAAAAGTCAAATAAAAATACTATTAAAAATATTAGCACCCAAGAATGTCGACTCCCTTGCGATCAACAACGAAATCCTTGACAGAATGACTTTGGCTCTAGAACAGCATGAAGCGGTGTATGTCAGCGTCGATGAGGTCATCAACTGTACAGAAGATGAAAGAGCTAACTTTCCAACGGAATTTTTAAATTTGCTTACTCCGTAAGGAATGCCACCACATAAATTACGTCGTAATGCTTCTTCGCAACATTAACGTTAGGAAGGGTCTGCCTCAAAATCTGGTAGTGGCCCGGGCCTCTCTGAGTCTCTCGAAGGGCCTCTATATGTGTATGATAGTTTTTCTGAGCGCTCTAACTCATAAACTAATGGTCAGTGCAACACAAAATTTTATATTTGTAATTTTTATTATAATTTTTGGCTGGAATCTGTTAACGAGAATTGTATGTTTACTCTTGTCATTGATTCGTTTTTGGCAAATAACTATTTCAAATCTTCATTAATATATATGCTACTTATTATAAACGTTATATAAAATATTATTCTCTAAAAATTTTGTATTTAACAAATTTCATGTAGCGCATTGTTTAGAAGATATTTAATTTTTTCGTAAATTCCTACTAATCAGGATAACAAGTCGGGGAAATAAGATATAACAGAATTTAACGCAAAAGGAAAGGGTGCAGCATATTTTATTGGCATTTTGTAATTATTTACAATAATAGTACTAATTTGGCACTTGAAACATAGGACGCATGAATCAATGATATTTCATTTTCCTATCATCGATTTTTGAATCCGTTTCGGTTCTTGTTAGAAATTCGTTTTGAACGCGGAAATTCGAAATTATTTTCTGGTGAGAATTTTTGTTCGGCAACCTATGGCACGCGTGCCAAAAGATGGCACGCGACGAGATTTTTACATGGCATTATATTTCAAAGAAGAATTACAAAAATATGCACCTATTTAAAAGAAATTTACTTTGATTTCACTTGAATTTCGTATAGAAATGATGCCGCATTATGTTATTAAAATATAAGAATCACCTGTTTGTGAGAGTTATGAACAAAATTATTTGAAGGGTGTCACGCGAGTAGGGCCACAAATAGTGAATATTAGTAAAGAGTTGCCGACCCTAGGCTAGACGTTAGTCAATCATCCATATTCAATCAATGTAAATATAAAATTGCATGAGACACACCCGGTTCCTTGGTAATATTGCAAACTCTTCAACAGCATGGTCACGGTCAAATATGCAATCCGCATGGCGATTGCCTTGTTAAGTGAAAACGGGAGAAAAAGGCCTCAATCCGGGAGTCGGGTGAATTTCTGGAATCTTGCCCTATTCCGGGAGACTCCCGGCGAATCCGGGAGGGTTGGCAACTCCACCTGGAACCCGGGCCGTTATACATACATATATTACATGAAGATCACCTGAAAGTCCCTTTTTGCCGCAATCCAACAGCACGTATCAAATGTATCATACTATGCGATTTCGCTACATCATCAACAAGTGATTGGCTTTTTCAGCGAAAGAGTTTCAGTTAAAAAAGATGAATGCTCATACTCTAAATTAATCCCTGCATTACATCGACGGCGGGAAAATAAAATTTCATTCTTTTAGCCGTTCTTAAGTTCAAGTTTACGTTCATTATGTTTAGTATTATTAATTTTCAAATGCAAATCTAAATTACGCTGCACTGAATTGTTCCCTCATTCTTGGGCGACACAATGTTCTCGAGGGCCGGATGTGGCCTGCGGGCTATAGATTGCCCACTACCACTTTAAAAAAATAATTCCATGGAACCGCTCCTTAGTTGATGCCACGCGCTATGAGTGCGTGTTATACATGAAAATTCGGAGACTCTTGGAGCATGAGCTCAGTATGTGGCGTGTGTTATACAAGAGTGCGAGTTATACACGAGACTTTAAGATATTATTGATTTATTTGCTAATTTAAATTAGAAATAATTGACCTTTGATCTTCTGCTGTTTTAAAGGAAAATAATGAAATTTTCTTAATCTTATCGTCGATTTTCACCTTCAGTTCGAATTTGCTATAATTTGACGTTCAGATTATATACATTGAAAAAATCTTAGGTTTTAATGGGATGTTGCCTTATCGACCATGTCATTGTTAAACCTCAAGGTTAAACGTTAACATTTTGTTATGGTAACTGGAGGTACAAAGTATGACGTCTTTAATATATTTTGATGATTTCCTTATTTTAAGATTACGTATTGTTCAGGATTTCCAGCGATTCCAGGTGTTTTTTCACCATTCTATTAAAATTAGAATGAATGCAAGGCATTTTAACGTGACCAATTTGTAAAGTATATCTCCCACCATTCTTTGTTTTAGCAACCAAAATTGTTTGATTTGTTAGCTACCGTAGCTTAATCGTTAGTTTATTTTACAATTAAAACGGAAGCATTGGGTTCGGTTCTAACTGGAAGCATTTTTAGGCGCGTTTCGCCTCCAGCATAAGCGCCTATTAGCTTCGGTCTGTCCGTCCGTCCGAAAGTTCGTTCTCGGCTTATACGGAACAGATTTTCATGAAATTTGATATTAAGGACTTACAGTCAAAGACAATATGAAAATCACATAAACGAATTGCGTAGGTCAGTCAGGGGTACCACTTCACAGGTGACAAAAAATCAACTTTCCGTCATATCTAGTCAAGTATTTTCATAATAAAATAGTTTTCGAATAACATGTAGAACTAGTAGAGTATTTGTTTTCCTAAAAATTTTTATCGTAGGAGTAGGGTTTATCAAGAAATCAAACAAGAAATTCGTAATTGGAGTTGAACTTGGAGAAATTCATGCATGTCAGCACTTACAATCTTCGCAGTAAGTGAAGTAAATAAGATCTGCAATAATTATAAAAATACATTTAATTCCTTGCGTGTGCATAAAATATTTTTTAAGCTGAAAGAGATGGACAATCTACGACGAAGAAATAAACGTATACGTAAATATTACAAATACTGGACTTAAGTGAAGTATGTTTTAAATAGTTTTCGATTGTTTGGTCGATTAAAGCTGATAAGAAAAAATAAATAAAGAAAATTTAAATATTTTCCTGGCGTCATTTCTGATATAACATTTAGCAGTAGTTATTCATTATACTAAAATTATGGAAATACGTTTATTAATGAATCAATTTAGGGGAAGAAGAAGTTTTTAGTAGACAGTAAGACATAATCGGGTAGTGATGCATAGCTGTTTTATAGAGGTGACATCATTAAAATTATATAGTTTAGTTTCAAATACTCCATTGCACGAAACGCGCCTATTTGTGATACAATGTACACTTTCCTAACTTGTTTTAATTTAAAAATATTTTATAAACCAACAGTAAAGATAAAAACAATAAAAGTATTTAATAAGCTTCCATATTTGAAGTTGCGTAGCAACGGGTAGTCCATTAGTAATAATAAACTACACGAAACTGGCAACAACGCAAATATCTTTCAAGACGAAAGATTTTCACATAAAAATACGTCAAATTTTGGTGATATAAAGCAATTTGTAAACATTTTTCAACCCATATTCAAAAATCAACGGCAGGAATTCAAAACTTCGTTCTTTCTGGCGTTCTTTTATCAAGTCCTGAATTCCTATGATGATTCTAATTGTAAGTAATTTTAATATGCAAATTACTAATATGTTACACTCACACACGCGTTAATAAAATAAAGAAAATATCCCTTGCTGGAATCGAATCCTTGATCATGTGATAGAAGATGACTTACCTAAAAGGCGCAGGAGATAGATCCCAGTATATCGCAAAACAATCGTCGAAATCGTACAAACCGTTCTCGAGTTATTCCAATAAAAGCCTTACCAATTCCTTTGCAAACAGGAAAGCGTTCCAGAGAAATACACAAATAATCAAATCTAGGCTATTATTATAATCCCGATGTTTTCAGTATTATTAATAATTGTTTTATTGCATAAAACATTGGTCGTCTTCATGAAAAAGATAATAGCAATGATGAATTTGACTTTTTTTAATAACTTATGCTATGACGTACCTCTCCAGTTCAGTAATCCAGGGGCTCCCAGGAGTAGTTCAGATTTCTCCTGTAATTAAAATACAAACATATACAAATGATAAAATATCTAGACTTAATATGGCAGCCAGCTAATGGAGTTGGGTTAGTATAGTAAATATATTGTTTACTCATTGGTATTACTAAACATGTGGGTATGTAAAACTTTTTTTTTGCGAGGAGGGTCGCTGCATGCATCACATGCTCCTCTCTTATCTTCCCTTCTCAAACTTCTCTCACATGTGTATACTTGCATTTGTATTGTTCTTTTTATTGCCTGGCAACACTTTCAATTCTGGTCCCAAATTCTCTGAACTAAATACATATTACCAAAATGCCAGGAGTTTGAAATAAAAGTAACCTGAATGTGATACTAGCCTGAGCAAGCTATTCACATGATTTCTAATTTGGAGACATAAAGACATGATTTTTATTATTTTTGTTATGGATAATTAAACATGAATTGACGAAATTGCTTTAGCATGTGCCCCAAGTGCGCTGGAAAAGTTATTGTAGAAATCAGTTATTAAATTAACAAGTAAGGTACCCTTGCTGGTTTGCCTCTATATATGTGGAGGGGAAAACTCACACTATTGGAATGCATATCATTACTAGCCCTTTCGATCCATGAAAACTTTATTCCTCTAGCTTCAGTTATTGGGGTAAAAATGCCATTTCTAAGTTTTGAATGGTTTCATTTTGAAGCCACCTAGCAGCAACTGCAGGAACTACTGGGGTAATCTAATCAGAGTCAAATCATCAATTTATAGTTTTACTCGCCTTAGTCTCCTCTTCTATTTATCAAGAGCTATCTAATAAAAAAATTCTATAAATCTCTTAAAACAAAAAAGTTAATTGTCCACAAACGGACAGGCAGAGTTGTTGTGGCTATATAGGCTGGTTTCCAAAGGAAAAGTCAAACCTACGAAATAAAATGAGTTTCCGGACTTTGAAATCGAACTTGGCGATAAAAAGTGTGATGGTATGACATGGAAAGTGTTATTATAATCTAATATGTATAATTAGCGTAACTGATCCATACAAATGTTGAGTTGAAGAGAAAGGAAAGTGTAAATATAGGTATTTAAGGAAGGAAGAAGTTAAAGATTATATTTTGGTTGAAATTAAAGAAATGTTGTAGAAGTTTTCTTATTGTACCTTCTGTGATATCTTTCACTTTCTTTGTTCTTGAAGTCGTAAATCCATTTGGTCATTAGTGCTGTTGCACTCGCTTGTCTTACCATTAGTGATGCATATCTTAATGGTGCTCAGCAATAAATGAATCCGTAATAAATGAAAATAATTGCTTAAACCTTTTACATAAAATATTTCGGTGTAAAAATTAGCGCATTAAGCTGATTTTAGTGGTTGGATTGTTTATTCAAAATTTGGTATCTGTAGCTATTCGGGAAATATGACTTTTTTGCACAAACCAACAACCTCTTCAAAATATATAATAGATAGGATTAATTCACATTTACCGACAAATTTGGCGACTTCTTATGTATTTTCAAGTAATCATAATAAACAAGCGATGGAATCACTTTTAAAATATAGTTATTTCACTCAAATTAAGTTTCAGTGAAAGAAACTGCATGACATAATGTGGTCATGTCTCTCAAAAACATTTGATTCTTGGACAGGAATTGGTTCTAGGAATGCAACCGGTGGAAACACGTTTGAAGATATTACCAAATTTAGCTTCGAAGGCTGATTTTGGGAGTCTAATTTGCTACGTAAATATTTTAAAGTCAAATCTACGAAACAAAATAAGCTCCAGGACTTTGAAATACATTTAGGCGATAAAAAGTGTTAGTACGACATTGAAAGTACTGTTTTAATGAAATAAGTTCAACTGGCTTAATTGATCCATACAAATGTTCAGTTGAAAGGAAAGCAAAATGTACATATAGATGTTCAAGAGAAGAAGAGTTAACGATTATAAATGTTGGTCTAAATTAAAGTATTTTTATAGAAGTTTTCTTATTTTACCTTCTGAGATATCCTTCAGCTTATTAATTTTCAATGTCAATGAAAAACAAATTTCGCTGTCTTCTTAAGTATAGAGAATATGCAGAATACATAAAAAGTTTTTAGAGAACGAAAGCACTTAAAATTTCACATTAAACTGTCTTCCGCTTATCTTTTGAAACAATTAGCCAGATTTACAGTTTTTTGGAGATTGTCTTTCTTTAAATAAACTTAGTGTTTCTTTCTTCCATACTTTAGTTTATATTAAGTATGCCTATATTATTTCTTTTAGTTAATATTACCAAAGGCGAAGGAAAAATCTCCGAAGCCAGTAAATAAATAAAAACCGGATAAAAAAGGCTGGATAAAAACGGCGGATCGAAAACCAGATAAAAAAGCCGATACGTATTTCGGTTACCAAGTAATCATCATCAAGGGCTAAGAGGGACTTTAGAGCGGGCGAACTGGTGAAAAAATAAAGAAAGTCCAGAGGCTAGTTCTCAAGTGACTGTGAAGAGCTGGGCGTGTGCATTTATACTTGGAAGAAGGGCAGGGAGAGGAGGGGGGGCCATGGATAGCCTAGGTGGTGGGGGAAGAGGAGAGGTCAGCTTAAAAAGAACGCTGCTTATGACTCCAGAGTCGTTATTCATCAGTGCATGTCTATGTTTGTGCATATACAGGCTTTCCGTAGCGTCAAGTTTGGAATTTGGGACTTGTTTGAATCATTTTAGATTATTTGTAGTATCTAATGGGTGTTTCTTTTCGAAAATATGTTTTGCGAAGGCTGATTTTTCCATCTGTCCATGTTCACATAAATTAATAACCAAAATGATATATTTGGACGGGATCTACTCCGCAGGCGTACCACAATTACAAAGTTAAACTTTTCGGCAATTATGAATTTGGAAGAAATTGGCTGAACCGAGTAGTAGTAGTTCTTCATTTATACTGGTGCGTCGACATCGAGGGTCATTTTGCACCTTCGTCAAAGGGTTAATATTTACAATTTAATGATTATATATACATATACACACACATATATATGAATAAATAATAAAATAAAAATAGAAAAGAATAGAATTTAAAATCGTTGGAAAAGTCCAGCCTCCGTTAAAAATTATAAAACTTCATTCATCCTAGTTGTGTCATCACCTAGGATGTCTCTTATACATCCCCTGATATTGCATTTCCTACGCAACTCAAGGTATTTTTGGCATTCTGTCAGGAGGTGTCTTATGGTAAGAAAAGTGTCGCAGTCATCACATCGAGGTTGTACACGCGGGGTAGTAAAAAGGTACGAGTGGGTTAAGGCACAGTGGCCTATCCTCAATCGCGTGATGACCACCTCCTCCCTTCTACTAATCCTGACAGATGATTGCCATGCACCGGTACTGACCTTGATTGTGCGTAATTTGTTGTTTTCGAGGTTTTGCCATGAGGCTTGCCACTCCTTCTGCAGTGCGCCACAAAACATCGCACGAAGGTCTCTCCAAGGCACGAGATCCATTTGCACCTCTGGGTTTCCCAGGGCATCCTTAGCAGCGACATCAGCTGCCTCATTGCCTGCTATACCTACGTGGCTCGGCACCCATACGAACTTAATTTGCACACCTCGACTCTTCAAGATGATGAGGGAGGAGTGCACATCCTGGACCAAAGGATGTACTGGATTATAGCAGGCAATGGATTGTAATGCGCTCATTGAGTCGGAACATATCAAGTGAGATATATTCCGACGTTCAATGCTCTCTAGGGCCAGCTTAATAGCTGTGAGCTCCGCAGTGTGGATACCACATAACGGATTAAGCTTGAACCCGGAGGATGTGTGCAAGGATACAAAGGCGCATGCGCATTCTGTTGAGGACTTCGACCCATCCGTGAAGATAGGTGCGAATCCTGGACAGCGTGACAGGATTTCGGCGAATGCAACCTCGTGTTCTGCAGGAGGACACTCATTCTTGGGCCTTCGAGCTAAATCAAATAAGATTTCTGGCCTCGGGGTATTCCAAGGAGGGTTACGCGGAACTTGCAATCTATAAATCTGGGGTAAAGTTAAATTATTGCCTATAACATAATTATAAAAACGAATACCAAGGGGCTTCAGGGCCCGGGGTCTTCTGTTAAAAACGTCCATTAAACTACGGTTAAAAACAATTTTAAAACACGGGTGCGAAGGTAGGGCTAAAAGTTTGCTGACATAACTGCACATCAGGACATTCCTCCTGATTTCCAACGGTGGCTCTCCAGCATCACAATAAATGCTGGGGATGGGACTGGTTCGAAAGGCACCAGTCGCCAACCGTAGTCCGGCATTGTGCAGTGATGTCAGTGTACGCAGATAAGATGCCCGGGCAGCACCGTATATAAAACAGCCGTAGTCGAGCTTGGACCGAACCAATGCCCTGTAAAGGAGAAGCATTGATGTTCGGTCCGCACCCCACGAGCGGCCAGTCAACGCTCGTAATACACTGAGCGACATCCGGCACTTCACCTTAAGGGATTGAATATGGCTTCGCCAATTTAGCCGCTCATCAAACAGAACACCCAGGAAACGCACCGAGTCCACAAAATTCAACTGGTGGTTGCCCAGCCGAAGTATAGGTTTGGGGAATATACCCCTGCGCCTATTAAAATGGACACAACATGTTTTCTCTTCCGAAAAACGGAAGCCATTTCGGCGGGACCACTCGTGGAGACGATTGAGCGTAATTTGTAGCTGCCTCTCAGCCAGTGCTACCTTTGACGATCGACAAAATATTGCCAGGTCGTCAACAAACAGAGAGGCTTCCACAGGTGGTGTGATGGAATTTACTACGTCATTGATCGCTATTGCAAACAGCGTTACGCTTAATATGGACCCTTGCGGAATTCCATTTTCCTGAGGATATGTGTCGGAAAATGAGTTTCCAATACGGACCTTAAAAACTCTATCCGATAAAAAATTTTGAATAAAAGTAGGCAGATTGCCTTTAAAACCCCACGACCTAAGACACTTTAAAATTTTAAAACGCCATGTCATGTCATAGGCCTTCTCCAGGTCAAAGAAGACCCCCACAACATGCTGGCGATGGACGAATGCCTCTTGGATGAAGCTGTCAATCCTTACCAAGTGGTCGACAGTACTCCTATGCTGCCTGAAGCCACACTGGATGTTGGAGAGAAGGTTACGGTTCTCAAGACACCAAACTAGCCTTCGGTTCACCATTCTCTCCATTAGCTTGCACAGGCAGGAGGTCAGAGAAATTGGCCTGTAGTTCCCGAGGAGAGTCTTGTCCTTTCCCTGTTTAGGGATCGGGACTACTATAGACTCTCTCCAACTCTTGGGAAAATCTCCATCTTGCCAGACTTGATTAAATGCATTCAACATCTCTCCTAAGATAGAGTTCGGCACACATCGCAGGAAGGCATTGTGGACACGGTCCATTCCTGGAGCGGTGTCCCTCAGATCAGCAATGCCTGACTCCAGCTCCCACAGTGTGAAGGGGTCATTGTAGCTAGCTCCGGCCAGGCCTGGTTCGAAGGGGCGGAAGCCTCCTTCTTCACGACGCTTATGCGACGCGAAGGCCAGATCGTAGTTGGCCGAGCTACTTATGGAAGCATAGTGATTTCCAAAAGCCTCAGCTACTGTGGCTGGCTCCATCACAATGGACCCATTCACAACAACAGATGGGGTGCCTGGGAGATGATAAACACCGGAGATACATTTCACTTTCCTCCAAACCTGTGCAATAGGTGTTCGGTGCGTGATCGAACTGACATACTTCATCCAAGAGTTCCTTTTTGCAGTTTTCACCACCTGACGAGCCTTCGCTCGCAGGCGCCGGAATGCCGCTAGATTCATACATGTAGGGTACTTGTTAAAAATGCGTAGGGCCTTCTTTCGTTTCTTGATTGCTTCAGCACATTCATTGTTCCACCAAGGCACTGGTGGACGACTTGCCTTGACAGCTGAAACAGGAACGCTCTTCTCTGCAGCATGCACTACTGCATTACGAAGGTCCTCTACGTTTTCAACGCCACTACGAGTCGAGTTAAAATTAAAATCAAGGTTCTTTTTAAAATCCTCCCAGTTGGCTTTCTTTAAAAGCCATTTCTGGGGGCTGTTAAAATTTTCACAAAAAAAATTTTTACGGATAAGAAGGGGGAAGTGGTCACTTCCGCAGAGATCATCATGGACTTGGAGTTTAAAACGGGGAGCAATACTACTGCTGCAAATCAATAGATCTATTGAGGAGTATTCTCCTGTAAAAGAGTTAAAACGAGTCTTTTCTTTTTTATTAATTAAAATAAGATTAAAATTTGTTAAAAACTTTTCTAAAACACGCCCTCGCCGATTAGAACCACTCACAGTTTCTCCCCAAAGGGTGCTATGAGCATTAAAATCGCCCAAAAGGACGAATGGCTTGGGTAATTGCTCCACCAGATCCTGCAGGATCCTCATGGTGACTGGAGCCCACTCCGGAAGGTATACATTACAGAATGTAACCCTCTCCGGTACAGCTACCGTCACAGCTAGGGCCTGCAAGGGTGTCTGCAAGTCTACCCGGGAGGTGTATAGGGTCTCCCGGACAGCAGCAGCAACACCACCTTGCGCTCGTCGACCGCTAAGGTCATCTAGCCGCAGGATGCTGTACCCCTTCAATTTAGGCGTGTCGGTAACCTTAAAATGAGTTTCTTGTAAGAAAATACAGGACGGGTTAAAATGTGTTATTAAAACCTTCAACTCCTCTAGATGTTTAAAATAGCCATTCAAATTCCATTGAATGGCAAACATAAATATATATTTAAAATGATAAAAGTAAAAGACTCGCGATTAAAACCCATCTCTGTGGAAGGGAAGCTTATCGCTTAAGCTTCAACTTCCTACCCTTCTTCTGGTTTAGGAGGAGGATTTTGAGTTGGTCCTCCTCCAACTCGCCTTCCTCCATCTCCTCCTCGCTTATTGCCATCGCATCACGAGGAGGAGATTGTGGTGGAGTTATCTCACGTCTCAGGACGTGAGCTTTTGTCTCTGTGTCATTTTCCTTTGGAGCAGTCTTCTTGGAAGATATCACACAGATGGTTTTATCCACATCCATGGATGTGGCAGTATTTTTCCCTGTTTTTCCTAAAGATTCCTCTACCTTTTTTTCCGTTTTTTTCCTTGGTTGCTGTCCCTGATTCTCTGTCTGTATTCCTATGCTGGCTGTTTTAATAGGAGTTGATGGTGTTGCTGCCGTTGCCGCATAGGACCTCGAAAAAGTTGGGGCTACGAGCACCTTATACTTCTTCCGGGCCTCAAAATATGGGATCTTCTCCGTCACCTTGATCTCCATGATCTTCCTTTCTTCCTGCAGCTATGGGCAATCCCGCGAGTAGACTGGATGTGGTCCACCGCAATTGCCATTCCCATATTATTCAAATGTAGGAAAGATAGGCTCTTGGAATCGAACCCATGATTTCAATGTAGAAGTGAGCATTTTAAAAGTTAAAGGTCGCGTTAGTTAGTTTTTGAGTTATAGATGTTTTTCTTATTCTCCCATTTAACACCATATAAGGCTTCATACACACAGACATAGCGTTTTTAATATAATAGATTAAAAGCTTAAAATTATATTCACTAAAACCACCTTTTTTAAAGTCATACTTCTGTTTTCAAATATTTTGGAGATGTTGTATTTAGGCCACAGTAAATGTTTCCTCAGCCATGGTTGCCAAAAAAGAAACCAAGCACTTGCAATCAGCGCTGGCACAAGATACCCAAAAAATTAGTCATTTTAAAGGAGCAATCACGCAATAAATATAGTGAAAAAATATTTTTCACTAAAGAACCATTATTGAAGATGTTGCAAGATGGAATAACAAATTCCAGTAGATGAATGTGTGAGATTTATCAAAAACATATATGTAGAAATTTTTGATGAGCCATTGTCAGAATTAAAAAATTCCTCTGTTCATTTGAACAGCCCTCCCAATCAACAGTCAATGTTCCAAAGGTAGGTAATTGTCAGTGACATTAAAAAAAGATCAGTTAAAGCTGATGTAAACAGCTTGAGTTGAATTCTTTTATTAGTGATTTATATTGTGACGCTTTTTTCGAAACTATTACTCATATTAGCTAATGAATGAATAAAATACCTGAGAATGCGATATTTATATAGCTCTACTTACCTCAATAGTTCTTTTCAAAGGCATGTGCACGGACATACCAGCTTCTCCCACTCCAAAGTCATACACACTCTTGCCTCTCCAAGATTCCAGTGAAAAAAGA
Source organism: Tanypteryx hageni (assembly GCA_028673005.1). Taxonomy (NCBI): domain Eukaryota; kingdom Metazoa; phylum Arthropoda; class Insecta; order Odonata; family Petaluridae; genus Tanypteryx; species Tanypteryx hageni. Next base: position 96,449,504 of record CM054115.1, read on the forward strand.
CGACGATCTGAAAATTAAAAAATATACCCTTTTGAATTAATGGTTTTGGGGTGTTTTGTGTGTGACAGTGGTTTAATGATATGAAACTCATGTATAGAAAATATGTCAGATAAATAATAGAAAAGAACCAATCCAAATATATTGGTAATCATCAGTGTTATATATATAAATAAATAAATATATAAATAAATAAATAAATATATACATATATATATATATATATATATATATATATATATATATAACAGCTTACGGAAAAGGAAAGGTAAAATGGATATATGGATGTCAACAAGGTGTTGGGATGAGGAAACCCAGTAAACACTCACCAATCAGACGACTTCAGGTTGGCGAGGCCCCGGGGATGTCGACGCGACACACGTAAAAGAACACTAAAACACAGAAACATCACAAACGTAGAAGCTTTCGGAATTGTTCCTTCATCAGCTACAGCTATTTTTACGTGTGTCGCTTCGACATCCCCGGGGCCTCGCCAACTTGAAGTCGTCTGATTGGTGAGTGTTTACTGGGTTTCCTCATCCCAACACCTTGTTGACATCCATATATATATATATATATATATATATATATATATATATATATATATATATATATATATATATATATATATATATATATATATTAACTAAAGGAAAAGAAAAGGTAGTGATGAGGGTGGCAACAAGGTGTTGAGGGAAGCCCAGCGGACACTTACCAAGTTGAGGACCAAGCTGGTAGGCTGCTGGGGGCGTCGAAGAGACACGTAAAAACACACGAACACAAAAACACACGCAAGCTTATCGGGCCTATGCCCTTCTTCAGCGAAAGAGTAACGTAAAGTGACACACTGGGCGGGGAATGACAGGGTGATGTGGGAAGGTTGATGATTGGAGGAGGTGGGGAGTAGGAGGGGTGGATAGCCAATAAAGAGGAAGCGTGGTAAGGGAAAGTGCGAATAACTACAAAGTAACAAGGAGACATTGTAAGGGGGCTAATAGGGTTAGCGGAGGTTGAGGCCAGGCGGAGAGAAAGAGTCGAGAAGATGGATATGTGCTAGTTCCCAGTGTCGGAGAAGGGGGGCAGGAGTGTCATAGGGTAAAGCGCGAATAATCCTAACATTGTAGCAACTATTGAAGGGGACATTATGGGTATTAGCGTGTAATGCAACTGGGAGGGGGTGTCTGAGAGAAACGCTATTCCGGTGACCGTTCATTCGGATGTTTAACGGATTGCTGGTGAGGCCTACGTAAAACGCGGGACAAAGGGTGCAGGTAAGGAGGTAAATGACGTTACGGGTGGTGCAGTTGCTTCTGGAGGTGATGGGGTAGGTGATGTTGGTGGAGGGACTCGAGAAAGAAGATGATGGTAGGTGGATAGGGCAAGTGAGGCAGCGAGGTTTTCCGCAGGGGTGGGAGCCTATTGCAAGAAGCGTGGTAGAAGTGGGAAGTTCCTTCCTCCACAAGATATTTCCCAAATTTGGGGGCCGGCGGAAGGAGAGGAGCGGAGGATTGGCAAAAAGGTTGATAAAGAGGGACTGATGGGAGGAAGAGGTAAGAATTGGGTGGGCAGCATGAAGGATTGTTTTGAGAGCTTCGTGGATACCAGGAAGGAAAAGTGTCGTAAGAGTGAGTGGAGGGGTAGATGCAGGAATAGTGGGTGTGTGAGGATGAGATCCATTGTGGGTAGGCGTCATCGCCCTATGGATCTGTTCGCGGACCAAGACTGGAGGGTAACCACGTTTGAGAAGAGCATCCTCGAGGACAGAGTAATACTCTAGAAGGGATGCTCTATCGGAACAAAGCCTCCATCCTCATCCTCATATATATATATATATATATATATATATATATATATATATATATATATATATATATACACTAGTAGTTGGTGCTTGCATACTGCAAGCATTTCATCTCAACTTGAAAAAACATTCATTTTTCAGACAGACATTACATAATTACAAATAGTATTTTAATTCTAAAGATTTCACCTCCGCAGTGATTTTCGTTTTTCCCACATGTGAAAATAATAGTTTAAAACAATCCCCAAATGTTGCAATTTAAAATTTTTACACTATCTTCATTATGGGGTATTAATGCTACACATTTTAGCCAAATTTAAAAGTTGTAGCACTTCTAGAAGTAAAATAATATTTTTCTAATTGTTTAAATTTAAATAATTTTTAACGGCCACCACAATTCATATATGGTAAAATTGAAATGTTTATTTGTGCAAATTTGCTACTCTGTAAATAATTTGAAAATTTCAGCTTCCTAGCTCATCCCGTAGTACCTAAACAGTTATCCATTTGTTTAAACTAAGAATTTTGACTGCCAAACAAATTAAAATATCAAAATGTGTAAAATCCCTATTTCGTTTTTTTAGGAATTCTACTCATAAAAAAAATTTGAACTCCGTAGCACATGCGGAAATACATAAACCATGAAAATTTTTATAAACAATTGCGAATTTTTAGCGGCCGCATTGTTGCACTTTTTGAATATTTTCGTTTTTTCTAGTTGGTTTTGCACAAAGTCCTACCTAAGAAAAAAATTTCGAATCTCCAGCACATCTGGAAGTGCCTAAACATCAGTATCCTCCTATATGTTATACTAGTAGTTGGTGGTTGCATACTGCAAGCTTCCAGTGGAGCTGGAGATTCGAAATTTTTTTCTTAGGTAGGATTTTGTGCAAAACCAACTAGAAAAAACGAAAATCTATAAAAAGTGCAACAATGCGGCCGCTAAAAATTCGCAATTGTTTAAACAAATTTTCATGGTTTATGTATTTCCGCATGTGCTACGGAGTTTATTTTTTTTTGTAAGTAGAATTCTTAAAAAAAACGAAATATACAAATTATACAAATTTTGATTTTTTAATTTGTTTGGCAGTTAAAATTTCTTAAAGTTTAAACAAATAGATAACTGTTTAGGTACTACGGGATGAGTTAGGAAGCTGAAATTTTCAAATTCTTTACAGAGTAGTAAATTTGCATAAATAAACATTTCAATTTTACCACATATGATATGCGGCGGCAGTTAAAAATTATTTAAATTTAAACAATTACAAAAATATTATTTTACTTCTAGGAGTGCTACAACTTTAAAATTTGGCTAAAATGTGTAGCATCAGTACCCCATAATGAAGATAGTGTAAAAATGTTGAAATTGCAACATTTGGGGATTGTTTAAAACTATTATTTCTACATGTGGGAAAAACGAAAATCGCTGCGGAGGTGAAATATTTAGAATTAAAAGACTATTTGTAATGATGAAATGTCTGTTTGAAAAATGAATGTTTTTTCAAGGTGAGATGAAATGCTTGCAGCATGCAAGCACCAACTACTAGTATGTTATATCCTCCTCCTCCTCTGTAAGGAACGTCTATATATATATATATATATAATTATATATAGATGTTTCTCACAGAGGAGGAGGATATAGCATACTAGTAGAAGGTGAGATGAAATGCTTGCAGTATGCAAGCACTTTCCTCCTCTGTAAGAAACGTCTATATATAATGATGTATAGGAGGATACTAATGTTTAGGCACTTCCAGATGAGCTGGAGATTCGAAATTTTTTCTTAGGCAGGATTTTGTATAAAACCCACTAGAAAAAACGAAAATCTTGAAAAATTGCAACAATGCTGGCGCTAAAAATTCGCAATTGTTTAAACAAATTTTCAAGGTTTATGTATTTCCGAATGTGCTACGGAGCTGAAATTTTTTTAAAGGTAGGATTTGTAAAAAAACGAAATAGAGATTATAAAAATTTCGATATTTTAATTTCTTTGGCAGGTAAAAATTCTTAGTTTAAACAAATAGATAAATGTTTAGACACTACGTGGAGAGTTAGGGAGCTGAAATTTTAAAATTATTTAGAGTTAATTCTATATAAACGAATATACATTTCAATGTATCTATGAAATTGTTATTGCGGCCTTTAAAAATGATTCAAATCTAAGCAATTAGATAAATGTTTTTTAACTTCTAATTGTGCTATAAATTTTTAAATTTGGCAGAAATGTGTAGCATTATTAACCCAATTTGGGAAAAGTATAATATTCCTAAAATTGCAAAAATTAGTGATTGTTTTACTCCATTATTGTTCCATAATGAAAAAACGAAAATCGCTGCCGTGGAGTAATCTTATGAATTAAAGAAATATTTCTCATGATGAAATATCTCTATGAAAAATTAATGTTTTTTCAAGGTGAGATGAAATGCTTGCAGTATGCAAGCGCCTTCTACTAGTATATAAATACACTAGCGAAGTTAATATAAAACTTGGTATTAATCCATTTGTTCACCCGTCTATTCTCAAGCCTAGTTCGGTGATAATCGTCTCCATGGCATCAATACGATAAAATGCGATTTAAAACGCAAAAACGCTGTTTTAGTGGAAATTCAAGAAAATAAGATCAATTATCAAAATTCTGTGATAACAATTGGAATCTAAATTATTTTACTCATAGAACAGTACAAACTTCTGTCCGATATTACAATATTAAGATATTTTAAAGTAATAAAGAAAACATCTCTGCACGGTGGATTTGAGACTTCGTATGTAAAACAAATAGGGAAAAACGTTCCTGGAATCGAACTCGGGATTCAATCTTTGCCAAATAAAATATAACATGAGGGTGAGCTCTAGCCGCACGAGTCTCATACCAAGTTTCATGAAAATCGGTCCATTGATGCAAATATTGTTAGTCGGGGACACACATAGGACCATTTCATAAGGTTATGTTTCGTATGGAAACCAGCCTAAAAACATGTAAATTTGAAGAAAGCTAATGTGGACCAAATATATACAATTAAACTCTCAGAAACCGTAAATATTGATAAATCGAGTTGAGAATGTCACTATCGTGCATTGTAAAAATACTATAATTATTAAACACCTTTATCTATTAAAGGTATCAGCTTCTCAGCAGGCTCATCTTCTGTCTTGTCGTGTCCATAATCTTCAGCTGGCATCCAGTAGCATACTCCTACTTGGCTATACTCTTCTTTTAATATTTGATTTATCCATCGTGGACCGCAAATCTGAAGTTGAAATTAAATTACCTATTATTAAAGATATGCAGTTTTATAGTAATTGTAATATTGATCAGTTTTCATATTGGATATAAAGGGAAAATATTGTAATAATAACGAAATTACGAACATTAAATATTTCAAGAAAAAAAAAACAGTAATATACATATATATAAGTATTCAAATTCACGTTTTATTTACGGCGACTCTATTTTGATGGAAACCAAAAACAGCATACGACCTTTGTTTGCATCGGATGAGAACAGGATTTTTTCAGACGGATAACAATAAAAAATCATATTTTCCCCTTCTTAGCTCTTATATGATTCGTAAGGTAACAATTAGAAATTTTATTCGGATAGAGGACATCATTTACCACAAAAAAAGTCCGCGAGAGGACATACGACGTATACTAACGAAAATAAAAATTCGAGAAATTCCCGAGGCTGCTTTTTGGCAAATCCCATATGCAAAAATGAAACTGTACATGGGTATAAATACTGGAGAAAAATAATTCCCCTATATAATTGGGAATAAGCTTCACGGCACACATACAATGATAAAATGTAAAAATCTCCAAATGCCGTAATAAACTAATAAAATTGAGGTACTCCACTAAAGTAAGGGAAGGGGAAAAAGATTTAAAAGATTAAAAATTGAAAACATAAAAACCTCACCCATACATCCAGACACACAAGCTGCTGTTTAGGGGCTTTTTAAGGCCAGCGCCAAGGACAGCAGGTCAGCCAACCAAGGTTTACGGGAGACTCCTCCGCGCCAGGGACCTCCAAACACACTCAACATTCACACAAATAGGGTATGCGAAAAAAACCGCAGTGACCCTTACCGTAAATAAAAATACAAAACAAACCGAGGTAAAAAAATTTAAAATTTTTTATATTTCTTGCGGATATTTTCCCTTATATTCCCCGTAAGTAGGTGTTTCTTTCTTCTGAAAGCTGCTATTGCTTTTCCTATTCTAATCCTGATCTCATCCGTACATTTTGCTTCTCTTGTTATGATGCTTCTAAGGTATTTATAATTTGAAACTTGTTCTAAAGGTTTTACTCCAATACGTATGTTCAGATTCTCTTCTTTGCCTGATATTTTTCAATATAATGTATTTTTTAAGAGATATTTTAAAAACTAATTTTGTTAGCTGCCACCACACCACATGCCGACGACAATTGTAAACCCTTTACGCTCATTACGTCTTATTGTTAGTAACGCTCCTTGTTATTTTCTTAATTGTTGGAGCTTCGTGGCTATAGCCAATATCAGAAAGCTACGATATGGGTCCATATCTGCTCTTTGTAAAGTCTTTGAATTTTTCTGGCAGTTCCTTTAATATTTATTATGATTTAACTTATTTGGAATTTTTAGAAATATTACAAGTATTGTGAAAGTCATGTGGTGGCAACATCAGATTTTTCGTTTGAGAATGCAAGATATAATAACCGCTTACTATAAGGACTTCCTTTAAAACCTTTTTACATTATACGGAAGAGTCCGTGTTTTCAATAACGTTGAAACTGATAATCATAGTCTCTTGTAACGTAACCAGAACCAGAAGCTTTCTACGCTGATACCTAACGTTTTCAATATATATGATAACGCATTATTGGTTTATTTAAAAGGGAAAATTACATGAATATTAGCTTTAGTCCTTCTTTTGAAAACTTACTGAGTTACAATTTGGAAACACATTCATATCGTAGCATTGAAAATATGCGCGTCTTATACGATCTTGTAAGTTACATATTGAGAAAAATTAAGTTAACCAAGTTGTTCTCTATTGCGATTATTCTTCTAAATATTTTCATCGGGAAACCGAAAGTATTATCTCAGATGTCCAGAGTTAGGAATATTCATGTACATATTAAAGTTTCACACGTCATACACGTACAAATTATATTCTACGTTTAAAATATACAAAATATATGAGACTATAAAAGGTTTGATAACTATTTTGCCATGTGAAACAAAATAGTGTACCCATAGGTACCCATAGGGATTAATTTCAATATCTTATTAAAAATTTACCGTACATGGAAAAGGCAATATCCAAAAATATGATTCAACTTCCGGAGAAATAACAGCAGTGTTTCTCGATGAAGATTGTATCAAAATAGTAAATGAAGGGATTCCACTATTTAATCCAATTTTCAAACGAATCAATAGATATAGATCATCAGTGGTAAGCATAGCCGATGCGACGGAAGAGTGGCTTTCTATAAAGTAGTATGAAAGCGATCCATTAAACAAGTAGGGATGCACAACGGTTTCCCGTGATACAGAAGACTTTTCGTCAAATTCACCGTAGTATAATTGTGTACTAATGTATTTGCTTTGAAATCAGAAAATTACTTTTCTGTATTGTGGTAGCCCTGCTATTTAGATTCGTTCTAAACATATACATTTCGTTATTCCATTCTACACTCGCCATTAACACGAAATTTCTTTGAAATCGGTTCAGTCAACACCTTCCAAATTCATAGCTACAGAAAAGTTCTAATCTTGATATTGTGGTAGCCCTATTTAGTTGACCCGGTTGAAATATGCCATTTTGATTATCTTTTATATGATGATTATATTGACCACTTTTGGTTATATTCCATTTGGTCACTTCTCTAGATATACGTGTAAAATAAATATTATTTTACTTTATAGTGTGGTAGTCCTGCTATTTAGATCCGCTTTAAACATCGTGATTTAATTATGGTATGTTGTACAAGTTTTATATACAAAATTTAGTCGAAATCCGTTCGGTCAATTCCTTCCAAACCCATAATTACCGAAAGAGTTTAATTTGTAATTGTGGCACCCCTTTTTGGTTGACCCGGTCCAAGTATTTTATGGTTTTAAATATATGTATACATTATAAATATTAAATTTAGTCAAAATTGATGCGGACAGTTCAACACAAATACTTGCAAAAAGAATTTTTTTATTACTTGCACTGTGGCAGTCCTGATTTCCATATCTATACTAAACATCATGGACGAAAAACACTAAAAATGCTATTGCCAGCAAGACTATGGCTTAAATGCTTATAATCTAACAGCCAATTTTCTGCAGGAAAGAAGTTATTCGAAATTCTCTTGGATGAAATAGAGGTGTTTTTTACCCATGAGTTGGAGAATGAAGACGACCTTCGAAACTGCAAAGATAGTCTGTGATTATCGGCCAGGAAGTAAGGCATTACTCAAGCAGCATAGTGATAAGCGGAAGCATTCTAATGTAAGTTTATCAGAAGAAGAATTACTATCACTTGCAGCTTCGTCAGCTCAGACGGAAAGGGTATTTTTGAAATGGTTCCATGAGCACGATGAATTAAGAAATCGTTTTATCCCCAGAGAAATCGAAAGAATATTGAAAGATTGAAAACAATTGATAAATATTGAATTACATAATGAAGCAATTTATCAAGTACGATTTAATGCGTACATTTACGTATAGCGGCGTCGTACCTAGAGATATTGGTGCCTATGGCAATATTTGCAAATGTGCCTTAAGCTATGAGCATTAGAATGCTATATTAATTAGTCACCAAAGTTCGGTAAATTAAGTTTAATTTAATTCTCGCAATTTTTTACCATGATTGAATGTGTATTATAAATAGCTGCTTCTTAAATAGAATATAGGATATGTGTTATAAAACCTAAGGTACCTTTAGAAATGCTACTATCCTGGAATTTGGCAGGGTGACAGCTCATTGGATATAACCAACGGTAAAAAAATAAAAAATTCACAAAAAATAATCGTCAAGGGATTATTTTTGACCTCTTTGTTCCATATAATTACCTCATAAGAAAAGAATGAAAATCTGCGCAGTTTTTTATAAAATTGCATTGCAAAATTAGTTTTAAATGAGATAGAAACTCGCAACTTAAATATATCTGTAGCTGAATGATTGAGGTCTTTTATTTTTGTAAATGTAAATGCATATCCGTTCGGAATTGGCTTAGAAATTTGTTTTTAACTGGAAAAAGGACATTTAAAACAATGAAAAATAACTACAACCATGGCAACGAGTCCAATACTTATAAATGGAAATTGGAAATTTGTACTATAATGACATCGATTTAATGCCTTTTAATTCATAAAGTATAATCCCTATAATTCCGTTGATTTCGACCAATGACGTATACTTAAGAAGACGACAATTTTAAAACACGCTATATCCTATTAAAAAAATAACACATTATATACTTCTTTTTACTGTGGAGATTGATAATTTATATTTTATAATAGCACTTATTTTGTGCTTTTTTCTGGGGATCAGGGTCTATATTATGATGCCATTGATATAAAACTACGACTACGTGCAAAACACGAATGTTATTCAAACGTGCACACACTTTTGATGGCGTGATCTTAGTTTTTCGGGAAATTTTTTACTTTTCAATAATCAGACGATATAAACAAAGTAATTGAAATATGAATTGACAAAATTGTGCTGTCAGTAATGCCACAATCTTCTATTACTTATGCCGAAAAAATATAATATAATAATATAACATATTTCTTGATTTTTTTATCCAGATACGTACTAAAACTCACGGATGGTGACGCCATAATCCTAATACACAAAATATCTCAATTTTTCCATAAATTTAGTGTAACATATAGGCTGGTGTCATAATGATTTTTATTTTTCTTGCTAATACAGGGCGATCTGAGCCACGGAACTTGAAATACGGAAACTTGGACGCGAGCCGATAGCCACAGAATTCGGAAATATCCGGATAGTTGCCTCAATTTCGAGGAAAATGAGAAATATTCAGCGAGAACTCTTGCAATTTATTATCTTATATAAAAATGAGTTTCTAGATTTTCCTGTCTGGTTTCCTGTCTGACGACCTATTATTGTTGTATTCTACAAGCAGATGGCACGAGCTCCGCCTTCTGTTTAGCGTCCTTTTTAAAGTTATGGAAAAAGAAACAGCTGGATTTTTCCACTTTTGATTTATGTCAATTTATACCAAACACTCTATGTACTTCATTTTGTATGACATATTTTCTGCACCTCTGTAAAATTGCTGTTCCTCATAAGGATAGCATTGCAGGAATTTGTCGGAACATTATCAAATTTTTATCTCGGGAACTATAAATCGTGATGCGTGCCGTCGCCAACGTTTTGGTAGTAAATATTGTCCTCTACCTAAATGAGTTTTTTAATCAATACCTTATAGATTATATAAGGGCCAAGGAAAGCAAAAAACGATTTTTATATTGTTGAAGTCCAAGTCATTTTATGAAAATGGTCGACGACATTTTCGTAACAACGAATGTAAACAATTTTGCTATTTGCAGAAACTACAAAATTTAAATTAGTTTGAATACTATACCAAGTATGAATTAGATTTGTGAATTATATATCAGTTTGATTACATTGTGTTTATCTTGATTTCACCATATAGTTTTCTAGTAATCAATTATGATTCAGTTACCACATTTTTAGTAGAAGACGTCATTGAAGGAACATATGCTATTGTCTGTGCTTTTATATTTTCCAAAAATAAATCATAGACTAAAATCTAGGAAAACGATTAAAAATTTGCATCAATAATTAGTCTTTACGCGTCATATTGAATTGAATAAAAAAACTGGACAGACGTTTAGCAAGTGTGGGAAGAATTGTAGAGATAACTAAGTGAGGCGCGTTTTTTTCTTCTTGTTTTTGTATTATGACGTCATCATATGATTACTTCTTTGGTTGACATCGACGAATTCAGAATGTAGTCTATAAATTATATTTAAAGCATTATATCAGTGCTATGTAATAATTTGTATGCCATTTAAAATCAGCGGGGTCGTTGCTATGGCAGTTTTATTTCTCCCGAGATTTATTCCAAGTTTACAGTTTCGAATTTTTCTGCTAATTTCAATCGCTGATATTTTCATTCAAACTCAAGGTACTCTCGAGATAAGTAACCAATATTTCCCCTTAATTGGTATGAACAAATTAAATGTAGATTCAAAATTTCTATTTCGCTAAGAGTATTCAAAACAAGTTGTATAATATTTCAAAAAATTCACACGGTCCTCAAGTCAGGGTATGATTTGCATGGCACCCCCTCCCAAAAAAATCGAAATTCTGACCCTGATCTGCACATCCGCAATGTATTTTTAGCATGTGCACAAAGTTTAAAGTTTTTAAGTTTCTTGGTTTTCAAGAAATGCTGTAGATATAATTTATATGGCACCCACACCTCTTCCCCACAAAAATCAAATACTGGCACCAAAGTGTACATCCTCAAGGTCTATTTAGTAAGTGTACAAAATTTTAAGTCTCTAAGTTTCTTGGTTTTTGAGAGATGCTGCAGGGCATGATTTTTTAGACACCCTCTCCACCCCTACCCCAAAATCAAAATTCTGGTCCTGAGGTGCATATCCTCAAGGTCTCTTTAGTAAGTGTACCAAATTTTAAGTCTCTAGCGTCTTGGGTTTCGAGAAACGCTGTCCACACACACACGCACGCACGCACACAAGTCAATTTCTACGTGTTACCTTACGAGGAATAGAAATAATCCCCTGGAGTCGAACCTGGATAGTTTTTCAAAATATTATGTTGCCAGTCACTTTTAATATGTGAGTCAAGCAAACTTGGCATAGTCAGATTATCTATTTCGAGTTTTTAGAGCGTGATCAATGAACCAACAATTGTATTTGATATACACAGTTGAATGTGACCACGTAGAGAATATTACCAGGATTGTGAACATTTTTAAAACAGTGTGAGAAGAGATTTTTTAGTTTAGGACAAATTCCAAAGCTAGGAAACTCTTTATCTAATTGTTTTGCGTGTTTAATAAGGAACAAGAAGTTTGATGATAACCTATTTAGAAAAGAAAAATGCAATACGTAGTTCAAAACTGGGATCGATTCACACATTTTTTTAGGATGGAAGAACGTGGGAGTTGTATGCAGCTCATAAGAAACGTAAGGGAATTTATTAACCCACGCATACCCGCCATATTTGACGAGTAATTACGCTTGTCATATATGAGCTCTGCATGGCTCAAATGCTGTTGCCTTGGAGATCGCCTTGGTTTATTTACAAGTTTAGACCTTGGTGTAAGGTAATTTTACTAGGCGCGTTTCCTTTCCAACGTAAGTACATATGTGCCTAGTAGTTTCGTTCTGTCCGTCCGTCAGTACGCATGTTTGTCCTTGGCTTCTACCGAACTGATTTTCATGAAATTTGGTATTGAGGACTAATGGCCAAAGGAAATAAGAAAATGGCATAACTAGTTTACATAACCAAGTCAGGAGTGCAACTCTACTGTAAACAAAAAAAAATAACTTTCCGATATATCTCGTAAAATATTAGTTATACCGAAAAAGTCTTTAAATAAAATTTGAAGAACCAGCCAAATAAAATGTTTCTTTTCCTAAACATTTTTATCGTAGTAGTAGCCGTTTATCAAGAAGATCAAACAAGAATTTCGTAATTCGCTTTGAACTTCGAAAAATTCATGCATGGATACTACTTTATTGTTGTCAACGAAAACGATCTTAGCAGTAACTGAAGTAAATAAGATCTGGTATACTTACGGTAGTACATGTTGTCATTAACGCCTCAAGCCCGGAGGACGTTTATCAAAATCTCACCCCAGATGCCGAAGGAGATTTAAAAAAATTGGCGATGCAGCCGCAAAAAATATAAAAACTCAGAACTTTTCACCCTTTTATTGAATTTTATGAAATTTTGAGGATTTACCCAAAACACGATATTTTAAAACTATAACTTTTACGCTAGCTTGAAATACGTAGAGACTCTTTGCTGGAGAGAAGCGATTTGCCGACCGATCCGTCACCTATCCAACGCGTGCCCTCGCTTTCATATAATAATCAATATCGTGAAAACTATAGAAGTTATCGGCAAGTAACATTCTTCAAAGATAAATTTAAACTATCCTGAACATTTCATTTGCTGTATGTACTCCTCTAAGCTAATTAGGGAAAAAATTTTTCGCAGTTTATAATTTTTATGTTCTTGAGTTACTTTGTCGTTATTCGGAATCATTACAGTTGTCACATAAAGAAATTTTCCCTTTTTATTCAATAAAAGCTGAAATGTGACGTTGTATGTTTATTCGCAAGGAAGAAATCGCGTGGCTATAATAAAAAGTATTAACAAAATTTCAACTCTTTATAAAAAATAAGAAATGCAACAAAAATTGTCGAATAAAATATAATTCTTAAGGCAAAAATGTCCTCTTTTAAAATATACCAAGATTTTTAAGCTCAAATTTATTTCAGCGCGGCAAAAAATAAATAAATCCAGCAATGACGCTCGGCGTACTATCATGTCGGACGGCGGTATGTGAAGTTTTCGCTCGACCTAATGTCACGTCGGACGGCGTTGTGGGGTTAAATGTTCAATCAGCACTTTGGTGTGCACTACACTGCCGAAGCTGCGGAGGCGGTAGCGCGTAGGGTGTTTGAGCATTCTAGGGCTTTTTTAGGTTAGATTTAAGCAATTGTAATTTTTCAGCAAGCGTTGAGATGCACGTCAATAGTAGATCATATGGTAGGGTAGGGTGTAGGCAGCTTACAGGTACGGGATTAGTTGAGAGCACAATAAAGGAAATGTAAGAAATCCGTGCTGCGACAGAATTATCGAAGATATGGGGATAAACGATTTTCCATGCATCAGTTCCGTAGATAATGCGTGCGACATTAATAGCACTATAAACGCCACGTTAAGTAACAGTAGAATACATCCAAGCGTAGAAATAGTCGACATAATAGAAAGGATAAGGAGGCAGAAAATAATGACAATAATTGTAATATTAATAATAATAACAATAATAGTAACTCAGTAGAGCGCGAGGAATCGTTACGTAGTCATAGCGAAAAACTAAAAATCATTACGGTTAATTGCCGCAGCATTCGTGGGAAGGAGGCCGAATTTGAACATCTTATTCGCAGTCTGCGTGCTGATGTAGTTATAGGCACAGAAAGTTGGCTTACGGCAGACATAGCCACTCAGGAGATCTTTCCTCGTGACTATAGCGTCTTCAGAAAAGATCGATGTATCCGGTCGGGAGGTGGAGTTTTTATAGCAGTTAGCAATAAATACGAAAGTTACCCAATACAGATTAACGACGACGAAGTCGAAAGTGTTTGGTGTCGTGTGAAAGGAAGCGACTCAAAAACTATAAATATATGCGCTTTTTATAGAACCCCAAATGCGAGCGTGGAAACTATTCATTCTCTGAAGAAACAAGTGTCGACGCTAAATTCGTCTGATAAAGATAAAGCCATTATAATCGAGAGCGATTTCAATCTTCCGTCAATCGATTGGAGGCATAATTGCTTTTATCCCGGAGGTAGAGAGCGTGAATCGTGCGAGGCTTTACTAGAAACTTTTGGTAAGTACTCATTGTATCAGTTAGTGAGATTTTCCTCGAGATTTAATAATATATTAGATTTATTTGCTACTAATCTTCCTGAGCGTATGAATAGGGTATCTGATGCTGAGGGAATAAGCGATCACAAGGCAGTGTACGTGGAATATTGAGAAACAGGTTAAGGCTAAAAGAAAGCTTTATGTACTCGCCAAAGCCGATTTCACAAGATTTAGGTCTTTTCTGCGAAATAAATATACTAATTTCTGCGATTTAACCGATAGCGCAGACGCGGAGGAATCCTGGTGCATGTTCAGAGATATGATGCGAGAGGGTACAGATAAATTTATTCCAAGCAAACTGAAGCGTGATAGTGCAGAGCCTAGATGGTACAACCAGAAAGTTAGGAGCGCGATGGCAAAGGAAATTCCACTCTCGCGTAAATAACACATCCTCAACAGCTACGGTCGAACAGATTGCAATAATAAGGCAGCAATACAAGGAGGTGCGCTCCATAGCCAGAGTAGATATGCGTAATGCGTTTAACAATTATAAAAGGAAGGTATTACAAGATAACTTGAAAGAGAACCCGAAAGCATTTTAGTCTTACGTCAGGGAAGTTCATGGTAGGGGCCCCACTATTGCGTCACTGCGATCGGAAACGGGAAACGTAGTTCACGATAGTACGGAGAAAGCAAACCTATTAAATCAACACTTTCAGAAAGCTTTTACTCGTAACGACGATGAATGTGAAACCCCTACTCCTATGCATCAGGGCGATTCGATGGAAGATTAGGTATTTTCGGAAAATGGCATCGCGCTCCAACTTCATTCAATTAAGCCAAATAAATCTCCTGGACCGGAGGAAATTCCCGCGCGTGTATTGGAAGAATTAGCTGCTGAAATCGCGCCCTATTTGAAAATTATATTCGAGAAATCTATTAGGAAAGGAGTAGTTCCTAAAGATTGGAAGGTAGCACACGTTACTCCCATCCATAAGGGTGGCGCCAAAGAGAACCCCGAAAATTATAGGCCAATTTCCCTAACTTCATTATCGTGCAAGATACTTGAGCACATAATCTTTAGCTCTGTAATGCGCTATTTAGATAGTCACTCATTGCTTAGCGTATGTCAACACGGATTCCGGAGAGGTAGGTCATGCGAAACGCAGCTCGGTCTGTTCGTGGACGATTTGTTGCGATGCGGAGAGAAAAATACTCAGGTCGATGCCATATTCATTGATTTCAGGAAGGCGTTCGATAAAGTATCTCATAGGAAATTAATTGCGAAGTTAGGACAATGTGGTTTCAATCCGAAAGTTGTCAGTTGGGTGAGAGACTTCCTCTCGAATAGGGAACAGATAGTTGTCTTCGATGGGAAATACTCGTCCCCCGTTAAAGTTGCTTCGGGTGTTCCTCAGGGAAGTGTATTGGGCCCTCTGCTCTTCTTAATCTATGTAAATGATATCTGCTCGGTTGTTCGTAGTAAAATTAGGCTTTTCGCTGATGACACCGCTCTATATAAAGAAATAAAAAACCAGGAGGATCATCAATCACTGCGTGAAGACTTAAGAGCCATTTCAGCGTGGTGCAAAGAATGGAAAATTGAAATTAATTATACGAAATGTGCCGCAGTCACGTTCTGGAAAAGTAAGAACAAAGATTTAGGTTTCGAGTATAAAATAGATGAAATGAGCATTCGACAAGCTGAGTATGTAAAATATTTAGGAGTAACCATTTGTCGAGATCTTTCGTGGGACATGCATATTCGTCGAGTTATAGGCGCGGCCAACAAGAAACTGGCATTCATAGGCAGAATAGTACGGAACACCACAGAGAAAGTACGTGAAACATGCTACTTATCACTGGTAAAACCACAATTGGCATACGCAGCGAGCATATGGGATCCGTACGAGAAGGGACACATAATTCAACTAGAAAGAGTACAGCGCAGAGCAGCCAGATTTGTAAAACAAAAGTACGAACAGAAGGAAAGCGTCACCTCTTTACTGAGCGATTTGAACTGGGTATCGCTGGAGGACCGTAGATTGAACACAAGGTTGAGACTTCTGGAGAAATATAGATCGGAATGTCTAAAAGAGGAGGTTGTGGGAATAATTGAAGCACCAACGTATATAAGTAGAAATGATCGAGACGATAAAATACGTGAGATCGATTGTAGGACGGAGCGTTATCTAGGCTCGTTCTTTCCGAGGACAATACGAGATCACAATAGGAAATTACGAATTGCGTTAGACAATCCTTAGGTAGAATTTGGTGCATTGCACCCCCTGCCACCCACCAACTAGGTGAATTGCACGGTAACTTGTAGATGTAGATGTAAGCGGAAGAAAATGGATTATCTACACCGAAGAGAAGAACGTAAACATTAATATTACAACTACTTAACTCAAGTAAGGTATGTTTTAAATAATTTAATATGGTTTTATTAATTACAAGTGATTAGAAAATAATAAATCGCTAACTGTAAATTTAATATTTCCCCGGCATCATTTCCGATATATCGTTTCTAGTAAAATTATAGATCTCCAATGGTTAATGAAAATGTTGAAAATGGATTATCTACACCGAAGAGAATAACGTAAACATTAATATTACAACTACTTAACTCAAGTAAGGTATGTTTTAAATAATTTAATATGGTTTTATTAATTACAAGTGATTAGAAAATAATAAATCGCTAACTGTAAATTTAATATTTCCCCGGCATCATTTCCGATATATCGTTTCTAGGTAAATTATAGATCTCCAATGGTTAATGAAAATGTTGAAAAGACGAGATGATCATTTCGGCTACTAAGCAGCTGTCCTCAATGGTCATTCAGCGAGACTATCGGTGAATCACCACTGCAGACGGCAACCTTGTATCCGGAATAGATATTTTCCCGGCTTATTAGAACTAGTTTATCAAGAGTATTCCACTCACAAAACGAGCTCGATAACACTTTTTTAAGCAAAGCCATCTCGGATTCCTTTGCGAAGGTAGTAATAAAATCAGAGATTTAGCTGTGGGATATGACGCCTATGATACGCTACTATCGCTAAACTGGTAAAGAACGCCTAATAAAGATAGGAGACCCCAGGAAAGCTATTTAATTTTCACCCGCCATCCTGAAACAAAATGGCTGCCGTTTAAAATATTTAACATATATGGAAAGGTGTACTCCCTGTCAGAGTACACAGAGCTTCCAAATGCTATCTTTGACATCGACAAATTTTAGTAAAACTCCCCCATACCAAATTTCATCCAACTATACCCTGCGGTTCCCGAGTTGAAACAGGTACGTTGTAAACTACATGTAGGTCTTCATGTAAAGTGGTCGTAATTATTGTCCGATGTTAATCAATATTGATAGCTGTCGACAAATTAAAAAAAAAACTCCCCAATACCAAATTTCATCAAAATACGTCCAGCGGTTCCCGAGTTTAAACATGCGGACGGACGGAAACGACCTCCCCTATATGCGTTCATTACGCGCACTTCGTGCAAAGAACGCAAGAAAATGTATATTTCGGAAAAGCTACGTTGGAGAAAAAATTTTATGAACCAAAAGTATGCGTATTGATAAGAACTATTAATTATTTCAGCTTATCGAGGCGCGTAGTCACGAAGTCCCTAGGAGCGCGCGGAGGACGGGGTTGACACGCCCCTTGTACATACGTACATACATGCATAGAATCAGTATGAGTTATATACGCGTATAATTCAACGTGTAATAATGTACTCGGTTTTTTAAGCCACGTATTAAATGTGCTCAACGCTTTGTCTTCAATTATCCATTAATTAATTAAAAGAACACAGAATTGAAAATGAAAAAATAACTTTAAAAATCTATCCATCTTTCTTTTATCATATGCGAAAAAGTTAACTTACAAATAATTGAAATACACTGTAGAACTACTGTTTCTCATCGGAGATGGATGGCATGAAGGAATAAATAATATTAAATATCATTTTGGTACTATATCTTACCACAACGCGGCCACCAGGTCCAGGTTGGATATCCATAGTTGCTCCTGTCCAAGAGCCATTTTTACGGTCCATATATTCTGTACCGTCAACGCTCTGTACCTCGTTACCTATATGTGAGAGTAAAAAATATATATTTTAAATTCGGTTGTAACTCATGCTTGCACACACATTCGGCATATTTCTGACACTGCGAAAATAACTAAATTTTGTAGCGTAACTATAGGTGAAGCTCTTTAAAAAAATACAATTTCCTATATCATCACTTAAAAATTTTATTTTAAAATTTGATTTGGCGATAAAAAATATCAATAAATATGCAAGTGCCAAAAATATTTCACTTGGCAAATAAATCAATATTGAGACGTGCATATGTGAAATAATAATATAGCATTAATAATAATGTCACCGTAAAATACATTTGAGATAAACTGCGGCGATGATAATATATAGGTAGTATGTATCATATAATCTGTAGAATAAATTTTACTTGCTTGAGATATAGAACGATATTTAAATGCTAGTTTACCTGTGTTATCCAGTAATAAAGGCTTGCATAAACCCAGTGGCCAGAGAGGGCACCTGTAGGCTGCCCCAGGTTCCAGTATATCATCATGGATTGATGAGTTTGCTCGGGGTGCCCCAATCTGTATCCTGAGCAACAGCAAACAAATAAGAGAGCAGCTTTTGTGTTTATATATAATTATGTACGTATGTCTTTTTTGTGCATGTAAACAAAGTTTCTGATTTTCGTATTTGAGTAATAATTCTTTCATATTACCGCATTGTACTTCTTTAAACAATATTGAAAGTTGTATCAATGGAAATACATAGACTTCCTCTTAGTTTGGAATGCAAAATTTAAGACGTTTCAGTTAAAGCATTTCCTGGTGGGATTTTTTGCTTACCATGATTTATTTCTTCCTTTTTCATTATACAAAATTACAGAATAACCAAAATATGATCCTCTCTCCGAGTCATCGGAAGGGTCTTCAAATACTATAGGGTGCCGTACATCCAAATTGAAGGCTGAGGAAACATTCCATATGCTTAGTGCTATGAATATCTGTGGATAAACAGTGTTAATATTAAATATTGCCAATTTGGGCTATATTTGTAATAATGAAAATTAATACCTTTTCAGCAGTTACAGTTACAACTTATATGAAATGAAATTGCCTGAATTTACCATGAATCTAATTTTATTAAATTTACTTTATCGCGGCAGATAGCATTGTTGGTTAAATCCTAATTTATTAAATTAAATAGTTCTATCACTAGTTTTAACGACATAGTTCACTTATGCATTCTTTCCCATCACAAAAGTTTTTTGGAAAATCTCAGTTATCTAAGAATTATGCGCAATATCTAATTTATGAGGATATAATATACACCAATAATGAAATATATGAACAATTCTTGCGCCAAAGCTACAAATTATTTATTTTTGGCCAACCGCTACCACTAATTCATATATTTACTCGAAAGCCGCACGTATAATTTTTTGTTATATTAAAAAATTCGTCACTGATATTTCTCTGTTAAAAATTATATATGTTGTAATGAAATATTGTCAAAAAAAAGTTAAATTTATGAAACTTTAAAAATATGAATAGAAATGGATAATATTAATTGAGATATAATGGAGTAAGTACGCAAAGTCGTAGTGAGCGAATAAAAGTTTAGCAAAATTAGATATATCTCTGCTCGACTTTATTCACTGCCAGTTTCATTAATATTGATGACTAGCAGAAGTGCCCGGTCGTTGCTCGGGTTTAAGGTTAAGAACAAATAATCAATGAAGACTATACAGGAACACTTTCAGTACGAAAAAGTTGCAAGTTATTTGACTCAATTCAACGTTGTTCAGGTATCTGATTCAATATTGATAATAAATTTATATTTGAGTGTTAATCATTCAACCTTCTATTACATAACAGCCCTGTATTAATACAATATATGAAATTTAGCAAAGATTCTTTTAAAAAAATAACTTCAAATTATGACAGTGAAGAGGGAAGCTATTAAAAACAGGAATTTCTCCATGAAGGCCCGAGCGGGCTTTATTTGGATCATACATTACATTTACTTCCAAATTTAAGTAAAGTTGCCTTCACTGGCACAATGGTTCGAGTGAATAAAAACTAAGCAAATACTTAAAGCATTAAGCAAAAGCATAAGCATTTGCTAAAAGCATAAGCAAATGCTAAAAGCATTTGCTTCATATTGAGTGAATAAAAGTTTGCTTTTGCTTATAAGCATTTGCTACTCAGTTTTAAGCAAATGCTTAAATTTTACGGAAGAAAGCTCTTTGCAACTCTTCCTTCACTTGTTTTTGTTTACATTTAAATTTTACATAGTTGAATTTCAAACTAAAAACATAAATATATTGGGTAATATTTTTTAAAAAGTTAATTAATAATTTTTTAAAACTATTTCTTTTATAACTGAATTCGATAATATCACAAATCATGGGTGTATTTTTATTCAATTAGTTATAGTAATTTTATCCAGTCATTTGCCTTTATAGTGATTTTGGACGCCACAAATATTTCTATCTTACATCACTTAAGTACCTTAAAAATATTTCTATCTTCTGTTTGGAAGACAGTACCCCACCTCGTCTCTCTTGATATTCTCCGAGTAACAGATTTGAAATATAGGTACTTAACATTTTCTTCAGAGAAACTATATAAATTTTTATAACCGTTGATTGCTGAAACTTTTCTCGTATTTTTTAACCTTTCGTGTCACCATAAATTACCATATTTATATTTAGGATCAATTATCATGAAAATAGAGTACCTGGAAATATTTTAGCAAACCCTTTACCTCACTTAAAAAAGTTGAAGCATGTGCTTAAAGCATTAAGCAAAAGCTCGGTTTTATTCACACAATTTTAAGCAAATGCTTAAGAAAATTCCTAAAAATAAGCAAATGCTTATTCTTTCTAGCAAAAGCAAATGCTATTTTTTTTTATTCACCCCAAATTAAGCATTTGCTTAAAAAGTGAGGGAAATCTTAAGCATAAGCATTTGCTTATTTTTTATTCACTCGACCAAATGTGATTAAATAATTAAGGGTATACGTTTGGGCCGGGGAAATTTCCCGTTTAAGAATTTCAGCTCGCGATTTCAACACCAGCGAAGACCAATCGCAGACATAAGACTTTGCATTTCTAGCAAAAGATGTGTACACCAGGAGTGATTTGGGTCCACTGTCAAAGATGAACTTTTTGAGAGCCAATCTTGCGAATTTGATACGTTACTTTTGTTAATAAAAGCTAATTTTCGAAACATCACATTTTTTTAAAATTACGGTAACTTTCAGAATTTTTTTATACTTTGTTAATAATGTTACACCCAACTTAATAAAATATTAATTATTTTGATGCAGACAAATGTTTCAAGTTTTGAACTGCATAGTTTTGACATTTCTGATGAAGTTCTTTTAAATTTTTACATTTTTCTCTACTTATTCCGCAATTTTCGCACTATACACCTTAAAAATATGCCTCTTGCATTTACAAAGTCGCTTTCACATATAGCTTGCGCTAATCTTTATCATACAATACTAAAATGCTATTGACAGAAGTTTGTTTATTTACGTTACCATGCTAAAAATAACAAACTCGCATACCCGAGTTTCCTATTTCAAGAAGTCGGCAACAATCGGATATAATACTACATGGCAACCATAAGCTTTCGATTAATAAATGTCGAAAATTTGCTGTTAAAAGTGTAATTTGGAAAATCTTGAGTCCATATTTGAAATTCGACGGTAGGAAAACATAACTTCAGTCATTTTTGCGTTCCTGGGTTCAAGTCTGAAACTCGTTATAGGGTAATTAGTAATTTTAAAGTCCAAATTAAAATTTGTCTACACTAATTTCCATGTTATTTAAATGGAAAAAATTAGAAGAGAAAAAAATAAATAAAAATGGTCAGCCAAATTAGCTTAAAAACCTTACTATATCACCTTTCTCTGTACTGCGATTAAAATGGTACCTTTCTCTTGCTTCTACGTTCTTTAGTTACCCGACGAAATCTTTAAGCCTTATCCTAAAACATTAAAGCAATTTAAGTTAAAATGTAAATGTTTTTTTTTGAGGGTGACGATCGAGCCGTAGGAAGTAGAGGGAATGCTTGGTAGGATGAAGTACGGTGGGGACTTCGTGGGCCCCGAGACCGCTACGGTAACCGTAAAGGCCTACCATGAACCCCGAAAACTTCGACTCCGAGGGGATATGGCATGAAAGCAAAATGGAAAAAGCAATGTGATTGTAAATTGTATATTTTTTATAGAAATTGAAATTTTTCTTTCTTTTTTTGACAAGTAATTATGATCACGATGTAAGTTTTTAATATTTTCAAATCTCTTTTGAACTCATGACAGCATTTGATGTAGCGTTGCCACCTGGCAAGTAGCCAACATGCAACGAGAGTATGTAAATAATATGAGAGATTTCGAACTGTAGGCGGAAAAAGATGAATAGAATAAGAAACTTCATTAATTTCCCTAAAACATAGTTCAAATTTGAAGATCGTTTAGTTCTCGAGTTATAGAATCCCACACAAACATTCATACATACATACAAACACTTACTTTTATATATATACTAGCTGAAATTAGCAGGCGTTGCTCTGGTTTTTAAGTCAAAACAAAAAATATTGAGGAAGATTTGAGAATAAAACCAAATAATGAAACCAGACTAATTTTTATTGTGCAATATTTCTTGTCTTCCCATCTTTCGCCCAAATAAATAAATTCTTCCTGCATCCTGTATCGACAAATTTGGCGACTATTTTTTATCAAATAATCATAATAAACAGTCGATAAAATCACTTTTATAATGGTGATTTAATTCAAATTAAGCTCCAGTGGAAGAAACTGCATGATATTATGTGGTCATGAATCTCAAAAACATTAAAAACTTGGGCAGGAATTGCAGGCTCTAGAGATGCAACCGGTGGAAACACATTTGAAGATATATTCAAATTTAGCTTACCCATACGTTATCCCATGCAAAGGCTGATTTTGTGGGTTTAATTTATGACGTGAAACAAAATGAGTTCCCGGACTTTTAAACCGAATTTGGCGATAAAAAGGGTTGGTATGACATGGGAAGTGTTATTATAATCTAATAAGTATAATTGGCTTAATTGATGCATACAAATGTTCAGTTGAAAGGAAAGCAAAATATCTATATAGATGTCCAAGGGAGGAAGAGTTAACGATTATAAATGTTGGTCTAAATTAAAGAATTTTTCTCATTTTACCTTCTGAGATATCTTTCACTTGACTCATTTTCAATGTTAATGAAAAACATATTTCGCTGTCTACTAAGTACGTATTGAGCAGTAGTTCTTAACCTGGGGTGCACGCACCCCCAGGGGGTGCGAGGCACTGTTTCTAGGGGTGCGAGGTGTTGATCTAGAGATTAAAAAAAATTAATTTAAATAGAAACAAAATAAAATATACAACGAAACATTTTCGAGAATGTCATTTAATTTGTCACAGCCCTTGAATAAACGCAAGTCATTATAAATGAGACGATTATATGTTCATGTCTTCGAAAGAAACATTTGCGTGTGAGATATTTTTTTGGGGGTGCGAAAGCGTATTCTGAAAGTCCAAGGGGTGCGGGCAACTAAAAAGGTTAAGAACCACTGGTATAGAGAATACGCAGATTACATAAAAAGTTTTTAGAGGACGAAAGCACTTAAAATTGCACATTAAAACTGTCTTCCACTTACATTATGAAATAATTAGCCAGATTTATAGTTTTTTTTGCGATTGCACTTCTATGAATAATCTTATTGTTTCTTTCTTATTATTTCTTTTAGTTAATATTAGGTATTGATTATAACGGTTGTCAAGTAGATTGTTAATCCAACAATACGCTCATTCCCGTCTTATTTAAATGGAAAAATTAAAAGAGAAAAACATTTAAAAATGAAAAAAGTAGTTCAAATCGTTTTAAAAACCTTCCCATTTTGCTTAATTTTTTATTGCGGTTAAAATGGCACCTTCATCTTGCTTCTACGTTCTGTAGTTGTTGCGTTATAAATACAAAAACAAACAAATTCTTCAAAATATTTATGGTAGAGATAAGATAAGACGTAACTTTACCGTTAGTATGCCTTTGTATAAACCTGGAAATTTATGGGAATCTCTGAGAATGGGCTGATACATTGGTTTGCTCTTGTTGGTAAGATTTTTTCTCATTATTGTGGCGTATCTCCAAGCGGCATAACTAGATAAAAGAGAAAAATATAAAAAATAACATATTAACTACATAAGTACTTATAACTTAATGCAGTAACACAGTACAAATTACAAAAACAACATACAGGGATTTCAGCCCCGTAAATATATCGCTCGAAACATGTTGAAGATTTGTGTTGTCCGTCTTGTTAGTATGATTTAATTTACTTATGTTAGTATAAAAACAATAAATAACCTTAGATAAGTAACATCTTAATATAATAATGGACTATGACAGTTGGTTGGTCTGGGTCCCTCAGAATATGAATGAGAATTACTCAAGAACGGTTAATTAATTATTTTAGTGTTTTGTTGGCGTTGCTCCTAGTGGATTTGGAGAAATCATCGTGTACAATAACGACCTGAGTTCGATTCCAGGAACATTTCATTCCATCACATACGTCAAATGGGAATAGGTACAGCATAGAGGTGATCTGAATTTTTAAATTCATTATAATCATCGTAAAATTGGTGACTTGAACCACGGAAAGCCTATAAGAACGAAAATTCATTTTCTATCATAGATTCTTAAATACGCTTTGAATTGATCCACATATTTATTTTGACCACGAAAAGTTTACGCTTTCTGAGGTAATAATCTTTCGTCGTCAAGGGAAACCGTATTGTAGGTGAAATTTCGTACATTGGATTTAATGGAAATCGAAAACATTTCGTGATTTTGTTGCCAAAGGATCTTCTTTAAAAATGTTAGCATTATTTTTTAATTTATGAATATATTATGGGTTGTACGGAAGAGAGAAGGGGGATGTAGAGAGGTGGTAGAGAGAACCAAGCACAAATATTGATAAGTGCATTAAATTTGACGTCCCAACATTTTTGACAATCATTTACACCAGTTATTGAATCGATATTTATGTAAGAAAAAATAGCTTTTAGGTTGAAATTAATGAGAACATTGGTCAAATATTGAAATTGCGATAAAGTTTATGAAAATATTAACAAAAATAATTATAAAATAATTGATATGTATGTCCTAATTCTTGCATAACGAATTAATTTGAAAGAAAATTTTCATTACCTATTGATTTAAAATAAAAAAAATTGGTAATTTGCTGTCGATGCTGTTAATATATTGCAAAATAATGTTTTACATTCGAGTCGTCAACGTTCAATTTTATTTATTTCCGAAAGGATATTCGAAATTTTTTAACCTATTGTCATAATTTTCATCGATAAAAATAATGCATTTTCTATCGCAGAATTTATTCAATATAATTCTCAATTCTGTCAACAAATTTTATCTTTTTGACTATATATCGTAGAACGCTTCTGATAGTTGCGTAATAAATTATTTCTTTTTGGCCAATAAGTGATATATAGATAATTTGGAGTAAGATTATTTAATATTTTATTTAAAATAAATAGATTTTATGCATATAAGACCCCTCTTAACCCTTTAACGCGTGAGTTTTATTTTTCTCCGATTTTGTTCAAATTTACAATTATACGCTCTAATTATACGTAAATGTTATAGTTAAAATTACAAGAATATCTGCAACGGTTCTCGAGAAAAGGGCCGTGTTCATATGATCACGCTAAGCGGATCTCTTAGCAATTCCATCCCAATCACCTTACCGTTTCTTTCCAAGGAATTGTGGGATTTCAGTCCCTGACTTTTCACGCATCGTGTAAGGACACATCTACTAACCACGTTATAGGGGAATGTAGGGTAAAACCGGGTAGGCGGGTGAAACCGGGTACAGGCTAATAATGCCTCTGCAGTGCTGCTATCTGTCGGACACGGTACTAAATTTATTCCTATCAGCTGAAAAGTTAGTTGATGCATGGCATCAGCGATAAAACACATGTTGTGTGAAGTGTGAGACAGTTTTAAGATTTCTGTGTGAAAAGGAACAATATTACTTTCAAGTTTAGAGGTTTATAAACCAAGACACGATAATTTGCTATACCTCGTAAGTAAATGCTTTTAATCTACTGTAATTTAGGTTTTATTGATTATAAGTATTACTTCTTCCATACGTTTGTAGTGCCTGTGAAGTCATTTCTTCCGAATTAAGGGCTTGTGGGGTGAAACCGGGTACATCAGGTTGTAAAAAACCGGGTAGTACCCGATTTGACCCCGACTCTCCGGATAGACTCATTTCTATATTTTTGAAGTTTGCCAACCGTTTTATTTTTGTTTTCAAGTGTAAAACATACAAAGACACTATAACAGATCATCGCAAAGGCAATCATGGTCTGAAAACAACATGGAAGGAGCAATAAATGAGGTTTTGGATGGGACGATGGTATATTTTAAAGTATAGAAAGTCTGCAATGTACTACAAAGCACCCTGGAAGATAGGGTGAATAAAGCTCGGAGTGGCTTACCAACAGAAGAAGCGAGTAAAAAATATATCCATTATATTTAAGTAAATGATACATGGCTGTCTCTGCATCATGGACGCTGTCACCCTATATAAAGTTGCGAAATTGTTCTGGGCTGCATTTATGAAGGCAGTCGTAATGGAAACAGCTATTAACTGCTTCAAAGCACAGGAATTTATCCCTTTAACCGTAAAGTTTTCTCAGATTACCTGTTCGCAACCTCTGACAGATCATTTCTGTCAAGTAACGTAACTGAAAAGTCTACGCAAGCTGATAATGTTCCCAATCCCTCGAAAATCATGCTGAAACTTTGAGGAATGAAACTACTGAGTCTCGTGAACTTCTCAAGATCGGTTTTAGTAGTGCCTCATCAATCTTTTGAAAATTCTGTAGGAACTCGGAGTATTGAGGCTTTTGAATCTCTAGCGTCAACTTCACACAACTCATCCTTCCATGTTACTCCCCATAGTATAGTGAAAGTTTCTCATGTTGAAAGGAAACAGCAGAAAAAGGACGATAAAAGAAGAGGTACAACTACCATCCTCACTTCCTCGCCGTATAAGTCTAAGTTAGTGAATGCAGTAGCAGCCCAAAATAAGTTCCGGACGAAAGACTCGGTGACAAAAAAGAAGCCTTTTACAAAACACAAAGAAAAGGAAAGTGACAAATAATAAGGAAATCAAATCCAACACTAGTGCCCAAACAGCTACTAATGAAGACTCCACCAGCTCAGAAGAAGGAGCTGAAAATGATGCAGCATGCATCTACTGCAAAGATATCAACTTAAATTCACGTTCCGGAGAATGTAAGAGGCACAAAAATTGGGTCCATAATGCCAGCTGTAGAGTAAAAGAAGGAGACTCACTTCGTGTGTGAACTATGTCAATAAATTAAATTTAAAAAAACCAAAAATAAGCAATAACATTGGTAAAATCTCCAAATTCCGTACTAGTTCGGCATTTGGAGATTTTTACCTTTTACCGTTTTAATTGTGCCGTGAAGCTCATTTCCATATAATATAAGCAATAACAATGTAACAGTATTTTCCGAAAAACGCAATTTAAAATAATTAAACTAAATAGCTATTGTTTATTATTAAAGTTTTTGATAAATGTATTTCACTGAAGAATGTTTTTTTGTATTTATCATAAACCATTTTCCTTATTTAAAAAAATTGACATTTCACTATTACATAAATGACTGCCCGGTTTTACTCAACCAGTGGGGTAAGTAAGTGGGGTGATGTGCCTTTTTCAAAAAATGAAAATTTCCAGCAATTAACCGATATTTTTTAAATTCAGCATAGTGACAGCCAACTACAATAGTTTCTGCAGGTTCTCTAAAATATAAGGAGTTTTTATCCATTATTATACTCGTATTACCTGTGAACAGTCAAACATTAGCTACCCGGTTTTACCCCACCTTCTCATATATATATATATATATATATATATATATATATATATATATATATATATATATATATATGCACTGGTGGTGTAGTGGTTAGCGTGTCGGCTTTCTATTGCAAAGTTCGGGGGTTCAAACCCCTCGAATGGAGGTTATATTTAAAAAAAAAAAAACTATACTATACTACTATACTATAGTGCCTGGCAGTAGGCAGCAGTACTGTCAGTATGGTATAGAGCCGAAAACAAATGATGTTGGTTGGGTCTATATCCAATACAGCTGTAGGCGTGATCAGGACGATTTGAACGGCTACAGTACTGCGATGTGGAAAGCAAGAGGGAAACTACCACATTACAATCCCTAGTAAAGATTATATGGTTGGACAATATGAGTTCTCTCGAGGTAAAACAATTCGGAGGTAAAATAGTCCCCCAATCGGATCTCCGGGCGGGGACTGCCTTGAGGAAAACATTTGTCGAAAGTAAATTACGAATAGGGACTTGGAACGTAAGAACTATGAGAAAGGCAGGAAAGCTAGAGAACTTGAAAGAAGAAATGAGAAGAAATAGAGTTGACATTATAGGGCTAAGCGAAACTAGATGGGAGGGAGAAGGACAGTTCGACTCGGAAGAATTCACGGTAGTTTATTCTGGAGGAAATAGTGGGGAAAGGGGAGTAGCCCTGGTATTTAGGAATGATATGATGAAAAGCGTGACAAAGATAATAGCAACGAACGATAGACTGATGGCAGTAAAGCTAAAAGCATTCCCAGTGGACATGCTGATAATCCAGGTATATATGCCAACGTCAGCTCATGAAGATGAAGAAATCGAGGAGATCTATGAGCAAATTAATGAAATTTACGAAGAAGACGGAAGAGGAAAGGTAAACTGCATAATAATGGGAGATTGGAACAGCATAGTCGGAGAAGGACAGGAAGAAAATGTTGTCGGGCAATACGGACTTGGGAAGAGAAATCGAGGAGGGGAGAAACTCGTAGAAAACAAACAAACCGAAGACCGTTGATATAGAATGGGATGAAATTAAAACCAGTATCAAGGATACCTTGGATAAAGAGATTGAAAAACAAGAGAAGAAAATCAGAAAACCATGGATCACGAAGGAAATGCTGGAGAAAATGGATGAGAGACGAAAATGGAAAAACGTTAACAGTGAAGAAGGTAGAGCCAACTATAGGCGTATAAACAATGAGTTGAGAAGGGTAACAGATAAAGCTAGAGAAAACTGGATAAAAGGAAAATGTGATGAAATAGAACAATGGAGAAGTTAGGACGGTACGATATGATGTACGCTAGGGCACTGGAATTAGAAGATAAGAAGTCTAATGGAATTTGTGGTAAAGGAATTATGAACACGGATGGGAAGATAGTCTCAGAAACAAAGGATGTAGCACAGGTATGGGAAGAATACATTAAGGAATTATACGGCAAACAGGCAGGAGAGGGGAAAATAGAACTGGAAAATGAGAAAAACATTGAAGAAGACAACTTAGGACCAAGTATTATGGAGAGCGAAGTAGAAAAGGCGATAGTGGAACTAAAGAAGGGGAAAGCCACGGGCAGCGATGGAATACCGGCTGAGATACTTAAAGTCATAGGATCAGAAGGACTAAAAGCGATCACGAAATTAATTAATAAGATTTACGACACGGGAGAGTGGCCTCAGGATTTCCTAGAAGTAACAATGATCCCTCTAAAAAAAGAAGCCAAAGGCAATGCAGTGTAAAGATTACAGAACTATAAGCCTTCTGTCACACACATCGAAGATCATCACGAGGATTCTTAATAAAAGGCTGGAGAAAAAGGCAGAAGAAATAATAGGGGAAGATCAATTCGGTTTCAGAAAAGGACGAGGAACTAGAGATGCTATAGGAGTAGTTAGAATCATATCAGAAAGGGCAATAGAATACAGTCAAGATATCTGCGCATGTTTCGTAGACTGGCAGAAGGCCTTTGATAGAGTAAATTGGGTAAAGTTGATGAAGATATTAAAGGATATAGGTGTAGACTGGAAAGACAGGATACTGATCAGGAATCTATATGTGAATCAAGTTGTAAAGATCAGGATGGAGAATGCGGACACCTGCGGAGTGAATATCGGTAGAGGAGTAAGACAGGGCTGCTGCCTATCGCCAACCATATTCAATATATATGGAGAAAGTCTAATGCAAGAAGCTTTAGAAGGCACAGGGGATTTCAAAATTGGAGGAAGGATTATAAGAACAGTAAAATACGCAGATGATCAAGTACTTCTAGCAAAAAAGGAAGAGGAACTACAAAAAATGATAAATAGACTAGTGATAACAGGTAGAAAATACGGTATGGAAATAAATACAGAAAAATCCAAGGTCATTCGAATATCGGGTAAAGAAGAGAATCTGAACATAACTATTGGGGGAAAGCCATTAGAACAAGTTTCAGAATATAAATACCTTGGAAGTATCATAACACGAGAGGCAAAATGTACGGATGAGATCAAAACTAGAATAGGAAAAGCAAAAGCGGCTTTCAGAAGAAAGAAACAACTACTTACAGGGAATATAAGGGAAGATACCCGCAAGAAGTTGATAAAATGCTACGTATGGAGTATAGCATTGTATGGGGCAGAAACATGGACGCTAAGGAAAAATGACATCAAATACTTGGAAAGCTTTGAAATGTGGACTTGGAGGAGAATGCTGAAGATAAAATGGACAGATAGGATGAAAAACGATGAAGTGCTACGAAGAATAGGAGAGAAGCGAATGATTATACAGACTATCAGAAAGAGGAAGGCTAACTGGGTTGGACATTACATGAGAAGAGAGAGTATGATTAAAGATGTGTTAGAAGGAAAACTAGATGGGAAAAGGGAAAGAGGTAGGAAAAGGTATCAGCTGATAGACGATTTGAAAGGGAAAGAGAGTTATCAAGATATGAAGAGGACAGCGGAAAATAGGAGTATATGGAGAACCAGGTTTAACCATGAATAATCACGGACCTGTCTACGGACAGACTACCTATGATGATGATGATATATGGATGTCAACAAGGTGTTGGGATGAGGAAACCCAGTGAACACTCACCAATCAGACGACTTCAGGTTGGCGAGGCCCCGGAGATGTCGAAGCGACACACGTAAAAGAACACTAAAACACAGAAACATCACAAACGTAGAAGCTTTCGCCAACCTGAAGTCGTCTGATTGGTGAGTGTTCACTGGGTTTCCTCATCCCAACACCTTGTTGACATCCATATATCTATTTTACCTTTCCTTTTCCGTAAGCTGTTATATATATATATATATATATATATATATATATATATATATATATATGACAAGATAAAAAATAAACAATTTCTTCTCCTATCTACCACTTCGTTTACAGCAGACTGGTGTCTGATTTTTGTCAAACTATAGTATTAAATTTCATCCAATCTACCTATCCATCACTTATTATGGAGCATATGTCTAAACAACTATACAATCAGTTTTAGGCGACGTGTCGATTGCCTGACACATCAACGTATGGAGGGATCACATTGCTACGCTGTGTGCTGGTATCGTAAAGCTGATGATGTGTTGTGTATTTGGAGAGGTACTCAAAGACAGCTGGCTCAAATTTTGCACCTACTAAACTCCTTCTACCCTTCCATTCCTTTCACTCATGAAACAGAAGTTAATAATTCCCTCAATTTTCTCGACATCACCATAACCATCTACAACCATAGAACCAACTTTTTCATCTTTCGAAAAACACCTATACCGACCACAAAATATCCATATCGTCTAATCACCACCATGCCCTTAAACAGGCAGCTTTACGTTTCATAATCCATAGATTAACAAATATTTCTCTGTTCCCAAATTATTTCGGTAAACACACATGGCATACGATTTAATTGACAAAATTCTATTCCGCAAGCAAAGAAAATTAGCTATGAATCATATTTTTCCCAACCTCAAAATACCCTATACCCCTTAAAACTCTCCAGTGGTTTAAATTATATTTCATCAAAGAAATATCCTATGAAATATCTTATTAAACCTCCCGAGATATAATTTTAAACTCGTATTTTACAGAGGCCTCTCCATTTAGTAGCTTTTATTCAACGGGAAATATAAAGTAAACAAACTTTCCAAATCCTGAGTCTATAAACTAGCATGTAATGATTGCAATGCGTTATGATTTTAAAATTTCGTTTACCACACTCAAACTTAATATGTTTTACCACCAAACATCCGAAACGGAAGAGAGTCGGTATTTACTATACCTGACGCCCACGCAATATTCGAAATTCAATACACTTTGCTTTCTAATGTCGATTATATCACTGTTTTAAAGACGCATACTGAGCTGCCACTGGATTCATAAGCCATAGGCAAGGGACTAAACAATATGATCGGTTTATAGCGCTCTGTCTTTACCTGCAACCAGATCCGATAATCAGTACGACTTTGCACTCCATTTACCGAAAAGTCGGGGGACGTAGATTGTTTCTTCTGTGCGACCTCCTCCAACAGGCGAAAAGAAAGATTTTTTCAAACTGAAAATGAGTATTGATCGTCAGATTTTCAAAAACACACTGTCATAAACTTTATATAATCCATCTTCTGAAAGAGAGTTTCTCCCGTACTTAATTTCTTTTGAATTTCTGTCGAAGGAGCATCGTTCCGTATACGCACTCTCGCCTTTTTTATGCATTCATATTCGTTTGCTACTCCGCAAAGTAATATTTTTTCAGCACAACACACAACACAACACTTGGTTGTGCAATATATTCACGCCACATATAGGACTTTAGGATAAGAAGATGAATTATTAATTAAATGTTAAATAAGCAATATTTGAAGTTCCTATTTTATGAAACACAATTATAATTTCATTACAATCTTACTTTATTTGTTTTGTATCAAAATGAAAAAGAATTTGTGTGTGAATTACTTCTCAATTACCGTGAAAACATGTATGTAACCGGTATATTGCCCCTCCTAAAGACATTTTCTGAATCCGCCGCTTTCAGGGGTTTGCAACCCCAAGTTTAGAAAACCCCTATTTAATGAATTATCTTATTCAGGTAGCTTTTGGGCAAAATTTCCATGTACTATAAATTTATGTATTCTGTACTCAATCTTCATCATCAATATGCTACTATACGCATATTTGTGCGAAAATTTAAGGTTAAATGTTGCTTCAGTCGACAGATATTTTTAAAATAATTATCAAAATAAGTTTTTATTTTGAGATACAAGCGCGCCGGTCTCTTTACTTTCAGAAACGCGTGCAAATACCTTACCGTGCCTTGAAGAGGTCTTATATAAATGACAGTCATAGGACTTAAAATAATGTACCTAAGGTAATAAGATGGCTGTGAGCTACTTCTATTCTATTACAAGTTTTCGATTAATAAAATTACAAGTACCTTATTTGGTCCGATAAAAACTTTGCAGTAGGTTTTCAGTGCTAGCTGGGCCTTTGAATAATGGCTTCCTTTAACCTACAGGAAATAATCTTAGGCAACTCCCTTTTTTATAAGCCGCAAGCATCCGCTTCAGTTACCGGATACGGAGACACTTACTAAGGAAATACTATAAAAACCGAAGAAACTAAAACCTAAAAAATTGAGACATTTCATGATGAAATGAAACATGAAACGGAAAGATAAAATGCAATAATTTTGCCACCAACTGGTGAAATTAAATTATTAATTAATAAATTAATGAAATTAAACAGAATGAATGATTCGGACTAAGATAGTTCGTGTGTTATGGATATACTTTAATTAAAGAGGAGCAGAAAGAGACTGAATAGGCACGGTAGGCATTGGACGTAGTATCCTTTGATCCACGCAGATTTACAACACAGATCTTATGAAACGGCGAGAGAGTTTAATGTGTTGGGGCGACTCTGGGCCAGGGCCGTGCAATGATATCTTGAGGCCCGGGTGCAAAACTTCTTTTTGGGACCCCCTCCCCCACAAATTTTTTATATAATTTTTTACTTGATCTGTTGAAAAAAACTATTAGTAAATTAAAATACAATTATCTGTAATTCTAAATTCTTATCTTGATTCATTAGAAGAAAATACTAAGATCACAATAAAAATGACAGATTTTATTACAGTTTGTAAGTCAAGTACAGTTTGATTGTAATATAATTATATAATATTTCTAATTGCAGGTAGACACACAATATTCTAATTTATTTATTTGTGGTAGATTCTACCCAGTTCTGTATCAAATTTAAAAATGTACACGTTTCATCTGTGTCCCTTTCAGTTGATAATGTTGCACAAGCATTTAACCTTTCCTGTAACATTGTTGACTGCAAGTATGATTTGAACAGTTTTAATTTACTAAACGATCGCTCAGCTTCTGCTACTGTTACAGAAAGAGATAAAAATATTCTAATCGCTATTACCATATTTGGAAATATTTCTTCCAAGTTATTTTTTATTATCTATCTTAAAATATCTATAGGTTTTAAGACATCATTATTTTTTTAACATTGCTTGTAAATATGAAACTTCCGAATAAATTTCGTAAGAAACGTCATTAGATATAGAAACCTCTTGCACTGTCTTCTAACTCTGCATCAGTGACAGTTTTAATATTTAGCAAAAAGTCAAATTTGTTTAATATCTTAGGTACAGTATCAAAACTTTTATCTAATTCACTTATTACAACATCGATTAACGTTAAATAACTGATACTTTAAAATTTTCCTCAGAATTTTTTAGTGATTCGTCTTCAAAATTTTCTTAAAATTCCTTTCTTTTTTATAATGCGAGTATTCCATACTTATTCCCGTTTGACGGGCTTCGGTTTTTCATAATTATAACATATAATTGAATTTGTTCCTTTTTTCACAGCCTGGTAAGTTTATTTTAACTGAAATCTAATATTTAACCTAGTGTCACTCAGCGGTTTTAATGTTGTTTTGAAAATGTTTACATAATATTTCCCACCTAATGGTTGTTGCGGAAAATATTGCATATAAACGTTGAATAGTGCCAAAAAGAGTTTGCACGGCATACTACTTGAAGCTGCGTCACAAAGTAAAAGGCTAAAAGAATGAGGTACGCATGGCATGTATGATGCGTAGATTAGGGTGAGACTAAAATTACACCGAATAATAATAATAATAATGTTTAAAGTAGATAGACGGGACCTCGCGGCACTCAGTCCCTTGGACTGTCATTAGTGGGCGAGATCCTTCAAGCCCTCGGCTCTGCGAATCCTTCCTCGACTCCTGAGTTCACCCCAGCGGGATATCCCCTGACCGCAGGGATAATTAAGCACGAATTAATCAAAACTTTTTTAATGCATTTCCGATGAGAACGCATCTCTGTTTAACACTGTACGTAGTTTCCTTCCTTTTAAACGGCTTTATAGGGCAAATATTAAGGAAGTTGATATTTTTCGCTCAGAGTTATCAACCCAGTAGTTATGTAATTTTCCTCGGTTTCTGCCGCATTTTAACGCTCTTATATATCACGAGACGACATGACACCATTGTTTCCATTCCAACCACTCTCGCTTGATTTTCCGTTTAAATTATAAAAAATGTGACACCAAATTTTTGCAGGCCCCTGCTATAAAAAACAATAAATTTTAAAGATCAGTAATCAATTTCAACCAAGTTTTTACCGAATTTATCGCAACCCTCCGTATGTTCCAGTGTATGTTCTGATGGAAAATCCCGTGTGAGAGAGGATGAAAATACACTGAATAGAAAGGGTGAAACGTGAGAGTCACAGTACAAATAGGGTAGGGCGGTGCTATTCCTCTCATTTCAACTTCAGGTCAGTAAAATACAACCAAAAACATTTTTGAAAAACATACAGTGCATAATATAAAGCTACTTTATTGCAGTTTTGAACAAAGAAACTAGAAAAAGAAATTTTCGCTCTGTTCGGCTATTATTACATATTCAATTAATTAATGTGAAAAACAAAAATGTGAAAAAATGAGGGGCTATTTTACTTAGGTGTGAGGTTATTCCGCTCACTTGATTTTAGGTTTAGTTTTCACAAACATTTTGCACATTTGAATTGTTTTTTCTCCACAACCCCCACACACACGTCATGGTACCACATTCCACATATCTGGCACCTAATCCATTCACAATTTTCCGCTGATTCCTTTGAATAATATTTTAAGCTGAAGAATCCGCACGGTGTGTATTCTTCATCACTATCTTCGAGAAGGACTGGAGAGATGTCCTCATCACTTGATGTGTCGCTTGGAGTTCTCCGTGGTTTATTTTTAGGAACAGCGTTCTCCATCGTTCTTCTTCTCCATCTTGAGTCTCCTTGTAGCCCGTGTCTCTTCAAGATTTGTGTCGGATGTCTTATTTGTTGTCTCTTTCGGCGCATCTTCATAGACTGCTGCTTCTCCGGTGTGGGAATGATGGTTTGAAAATGAAACTGTTTTTTAGCTTCAGATTTTCCTTGTGTGGGTGTGGATACTCCTACTACAGACAGCTCAGAAGTCGAATGGAGAAGTGATGATCCTGAAGGATTTGGGCTTTCGGGAGAGGAAACCAATGTCTGATCGGGAGAAGATGGCTGTATCGTCAGTGATGTAACCAGAGTCAGTCATTGAGACTTCAGGTCCTGCGGGCAAATCTTGTTTGTATATTTCCTTGAATCTAACCCCCTAGTAAATAACAAAGGGAGGAATGAACACACCACTTGTTCTACAACATGCAGCTACACTCAATTCTCACCCCTTTTCAAGCTAGTCAATTTAACAACTTCTCTAGATCCTTTTGTGGCGACTGTTTTAGGTGGAGTATTGTTGAGCGGAAGCTCTGTCTCATCCACGCTAAAAATAAGTTGTGGTTTGTCACTGCGATTCAGTTCCTCACACAGGTTTTTATACAGAATGAAGTAATCTTCTACCGCCTTCTTGTTCTTCCCCATTGCTTTTGATCTAGATAAACCCACTGGTTTTCTCAAACCAATTTCGGGATTTCTCTTCACAAATCCTGGAAACCGATCTTTGTCTGTACACATTTCTTCTTTGTCCCAAGGATGTCTTATTCCTCTCTTGTTAGCATACACCAATGCTGCTCGACGTACCTGATCTGAAGTGCATTCGAAACCTCTTCATAGAAACAGTATTTTGAACCGAGCGGAATAGCCACCCCTGTAGAGATTTGAACTCTCGCGCCTTTTGATGGCAATGACAACAGACAAGCGCTAGCTGCTATTCAGGAGCAAGCTTCAGTTCTCCTACAACTACTAGAAAGATATCACAAAAATATTGATTCTACGGCAAGTTACGCCTTAAATAAGAAGGCCCCTTTCCCTATGAAGGCCATAAAACACAGTAAAATTTACTTACCTTCCAGTATTTTAACTGCTGAACTTTTTAAAACGACTTCCAACCAGACAAACCAGACCTCGTGCAGACGTACAAACACTGAGTGTTACAGTGGTTAAGAAACAACATGACAGCAACGCAGACTAGTTGCGCAATTGACAATTTTCATATTTCGAGCGGAATAGCCCCAGGAGCGGAATAGCCCCTCCCTACCCTATGGGAAGAAAATCTGCAGAAAGAGCATACCTATCCATTCGGAACGGGACTCGAGGATAAAAGACTTGGGATATCACCACCATAAAATAAATCACTCTAAGAATTTTGTGAGTCCAGAAGGCACCAGCACTCAAAATATCGAATGTTACTAGTTGGTGATAAAGAGAGATATAAGAAGAAAGGTAGGAAGAATGCCACCATAATATGATAACATGAGAAATTCGGAACAAAGCGCAGCTTTAGGGAAACCCGCCTTTCATCTTCCATGTTTCTGCGAGCCGAAAAAAGGGACAAAGTATATATGTGCCAGTTATTTTTTTCCGGTTTGGATTAAAAAGTACTGCAGGCGAAGGTCACTGATGACAGCTGCCTGGTGGCCAAAATGTGCATTAGAATTACGTACATATCTTTATTATGGCTATTGGAGATACTTGAATAAACACCGTAGCCGGTATTCCATCGCTGCCCGTGGCTTTCCTTTTCTTTAGTTCCACTATCGCTTTTTCTACTTC
The DNA here is from genome assembly GCA_028673005.1 of Tanypteryx hageni. Taxonomy (NCBI): domain Eukaryota; kingdom Metazoa; phylum Arthropoda; class Insecta; order Odonata; family Petaluridae; genus Tanypteryx; species Tanypteryx hageni. The sequence goes on from CM054115.1 coordinate 96,487,974, forward strand.
GCTCTCCATATTACATGGAGTTGTCTTCTTCAATGTTTTTCTCATCTTCCAGTTCTATTTTTGCCGATCCCGTCTGCTTGCTGTATAGTTCCTTAATGCATTCTTTCCATACCTGCGCTACATCCTTTGTTTCTGAGACTATCTTCCCATCCGCATTCATAATTCTTTTACCACGAATTCCATTAGACTTCTTATCTTCTAATTCCAGTGTCCTAGCGTACATCATATCGTACCGTCCTAACTTATCCATCTGTTGTATTTTATCACATTTTTGTTTTATCCAGTTTTCTCTAACTTTATCTGTTACCGTTCTCAACTCATTGTTTATACGTCTGTATTTGGCTCTACCTTCTTCACTGTTAATGGTTTTCCATTTTCGTTTCTCATCCGTTTTCTCCAGCATTTCCTTAGTGATCCATGATTTTTTTCTCTTGTTTTCCAATCTCTTTATCCAAGTTATTCCTGATATGGCTTTTAATTTCTTCCCACTCTATATCCACTGTCTATGTTTTGTTTTCCAAATTTCTTCCAACTTCATGCTGACTACATCCTGCCTTTCTTTCAGTTTTTCTAGTTCCCAAGTCTGTCTTTCTCTTCTCGTTTTTTTTATTCGTTTTTGCTTTGTACTTACGTCAACAATTAGAAGGCTGTGATCTGAATCAATGTCTGCTCCTGGTAATGCCTCGGTGGTCTTTATGCTGGTCCTGAATCTTTGCTTTACTAGGATTTAATCTATTAGGCATATAATTCTATCTCCTGTCTCCTATTGATGCAGAATTATACCATTTTTCCTCTCCTCGGTTTATCTTCCCAAGTCCGTATTGCCCGATAACATTTTCTTCCTGTCCTTCTCGACTATGCTGTTCCAATCTCCCATTATTATGCAGTTTACCTTTCCTCTTCAGTCTTCGTCGTAAATGTCATTAACTTGCCAATAAATCTCCTCGGTTTCTTCATCTTCATGAGCTGACGTTGGCATATATACCTGGATTATCAGCATGTCCACTGGGAATGCTTTTAGCTTTACTGCCATCAGTCTATCGTTCGTTGCTATTATCTTTGTCACGCTTTTCATCATATCTTTCCTAAGTACCAGAGCTACTTCCCTTTCTCCACTATTTCCTCCAGAGTAAACTACCGTGAATTCTTCCGAGTCGAACTGTCCTTCTCCTTATGTATGTATGTGCGACTATCTACAGGTAGTCTATCCGGTGACGCTAGAACTTTGTTGACTGGATCTCATTAAATATCAACGTCAGCATTTTCATTTTCAATAATGATTTGTCTGTAGAAATTTTCTTGATTATATGTGAAAATGAGCTCTACACATGAGTCAATCTTTCGGAACCCTCGAAGAGTTTCAATACCATTCTAATTAACGTTATATGTTGAATCTCCACACATTGCGTTTCTTCTTCTCTCTATGCTCTCCATTCGATTTCCTTGTTAACAGGAGTTTCTTTCCTCTGATAGCAACTTCCGCTTTTGTTAGTCTGTCTTATCTTTCTTGTATGGTCATTTAAATCGTTCAGGTTATTATGGCGATTTTCTGCTGATACTTGCATAGAAATCCTTATATGTTCATATAGCTAAATAGTATATTTATTTCCATCTCATAATCTCTACCTGTTATTACTAATCTACTTATATATTTATCGGTTTCCCATATATATTTTTCTAAACAGCTTCACGGCACATATTTATTTATTTATAATTAGCACTCCAATTCCTGGAAATGCTTCTGAGAAGATTTCACGACCAATGATATTACTGAAAGCGAACTAGAAATAGGAGTCGAAAGGAAAAGTTTCAACTAATTGACGGAATCAAAGAGGAAGAAAGCTATCAAGAAATTAAGATAGCTGCAGAAAACAGGAGAACTGAGTAAACCAGTAAACGTAAATTAATAGCCGTAGTGAGAACAGGGCAAATGGGTTTTTGTTTGAGCTATTTGCGAATACATGCGGAATGTTGTTGGTTTTCTCTTTTTACGGCGTGAAGCTCTAATGCAAGTATAGGTTCACCTAGACTGAAATATGATATTCTTATTTCCCTAGAATACTCTCGATTGAGATGATCAATCATTAATAATGAGCTCGCTTGTACGGAATACATAAAGCAAATTTTCTTGGGCGGTGGCAGGCAATCTGCGAGATAGGTCTACAAGGGCACGGACGTTTTCATCCTATTGATAGTACAGTAGATATTTTGTAATAGTGCAGTGTATGTATAATGATGGTATATGGTCAATATTATGATTTCACTTTGTAAAGTTGGATAGTATAATTGACATGCAACTATAAACCTATTTCATTTATATTCCCTGGTAATATCCAACATGCTGAAAAATATACCGAGATGATGATTTAAATGGAGAAACTAGGCATGATAAAATGGAACTCATCGTTGTGAGTCGCAGGTGATGAAAGAAACGCGGTTTTTGAAGATCACGGTACTTCATGAGTTCGAATAAGATCGACTGGTTTGATATTCCGTGTTTGTAATTTAAAATTTAAACGAAGGAGCTTATCAGAAAACTGACTGCGGGGGGGGGGGGGGGGGGGGGGGGGGGCGGTGAATCTAAGGCGAAGGCAGAATGAAGATGAAATAAAAATCGGTATCCTTTTGAGAAGTAATTTTCTGATGTTATTTTTACATATTAGTAATAGAGGCATTTGTCCGGTGACAACGACACCTCTAACTTTGAAAACAACCCAGGATTAACGAAGATAGCAGAATTTCAGAAATGTAACAAAATGGAGTATTAATGTTGCAGTTATAAAACACCGCTTCCAGTTACTTATTCCTAACAGTTTTAGGTAAGTGTTATTAAAATTTCAAGTTGATACATTGTATGGTTTCTGACATGTAAAGATTCAAATTGTTCTTATCGGATTTCCAGGTCTAAAAACAGTGTTTTTCTTCAAGTACAGCCCAATATAAAATATTTAAACAGAATAAAAATTAAGGATGCACATCATTTAACGTATAAATAATTTTTATACCCGCTAATTTTTACCCCATTAAAATCGCTGCGGTTATTTTTCAGATATACGGTCTCAAACTCGGGTGTCTAGACTTTTTGCAAGGACAGTAAATGAGAGTTATTTTTATGGATCTCCTGAACATCGCCGCGGTAAGAGATAAATTGGCGAAATTTAAACTCATCGATAGGAGCGTTGGAGGATGTGCAGGCCTCTTTCGGCCGTATTCATAGATTTCCAGTTAAACCCGGGACTAGAGGGTTATTACTAGTTCCGGTCTAAGAGAGGTTTAAAGGGAGACTAAAAGTTTCACAAGAGCAGTCAGCGGACAGATACCCCGAAAGGATATGAGGGGAAGTTGCTGTTGTGACGGACTTCCGGCAAAGGGCGAGACGAGAGCCTAGGGGGAAGAAGAGAGGGGGATTCGCGTTTCACGCTGCACACAACGGCTTATGCTAGCTAAACAGGAAAGAGACAAGCGACAGTGTCCCAGTAACTTGAACATCTTCATGGGGTGTTATAAATCACGGTGGTAAGGCACATATTGATCTCTTAACCGTGGCTACCTTAGAGTCAACAATTTTCAGATATTTGTATTTCTTTGTAAGGCGTATTTAATGGTTAAGTGCCAAAATATCCATTTGGTTCTAGATTGCGGTGGCGCAGCGTCAAATTTCAGCAACCCCGGTTATTTTGGGCTTTCTTTTATAAATTTTTAGGCTATTTTTATTGATAATCTTCGAGGTATATAATAACAAAAATATTAATAAATATCATCATAATGCAACATAAAGCATTTCATCTTTATGCGAAAGATGTATTATAACATAAAACAAAAGGTCATGACCAATGTAATTAAATTATATAATTTACAACAAATTTATAACGAAAAAATACAAATATTATATCAGTTTAATTAAATAATAACATAAATGAATGTAAACAATTCAAAATTAAATCAATATAAAATATACTGAAGATATTTCCTTTTAGCTTTCACAAATAAGAAATCGTAATTTACATTTAATTTTCTTTTAGCATGCCTGTAGTTTCTTCGGATTCTGTTAACAGAAGTGATACGGCACTGAGCCAATTTTACGTTAGCTCGCATATCATTTTTAAGGATTTACAATATTTGGATACGTTTCATCGCAAGCATTGTTATCTGGATATTTATATATAATGTTAGGAACAATTGAATCGCAGACCTATATTCTACCTCCAGATGATACCCTGCAAGTCACCTTTTTGGTGGATGGCAGGGGATGCAGTGCACCAAGGGTCCATAGTTTTCTTACGTTACCTTTTCCTATTATGTTCTCTTATCGTTCTAGGGAAAAAACGATCTTCTATATCGTTCCGTTGTACAGTCTATCTCGCGAAACCTATCCTCACTACTCTGCCTTCCGAGATACGTCGGGATTCTGATAAGTCCTACTACCTCATTCGCTAGTCCCTCCGACATAAATTTTTCCAGTAGTTTAATTCTAGCCTGCAGCCTACGTTCCTCTAACGATGTCCATTTCAGATTTTCTATTAATGATGTTACCCTTTGTTTACTATCGTAATTCCTCTTTACAAATCTAGCTGCCCTGCGCTGAACCATTTCTGCCTCGTTAGTAAATCCCTTTTCGTAGGGATCCCACACAGCTGAAGCATATTCGACCTGCGGTCTAACCAAGTACAAATAAGCATTTGAGGCAGTCGGGCCAATAATATTTGTTTCTGGATATTTTTTAACGATGCTAACTGCAGAATATCTGAAAATAGAGAATTAGCATGTATTCAATTAGTAATCGTGCATAAATATAGAATACAAGCGGCACATTACGCTTCCTGCACCGCGCCGGAAGATACTCTGATAAGGTTTGATGCGTTTCCGCCGAAAACTACTCGCCGGTTCTAACTGATCGTGAGAGGAATGAACCGAACCAGTTTTTAATTCTATTTCCAATTGATTATGTTCTAACTTCATGAAATAATTTGGCTTGCCTAGAATCCAATCACACAGCGTCCACCCCGTCGTCTGCTACTTTGGGAACCCGACAAAATGTCTCCGGACAAAACGGCCTCGGAAAAAAATGACTCCGGACAAAATGTCCCTACGTACTAGAATAAATATTAATTATTCCCTCTCCGATTTTGGTATTCTGTTCAAAATCAGTCAGTTAACTGATTATAACTCCTTAAACAAGTTTTCGGCATTTATTTTGTTCTGAAAAAGTTAATTAGCAACATTATCCTCCATATAAACATTTTTATATACATGTTTTATTAAACATCCCGACTAGGTTTAAGATTGAAATTTGGCAGGAATCATGCATTTAAGTCAATGGCGATAAAAAAGCTTTGAAAAAAGATCCGGCTTCGACTCCAGGATATAATTTCTGTTTCACGTAAAAAGCGATTTTTCGTTCTTTTGCAATTTAAAATTAGAAAATATTGACCATCGATTTCGGACTAGGACTTTTTCAAAGAAGAATGATTTAAGTTTCTTATTCTTATCGACAAATTTTTTCATCAATTAGAAATCCCACAAATTTAACATTTAAATCGCAAATTTTGGGAAAAATTGCCTTTTAGCAGTTTGCTGCCTTGGAATCCATGCTGTTGGGAATATTTTTGAAAAGAGAAGAAATTCTGCTATGACCGAGAATCAAACTCGGGTCTTCCACTTGCCAGGCGGATATTATACCACTGCAATTAATCAGCTACGATAGTTCAGTGGTGGAATATCCGCCCTGCAAGTGTGAAATACGGGTTCGATTCCCTGCCATAGTAGAATTTTTTCTCATATCAAATGTATTCGTAACCTTACAGGTTATGCCTGTCTGCATAGTATCTTAAGATCACTTCATTATATCAATCATGTTGTTGTTTAAGCCTATTATACGAACGGAGGAGTACATTACGATTTAACTTTAGAACATTCAAATTCATGTCCCGTCTCTTTTGACGGGTTATGAATGATGCTCTTCTAGAACTTACAGTTCAGGAAATATTTAATTTACTCACAATTATAAAAAACTTCCGGAAACAAAATTAAAAAGAAACAAATAATTTCACATCAAGAGGCAACATCGACAATTGCTCATATAATCAGTTTGGATAATGATTAATATACTAGAACAATGTTCAGTGATGAAGATTTTAATAGATCACGGTTAGTTTACTCTTTTAAAAAGTGATAACGTTTTTTGATTTGTCAGACATTACGAATGGAAGATGCATGTCGGTCGCCCTCGTATTTCGGACATTTTAGCACCTGTGTGTGAAAGATGGAAGGGGAAGCTGGAAATGCCAAAGCGGTAGAAAAATTTATCTCCGAACCCTCATGGTACGAATTCGCATTGTTCTCCTCTCAAAGGAAAATCGGAGTGCTTTAGGAGTCGGCAGGGGATTGGGACGCTGCCCTTATAATTGCTACATCCATTCTAGCGAGGCACCGTATGTTGTGGCGGTATTTCTTTCCCATAGTACCAAATGTCCTTCACCGCTAATCCTTTTGTTGGAAGAATACAAAATGTCTAGTCTGAACAGAAAGTTGTAGAAAATACTATTCTCTCAAGTTTGGCAATACTTCGTAGCACATACTTTTTCTAACTAACTGAGATAGTAGTAAATACTAGAGTAAGTGCCGTCAAAATGACGGGATATAAATTTAAATGTTCTCGAGTAAAATCAAAATGTACTCTTTCGTATGTATAATAGGTTTGAGACAGCAATTGAAGGTCAGGTTTTAATAACAACGTGGTTGCCAAGGCAGAAAAATGTTAAAAGGCAATTTTTTCAAAAATATATGATTTAAAAGATAAATTTGAGCGATTAGGAATTGATGACAAAATTCGATGACAAGAATTAAAAAACTTTAATCCTTCTCCTTTAAAGCAGTCCCCGCCCGTCAGTTTCTTCTAATTTTAATTTTCAAATGAATGAAAGCGTTAACGTCGAGCAATCGGTTTTTGCGTGATATCTTACAGGAAACAGAAATTATATCCTAGAATAGAACTCGAATCTTTTTTCGGAGCTTTTTTGTCGCCATTGACTTAAATCCATGATTCCTGCAAAATTTCATTCTTCTACCTAGTTGGGATGTTTATTAAAACACGTTATATATAAAAACGTCTATATGGAGGATAATTTTGCTAATTAACTTATCCAGAACAAAATAAATACCGAAAAATGGTTAATGGCGTTATAATCAACCATCTGACTGATTTTGAACAGCATACTAACATCGGAGAGGGAGTAATTAATACTTATTCTGTTGCGTGGGGACATTTTGTCCTAGTTTGCGTTTGGGGACATTATGTCCGGGGCAGTGGCGGATTTAAGGGGGGTCGCACTTGGCGCGCGACATGGGCTCCTTGAAGTAAGGGGCCCCTAAAAATGTGCGTGTATATAACCTTAGAATTATAAAATGTCTCAATTTAAAAATCAGTGGAAATTCTCCGTATGGTTTCATAGAAAAACGACCGTTAAAAGGTGCCACAAAAGAGGGTAGACGTTAGGTGCGGTTTCACTATATATTTAGATTGGAGAGCCCCAACTGCTTAGCGCCAGGGGCCCCCAAATGTTTAGCGTCAGGCGTAAATCCGCCACTGGTCTAGGGCCATTTTATCCAGGGCCGTTTTGTCCGGGGACATTTTGTCCTACACCCGAAACATCAGATTCTTTTATTTTGGCTAATTTTACCCGGTGAGTACCGTAGAACGTCTAAAAGAATAAAAATTCATTTTCTCACCGCCAATTAACAATGATTCACGGATATGCCGCACAGATTGTTTTGAAAACGAAAATTTTACGTTTATTTTAAAGTGAAAAACTTGCGTCGTCAAGGAAACCTTCATTGCCGCTGAATAGTCCTTTGGAAAGACAAACATATAAAAACGCCTCATTCCATATAAAACACTTATTCTGTTACGCCGCGTAAAGCCTTTTTAACGTGTTTTAACAAACATCCCAATTACGTAAAAGATTGGAATTAGGCAGAAAGGCCTTAATTACGAATTAAAATTCAATTACGAAAAAGGAACTCAAAATAGACTTAGATTCAACTGTAGGATATAATTTCTATTCCCGGTATGATAACACGTAAAAAGCGACTTTTCGTTTCGTTTGCAAATTAAAATAAGAAAAAATTGAACATCGATCTTCAAACTGGGATTTTTTGAAAGAAGAATAGATAAATTTTCTTATTCTTATCGTAGAATTTTGCTAAAATAATTTGGAAAAAATGGCTTTTAACCGTTTCCTATCTTGGCTCCCATACTGTTGTACGTACATACTTGAACTTCGATTGTTGTCTCAATACTGATTTACGTAAGAAAGTGTACACTTTTAGTTATTAACATTCATGTCCCGCCATTTTTGATGGGTATTTACTCTCATTATGTAATAAGATTAGAGGAACCTCGCGTCAAAAATGACGGGTATGCATGATGAAAGTATAAAATTAAGATGAATATGTAAACTTCCTATTTCTCCTCTCTCTCACTTTCCTCCTCACTATCTTTCACTCATCCTCTCTCACTCCCTACAATTCTCTTCCCACCTCCAATTCTCTCCCTCTGTCCATCACCTTTTTTTAAAGGCTGCTTTCCAATGGAAACAGCCTTATAAAATGGTCGTGTATGTGTGTATGTATGTCCCCTACTAACAACTTTTGCATCAATGTACCAAATTTCATGAAATTTGGTATGAGAATCGTGCTGCTAGGGCCCACCTGCTGGCTATATTTTATTTGGCAAAGATTGAAGTCCCGGGTTCTATTCCAGGAACGTTCTTTTCCCTATTTGTTTTACATAGGAAATCTCAAATCCACCGCGCAGAGATGTTTTCTTAAATACTTTAAAATTGTGACATCGGCGAGAGATTTGTACTGTTTTAAGGGGAAAAGAATGTAGATTCTAATTCTTATCGCAAAATTTTGATAATTGATCGTATTTTCTTGAATTTCTACTAAAACATAGCGTTTTTGCATTTTAACGCGGCTACGATCCAACTTTTATCAATAATCGGATAGGACGAGGCCATCAGGCAACTCGACTTCCTCACACCAGCGCGACGTGTCTCCGACCACTTGCTTACGATATGTCGAGCGGTCTAGATGTCGATGCAGTGCTAATGCATTGTTACCCGAAGAGAAAACGAAAAACTAAAAGACAGTGGTGGGTGCAACCATATATCCGAAACAATGTTAATTGTAGAGTTTTTATTGCTGCAAAATAACTATTAAAAGACGATCAAAAATTTAAATCTTTTTATCGGATGGCTAGCGATAGTTTTAACGAATTTGTGAAAAAAGTTCATATTTATATAGGCAGGGATAACGTTCAACTGCTTTCACTAACTTGATAATAACCTGATCGTCGTTTTTCGCCATATTGGTTCGCATAATTTTCAGCCACAAAAAAAAACAAGTAGGGGTGTACACGGATTTCCCGTGGTATAGAAGTGCTTTTCGTCAAATTCGCCGTAGTATAATCGTATACTAATGTATTTGCTTTGAAATCAGAAAATTATTTGTGCTTATATTGTTGTAGCTTTTTGAATTCGTTCTAAACGTTCACTTTGTTTTCCCGTTCTATACTCGCCCTAAAAACGAAATTTCTCTGAAATAGGTCAAACCAATATATTTCAAACTCATTATTACAGAAAAATCTAACCTTGATATTGTGGTAGCCCTGTTTAGTCGACCCGGGTGCAATATGCAATTTTGGTTATTTATTTATATGAATATTATATGTAGCATATTTTGTTAAAACCCATGCGGTCAGTTCTCTAGAAATACGTGTAAAAAAATATTATTTAACTTTTTACTGTGGTAGCCCTGCTCTTTAGCTCCGCTTTCAAAATCGTGAATTCATTGTGTTATGTTGTACAAATTTTATATACGAAATTTAATTTGAATCCGTTAAGCCAATTCCTTCCAAATCCTTAATTACTGACAGAGCTTAATTTGTATTTGTGGCACCCCTGTTTAGCTGAACCGGTTTAAATATACTATTCTGGTTTTGTATATACATGTGTACGTTATAAATATTAAATTTGGTTAAAATTAATGCAGACAGTTCAACACAAATACGGTCAAAAAGAATTTTTATTGTTCCTTGTATTGTGGCAGTCCTGCTTTCTATATCTATACTAAACATATTGATTTTGTTTTTATATGTTACACACTTCCTTCATATAAAATTTCGTTTAAATCGGTTTAACCAATTTCTTCCAAATTCATAATTACCGAAAAGGTTTCTTTTGCGATTGTGGCACCCCTGCTTGGTCTATTGGATCCAAATGGGTTAATTTGGTCGTTAATTTATGTGATGATTCTATATACCAATTCTGGTTGAAATCGGTTTTGCCAATTCTTCCCTGATGCTTCAGGAAGATAATAGTGCTTTTCAGAAATGTCGAAAAGCACTAAAAAAAGGTACTCAACGAGAGCGATCAGCAGGCAACTGGCATGATCGATCGTGAGCAATGGATCACCGACTGGTCGCGTTGCCATCGCGTCGTAGTCGTGGCAATGGGAGGGCGCCTATAAGAAACCACGAGTCAGACCTCTGAGGCGACTCGTCGGCGATTTTTACCGGAATCGGATCGTTGTCGCGTCGCCCCACTGGGAGAGCGGCCTAAATCGCATTTTATCGGATTGTTGCCATGGAGACGATTATTACCGAACTGGGCTTGAGCATAGACGAGTGAACAAATGGGTTATTTTCTTTTCCACTCGAATATCCTTCAGCAATGGACAGTTGATCTATACATATTAACGTATAAACAGTAACATTTATTAAATTCGTTTATTTAAAATAAAACATGCAAAATACGACGTCAGAAAGAGATTTTGACATTAATTGTAGTATTTTTAACCTATTAATTTTTTCCATTTTTCTCTTTCATTGATAAACTATGAATTACGAATGGTATTTATGGTATGATAATTCCTTGGAATGACTAATACATACTAAAACATTTCCTGTCAATGTAAGTAATCAATTCGGGGCGGCATCTTTGGGAAACCAGCCTGCATTAGCCCTAGTTTGGACTCCTTGTTTCCTTTCATTTTATCTAAATCCGATTTTATACTATAGGCAAGTAATTCAACGAAGCCTGCAACAATTAATTCTGTTGTTCTTGGTAACGAAAAATTTCCTTCTGAGAAAACCTAAAATGTTCACATTCAGAACGATTTCATTTTCCTATTCAAATCGTGCATGAAAATCAACGAATGGAAAATAAATTTAAATCTATTAGGCGCTCTTTGGTCCAAGTCCCGAGTTTGCACGATGTTTGTGACAAATTTTAAAGTTAAGTTTAAAAATACGATGCGCCAGTTACAATGCTATTCAAATGGAAGAATAAATCGTCCCTGGGATAGAACCTGATTCGTTATCGTACTCTGCGATAATTCAAATCTTCTTCTAGCCGTAAGACTGACCGTGCGCCTAAAGAATGACTCTTTCACTACTAACGAGACGTATGTATGTGTCCCAATAGATAAGTGTTTTCCAAACTGAGTGCCGTTGCACGCTGAGATGCCGCAGCTGATCCTTTGGAGTTTAGCGAAAAACTTTAAGTAAATTAATCAACGAAATGAAATGTTGATAGGTCATTAGGAAGTTAATATTTCCTCTAATAAATTGCTCATGGTGTACCGCCAACAAATGGATGCTTTCAAACGTTGTGGTTCACGTAGGCATACATATACAACTTTGTTTCAAGGTTGGGGGTACTGTGAAATTCTGTTTGTCTCTGAATGGGTGCCGGGTCTACAAAAGATTTGGGAACCACTACATTGATGTTTGAAGATATGGCGGACATAGCCAAGAAAATATTTGTACTTACCCTAAAGGCATTTTATGAACACCACATAGGCTTAGATTGATATAGTTTTATAATTTTACACAGTTAAACTTCTAAGTACTTTTTATTGCCAGAATAAAGAAGTATTTGGAAGGAGATCGAATAAATCATAAACATAAAATTCGTAAAAAAAGGGTTAATCCCCAAATAAGAACGTGCGAGAAAGACAACAAGCGAGGGAAGAATTGCGCAGAGCAAATTACACAAGATGCTTTTTTACATCGAATGCTATTTAAAAAAAAGGTGAGCGCTACAACAATATGATAATGTTGGAAAAAAGGAACTCTAATTGCCGTAAAGAAAGGAATAATACTCACACGCTCTTTCTAGACACATGCGTAGGCTCAAATAGTTCAATTGATCAAACACAGATGCCAAGTATGCTAATCATGATATCCAAAGGGGATCCAAGATTAGGTATGCATTTTCATGCACCTCATTGAAAAAAAACTGTAATTTTCTCTCTCAATTGGAGCACCTTGTTGAAAACCTTTTAAATTTACGGAAGGGACGGACATACAAACCGAATATATAAGCGCTTTTTAAAAGTAAAAACGCTACAAATAAACCATATTCAAGCATAATAGAATCTAATTTCTGAACTTTTTGAAACTGACCAGCTATTCATTGCACTACCTCTTAGATACCCATTGCGCGTAGGCAAGAGGGAATCTGCAGGTTTTTAAAAAACAGTGCTAATTAGTCGCTCACATCTCAAATAGAAATGTTTTAAGATAATTGGCAAATCATGTTTGCATAGTTCAAAAGAAATAAATAAAAACTAATTCATTCATCGCAAAAGTCGGTCTAAAAACATAAGTGTAATAAAGGGATTGATCTTGAAAATTTACATAAGTAGAGAAGATAGAAAAGGGGAAAGAATGAGGCAAGGATGAGGAAAGATGGGAGGTAGAGTAGAAGTGGAGGAAAGAGGTGGAAATATGAAAGGGAGAATGGGAAGATAATGTCTAAACTAAAATATATGTAAACATGCGGAGAGAGAAAATCTTGGCAATGACCCTTCAATATATCTCGTGTCATGGGGCAAGGGATATCTTATTAAATGATACCCAATTAACGCGTCCATTGGATGGTCAACGTACAATCATGCTGACGTAAAAACTTAATCTTTGGAAACACCCTTCTTACCCGAGTAGAGCTGACTCTTGAATCGCACGTCCTTCTCCTTGAGGGGAAATCCATCGCTGAATAGACTCCACTCATCGCCTGAGATGATCAACGTGCGTATTTTGTCATCTTCGGCAATTCTTTTCTTCTTGGTCGTAGTTCAACAAGCAATATCCAACCAGAAATGCAGTAATATTTCAAACATCGGCCGCTCACTCAAGTTCGCGATAAACAGCAGGAAGAACGAAACCGGCGACTGGGTGACCACGTTCTCCGCTTGGAAGGATTCCAAGAGTCCTTCCACCAATATAAGTTTGGATGTGACTCATAATGTGATCGAGTGCGAAGGGAAGCAGATTGTTTATATTCACGGAGTTGTCAACGGTAATGTATATTTAATTATGCATACATTTTATCAGCTATGGCTAATGTTTTACCTCTTATTCTTCTTCACTTAGAATTGCCATTTGAATATGATAACCAAAAGATATATTTCCACCCAAACTGCGGAAAGAACGCTGCTATCTCTAATGACGGACGCACTGTTAGAAAGCTTAAGTGGGTTTTTAACTGAAGATAATATTAACAACAAATATTTTATGTGACATACTCCTTGTTGATGCTGTTTCATTTCGATTATTTAAAAAAAATATTTTACAGATCTGTCGACAATATCAATGGAGTAGTTCTCACCAATAGACCTCTCAAAAATAATGAGCTATTTGAGGTAAGACTGGACAAGAAGAACAGCGTGTTTAGATACTCTTATGGAATTGGAATTACAGTTAATTCTCCAGAAGGTTTCGACATTCCACCTCACATGTATTACTCGAAGTACGTATATGACTATGTTCTACGGCATGTCGCCGCTGTATCTTCATCGTGGCTATCAGCGTTCAAGATGTCATAATAATTACCATTACGAATTTAGCCATTCTTATGTAAGATTTTAACATTAAGTAATTTTTTGGCTGATTATAAGCAAAAAAAAATGTCTTTTGGTTACTTGGAAATGTAAAATAATACGTATATTCCTTGTGCCTTTTTTACACGATTCATAATGCTTATTAATTCTAGGTTGTTAAACATGTGCCGCGTAATTTGAAGTCAAAGATATGTGAAATCGGTTATTAGCCACTGAAAAACACTGTCTCTTTTTAGATTTATAGTTTTGCAATAAGTATAGTAGGATTTAACTATCGCCATTAAATTAGCTTTATTATTCAGGTGAGTAATCGTAATTTTCTCTCTCTCGATTTTGTTATTAGATCCGGAAACTGGATGTACTATCACGGCAACATATACCAAAATGGAGAAAACATTTGGGAAAATTATGGGCCAAATCTCAACCACCTTAAGGTATGAAATTCGATAATTTTAAAAATGTATACTTATAATTACTTCATTTACGATGCTTTGATTCCCATAAATAAAATGTGAATTAGATTACTAGGTATAACTAATTCTTTAACCTGCATAAACATATTAAAATATGTTAGAAAATCTTAATAAATCAATCCAATGGATCCCTCCTTAAAAATGTATTCAGTAGCTATATTTTTATTTAAAAATAATTAATTACTTTATTTATTAATTTACTTATTTATTAAAAATAAACTGCGTCAAGTTTAAAGATGAATGTCATCGAGTTAATTCGGTTTATCTGAACGTTTTGCGAACTTAACCTTTTATTTCGATAATAAAATTTGTTTGCATGCTTATCTATAATTTGTTTCCTTTAATTTTTAGGTTGGTGACCGGGTGGGAGTTTTGAGAAACAATTTTGGTACGCTGCACTTCTTCGTCAATGGAGTCGATCAGGGGCCTGCAGCATCAAACATCCCCTATCCTATCTATGGAGTCTTTGAGTTATACCAAGATGCAGCTCAGGGAACCATAGTTGAAAATACTAAACCGTAGTTTACAGAATATGGAATAAAGCGACTTTTCGCACGTATAAATATCTTTGAAAAGAATCAATATATTAACCTATTTATGTTTAACGCTTTTGTACATAATCCAAGTTCTAATAAAGTTTTACAAAATGGTAGATTATTCGAAATATTTTAGGAATATAGATTAGAAAATATTACAAAAAGAAGAATAACGTAAGCTAAAATTTCATTTGCGGTTTACGTCATTGGCAACGATAGCACACTATAATGCATTCTAAAAATACCACTGTTGCTTCAAGGTACTAGTGCCTCTCTGTCCAAAACGCATAAAAATAATAAAAACTATCTTTTTCCGATGCAAAATAATACAGGAAATTTAATTTGAGGTTTTTAAAGTTTTTTTGGCATCCTAATTTTATAATTATTAAAAACCAAGAAGCATTTTAAAAAGACAATAGAGCGATTCTTATATGCGATTGAATTTAGTAGGCATTTCGGTAAATACGTCACTTCTTTTTCCAAATACTGGGTCAATGGCGTTCCTAGCGTATATGCCAAAGAATACGTCCCTCAAGATGCAATATTTTGTACACCTGCCATGTCTCTAGTCCTCCATCTCAACTCCAGTTGGACTGATGTATACAAAAGCACCACGCAGGGAGGAAATCGGAAGATCTTCTTGTTAGTGTACCTATTGTATTCTTGTTTTCCCTGATTCTGTGACTAAGCTGCCGCCCCTCTCCCTATATTTCCAGATTTCTTTTTATCTATTTCCCATTCTCCTTCCTTTTTCGTTTAGTGATCACTCTTTCCTTTGCTGGCTGTCCAACATGAAGGAAAGGTTATAAACATTAGAAAATCTTTGGCGAAATGTACGTAGGATACATCGGTTTGCCTATATCGAAACGAATTCAGCGTAAACCATCTAAATGAAAATTTCACTTTTTTATTTTTCTTTAAATTGTCTTTCACTGTCCGGTACCATTTTTTGCGGCCCACGAAGATGTGATAAAAAAGCTACAGAAATGCACTTAAAAACACTTGTCTCAGGTATGTCCCATAGCTACTACAAGACTTTTTAAAACAAAATCTGGGGACTGGAAAGCAAGTATTATTATGCGTTCTTTGCACGAAGTGAACGCATATAGGGGAGGTCGTTTCCATCCGTCCGTCCACAAGTTTACACTCGGAAACCGCTGGACGTAGTTCGATGAAATTTGGTATTTGTGAGTTTTGCTAAAATTTGCCCGCCAATTCCAATTTTGGTTAAAATCGGATAATAATTAAGACACTTTACATGAAGAGCCACATGTATTTTACGAGTACAACGTAATTCGCAAGAATCTCGTTAAATACACACCTGAGAGAAAAATATTGAGAATAAAAGTTAAATAAAATAATTTAATGCCAATTTTTTGTTAAATAATTCTTCCCGTAAAACATAAGTTAAATTTAAAGAAAAGGAAATTAACGTATTGACGTAATAAATAGATGACATTTCCTGAATTATCTCTTTGTTAATTTTTAGGACATCAACATTACTTCCAGTAGTATTGCTCGAGTAAACAGATCATTTTCTTTTGTAATGTTGTGAAATAATTCGCAGATATTATTAGTACCTATGTGATTTGGCACAGATAGGGTATATACTTCTCAATCGCCAATTTGCAAAAACCTTTTTTCAAACTCAATTTGATCTGGCCTGGCTCTCATGTTCTGCGTTAAATGAAATTTCCGAAAATTTTGCCACAAAGAAGATGCATTTAAAGATGATTGAATTATCTGAGCTATTGAGCAATGCTGAACAACAGGAAGAATTTGCCTGAAATCTCCACTATGTATTATGAATCTGCCTCCAAAACAAATTTCACAGCCCATTAAGTCCTTTAACGTTCTATCAACGGCATCTAAGGCAATTGCAATTATCATAGAAGCCTCAACCTATACAATTACATCAATTGCACAGAGTAGAGACTATTCATGACGCGTTAAATAACAAACTATGTCAGAATGAATACTTAATGGAAATCGAAAAGCTATACATACATGCTATACCGGTCCATGCAACAGCCAATGCATTCTTATTTTCTCCTCTGAGAGTATTTTAATTGCATTGTGTAACAATGTTTTCCCTGTACGACCCGGATCGTCGAGAAAGAAGTTCCTATTTGCATTTTCACCACAAGTACCTCGAATTGTGTTTACGATAGTATCCTATGCAAGTCTCTGGCCTGAGTTTAGCTGTACTTTAAGTTGTTCACATAGTTCATGACTTCGCTTTTGATCCTGTTCTTGTTGGCTTCTGTCTGTTTCATTTATGATTTCTATTTGAAACTGACGCTGAATTTTCCATAATGTTTTACTACCCCGCTGCTGGTCATCCTGAAAGTTTTTCCGTAAATATTATTTGAATGTGACCCATTAATTCATAGCATCAGATAATGTCTCAGCTATTAGGTGCCAAACGAAAAAATTCTCAACTGGTATGGAAATATTATTAATGCAGATTCTTTGATAGTTTTATCAGCTTTGTCTCTGTTATTAGTAACTCCTAATGCAATAATAGCTGCTTCTCTGTAAGGAATAGAAAATATCTTTAACTGTTCTGAGATCCACAATGGAAGAAGTACCTTTAATCATATTGTTGGTCAAAATAAGCTTAAGTTGGAAGCGTTCAACATCTTTCGGAGATACGACAGTCATTCGCCCAATCACTTTATGAACTGAGCGTTCTCGTGTTTTCCATTTTTGGCAACAGATATTCAAGTGTAATGGTAGGGTATATCAAAATTTAAGTATTGTATAGCTTTTGGATATCTCTTATTTAAATCGAACAAAGCAGTTAAAGATGTAAGGCTTGCTGAATCTCTATTAATTGATTCGTATACATTATGTTCTCGAAAAACAACGTGTTGCTGGTTTTCTAAGCGAACTGCTAAATGCATTATATTATAAGATCTATCATGTAAATGGGTCTCCAATAAACCCCAAGCTAATTTTATAGGGCTAACATATCGAGATTCTGAAAATGTACATATTTCATTCATCTGTTCAGAATCGTTTGTATCTCGTTTTAGTTCCATTCGGGCGATAATGTCCATTGTGGATGTATTTATAAATGTACTTTGTACTCATTGTAAAAGCAAAGTTCTCAACGTTAATATGAGTGTTGCATCGTAGCAATAGAAAAGGATGATATGGGACAACCATGTAATTGTCAACACATATTGTTACCGCGCGTATAAACGTAGCATTTGTCTCTATTGTATCGCCACTTATATGTAGAGTAACCCTAATCGTTAAAGGAGGTTTCTTTGGCATATTCTTTTCAAAAATGTTTTGAACATTTGCCATCAAGCAAACATAGAAAAGAACAGTTGTGATGGCCGAGCAACATGTTTTTCATGACTATATTGTGAAGTTCTAGATTATCTTCTGCATTTGGTACTTCTGCGCTTATGTACTTGTCAATGAGTTCCGGATATTGCAGTTTACATGTAAAGTCCAATGAAAACAATATGTGCATCGGGTAGCCCTTGCTTTTGGAGCCCGATTTTGTAGACAATACGCAAAGCATAAGAGACAATGAGGGGTGTAGTGGAGAACTTCCTTGCATTTGTATTGCACTGGCCGCGCAACCGCATAAGAGCGAATCAAAGACACATAAAAAGAAATTTCGGTAGCAATCAGTTTATCGCAAAATAGCGAATTCGCATAAGGCAAACCCGTATAACGAGATAGAAATCTGTGGTTCGTTTTCGGAAGTCATTTTGATTTTAATTTCACACAATGTGACATATTCTATTGTATTAATTTAGAGAAGTGATGATTTGCAATAAATTAAAAGGAATCTTTTGCCATGGAAAAATTACTCAAACTCCAAGTCTTTTAAAGGAACACGTGCTCTCACTCCTCCGTGTATGGTCGAATGTCAAATCATCGTGTTCGATTTGCCATAGCAGAAGGTCCGCAGGATTTCAGATGTTCAAGTAAAGATCCGCAGGTTCAAAACGACAAGAAAAAACCTGGGATAGGGAATTTTCGTAATTACCTATGGGTAACATATTCATTTACTGTTGGTTATTTCTGTGATGCTCTTACTTCGCTGACTTATTACCGGTGTTGAACTTATTTCAACACTCACTGTGTTGCTAAACTTTTAGTTTAAGTTGCGATTAGGCGACTTTCGGTTCCAACGTTAGCGCCCTTTAATTTCGTTTTGTCCGTCCGTATAAAATTCGTTCTCGGCTTCTACTAAACGGATTTTCATGAAATTTTTGTATTAAAGACTTGTGAGCAAAGGCAGCAAGATAGTGGTTTACATAACTCAATCAGGGGTGCCAATTTCCTGGAAACAAAAAACCAATTTTAGTTATACCAAGAAAATTTTCAAATAAAAGATTTAGAACTAGCTAAATAAAATATTTCTTTTCCTATACGTTTTATAGTAGGAGTAGCGTGTGTATGTGTGTGGTGTATTTTTGGCTAATCAACCTCTTGGATTATTATATGGTAGGAGTATTCAAGAATATTAAGCAAAAACGTCGTAATTCACTTTGAACTTCGAAAAATTCATGTATATACGTAATTGCTGTATGAAAAACAGTTCTGCATTTACTGATCTAAATAATTGTGGTATTAAATTAAATATCGTAAAGTGTGCATGTAGTATCTTGTAAGTGGGAGGAAATGGATTATCTACGACGAAGAAAAGGACCTAAATGTAAATATTACAATTACTTAACTCAAGTAAGGTATTGGGAATATTTTTTGAAACAAGAAAAGTCTGTTATGACCGGGTATTCCACTTGCCGTGCGGATATTTTACCACTGAACTTTCGTAGCAGATCAATTTTCCCGTTTCTGAAAGCGGATGTATTCTTGGTTGGGTCCGAAATAGCCAGGATAGTATCAACCAGGCCCAAAGTGTCCTCAAAGAGATACACCGAAGAAAACTCCTCGATCTCAAATGGTGAGATTTCCAAGCTAGAAATTGATGGGATAAAGTGATCTGAATTATACGATTCTCGATCTTCTTTTGTTCATTCCAAAAAAATATTAAAAATTTTACAATTCGGGAACCGCTGCACATATTTGAATGGAATTTGGTCTTGAGAAGTTTTACTAAAAATTGTCGACCGATTCAAATTTTGGTTAAAATTGGACTAAAATTACGACCACTTAACATGAAGACCTACTTATATTTTACAAAGTGCCTGTTTCAACTCGGGAACCGCTGAACGTATTTTGATGAAATTTGTTATTGGGATGTTTCATTAAAATATGTCGACCATATCCAATTTCGGTTAACATGGGACTACAATAACCTTTTTACATGAAGAACTACATGTACCTTACAATGTACCTCTGTTTCAACTCGGGAACCGCAGGACGTTTTTTGATGAAATTTGGTATTTGGGAGTTTTACTAAAATTTGTCGATCTTAAAGAACGCATTTGGATACTCTGTTTACTCCGACATGGAGTACACCTTTCCATATTTGTTTCTATTAATTCATGTAATTGTAGAATATTACTAAGAATGTTTCACTCCTAGTTTTGTTTGTGGTTTTTACGAAGATAATTTCAATTTAGATAGCTAAACTATTTGAATAATATATTATTGCCATTTTTATTTTGTGTTCAGTTGTTCAATGAAATTTTATATGAATTTATTTAGTTTTATTTCATATCCTTGGATTTTGCGCATGTCGTCCAGCAAAAGAGTGAATTAATACATATATATTTACATAATTAATCTTTAATGTGGACATTTAAATCGATTTCTATCATTTATACCAAATTTAATTTTGGGTGCATTTGAATATTAGTCCAAATCATGATTTATGGTGTTTTTAATAATGATAATAATTAATTTAACACCAACAGATTATTAAAATTACATGTTACAAGCATCTACACCAAAATCGCTATAACTTGGCAGTACGCTGTAGGCACCTTTACGGTAGGACGAGTCCATCCTCGAGGCGGGACCGCTTTTAGGGGAGGTGGTGTTTAGGTGTGAGCATTGGCTGCGCGAACTTAAACCTGGAGGGAAGATGAAAAGGGAGGGGAAGATGAAAAGGGAGGGAGGTACAATAATAGCTGATTGATTCATCCTAACCAAAATTCGTCTACAGCGCAGGTGCTCTGATGTCAGCTCCCCCTTAAAGCTTCTCCTTCTCATACATTCCATTCCCCTCTCACGCGTCTCCGCCTGCCACATTAGAGCGCACGAGCTTTACATATATTTAAACAAAAAATTGTAATACCTTTAATATTTTTTGTACACAATTTGTTTATCACGAACTCCGTTAACACATGAATTTAGTCTCGTTAGGAGTTCCTGCTTGAGATGGTTTATATATAAAGAAGTTCAGATAATGGTAAATAGGCTAGTGATAGCAGATAGAAAATACAGAATGAAAATAAATACAGGAAAATTCAAGTTTATGCAAATATCGGGTAAAGAATAAAACGAACATAAGCATTGGAGAGTATTAGATAGGTTTCAGAATATAAATACCTCATTGATACGAAAGAAGCAAAATGTACCGATGATATAAGGGCTAGAATTGCAAAGGTAAAAGACACTTTCAGAAGAAATAAACTCCTACTTACGAGATATATAAAGTAGGATATCAGCAAGAAATTTATAAAATGCATGGAGTACAGCTTTGTATGGGGCAGAAACATAGACGCTAAGGAAAAATGGTATAAAATACTTGGAAAGCTTCGAAATGTGGGCATAAAGAAGAATGCTAAAAATAAAATGGACATATTGAATAAAAAAGAGGAAAAAACTAAAAAGAAAAGGAGAGAAACGAATTTTTATAGAGATTATAATAAAGTGGAAGGCTAACTGGATCAGACATTATCTTAGGAGAGAGAGCATGACGTGCCGTCACGTGCTAGAAGAAAACCTGGAAGGAAAACGTGAAAGAGGTAGGAAATAGTTTCAAATGATAGTCAATTTGAAAGGGATAGAGAGCTATCAAGACATGAAGAAGACTGCGGAAAATAGGAGCATGTGGAGAACAAGGTTTAACCATGAAAATCACGAACCTGTTCCCGTAAAATCATCAGAGATGTTGTCCACTCCAGGAGTTGAGCCGCTTTCCGAGGTATTGCTACGAAGAGCTAGGCTATTTTACAAACGGAGTGGGTCCACCAACGTACCACTTGTCAGGGCATTGGCCGACAACAAAGTCATGCCCTGGGACCGCTATAAGGGGCCCATCGCCTCCATGGGGGCAGCTTATAGCTTTCACTGTCAATGGGCAAAAATAAAAAAACTAAATGGCAGGCTTATAGGCAACCTGAAAGCCTGATATAGCAGCTGACCGTCTTGGGACGGCCCTCACAATGCCGCAAGCGGGGACCTGTCTACGGGCAAACTACCTATGATGATTTTATAGAAAACAGCCTCAAAAAGCAATTGCTCTGGCTGTATCACCAACCAAAGTTGGTTATTTCCCTTAAATGGAATTAGATTAGCAAACAAATCCCATCTAAACTGGATTTTTAAAGAAAGCAAGAAGGAAAGCTAGATAATAAAAATCGGTGAAGCACAATTTCGCATTTATCGATATAATAATCCTCTTGTTTTCGGTGACGCATCCACGCATCGTACCTTTTTGTTTTTTTTTGCTTGTGCTCTCTGAAAAAATAATCGATGACATATGGCATCATTTAAGTCAGCATAAGTTATCGAATATCAAGAAATTTGACCTGAGACGGCGTTAATACGTCACGTTGGTAAAAAAATTATGTGGCTGTTTTATAATGAAATATGCCATACAGGTCATGACATCGGAGAACTAATTATGGTGGTGATCAAGAGGAATATATTCTGCAGATTCGTATAAATAGTTCATCCTCCAGTCCTCACAGATATTCCAAGTTGTTCCATCAAGGAAGGAACAAAACTTAAGGCGCTCATTTATGAACTGCGAAAATGCTCAAGTCATACATCATTTTTGTGACATTATTATCTCTCTTCCATTGCATGGTGCAGGAGTTTATACCTGATTCAAATTGCGGACATGGCCCTGGAAAGAGCCGCACACTAAAGCTCACCGTCAACAGCAAAAGGAACCAAAGTGGTGAATGGGTGGACACATTAGCCACCCGAACGGAATCCAGCAATTCTTCGGAGAGTGTGAATTTGGACGTCACGCACAGAGTCACCGAGTGTGAAGGAAAGCGCGTAATCTACATCCAAGGGATTTCAAACGGTAAATTTAGACGTATCATAAAACATAATATTTTGATATAAACATAATGTATATCCCATGTGTGCAACTATCTATTATTTAGTAGAATATAACAGTCCAGGTGAAGTGGGATACATAATATATACAAACTTTGTTATTATTCATTAAACTAGCTCAAAAAAAGTCTTTTACCATTGGAGTAATAATGATAAGAAAGTCGTACATATGACCACACCCTTGAGATAAATCGAACGTCGGGAGCCATACAGAATAACGACCTCTACCAAGTCCGGAAAAATGTAGTGTATAGTGAAAACGCTCTAACGTGGCGCAATAGGCACATTTACGGAAGGACGAGCCCATCCTAGAGGCGGGGCCGCCTATAGGGGAGGTGGGACTTAGGTGTGGGCATTTGATGCGCGAATTTGGACTCATGCGAACCAAAATTGTGTTATTGCGCATAGGCTCCGACGTCGGCTCCCCTTTAAAGTTTCTCCTTCCCATTCCTTCCCTTCCCCTCTCATGCGTCTCCGCCTGCCACCTTAGAGCGCGCGAGCTATACATGTTGTACGTGCGTGTGTTACACGCCAAGACCATCAGGAGGAAAGGGTGTACACGCTCGCGACTTCGAATGGACCGAAGTTTATCCGGCTTCTCCAGCTAAAGGGCATCCACGCATTCCTCCTTCTCAAAAGTACCTGGGATCGATTTGCGGAACATTTTACCTTCGTTTATGGGGTAAGTATGGGCGTAAAACAATTTATAGACTCGAATTTCGATCCTAGAAATTATAAGTCGCAATTAGATATTCTCGTTGACTTTTTTTAGGAAAGTGTTGTCCACCAGAATGTATTTTTGAATCCTTAACTCAGAGATCATGTTCAAAGAGAAATATATGGTTTCATAAGTGTTGTTCACCAAACTAATCAGCCTGGCAATCGATTTAAGCTAGAGAACAATTATCTCGAATCATTTCCTTAAGAAAGTCTTTACGTCACTGCCGAGTGTTTTTCTCTCCTTTCATCCTTTGCTTCTTTTCTATCTACATTTTTAAATTTTCTTTATTAAATTGTTTTGCATGCAGAACCGGCAGCATAGTAAATACTTTTTAGCTTAACTTATGAAATATTTGCCGTTGACTAAATATTGTCTTTATGTTTCAATTATTTCTTTTTTCACCAGGTCTCCCGGCTAGTACTCATGTTGGGAGATTAGTATTTCATCCAAGATGTGGAAAGAATATTGCAATAATAAACAATGGCCGCACAGTACAAAAATTAGAGTGAGTTTTTCTTAAAAATGACTTCATAAGTATATCAATTGCTCTTTGTTTTGGTATTTTTGATACATTAATACATTGTTTTCATTTATATTTTATTTTTCATGAATTATAGTCCTGAAGATCGCCATAATTCAGTCGTTTTTACGAGCAGACCGCTAAAGGATAATGAAATATTTGAAGTGATACTGGAAAAAAAGAATACCAAATTCGGCCACTCTTTGGGTATTGGTGTTATGTCAAGCACTCCTACTCAGGTCGAGATTTTACCGCAGATGTGGAAATCGTAAGCCATAAATTCTTATTAATCGATTAAATTAAAATTTTACAGTCTTACTATCTATAAAGTGATGCATTTAAGAAGTTATGCAATGTGATTTATACTTAAAATGGAAATATTCAGCCTCAATACATGTTATTATTTACGTGCATAACTATCACAAATATTTGGAGTTTAAAAAGCCTCAATTATTCCATTTTGCCCTTATATCGCCCGGATAATACAAATACTATTATAATGAGCTGTACTCAGCGTATTTCATAAATATAAAAAATGTAACCGTTAAAAAGCATTTTGTAACCGCAATTAAGATGCTTTTACCATTTAAAAAGATGCATTTTTTTGCTTAAAAAGTAAATATTTAATTTACTTTGTATTTTTTATAGACCTATTGCTTGGATGTATCACCATGATAAAATTCACTCAAATGATCTGGAAATCCTTAAAAATTACGGAAAGAATATAGACGAGTTGAATGTGCGTAAATCGTTCTTCCCTCTCCCCTATTTTACATACATGTTTTCCTGTTTGAAATCTTTTTGTCCGTAGCTTTAGTGACTCTTAATATTGCAATTTCCGTGGTAATGTACATTTCAAAATTTAAATCAAGGCACTTTCTTTGACACACTTTATATATCCATCAATTCAAACTTTTAGGTTGGCGAGAGACTTGGGGTAATGAGAAATGAATTTGGCACACTTCACTTTTTCGTCAATGGAGTCGATCAGGGGCCCACCGTTTCCAACATTCCGTCTCCTGTTTATGGAGTCTTCGAACTTTGGCACGATGCTGCTAAGGCGACAATTGTTGATACATCGTCGCCTCTCTCGCCATAATGGATTAAGAAATTTGAAATTTATTTTTTAATACTATAAATGTATATTCAACCGATGTTATATTGATAATTCTTTTTTAAATTCAATAGTATACCATGAAAATTAACGATTTTGTCACCTTTAGTAAAAAATATAATTCTATTCTATTCTGTATTTATTATAACATAATAATGTTATTAGGTTTTGTGTGTTTCAACATGTCTTCTTTTAAAATATTTCAATGACTGTATGTGACTTCAATAATTTTCTAAGTCGTTATATTTCGCTGGCCTTCACTCATACCATCGTTACCCTAGGAAATGGAACATTAACTAGCTAAAAGTTTCATTAAACAAGTGAGGATAGATACACGCATCATTCGTACATGTACGGAAGGCAAGACGTTCTTTACAATTTATACAATCAAGTAAAAAAAGACAAATATTAATGGCTTAGTATAAAGTCTGAGCGTGACAGAACGATATATCAGAATCGACGTAAAGGAAATATTCAGTTTTTTATTTACAGATTTATTTTATGATCAGCTGTAATTAATAAAATAATAGAAAATAATTTAATACATGCCTCACTTGAATTGGGTAGTAGTAATGCAATATTTATGTTCACGTTCATTCCTTAGTCGTAGATTATCACTTTTTTCACTTAAAAGCGCTGTGTATATACTTAAGGAAATTAAACGTATTTTAGTTACTCTCTTCGTCGTAGATAATGTATTTCCTTTCAGTTACTGGATTCTGTGTGCGCAGTAAAGGAAATTTTAAGTATTTGTAGTAGATCTTGTTTACTTCAGTAGCTACAAAGATTGTTTTCGTTGACAATAATTAATAAACAGAAAATTTTCAGTTTAAAGTGAATTACAACATTATCGCTCAAATTTATTGAAAACAGCCACTCCATATATAAAAATTTATTTAAAAAAGAAATTTTATTCGGCTAATTCTAGAAATTTCGTATGAGGACTTTTTTGTTATGGATAATATTTTACGAGATATGACTGAAGGTTCATTTTTGTCACCAGTAAACTGGCCCTCCTGATTTGGCTGTGTGAGCCATTTATATCATTTTCTTTTATTTTGCCCAAAAGTCCTAAATGGCAAACTTCGTAAAATTCCGCCAAGTAGTTTCGGAGACAAATCATACAGACCGACAGATGGACGGACGGACATGACCTGACCATTAGCGTTCATTTTTTAATTTTCGTAAAGAAAGCCTAAAAAGCGACGGGTTAACCTGGAGAATTATTTGTATTTAAAAGATAATAAATAAATGAAACAGCGTGTAAAATGTTTCTCTTCCATTAAAGGTTTACAATCTAAATTTATTTTTATTGCGTTTGTCCGCATATTAATCGTTGTTTGTTTTTCATTTATATTCTTCTTTGTAAGAAATATTTATTCCTCGTGGTAGTAAGAAACGAAGCTTCATAAAGAGAGAAAAACCATTCACTATTTAAAAATCAAACACACAGCAAAATAATGGCATTTTCCGTCTAGTTACTACCAGATTTTGTACTAACCTATCGCGATCTGTATAAATATTCAACTCAATAAAATCGAAAAACTGGAAATCTATTTTTAAAATTCTTTTGGATTTAAAGAGATTGTCACCAAATGAGGCTTTCAGGTGATGCCTTCTCAGATTTCTCCCCTAAGCATTGGATCAAATTTTATTGAAAACTTTATTTAAAAATGCAGAGAGAGTCATTCTACTTCATTAGGCAGGAAGACATTTAAATCTGCAAAGGAGCCGAATTTTCAAACGAGAACGAATCAGGATATATTTTTAATTGGATTTTGAATAATACTACGGTCATTATCGGATCTAAACACTTGAACGGATGTGATATGAAGGAAGGATTTTATTTTGCTGCTAACGGATTCGTATGCATTGAGAATTAGAAATCCGAAAATTATTAGTTTTTTAGGTTTGTAACACAAAACAATTTAATTGAAACGATTGCATCTTCAACGGTCCTCGCATTTGAGTCGAGAATATGATGATCGAATTCTTTAAAATGATATATTTTTTTCAACATAATACACAGCACTAAAAGGGAACAGGCAGTGAGCTGGTTCGCACCGGTTCGAATCTAACCGGATGTTAATAAAATGCATAAGCGCTCCTTCAAAATATTTTTCTTATAAAATATATAAAACCCACATAAATATGAGATATAATATAAAATTTGATCATTAGCATAAATACTTTTATAGTGGAACTCGCACATGAGGAGGTGCCGACAGCAGTCGTAAAACGATTCGAGACTTGTATCTTCACATTGCTCGGGCCGTACCAATGAGTTAGCTATAGGCTGGAAAGGAATAGTAGTGCAACTCTAGTGCGGTAACTGTATGTTCGTTCTGTAAATTTTATTCAGTGATTTCTTAAACTTAGTCCTTTATTTTATACGAGGTAAGTATTTATATTCCAAAATCAGTGAAATCATTGGTTACCTGAACTCTGAACTTAAGACATTTAGTTTTTATTTTTGCGGTCGTTTGACTTCGTCATTGTTATTATATTTATTCATAAAATATCACTAAAAAATCTAACGATAGCATTAATTTAACCACTTATTCCTAACTAAAATATCATATAATGAAATTGCAAAAAAACATAGTTTAAAATCTGAGACATTGGCAACTGAAGCAAACCGGCTGTCAATAAATTGAAATGACACCGTTGGGACCAAGCCGTATACGGATTTCTGAAAATTGTAGATTTTTAAGCCTTATGAAACTCACATTACAATTTAACGCTAAAAATTACTTTTAAATGGCATGTGTTTGTAATAAATATGAAAATATATACATGAATGAAGGTTGAAATGAAACAAAGAGAACGAAATGTTGAAATATTTAGACATTTTTTTTATTGAATCGATGAAGGCTCTGAGTAATAGATAATAATGCTACTTAAGAATAATTTTATCCTGAATTTGTGGCTAACATACACATGAGAACACTAGATCCGGGTTTCCCAAATTCTTTCGTCGCGTATCCCTATGTGCCTTATGAATAAAAAAATTGCTGCAAGTTTTATGCGTCAAATTAATGTTATTTTTCTCAATTATTATCCCTTCTCTTACTGGAATTGGAGAAATAGGTTTAGAACAAACCCTGGCCTAATTAATAACATAATTAGAGAAAAGGTGTCCCACACTTCCACTTTTCATGATAATTTGCAGTAAGACTCTTATCCCAGTTGCATTTGCTGTGTAAGCATTCTGTAATTGAGTGTTAGTTTTGTGCCAAGATTTTTAGCATTTTGGCGTATTTCACTATTCCATTTAGTGAAGGAATGTGAAGTTGAATCGCTATATGCTCTTAACTTGAGGTTTCTGACGTATATCGTTAAACGTAATATTTTATGTTTTGAGTCTTATGAATTATACCATCATACAAAGGTTTGGTTTTTGTTGTACTATTTTCTTTAGTATTATCTTCTTACTGCTATAAGAAATACATTACTGAGAACTACTGTAAACTTTACTTACGTTAGTATTTCTTGAAAGTGTAAGTATTGAACATAAATTTCAATCTGGACATTTTAAAATGTCTGTTAGTAGAAAGAAGGCTCAAGAGTGCTAAGTGGTCACTATAAGGGATTTTATGAATAAGTGGTACTTTTTACCAAAAACTGAATTTTAATAATAACAAATTAAACCATCCGCCATTAGGTAAATTTTTTGATGTATCCCCTCGTACATATCAAAGAACCCCGAAGGGTGCGCGTGCCCCAGTTTGAGAAACCCTGTACTAGATAAATTAATGAAAAAACGAACTCATTCTTGGATTTAAGAGCTCGAAACTTCCAAATCCCAGCTTGTCTGCAACTATTTGAAACCGTACGAATTCTCGACATTACCGAATTTTTAAATTTTTAATTGCGGTTTGCCTGTATTGTATTTATACCAAGCCATAAATTATATATTTTTAAGCGGTATGGAGCTCACATTTGCTATTACGTTAAAAATGACTTTTAAATGGTTTCTATGTGTAATAAATATGGAAACACATGAATACGGGTGAAAATGAAATGAAGATAACGAAATATAGCAAAATTTACTAATGAAATTAAGACAAATGTTTAAATGCGTAGATTAAGACTCTGGGCTTCAGATAACAATGCAGCATAAAAATAAATGCATTCTGTTTATAGCTAAAATACACATACTATACCATACAAACATTAAATAATTTGATAGAAAAAACAAAATCGTTCTTTAGCACTAGCCCCAAAAGTCGCAAAATATAGCTCATTGGCGGCAATTTTCAGATTTTTAAATTGTGCATTTTTAACGTCTGCCTGTATTTTATTTATACAGCCAGGAAAATATCCGAAATAGCTATAATGCCGACGTTAGTCAGGTTGGACGATTGATAATTAAACCCTAATGCGTTGAAAATTCGATTCCTATTGCATATTATTACTGCGAGCCTTGGTAATAAAATATATAAAAAGTGTGAGTTTTACCAAGTTTAAGTTTAAATTAAGGCACTTTTGCTCATGATTGAAGAAATTTTATTGCTAATACTCCATATAGGTTATATGAATGTGAAAAGTGCTCTACGACGAAGAGCGCTAAGATGCGTCAACTATCGTCGCTTTAACTGCATTATGCCAAAGTTCGAAGAGTCCATAAACTGGAGAGGGGATGTTGGATGCTGCAGGCCCCTGATCGACTCCATTGACGAAAAAGTGAAGGGTGCCGTGTTCATTTCTCATCACGCCAAGTCTTTCGCCAACCTAAAAATGAGATAATAAAGATATGCTGTACATGAACAGTGGTAGATGAATTACTAAGTACAAACCGATTCATGGAGATCTCAAATTCCAAATTTAAAAGGTTAATATTTTTGTGTTTGTGGGCAATTTACGCATTAATAACTATTTTCGTATTTCACGAAATATTCCTATATCATTTTATTGACGTATAGTTTATATTTATCGCCAAAATTACAATGTAAACAAAGCATAGTATGGGTTAACATTACATCGAATAGCTGTTTTTATTAATATACTCTAACCCTTGCGTTGATATTGAATAACTGTTCATTGAAACATACAGATCGCATGAGTGAGCAATGCTTTTTCAGACACGATAATATCCCTCATTCCTTAGCACTGCTTACTATTAACTAGTAACTATACCAATTTCAGTGTTCTTTCAGTAAACTTTTGACAGTTAATCTAAAAATAAAATTAATTATTTGCAGTATTGCATTGAAAAGCGAAATTATCTATCGATTTCGTATATAAAGTACTAACATTTTTCTCCGCAATTGTAACAAGATAGAAAAGCGTACTCCATAAATGGAATACACAGAGATTTCAAAGGCGTTATTTAAGGGAAATGTGTATTAAACTGTATACAAAGATTCGGTGATTATTGAATTTTTATTTCCAAAAGTATAAGTCGTAATTATACGGTCTCGAAGACTTTTTTCGGGTAAATATTAACCCCATTTGAATACATTTTTAATCTTTACCTCACAGATCATTTAAGAACATTGGAAAGAAAAATGTTTTTTCTTTATTTTTGTTTGACGATAGAATCATATATATAAATATGCAATGTTTTGCTTTGGATTTTCTTATATTTTTATCTCCAGAACTAGAAGTGGTAATTATTTGATCATATGGACATTTCTGTGGTAAAATTTGACCTCTATTCAATTAAATTTTTTAATCAATACCTTATAGACCATATAAGAGTTAGGGAGAGAGAAAATTTACGTGAATGTTGCATTACGGATGCCATTTAACGAGATACGAGTATAAGTTTATTTAAGTGCTTATATAAAGTAGAAGTTCTAATAGACGGATGCAATTCAAAGTTATAATTCGGCGATTAATTTTAATAATGATCACAAATACATAATTTAATTAAAATCCGAACAGTAGTTTCGGAGATTAAACATGCGGACGGCCGGATAGAGGATTCGTGCCCATTAGGCGTTCCACTATTATCACTTCGCTTGCATAGAACGCGTAAAAAGATGCAAATATTCTTGAGCATATCCTAAGTAATAATAAGGCAACAACAGCGCGTCGTCGTAATGCCTTTCATTGAATACAACGCATATATGCTTGTGATATTTCAATCCCAATAATCTACTGGGTTTTCCGAATGTATGCGTCACTAGATGAAATTCGAGAAGATATGGCGAAGTGTCTATGCCGGTCCTAGGCGTGTGCGATATGTGCTACTGTACTCGGGCGGAAACTTCTGAGGGGAGGAATTTGGACCGCTAGTATATGTATTCCACTTATAAACGTCCTTAAAAGTAATGTCCCTAAGAATAAATATCGCTTATATGGGATAACACATTAACCGAACACGCGTAAATCGAGAAATTTGGCCAAGCTAGATGAAGGGGCGGACAAACTTTCCTTCGTACACCCCTGTAAAATACTTATGACCGACCCCGCGAAGTGTCCAGACGTCGGAAGAGCACCGAAGGGCAGAGCAAGGCCGAAGTGAGAGAAGCGAGTAAGAGTTGTTGTCACCCGGCAAAAATTACATTTCGAAATTCTTAAAAGTATGTTTGGAAGAAGAGTTCTTCAGACGAAAAGTAGAACACCTAGGATTATGTTTTACTAAAAAATAGACCATAAACTGGTTACCAACCTGAAGTCCATTAAGATTTCTTCCGTAGTTTGTAAGAATAGCTTTATTATCTGTATGAACAGAAGTATGATGCCAAATCCAAGCTACAGGCCTAGAAAATAGATCAGAATTGTTATATCTTAAAGATGAGAAATTAACATAATATATAAAATACATATAGGCCCGCATAATTATATTTATCACATTCCTAATGGGTGAGTATTTTTAAGAAATGAAAAAGCTTAGAGCATTTAAAAACATTTTCCAGTCGCGTTATCAAAGATATTAGAATTTTTGGCCAATTATAAATTTAAATAATTTTGTCAATTTTTTCAAAAGAGAATATATATTTATTTCGTTTTTCATTTTCTATCTGTAATAATCTGAAGAATTATCGCGCTGACATAAAAAAGAAACCCGATTAATTGTTCATAAAAGATGATAAATCAGATATATTAAAAATTCGGAAAATCTTATGGTGAATAAGATGAAGAAATATGTACGCGTTTATAATTTCTTTTTACTATCCGATGTGTTCCCTGTGTTAGGGTATATCAATCATTAAACCTAAACGATTCCTTTGAAGTTATTCTTTTTGACAAGCATAGTTTTACAGATACTCTGAATAGTTTAGAATGTAAAGTTATTTAACAAAGATTTAAATTTCGGTTAAAAGGAAAGAAGTATAATGACATTCATCGAATTGAAAAAAATCTATTGGATATTACTGTTCCAAATATAAAACTGTCACGCTATCACTAAAACGAGTAAGGACAAAGATTGGAAAAAATTACGTGTACATACGATTTCCACATTTCCGGGAGAATTACAACATCTGTAGGCGACTTCGTGATGACACCGATGCCTAAGGAGTAGACGGATTTACTTATCTTTTTATCCAACCTAACCTCAAATATTTCATTATTCTTCAAAGGTCGATTAGTAAAGACCACAGAATTTAATGGATCTTCCAAACTGTAAGAAAATGTGATAACTATTTTAGCTTTAAAATTATTGGACAAATTGTAAAAACTCGATCTCTTTATGAAATTGTTTCGCCATAAATATAATAAGAGCCCCAGCTTGGTAAACGCACTTGATTTTTTGTACCGAACGTCCTCCTTCGATTATAGCAATATTACTGCCGCACCTTGGATGGAAAAATAACCTTCCATCGATACTTTCACCGGAGTTATCTAATAAATAAAGAAAAAAACTTGTGAAACAATATTTATCGAGGTTATTAATTTGGCTTTGGTTTGTTATGTTTTAAGCAGATTAAACAAAATTTTGGAGATTTAATTAAATTTGAGATTCTTCAAAAAATAAATCCGACATACCTCCGGCCACCCCTTTAATATATATCACTCGCTTTCCTTCGCACTCGGTAACTGTGTGAGTCAAATCAAAACCTATTTTGTCCGATGAATTGCTGGACTCGGTTCGAGCTGAAAATGTATCCACCCAATCGCCAGTTTGATTTTTTCTACTGACAATAGACAGTTTAACCGTGCGGCTGATTCCTGGCGTCTGATAGCCGCAATCTGATTGGGAACTCACATCCTGAACCATACCTTGAAAAAGTGAAATTGCAGTGACTAACAAAGTAAAGGACCGAAACATTTTCAACGTTGATTTCCACAATTTAAAAGTCGTCTCTCACGGACAAATCTTTCCAATGGCGGTAAAGAAACGATAGAGCACTCTTTATAGGCTATGCCCGAAAGTTAAACCCCGCCGTCATCGTGGTCAACAATTATCCATCCAGCCAATGACGCATGCGATATACTGTCAATCATCACTCAACGACCGCTCCTTCAACCGGATATTTTTCTCTTGAACTGAATTGATTCCTATTGACATCAATCCTCAAAGGGTGGTTCACACTATGTGACAACTCGCGGTCAGATCACGGTCCTGTCATTTTAGCCAAAATACAAATATTCTATTTTCAATGGGAATTCTATTCAGAATGTAAAACGGAGTTTGCACTCGTAGGACAGGTCATGGTCAGGTATCAGTAGGGTTACCAGATGCCCAAAGGTAGAATGGAGGACATATGCGGAAAAAATGGAGGATAAAGAAGTAAAAAGCCGGACATTCACTTCCAGGGAAAAATGGCAGTAAGAAATATGAAGGAGCAACAAATTAATTCACCAAGGAACCAATAGAAATAACAAAAATACTCAAAATGCTTATATAGTGTAATAAGAATGAATTTTATTCACTAATATTTCTCAGAAGAAATTATCTTTTTAAGAAGATCTTCATTCTTAAGAAGGTAAGAATGGAAATCTTTACAAGAAAAGTTTTTCATATTACACTGGATCATAATAATTTCCTTTATTATTTTCACTGACAATCCATTTCTTTCCGGGGTCCACTGAGAAAAGACCCTTTCTACGATTGCATTATGTCCTTGAATGCAAAAAACAAATTCGCATATTTTTAAAAGCTCAGAATAACAATCTTTATTATTGCAGCTTCTAAAAAATGAGCTCCACTGTTCATGAAAAGGGACATCAAAGAATCGATCGTCTTTGTTTTCTATGAATAACTTAAGATTGTTATATTGATCAAGTAACTTCTCGTCATCAATAATAATTTCCTTTTCCTTGAGATAACTCAAACACGATAATCTTCATATCTGAAATTTTTGTTCTTTAATTCCATTTAATTCCTTGAAATTTCTCAAATTGATTTGTCCACTTTTTTAAATAAAGAATGCATTCTTGATAAACAAGCTGCGTTTCTTCAACAAAACTCCGACATTCTTCACCTATACCTTTTGCCTGTAACGTTTCAATTATTTTCCTGACTGATAATAGCAAAACATTTTCCCGAATCCTAATTTTTATAGAAACTAATGTTGTTTTAAGCAAAGCGACAATTTATAAAACGGCCTCAATTTTTTTGGAAAACAGACGTAAGCGAGAACAAGAAACGAAGGTACAGTTCAGAAATTTCACTTTCAAAAAAGGTTTATTATCAGTATTGGCGGTCGAGTAAGGGACAGGAAATACTGTTTTAGAGCAGGAAATAACTTCAACGGTGTTTCTAAAGCTGGGGCTAAACTAAGCCGTTGTTTCCCTTTTTTATATTCACCCATCCAAAATTTACGTTTGCATTGTCACCTTAAAGGAAACACACTTCAAAGATAAACAAATCTCTCCAGAGTCGTCAACACATACTCTGATATGGTCTTCGAGGTTTCATCGGGAGTAGCAGTTAATCCAAGCACTTTTGTTTATATTCCACCCTCTTTCCAATCAAAATACTGCACAAAGGTTGGGAAGATCTTAAGAGGGCCATGATTACTGGCATCCGTTGCAACTCCGAAACAAGGTATTTCACTCATTGTCTTCAAAATCAAATTGATAGTATGTGGAGCGATCACTTTATTCTATATTGCATCAGTTTTCGTTCTTGCGCATGTTGTGTTGAGAGCAGTTTCCGAGTCTTTAAATAATTCTCTTAACAGACTTGCAGTGCAGCCCATAGATTTGAAATAATGATTGTTTTGGATACAGAAGGATGTCACTTTTACACACAAAGACGAAATTCGTACCATTTTTCCGTTTTTCACTTTGAATGTGACGCTTCAAATCCAAGGATCTCTTATTTGCAACAGAAACGTAATAGTCACGAACAGAACACATCGCCACATTTTCATTACGTCCGATATCGAAACAAGGAAACTTTGATTGCAGATTACTGGAGAATTTACAATTCCTTTTAAGTGATGCTATTCTTAATAAGGTGTGCGTTTCTGGAATGTTTAAAAATAAAATAAAATAAATAAATAAAATATAAATAAATAAATAAATAAAATAAAATTCAAAAATAAAAGAAATTATTTTACTCGTTAGTAATCATATTTGATATATAAATATCGTAATTTTCGGTTATCTACATAGCAGTAACTTACGTACCACAGTAATTCAGTTGATTGGACTCTTCAGTGCACTAGCTAACTGAGAAGCATCCAAAAGTTACTGTTACAGGTTTCCCTCGCTTTGAACAAGTTCGCTTTAAACGATTTCGAAGTTAAACGAATCGCTTATTAAAACCAAAACATCGATATCAACGGTACAGTTCAGAGTTAAATAATTTTTCAAATACAAATCAAGTGCATCATTTGAAAACTAACGCTGGGAGCATACATATTATTTACAAAGTAACGTTTCATCTTTACTTAAAAAAAGAAGCGCGGTGCACTTCGGAGTTAAACGATATGGCAAGGACAAAGAGAGTATTTCATTTCAAAATCAACATTGCACGCAAACACTTTTGTTACAAATTAACTTTATTAACATATGAATACAAGAAGCGCTCCTGTAGAGTAGGCCGCGAGACGCTTACTTAGGCAGCTGTTCGTCATTAAAAGTTTATCGCTTCTACAGTTTATATATGTTTTTATCATGGCAGCACATAAAAGTCCTACATCTGATTTACCTAATCAAGAGTTCCAAATGAAGAAGCAAAAGAAAAGTATAACACTCGATAAGTGCGCATAATTGCTGTATGTGTGACAAGCAAGATAACTTAGCTCTCTCGAGGAGGCAACTTTTCTCCGAAGATTTAAACATGCCAACGCCTCTTCAGTTGCTATCGGCAATCCTCGAAGACATCCGAAATCTGCTTGAATCTTTTGCTTGTTAGGGGACGTCCGGAAAATTACGTCTCGCTCTAGAGTTTGATAATTTTGTGACGGACCGCAACGAGGGCAGAGAGGGTTTTTGATAACATGACTCCTTTATTTTGGTGAAAAAATATTAAAAACACATTTGTTACTAAAATTTAATTTTGGAGCCTGGTTGGCATCTCGGGACTAAAATTTTAATTTTTGAAATTTTTTAAAATAATGCTCCTTTATTATGGTCCCAGCATTTTTCTCACTTACATTCATTTGTACTTCATTCTCTGTTCAGAGATAGTCATTCCACTTTAATTAAAGACAATTTGTTATTTATATATTTATTAACTTTATTTCTATTTCACTCGTTCACTTTTATTGTTTTTTACACTTGTTTGCCGCAATTCCACAGTCTTTTGCAGTGGCGCTAACATCGGAAGTTTTTAAGTTCTTAAGGTTACTGTTGATATGTGCAGGGTTGGGTTCGCTTTGGATGGGTTTTTGCTTAAGATTGGGTTAGGTTAGGTTCACGACGACTTTAGCTATTGTTAGTCATTTGTTATTCTGATGTTATTTTGCTGTTGATACCTATGCTATAGTTACGTGTCTGAAGCTGCGGCGGCGCCGCTGAATCGTAACATCACTCGTATTCCGTTTTTGTTTACTTTTGTGCTGGTCAATCATCATCAGGGATCTTCGTAATCATGAAGAATTTTAGAAACATGTCAAGGTAATACAATATATTGATGTTTTACCAAGTATATACCAGAAATACGATATTTTATATATCTCATTTATTGTATTTTATAATACGTTTTTTCATCGCAAATATTATTAGAAAATTGTGATTTTCCATCATAAAGAATTAGTTTTTTGAAGCTGTTGTACACCAATAAGTACATAATAAATAATTATTTAAAAATAATTGTCATATACCGTATTAACTCGTTTAATACTCGCACACGGGTAATGCCCGCACCCCCGTTTTTAGAGCTGGAAAAAAACTGTAAATCGTGTCATGTCCGCACTTCCAAAATTTTGTTATTTTACAGCATTATTGGTTTAATAGTCTATCTGAAGCCTAATTTGATGATATAATTATGGCAACAAGCAAACATTTAAGAAATTACTTCAAAAAATGATTTTTATATTTTTTTAACGCACGTAAACGTAAAAAATTCAGATCCATTGCCATTATATTACACGGAGACAACTCAAAAATCTATTTTGAAGTCAAGCTTCTTGATCTCACAGAAATTTTCAATTTTGAGCCGCTGCACATTCTCAAGTTATTTTTAATTTAAAATGAGTAATTTTTTATAATTTTGCGAAATTACGCTAACTCAGCCATTATTCACCTAGAAAAAGAGCGAATTTTACATAAATAAACATAAACGGTTCATGCTCAAAATAAATGCCCGTGTCAAATCCCTCAGAGATCACACAATACCAAAAATAAACCGGTCACTAGACGCACTGCGAACGGTTACATAGAAGCGTTTCTCACGGCATATTGCGCCTACCTAAGAAAACGCATACTCATCTCACGCCAGGCACACAGTTAGTAGGCGTTTTGCGAGCGTCCTAACCTCAAAAGATGAAGGGGCAAATATCGTGTAATGTCTGTACCCGCTTTTTTGATGGGAACTTGTGGGTAAAAATTTGCAGGTATTACACGAGTAAATACGGTACTTCGTTTTCTTGACTTTAAAATAATATATAAAAATGTCCTATCATTATATAAGTCGCAAGATAAAAATAGTAAAATTAAGAGTAAAAATCAACTGAGTTAAGTGCTATGTTCCTTTAGCGCAAATTCTGATAGTGCACAGATGTCTCGGAACGCCTCTCATGCGGCATGCCTGTATTTCCTACTTTTCTATAGAAAGATAAGCTTATGTAATTTCGCTAGAAAAACATTTTGAAAATAGTAATAAGCACGTACAAGAAATAATTTTAAAATAAATCTAATTTAAATCGCTTTTAATTGAGCAGAAGGTAAAAAATAATTTTTCCCAATGTATACTTCCATTTTTTCAAATGAAATAGTTTAATTCATTTAACCTTGTTAAATTTAAATAAAGTAATAAAAAGTAAAATAATTGTATAGTTTATGTTTAATGTACCTACTGAAATAAAATTAAAATCAAATATTAATTATTATTTTGTGAGTAAAAACAAATCCAGCATTTATTCATATGGAATCTGAATAAGTCTGAATCTGAAGAGGGGGTTCAAAGATTTGTGACACAATTTTAAGGGGGGAGTTTAAATTTTTGGGATGATATGCGACGAGGTAGGGGGAGGTAAATAAAGAAATATTTTGCGCGACATAATTTATGGATGCCTCCTTAGATGATGCAATAAGAGGGGCCGTGCTTACTGCCCTAAATTACTGAACTACGAATCGAACCAGAAATTGATTGGCTCGGTTCAAGAAATTAATTTTGAAATTTTTTTTATTATAAAAAATACACTGCAATTAGGCCATCCGGCCAGGTGGCAAAGGAAACATAATATATCTATAAAAATAATGATATTTACAATAAGAATTAAAAAAAATACACTTTCTACAATATCTTTAATACTAAAATTCAATTTTGCACCTGAAGTGCAGATTTTCGGAGTTCATAAATTATATTAGAAATATTAAAAAATATTTAAAATATACAATTTCAAACTAATTACAATCAGTGCCTAGAGTGCGGATTTTCGTGGGTTCATGGAAGGCCTTCACGGCCCACGAAGTCCCCACCGTACTTCACCCTTCCAAGCAATCCCCAACTTTCCACCACTTAGGTACAATTACAGTCATGAATATATAGATTACTATTATTCCTATTCCAAGTTCGTCTAACTTTTACCCTGCATGTATGCATTAATTCTACGCTTAAAATTTTTTGTGTCCTTAGGTAATGGTTTGAAGAGCACTTCAG
Source organism: Tanypteryx hageni (assembly GCA_028673005.1). Lineage (NCBI taxonomy): Eukaryota > Metazoa > Arthropoda > Insecta > Odonata > Petaluridae > Tanypteryx > Tanypteryx hageni. Next base: position 96,527,645 of record CM054115.1, read on the forward strand.
GCAAACTGTTCCACTCACTGATTCCTCTGTTTAGAAAAGAATATTTTGTATTAGTTTTCTGCAGCCTAAGTTTAATTTTAAATTCGTGACTATTTTTACCTAAAAAATTCGAAACCTGCATTCTACTTCGTAAGTCTTCCCAAGCTTTATTATTAGTATATGCCTGGTAAATCCCGCCTAATCTGTTAATTTTTCTCCTACTTTCTAACGATTCCCAATCTAGAATTTTAAAAATTTCCGTTCGCTGTCTTCCTTTTTAAACCTACCTAGTACATACCTTGCAGCTTTCCTCTGAACTTTCTCTATTTTCCTTTTTTGCCCTATCTCATGCGGATCCCATACATTCGTCGCGTACTCTAATATTGGTCTGACTATTGTTTTGTACGCCTTTTCCTTCGCAGCCCTACTACTTGGGAATGGAGGAAAAAATTGGAAGAACACCTATATTAGACATACACACAGTGCTGTAGTTGCAAAAAAGCAGACAGTATACGGAAATAAAACTTTGAAGGAGGGTCTTACACAGTTTTTTTAAAAGCAGAGGATATACCCTATTCATTCGAAAAAAGCAGAGGGTATACAGAGTATACCACCATATACCCTCCACTACAGCCCTGTATATGCATATATATATATATATATATATATATATATATATATATATATATATATATATATATATATATATATATATTTACCATGGCTCTGGGAACGCCCATACATACTTCAGCAGGTTAGAAGTTGTAACCTGCTACTTTCTGCTTCCCCAATATATGGACATGGTATGAGAGCAAAATTAAAATACTTTTTATTTTTAAATTCATTAAGAAACCTAAATTTATATTAAACTTGTTTTCAGTGGAACATTTCATGGAACACTTAGGTAGGAACACCACCGTTCCGTGGAATAGTTGGAAAACACTGCTATAAACCCTTACAAGCCGAAGTCTAAATCCCCCAGTACCAGTAGTCTCACTTGACTGGGATTTTCTATTGTCTTCCATGATGTTTACTGTAGGCATAGCCTTATTATTATATTACACAAAAAGTATTAATGCAAGATCACTGAAATAAAAACTAAAATGCAGTCAAATATTGATCTGTAAAGTGCTAATCAAGAAATGTTCTTAAGATTAATTTATCAATCAAAAACTAGGATAAATACAGAATGATAAGGATAAATATAGAGAATAATTATAATAAATGTAAGGAATAATTAGGATAAAAATAAGGATGTGTAAGCAACATGAAGGTAGAAATTGAAGTTTTGTGAAACAACTGGCACTTGACACCCTTGTAAGGCACAACTGACTCCACCAATGGAAAAATCAAAACTGATGTTTCAACAAGAAAATTAAAATAACTACACAGTACACCATAGAACATAAAAAGAGAAGAAAGAAAAATAATAGACCCTAAGCAAGAAGTTGATAAATTTTCTATGCCGAACATTAGAGTACATACAGGTTTCTCTTTCTTTATGCGGGTTTGCATTTTGCCAATATGCTATTATGTGACAAACTTATTGCTACCGGTATTTCTTTTTATATGTCTTTGATTCATTCTTATGCAGTTATGCAGACAGTGTAATACAAATGCAAGAAAGTTCTTCGCTACACCATAAGGCGACCATTCAGTCTCTCATTGTCTCTTATGCTTGCATATTAGTACTCGAGTAAAAGAGATGAGAGTGGAGAGGACATAGTAGAGTGGAGATGAAACAGAGGTTTCATGTGATACTGTTTGAGTGTACTTGTGAAATTTTGTTCCCTACCTCGTGGAACTTGTGTAGGTCTAAGACAACCATCCAGCACTTTAAGACCTCCAATATAATGTCACCCACATCAGCCACCATTTGCGCATGTCTGCTTCCTTTTATTGGTGAGTACAGGTTTTCCTCTTTTTATGCGAATTCATTATTATGCAACAAACTCATTGCTACCAGAATTTCTCTTTATGCATCTTTCATTTGCTCTTATGCAGTTATGCAGCCAGTCCAATAAAAATGAAAGAAAGTTCTCCACTATATTACAAAGCGACCATTCAATCTCTCATTGTCTCTTATGCTGTGCGTATTAATACTACAGTAAAAGAAATGAGATTGGAGAGGATATTGTAGACTGCAAATGAGACAGAGATTTCATGTGATACTGTTTGAGTGTATTTGTGAAATTTTGTTCCCTACCCCGTAGAACTTGTGTAGGGCTAAGACAACCATCCAGCACTTTAAACCTTCACTATTATGTCATTCACAACAGCCACTACTTGTACTCGACTGCTTCCTTTTATTGGCAAGTATAATTTAGTGTTGTTTTGTTTGTATTTAGCACATAAGAAGTCATTATGGAGTGAAAGAAGAGCGTCTTGGAGGGGAGTTAGGATTGATTGTAGAATGTATCCCTAATTTTATCATGTAAATATGGGTTCCATTTATGCAAATTCACTTTATGCGTCCCTTTCCTGGAATGTAACCCCAGCATAAAGAGGGAAACCTGTATTAATCAAGCTCACTCGCTCACAACACTAAAGATTCCTTTACTTGATCTCATGAATTTTGCATGTTAATTTGAGAATGGTAAAGGATACCAGCTTGATAGCTCAGCTGATTGAAGCATCTAACCATCTAACCCAGGTTTGATTCCTAGTCAAGTTGAGAATTTTTCTCCTTTGAATTTTGTTCAAGGTTACATGCCTTTGCATAAAAAACTTCATCACCTACATTCACCTGGAAGTTGCCTTTGCTGGTTATACAACTGGTTAATAATATAAGAAATGGTACAGCTGTTCAGTTAAAATAGGAAAATTCATGAATGTTAATTATCACAACTGGGTATATGGTTAGCTCAAACAATAGTTTTTTAAAATCAATAATAACTTATTGGTACACTACAAAACTTATTATCATTGTAATATCTTTCACTAAATGTTTAGGAGAAATAAGTTAAAATTCTTGTTCAGCTTATTGTATTGCGGGTGTTGTTTCACATTTTGTAAAAGAGCCATCTAGATGGAAGGCTGAGAAAGCTAAGAGAAAGTGTCATTCACCCAGTGATAAAGAAGCATTACATATTTTGGCCAAGACAATATTATGAAAGTATAGTTCTGCCTAACATGTTAAGAGTATTCAATAAATGAATTTTAAATATCATTATTAAGAGCTTACTATAAAAATTTTAAGGAACGCACACCAGAAAGAATAGCATTACACCAATGAATACATAAAAATATATTTCTAGAATCTATAATTATAATATAAATATGTATGCCAAAATTTCTAAGTTTTTAACTTACATGCTGTTTCCATATTTACAAAAGAACTCAAATACTCATGATTAAATGAATGAAATTTACTAAAGGCAATCATCATAATTATACCTAAATAAAAATCTAAGCCAGGGGTTGGCTACCTTTTCACCTACGAGGGCGCAATTTATATTACTGAGGAGGTGAAGGGCGCATAAGGAACATCAGTTGATGTCTCTCTGTATCAGCGGTCGGCAACCTCTTTATCTATGAGGATGCAACTTTAATTATTGGGGGCGTGAGGTGAAGTAACAATAGAAGATATGTACCAATATTTATTAAGATGAATTTTTTTATATAAAAGAGAAAACCTATTAAAGAATTTATTATAAAAACATGAAAAATAAATCAATGTGAAACTTGGGACTGCATATCTTCAGTCAACTTGCTATAATTTGGCACATAACTCGAGATACCTGATCTTAGGCAGTTGTCTAAATTGTAATCGGTGAGTCTCGATCAGTACTTGGATTTCAAGTGTTTCATGCTTGAAAAAATGGACTCGCAAATGTATATTGAAGCACAGTAAGAATATATTTTTAGGGCACATTTTCTTAATAATGGATAGCGATTTTCGTCAACTAAATTTCAAATGTTTTAATCTTTTTTATGTGACCTTAAAATAATATCATTCTGCATATTTATTATTTCCATTTCTAAGTCCTCGGTGTTAACGATATTAAAGTAAGTTCCCATATTAACAGACATATCATTGTCCATAAAATTGAATGGATTAGCAAAGAATGTTATTATGGGTTCTACATCAGAAAACTGACGAAACCTAAAATTAAATTCCTTCAGGAGAGTTTCAATGTGCTGTGAAAATGGTTCAGTGGTAACATTTTCATCAGTCCGACTCTCAATAATATATTTTAAATTCAGGAAATGTGATAATGAATTTCTCTCTCTAGGTGAGACTTACACAATGCCAATTTACATTTGAATGCATCTACTGCACTTATCATTTTTTCAATGTGTTGATTTTTCTTTTGCCTCTCCATATTCAATTTGTTCAATTTTATAGTTATATCAACAAGAAATCCAAAATCCATCAACCAAGCTTTGTCATCCAACTGTGCATAATATTCATTTCGTGACATGAGAAATTCCTTTACCTCCTTTATGAGATTTATAAACCTCACAAGTATTTTGCCTCTGATGAGCCATCTAACTTCAGTATGTAAAAGGAGATCATCGAATTCGGCATCTTCACCTTGTAAAAGCAGTTTAAACAATCGGTGTTGCATTGGTACGCTCTTATGGAATTTATTATTTTTGTTACTGTTTTCATGACATGTTGAAAATGAAGAACTTTTGCACATAACATTTCTTGGTGTATAATGCAGTGATATGAAATAAATTTTGGAAAGAGAGGGTCTTCTTTACATAGCACAATAAATCCATTTTTACAACCTGTCATCGAAGGTGCACCATCTGTAGCAATTGCGGTCAACTTCATTAACGGTATATTAATTTCTTGGACATATTTTTTAAAAGCTGAAAAAATGTCTTTATCTCTTGTTCGTCCCTTTAATAGAAGAATTTTAAGAAATTCTTCCTTTCCTGAAAAATCATTAAACACCATCTTCACAACCATAGCCAATTGAGAAGTGTCTGATGCCTGTTGACTCATCCAGTTGCAATGAGAAGAAAATACATTTTTGTAAATCATTTGCCAACTCTTTCTCCATATTGGTTGCAATAACTTCAATTCTTCTTGTAACTGTTCTTGCTGATAACTGAATCATGTTGATTGCTGAGGTAATTTCATTTTTATTTTTAAAATCTTCGAAAAGTGAGTCATCAATTGCTAACATGGCTTCTTTTACAATCTTGCCATCTTCAAAAGACATTTTCCTCTTGGCCAACAAAAGCAAAATTTTAAGTGATGCAATCATTGCTCTTTTTGATTGCTGCACTGGTCTGGTAAAAATGCTCTGCTGTTTAGTTAAAATAGATTTCATATCAGAAATTTTCTTTTTCCTGATCTCCTAGTTTAACGAATAACTAGTATTAAAATTTACGTGGACCATATTAAAATATCTTTCAACATTACTTTTCTTTGAAAGTGCGACAGAAGCATTGCACAATAAACAAACACACACTCCTTTCAAATCAATAAAACTGAATTGTTCTTCCCAATCAACATTGAAGTAATATGTCCTTTGCCTCTTATTACTCATAATGGGGGTGAAATTTTCTACAAATGAATTAATAAACACAACACACTGAATATCGGGAAAATATCAGAAATATTGTGAACTGTTGGTCAATTTAAATTGATTTATGTTTAACCAATGAAGAGGGAAATGCTATCACTGGCTGATATTGTAAGACAGCGGTGCCCAAACTTTTCTAATGGCGGGCCACATCAACGGTTGCGAATCCCTTGGCGGGCCACATTGGAAGTTGTCAATTCTTCAGCAGGCCGGATTAGAATTTAAATCGGAAATTTTCTATATATTCTGAGATGCCATTAAGTGAAAATCATGTCTAAATAAGGTTTTCATAGCTAACATTTCAATATTTAATGTTTTATTATAAAAATTTTCAAAAAATGTATGAATTTGTGTGTTAAATTTTTCGAATTGATTTTTCACCTTAGCTTCGCGGGCCGAACAAAAACCCTTCGTGGGCTGTAGTTTGGGCACTGCTGTTGTAAGAGATGAAGTAAAATCTCCCAAACCCTGTACTTTGTATACTAAGCGAAAAACGGAACTCCAAAACCAATGACTCACAACAATAACTTGAGCCAAGTTATGCTACAAGATGGAGGACAGAACTCCGAAACCAATAACTCACAATAATAACTCGAGCCAAGTTATGCTACAAGATGGAGGATGGAACTCCGAAACCAACGATTTTCAACAATTACTTGAGGCAAGTTATGCTACAAGACGGAGGACAGAACTCCGAAACCAACGACATTCAACAATAACTTGGGAATTTTACGCGACATAGGGAAATAGTTTCCCGTATCAAGCACCTACCTCCAAATAGCCTGAACCGGCTAACGGAGCTATAGTACATGACAGGTTGTGAACAAGGATCTCAGTTAGCCTTGCACCCGTAATAGCGATTGAAGGCGACAGGACACCTTCACCTAGCATAAACTAGGGGCAGAGAATTCCCTATCTTTTCGTATGAGAACGTATGTATGAATTGTCATCACAGGCACGCCAATCAAACAAACACGATAACGGCTTCTCCTACTCTCAGCGAGTAATCTTCGAAAAACGCTGTGAAGGATGTATTTATACTAGGGCAGGGTAGGGAGAAGGGCATGGATAAACAAGAGAGGGGTAATGGAGGAGTCATTACTCTGTTAATGACAACAATGTCTTCATCCAACAACGTATGTCCCCATTCTGTTTGCTTTTAAGTCCTGACCTTGACGATGTTATTTTATAACAGACATACGATTCGGCTCGGTGTGATGTAAGATTAAGATGTTGGTTACAAAATTCTATTCTTCACCTGGTTCCGCAACTTATTGGTCTTCTGAGAGTTTTCCGTAATTGTTTAACTTGAGTTCTCTTTTTGGCTGGTGGGCAACACACAAATGTCTTGCGGGCGCCTGCGGTCGCCTAACTCTGATCTAACCAGTACAATTCCAAATTTAGCAATTGAGTAGGATTTTAGAGAGACAGAGATATGTGAAAAATCAATGGGCACGAGAGAGAGAACACTACTCGTAAGAAACCACACTCAATTCTTTAGGTGGGATGCACAGTACTAATTTGTAAAAAATCCAAGAGAACAGATTACTATATTGAAACCCCTAATAAAATAGTGATTGATATCCCTAAATTATCACACAATCAATGTACAAATAAAATGGCCACAATTCGGAATAGTTCAAGATAAGGGAAAGCCAGGCAGATTCCCAGGATGCTAACAGTACCCAAATATACTATTTGGAGATAAATAAATTTTGACAAACAACGAATATAGCTGTATCAGTGGGCATATGAAAATTTAGAAAGTATTTTAAATCAAGCATTAATTATTTTCACCAAAATAAATACCTTTACACTAGGGTTACCATTTACCCGGATATTTTGTCTAAAATTTGTCTGGGCAGATTTTTATAAAATTGTTGAAATGTCCGGATTTTTATTTCCTGCGACATTTTGTTTTAACCAAGCACAACGAAGAATGCTGAATTACATTATTTGATATCTCTTTCAGATACATAGAGACGATTGGTCAATTAAAATTTTTCGCGGGAGCCAAGCAGGTGTGGAAGACCCTGATGATGCTAACTTCATTACATCGAAGCATTGTCAACCTAAGCTTACTCCAGAATTCACTCATATATAAATAGATATTTGTAGTGGTATAACCTGCCAGGTTTTTCAGGACCCTGTTTTCTCGAACAAGAAAACAACATGGAAATGTGGACTTAGGCCACTGAGAACAGCATTGATCCATAGTTGTATTCTGTTGACTAATTTCGGAATATTTAGCAGAAGACCAACCAATGGTGCAGCCACTAATACATTTATTATTAGTACTGAAGTTCAGCTTTGTTTAAAACCACAGTTCTTCACTGTAAATACGAAAATATTTATTTTACACTTTTATAGTTCTAGACAATACGATTTTATGATTCATTACTTATAATATAGAATTGTTTATGATTATTTCATATATGAAAATAAATATCATTAAAGACTATCATTCCTTTAAAAATGCCTAAAAGGAAATGCACGTTCACAGAATAGATGAAAAACAAATTTCCATGTTTTTCATCTGGCCAAGATGAATGGGAAGCTGAGTGTAAAGTATGCAGAATGGGGAAATATGTTTCAGTGGCTAATAAAGGGGCTGGTGATTTAAAGCATCACATAGAATAAGACAAGCATAAGAAAGCACTTCTTTAGGAAAGGTTACAGGTTTTTTTGCCCAAGTTGTCAGTAAACCAGAATACGATCTAGCTTTTCCTTAGCTTTTCATACTGTAAAACATCATAGCAGTTATAAATCGATGGACTGCACGTCTGTCATGTTAAAAAATACATTTTTTGATTCAGAAATAGCAAAAAAAAATTCCTGTGCTAGAACCAAGACAGAAGCCATTGTAAACTCTGTACTTGCAAACCATTCTCTTTAACAACTTTTAAAGAAAATAATATTGCATACTGTGGGGTTTCAACTGATGGAAGCAACCATGGTTCTGAAAAGATATTTCCAGTATCTATTTAGTATTTTGATGTGAAAGCAGGAGGGTTGCAAACCAAATTAACTGAATTACAAAAAATGCCTAATGAGACAGCAGATACAATTTCTACTTATGTCAAAGAAACTCTTGAAAAAAATGGTTTGTATGAAAAATGCATTGCATTCACAGGGGACAATTGCAATATGTTTGGAGGACTCAGACAAAATGATGTCTTTGCAAAATTAAAGAAATTGTTGCAGAATAAGACCTTAATTGGAGTGGGCTGCTCTGCACATATTTTGAACAATTGTCTTCACAGTGCCACAGAACTTTTGGATATTGATATAGAGAATATTATTTTTAAAATTTACCAGTATTTTTACATTTATACAGTCCAGACTGAGGAGCTTAAGGAATACTGTGTTTGCTGAGATTGAATATAGACAGCTTCTTTCCCACAGCAAGATGAGGTGGCTGTCATTATTTCCAGGCTTTACTAGACTTATGCATATGTTTCCAGCTTTAAAGGCACTATTTCTGTCCCAAGAAAAACTTCCCATTGTGATTAAAAGGTTCTTTGAAAATGAATTTAGTGAAATTTATCTTTTGTTCATGCAATCATATCATTCCATACACACATACAACAAATTGTAAGGGCAAGTAACTCAGTTGCGGAAGTATTAAATATCCTAGTCTCTGAACAAATGGATTACAACTTCATGCCTTTGAAAGTGAAGGAACACCTATCCAAAAAATGTTATGAAGGACTTGATCATGAACGTGAAAAATTTTTGTAGTGATACAAAAAATCTTTATGGTAATTGCATAGAATATTTGGATAAGTGGCTTAAACCTATTGAATCCATTTTGTGTTTTATGTGGATGACACTTAGTGCAAAACCAAATTGGAATGATGTGGAATATTCTGTTCACTACTTGACAAAGGGGTACCAATTGATGAGGTTAAGTGTTTTGACCAATTGAACAATCTCAAGAAATTTGTTGAAGGTCAAATTAATAATGAAGACTATAAAAACATGTTTGCATATCAAAAGTGGGTCAAATATTTTAGTAATTCAAAGAATATTGAATGCCATTCAGAAATGTTGAAAATTGCCATTTTTCTTCGCAATTCCACCTCACAATGCAAATGTAGAAAGAGTATTTTCACTAAGCAAAGTCAGAGGACAAACGAAAGGAATAGGTTTAAATTTAAGTCGGAAAGGTATTCTGTTTTTGCAGTGCAATTTCGAACATATGTCATGCACTGATACATACTTGAGAGGCAATCCAGAGATAATGAAAGAAATTATTTCACAAGACAAATATGAATGGGCTAATCCAAAACATTAGTAAGTGTTGTTTACATTGTACTTTTTTATTGTTTGCATTAATAAATTTGTCAACTTTTAAAAATTGAAAACGACCTTTGTGTCATCTTTTTTCACCCAAAAACATGGAAATGTCCTCCTTTTCTGTGCACAGAAGATGGTAACCCTACTTACACAACATTACCACTACTACTTAAATAAACAACCATCATTATAATTTTTAAAATCATTTCAAGTACATTATAATTAAAATAAATTAATGTTAACAATTTTTTAATCAATTTACTAAGTATTCTGTAAATCACAGTTTTTTCATTATTACCGATGACAAAAATGATATATTCCAACAAATATCTCTTCCCACCTAGAGCTGCATCATTTATTGGCATGAATTGTATGATAATGGATTTAATGCCTAATACGGAGACAAATATTCTACGTTGCAAAGGTCTTCAACTGCTGTGATGTGTGATTTCATTCTGTCTACTCTAATGTGGAGGTATGTAATCCAAGGGTTTCTCACACCGTGAAGTTTAAATTGGGGAATTTCTAAAGGTATTATAGGAAGATTAAAGAGCACATGCTTTTATTTGCAGAAAAAAACTTCTCACAAATGAAAATACTTTCTTCGAATTGGAAAACATGAATAATTAGCAATTTTGTATTGCACATAAAATAAAACAAAATGGTTTTGAAATTTATAATTTCAAGCAGGAGTCAAAAATCGCCTAAAGAAAGTACTACTCGAAAAATAAGTCCATGATTAACTTGTTAAGCTACTTATTACACAAAACGTTTACCAAAAATATCTTGGAAATACAGTGAAGAAACAATACACAAACATTGGCATGCAAAAGAAAGGCACTTCTTTAGTAAAACACGCTAAAAATATTAACCTTGATTAAAATTGTAAATAAGTTCATTCACAACGCAAAAATATACCTCAAATGAACCGTTTTAAAAGACTCCAATGCAACCAAATAACACGTTTTGGGTATTATTAGAAAAACCCATAGTTGTATCATACTTTAGTAGTAGCAATTTGATGAAAATTTATTTATATACATCTATAATATATTTATAATTTATGAAAATTTTCTGAATACTTAATGCCAATTACTGAAAATTTAGAACAAATTTATGGTAATTAACAAAAATTTGTAAGATCTCGATTTTGAAACAAGCTTCTTTTTTTAAATCTGTACTTTTGAAATTGATCGCATTGGCATGCATGCAAAAATACTGGGGCCGGTGTTATGATCGAAAAAATGGTTTGGGATCGAATAATATACCTTTACATGAAAACATTACTTTTTCCACTAAATTCAACATCGGCAATGAAAAAAACTTTCCAACAGTAATGAATAAAATAAATTACAAACAGTGCAACATAGGAGCAGATACCAATGTTTTCAAGAACGTGATTATTTAAATAAAGATAAATTATGGTGTAGCTAAGATGAAATAAATAAACGCAATATGCTTCAAAAATTATAAATAGCAATATAAAAGCACGATTTGTAGCAAAATGAGAAATATAAATGTAATAATTTAATATAAGAACAATTACGAGGTGACAAAAGCAATGACATGAGTTTCGTGTTTTGAATGTCGTTTATCTACACCTGCAGAAAAACACCTGATAATTTCCATTACGAAAAGACTAACCTCTAGTCCATTCAAATTAATTTCCACATATTTCACTTAGTTTTATACATAAATGAAAATAATTAAACAAGGTTAAGAACTGATAACAATTTTCGTTATCTAGGTCCCTACATTTATACAAACACAACGACAGCCATATTTGTTAGACAAACGAATGTCGAAAAGGGCATTACAAAAATGCAAAGTAATGCAATTTAGAGAAAAGTTATTTCAGTGTAATAAAAATAGATTAAGGTGGGCAGTTTTTATGCCAGAAGTCGACAAAATTTTTACAAAAAGAGCTATATTGAGTATTCCTTAAAAAAGAGAGTTTCACATATACCCAATTTCTCAGATGGGTGAGCGGGACATATAAAGTTCATTGGCAGGAACGAAACTAGGGTAAATACTTATATTAGTAATAACGGGAAGTCACCTTTCTTCCTAACATTTTTAAACTGACCAGCTATTCGTTGCATTACCTCTCAGATACCCATTGCGCGTAGGCAAAAGGGAATCAGAAGGTCGTAAATAAAAAAAAACTAGGGTACGACCTGTGGAGTCTCTGAACCCCCACTTATAAGTCCTTGAACATCACTTTAAACCACTAACGAATACTGTATTTTAAAAAATGAATTAATAATATATTTCATTCTTTTGTTCTTACAAAAAACCTTTAATTTTTATAACAAGTAGTTAAAACATTTGTTTTCGTAGGGATGGTGGTGGCGGAGTGGTTATAGCATTGGCCTTCCACCAAGGGCGTACTGATAGACCCCGCAACCCGCGCAATGTAGGAGGCCCCAAGATTTAGGAGGTCCCTCAATCATTCAAACAGTACTTATGAAGGTGTCTGACGTCCACTTTAAGAACCGGAAAAGGGAATCGTGACTTCTACAATATGGTTTTATAACGTTGAGAAGAGGCATTTCTCAGCACGAAAACCAGTGCAAGATATAGGATATGATTATATGCCTTCAGACTAATGTATTTTCTCATGTGTGAACACTTCTTGAGTTGTTCATATAGCTAGGGAAGATTACTGTGTTGATTTGTGTATATTGTGTGTAATTACTTGTGAAGTGAAGCATGAATTCTGCATACACTTCAATGCTATAAAGGATGATGACTTGACTTCAATTACTGGTCGGTCCAGTAATCACTACTTTAGGCCTCCAATATTATCATGAAGCAAATTTTTGTTTTCATATAGAGGTATGTAGGTAGATTTTGGTTGGTGTGCAGCCCCCCTTCTTTTCGACACCATGAGCTGCTCCTGATGGCACATAAGATTTTATAGATCGTATTTATTCATTAGTGGACCATTCAAGTATTACAACAGCAAATGATTAGGTATATTTGACCCCCTGTCCCCCTATGTCAGCAACTGTCAGCATTTGGGTGACCACCTCTCATCTTACATAAGATATCATTGGTCCTCCCATTTTTTAGATAAAAATTAGAGAATGCATACTTATTTATGCATGGCAATACTTTCTAATGCCTTCTTATAGTGTTACAATGCATTTTAATGCTCTTTAAAGCACAATGAGGAAACATTTATCAGAGCAAACAAGGTAAAGTTATGTTTACCAAAAACAGTTAAATATGGCAAAAAGAATCCTAATATCAGGTGAAATGCAAGTAACAAGCAGGTGGAAGCTTGCTGTGGATGAGTTGTCGCGACATGTAAATCGCACGTAAAAAGTAAAAAATTTCTTAAATAAAAAAAACCTTATGTAAGCATTGGTCTTACTCCCTATCCCAAGTCAGCAAATGTCAGTTTTTTTTAGACCCCCCTCCCCCCTAAGGGGTGTTAATCACAGATGCTCCTGCAACTTGAAATTTTACCAATACCCAATGTCCCATGTGAAAAGGGATTCTTTGAAGCGCACCGACATTGTACGAGTACAATACACAGAATTGATGGCTTCATTTTCTCTCCAAAGGAATACTTGTCATATTTTTAGTCGTAAAATATCATCGACCTCAGCTGAGACCTGAACCCACAATACTTGAAACCATTAATGAGTATTTCAACCACTGCTCCAATGGCATCGACCGATAACTGTAAGTTAATAAGCATACTCAATGTCATAGAGTAATGAATACATCTTATTTTTATTGTGTCTCTATGTCATTATAAGGATTGTTTCTGTGAGGAGAGGATAATTCTTCTTTTAATATACAGGCAATGATAAGTAATTCAGCATGGATAATATTTAAGATATCCATAGGGGGGTCCCGTATTGTTTGCTGTGGGAGCTCCCAGATTTTCCGGTACATCACTGCCTTCCATGCAGTGTTCCCAAATTTGAATCTGATGGAAGTCGGATTTTTCAACCTGGAGTCATCCCATCCCCTACTTGTGTGCTTTGAGGAGACCGTGCAAGTCAGCACTCTGTCCTTCAGAAGAGATGTTAAGCAGTTGGCTCCATTGTTTATCTTTGCAAAGAGTATGCTAATGCCGGCACCAGGTTTCCCTTCTTCCTTCTGTTTGTTCAGTGTAGAAGGAGTTATGGCTATAATAATCCAAGAGGTTGATTAGTCAGGAATACAAACCAATATTTGTTTTTGTATTTTCATTTTATATGCACTTTTATTAATGTGCTGTGTCCCATCAAAATATTTTTGATAATCATCCTGTCCTGCAAAAGCTGGGAGACTGGTCTGGTCTCTATTCATTCAATTATTTCTTTTAAATTATTTATTGTATGTAATGTGTCAAGAAGTTATGTTTAATAAATTATATCTTAATTATAACAAATCACATAAGTGGAAAATTTAATAACGTTTGTTAACTTTTTCAAAAAAGTTGATTGTCGTATTAAGAGTGTGTGTGATATTTGAATAAACAGAGTAATTTGAATCTTGAAATTAATCATCATTAATAATAATCATTACATTAACCCATTAACTGGTATATTTTTTTAGCATGTCCAGTTCTCTCAGTTTTGGATGTTTAGGAAAAATTTTGGTATTGTTCGCAAAACTGGGGTGAAGGTAAACAAGACGGCGCTAGTGCTGATGATGCCAAGAAAGTAAATGATGAGAAATTGATGGAATTATGTGATTTAATGATTCTATGCAATCAACCTCCCTACTAACACAAAAATTAATCAGAAGGTCAAAATTTTGCAGAAAAATATTGCAGTTATCTAATTTGGATGCAAATAGCAAGCAACTGTAAAGTTTGGAGCAATTGAATATCTAACTTTAATGGACATCCACTGGAGGAGTGGTTGCTCTCCTAGTTTGTTTGGCAAAACTATGAACATATGTCGATTACAGCAATGAAAAGTCATAAATATAATAAGAATGGATATTAGCAAATATTATTTAAGCTTGATTGCTTTTGTAGAGCTTTTAGGGACAGATTAAGTAACACCAGTAGTGGATTTGAAATAAGGCCAAAGTAGGCAATGGTTGAGGGGGTGGTGAAATTTTGGGATGGCAAATAAAATGGGATTTCAGGGTGTGAATTAAAAAATCAATATTACGCATACTTTTGATGAACTATTTTGATCTTCAGATGGATGGATTGACAGACAAACCGTATATGTACATATTGATTCTTTGAGGAAAAAGTTCCAAAATGGGATAGAAAAATAATTTGGCCTAGGGGTAGAAAATTTTTAAATCTGCCAATGAGTAACACCTGTTGGCCTTATTTCAAATCTGCTACCACCTATGCACATACTTCAAGTTAGCTTGGATTTAGCCTACTCCTATCTGGAAAAGGTTATGTGGATATCCATTATAATTTGTAAATGTATTCCATTTCCATTGTATTCACAAAGTTACCTAACATTAATTAAGTTTAAGAGCAGAACTAGAAACTAAATTAATCATTTGTTTATTATCAATTTTAGGGACAAAAAATCTGCTGAAATAAATGTAAGGAAGGCTTCAAATTCTCATTGTTTCATATACTTAAACCTAAATAATTGTATTCTATTTGATGAGCCACTGTACCATTAACATTACAGGTAGAAATATGAAAATCTTACAACTAAATAAAAACATTAAATTAAATTTCATTCAATTTTTATTGAAATAATGTAGTTAAAAACAAAGTTACAGATATATAAATTTATTATTCAAAACAGTGGCATTCATGGGCATCTGCTGGAACTTTTCTAGGGGGTGGCAAGGGATAGGCAAGCTCCCACAGTCAGTTGTTTTCCCTTTACACAGGCCTGATCCAGAGGGGGACAACTGTCCCCCCTCCCCCTCTTCTCCCCAGCAGATGCCCATGGTGGCATTCCTCTTTGAGACATTGAGTTAAATTACATTAAATTCAGTATCATTTTATAATACAGCAGAATTTTATTCTTGACTCACACAAGTAATAAATTTATTGCCAATAGAAGTTGTTATAAGAGAAAAATTGTTTTTATAACTATTATTAGACTTTGACACTGTTTGATTATGAATTGCATTTATTCATTTCTAAAACTGAAAAATGTCATTATGCTGTTAATCTGATATAATTTAAAAACAAAGAACTATACACTGTTTAAGTTAGATTAAGGTAAAGATAGTATGCCACACAACTTCTTATACTGAATTTCTAAGGTGCAGGCAATTTATCAAAATATAGCATTACAATTTTCAGCTTCTTAGCAGATGAAGCTATCCATATCACATGCCCTCATACCTCTTCACTTTGTTTGCAACCAAACAGCAACAGCTGCTAATTTCCCTCTAATGTCAGGAGATATTTCTGCAGAACTAAGGTAAAGAGGAGAGAGACTATTATTAACCAAGTGAAACTGATCTGCATTTCAAAGTTATCATTTGATTCAAGAATTGACTGGCATAATACTGTTATTAGAGATGCCATAAATTAAACTCTTTAAATTTTTCCAAAACCATGAAATACATTTCATTCAATTGCTAAACATTAAAGAATTTCAATCATGAATTCATCAAATTATCTATAAAGCAAAGGTAAGGTGTCACAAAATGTAACTTCTAGCACCAAAATGAGTGTTAAATATCTTCATCAAAATAACAAATATCCAAATATTGCCTGAGAGAATACAAAATAGGTTTAGGTAAATGCGATATAAATTTACACTCTAATATGATTTAGTGTACTAAATTATCATCTATTTTTATCTCCATGCAAAAGCAGAGAAGAATTACACTAAAATGTCAAATAAAAAGTTACCAAAAGCAAAGGAATATAGCAGAGCCTTAGCAGGAAAATATTCACATAACACAATTTATTATGTCATAACCCTCAACATGAACAATGTTTTTATTCATTAGTGCAACAGAAAAAATTAATTTAAAATTATTATTAAATAAAATTAATCCAAATCAGAATATATGATGTTATATTTCATTTACTTAATTCAAAAATAAAATACCATTTGCTCTCCATGAACAAAATAGTTTCATTATTTATTGGATGTTGAGTTTCTTAGTAGCAACATGTTCTTTTGAAAGGAATGCACTTCAGTGAACTGTAAGAAATGTTTTATTGAGAAAAGAATTTTTTTGTTGCTGTAAATGAGATAGAAAAAGAATGAAATATCCTTAAAAGGATATCTACATTGGGAAACATTCTGAAGTGGTTCTCGACAATATATTCAAGCAGCTGCTTTTGATCCATTGATACTTCCTCAAAAAATTTGTTCAATTAATTTTAAAGATTTTAGAACACCAGCTCTTTGATAACTACGTCTTTTTGATAAATACAGCAATTTTGCAACAGTAATCCAATATTTTATATTTTGACTTTTTCTACATTGAATATTTTGATAAGAGATACATTCATGTTCTCTTATTTTATAGCAACAAACATACTATACCCAGAGTAGCCCATAAGCAGGGAAAAATACAGAAACTTTAATAGAGTGAGGGGGTGATCACCCTTTCCCCCTCTTGAATCTGCCAATGCCTAGGACTCATTATCCACAATATTTCTTTCCCTTGCCTGTGGTGCAGAATGAATAAATTTGGCATAGAAAAGGTATAAAAATGCATCGAATGGTGGGAAATGTGGACATCCAAGAGGGAGGAGATCGCCACCCCCCCCTCAATCCTGGATTCGCCACTGCCCATAAGTCCCAATTGATATGAAACAAAAAATGAAAAAATCCTATACATATATAATTTCTCAGGTACCTGTCCGTCCGTCTATGGGTTTGCCCCCCTATGTATCTCAAGAACTGTCAAGAACGTCCTCGCCTGCCAATCCGAAGGTCGCGGGTTCGAATCCCGCCTAGGTGGGGTTTTCTTCACCTAGGGCATGGATGTTTGTGATAGTCCTTGTTATTATGTTAATGAGCCCCTTGTAAAAGGCCGATTACGGCTGTTTAGGGGCCGCATGAAAATAAATAAATAAATTTTGTTTCTACCAACTAGGAGACCCCAGGAAAACTATTTTAATTTTCATCCTCCATTTTGAAAAAATAGCGGCCGGTAAAATATTTGAAAATTTATATTTCGGAAAAGGTATTTCAGAAAAAAAACATTTAGGACGAAAACGTGTCTTGACAAGAGCAGTTTCGTAAAATTATTTTCAGCTTAGGGGGAATAAATGCGAGGCGCGCAGCGGCGAGGTCCCTAGAGCGAGCGAAGCAGGCAGAGGCCGGGGTTGACGCGCATGGTCCCTAGTCTAAGTAAATTTCTAAAGATAAAATTAAAAATATTCATGACTTATTCAAACTACAAAATGAAATCATCAAAATAAATATTTCAAAACTTATTTTTAAAATTTTACTTAGAATTTTTAAAAAATTTTGCTTCCTCAAGACCAATTGGGACTTACAGGTCACCCTGTACTTGGTGAACTAATCTCGTTTTTGTGAAAGACACTTTGAACGATTTATCTTTCGCACCATCATCGTTTTCACCACTCAACATATCTCGAAAGAGACGTTTTTGATGCCATAATCATTTGCCGGGCTCATCGGTATCTCACTACTGACCGGCTTGCTAGTCGTGGCTAGAGGTGTGAGGAGAGAATATTCTCAAAAAAATATTGTCTGAGAACGAGAATACTCTGAGGATATTCTCGAAAAGATTATTCTCCGAGACTTAGAATTGCAGTAGAATCTGGTTAGCGCGTTCCTCGTTTTTACCTAATTTCGGACCCAACCCTGTTGAATACACGTAAAAAAATCCCAGTAAGTACATCCAAATTTACGACATCTTCCCCTTAATATGACCACTAAAATAAGGCCATATTGCGAACTGGTACAAAAATATCAACGATATAAAGAAAAAATAAGTAATAACTGCGAATAATAACAAAGGTATAGAAATAAAACAAAGAACATATGACTGCATGCTTAGCAAATGTTTCCACGAGGTAATTACATTAGCAAGCGATAGGCAAAAGTAAGCAGTGAACGACAGGTTGCGCCTGCACGTTATCAAAACGTCTTATGTAAAGACGATAAGAGAAACTGCTCTCATTTCTACATTCATATTTTTCCTCTTTTACGGCGAATACCTTTACGGCGCTACAAAGTCAATCGCACCAGGTGCAATATCCCCGTCTCTCCCCCTTCGCTCAGGCTCTAATGTTAAGTATCTTCCAATGAAACTATTAGTACATATCGTTTTATTGAGTTAATAAAAAATGAATTGTAGTATTATTTGCATGATCACATTTTCTTATTGTATTACCCATTATACATTTTATCACTAGCCATGCAACTAAAACAAAATAATTTTGCCTCTCGAAAATAACGACCGTTTTTGTTTAAAAAGATAATTAGAAAAAAGTGACACGCTTGCTCGCCTCATCCTATTATTATTTATTTGTAACGAGGGGCACATTCAACAAAGACAGATTTAAGTGAAATAAGATTTCTTCGAGAGTTTTATTCCGCGATAGTTAACGTTAAGTATAATCATAAGGATACTTCACAACGTTAAAGACCAATGTATAATATAAAGTGTTCGCACCGCATCATAGTCCCAATATTCGCTGAAAATAAAATGTTCCAAGGGAGGAGCTATCTGTGCATTCCTAGGAACGCGGCAAGTATCGGCGTCGTTATTCCTCCGGGGTTCCCCCGCCTCATCTCTCACACTCTCCCTCCCTTTCGAACCCTCCTCCTCCACATACCGCTCTCTCCTATTGCCTTCTGATTGCGTCCGAGAGATCAAACTACAAATCGACTGATTTTCCGCTCTCCCTTGCGCGTGTGCCCTTCATCCTCCCTCTGACCTCTGATCCGATCCATCATCTCACCCGTCACCCAAATCGAGCTTCGTTCTCGTCCCGTACTCGCCCGATTTATCTTTTTGTTTTTTCTTTTTAACCCATCAGTGACATTGCAGGTCTTTCCTTGAACCTTGAAACCCCTTGAGGACACAGCGATGCGCACATCGAGATCAGCCTGTTGCCAATCGATTTTTTTTCTTTTTTCTCGATTTGCTTAACGAGGTAAATCTTCCGCGGGTGCAATTTTGCGCCGCGGCTTGAGCAGATGATCGCTTCGAAGTAAAAATTTCGCATAATCCTCATCACTCAGCCTGCGCTCAAAACATTATCGCAGTATTAAAATAAGTGATAATATAAAAATGAATTTTTTTATAAATAAAGTTTATATAGATAACGCCATTTTATGAATTAAGTTAATTTTATTTAAATTAGCTTAGGTTGTATTATTTACAATATTTACATTGAACTTAGGTGAAACTCAAAGTCTTTCTAGTTCTACCAAAGCACTTTGGTTACAGACGTTATCCCACATGACTTTGTTCCTCTCTAGTTCCGAAATCTCTATCCCATCACGAGATAGAGAGCGTGACATAGACTTGACCAAGCTGAATTTAATGTAAGACTTATCAGCACATTTTAAATGGAGCATCTTAATTCCATATTTATGTATTCATACTTTTTCAGTTAAACCTTAATATCGGTGGTCACGGGTAAAAATTCACGAAATATGTCTCGTTTTCCATATGCAATGTAAGCTATTTTACTGAAACAGCAACAATGGGGTATATAATGATGATGAATGATTTTCTCATCAAAAATCGTAAAATTTTCCCGTTCAAAATAAAATCTGCGCATCAAATCCACGCGTATTTGAAGATTTACGGTAGGAAAATTATTTTTCATACTCCTAAGCGTTCTTCGGTTTAAGTTATTAGGTTGAACGGCTATTTTCAGTAATTTTAACGAGAAAATAAAAAATATGTTGCACCAATTCCAATGTTATTCAAATGGAAGAATTATAAGGCTCTGGAATCGAACACGGTGAATACCCAAACACCTCTTTTGGTGTTCGTCTATTATAAACTGAAGGAATGGTTAAATTAGATTCTGCCGTTTTCGAGTTATTCGACATTCTTTGGGATTTAAATAAATAATACATGAGGTGAAATACACAAATTACCAAATAGAAGTTAATGTTAAAGTTATTAATAAGATGCTTCTAGCGTAGAGCATAGATATTCAATAATTCTACGAGGCGGACTTCAAAAAAGCCCAAGCGAAGAGTTCTGTTTTGAATTATATCTTTTCCTTAAGATTGGACATTGCGCATGATAACCTATTATTTTATCAATGTTAAGTCTATTGCGGGCGCTAGCGCTAGTGCTTACGGAAACAATCAATGCTAAAAAATCCGTAAATTTTGGGACCAATAAGTTAAGGAATTTCTGAAAATTATGCATATAGCTCAATTGAAGTTTAACATAAAAATTAACTTAAAAATGGTATTTTTTAATTAATAATAAAATACATAAATGAATATGGAAATTTATATTTACTCCGATATAATTGTAACAGACAGTTATTTTGGTGACGATCGAACGCTCTCTTAGAACCGATATGGCGATTTAATTATTATATAGAACATAGTCAACTGTAAATAGGATGGCCGTAGCTCATTACTCCAAAGCAGTGGTTCCCCAAATTTTTGTAGGCGCGGCACACTTTCAAAGATAAACAGAACTCCGAGGCATCCCCACCTTGAGACAGTATTGTATATTTCTACATAGAGTTACATATTAGAAAATTAAGACGCATTAATTTGTTAGTGCTGCATCATATTCCATTTATTAAGGATGAATTATTGCCCCCATGACCAAACCACGTTTGCAAATCTATGACTAATTTATGCAACAATGTTGTTCGCAGCATCCCCAAATATTCAGCTGCGAGAATTCAGCGTGCCCCGATATCCAACTTGGGAAATGTTGCGCCGGAGTAATTTCTCTGATCTTAATTATCGTGTTATTCTATTTTTTCTATGGCATTGGTGGCCAACCGTATGCATGCGAGCACCGAGAAGCCTCTGGAAAGATTTTTAGGCGCCCGAGTGGCATGAATTACCTTAACAAAATTACATTTCTAAGAGTGCCCTACAATAAAATTTCTTTTATAAAAATCTAGGTATGTTGTTTTTCGCGCATTCGTATTTTTTATTTTCAGTTATTATGTTTCTCGTCCATGAATAAAAATCTCCTATTTACCATCCACACTAGAAAGTCTGCCGGTGAAAATTAATCTTGCCATATCCTTAATTATTATTTGACATTTTTCCCTCGACGACCTCACAAATTCCTCGCCCATTCGTAAATTTTTCTTTAGACAACCTATTGTCTTCACACTCGGAAGAACATTGAAATTATTATTTAAAGTGCTTCGATTTCCGCATGAGTTGCGTTACTTTAATTTATTTGCGAAAAAGGTACATTTTATTTCTCACGAGTCTCTCAATGCCGCCTTTTAGTAAATCAATATATTGCCGCTTTGAATTTGTTAACTGAACAATATGGTGAAATGCTGAAGTCCCTTTACTGTATTTTAACACTGTGATATAGTTTTGATTCGGTAAACTGCGTGACAAAATAATAATGAAAATTCACGTTATATATGACTCTCGCTATAGCTATTGACTTTCGTGTAAAATCGTTAATAATATGAGGTAACTAATTAGTCAAATTACAATAATTTTATTAAATAAGTAAAGAGTGAAATATATTGAGAATCTGTAAAATTAAGTCGAATTTATGCTTACGCCCAGATATAAAACAGCTTGAGCTAATTTTAAAAAAATTTTGCGATTAAAATCCTTTCTTTATTTCTGAGAGACAATTACATGACTTCATATTATCATAAGTCAAGTGACTGATTTATGCAATTATTTTATATTTTCTACTGGTTGATACTTCTAAAAAATTACTCACGCTTAAAGGTTTCAATATTGCCTCAGCAGATTTTTTATATTCCCTCCATTTTGCTCTGAATTGATTCCATGACTTATATGAAATATATAAGATATAAATTGGAACCGATAAGGAAAGCATAGAATTTGCAGCTTTAAACAACTAAGGCCTTTGATACGATCTCTACACTTCGACAAACGTGCAGACAATTTAACCAAGTTTAACCCTATAACGCCTAGCATAATTGTATGGAGACTGCAAACATTTTGAGATTAAACCGCGATATTTTTGGAATTTTTATTACAATGATTTGTTATTCGGCCAACATCAAGTTACGTTGCTGTTGTTAGTGGGGCAGTTTTTAGGCGTTCTTTACAAATAGTAAACTAGAGAGGAAGGGTGCACGCATCATGCGTGCATACATGCGAGACAGAGATGTTCTTTATGATTTGTGCAATAATGTCAAAAAAGATAAAATATTAATGGCTTAGTATAATGTCTAAGAACTGAAAAATGATATGCCAGTAGCGATGCCAAGGAAATATTGAATATATTATCCACTGATTTATTTCTTAATCAGTTGTAATTTATCAAACAATCGGCAATTATTTAAAACGTACCTCCCTCGAATAGTAGTTATATAATCTTTATGTTCACGCTCATTCCTTCGTCGCAAATTACCCATTTCTTCTCACTTACAAACGCTGTGCATACGTAAAGAATATAGACGTATTTACGTCAGAGATAATCCACTTCCCTTCATTTACTAAATGTCGCGTGCACACGAAATAAAATTTAATTAATTAGTTATTTACAGCAGATATTGTTTACTTCACTTGCACGAAGATTGTTTTCGCTGACAAAAATTTAAAACACCGGAAAATTTTTCTACGCTCAAAGTGAATTACGACTTTAAAGTTTGACTTCCTTGAAATCGGTTATCCTTCGATAAAAATGCACTGAACAAAACATACCTATGCTATTTGACTAGTTCTACAAAGTCATTTGAAGTTTTTTTTTGTTATAAGTGATATTGTACGAGATATTAAGAAAAGTTCATTTTTGGTCACCAGTAAAGTGGAACTCCCGATTAGGCCACGTAAACCATTTATATCATTTTCTTAGTATCTTTGTGCCTATGTCATAAATACCAACTTTCATCAACATCCGCTCAGTAGTTTCTGAGATGAAACATGCGGACGGACGGACGGTCCCGACCTGACCATAAGGCGTTCTTTTCATACTTATTGTAAAGAACGCCTAAAAACTTTAGTCCCACGATGACAAAAGCGAACCCCGTCTTTCCCAAGAAGTGGATTTTAACATCAATTGCTCTTCATTATTGTATTAATCTTTATAGAAATTTTTAAGGACCCTACTACATATAGCAGTAATTTTGCCGAGAAAAACTTTTATGAGAGTTATTTTCAAAACTTCGCGTCCCACCTAGAAGACATTTGCGTCCAACCAGTGGGACGCGTCCCACCGGTTAAGAAACACTGTCCTAAACTACAGAGCGGATTTTCATGAAATTCGGTACTTAGGACTTTAGGGCAAAGAAAATGACATAAATGATCTATAAAACCCAATCAGGAGAGCCACTTTAGATGAAGAAACATGAGCCTTCCGCCGGATATGTAGCTCTTTGTGTTCCCAAATTTCATAGTTAGCGTTATAAAATACTACAAATACATTCAAACGGAATATTAAATTGATCACGCGTATTTTTGCGACAAAAATAACATATTAGAATATACAGAATCTGAGTCCAACAATAGTTGTTGCTATGGCAGCACTCGTAATGAGTGATAAAAACTGCAAAATCGCCAATATTTACGCGAAATTCTAAGAAATACCATCGATAAGCTAAATTCTACGATAAAAATAAGACTCTTCATTCCTTTCCTCAGAGAATACTACAAAACCCGCTCCAATATTACAATTCTAAGATATTTTAATGCGCATGAGAAAATGGATTCTAGATTTCCCATGTAAATCAAATGGGAAGGATAGTTCCCGGAATCGAATTCGGGACTTCAATGTTTCTCAACAAAAACTATCCTCGGGATCTAGGGCCATGTAGCAAGAGATTTACACCAAGTTTCATGAAAATCGGTCTATTGGTTCAAAAGTTAATTGGGGGACGGACAGACAGACAGACAGACAAACACAACGACAAAACTATAAGCATATTTTCATTCTGGAAAGTAGGCTAATAAATACGTTTAATTTCCTTTCGTGCGCACATAGGATACAGTAAATGAAAAGAAATAGGTAATCTACAACGAAGAAATTAAATTAAATACGTTTATTTTCCTGACGTATATACAAAGCGTTTCTAAGGTAAATGAAATAATTTACAAAGAAGGAATGAACGTGAACGTAACGATAACTACTACTCATTTCATGTGAGGTGTGTTTTAAATAATTTTTCATATTTTATTAATTACTACTGGTCATAAAATGAATCGGTAAATCAAAAATTCGATATTTCCGTGACATCTCTCCTGATAAATCTTTTTGCAGTGCTTAGACGTTATTCTAAGCCATTAACTTTGATCTTTTTTTTGACATGATTTCATAAATCGTAAAGAACGCCTCTACCTCGCATGCATGCACGCATGATGCGTGCATCATTCCTCTTGTTTTTTTATACATGACACATCGGATTAAATTGAATGAATTTCATCGTTTTGTATTAATTCTATATTAATGCCAATGCATCTTCCTCGCAATACAACTGATTATCCGTAATGGCACCCATAAAAATATTACAAATAGATTAACCAAGCCAGTTTTAGTATTTTTCTGGGCGAGTAGGCTTCTAGCGGAATTGGTCGATGAAGTTAAACATACCACAGTCGGCGGGCAAATCGTGCCAACCGCACCAGCTCTACGATGCGCTGCGGTCTCACGGGAAATCATGCCAAGACGACCCATCCATCACCAAGGAAAATCAAGTCGCGTCATGCCGCGACGGAAAGACATCATTCGATCCAACAGCTGAAATAATACTCGGGAGAATCAGTTTTTTTGCTTTGCTTAAAAGTAGAGACTAATAGTATTATAACGAATTACGTAATCCAGTGTTGAATAAATTTATTAACAATTTTTACTGAAAATTCGAGACTAATACCATCATAAAGACATACCAAATGCATCAATTGACTGAAATAAATAGTTTCATTAACCAATTTGAAAATTACTTCAAATCATTGAAATTAATCATGGATTTAACATATGTGCGTACTTCCTTATTTAAAAAATGAAAATTTTACCATCAAAACTTTTAAACACCAAATTCGGTTAACACGAAATGATTATTTTTTGCCGATCCCCGCAC
The DNA here is from genome assembly GCA_028673005.1 of Tanypteryx hageni. Classification (NCBI taxonomy): domain Eukaryota; kingdom Metazoa; phylum Arthropoda; class Insecta; order Odonata; family Petaluridae; genus Tanypteryx; species Tanypteryx hageni. Next base: position 96,553,580 of record CM054115.1, read on the forward strand.
TTCGTGTTAATCGGTTTCGACTGCGTATGGGTCCGAGTTTGACGGTTCCCTTTGTCGTTCCGCGGGATACTCATCTTTCTGGTTGTTGACTTACAACCGAGAACAAACCGAACACATATTATGGATCCAATTTATGATCGAAATAACTCCAACAGACGGAAACTCGCGAGAAAACCGCATGGACACTCGGTTTTTGTTCTGTGGCCGTTAGAGTTGTTCCGATTGGGTTCCGACCGTGAGGTTATCTCAACACCTCATTCTTCGAACATATGATGATAATGGTAGTTGTCTTACCTTTATGCGCCCCTTCCGCAACCGCACTCCCCTCGCTTTTTATCTTCTCTTCCTTCCTCTATAGAACAGATTCCTTATTGCTGTCATTTTCCTCCTTCGACAATTTAGGAAATCGGCAGTTTTTTCCGCGAGGAAGGCGGCGTATCTCGGGGATGGCGTGGAGTTCACTGCCGCCGGACGACTACGCGATGCATCGACAGAGATCCGTCTCCGCTACGTCACGCGACCTAGCAGCTTCCTCTCCGCGCATAGTATTTTCCAGCTAATGGAGCGCGGGACGGCTCGTATTTTCGCCGCGAAGACGATTTTTCTCAGATCGGGAACCAATAAATCCAAGGTACTAGAATTTCAAGGGGGAGAGTTCGTTTCTGTCGCCGTGGGATCGAAATGAACTTCCTGAACGAGAAAAAGTATTCTTTCCGAAGTGGGGCTAAAGCATGTTACGTTTATATAAATCATTATGCACGCTAAGAAAGCTACGTCTTGATCAGGGGGATCGCTCAAACCAGGAGTGCAACTTTCATAAGAAACTAGCCGAATTATAAGTTTCGAGTGCTTCGGCGGGCCAATTAAAAAGTTTTCATCGGATGTTACTTGAGAGATTGCGAAGGATATTTATAATAAAAATCTATAAATGATTTCATTAGGAAAGTTTTTCCGATCACAACTTTTAAGCGACAAGTTTTAAATAACCCTTTTTCATTTTATGATTTGCTTTCAAGACGGCTTCGCGGGCCGCATATAATGCTCTATCTAATGTGGCTCACGGGCTAAAATTTTCCCATCATTTGTTTAAACCTTTTCATGTTTTGTGATGCATGTGCTGGAATTATTTGGGATTTAACACGATTCGAGTGCTTTTGGACCGTTCTCCCCCTTTTTTGGAGTGTTAACGCGTTCGTTATTGATTTCCTCCGCTTTTTCTCTTTCCTCCGCTTCTTTGACGATTTTTGATTTGTCGTCAAATATTCTCTTGGGCAGTTTCAATTTTTTCTAATTCCGTTCCGAAGCAATTTGCGAGCTCGAAAAGACAAAATGATTAATATTTTAACATAAAGTTAATTTCACAAAGGCTATAAAAGTTTGCAAAAATATGAATAAAATATATTGTTTTGTATTATTTTTATTGAAAAGCATACTTGTAAGCTGAATATGTTGGCAGTTTTGCTAGATTTAATCGGCCTGCTTTTATGTTAACTCGAATTATTGCTTTCATGTAAATGGCGTAAGATGGTATTTCCTAAACAAACTTAATGAACTATTGTTATTCAATCCATACATGCGCTTATATCCATTGAGAATAAGTCGAAATTTTAATATACTTTTCCTCCTAAAATTTTGATTGCAAGGTAAATATCGAATCAATAATATGGTGATGAAAAATTCGAGAATTTAACGGATTTAAAAAATATTTTTAGTTTTATTGTGCACTTTCCAAGAATTCGATGATATCTTACTAAAATCTGAAAATTTATAACGAATTGGTCAGTTATTTAAATACGTATTTTATATCATTCTTAATTCCTTCTGATACAAGAGCTAAATGCAATGGAATATTGTTTTTACGGCTCGACCACTGCAATACGATATTTGAATTATTCAGCGGATGCACCAAAGTCTTAATCTTAAATGCCAGTTGTGGGCTATTAATATTGGCAAGGATGATTGTTTGGGAACGGATCCCGAAGGCAACTACTTAGAAGTTTAAAGTTACTCACGGCATATACGATCATATTTTGGTCCGAGTTACAAGCCGTAAATTCAAGTTCGCTCTTAATCATCCTTTTTAAAACGTAAACTTGCTTTTCTCACCACGCTGTTTATCAGTCTGTCTGTATTCATGGGAAGTATTCTATCTTTAAATATTCTTTTGGTGACGAATAAATATTGAAAATTGATTAAACATAAAGGTATACTCCGTGTAGTTGATATATTCTTTCCGTATATTTCCCGGATTTTTGGAAATTGCAAAAAATTAGACATTGCATATAAAACTTTGAAGGATAAAGAATATTATATTAAAAGCATGCTAGGATTTTTCTTTTGAATCTCCCATAATAATTCTTTACAAGTATGTACGTTTTAGTTTTTAGCATCGTCTATAGAATATTTGCCATCGCCAATTCTTTAAGCAATACTAATTTTGATATCACTGCTTTGAAATAGTTGTCCATCTTCATGAATGATTGCCATTTTATAACCAGGGTATGAAAAAGGTGTTTTTAACAGGCGATCTTCGACGCATCAACAGAAAATCGCCTCCATTAAGGGAACGCTTAAAACGTATAGGATAAAAACTATACAGAAGACTATTGTCCACTGATTTTTTGACTAAATTTATTCTTCCACTAAAGCAGCATCTCATAGTGACATATTTTAAAATTAATTTTATATTAAGAAAAGTTTTTCTAAGAATTAACTTAGAAATTTAGTACTCACGTACGCAATGTATTATGAAAGAGCATCTGTGATCTATTTTTTAAAGAAAAATTTCCTTGAGCCATTATAATAAATTTTTGATTTGGGAATCATCGCTCAGTCAAGTCGATTTTAATTGACAGCTGCGACGCAAATGAAATAATGAGGAGAGCAGAGGGAGGTCGGGAGAGGATCAAAGAACTCTAAAAACGGGTCCAAAGAAGTGGCTGCCTCTCGAGATGATGCAAGACTCCTCGAAATCGCCTTATCGCTCTATATGTTTTTTTTGGAGCTCTGTGGAGTGGGAAGAGCTCTGATATCTATGTTGAGCTGCATAGAGTTTTAATTTCATTCTAGAAAACTAGGCCACGGGAAGTTCGAAAGGTATTAGCAAACAATCGCTAATGAAATGCTATTACGCATAAAGCCATTTCCATTCTGTTTTTTAAACAGGATCACAGGACGCTAAGGTATTAATAAATAAACAATTATATCTTGTATTAGATGACAAATGCATTTGTTTGTTTCGATATAGACTGAAGGAAGCGTAAGGTGTTAAGACACATCCCACTTGCATCAACATCATGTAAAATCGAAAGAAGATATCGATTTACAAAATATGCTTTGTTTGGAGAACCTTTCCATCTTACCGTTTTTCATTGTGTATATTATAAAAAAGAGAAGAACAACTGCTTGTTTCTGTACTTATCCTGCTTCTGAAGAATCTTTAATAGGTTAGGTTAACTTTCGCCAGACGACCATCATCTCATTTTTTCTCTTCCGCCACTCAGCATTTACGATCCAAGGCTCAGAGCGTACAAAGACAGCTCTCTAATCACTGCAAAATCGCTCAAAGGGATTATTCCTTTGATGGAAAAAATCAATTTGTTCAAATAAAATAAATATTCACAGTTTCTAATTAATTGAATGAAACCCCTCCGTCCCAGGAGTCAGGATGGTGATAACTGGGGATACGCAGCGTTAATACGGCTTAAGATCTTACTCCATCGCGTCGAGTGATGGTCAGCTGAGTGCGCACAACAGCTAGGCCTAATTATGGGAGAGAGAGAGAGAGTAAATAGATATAGTTACCTGGGTTTCTATTGCTCAGCAGCCCTTCTTGGTAGGAAAAAAGCAAAACCTAAGAATGAGTTTAAATTCTCGGTCGGGCCTCATCACGGCGAGTGGGGTAAATACTAATGACGTGAAAAGGATTCGCGAGAGGGATAGAACGCGGAAAATGTTCGCTTAATTCTCAATTGATTTATTACAAGATGCGTAAAACATTCGTTGGTATGACTATCAGCTCTGATGAATAGACGCACTCAGGATTTTTCTGCTCGTGAGTTTTCTTAAGTGCGATACTCCTGCAATTTTTGAAAATGTGAGCAAAAGCACGTTTTGCTTGTCAGAACAAAAGAATGATAGTACATATTGTAAAGGCGTACGGAAAGAATAATCTTTTTCTCCAACTCTATTTCCCTAGGTCATACTTTATTAATATCATTGCTAAAATATTTACGTTTTAGTAAAGTCGCACTTCTATACATTGGTATCTTTAACGATGATTTGTAATAATAGAAAAATTACGTAGGATTGAAAAAAGATTAAAAAATAAAAATACCACATACAAAATAATAAATGGAATACACAATATTGCGCGAAATATAATCTCGTTTTTCATAAATTTGCATCAGATAGCAATTTAAATAATCAACCTTTTAAATTTATATATAAAAATAAAATAAATTCGGTATTCAGGTGTATTTGCAAGGAAAATATAATACCCGATGTGTAACTTTTGTTCGATGTTTTTAAAATTTTAAATACATGATATCTTTAAAAATTCAACTGGTCTCACCTGTGTTTTTCGCATAATTCGTGAGCACATACCCATTCAGAAGAATATATAAAGGTAATCTTAAAGGGTGAAGGATGGCAATGATCATCGGAGCCCTATAAAGTTCGATTTCCCGATTCCGTGCAAAAACTCCTACGTTAATTGAAAATACGGGTTTCACCCGACCGCGTAAACCTAGGTAAATAGTTACAACGATGGAGTGAGAGAGAGAGAGAGAGAAAAATAGAAGCGCCTTAAACGGAAGGAGGCCAGAAAATCAGAGATAAGAGAGAAGTTGCGAGAGCAGAGAGGCAGGGGGATGAGGAAAAGGAGGTCGCGACACTTTGATCGCTCCAAGTCCGACATTCGTGTCCGCCAGACAGTTGACGGCTCTGGCGCCAGAAATATTTCCTTCTCAGATTATTTTTCCTCCCAATGCGAAATTCTCCACCCCAAAAAAAGAGCTGCACGACCGATTCGAATGAGGAAATCAGTCTTTAATTGGATAATTGCTCTCGCGAGTGAGATTAGCCGAGGAGTGGAGTGGGAAATGATGAAAGTGGGGGGAGAGTGTGGAGCGGCGAGAGTGCTTTAACTGGCTTATCTGCCGCAAAGCAAGGTGGGGGTAAAAATCCTAATTCTATCAAAAAAATTTGCTAATTAAGCCAGGAGCTCTTTTAAGACTTCTAATTACTCGGTGCAATTTTTATAAGGGGCCTTTGTACTGATCGAAATTTCATATTTAAAATTTCAACATTGTAATTTATGTGATTAATTTAATTTAATGTAAAATGCTGAATGCGCAAATAGAGGAATAATTGTTTATTGACAGCGATTCCGATAGCTACGATCACAAAGGCAAGCTTCTGAGTAAGAATCAACACGCAGGTTGCTCCATACGTGAATTATTTTGGGGCCCGTCGGCGTGTTACATCAATCGCACCTACGTTAAAAACGCATGTGAACCAATTACGCTTAACATATTTTAATAGAGCAAGGATGTGCAATACGTTCGCTACCAACTACACGCGGAAAATTTTCCATAAGAAAAGCATTGATAACTGTGCAGGGATATATAAAATTGCTTTTTTAAATTATTTAAAATTAAGATTCAGAGTCGGGACATCACCATATTGTGGAGGAAAGAGGGTAGTTTATATTTCTCGAAGACAAAATTCAAATCCATGCCGAATTTGCGTAAAACGTTGATTTTAATAATAAAATAATGAAAAGTTTTTCAGTTTTCATCAATGAAACATATTAGCTGCCTCAGCAACAACACCAATGCCTTTCAATGGGAATTAATTTTCCATACTTAAATACCATTGATTTAATGGTTCAAGTGCATTATAATCCATTTGATTTCAGCCAAGAACGTATATATATATGATAACGTGATAATTTTAAATTATTTTTTATTCGGATATGTACTAAAAGACACGGATGATGACACCATAACCATAACATATAAATTTTCCTAATTCTTACATAACTTTTAGTGTAACATATAGGCTATTGTCTTAATGATGATTATATTTATTGCTTAAAAAGGGCGATTTGAACCATGAAACTTGAAATTCAAAAACTTGGACTTGAGCTGATTGCCAGAGAATTTAGAAATTTCAGATAGATGTCTTAATTTCGCAGAAAATGAAAACTATTATATTATATTATTGGATAGTTCATATACTGCTGGGTTGGTTTGTTTACGAGTTAAGATCTTGGTGTACAGTGATTTTTTACAACTCGTATATTATAAAACAAAAATGTGTTGCAAAAATTCATAGAAAACGTCACATTTGGTATGCGATATTCTATAGTAAAAAATATTTATGATGCTAAATTGGGAGAATAACATTCACTAATTGAACATAAAATTCAGTGGTTGAGTCATCTTGTTGTCCCAGTTTATTTCTCATATGGCAAAAATTAGAAAATTACCATGCCCTCATGTCATGTACAGACTCTTTGTTCTAAAAAGTCTTATCTTAATGAATAGATACTTATGTGTATGGTACTTTTCACAGAGTGGTTTTTGTTCATGAGGTTGCTTTAATGAATGGCCCAAGGAATCACATCCAGAAATGACAATCTGCCAAAACTTTTATTCCTGCAACAATCAAAGAAAAAAATCCAAAAGAGGCATAGGAGGAAATGCTTAATCAATGATTCTCCTATATGAATTATTATCAGTATTGGCTAAGACTGAAGATTTTTTATGCTTGTATGTTTCTCTGAAATGTTTTGATGCAGATTATATAAGGATATAATTTTTAATTTGGATATTCATGCTTTTATAATCATGAGAAACAAACATTTTCCCAGAATGATTAATCAAAAATATGAATTCATTTTTATCATTGTTGATCCTTGCAAAAATTACACAATTGCAAGATCCCATAAATATTTCTGCCTTGTCATCTTGAATAAAAATAATAATTTATTAAACACATACAGGTTTTTTCCAAATTACATGTGTTTTAATATTATAAAAAATAAATGCATGATACACAATGAATATGGAACAAACTGCTATAATTCAAAAATTATTTCCATAAAATTTTATTAATTTTATTTTGTAAAACCTTCAGTGAATTGCTAAATGTCTTTGTTTAGGTACTCTGTGGACACTTCATTGATGGCTCTTATTATTCAGGATATAAGGGAATATTTACCAACATTTACCCTAGAAAAAGGTTCAAGTGGAACAATAATTTCAAGGGTTTGTTGCACTTGAGATTAGTCAATGTTGCCAGTCAATTTGATCTGCAAGTAGATTATGTCCAACACATTCTGTCTTACATATAGAGGCATGAGATTCAAGTGCTTACCCAGTTACTTTTCTCCACTATAGGGCATGTTCTCCTTCAGGCAGAAGCATTTAATGAATGATCTTTTCACTTTCTCAATTGTCTGTGATGTGCTTTCATGGAAGAAATTCCATATCATACTACCTTACTCAAACATAGACCTTAAGTTACAACAAGTCCTTAAGAGAATTGCATTTAATAGCAACTAGCAGGTAGAAAGCTAGGGAACAAATGGCCTTTATATGAACATCAAAACTGAAGTTTGACTCAAGGATGTGTCCAAGATCATTAATGGATTTTACTTGTTATACTTAATGTTGTACTGAAATGTAATCAGCCATTTGTTAAGTGAGAATGAGAATACTTTGCATTTATATTAATTCAGAGAGATGGATAATTTTTTTGCACCAATTCATAAAGGTGTTGATCTCATTTAAGGAGAGATGCAGTCATTCCAGGTGGTAATTCTCTTTACAGTTTTGAATGAATCAGTATGCAGCAAATTCATTCAGTGTGTAGACTGGTAAATTGTTAATAAATACATTAAAATGAGAAGGACCTAGGATGAATTCCTGGAGAATGCCAGAAGTAGTATAAGTTAATGCATAAAATTTACCCCGTGCAGTTAATTATTGAGTTCTGTTGGACAGCTAAGAGTGTATGAGATTAAGTAAACCTCCATGAATACCAAATTCATTATTATGAAACACAAATAAGTTGTGGTCAATGATATTTAATGCTTTAGTTAGATGACAGTAAACTGAGTCAGTTGCTCTTCTAATTGAACTGAGGAAACAAGGTTGTTTGTATGTAATGCCAAATTACAAACAAGTTCTTTCTGCTTCAGTTACAATTCATGCACAATAATATTTAGAGTGATAAGAAATGTGTACAGCAGGGGTCTCAAACTCACATCAGTGCATGAAGCCCCTCCACCAAACCTGTGTGGCTCATTAAGGCACCATACCAAGTCCACAGGCCACAGATTTTCCCAGTCCTCACAAAATTTCATATTTTTGGACATTCACTCTCCCCTTCCACAAGGAAGAAATCACCCCAAACCTATGATGCAGCCTAAACCCATTCATTAAAAAATAACAGATTTAGCATCGAGGGTATGGTTCTTCAGACATGCAAGAAACATGCTGGCAGTGGGAAGGAAATATTGTTAATATTGCTCGAAAAACATGGGCTTCCCTCAGACACAAAATCACTGGTGCATCATTCAACACTCAACTTTCACTTGCTAGGTCCACAGATATGTAAGTCCACTATCACATTACTCAATCACTGATTTATTCCTCTCCTGTCATCACTTCAAGTGTCCTAAATGAACCATTCAGTTGCTTCATCATCTTAGGTAGTCTGTCCATAGACAGGTCTGTGAATATGCATGGTTGAACCTGATTCTCCATATACTTCTATTTTCCGCTGTCTTCTTCATATTCTGATAACTCCCTTTCTTTCTTCAAATCATCTATCAGCTGAAATCTTTTCCTACCTCTTTTCCTTTTTCCATCTAGTTTTCCTTCTAAAATGTCTTTAATCATACTCTCTCTCCTCAGGTATTGTCCAACCCAGTTTGCCTTCCTCTTTCTAATAGTCTGTATAATCATTTGCTTCTCTCCTACTCTTCATAGCAGTTCATTGTTTTACATCCTATCAGTCCATTTTATCTTCAACATTCTCCTCCAAGTCCAAATTTCAAAGCTTTCCAAGTATTTGATGTCATTCTTCCTTGACATCCATATTTATGCCCCATACAGAGCTATACTCCATACATAGCATTTTATGAACTTCTTTCGGATATCTTCCCTTATATTCCCCATAAGTAGGTGTTTCTTTCTTCTGAAAGCCACTTTTGTTTTTCCTATTCTAGTCCTGATCTCATCCATACATTTTGCTTCTATTATTATGATGCTTCCAAGGTATTTATAGTCTAAAACTTGTTCTAAAGGCTTTCCTCCAATACTTATGTTCAGATTCTCTTCTTTGTGTGATATTCAAATGACCTTGGATTTTTCTCTATTTATTTCCATAGCGTATTGTATACCTGTTAGTACTAGTCTATTTATCATTTTCTGGAGTTCCTCTTCCTTTCTTGCTAGAAGAACTTCATCATCCTTGTATTTTACAGTTCTTATAATCCTTCCTCCAATGAAATCTCCTGTGCCTTATAATGCTTCCTGCATTAGACTTTATCCATATATATTGAATAGGGTCGGCGATAGGCAGCAGCCCTGTCTTACTCCTCTACCGATATTTACTCTGAAGGTGTCCGAATTCTCCAACCTGTCCTTTACAACTTGATTCACATATAGATTCCTGATCATTCTCCTGTCTTTCCAGTCTTCACCTATATCCTTTAATATTTTCATCAACATTACCCAATTTAATCTATCAAACGCCTTCTGCCAGTCTATGAAACATACACAAATATTTTGACTGTACTCAATTCCCCTTTCTGATATGATTCTATCTACTCCTATAGCATCTCTAGTTCCTTGCCCTTTTCTGAAACTGAATTGATCTTCCGCTAACATTTCTTCTGCCTTTTTCTCCAGCCATTTATTAAGAATCCTCATGATGATCTTTGAAGTGTGTGACAGAAGGCTTATCGTTCAGATGCTTATATAGGCCTATATAGGCTTATATAATTTCCAGAACATTTTCGGCGACTTGGAAAAAATCCATTTCGAAGAAAAAGGAACCTTCTTGAGTCAGTCCCTTGTGTAATCCGCACCCCAAGCTGGTCTCCAGGCGCTGCATCTGACACTGCCCCCTCCTTGTTTATTCGTCCTGAACGGAGCCGAAACCGTGATAAGGTGCTAGCCTGCCAATGTGGACCATCTTCATCTTTGCTTTTGGAGTTTTCTGAAGTCGGAATATGACATCGTTCAGTTTTGTAATTACTTTGTAAGACCATTCCCATGCCTGGTGTAGCTTAGGCGACCTCCCCTTGACTCTGGTTGGGTTATAGAACCAGACATGATCACCCTCGTGGAACTTGATTAATCTATGCTAGTTATCATATCGTGTCTTCATCCGACCGCCGGCTGCTTTGACGCGCGATGTTGTGTACTATTTCCAATCGCTCTTCCAATTCGTCAGCGTACTGCTCCACTGGATACGGCTTGTCCCTCGGCACTCCGCACACCATGTCACGCGGCAAACGTAACTATCTGCCGAAAACCAAACTTGCTGGTGTTGTATTGGTACTATTGTGTGTCGCCAATAGATATGCCATTAAAACAGTGGCAAATGCCTGTCCCGTTCAATTTGGTCGCGTCCAACAGTCTTCCGCAAATACTTTCTCAAGGTCGTGTTGAATTTATTCACCGTGCCGTCCGACTGAGGATGCAGAGGCGTGGTTTGCGTCTTCTTTATCCCTAGGAGCCGGCAAACTTCTTGAAATAGGCGAGATTCGAAATTCCTACCTTTGGAATGCAGCTCCATTGGCACGCTAAAACGGGAAAACATTAACCACGAGCGTTTCTGCGACAGTAGTGGCTTTCTGATCAGGGATGGCCTATTCCTCCAGCCATTTACTGAAGTAATCCATAATCACTAATATGTACCTGTTCCCTTTCTTAGTTACAAGAAACGGACCCCCAATGTAGACGGATATTCTCTCGAACGGAACTCAGACATTGTACGTTCGCAGCTTTAGCCGATTTTCCTTCATTGGCCCTTTGCTAGCGGCGCACACGTCACACTCGTGGGACCACGATTCAACATCGTTACGGTTTATGGCACTTTAGCCAATAGAATCTTTCTCGCACTTTCGCCAGTGTCTTGCGCCAAGTGCCCACCAGTCGCACCATCGTGGATCTCTCGTAGCGCCTCAGGGATTCGTTGATTTGATAGAAACAGCTGCAGTCAAACTGTTTTTCCGTCTGCATATTCCCAAACGTCTTTTCAGCACGCCATCTTCTACAGTTAGCGAGCTCCATACTTTTGTATGTAACGTCACGATCGACAATTGCATGCCAAGCGGGTCGCTCTCCAGTTTCCACATCGGCCAAATCGGTTCTATGTCTATACCTGCGAGTTGCTCTGTCCGAAGTTTCACATACTCCAACGATCTTCTTGGTCGGTGAGGGTGTCAGTTGAACAGTGACGACAGCCTCACGTTTCTCTTGCCATACGCTGTGATTGCAGTCAATTCGACACGGTCGGCGAGAATGTGTGTCGGCCTTAACATACGATTTCTCAAGGCGGTGTTCAATAACGAAATCGTATTCCTGCAGTTTTTGGATTAGACGGGCGACGTGTCCTTCCGGGTTCTTGAAGTTTAACAACCACTTTAAAGTTGAGTGATCAGTTCTCAGTATAAAACTCTGTCCTTAAAAATAGTTGTAAAAGTTTTACAACGTTTTCACAACGTGTGACGCAATAATTTCTTGCAGGTTTTGTCAGTGTTTTACTGAAATAACCGATAACTCTCTCTTGACCGCCTCGGAGCTGTGATAGCATTTCCCCAATACCAAAGTTGCTGGCGTCCGTGTCCACGATATACTGGTTCCATGTCAACGGATAGCAAAGCACAGGGGCTTCACAGAGAGAAGTCCTCAGTTGTTCGAAGGATTTTGTACAGTCCTTAGTACAATGAAAACGTTGTTTTTCGTCAGTCAGCTTCGTGAAAGGCTTCGTAGAGTGTTGCAAATCGCCGGTAATACTTGCATAGGCCAAGAAATCCGCGCACTTCATGTTTGTCTTTGAGTATTACCACTCTCGGACTATCTGGGTCTTCTTAGGATCGGTGCATACTCCATTCTCCGAGATGATTCGCCATATATATTTGACTTCTTTTCGGAATAGCTGACATTTCTTTTGACTTTTTCAGATTTGCGCCTTGAACTTTTACAAACACGTCTTCTAGGTTATGCAGATGCTCCTCAAATGCCTTTCCAAGTAAGATCACCTCATCCAGATAAATCAGGCAAGTCTCTCATGAAAGTCCACGAAGAACCATCTCCATTAGCTTTTCGAAAGTGCCTGGTGCGTTGCAAATCCAGAACGGCATTCGCGTAAACTGCCATAACCCGCTGCCGACAGAGAATGCCGTTTACTCCCTGTCATCCGGATGTAGCATCACTTGTTAGTATCCACTCTTTAAATCGTGAGCTGAAAACCATTTCGAGTAAGCTAGGGTATCAAGAGTATCATCGATACGTGGGAGACGGTAACTGTCATTTTTGATGACTTTCTGTAATCTACGCAAAATCTCAGACTTCAAAGACAACGGGTGATGACCATAGACTCGATGACTCTTTGTTGATACCTCGTTGCTTCATATCGTTAATCATTCTCTCGGCAACATCACGCTTTGCATCACCAGTGTTAATACGGTGTTTTAGCAGCTCTATCTCGCCGAATTCTTCTTCGGTGACAGCGAACACGTCTCTATAATTCGATAAATTCGTTAACCCGATTGGTTTCTTCCAAAGTGAGCCGATCTCTAGTTGTCTCCAATACCTTCCGCAGTACTTCTGGGAGCTGATTTTCGTGGATTTCCTTTGGTGTCGGCACTCCCGCTTCTCTTGCTACCCATGTGACTGGTTTGCAGTGGCAGATGGTGGTGCTATTCTTAATTGTTCTCACTTTTACACTCAAGTTAGCTACTCGGACGGGCACGTACTCCCCCTCTTTCACTAGTGTTCGTTCAATGACAAATCCAGGTTGTTCATTGTGTTACAAGCCCAGTTCAACACTGACGAAGGGCACCCCACGCTCCCAATCAACAAGTCTCGCAAACAGAACTCGTTCTCTAAATGGCGGTCAGCCTTACGAACTTCGCCTCGGATGATGATCCCAGCTGTGCACCCTCCTCGTTTTTAAACGTAGAACCCGTTCGCGGACATTCAGTTCAAAATCGTACCGACTCTAATCCCAAAATAAATTCACCGGATATGTTCGCTACTATCCCTCAAATCTTCAGTACCTGCTGTCCCAGCTGCAGATTTATAGAGACTTCACCATGGACGGGTGCAGTCTCACCGGTGGCTATCTTAAACTCACATCGTCCGACTATTTTCTCAATCCGGATGTAGCTCACCACGTAAGGAGCACGATAAACACGGAAGTAAAGGCGTCGATAGTGATGACGCAGGCTCCGCCATTGATCGTCGTCAGGCTGTACAAGTCTCTGCTCAGCTGAGATACAGTGATGATGATTCCCGGGGCTGCTCGCCATCTAGCCAACCTTCACAAGGCATACTTTTACTAGTTTCTCTCACTTTCTTCACTAGTATCGCGTCGCGGCTCTTTGTCTGACTTTCTACAATTGCTGCGGATATGGCCCTTCGTACCGTAGCCCCAGGAGCGAACCTCCCTCGTGCTGCGTAGTTATTGGCGTTCTTTATCGTGTTGGAGTGAGCCGCTGTTAAACGTTCAATTGCCTTTTACAATGAACTGGTTTGTTCATTGTCACTTTCCAACTACACAGCACGAGGTGTAACTGTGCATGTGCATGAACGAGAGCTTGCGAGATATTCCTATGGCACATTAAACGTAATGCTAGTGACAACAGCCAGGAAACCGTCAAATAAGCTAGACCCGCTATTTTAGCAATATCAACCTCGAATTCCTATAGAGTTTCATTCGACTTCTGTGCTCTTACTTTGAGTTGTGATCGATACCTGTCCTCCAGGTGATGGTGGCCGTGTCTGAGCTCCAGCACCCTGACAATAGTATTGAAATCGTGTTGATGGGTATCCAACATTGTCTGCAGTAATTCCAGAGCTTGCCCATGCAAGGCAACTGGCAAGCAGGGTCTCTGCGAGCATCCAAAGACCTTTTTTTTAGAGACTTTGTGGTATGGAAGAGTCCAGGAATTCATAGAATATATATAAGGAAAATTTGTCAGTGGACAGTCTATGAAATTAACGAAAACATATTTCTGTGTATAGTATATATATATATATATATATATATATATATATATATATATAGTAATATGTACATGCAATTTTATATATGGTGTTTTGTATAGGGTATTTTTATATCCTTGTATTATTATTTTATGCATTGTTTTGGATATTATAAAATTAAAGATTTTTCAAGAATTTATATTTGGCTACCATTTAAATGTAATAGCAATTAAAAATTATTTTCATTTTTCACCAAAGAAATTTCAGTTTTGATGAAGAATATACAGAGTGTTCTATTTAAAACGCAACCCAAAAATTACTACAGCAAAAATTGATCTATGGTTTGGAGGTCTCAAATGTAACATCATCGATATGTTTCCAGTGTTGAAGTCTCTCCTGCAGGAGAATGTTATCCCAGATCTTTCTTTAGTGTTGAAATACTGCTTTTGTGATAATTTGATTTGTTGAAGAAAACCTTAAGCATTTTTGTGACGATTTAGACAAATTCAGCTGGATTAGGAACCCTTTTAAAAGTAAACCTGATTTCTCGAATATAAATAAACAGGAAAAACTCATTGACTTCGCCAGTGATGCATCATTACAAATTAAGTTTAACAATGAGTCATTTTCAGTGTTTTGGTTAGGCGTGCATGACGAATACACCACATTGAGTGAAATGGCATTAAAAGGCATGATTTCATCTGCAACAACATTTTTATGTAAGACAGGGTTTTCAGCTCTGTCCGCCATACATTTAAATATCGTTCCAGGTTGAACATTAAGAAAGAATTTCTGGCATGCAACCACTACTTGAAAAACTTTGCCCAGAAAAATAACCCCACCCATCATATTGAACTCATCAAAAAAGAAAAGTTGTCACCACTATAATTTTAACTATGGCTATTTCTTTGTTTTGTAATATCAACAATATTTCATTCTAATATTTATGCAGTTTTACCATTTGTGTTTTACCAACTATTGTACCATTTTCACGCAAAAACAATAATAAAATAATGAATACATTGCTCGTGTATTAAAAATAATTACTTGTTTTTTAAAAGTTCATTGTCTTCAGTCAGACTGTTACATGTATGCATTAGTACGACTGCACATTATACAAAGTGGGCCATGGATGATGTGTAAAAGTTTTTGTCGGATTTACACATCAAGGGGTAATTTTAGGTTAACGGAACATAGCACACCCCTTACTCTGGGTTCTAAGATTTATGCAAGAGAAATGTTAAGTTGCTGTGTTGCTGATTTCATCCCATTTCGGGAGCGAAATCAATTTATGTCACGGAAGCTTATGGGCCTCCCATGTAAATTTCGGAATAATATTTTTTTGGAATTCGCGAGAGAAATGTTAAGGGAGGAGGTTTTCAACCTCGCTAATTTAAAAAAAGACATAAGTTTTAACCCTCGAACCACCCTTAAGGCAGGATTAACTACCCCTTAGAAAAATACAAAACAATGTTCATAAAACATTTTTTCTGGGTGTTTTCGACCCCGCTGATTACAAAAACGAAGTGTTTTATTTCCCGACCCACTTCTAAGAGAAGAAATATTTCCTACACCTCACTCAAAGTTTTCTTTATTAGCGTGCAGGCACATGTTGGTTCTCTCAGCGAAGCTTTGCGTGAATGTCGACTCCAACATCGCAGGCGAAATCATTCCGCCTTCAGTTCCTCAATGGAATCAAATCGTTTTTTGTAAACTATTTGCTTCGAGAATCCCCAAAGAAAAAATCACACGGAGTGAGGTCAGGATTTTGTGGCGACCACTCAACCTTGTCACCCAACGAGATGAACTGCTATTCAAAGATGTTGCGAACGATGTTCAGGTTTCTTGAGAACGGTGTGCTGGTGCTCCGTTCTGCATGAACCACACTTCCTCGGTATAGTCGTTGAACCTTTACAGTTCAAGGAAAGCTCCTTTTGCAACATCTTCCTGTAGATTATCTGGTTAACGTTCTGCTCGAAGAAGTATGGTCCAAACAAATGCGTTGCAGCGATTGCACAAAACACCACAACAGCGCGCTGGTCCACTGAACGATGCACTCGCTCATGCGAATTCTCGCTGCTTCAGTAAAACGCATGACTGGACGAGAAAGCCGTTCAGAAAAAAACTTAGCCTTGTCGCTAAACATCAACTTGAAGAGCAGCATCGGGTCTTCATTGAGTATTCCAATGAGTCAGTTGCAATATAAAACACGCTCACCATAGTCACCCTCCTTTAATTCTTGCATCTGATGGATCTTGTAAGGCTTCATTTCAAGCGTCTTCAAAATTCGCCTAATTTTATTGTTGTCCTCAGTATGTCCATTTCCTCGCTACTGCGTGTTAAAGATTTCTTGGAGATCCGAGAACGGACACAGCAACACGGTTCCAATTTTCTGGAGTGTTTTGTGTTTAAAATCCACCAGTTACACTCTTTCTGTTCTTGAGATGATCACTGCCAGGGGAGCCGGTGGTGTAGTGGTTAGAGTGTTGGCCCCACCGTACGATCTGCTAAAAGTGCGACTCCCGGTTCGAATCCTTATGAGGATTTTTTCCGAGGACGCGCCGGCCCCCTAATTGTGCGTGTTGGAACTAAGGTGACGAGGAGGTGCCAATGAGGAAAGAGAAAATGAGGAGCGCGCTCAAATCAACACTCCGTCCTTCGGAAGGGACGTTAAGCAGTTGCCCCCCATGGTGTTCTTCGCAAGAGCAGGCAAATGCCGGCACCTGGTTTCTCTCCTCCCTTCCTGGCTATTCATTGCACTACCTCTAATATACCCATTGTGAGTAGGATAGAGGCGAATCAAGCTGGACTCAGATATGACACAATGTTCACTGCCAAAACAGTTCTTTTGCTCGAACTGCTTGTAGAGACGAAGGATTAGGGTGTTTTGGAGCTTCAGATTTCATGAATCACCTTCATGGATGTATACCCTAATAATCCTTGCACACTCTTCTGGAGTAAGATTTTCCGTAGTAAAATTGAACACAGATCACAAGCATAACACAAGATCATAACACGAGTGAAGACGAGTTGAAAATTTTTACAAAAAAATAGAATAATGAAACGCGTTACTTTGAGTGCGCCACGTAGCGGTTGGTAAGAGAATCAGGAATTAGTGCCAAATTTTCTCCTACATAGAGGTAGTTACACTTGCTCAGGGGTGGTTGACGGATAAAAATGACTTAATTTTTTTAAAATTCAGCTGGGTCGAAAACCCTTACGAAAATATTTTTATTAATACTATAAAACATTTTCTTATAGGAGTAGTTTCCCCTGCGTTAGAGGTGGGGCGGGGGTTAATACTGATTTCATTTCTTAAATTCGCAGGGTCGAAGACCCCCTACCTAAACATTTTTCTTGCGAATTCCAAAAAAAATGTTTTTTTCCAAAATTATCATGGGAGGCCCATATGCCTCCGTGACATAAATTGACTTCATCCCCAAAATTGGGTGAAATCAGCAATATACCAACTTGGAATCTCTCTTGCAAAAATCCTAGAATCAAGGGCAAGGGATGTGTAAAGTTTTATTGACCTACAATCACCCTTTGAAGTGTTAATTTAACAAAAACTTCTACACATCATCCGTGGCTCACTCTGTGTTTATATTATAACTTGTATATGAATATATAAATATTATATGTGATAACTTGTACACATGTATTGTAAGAACATTGTATTTTGAGGGGAGGGGGGCGCCATTTTTTGGCATATTTCAAAGGGGGACTTGGGGGTGAAAAGTTTGAGAACCACTGGCCTAAGCTAATAGGGATGTTGAGGAAAATAGTGATTGATTTGAGAGAGAGAGAGAGAAGTTTAATCGTAAATTTGTTTATGAACCAGGCTGTGAAGTTAAAGGTAATAGAGGGAGAATCAGGATGGACAACACTAGGAAGAAGCGTTAGACAATGCGGCCAACTCTCACCAGCATCTTTTCTAATAATAAGCGTCTTTAATGTGAGAGAGTGCTGCGAAGGTCTGCTATTGTGGCTGCATAAAATTAGGAATGAGGCGTGCAGGTTGCCTATACATAAGGATACGAGCACAATAGTAATGAGTGCAGAAAATGAAAAAATGGAAAAATATGTCGAAGCGAATGTTTTGTCTAAAAAACTTTTTTGAGTTGATTTGTAAACAATTTAATAAATGCTTAGCCATAATGTTTTGGTGTTTGACAATATATTTATAGCCAAAATTGACCTGAGTAAATGATTTCATCCACCTATGGATGGATAGTTGCAAATTTAGGTATTTTATTATTCCATACATAGCCATAAGAAGTAGCGCAGATATATTGTCTTAAAAATTCATCAATATTTGTTTTCATTACAGTACATAGGGGATATTTTATTCAATCATATTTTACATGAGATAACTGCAAGTATGGAGAAAGTCATGTGCTGGACACATCTGAGTTTTACTAGATACAATAATCAAGCCGTGTTGGAAAACGTTATGGGTAACGTAACAAAATTCCGAAATGATCTTTGAATAACATAACAAAAAATTTAAAGAAAATTTCAAAATAACCGTAAAGAAAAACGTAAAGAACGAAAAAATAGTTTTCTCTGTTATTTTTACGGTTTTACTGTGTTTTTTCCCATCCCATTTCTTTTCTTTCTCTTACTCAGCGGCCTTATTAGCCTCTACGTGCAGTCATATCGTCATGAAACGCACCCAGGGCGGGATGATTGAGAGTCTCTCTGGTCCCAAAGCGTGGCAGAGATCCACTGAAATTGAGCTCCATTTATGTCTGATTTCGATTCATATTCGGTGAAGAAAAACTAAAAGTTAGATTGGACATGTCGGAAAATTTCCCGAAAAAATCTCAATTTACCCGATTCACTAATTTAATAAGAAAATAGCCTACATTTTTATATTGTGCGTCTATATTTTCAAAATGTTTTTCATGTTGATACTCGGACACGCAAGCATAAAATTTATTAACCAGATAGCTCACTTGTAAAAACGTTTGGAAACTCCTGATATAGGTAATAATACTGTAAGGCAGCGCTTTCCAAACATTACAAGGGCGCACCCCACTCGACTAAGAAAATTGTCTTTGCGCCCCCCCTCTATATCATTTTCAGTCAAAATTCATAAGCAATACTTACTGGACCAACAATTGCATTTAGTATAACCACCTTAAGAACAACAAGGAGGCAAACGAAACGTCCTAGCCAATTGAGAGCTAGGATTTGACGATTGCGTATTCTAGGTCTTCAATTTAGGATGGCTATACGTATGGCAAATATACGTGTACCATTTTGTGACCCTCCGATCTATCTCCTCCCTCCAGGGGGTCGCGCCCCACAGTTTGAAAACCACTGCCGTAACGCTTGTTGCTGTATGATCGTCGACTTCTCACCAACTATTTGCATAAGATCCAGGGGTGTGCATCTTCAATCGCTGACAGAGAAAACTACTTTATTGAGGAAAGAGCGAGATGGACAAAGAAATACGAGAGGGAAAGTGAAGGAGAGAGATTGGGAGAGAGAGAGAGGGGGGGTTAAAGAGGAAGGAGTAGAAGGAGAGGCCTTTGATATTCAATGGATTTTTCTATATTGTTGCATATCATTGTTGCCGCAATTGCAGTTTAACTAAGTTCAAAGTAATACCTCTCTGTAATTTTATTATCAGTAACGATGCCAATTTGCGTTTTTCCTTGCTTTGGTCCTTCGATCACTTGTATTTTTATAGAAAATTCCGAATGTACTCGTGAACAGGGAACATACAACTGTTCGTTCGTGGATACAGATTCCGGAAGCAAGAAACCCACCTGATCAAATGTCTGTTATTGCAATCTACTTATCATATTATTTATTTATCATATCTTATAGTAAATGGATGGGGAATTGACGTCTACAAAAATTGAATGGAATGCTAACATCATATGAGGTGTCCCATATAACATCTTTATCTAATAAGCGCGAATATTCATTTTTAGGACAGAGAATGGCTCTCCTTAACATTTCAGCACTGGTAACTGTATGCTGTTCACCATACATTACCTTTATTAAACTTCTAGAAGTACAGTTATCTGGTAGCAGGTAAGAGCGATGTGACTGAACACCTTGAATTTGGTGTTCGACTGCCTAAATCCAGTACACATAGTGAAAATCGTATCTCGTTTGCACCGGCACGCATACTGTTAATAAAACGCATCGTTTTAAAATATTTCCAAATGTGGATTCTTTTAACATATTGCAACCATTTTCCGTCGAGATGCCTTGCGAGATTGGTAGCTCAAAAATGTAATCTAGTGGAACAATTTCTCCACGAAATATATGCTCATTGCCCATCAAGCCAATATCTGTATATTAAGAAGCTATCTGAAGTACCTGGTGCTGCTTGGTTAAATTCAATATACTTGATGTATGACAGACTCTTACATATTCAGTGAAGCACCAGTTAGAAACTTTACTCAGAGAAAGTACAATCAAAAAGGTCAGTAAGAGCACATAATTACAACATATGGTTGTGGTGATAAAAATTCAAGAAAATGGAAAACATGTCATTATGTATGTTTCTACACGGACTGACAGAAATACGTATTTTTGTAAGCGCTATAAGAAAATAAAATATTTTCATTTTACTGGGTCTAATACGATCTTTGAAATAGGAATTAAAGTATTTATTCAGAGATGAAAATGCAAGAATTTTCCAAGATTGCTTTACACGTAAATCCCACAAATGAAATATAAATTGCACCTGGACTCAAACACTGATACTTCAGAGAAAGAATAATACCTTTTTGCCTTTCAGCTTGAAATAATTTACAAAATATTAGCAAATTTTGGCACATTCGGTGGCGGCTGAGAGCACCAAAGTGCATAGATATTAGAATGAAATTTTAAAACTTTTGATACATTTGATACTATAGGTGTGTAAATTATAATGATTTGCCTACACCAGAGGTCGGCAACGCGGCAACCGCGGGCGCCATGGGGCCCGCAAGACATTTTGTTTGCCAAAAGGAGAACTCAAGTTAAACAATTACGGAAAACTCTCAGAAGACCAATAAGTTGCGAAACAAGATGAAGAATAGAACTTTGTAACCAACATCTTAATCTTACATCACACCGAGCCGAATCGTATGTCTGTTACAAAATAACATCGTCAAGGTCAGGACTCATAAGCGAACAGAATGGGGACACACGTTGTTGGATAAAGACATTGTTGTCATTAACAGAGTTCTTCTCATAATGACTCCTCCGTTACCCCTCTCTTGTTTATCCATGTCCTTTTCCCTTCTCCCTACCCTGCCCTAGTATAAATACATCCTTCACAGCGTTTTTCGGAGATTACTCGTTGAGAGTAGGAGAAGCCGTTATCGTGTTTGTGTGATTGACGTGCCTGTGCTGACAATTCATACATACGTTCTCGTACGAAAAGATAGGGAATTCTCTGCCCCTAGTTTATGCTAGGTGAAGGTGTCCTGTTGCCTTCAATTGCTATAATGGGTGCAAGGCTAACTGTGATCCTTGTTCCCAACCCGTCGTGTACTATAGCTCCGTTAGCCGGTTCAGGCTATTTGGAGGTAGGCGCTCGTCCTAGAGAGAAATTCATTATCACATTTCCCGATTTTAAAATATATTATTGAGTGTCTGACTGATGAAAATGTTACCACTGAACCATTTTCACAACACATTGAAACTCTCCTGAAGGAATTTAATTTTAGGTTTCGTCAGTTTTCCGAAGTAGAACCCATAATAACATTCTTTGCTAATCCGTTCAATTTTATGGACAATGATGTCTGTTAATATGGGAACTTACTTTAATATCGTTAACACTGAGGACTTAGAAATGGAAATAATAAATATGCAGAATGATATTATTTTAAGGTCCCATAGAAATGATGAAAACTTTTGGAATTTAGTTGACGAAAATCGCTATCCAATATTAAGAAAATGTGCCCTAATAATATATTGTTACTGTGCTTCAACATACACTTGTGAGTCTATTTTTTTAAGCATGAAACACTTGAAATTCAAGTACTGATTGAGACTCACCGATTGAAATTTAGACAACTGCCTAAGATCAGGTATCTCGAGTTATGTGCCAAATTATAGCAATTTGACTGAAGATATGCAGTCCCAAGTTTCACATAGATTTATTTTTCATGTTTTTATAATAAATTCTTTAATAGTTTTTCTCTTATATATACAAAAATATCATTTTAATAAATATTGGTACACATCTACTATTGTTATTTCACGCCTCCGATAATTAAAGTTGCACCCTCATACATAAAGAGGTTGCCGACCACTGATGCAGAGAGTTATCAACTGATCTTGCTTATGCGCCCTTCATGTCCTCAGTAATATAGATTTTGCCCTCATAGGTGAGAAGGTTGCCGACCCCTGGCCTACACTATGCAGTCATAGTCTCCTTTCCAGAATGGGAATAGGGTTAGAGTTTCTTCGTTGTGTCTGTCTGTCTGTTCCCACCTATTAACTTTAGTACCAATAGACTGATTTTCATAACACGGTAGAAATCTCTTGCTATGGGGGCTGAGCTTTCAAGGACAGTTTTTGTTGTGAAGATTGAAAGGCCTGCGTTTGATTCCAAAGATTATCCTTCCCATTTGATTTACATGGTAAATCTGAAATACATCGAGCAGGGAAATTTTATCTACACATTAAAATAACTTTGAATTACAATATTGGAGCAGGGTTTGTACTATTCTCTGAGGAAAGTAATGGAGATTCTAATTTTTATTGTAGAATTTTTCTTATTTTTCATATTTCTTCAATTTTCACAAAAATACTGGCATTTAATCAGTTTTTATCACTTACTACAAGAGGTTTGCCATTGCTATCATTATTGCTGGACTCATGTGGTGATTTTTTAAACTTTCAAACCCAATATAAATAATTGCTGCAACACATTTAATCTATATACGTACCTATAAAAAAGAAAGTTTTTATATCTGTTAGCTAAAGTTTAGGGCACTTGTGCTTTACCTAGAAGGTTGAAATTTTGAATGTGGGTACCTTTCCAAAATTCATCAAAACTAAAATCATCAAATCTGAATCCTGCATATTTATTACTTTAAGTAGGACAAAAAAATGTTTAATCTTGGAAAATGGCTTTAGTTCAGTTTTTCAGTGCTTGATGACATTGATGAAAGTTTGTGCAGAAATTTCAAAAAACGAATTGTATCATTGTTTATTCATTGTATGAATAATAATTTTGCATTGAGAAAAATGGTTTAATTTGTAAATTAATAAAATCAAACAGTTGTGAATTTCTTGAAATAGCATTTACACATTTTCTGCCTTTAACTTGGATTGAAAGTTAATATTAAGCATTACAGGATTATTTTTAAAAGTTAGATTTTTCCTTATTGACATCTGGGTGTTCTACTGTACTTTAAGTGTTCAAAAAATATCCTAAGGCATTTAATAAAGAAATGAAATCTGGGGAAGATGGAAATCCTATATATAGAAGAAGTCCACATGATTTCACTGTTGAAATCGATGGACTTATATGAGGAATGCTTTTTTCATGGTTATTTTTAAGTAGCATGCTCAAGAATAAGTAGTGGAAATATGATTCTTAAATTCTTTCACAAAGTGGAAAGACCCTCAACATAGTCTATAAAGAATTATTGTAAAAGGTTTTAAATACATTATTCAAGATAATTGAGTTCAAAGAATAGAAATTATTAATTCAAAACACTGAAGATTATAGGTACCTGCCAATGAGACTTTACAAGATAATAATTATAAATACTCTGGGAAAAGAATGGAATATTCTGCTAGTCTATAAAATAATTCCAAGTGTTTGTCTGTTTGTTCAGCTATGCAAATCCACACGCTTGATCCTAGAGCCATCAAACTTAGCATGCTATCTAATATGATCAAAAGGAAGAATGTAGTTAAGTTTTGGGATGAAGTTTCATCCCTTCAAGTTTACCTGTCTGTACATATGTAATGCTATTTTTAACAAACTTTGTAGTAGGTAGAAGATTGAAATTTAGTAGGAATGTTTCATTCTTATAGTAAAAGGTATTTACGAAAAAATAATCCCCAAAAAGATCCGGGTTCGACTCCAGTAGATAAATTCTGTCTCCCATAAGATAACATGTAAAAATAGTTTTTTTTTGACTAACAGACTCTTTTACAAATTATAATTAGAAATAATTAACCTACGACCTTTGGACCTGAACAGTTTTAATGAAAAATAAATAAAGTTTCTTATTTTTATCATCACAATTTGGTTACGATTCTAAATCGGTCAAGTAATACGTTAAAATCATATTTATTATAAAAATGTTTTTTAATGATATGTTGCCATGCCGACCGTGTTATTATTAAACTTCAAGATTTTATAGTCGTCTCAATCCTTATACTATACTAATGTATTGCCTGTCATATAACGGGCGTCAGTTACTATATGGTTGAAAAACCAGTCGTAAGATTGGTAATCTATAGCTCCACCATTTTAGCTTCATATCCAAAATAATTTTTGATTTAGACTTACAATGATACATTCAATGCATAAACTATGAAACATTAAAATAATATTGGTATTTAGTGTGACCAGCACATGACTTTCTGATAGATGAAATTGAGAGTGAATGGAAGAACCTACCAAGGTATAAGACTCATTTGAAAGCGTAAGTTGCTCTGGAATTGAGAGTACCTTGATTTTAAATGAAAATGTTAATGAATGAAATGAGCATGAAAAATTCAAAAATGAGAACCCGAGGAAAAGTTTAGGCATTGTAATTTCCATTTGGAACATTATTAATTGCAATCAATATATGTGCTGTCATATATTTGCTTTTTAAATCTTACAACTGCTATGCCTAGGTATGCCTGATTTAATGTTGTTGTTGGTTTGTATTTATGGCTAATAAACCTCAGATTATTATAGCCATAACTCCATCCATACTGAATACATACAGAAGGGAGGAGGGAAAGCTGGTACCAGCATTAGCCTACTCTTTATGAAGAGTATCAAGGAACCCAACTGCTAAATGGCCCTTCTGAAGGACTAAGCACTGACTAGCACAGCCTCTTCTTGGTTATTGCTGCAAACCCACACTGCTGCATGTGTGTATACCTGGTTTGAGACTCCCAATTTTTAAAAGAAATTTTCAGAAGTTACAAAATGCATTCAATAAAAACTTATGAAAGTTGTCTTATGCCTGGAAATAAAGTCAAATTATAACCACTCAACAATCATAAATCATAAAAGTAATTATGTACTTATCACAGGAAACTAGAATTACATTTAGTAAAACATCATTAAAGATGGATGTGGAACCAAGATGTACATCTGGCATTTCATAACCTTGGTTTGGCCATTAGAGATAAGTACTAATTTTTTCAATTTTGATACCTGACTCCTCATTTATTTAAAATTATTTTTTCCTAAAATTAAGATTTTTATGATTTTTTACAAAATCTTAGCACCAAGGGTACTATACATGCTGAAAACACATACTAGTAGAAAGGTGAATGTAATGATAGTTAATGATGATAAATTTCTATTTAAAATACTTTGTTAATTCTAATATAAGACATCCTTGTATAAGGCAACCACACAGTTTTCTAGAATGCCATATAAATAAATTAACAAATGTTATTAATTTTTCTATTTCATGAGTGTAATTATAATTAATTTCACCAATCATATTTTAATTTTTTAGTTAAATGAGATTTAATTTATTAAATATGAGAGGGTGGCACAAGAAGTTCAATATAGAAATTAAAGGAAATGATCTGATGAAATTTATATAACTAGCTCACTCACCTGAGATGTCATATATGAAATGCTGTTTTAAGAAATAGCTTATAGCCCTTTTCAGAAAAATCTGGGGACTGCTGACATAAAGAACATCTGTCTTAATCTATTTTCTCTGGTTTTGAATAATTTTTCTCTGGATTATATAATTTTGTCTCTTTGTAATATCCTTTTTGATACTTTTTTGGCTATCAAATATGACAGAAAAAATGTTTGTCTAGAATAGTTGTTAATAATAGAAATTGTAGTTGTTTCTTTACCTAATTTTATTGTTTTCAAGTTGCAACAAAGTTGGGACCTTAATAATAGACTGTAGCTATTTTTGTTAATTGCCTTTAATTTGCCTTAAATTTTCAGTAATTAGCATAGTATAATTTGAAGGTTTTCATAAATCAAAAATAAACATATAACAAATATAAGTAATAAATCTTCATAAGAATTGTTAAGGTAAAGTACCTACAGGGCTGGCCCGAGGTACTGGGAAGCTGGGTGGATACCCAAAGTGCCAACGGTTTTCCAATATATTGTTTGGAGGCAAATAAACTTTAGGAAGCATTGGATTTAGTTATATTGAATAGAACAGAATAGAATAATATTTATTGTAGTGATACTAATATTACATTGTCATGAATGCATAAAACATTAAAAAGTTATATTCATTGTCATTTCTTTGTGTCATATTTTTTATTTTTACCACTACTTGAAAGCAATAATATATAATTAATAATGCTGGTAGAAATTCTCTGAATCAATACCAAATACTATACTCAATTGCTGAAATAATGATAGCATACACATTACACTTACAAAATATGAAATATTTGGAGATACATCTCAAATTCATCAATAAATTACTTTCACCTTAACAAATTACCAATATTACTTATACAAACAATCACCAATACAATTTTAAAATTAACCATATTAAATTACAATTCATATAAATGAATGCCTACAATTTTTATATCAATTTACTAAGTATTCGGTGAAGAATGAAATACTATTCCAACAAATATCTCTTCCCACATTGAACTGCATCTTTTAAGTTCATGATTTATGTGATAATGTTATTAAGTGCCTTATGCAGGGACAAAATATTCTATGCCACGAAGCCCTTCAACTGCTGTGCTGTATGATTTTATTCTCTGTCCATCATTTCAATGTGGAAGGGAAAGTGAGGATAAGAAATCTTAGGGTTTTTCTGAGAAGTTTAAATTGAGAATTTCTGGAGGGTAATGAAGGAAGTTTAATGAATCAAAACAAAGCATTGCCCTAGCTTAACAGACAAACATCTGAGTGACAGTGTCCAAGTTGCGGTATCAATTTACATACCAGAGTTTTCCAGTACTGTAGAAAATATGCAGTGTCAGAGTTCCTGTTAATTTAATAAATAATGGTTCATAACATATGATTTTTCAGCTGGTATTAATGAAATTTTATTTTAAGTAAAATATTATCTTGTTCAGAACAAAAATCAGATAAAGCTTAATGATTAACTCAAATAATTAGTTGTTTGCAATCAAATTGGTAGAGTGTGTTAATATATATATATATATATATATATATATATATATATATATATATATATATATATATATATTAACTAAAGGAAAAGAAAAGGTAGTGATGAGGGTGGCAACAAGGTGTTGAGGGAAGCCCAGCGGACACTCACCAAGTTGAGGACCAAGCTGGCAGGCTGCTGGGGGCGTCGAAGAGACACGTAAAACACACGAACACAAAAACACACGCAAGCTTATCGGGCCTAAGCCCTTCTTCAGCGAAAGAGTAACGTAAAGTATATATATATAGTATGGAATGTGCAATGTAGGGCATGTCATGACATTGGTTTCTGCCTCCTAAAGTTTGGGATAAATTTGTGGAGAGCTTCCCTCCTCCCCACTCAACAGTATTTCTCGCATAATGGCAAACATAAAAATATGGTATGCATCTGGTTCGATACTGAAAGGTTGGAGACCCCTGATCTAGATCTTCACCTGTGTTTGTTCCCCGGCCAATCATCTTCAAGGTTCTTCAGGTTTCCTCCATATTATCATCCATTTTAACATCACAATACTTTTTAACTGATAAGTAATATTTAACTTAAAATTTCCTACTTATTATTCTTAAAAATAATTTATTCATATCTTCTAAACATTAAAATTTTATTAAAAATTCTTATATAATGAATGCATATGCTGTATTAAATAACTAATTTAATTTAATATAGTACCTTGTTTTTTAATAACCCATTACTTTAAGGAAATATTGTAATATTCTTCTGTCTATATATTCATCCATTGATATGTAGATGGGCAGTGGAAAGCTTTTTGTAGTTTAGGTGGACCACTGATAATTTCCTATTGCTTAGGTGGGCCATATTATTGAAAAGGTTGAGAAATGCTGCTCATTATCATCCCAATTTTCCTCCTATGATTATTCAGGAAATTGAGAGTTTTTCTCTGAGGAATGCAGCATGTCTTGGAGATGAGAGGGAGTTCAATGCTGCCCGGAGACTATGCTATGCATCAACCAAGATCTGTGTCTGTTACATAGCAGGATTGAACTTCTTCTCGTTGGAAGGGAGAAGAGAAAACCCTCTCTCTATTCTCCATTTTTTCATATTAAAACTACTAGAACATTTACAAAATAACAAGCATTCCTTATTTTGTGAACATAAGAGTATTTTTAATATGAAAATTTGCCACTTTGTCAGAAAAGTACTAGAACTTAACACATTAGAGCAATTAGAAATTTTAAAATGTAATAAAAATAACAATGTAACTGTGTTAAATTAGTATTTGTACCTTTCCCATTCTCATCTCTTATTGGCCATCACTAATCAGCATGAGACCATATACCTTCCTCTTCTCACCTCTAGTAAATAACAAAAAGAAATGAGAGGGTATTTACCATGGGCAGTATGGTCAATAATGTGGTGGATGGAGGGATGGGGATAGCTTGCAGAGCCTTAGGATAGGTGTGAAACCTTTTTCCAATGGCAGGCTGCATTAGTATTTCTGAAGACCTTGGTGGGTTGGATATCAAATCATGGTTGTTTCGAAAGGCCACTTTTAAAGTTTCGAACAGTTCAATGATTTAATTAGATGAAATTAAAATTAATGTCGATTGGTACCATTGCTGGGTCATGGACTACATATGGGTATTACAATGCTACCAGTACTGCAAACTTGGGCACCATGCTTTCAATTGCAAAGCGGACTCTCCAACTTGTACACACTGCACCAAGGCTCACATCACCAGAGAATACATGCAAAAGACCTCTGAACCAAAGTGCATTACATGTATACATGAAAAACATACAGACTTCAAGCACTCAGCACTCTCCACTGAATGTCTGACTGTAAAGGGAAAGCTTTGAGAAATCCAATTGCATACCCTTTATGAATAACGGCCTAAACATGCAATGCGATTTTGACAATACACCAGATATGGAAAACCTGTCCTTCCTTCAGATAAACTCGGTTAAAATCTGCCACCACTAGACTGGCATGTATGATATGGGATAAAACTGTCTTATGAATTCAGGAACCATATTTTGTAAATGGCACAATTGGTGGTCTTCCCACCAGTCTTCATAAATACCATGCCTTTGGGTGCAAACCCCGAGCAGAAATTCTCTTGAACATTCCATTGCTGATCCATGTGGTACCTCAACCATTGTATGTGCTGAACTGTCAAGCCATGGCAACAGACTTGTTCTCATCACTGCCTATTTTCTGATTAAGGAGTAACATAAAAAATATGTTAATAGCTCTCCACGCCATAATTCTTCACTTCCACGGAATGAGAATCCTCTTTGCTGCTGACAGGAACATACATTCACTAATGTGGGGGAGTGTGGACTCTAATGTCCGTGGGTCCTCCATTGAGGACTTTTTTAACACCCATGACCTAGTGGTGCACAATGACATACACGCTTGGCCCACTTTCGTCTCTTCACAGCATGCCACTAGCATCGACGTGACCTTCTACACCAACAATATAATAATACAGCCATGGCAAATAAGTGAAGAGGACAGCCTCAGTGATCACCGCTACATCAGTTTTCATGTGGCTGATTGTCAAGCATTGCCTATGCACACTCTACGATTAAACTGTTCCAAAGAAAATTGGACAAAGATGCAGCGCGAGCTGTATAGAGTCCTAGATTCATTTCAGACACGTAAATACGTGACATACACCATACATGCAATTACTGAGGTCATAATCTCTAACGTACCTCCTCATAAAACCGGAGAGAAAAGACGATTGCCGCGGTGGACAGGCACCCTTACCGAGATGCAGCGTAAAAATAACAGACTGCACAGACGTTATCAGCGCACGGTGGAATGCAACCTACGAGAGACTCGTGAGAACACATATTATGAACACCGTAGATTGTATATAGACGAAGTAAATCATAGCAAATTATGCTCTTGGCAAGAATACTGCTCCGAAGCTAACCGGAATCCTTGGGACTTCGTGACTAAACTCCGTACAGATAAGATTCGAAAGACTATTGAACTCAGAGCGCTTGTCGGCGAAGATGGATCGTCCTCCACGCTTGACAGGCTCAATTGTGTCTTGAATAGATTCTTCCCTAAAGACGATTCAGTCGAAGACACGCCTCAACACACTATGATGAGGCAGGATTTTACACTGCCCTCTGCTGGGATTGATGATCCTAACTTCATATTACCAGAAGTTAGCAGGGCTTTCTCTGCATTAAAGAATGGAACTGCACTAGAGCACAATGCGGTTACACCGGAGATGGCCGAATATATTTTTGATCTATGTCCCTCGCTCTTTTTGGGCTTGTACAATGAATGCTTCAAGCGCGGTGACTTTCCTGCTCCTTGGGAGAATGCGGACTTCATTCTCATCCCCAAGGGCGACCGCACTACACCAGATGTGAGGCCTATCAGTCTACTACCTGTCATAGGGAAGGTCCTCGACCGATTTCTGGAAGGAAGACTGCAATGCATTCTGAAATCAAATCACATCCTACATGGTTTTCTGCAGATGTGCTATTTTCCCTTGTACAATACTTAACGAAGATAAGGCAGAAATTCAAATATGTCGCGTTACTGAGCCTAGATATCCGGTGTAGCCTTTGACCACACCTGGTGGCCAGGGATCCTTAACCAGCTACGGATCTATTGTATCCCCAACAATCTACTTAGAATGATAAATGCGTACTTATCGAATAGAACGGCTACTGACGTTTGGTGCGGTGTCACTTTCCCGTTCCTTGGAGCGAGGTTTGCCCCCAGGGCTGAGTCCTTGGACCAACACTGTGGAACGTCCTGATCAACGACTTCTTTTTCCTCCATAAAGGCGAGGAGATACACCAACTGGCATATGCCGATGACTGTGTCATATACTTTGGAGAGGACACAAGATGAGATATGGAAACCAAGGGAACTACTATACTTCAATCAATTGAAGCATGGGGCTTGAGAATGAAACTGTTTTTCAAGCCGAAGAAGACACATGAGATGATCTTTGCTGGTAGAAAAAAGGTGACTCGAATTTGGAGAAACAGCATCCTTGCCTCAAACTACACGGCGATCCTATTCGATTCACAAATAACATGAAGTACCTTGGCATTATCCTTGATGATAAACTCTCCTCCATTCCACACTGCAAGATTGTGCGCACAAAACTGAATCTCGTAATAGGTCAAATAACACGCGTGGCCAAGACACTTTGGGGACTGATTTGTGACACCCTAATGACAATATACAGAGGAATTATTCTCCCCATTATGACTTATGGCTCTCCGGCGGAAGGTCAGTGTACTGTAGTGTAGCCTTGCTTGGCGACATCTGATGGCTGCCCAACACTCGGCTCTACTTCGAGTCACTAAGACTTATAGGTCTGTTTCTACTGAAGTTCTGCTGGTCATCGCTGGTGAACCTCCCATTGACCTCAAAATACAGGAATCTATGAATAGATATACCATCCGTGGTGGACGCCATCCTACCTTGCTGGGCATTGACATCGAAAGAAGAATCCTGTTTTCCTGCTCGTTTCATCCAGCTATGGTGCAAACGATGAATACTCCCTAGGGATGTCCGGAAATAGAGATCTATACTGATGGATCTAAAAGTGACAACGGCACAAGATACGCCTTCATTGCTGTCCATAAGGGGGAACAAGTCTTTCGGCGAGGATTGATGATAACTGCACGACCTTAGAAGCGGAAATCTTTGCAATCAAGGACGCTATTAACTGAGTTGCAATTTCTTAACTTAAAGGATTAGTCCACCTATGGACTGATTGCAATATAGCCATGAGTCTACTGCAGGGTGGCTTTAACATGAATTGCATCGTCCACGACATCCTGTTGACTCTGCATCACCACAACCTTTTTGAACACGTTTAGCTGGGCTGGATCAGAGCGCATGACGGATGTGTTGGCAATGAAATCGCCGACCACTTGGCGAAGACTGCTGCTCATAGTGCTGCCCTCCCTACATACGCGCACATATCTCCACTTCAGGCAAAGAAAACCGCACATCAACCATTTATGCAGATATGGAAAGTGCGATGAACCGCCTCACCGCATGGTGCTACCACGCGTGACTTCTTTCCGGATATCGCTGTTCGAACTCAACGCCCGTGGGTGAAGCCTTACCATGTAACAACCCAGTTCCTGTCCGGCCATGGTGACTTCGCAGCTTACCTGTACGAGCGGCTGGGCAAAGATAGTGCGGCGTACCAAAGGCATCAAAGCATCTACTGCTAGACTGCCCGAAACATAATGCAGCTTGCATAATTTTGGAATCGAATCTATATAACGTAGGTCTTAACCGGCTGTACTCAATGCAGGAACTATCTCAGAATAAAAATGTATGGTCCTGGGTAGTCTCCTATTTCTATTCAATCATGGATAGTCGTAATGCCTAATTTATTAACACACGTGAAAATAAATGTTATATTCTTTAGTAAATCATCCCTCATCTGGTTGAGAGATCATACCATGCATACCATAAAATTTTTTTATAACTGTTATCAATGTTCATTTTATTAGAAGATACTCAATAATATGTTCTTTTGTAAATCATCCCTCATCTGGTTGCGAGATCATACCATGTATACCATTGTTTCGATAACTATAATCCATGTTAATTTTATCAAGAAAATACTAGATAAAATAAAACAATGTCCAATTCCTGTGGTGCTGAGAGAGCGGAGGAGGGTCAACAGAGAGAAAACAATCTGAGCCTTTGGTGATGATGATTTATTAAATAAAAGTTCAATGATCTGCATTGGATTTAAATCCTTAAGAGCAGGGGCGTTCGGTGAACTTGGGAGCTAGGCAAGCAACTTTGAAAATGGGGGAGGGAGTTCCCCACTCTATTGAAATTATTTTGACCATTTGGAAATCAAATAAAATAAATGTAACCCTTTCGCTGCGTAGTTCGGATATATCTTCGATTAATCTATGAAATGAAATTAATAATAAAATATAATTTTAAAATTAATAACGTAAATAAACCATAGAGCTTTACTTGTAAGTAAAATCTAGTCTCTGCTTCTTCTTCACAAATTCTTCGATGCCCATGTCATTATAATTAGGCAGGCGTTTTTCTAACGCCATTAACGCAAGGCCTGCCCAGGGTTGGACTGGCCCGGCGGGACACTGCGACATTTCCCGGTGGACCTGGGCAAAAATTGATCGGTGCGGCCGGGCAGATCGGCTTTTAAAAACCGTAATTTAATTATTTTTTATCTGTAAGTCCAGAAATATGGAAGAACAGATTTTTGTCCGTTTTTAACTAAGTTTCCTTGAAGTTATCTTTTCAAATCTTTTACGTCTCTCACTCCTTTCGTCATTGCCTCTCCGTATATCAATCCTTCCATCCCCTATTGTGTACTTATAGTCAAGTATGGTAATTATTTTCAGGGCATTATATGATTCTTTTCTTAATTTTGAATGTGTGAGTTAATATTTTATACATTAATGAAACCTGGCAGATGTTATAAGTGGGATACGAAAGAATAATTAAGATAACTATTTTCATTTTCCTAGATCCTAATAAACAACATTTTCCCATTGTACTCAATATACTCTGTACCGTGGTTATTGCGAGGAATATTATAACTTCTTGATTTTAAACAACAAAGGAAAAAGTAATTCTAGCTGAATACCTTCCCGCAATCTATACATAAGAGTCGAACTGTGTGCAAAATCGTCACGATAAACTATGTGCACCACCGGCGACATAAGATTCAGGATGTGTTTATTCCAGTGCTGGAAAACGTTACGCGTAACGTAACGAAATAACGGAATTGTTTTCGATTAACGTAACGAAAAACGTTAACGAAATTTTTCAAATAGCTGTAACGGAAAACCTAACGAAAACGAAAAAATAAATGTCGTTATTTCGTTAACAAACGTTCAAGGGTTATGTTCTAGTGGCATTCGTCCCAGGCGGCATGTCTTGAGCAAGGGAAAGTGGCCTAAAATCCCTTTCTCCGGTTTTGCTGCGCCAGTTTTGCCAAGAAGAAATGCCATCCTGACCACTATCTGAGTCTTTACCTGGCTGTTGAAGTGAACGGACGTGCCTTTCACTTGCTCCCGCGAGCTCCTACGTAGCCTCGAGCGACTAGAGTAGCTGTAGCATTAGAGTAGCTGTAGTGTTAAGTAGAACTAACAATTTACTTTATTCTATTGTTATCCTTCAGTAATTTTATTTAACATTCGTTTAAGTTATGTAATTAGTTTTGTTATAACATCCACGTTATAGTTTTTATTTTCTCTACCGTAATAGTTAACTTTTAAGCCTCGTAGTTTCTTGTTAGAAATTTCATTCTCCCCTTAAAAAAATAATATTTATATCATAGTAGTTATTGTGTATTAGCATATTCTCGTTACATTTGTAAGGTTTTTTTAGTTTTACGCTCCATAGTATTTATATTTTTCGTTGTTGTGTACTATCATCTCCTGTGCGTGATCTAACCTTGTTTGTGTTGTTTACGCCTTTCATTTTATACCTGCGTTTGACCCTTTCTCGTAGGCTACACGAAGAGTGTCCCCGCTTTAAAACAGACCTAATTCTTTATCCTTATCGCATTTCAGCTCTTGTTTTTATATTGCATCTCTTTTGCATTAGTATATAAATTAGGTAAGTTTAGGATGGCTTCACCGAGGACTCCCGTTTCCTCCTTCTTGTGCGCCGCTGATTGCGAGGCCATGAGGGCTCGAATCACGGAGCTGGAGAGGGTGGTTACGGACCTCTTTCAGAGGGTGGACAGGTGACGGCCCGGGTTCGCCTGGGTGCGGCAACCGGTAGAACGATCGGGGTTGACTTTGACTCCTTACCGCGGGCTGAGGGTCCTCGGACTGGGAAATCCGATGAGTGGAGAGTGGTGTCCACTCGGGGAGATCGTGGGGTGGTGCTGCGGAGGCAGGGAGTTGGGAATGCTTCGGCGGACTCTCTTCCTGTCAGTAAAAGGTTCGAGGTGTTGTCGGAGGACGACTCCACGGCCATTGCGCCCGTACCCACTCCCGTCTCTTCGATGGAGGCCGGGCCCAAGGGGAGTCGGGTTGGGAAGGGAGGGTTGTTAGTGTTAGGTAGCTCTAACGTTCGGTGTGTAATGGCACCCCTGTTATCCAGTGCCCGCAGGGAGGGAGTCGAAGAGCGGGTCTTCTCCAGATGTATATCAGGAGGCACGGTGCCGCAAGTGACCAACACGGTGAGAGAAGCGGTAGTGGCGACAGGTTGCTCTCGGCTGCGGGTGGTGGCCCGTGTTGGGACTAACGACGCCTCGAAGCGCGGGTCCGAGGAGATTTTAAGGTCTTTTAAGGACTTGGCCTTTGAGGTTGCTCGTGTCCGAGAGGAGTCGGGTTCCGATGTGCGGCTTACTGTCTGCAGTATAGTCCCTAGGATTGACTGATTGACTGAGGTTTGGAGTAGAGTTGAAGGTCTGAACCGAAGGCTGTGGAATTTCTGTCGGGACTTGGGAGTGGACTTCGACGACCTACGACCGAATATTGAATCGTGCAGGGCACCACTGGATCACTCTAGTGTTTACTACACGCCCGAATCGGCCCAAAGAGTAGCGAGTAGGATTCTCGAGCACAGTAGGGATTTTTTAGGCTACAGAGTAGGGCAGGGTGTAGGTCAGTTTTGGGTCAGGGGATAATCGATACATTTGTAGAAAATAAGAATCCCGAAAGATTATCTAATGATAGAATATACACCTAACGTAACATGCAGCACCAATTTCGCGATAGGTCATTGATAGAATGTTCCGTAAAGGGCGCGACGGGTCGCAATTCCAATTTTGATGCGACGCCATACAGTCGTGGGAGTGATTGTGATGGGAGCGCATGTAGTTTTAGAGTGGTAGAGAAAGTCAAGGGTGAGATTAGTATGCGAAGTGATAGTGAGAAATTAAACGTCGTCGTACTGAACTGTCGCAGCATCCGTAGGAAAATTGCTGAGTTCGAGCATCTTATTCGCAGTCTGCATGCTGACGTCGTGATAGGCACCAGAAAGTTGGTTAACGGATGAGATTCAGAGTCAGGAGATATTTCCTAGAGACTATCGTGTCTATAGAAAAGATCGCGCTAATAGATCGGGCGGAGGGTTTTCATAGCGGTTAGCGATAGGTACGATAGCAGTGAGATTCCGATAAGTGACGAGGATATCGAGAGTGTTTGGTGCTGCATAGGTAAAGATGTCTCCAAAAAGGTGTTCATATGCTCGTTTTACAGGCCACCTAACGCTGGTGTAGATTGTATTTTAAGTCTTGAGAAACAACTATCAAAGCTTAGACTGATAAATTAAGATGGAATCGTTATAGTCGGTGGTGACTTTAACTTACACTCAATTGATTTGGAAAACCTATGTTTCGAATCTAGAGGTAAAGAACGCGAATCCTATGAGACATTAATCGAAACATTCTTCGAGCACTCTCTCCTTCAATTAGTCAGAAAGCCAACGCGATCGAGAAACATATTAGATTTATTAGCAACTAACGTCCCAGAAAAAATAAACAAAGTCACCATTGAAGATGGGATAAGTGATCAACTGGCCGTATATGCAGAGTGTAAGTTGAAAATCGATAGGCACCCTAAGCCTCAAAGAAAGTTTTATATATTTGCTAATGCAAACTTTTCAAGCTTTAGGTCACGCCTACGAGAAATACTACCTGGCTTCCGTGATATGACCAAACGATCAGGTGCTGAGTCGTCATGAAAACTATTCAAGGATATAATGCTAGAGAGTATCGATAAGTACATTCCAATTAAATTGAAGGTCGACAATAAAGAGCCACGTTGGTACAATAAGCAAGTTAGGAATAGGCCACGCGAAAATAAAAAATATGCCGTCTACATCATCCGATGAATATAGAGCAACTAAAGTTAAGACGTGTAAGGAACTACTATGCGCGAGGCTTTTACTAACTTCCGGAATAAGTTATTAAGTAATTATTTGAAGGAGGACCCTAAAGCATTTTGGTCCTATGTGAGAGAGGTTCAAGGTAGAGGCCCTACCATACCTTCCCTGCGTAATGACTCGGGTTCATGATAGCGTAGAGAAAGCCAACCTGTTAAACGGTCATTTTGTAAAAGCATTCACAGTCGTCAGCGACCATTGCGTACATTATGCGCCCGCAATAAGGGGGGGCCTGACGGACGATATAGTATTTTCTGAGGTGGAAATAGCAAAGCAATTAAGTTCCATCAGACATAACAAAGCCACTGGCCCGAAGAAATTCCTGCTCGCGTTTTAAAAGAATTAGCTGAAGAAATAGCACCTTTTCTCCGGATAACCTTCGAGAAATCCATTTCTCGCGCAGAAGTCCCTAGCGACTGGAGGTTAGCGCACATTACTCCAATTCATAAGGGCGGCGACAAGGAGAACCCAGAAAACTACAGGCCGATTTCTTTAACTTCGATATCGTGTAAGATTCTCGAGCATATACTCGTTAGCAACATAATGCGATTTCTTGATAGTAATTTATTGTTAGATGATTGTCAAAACGGCTTCAGGAAAGGTAGATCATGTGATACTCAGCTCGGTATTTTTGTTGATTGTATACTGAGAAGCGGAGAAAAGAATACGCAGGTTGATGCCATCTTCTTAGATTTTAGGAAAGCCTTTGATAAGGTACCTCACAGGAAGTTAATAACGAAATTAGAAACCCTAGGCGTTAATTCTAAAATCGTTAGTTGGATCCGTGAATTTTTAAATCATAGGAAGCAGAAGGTTGTTATAGAAGGGAAATCTTCGAACTTAGTGGAAGTTGTCTCTGGCGTTCCACAGGGTAGTGTAATTGGTCCGTTATTATTTCTAATTTATATAAACGATATCAGCTCAGTAGTCAGAAGTAAAGTTAGGCTTTTCGCGGACGACACCGTCATCTATAGAGAAATAAGCTATCCGGAAGAGCACCAATATCTCCAAAATGACCTAGAAGCTATTTCTGCATGGTGTAAGGAATGGCAGTTAGAGATCAACCAAAAGAAAAGCTGCGTCATCAACTTCTGGAGAACCAAGAGTATCTCGTTGGATAATAATTATTCGTTGGACGGAGTAGAGATTCCAGTTTCAGACTCGATTAAATATCTCGGAGTCACGATCCATCGTGATCTCTCGTGGAACACCCACATTCGCCGATTGATAGGTGCCGCTAACAAAAAACTGGCCTTTATAGGGAGAATAGTTCGAAATAGCTCCGAAAAAGTGAAAGAATTATGTTATTTATCCTTGGTTCGACCGTAGGTCGAATATGCTTCAGCTGCGTGGGATCCCTACGAAAAGGGACTCACTAACGAGATAGAAAAGGTTCAGCGCAGGGCAGCTAGATTTGTAAAGAGGAATTACGATAGTAAACAAAGCGTAACATCATTAATAGAAAATCTGAAATGGACATCGTTAGAGGAACGTAGGCTGCAGGCTAGAATTAAACTACTCTAAAAATTTATGTCGGAGGGACTAGCGAATGAGGTAGTAGGACTTATCAGAAGCCCAACGTATCTCGGAAGGCAGGACAGTAAGGATAAGATTCGCGAGATTGACTGTAGAACGGAGCGATATAGAGGATCGTTTTCCCTAGGACGATAAGAGACCATAATAGGAAAAGATAACGTAGGAAAACTATGGACCCTTGGTGCACTGCACCCCCTGCCATCCACCAATAAGGTGACTTGCAGGGTATAATGTAGATGTAGATGTACCGATTGTCCTTTGGGTTTTCCTTCCATTTGTGAAAGGAATGGTTCCCTGGTGTTAATCCTTCTTCAGGAAGCATGAGATAAGGAGCGCGGAGTATGAGGAAGGAAGCTTGTAGTTAAGGACTTCTACCATTCCCTATCTTCCGCCGCAGTGCCTAGTAAATTGAAAACATTCCTGACTGGAGTGGGGTTTTCCTCTTTTAAGGCTGGTTCACACTGGAGGGAAGGTCGGAGGACGGTCGCAGTTGGGATATTTTAGACCCAATATACAAATTCTATTTTCAATGGGGATTCTACGGAGAAGTCTCAAGTGCGTTCACACTTGTAGGGGGGACGCAGTCCGACCTCGGCATGAACCCTTTGGGTCGCTCGAGGAGGCAAATTTTGTCCCAGGCCCCTTCGAGTCCTAGCTACTGTCGGCAATCCTCGGTGAAAGCTAAAGTGAGCTTGAATCTTTCTGCCAGTCAAATATTTTCATATTTTTTGTTCTTGCTGTAAATAAGGAGAATTTTGGTCATTATAGTTTTTAAAACTAGCATCAAAATAATGCTCTGAAAAAGAATTGAATCGTACATTTTACCGTACTTTCCAGAATGGAAAATGGGCTTATTGTTTTGTCGTTCAGACTTTTTGTCCTCCTATTAACTTTTAAACCGATTTTAATCGTATTTGGTGGATATTTTTTACCACTGAGGGCGAGCTGTCGAGGAAATTTTTTTTCTGATATTTGAAGGCGTGAGTTCGATTTCAGAAATTTTCCTCATTCAGTTTACATAAGAAATGCGAAATCCACAATGCAGTGCCTTTTACTTTAATTGTAAATGTTAAAAGAAGGAAATCGTACTATTGGCGCGGGATTTGTGCTATTTTCTGCGAAAATAAATAAAGATTTTAATTTTTATCATAGATTTTTGCTTGTCAAACGTATTTATTTAAATTCCTTGTAAGCAAGCGCAAGTAGAAGAAAATTTTAACATGTATTTCTATTCAAATGAAAAATAAAAGAAGTAGGTAGGTAGGTATTCGATTTTAGGTGCTTCGACAGCTAGGGTCATTTTGCACCTTTCTCGTTGCCTGTCAAGAGACATTCCAAACGATTCCCTACAATGTATTAAATAGTAAAATCATAAATAATAAAATGCATTAAAAGTAAATGTTTAAAATTCTATAAAAGGTGGATAAGTCCAGCTTCTCTTAAAAACCTTAAAATATTATCCATTTTCATGGAGTCATCAGATAAAATATCAGCAAGTTCCCCCGTAATGTGGAACTTGCTTCGTAGCACGTTATATTTCCGGCATTCTGTCAGGAGGTGTCTTACAGTTAGAAGGGAGTCGCAGTCGGTGCATCGTAGTGGTTCCTTCTCGATGGTAAAGAGGAACGAGTGGGTCAGGGCTGAATGCCCTATTCTCAAACGCGCGACCACGACTTCTTCCCTTCTACTATTCCTTACAGAGGATGCCCATGGAGAAATATCCCCTTTTATTTCACGTAGCTTATTTTGCGACATCTCTTGCCACAAAGTTTGCCACTTATTAAGCCCTGCTGTCCTAAACATACCCTTTAGGTCTTGTTGGAGGACAGAGTCGCCATTTGTGACAGGGAGGTTCAAACCCTCCTTTGCAAGTGCGTCTGCCCTCTCATTACCTGCTAAGCCAACATGTCCAGGAATCCAGAGGAAAATGATGTCAACTCCTCTGGAGTTTAAACGGTAAAGGGCTTCCTGTACATTCTGAACTATTGGGTGGACAGGGGAGAGGCAGGTAATGGACTGAAGAGCACTCATGGAGTCCGAACAAATCATATATGGTCTGTTCGAGACACCAATGCTCTCCAAGGCCATTCTTATGGCCGTCAACTCCGCCGTGTAAATACTACTCAGCGGGTTGAGCCCTCCCTTAGAAGAGAGATTTTTGCTAGTGAAGGTCCACGCACAGGAGGAAGAGGATCTAGAGCCATCTGTGAAGATCAGTTCACAACCCGGATGATCATTAAGTACATCAAAAAATAGCGACCTGTACTCACAAGAGAGGGTAATATGTTTTGTAGACAGGGCAAGGTCCAACAAGACCTTGGGGAATGGGATCTGCCATGGCGGATATTTAAGAGAGCCGGTAGGAACAATCTTGGGAAGCTGCAATCCAATATCATCCATATAAGACTTAAAACGTATTCCAAGCGGTTTTGTGGCCCTTGGGTGTCGGTTAAAAATTTCAGTAAAACGGGATTTAAAAATTACATCAAAACACGGGTGTCCTTTCAAAGATAAAATTTTTGTGACATAGTTACACATGAGGATATTTCTCCGGATCTCCAATGGCGGCTCCCCAGCATCGCAATAAATACTAGGAATGGGACTGGTTCTAAAAGCACCAGTTTCCAATCTGATTCCGGCATTGTGTAACGATGTCAGTGGACGCATGTATGACTTCCGGGCCGAGGAGTAGACAATACTCCCATAATCGATCTTTGACCGCACCAATGCTCTGTACAGCATTAGCATAGATATGCGGTCAGCTCCCCACAGACGGTTTGTGATATATCTTAAAATGTTTAAAACTTTAAAACACTGTTCCTTTAAAAACTGAATATGACTTTTCCAATTCAGTCGTCTATCCAAGATCAAACCAAGAAAACGGATAGAGTCAGCAAACTCTAAAACATGGCAACCCAGTTTAAGCGTCGGCGGGAGGAAGCATCCCCTTCGCCTATAAAAATGGACACATTTCGTCTTTTCTTGAGAAAAGCGAAAACCGTTCAACTGTGACCACTTGTATAGACGATTTAATGTGAGTTGGAGCTGTCTCCCTGCCGTGGGGATTAATGATGACCTACAGAAAATAGCTAGGTCATCTACAAACAAAGATCCTTCCACAGATGTTTGTATGCATCCAACCACATCATCTATAGCTATGGCAAAAAGTGTCACACTCAGAACGGAGCCTTGGGGAATTCCGTTTTCTTGTGAATAAAATTTGGATAAACTATTTCCTATTCTTACTTTAAAAACACGTCCCGATAAAAAGTTTTTAATAAAAATGGGCAGATTGCCCCTAAAACCCCACTTATGGAAGGTAATTAAAATTTTATGCCGCCATATGCCTTCTCCAAGTCAAAGAAGACACCAACCACGTGTTGCCTAAGAACGAATGCCTCCTGGATGAAGTTATCAATCCGCACCAAATGGTCTATGGTAGACCTATGGCGACGGAACCCACACTGAATTTCGGAAAGAAGGTTTTGGCTTTCAAGACACCAAACTAGCATCTTGTTTACCATTCTTTCCATCAGCTTGCACAGGCAGGATGTTAGGGATATCGGGCGGTGGTTTCCGAGGACAGAGTTGTCCTTTCCCTGCTTAGGGATGGGTACCACCACTGATTCTTTCCACCTGTCTGGGAACTCACCGTCCCTCCACATACGATTGAACGTATGCAGAAGATTCCTCATGGCAGCTCCAGGAAGGTTACGTAAGAACGCGTTGTGGATGGCGTCCATTCCTGGAGCCGTATCCTTCAAATCTGCTATGGCAGACTGAAGTTCCCAGGGAGTGAATGGGTCGTTGTACGGGGCATTCACATTGTCTGACCTAAAGTCTAAGCTAAGACGTTCTATTTGGCATTTAACATCAAGAAAAGCGCTTGTGTATTGAGCACTGCTGCTTACTGCAGCATAGTGCTCGCCAAATACATCCGCAATCTCTAGCTGAGATGTTATTAACGCCCCGTTTGCCTTCACCCCTGGGACATGAGGAAGGTGAGCAGTCCCGGAAATACTCCTAACCTTTCTCCATACCTGTGCGATGGGTGTCCTACAATTGATTGAGGACACATACTTCCTCCAGGATTCTCGTTTTGCGGCAGTTATGACCTGTCGAGCTTTCGATCTTAATTTACGAAAAGCCGACAAATTCCTGCTCGTCGGATACTTATTAAAAATTTTTAGTGCCTTCTTACTTTGATGGATAGCCTGAGCACATTCATCATTCCACCATGGCACAGGTGGGCGACGTGACTTGCTGGCAGACCGTGGAACACTTACCTCTGCAGCATGAATAATTGCATCCATATCAGCGTCAACATTCGCTGCAGCACTAAGAGCAGGGTCATAACAAATTTTTAAAATGTTTTTAAAATTACCCCAATCGGCTTTCTTCAAGACCCATTTAGGGGGTAAATTAAAATTATTTAAAAAATCACTTTTCCGGATGAGAAGTGGGAAGTGATCGCTTCCACATAAGTCATCGTGAACGTGCATTTTGAAAATGGGAGCAATAGTGCTTGTACATATAAAAAGATCAATGGCCGAATATTCACCATTATAAGAATTAAAACGCGTCTTTTCGTTATCATTGATTAAAATCAGATCGTGATGGCTTAAAAAATTTTCTAAAATACGACCTCGGCCATTATAATCTCCCATAGTGTCTCCCCAAAGAGGGCTATGGCCATTGAAATCTCCTAAAAGGATGAATGGCCGAGGTAGCTGGCGGATGAGGTCCTCAAGGGTTCTTTCTGTCACGGAAGCCCACTCCGGAAAGTACACATTGCAAAAAGTGATGTGCTCGGGACAGGCAACCGTAACTGCAACAGCCTGGAACGGTGTCTGCAAATCCACCTGGGAGGTGTAAAGAGTCTCCCGGATGGCCGCAGCGACGCCTCCCTGTGCCCTATGACCGCTGAGGTCATCTTTGCGAAATATTTTAAAACCTTTGAGTGAAACCTTGTCAGATCTTTTAAAATGAGTCTCCTGTAAAAATATACTGGATGGGTTAAAATTGTTTATTAAAATATCAAGCTCCGCCTTATGTTTAAAATACCCGTTACAATTCCATTGAACTGTAAGCATTT
The DNA here is from genome assembly GCA_028673005.1 of Tanypteryx hageni. Classification (NCBI taxonomy): domain Eukaryota; kingdom Metazoa; phylum Arthropoda; class Insecta; order Odonata; family Petaluridae; genus Tanypteryx; species Tanypteryx hageni. The sequence continues at coordinate 96,597,614 of CM054115.1, forward strand.
AAAATAAATTTAAAATAAGGGTAAAAACCATAAAATCTGTAAAAAAGACAGTAAATGCATCGTTCACGTGGAGCGAAGCTTAGCGTGTAAGCTTTGTCTTCCTCCCTTTCAACCGTTGTGCGAGGAGGGCTTGCAATTCCTCCTCGTTCAAGCTTTCTTCCTCCATCTCCACCTCAGTGGAAAGAGGACCCTTGCTGGAAGGACCAGGTGGTGGTGTCTTCCCACGCTTGTCAGCATGGGATTCCACTGGTGGTCTGGGTTTAGGTCTTGGTGACTGACTCCTCTTTGGTGAGTCAGCACCATAGGTGATTTACACCTCCGTTGAGGTGGTTTCTTTTTTGTCTCTTGTCTGTTTTTTTGGTATTAAGTTTTTCTTTTCTATTTCTTTTTTTTTGTTTCAATCTCCCGTTTATTTTTTTGCTCTTTTCCCTGCGGATGTTCTGCCTCGCGCTCGGTTTGGGTAGAACAGGTGACCATTTTCTTCGGAGTTGCTGCTTTCTCCGCATAAGACTTTGAGAATGTCGGTGCTATCAGGGTCCTGTACTTCTTCCGTGCCTCGAAATACGGAATTTTTTCGATCGTTTTGATCTCTACGATCTTGCGTTCTTCCTGTACTTTGGGGCAATCTCGCGAGTAGACTGGGTGTGGCCCCTCGCAATTGCCGCAAAGTACAGGTGAGGCACATACCTCCCCCTCATGCACAGCTTTGCTACATTTTGGGCAGATGGCTTCGCCCTTGCACCTTGGTGCAACATGACCAGATTTTTGGCACTTGTAGCAACGCATTGGGTTTGGTATATACGGACGTACAGGACATTTCTCATACCCTACATTGACCTTCTCCGGAAGCTTGTCGAACGAAAAGGTGAGAACCACAGAGGTGGTGTTTACGGTTTCACCATTCCTTTTTGTCGTTAGTCTACGACAGTTGATGACCCCTTGTGGAGCCATCTCCCTCGTAATCTCTGCGACATCGACATAGAGAAGGTCATAGCAGGATATGACCCCACGGCAGGTGTTCAAAGTCTTATGCGGCTCCACAGTGACAGGAATGTCATGCAGCTTCTTCAAAGCCAGCAGCACTTCACTTTGCTTATCATTTTTTGTTTTTATTAATAGTGTTCCGTCCCTTAATTTTTTAACAGACTCTAGGTCCCCTGGGATTGCTCCCGAGAGGACCTTTTGTATTAGGAAGGGAGAGACCTTAGTAAGGTTCTCGCCTTCGTTTGCACATCTCATAATTAGATAGTTCCTGCAGGTGCAGGTCGATTTATCTCCCCCGTCCACATCTGGACGGGTTCTTTTTGGGGGATAAAAGAAGTATTAAAAACTAGTATAAAGAGTACATTACATGTGATGCTGAGATATGGCGTTCACGATACAATACTGAACGTCTTTTAGTTATAGCGGGAGCGGTGAGTGATCAAGAGATTACGAGCTCGCAGTTGAAAGCGAAGAGAGATCGCGTTGTGATTCGCGATTTACGGTAAGGTTGCGGCGGTAAGCGACAATATCCTATATCCTCATTTTATTAAATATTATGTATTTTCCGATCCTAAAAATTTGTACTCATAACAATCGAGCATAATTCTTATCAAAAGGATAAACCCTCTAATCAACTGAAATTAAAGAATTTTTTAAATTAGTTCTTCATTGTTTTCAACTACGTTGGAAATAGACTGCAAACTAAAAAATTCATATGAACGTAATCAGATCCCACTGAAAGCATTAAATTAAAGATTTCACTATAACTTTGCAATTAATTAAAATGTAATAGTATTCTTTTCGCCACGCCAGCAATTGAATACCAGCATTTTTAAAGATTCCAAATTTTTTTATTTTGGCCGAAAAACTACCTTCATTCATGGTAATTTGGAGTGCATTAAAATTTCGTATTACAAATAATTTATTTCTTTCTTTCATATACAAAATACAGCTATTCTCGGGTTAATATCTCAAATCTAACTAATCTTGAAATGTAATATTGCAAATCCATGCATGATTTCCATGTATTTCTTATGAGGGATATGAAAAGAAAGAACGACATCAAAAATAAGCCCTAAAGAGGACAAATATTGGAATTTGCACAATTCTCTTTAGTATTATTTGATGACCGATCATTCTACCAAATTTTAGGTCTGTAGCAGGAGCATGTACTCCGAGTTGCAATCGGTGCAACCGACCGACGAGTTCCTTTTATTACGGGTCTCTGGGTTCTTAGTGTACTTTTTGTGTTACCTAAAAATTCTAATATACGGCATAACCGTTACAACACTAATATTTTAGTCTTAAATATGTGTTAAATTTATTAACTTGAATATAAAATTTTGAATATGGAAATCCGAATTTTCATACATCAAAAACGAAAAATGTGCCGAATACTTTGAAATTTTAAAAGCGTTCCTTATCTACAGCATATATTTAGAAGTCCCTATAAATTAGTATTCTAAATAAGAAGCACGTATTTAAGGTGGATACGTATCCTCTGGACAAAAAAAAAAACAAAATAAAAGAGTAAGTACATCATTATTTTTACCGAATTATTTCGTTATAACGTTAAACGTAATGGAAAACGAAATGTAGATTTTAGCGTAACAAAAAACGAAATAGCTTTTTTGCCTGTAACGAAAAACGTAACGAATCGTTTTTTTTTGTTTGCCAGCACTGCTACAGCTGAGAGATAGCTACATTATTGCAGGCCAATTACACTATCTACCAATTTACACTTTTTCCTAACTTAGTTTCATTAATGAGAATCTTTTGCGTTCTCACCCACGGGATATTCAATCCACGTTCCTTCACCGCTTAACCACTTTCTGCCAACCATTCCTTACGATCAAACGAAATAAATAATTTGAATTTTCGTGTGTTGTTACTTCGCATTTGATATGGAATTACACTAAGTCAACATTTCTCTAATGGTGCTCGTAAATTGGGAGATTGCTGAATTTAGTTCTGTAGTAACATCCTTCGGACAATGCCGAGAGCCGGCCTCTGTCAGGTAAATAACTCTGGCAATAAACAACAGGAAAACAAAACAAAAGTAAACTTGAATTTAGTAGATTAACTCTTATTAACAGTGAATAAGAATAATCCTTAAAAATCTTCATCTGGATAATTCAATGGCCATGGGCGTCCCCTGGGGGAGGGGGGGAGGGGGAAGAGGGGGGGGGGGAGGCACTTGCCCCACTGGAAATCTGGAAATGTGAATTTTTTAAAGTTATAAGCCTAAAATTGCTATTTTTGTAACTAATACAGTTAATAAAATCGACAATAGATGTGATTAAACGCATTCTAAGAAACCACGCCCATTATCTAAAAAAATAGCAATGATGCTCTTTCAAAGCTTCTTACCCCCCCCCCCCTGGAGAAATTTCAGCGGACGCCCATGTCAGTGGACCGATGGTCGCAATGCTGAGCCACAGCAACCGGTAAACAGGGCCTGACAGATTTGGTTCCTTTATGGGACTATTATTAAATTGATGATAATAGGAATCAATTCGGTTCAAGATAAAAGATATCCGCTTGAAGGAGCGGTCGTTGAGGGATGATTGGCGTTATACCGTATGCGTCATTGGCTGGATGGATAACTGGTGACCACAATGACGGTGGGGTTTAACTTTCGGCCAGTCTATAAGTAGCGCTATGCCATTTCTTTATCGCCATTGGAAGTCTTTCTACCGGAGAGGTTAGACGACTGTTAAAGTGTGGAAATCAACGTTGAAAATGTTTCGGTCCTTTACTTTGTTAGTCACTGCAATTTCACTTTTTCAAGGTATGGTTCAGGATGTGAGTTCCCAATCAGATTGCGGCTATCAGACGCCAGGAATCAGCCGCACGGTTAAACTGTCTATTGTCAGTAGAAAAAATCAAACTGGCGATTGGGTGGATACATTTTCAGCTCGAACCGAGTCCAGCAATTCATCGGACAAAATAGGTTTTGACTTGACTCACACTGTTACCGAATGCGAAGGAAAGCGTGTGATATCTATAAAAGGGGTGGCCGGAGGTATGTCGGATTTATTTTTTTGAAGAGTCTCAAATTTAATTAAATCTCCAAAATTTTGTTTAATCTGTTTACAACATAACAAACCAAAGCCAAATTAATAGCCTCGATAAATATTGTTTCACAAGTTTTTTATTTATTTATTAGATAACTCCGGTGAAAGTATCGATGGAAGGTTATTTTTCCATCCAAGGTGCGGCAGTAATATTGCTATAATCGAAGGAGGACGTTCGGTACAAAAAATCAAGTGCGTTTACCAAACCTTATCGTATTTATGGTGAAACATTTTCATAGAGGGATTGAGTTTTTACAATTTGTCCAGTAATTTTAAAGCTAAAATAGTTATCACATTTTCTTACAGTTTGAAAGATCCATATAATTCTGTTGTATTCACTAATCGAGCTTTGAAGAATAATGAAATTTTTGAGATTAAGTTGGACAAAGAGTTAAGTAAATCTGTCCACTCCTTAGGCATCGGTATCATCACGAAGTCGCCTACAGATGTTGTAATTCTCCCAGAAATGTGGAAATCGTATGTAAACATATTTTTTCCGGTCTTCGACCTTACCACTATTCTTGATAGCGTGAATGTTTTTTATTTGAAAAATAATATTCAAGATTTTCTCAGTTCAATGAATACCATTATACTTCTTTCCTTGTCCCCGAAATTGTAGTTTATATTTAATAAAATTACCTTTTAAACTTTTAGAATATCTGTAAAACTATAAAGGTCACAAAGAATCGTATGTGTTTAATCATTGATATAATTAGGCACAGAGAATGGAAAGTGCAAAGAAAAGATAAAAGTGTACATATTTCTCCATCTTATGGACGATGAAACTTTCTGAATTTGTACCATATCTGACGTATTATCTCTTACGAACAATTTTTAATGTTTCTTTTTGATGTTATGGCGCTAATTGTTCAGCTTATTACAGGTTGAAAATAAAAAAGAAAGACATATGTTCTCTTTCTAAAAAATATAACGGCAAAAATATTTAAATTTATAATTAGTCAAAAATATAATATCATTAATAGCGTGACTAGAAAATATTTAAAAAATTAAGTGAATAATATATGTATTTTATATATTATGTTAATTTCTCATCTTTAAGATATAACAATTCTGATCTATTTTCTAGGCCTGTAGCTTGGATTTGGCATCATACTTCTGTTCATACAAATAATAAAGCTATACTTACAAACTCATCATCATCATGCTTCTGTCCGAAGACAGGTTTTAACTGAATCGCTGCCTCCATTTCTCTCTCTCCCTAGAAGCCTCTTTTATACCTCTATAAGTAGTATATCCCTGCTTTATATTATCTAATATTCCTATTCTTTTTCTCCCTCTTCCTCTTTTTCCACTAATTTTTCCTTCTAAGATCGTCCTTTGTAAACACTGTCTTCTCAATATGTGCCCTATCCAATTTGCTTTTCTTTTCCTGATTGTTTTTATTAGCATCCTATCTTCTCCCACCATTTCTAATACTTCTTCGTTTCTCTTCCTCTCTGTCCATTTCACTTTCATCATTCTTCTCCATACCCACATCTCAAAACTTTCTAAATATTTTTCCTCCTTTCTCCTTATCGTCCACGTCTCTGCACCATAAAGAGCTATGCTCCATATGTAGCATTTTGCTAATTTCTTCCTTGTTTCTAGATTTATTTTCTTGCTTGTGAAAAGCTCCTTCTTCTCGTTAAATGCTGCTTTTGCCATTGCAATCCTACTTCTGATGTCCTGGGTACTACTTCCATCCTGTGCTAAAATACTGCCGAGATATTTGAAACTACTTACTTGTTCCAATTTTTGGCCATTTACCATTATATTTAATTCTTTATGTTCCTTTGAAACCACCATGACTTTCGTTTTTTCAGCATTGATCTTCATTCCATATTGTTGGCCAACCTCCACTAGTCTGTCTGTCATCCTCTGAAGCTCTTTCTCACCTTCTGCTATTAAGCCCTGATCATCTGCGTATTTAATGGTGGTAATACTTTCACCTCCTATCTTAAATCCTTTCTCTTCCATCAACGCTTCTTCTGTTATTGTTTCTGCATACATATTAAATATCGCTGGTGAAATAGGACAACCCTGCCTCACTCCCCTCCCTATTGAAGTACTTTCTGTTTCTTCTCCTTCAACCCTGACTCTAATCTTTTGATCAAAGTAAAGGTTTTTAAGCAGTCTTTTATCTTTCCAATCTATTCCTATTTTGTTTAAAATACCCAGCATCTTATCCCATTTCACTCGGTCAAAAGCTTTCTCCCAATCTACAAAACAAAAATACATATCTTTATTGACTTCTAGCGCTCTTTCTATCATCATCCTCATACATCCTATAGCATCTCTAGTCCCCCTTCCTCTTCTAAAACCAAACTGATTATCTTGCAGCTCCTTTTCTATTTTACATTCAATTCTTTTGGTTATTATTCTGGTTAGAACTTTAGCTGTATGAGAAATTAAACTAATAGTTCTGTAATCCTTACAACATTTTGCATTGTTCTTTTTCTCCAGTGGTACCATCACAACATCTAAAAAATCTTCAGGCCATACGCCAGTATCATATACTTGGTTAAAAAATTTTGTGAGTTGCTTAACTGCTTTAGACCCCAAAACCTTAAGAACGTCCACGGGTATATCATCACTCCCAACTGCCTTTCTTCTTTTCATGTCATCAATTGCTCTTTTAACTTCAGACTCGAGAATACTTGGTCCTAGCTGATCTTCTTCCACATTCTCTTCTTCATTTAATTCAATATTTCTTGGCTTTCCTTCTTTGTCATACAGAACCTCAATGTATTCTTTCCAGACATTCTTTACATTGTCTGGCTCCGATACTATTTTACCACTTTTGTTCATGATTCCTTTACGTCCTATCTTTCTTGCTTTTTTCTTGAATAGTTCCCTTGCTTTGCTATACATGAGGTCTGTTCTACAAATTCTTTCACATTCGACAATCTCCTCGCATTTCTCATTTATCCACTGTTCTCTGGCTTTATCTGTTTCCCTTCTTAAAGCATTATTTAACTCCTTGTACTTTCTTTGGCCTTCTTCAGTGTTTATGTTCTTCCACTTTCTCCGCTCTTCCATTTTTTGCAGCATGGCTGCTGTGATCCAGGGTTTTTTGTTTCTTTCACCCGTTATCTTTCCTACCTTCTTTTCCATTACATCTTTAATGTTGCTATGGATGTATCTCCACTCCTCATCTACATTCTTCCTATTTTCTTCATCTCTCTCCCCCAACCTTTCCTCCAGCTCAGTCATGATAGCCTCCTTGTTTTTAAGGAGTTCCTCTAAGTTCCATTTCTGGTTAACTCTTATGTTTCTCTTAATGCTCTTCAGTCTACATTGTATATTTGCCACCAAAAGGTTGTGGTCAGAATCGATATCTGCCCCTGGTAGTGTTTTCACATTTTTAATGCTATTTCTAAATCTTTCATTGACTAGTATGTAATCTATCTGGTATCGCCTCTGGTCTCCTGGGCTTCTCCATGTGTAAAGTCTCCGCTGGTGATGCTTAAACCATGTATTAGTTACAATTAATCTATTTCTATGGCAGAATTCCACAAGTTTATCCCCTCTTTCATTTCTCTTCCCTAGTCCATATTTTCCCACTATGTTATCTTCCTGTCCCTCTCCGACTACACTGTTCCAATCTCCCATTACTATGGTGGTGATCCTTCCTTTTCCCTCCTCCTCCAATATCTCCATAATCTGTTCATAGATTTCATCTACTTCGTCGTCGCCAGCATTAGTCGTTGGCATATACACTTGAATTATAAGCATTTCCACTGGCTCCATCTGAAGTTTTACGGCTATTAATCTATCATTAACTGTCACTACCTTGCTAATTCTTTCAGCTATCTCTTTTCTCATTATAATCCCCACTCCCCTTTCCTTTTTCTCCCCTCCTGAGTAAATAATCTTAAATTCGTCTGAATTTATCTCGCCTTCTCCTTCCCACCGAACTTCACTAAGACCTACTATACCTACATTATTCCTTCTCATTTCCCTTTTTATGTTCTCTAGTTTACCCCCTGAATTCATAGTCCTAACATTCCATGTGCCTATTCTTAATTTCTCACCACTTGCTTTCCTATTAATGTTAAATTTCCTCTGTGCATCCCCTAGGGTAGTCCCCACCCGGAGATCCGATTGGGGGACTATTTTACCTCCGGAATATTTTACCCCAGAAAGATCCATAGAGGTATTTCAGCTTTTCAGCCTATCATGGGAAATATAATGAGGTAGTTTCCCCTTGCTTTCCTCATCGCAGTTTCACAGAGTGATTACCCATCTGTAGCTGTTCAGATCCACATGATCACCACCTACAGAGGTACTGTGCAAGCTGCTGCCCTTGCACAGGGGGATGTAAAACCCCCAAGACTGCTTCTTAGTCTGACTCTTCCCCTCAGACCTTTCCGGCTTGGATGGTCCTACCAGGAGAATTATCTCCCGCCGGCATAGCTCTTTGGTTCGTAAGAGTACACAAACCCTCCCACCTCTGTAAGGTTATGCAGTCCTTAGGGAGGGACTTACAAACTACGGAAGAAATATTAATGAACTTCAGGTTGGTAATCAGTTTATGGACCATTTTTTTGTAAAACATAATCCTAGGTGTTCTATTTTTTTTACCTGAAGTACTCTTATTCCAAATATACTTTTAAGAAATTCGAAATGTAATTTAAGCCGGGTGACACCATCTCTTACTCGATTCGCTCACTTCGGTCTTGCTCTGCCCTTCGGAGCTCTTTCTACGTCTGGACACTTCGCAAACTCTTCTCGAATTGTAGCTAGTGACGCATAGAGTCGGATAACTCAGCCGATTACAGAGATAGAAATATCACGAGCAATATATGCGTTGTGCTCTATAAGAGGCATTACTCTGAGGTACATACGCGCCATACAATTTTATTGTAGCATTTATTACTTAGGATACGCGTAAGAACATTTTATCTTTTTAGGCGTTCTTTATAATCGAAACGATAGTAGCGGAACGTCTTATGGAAACGTCTCTTCCGCCTTCCGCATGTTTAATCTCCGAAACTACTGAGCGGATTTTTATTAAGTATTAGTGATCTAAATAAAATTTTATCGCATACATTCGGAAAACTCAGGAGATTATAGAGATAGAAATACCACAAGCAATATATGCGTTATATTAAATAATAGTCATTAGATACGCCGGCACACATACGTGTCACACAGTTGTTATTATTACTTATGATGCACTTAAAAATATTTTCTTTTAACAATAGCAGAGAAAAAAATGCTTGTAATTTTTATACTAATTCGATAGACAATTCCGTTTCTCAGCGTAATACTGCAACTAATATACTATATATACTATATATATACTATATATATACTGTATACTAATATATATAATATTTTTAGATTGACTGCCGAATGTTTACTGAGAGATTACTAAAGTTAAAGGTATAAGGAAAATGTCAATAGTAATAGTACTAAGGAATGAGGGCATTAATGTTATCGAAGAAACATGGCTTATTATTAACTCATGCGATGGGTATGTTTCAATGAACAACAACAACAACGAAAGGGTCAGAGTATATTGATAAAAGCAGCCGTTGGATTAAATGTGAACGCATATTTTGCTTTATTTTCATTGCTGTGTGTGTGATTTATATGAAATAAACGCCAATAAAGTTATGTGTGGATTGCCCATAAACATACAGAAATATGAACCTTTTAAATTTGGAATTTGAGATCTCCATGAATTGGTTTGTACTTAGTGATTCATCCACCACTGTTCATGTACAGCATATCTTTATTATCTCATTTTTAGGTTGGCGAAAGACTTGGCGTGATGAGAAATGAACACGGCACCCTTCACTTTTTCGTCAATGGAGTCGATCAGGGACCTGCAGTATCCAACATCCCTTCTCCAGTTTATGGACTCTTCGAACTTTGGCATAATGCAGTTAAAGCGACGATAGTTGACGCATCTTAGCGCTTTTCGTCGTAGAGCACTTTTCACATTCATATAACCTATATGAAGTATTAGCAATAAAATTTCTTCAATCATGAGCAAAAGTGCCTTAATTTCAACTCAAACTTGGTAAAACTCACAATTTTTATATATTTTATTACCAAGGCTCGCAGTAATAATATGCAATAGGAATCGCATTTTCAACGCATGAGGGTTTTATTATAAATCGTCCAACCTGACTAACGTCGGCATTATAACTATTTCGGACATTTTCCCGGCTATATAAATAAAATACAGGCAAACGTTAAAAATGCACAATTTAAAAATCTGAAAATTGCCGCCAATGAGCTATATTTTGCGACTTTTGGGGTTAGTGCTAAAGAACGATTTTGTTTTTTCTATCAAATTATTTAATGTTTGTATGGTATAGTATGTGTATTTTAGCTATAAACAGAATGCATTTATTTTTATGCTGCATTGTTATCTGAAGCCCAGAGTCTTAATTTACGCATTTAAACATTTGTCTTAATTTCATTAGTAAATTTTGCTATATTTCGTTGTATTCATTTCATTTTCACCTGTATTCATGCGTTTTCATATTTATTACACATAGAAGCCATTCAAAAGTAATTTTTAACGTAATTGCAAATTTGAGCTCCATGCCGCTTAAAAATATATAATTTACAAAAATCCATACATGGCTTGGTCCGAGGTTTTCTGATCTTAGAGATTTGTATATATTACGTTGAAAAAATATTCCATTTAAAGGATTCGATCATTTTGTTTCCGACTAAAATGCGAGGACCATTGAAGATGTTATCCTTTTAATTACATTTCTTGCTGCTACAAACCTGAAGAATTCGTAATTTTAGGATTTCATACTAATGTTTGGATTCACCCGCCATTTATACAGTTCCATTAGCACTAAAACAGAACGCCTTCTTCATTCCATACATGTTCAAGTGCTTACATCCAATCATAATTAAAGTCTTATTAAAAAAATAATCCGATCCCATTTGAAAATTCAGTGCCTTTGTAGATGTAAACGCTGTCCCACATACTGAAGTACTCGTAATTTGACGCTGCGTTTTAAACAAAGCGTTCACTAAACTTTAGTCCACTGTTTAAGGGAAAAATCTGAGGTTGTTTCCTTACGAGAGTTGTACATTAAAAGCTACACTAGGTAACAGTTTAGACCCGGAGTCGGCAACTGTATGGCGGGCCTCATTCGTAGTTTTGAATGTTTCAGAAGGCCACATTCGTAGTTTTGAATGCTTCAGAGGGCCGCACTGAAAATTACGAGAGCTTCGGCGGGTCGGATGAATGTTTACGTCATAAGTTACCAAGAGATTCTTTGACCTCATAATAACAAAAATCAAGTCTAAATAATTCATTAGCATTGAAAAATCATCAAAAAAGATTTTGAGACCATAATTTTGCTGAAAAATATGAAATTATACCGACACGTTTTTCTCAGCATATCTTCGCGGGCCGCATGGAGCGTTCTCGGAGGCTGCATGTGGCTCGCGGGCTGTAGGTTGCCGATCCCTTGTTTAGATCGCTGAATTCCGATTTAAGGACGAAATCAAATATCTTTTTCCCTGAAAATCTCTTTTAACTGAATGAACTTGATACCGACACATTCTGCAAAATTAGGACGTTGCTCTTTTTTTTTAAATGGCAGTAAAACGTTCCAGCGCACTTTCCCGAGTTAATCGCATGGAGAAAATAGTCGTTCTAGTGACCGAAACGTGGTTTTTTATTTGTGCGGGGCCATAAGAGGCGATTTAAATCGAAATAAATGTTTAAGAAACTAGTTTGAAAAATGGGCAGTGCGATTGAATATTTGAGACTAAACGATATAGATAGAACAAACGCATAGCGTAAAACAGCGAAACACCCCTACCCCTACTAAACGTATTTTCATTCTCTTAAGTCGGTACTTTAATAAACGTATTTCCTCATGTTAGTATAATGACTAAAAACTGTAAAAACTTCTACGGTAAACCGTCGTTAACGCGAAGTTCAAGGCAGAACCAAATCATGTGTTCCGGTTAACCAAGTTCGTGGTAACCGAATTATACGATATATGAAAAACTGAAAAAAAAAATAATTTTCTGCTCATATTATTATTATTATTACTAATCACACCACAAATGCACGATTTGGACTAATATTCAAATTAACCTAACATTAAATTTGGTGTGAATGATAGATCTCAATTATCTGCAACTTTATGTTCACATTGAAGTTATATTATGTAAATATGTATGCATTAACTTACTTTTACTAAATCTAAATTGCGTAGGTTTTTTGTTTTCGTTGTCGACCCCGCTGATACAGTATGGTCAATCGTCTATTTATTTTTCACAATAGTGGACAGTGTGGACTTCAGAATTTTATGTTTTCTGTAATTTTTGTTTTTGATAAAAATACCCCGTTACAATACCTCTAGTATTTTAATTTTTGTTGCCAGCGTAATTGAAGTATGGCTTCTTTTGCAGCTTGTGATCCGCGGACGTTTCTTTCTTTCACCATCAGGAATCAAAACTATTGGTCGAGCCATAGCCGTCCCGTTAATTATTCGAATTTTCGAAGAATGATACAGAAGATAATGATGGAAATGTCTAGCCTGCGATTTTTTGGGTGAGTCGAAGATCAAATACAAAATATAAATTTCGTTTTTATGACACTCAATAGCTAACCCAAAATTTATGGTACCACTTCTTGGATTGAGAGAAAGACACTGCTGTCTCTGCACAGCAATTTACTCGCAGGTGTAGTAAATGGTACAGAAGCGCAGTAAGCTCTCAGCACCTTGCAAATTCGCGCATTAGCAGTCGCACATACTCATTAGAATTGCTATAGCTTCAAGGCATACCGTTGTTTATTGTGATTGATGATATCAGGCCAAATCATTTCCTTTCATTCTTCCTCGGTGATCCGTTTGATTAAAAAATACCACAAGGAATGCAAATTCTTATGTTATAACATTGAAAGCGTCCAAATTTGTAAAGTCTTCCTCTATTTAAGGGACACATTAAAGATGAAAAACGACTAAAGGAGCAAGATAGGTAGATCTAGAAATGAAGACAGTTGCTGAATCGCCGTTCTTAGAATCCCGTGGAATCCGCGCAGGGACGTCCCGAGGAATTTTGGCGCCTAGGGCGAGATAGTACTCCAGCGGCCCCCTCCGTTAATGTTTGTTGATGTTTTACAATGTAAATGTTAATTTATTCATCGTTCTCCAAAAATTTTTGATAATGATAAATTAAAAGGTATTCCATCATGATTCTAAAAAATCCTGAATCACTCGACTGGAGAGATCGGAAAAATAATTTTATAATATTCCATTCACTTGGGGGCGCCAACAGCTCCGGCCTTAAGTTTGTTGTACCAAAAGCTTAAAAGCTATCTTCTCCATGAAATTTTTCTTGTTTCAGTTTGCATCCTAAAATTCATATTCAATGAAAACAACCACAGCATTCATTGTCCTAACCACCCAAGGCGTGCTGGAAGGACATTTAATCATTTATTGTACAACCTGAACTCCTGGACTAACGTAATACCATTTATTGGAGGGGAGTTGAATACAAAGCGTTAATCCGCTTCTGGACCACCAATCAGAGAGAAAGCATAACACACGTACTTCCGATCAACTGCCCCATATTTGCCATCGACACTAACTCAGATTCATTGAGGAACTTACACCCAAATAAATAGCATGTTGGGGAAAGTCGTATAGTACCGGACAGCGGGTAGTATCGGACGACCCATGTTTCTCAAGAACCCTTATAGAGGAAAGCACTTCTCAGGCATCAATGACTAAATATTACTTGCTACATGGTGCATGAATCGGTTGGAGTTCCTGCGTTGAGTTGTTTAGACGTGACAGCATATTGAACGAGTTTTGTGTGTGTGTTGAACGCCTGAACATATCTTTAGCAGCCGATTGAATTGACACTGCTAAGTAAATTTATTATTTTTAACTGATTACTTAGGCATTATCAACTTAAATTTACGTTGTTATAAAGGCGTTGCTGAAAACTAAACGTAGTTTGCATAACGACTACTGTTCGCTACGTAGTTATTCGGATAGTATCGGGCATCATGTTGTCGGATTGTATCGGACAACATAATTAAATTGATTTAAGGCAGAAATTTGTTCGTAAGGATATTATAATGTTAGATGCCATTGATAATAATTGTAAGTAATAGTTATAACTAACGGGCACACTAATATGACTAATGTTCACTTAGATTTTGACTCAATGGTATCAGCTATAGTGTGTTTCAGCAGCCAGCAACAGCATTGATTTGGCCATCAACATCGAAACACACCAATCAAACAATATAAGAAAAAAAGAAAATTTCTCCTGTTCCTTATGGATTTGAACGCAGTTTAACAACAAGAAAACGGTGATAGAACTGAGATTCTCAAGTCAACTCCATTAAAAACGAAGCTGAAAGACAAACGACAAGTATTTATAGACAAGGATGAACAGAAGAAAAAGAGAAAAGAAATCGTGATAATATGCCTTAAACAAATCAAAGCAGACCAAGAAACAGAAAATTAGCAAAAGATACTTGCAATTCAGTTCTCATGCTGACTCAAAGGAAGACGAAACCACCAAGTGCATCATCTGAGGCGAAACATTTAATGAAGATTGGATAAAATGCAACTTTTGCAATGAGTGGCCTCATGAAAACTGCGCAAATACAGAAGAAAACCCTTTCTTATATGAATGTGATGTTTGTGAAGCTAAGAGTGTTATTTAAATCCTGTAATATTTTGAATTATTTAGTGTCCGGTACAACCCGACACATTTTGTCATGCTATGAAATTAGATTTGTTTTCGTCACACTATTTTCTTACTCATAAAATATTTTGTAATGTTCCAATACAGTTTCTTCGTAAAAAAACACAAATTTTCAGAAAGTACCTGTTTTATTATTTTTATCTTACGGGAACAAAATATTAAAAGAAAGGCTTAGGTGTTCGGTACTACACGACTTTCCCTTACTCACTTTGGATCACGATTAAAGCAAACAACAGCTTCTCGAAAATATCGTATTTTTCTGCATAAGGGACAAAAAAGTAATCTTATCGATAACATCCATATCATATGTGGCTTCACAGAACACTTCGCAGTCTTGACAAGAATCAACTTAGAAAAAATAAATACGTCGTGCCATTTCTAATCACTTACTATAAGACGAATCCTTAAAAGGATATTTTAAAAATTGCTGAATTTTTTGGATTCTCAGTAAGTTGACTTGGCCTCACTTTCCTCCTGGTGGGATGTTGGAAAAGTTGAAATAAAATGGCTGGTGACTGAATAATTAAAATCCAACAAAAACGAGTCGTCTCACCTCCTCAAAAAGAAGTGAAACGAAGTTGATCATCTCTCCAAACAAATAGCAAAAACCCTCTACTAATCCCTCAACTAATAGAAAGAAAGGCCGAGCTCGAAGCAATTGAAAGACGATTGGCATCAAAAAGTGTCCTCGAACAATGTAATCAGTTTCTGAAAGAAATGGATGCGCACAGTGCTTTCTCTTTCTCTCTATAAAAAGGAAGCAATTTAAACAAAGACTACAAAAGCATTTCAGACAAATTTATGATAAGGATGTTTTAGAAGGAGCCGATCATTTCCTTGCACAAGCGCAAATCCCTTCTCTTCGTGAGGAAAGGCAAATTGAGCTTGACCCTCTAATTACAATGTATGGACTAAAATCTGCTATCTTGTGTCTTAGCAGATCAATATCCCCAGGACCCAGTAGATTAATCACGGAATTATACCAGGCATTTAGCATCGTATTGGTTAAAGATATTCATCGTGTCTGAAGAAGCAGCCACGAAGCAGGATCAGTCCCAATATCGTGGAGAATGGCCTTAAGGTTAATCCCTAAAAAAGCGACCGCAAAAATTTAGCCAACTGGAGACCGATATCCTCGTGCAATAAAGATTATAAAACAATTGATACATATCTATAGAATAAATTGTGAATTATCATGTCTGATGTGTTGGGAGATGAACAATATTACTGCATTCCGGGAAGAACCATATACGACAATAAACTGTCGGTCGATGACCTCTTCCACATAGCCCAGGACTATACTCATCGTACTAATATCAATAGGCCAGAATAAAGCGTTCGATAAAGTACCGCATTCCTTCTTGTGGAATACCCTTTATATAATTGTATTGACAAATAAATTCATTAAGGCAATAAAAATGCTTTACTCGGATGCAGAAATAATGAACAAAACACCTGGAACACTAATACCCCCTTTGAAATGAGGAAATAAATCTGACAAGGCTGCCTTCTGTCAGGGCTACTATACTCTCTGAGCATCAAACCATTATTGGCAACGATGAAAAACAAATAACTTGATTGTGAATAGTCATTCTCGAGAGACTACCTGAATACATAGTGTCAGGCTATGCCGATGATAACTTTTAGTATTCACTGGAAGTGACTGCGGATTCCCAATCTTATCACACCTACTGCACAATTACTCCAGAAACTCAGACGCAAAAATCAATTTAGAAAACAGCATCGTAATGTGGGGAAGAGAGTGGGAACATTGATTGGATTCTCCTTTTGAAATTCAATGGCTAATCGATTCCATTACGTACCTAGGCATTGGCATAGAGGCCGAAAGTAACAAGACAGAGGAAAACAATAAAAAACTTGCGGATAGCCCAAAAAAGGTACTAAATCTATGGA
This sequence comes from Tanypteryx hageni, assembly GCA_028673005.1. NCBI lineage: Eukaryota > Metazoa > Arthropoda > Insecta > Odonata > Petaluridae > Tanypteryx > Tanypteryx hageni. The sequence continues at coordinate 96,614,311 of CM054115.1, forward strand.
ACGTGAGGGTAAAGAATCATCTTTTGTTAAGAGGACGAGCGATCATAGCAAATAACCTAGCTGCATCCATCCTGTGGCACATTCTAAAAAACTACGAACCACTGTAAACAATATCCAAGGAAAACTCGTCAAATTTGTTTGGACCAACTCTCGTCACTGGCTGCAATCAGCACGCCTGTAATAGGTGGTGGACTAGGCCTAGTCAATATCCCTGCAAAAATGAAATCCTTTTTCATCCAAACCATAAAAAACTCAAAACAAACCCCAACAATTCATTAAAATTCCTATACCTTAATCTCCTTAATAACGATAATACATCCGGCCTGAACAAATGTATACTTTCTTTGCTCAAAAGCCCATCCTATCCTACAGTCCAGCAACTACTCCACAAGTCTATCTATATTGCATGGCATACTTTACGAAAAAATTCACATTAGAAAAGTCAGTTAAATTTCTTACCGAGATGAAGAAATTCAATTTCTATCATGCGTTCTTAGATTTGGATAAAAATAAATCTGATATAAACAACTGTTAACTCAAGTGGTCGAACATTGGGCCATTTACGAATCAAACTTCAGTATAGTAATCCTGCAATCAAAAAGGATTAAGATGTCTCATTCAAACTTTTTCACCATGGTATAAATCAACCAAGACAGGTCGCGCATCTCCTTACTGTCGAGCATGTGGAGGAGACGGATCTCTGTCTCACCGCCCTAAAATACCTTTGTTATTAAAACTGGTAGATCAGCTTTGTCAACGATTTGATCGCAACCTCAAGCTCAACAGAGAAAACTTTCTGACTGGTCCAAAACGAGAAAACAACAATGCATCTGTAATATCCTTTCTCCTATCTACATCCATTCCATCCATGAAGAACAGCCACCCTATCCCATTTCCTCCAACAGGCTGTTAAATGTCATCAGTGGTGGCCTAAAATGAAGAATTCTGACACTATCATTTTTCTAACTAACAAGGGTGAATGAGAAGAGAAGATTACTTGAAACAATTCAGAGGAGGAAAAGTAACTGGTTAACTGGTTAGGGCATATCTTGAGAGGAGAAGGTTTGCTATTGATGGTGTTGGAAGGATCAGTAGAAGGTGAAAGGAAAATGGGACGTAGAAGAATAAAAATGATTGATGACCTGAAAGAAAGTGGAGGGTATCAGGAAATGAAAGAAATGGCAAGGAACAGAAAGGAGTGGAGACAACGCTGGTGCCAGGGACCTGCCTTGAGGCAGAACACCTTATGATGATGATCATTTTTCTAAAGAAAATGAGCAAGATAACTTGCAGCTTATCTTTTAACCGATTATTTGTCCAACTCCAAGACTACCTTATATGGCAAATGTAAAACTATTCTCTTCCTCTTTCTTACATCAACCCCGTCCTTCCTTCCTTCCTTCCTACCAATCACGCTATCACCGAATCATCATAGAACACTGACATTCAACAACATTAATACATTAAAGTGCCTAAAAGTCGAGCTTTTTTATTATATGAGTAAAATTTGGGTTGTAAGGCGATATTAAAAATGTCATGCTGTAATTATAAAAATCCTTCAACATTGCAGAGTCTATGCCAAAAAAGTATATAAATTTTCATTTATTTTTCAAATTTTAAATGGTAAGATTTCTCCATGTCAACCAGTCGTGTTTTCATGAAACCCTTAGGGTATAAAGGCATCACAACTTGTTAATATTCGATTTCTTTGCGCAACAATTGCAGTAAAGACCAGTAAATTATAACGACTTAAAATAATTTTGAAGCCATACACAGCCATTGAAACATTTCAAGTGAAGACATGTTGAAATAAATAAATCTTGAGAGGAAAAGAATATAACGGAACCATACTGATAACATTATTAAATTACAGTAAATATAGAATTTTATTTTGATACAAAAAGTGGCAAAATCGTTCACTTTCATGCTATTGCACTGCATAAAAGAAAGAATTATCGATAGGGCATCAATTGACTATACGTTACTGGTATTTTAAAATAATTACAATAATTTAGTAGTCAATTATGACGAAATTGGCGAAGATGCATCAACAATTGTCGCCTTGGCAGCGTCGTGCCAAAGTTCGAAGACTCCATACACATGAGAGGGGATGTTGGATGCAGCGGGTCCCTGATCGGCTCCATTGATGAAAAAGTGAAGTGTGCCGAATTCATTTCTCATTACACCAAGTCTGTCGCCAACCTATAAGTGTGTCAAAGAAAGTGCCTTGATTTCAATTTTTAAATGCACATTAGCATGGAAATGTTATTTATTGGAAATATTAAGTCACTAAAGCAAAGGGCAAAAAATATTTTAAACAAAAAATCCTTAAAATATCTGAAATAGAGAGAAGAAAAACGAATTACGTACCTTCAGCTCGTCTAAGTTCTTTCCGTAATTTTTAAGGAATTCCAGATTATTTGAGTAAATGTGACTATGGTGATACATCCAAGCAAAGGACCTATAAAAATACAAAGTTTATTCAATATTTACTTACAAAAGGCATTTTAATTGCGTTTACAAAATACTTTTTAAACGTTAAAAATTTTCAAATTAATGAATTACACTCAGCACAATAGAGCTCATTTGCAATAGTATAAGTAAAATTAAGACGACACATGGACGAACTAGAATAACTGAAGCATTAAAATCCACATTTTTGGTAATATTTCGGTCAATGCTCTAAAATAATAAAGCAAACCAATTTTAAATTTAGACAATGTCCCTATTTTAAGCAAAACATTATTATACTTTATAGATAGTATGACAGTAAAATTTTAATTTAATCGATTAATAAGAATCTATGGCTTACGATTTCCACATTTGCGGTAAAATCTCGACCTGAGTAGGAGTACTTGACATGACACCAATACCCAAAGCGTGTCCGAATTTGGCGTTCTTTTTTTCTAGTCTCACTTCAAATATTTCATTATCCTTCAGTGGTCTGTTCGTAAAAACGACTGAATTATGGCGATCTTCCGGACTATAATTAATAACAAAATTAAATATAAGTGAAAACAATGCATTGATGCATCGAAAAACTAAAAGAAAGAGAACTTGTTATACTTATGAAGTCCTTTTTAAGGAAGACTCACTCTAATTTTTGTACTGTACGTCCTTTGTTTATGATTGCAATATTCTTTCCACATCTTGGATGAAACACTAATCTCTCAACTTGATCATCAACCAAAAAACCTGGTGGAAAAAAGAACAATTGATACATGAAGATAATATTTGCCCAACGGCAAATATTTCATAAGTTATTCTAGAAAGTTATTCAGTATATACTCATCTGCTGGCTGCAGCTCTACATGCAAGACAATGTAATTAATAAGATAGAAAAATGTAGAAAGCAACGAAGCAAAGGATGAAAGGAGAGAAAAACACTCGTCAGTGACGTAGAGACTTTCTTAAGAAAATTATTCGAGATAACCATTCTCTTTTATTCATCAGTTGCCAGTATTAGAAAACGATACATTTATTCATATATTTCTCTTCCTTGTACATTATCGGCGAGGTATCGATTCAGAAATTCATTTTGGTGCAAGACAAAATTTTCCACAAATAGCCAGCGAGAACACGTAATTGCTACTTATAGTCTCGAAGATATAGTTCGAGAAGGTCCAGGAATTGTTTAAGGCACATATACTATAAGCGAAGGCTAATTACAATTTGAATCGAGCCCAGGTTTTAATAATAAATTGTAATAAAATTAGTATATGTTATTTATCTCACTTTACGTGGCATATAAATTAATATTATATTACAATATCTTGTTTTCTCAGGCATTTATAAATTTACCGGTTGAAACCCCTTGGATGTAGATTACGCGCTTTCCATCACACTCGGTGACTCTGTGCGTGACGTCCAAATTCATATTCTCCGAAGAATTGCTGGATTCCGTTCTGGCGGTGAATGTGTTCACCCATTCACCAGTTTGGTTCCTTTTGCTGTTGACGGTGAGTTTAAGTGTGCGGCTGGTGCCAGGGTTATTTCCGCAATCAGGATAAATTGTCAACTCCTGCATCATGCAGTGCAGGAGAAGAAATAAAATCACAAAAATAATGCACAACTTGAACATTTTCGCAGTTAATGTTAAAGCGCCTCTAGTCTTGTTCCTTCCTTGGCGAAACCACTTAGAATATCTGCGAAAATTGGAAGAGGACCTATTTATACGAATCTCCAGAATCTAGACTCCTTGATCAACACCGTCATCGGTTTTTTTCGGTTTCATGACCTGTATGGCCTATTTCTTTTTACAACTGCCATTTAATTTTTTATATCAGCGTGGCATATTAACGTCATCTCAGGTCCAAATTTCGTGACATTTGATAACTTACGATGACTTTCGTGATGCCATATGTCATCGATTATTTTTTCAGAGAGCATACGAAAACAAAATAAAATCCTATGATGCGTGAACATGGGGTAACCAGGAGCAATAAATGAGAAGTTTTTACAGTATGTGTTGCAATGATTTTTTTATCTAGCTTACCTAAATGCTTTTTTTGATATCCAGTATAGATGCGGTCGTATTCACTAATCTAATACCATATAAGAGGAATAGCCAACTTTGGCATTTCCTTTTAAAGGTTGCTTTGTGTGATTTAATTTATAAGAACATATTATGAAAAATTTCGCAATGGTATATTCCATAAATCATGCTCATGTCGCGAGCGTCGTAAGTGACACGAAAAGAGATTTTTCCTACCAAACTAATTCACAAAAAATTACAAAATATTTTTTTAAAGATTCTGACTTTTTAAATTTAAATTTCATATTTTATCTATACCGCATCATATTCAGGATGTCATACATTTAAATATTCATTTTTCAGAAATGTTACAAATTAAATTTAAGCGTCACACGCGCGGGTGGCATAAAACTTCGAAAGTGGCTAATGAACGCGACTCAACAGTAAAACATAACCGACTGCTTGATTACGCTGTTGTGTCTGATGATTACAAGTTTTAAGTTTTTTTTTTAAGGAATAGTATTGGCCAAGGTTTAGCTGCTTTTATATAGTGTTTTCCGGATTATTCTACAAAAGAACGAGTGACATAAGAGATAGTCCAAATGAGTAAATGCAAAAAAGAAAGAGGACAAATGGGACAAATGAGTAGGTGCGAAAAGGTTAAGTGTATCACAATGAATTTATTTACGTATTGTATTTCTTGCAAAAGAGCAAGTTCATTGACTTGTTGGTGTCAAAATAGCAAGCATATCAAATATAATATCAGTTTTTGTATAATATTTTTAAAATAGGCAAAGGGAACAAATCGGTATCATCTTAGTCGGTGCTGTAACGATGCTAAAAGATTCGGAATTCCTTTGCTGGGTTCGTTTACGTGTTGGATTAATTGCCAGATTCCTTATAGTAATTTAGAGAAAGGGATTCGAATGGACTCCACCCAGAAACGACGGATCCAATGCAGGAATTCCTGGTCGTGTAGTATCGATAGAGCGCCTAGCCTAAAATGTTTTGTCAGCGACTCTCTCCAGCGAAATATTTAACATTCGAACAGACTGGAGGTAGTGCGTTTTTGTTTTTTTGTGGAATACTTAAATATTTTAAATACTTAATCGTTGTCAGAATTAAATAAAAAAGATATTATTTTTAAGAGAACAAAATCAAAAACAGAGTTTTGTATCCTTGAACAGTTTGTTCAAACTAAATTAAAAAATTTCTAAATATGATTTAATCTTATCAAATAGATTAGATCCTGTTAAAAGTTGTAAAGATTACTCCTTAACCAAAGGGGAAAGTAGCCAATTAGGGAATACCATTTACTTTATGAGTGATATATTTTTATTTACGAGCTGTCTGTGCTTGCATACTACAGGCGTTTAAAAAATCACAATACACCAAGATATAAACTCATAAATAAACCAACACGACAGTATTGGAAATAAATAGAGCCCATTTATAAAAGATAACAGTTTTCATTTTCTGCCAAATCAAAGCAACTATTCAGAATTTCTAATTTCTCTGGCAATCGGCTTCGCGTCCAAGTTTTCCAATTTCAAGTTTCATGGCTCAGATCGCCCTTTTTAAGCAATAACTATAATCGTCATTAAGAAAATAGCCTATATATCACACTAATATTTATGTAAAAATTAGGATATTGTGTGCATTAGGATTATGGCGACATCATGCGTGGCTTTCAGTTCGTATCCGGATAAAAAAATTAATTTCAAATTATAAAGTCATCATAGATATACGTCGTTGGCTGAAAGGAAATGGATTATAACGCAGTCTAAGCATTAAATCTACGCTCTTGAAGCTTGGAAAAACAATTCGCATTGAATGGAATTGGAGTCGTTGCTGTGGTATTTGTCATTGTTGAAAACCGAAACACTTTTCATAATTTTATGATTAAAATAAATTTATTACGCAAATTCAGCATGGATTTGTATTCTGTCTTCAAGAAAAATAAACTCCACTCTTTCCTCCACAATATGTTGATGTCCTGACTTTGTATCTTAATTTTAAATAATTTAAAAAATCAATTTTATATTTTAGAATGCTTTTATTATGGGTGTTTAAAATTGGACATTGGGGTAAAAAACACTTCTTAAAAATAACATTTTCTGGAATTACAGATTTCTCCTATGGCTATACCCAATGACCTATATTCATGCCAAATTTCAGCTCTGTAGCATTTCTAGAAGTACCTTACGTTTTATATGATATAGGTATCCTATATATGTAAGAAGCAGCTATTTATAATAATTACAATGAAAATATTTTGGATACTTAAATATACTTCAAATCTATTGCCCCTAACGTTACAATTAAAAAAAATAGCAAATAAAGCCACTGGAAAAAGAAATCAGATGTGGCCACAACATGACTTTCTCCATATCTGTAATATAAATTTCTAAAAATTCCAAATAGGTTACATAATAATAAATATTTTACGAAACTTTGAGAAAATTTTAGACTTTACAAAGAACAGAAATAAACTCAAACCATAGCCTTCTGGTATTGGATATAGCTACAAAGCTCCAACAATTAAGAAAATAAAAAGTAATGTTACTAAGATGTATCGTTAGTAGCTCAATAACTTTGGCTAAGATTGATAAAGGTAAAGTACTCCTTTAGCCAAACAATTAGAGGGTTACAAACAAAGGTTGTAGAAAATTAAATTTCCTACAACTTTTATTCCATTATATATTTTAAATATATCAAGTATTAAAGTAAATATCTCAAAATAACGGATGTGACAAGAGTAAACACCCACTTCTGTTTGACCGATTTTTACCAAAACTAATCAGTTCTTATGACTTTCATAAAAATGTTAAATATAAAATTTCGTATTGATATGATTATATTTTTTTAGTTAGAGCACCCACAATAAAGCTGTCACACGCAGCACGCACACACACAGACAAACATCATCGAGAAAATGGTCAAAACGTATTCAGAGGACCTCAAAATGTGTATTTCGGTTTAAATCTCGAAATCGATTTTTTTTCATGAAAACAATACTTTCCCCTATACTACATATGGAGAAAGTAATAAGAAAATGCTAAATAAGAAAATTCCTATTTGAATGTCAACAAAAAGGGGTTCCTGATATGGAATTAATTATTTACTTGCAAAAGTCGCAAACGTAGATGTCCTTCTCGGCCCAACGGCATGCCTCATGGCACCACCCTTGGAAAGTAACAAATTGCACCCACTTTTCACCTTTTATATCTTCCGAAAACTTTTCGTTGCAAAACAAGCACTGTGCGTCTTCGCTGCTTGCTGGTATTGAATTCTCAAAGCCAAAATGATCAGAAGATACGTAATTCCTAACACTCATTCCCGATTTTGATGTCTCTTCTCCATCTTCTTGTGTTATTTTCTTAGATTTTGATTTCATGCCGCTACAAGATGCTTGAGAATCATTGAAAAGACATTTTTTGACTAGACTGGTGCCTTTGCCTCTTCTTTTCTTCGGCCGGGACGTCTTGGGAGCTTACCTCTTTACCAACGACGCTTTGTAAGGCGATGCCATTATCTAAGCAGCCTTCCCAAACGCCCTTTCTCGTTGTGGCCCTTTATTCCTCACAATAGATGGAAAGAAATTTCTTCAGGGCTCACAAATGCATTAGCGGGACACGAAGCAATGTCTTCTGACATTGTTTCTCTGCAAATATATCTTATTTAAATGATTCTGTAGTTATACTTGTTTACCATAACAACAAAAGTAGCAAAACTTTTCAAAAAACATGAACAGGTATTTTAAATAGATACAGAAATAGCAGAAAAAGTGGTTTATGATCCAGATAATACAATGAAACAAAATAATTTCTTTTTAGTATTAAATTATACTTATGTACAGACAAAAAATTTCTAAAAATGTAAAAATGCAATCAAAAGCAAATTATTTGTCTTGTGACAAAAATACAGACTCATTCTGATTCATCTTCACGAGTGAAACAGTGAAGCGGGGAAGAGTTTTGACAGGAGGATTAAGGAGCATAAGCGATAATTCCGGTTAAGTAATTTGAATTCTCAATTTGCGAAACATCTTTTAAACTTCAATCATCACAGTTCCTTCAACCCTAAAGTACTCCACTTTGAAATTAAAAGTCGCAAATTGGATGCTCTAGAACAGCTTTGTAAAGACTCGTTTCTCTTAAATGAATACCTTTTTCACAATCATTCTCCTCTATTTAGCTTATCTAAGATTTTGTAAATACTCTGTAACTTTGTTGTGTTTGGCTCTCTTTTTACCAAGTTTTTGTAGCATTAGTAACATTTTGTCTTTATTTTGCTTCCGCCTTCCTTTTCCAACCCCTTCCTTTGCCTAACAGTTTCTTTAACTACCATCTAATCGTTTTCTGTGTAACCCCTCCTCTCTCCCTCCTCCTTTTCCCCTATATAATATTTGTGGTAAAACTATATATCAAACCATTTAAGAGAGAGACAGAGGATAATTTTTCACCTGATGATGCTACGATCGTAGTGAAACCGGTCGGGTTAAATAAATTTGTGGAAGTGACAGTTTTTTCTTTTAATCTCGATAAACTTCTAGGTTTGATGTGCAGAAGGTGCGAGTATTCACCAGTGTAAATATTTTTATGCCGTATTTGCATGATTTGCTCACAATATATTGTCGGAAAGAACATCTTCCTCTAAAACATTCTAATTTCTCATCTATAGTGCTATACTTGTATATTGTGTAGGAATTCCAACAATTCTATACGAATCTTTCGAAGATTAGACGAATGGTTGCCAGTTTATGCTCTTTCTGTCTCTCATTCGTTGTTTGACGATCATCAAATCTCGTACAGCGTAAAATAAATAGAAACTGTTTTTGTAAAGTAATGACAAAACGGAATAGTTAATTGCCCGTACCATAAGTAGCCCATAGGTCATTTGTGTTCAAACGATAGTAAAGGAATACGAATTCTCGACTGGGCAGATCAAGCGGGAGTCAGCGTTGCAGGCCCCTTCGATCCCACGCGCTACCAGCCGAATGGAGTTGGGGACGTGCTGTACGTACTCCTCCATAAAGGAATTTCGACCTCGATTGGAGTTCACCCCATCAGTAGTCTGGACAGTGATCACCTGCCAGTGCTAATTCATCTTGGCGTCAAACCGGCAGCCCTCTCACCGCGAGAATACCTGGACCTCCGGCAAGCGGACTGGGTGAAATTCCGTTATCACTTGGCTGACAGCCTCCCAAGCACACCTCCACCTCTGCACAGCGTCCGTAATATTAACAGCTATGTGGATGACATCACTCACCGCATCCAGCAAGCAGCAAAGCCTTGCATTCCAACAAAGAGGTCCAAACATCCAAACCACCTCGATCTGCCCAGACATCCTCGCGGCAATCAGAACCAAAAACAGTGTCCGGAGAGAGTGTCAACGTACTGGATGTACAGATATCAAATTATGTCTCCTGCGGATGCAACATGGCATTCGGGACCAGCTTTAGATCCACAGACGGGAGGCGTGGGACAGGAAGATGACTGCTCTTTCCTCCAAGGATGGTTCCATCTGGGCGTTAGCCAAGCGCCTGAGATCACCCATGCTGAATGACCCTCCGCTGACCGGCACCTCTGGAAAAGCGATCACCGACACGGAGAAGGCGAACTACATGGCAGACTACTTGGAACGTGTCTTCACTCCGAACCCCGGAAGAGACCTTCCCCCACCAGGAGATAACTGTGACCAGGAGGAGCTAAGCGAGGCGACCACCATCATGGAGGCAGATTTCATCGCCTCCTAAAGACTATTCGATCGCGGAAGTCACCTGGGATCAACGGCATCAAAAATGAGATTCTGCGGAACCTGCCCAGAGCCATCGGCCCACACATAGTGGAAATCATCAATGGGGTCATACGACTTGTTCATTTTCCATCCCAATGGAAATTGGCCAAAGTCGTATGCCTCCAGAAGCCGGGAAAACCACCAACCGACCCAGCCAACTTTCGACCCATATCCCTGCTGAACGGACTCAGGAAACTGATGAAAAAGATCAACCTACCACACATATAGAAGCATACTTCGGACAAAGAAATCCTCCCAAACGAACAGTTCGGGTTCCGCACCGGCCACGCCACCACTCACCAACTTATACGGGTGTGCGACTTTGTGACCGAGGGTTTCAACAGAAACTGCTCCACGGCGGATGCTTTCTTCGATGTAACAACAGCATTTGACCGTGTATGGCACGAGGGTCTCCTTTGGAAACTTCACTGCTTTCGTTACTCAAGATGGCAACGAGAGCTGCTTCATTCATACCTGTCGGGGTGAACCTTCCTGGTGTCCTGGGGCAGAGCGACCTCCTCTGCCAGAGACATCACGGCTGGAGTCTATCAGGGATCCGTGCTCGGCCACATCTTATTTAATATACTTACCGCTGGTGTGCCAAGGGACTTTGGATGGAACACTATCACAGCCTTCTACGCTGATGATGCGGCCATTCTCTCCCGCTCAACGCAGAAGAGCACGGCTGCCAAATACCTGCAGCGTGCTACGGACACCCTCATTAAATCGCACAAGGACTGGAGGGTGAAAATTAACCCCTCGAAAACGCAGACCATCCTCTTCTCCCGGAAACCCTCTCAAGATCCGGACGGGATAATCGTCGACTTCACGGAAGCGGAATGGAAGGACAACGTCACCTACTTAGGAATTGCGCTGGATAGGCGCCTGACCTTCCTAAAACATGCAACTAACATGGCCCTCAGAGCCACTACGACAAGGATATCGCTGGGGCTGATCCTGCGATCTCCACATATCCATGTACGGCGGAAGATTGACATCTACCTGGCAGTCATCCGCTCAGCGATACTGTATGCCTCGCCGGCCTGGAGTGGCAGACTCTCCTTGGCCGGAAAACGAAAATTGGAGATCGCTGAAAGGAGCTGTCTCCGCACCATCCTCTCACTTGGGTGGACTTTCCATAACGATATCCTCTATACCTTGACTGGCATAACAAGGATTGAGGAATACCTCCCGCAAGCTGCAGAAAAACTCTTCAATCAACTACGAAGTAAAACGACAGAGATCCTCCGGTGCATCGGCGAAGTACACCCAACACTGTGGGACAAACATAAAAGACCAATATCGGCCACTGGTCTTCCGCTCCACCAGTCTCCCCAGGAGAAGAGAAAAACGTAGGGCCAGGATGACCCATCCCGAGGTGGAAAGGCGCGGAAAACAATAACTTTCGAACCTCCACTGAATGACCAAGACTGGGTCGAACAGTGAAATAACTGCCGTCCTGAGAGGGGACAGCAAACGAGATCCATGTTCAAACGATTTGATCGCAAAACCCCAGCGAGATATAATAAGCCAAGTAAAAATTTTATTTGAGTTTTTGTTGTGTTTTTAGCATCTCCCTCTCACGTGAGTAGGATTATCTCGTTCTTTCTATGCAATTGTTGGTATTCTCCACCGCAGTGTCCATTATTTCACCTGTGAAAAACAATTCCAGCCTTCACTAGCACTTTGAGTTCCCTTTGCAAATACCTTGACTCCTAGCAGGTGTGTGACTATATTACAGGAACGTGTTCGCACATTTTGATATTTTGTCTCTTCCTAAGAAGTATTTTCCTCTGTTTTTTTCTTTCATATCCTCTTCACAACTAATTTCCTGTTCCGTGCCAGTATCATCTTCCCTAGCCTCCAATGTATCCTCTTCGTTCAAATATTCATCATCATCATCAACGTATTCTTCTTCTGGCTATGGCTCATTCAAAAGCTGAAAAATTCTTTCTGTGTCAAAAGGATCAATTCTTTTCATAGTATTAACTGCAAAATATTCCAAATACGAAGATCCAGAGTGAAATAAAACCGAAGATAACATTAACTCCCTAAACACGCGACATTTATGACAAATATGCACCAAACATGATAAATGAAATCAAAACAAATTTTCACAGAACAGTTATGTGAGTCGTCACACCGGATCTGTCAGATGCAAGTATAGAAACTTGTAACAAATACTAACGACCTTTACGGTGCCCGTATTGAAACTAACCAGTAACTGCTCGGGGATGGTACGATAGGAAGGTAAAGAGAGGGTGAGCTGCTGCTATCTAAGATATAAAAAGCTTTAAATATGCAATGGGTCTAATAGACCCAGCGCGACCACTCCTGGGTTAAATAGGCAATACCAAATATTCTACATTTCACGGTTATGATGACGTTGTTGAAGTGTCCGATGATTTAATCTTACAGAGAGATTTTATCATTGTTCTTTTCGGAAATATTTCATTACTCGATTTTTAAATCGTGCAATATTATCTCCCAAAAACGATCATTATTACAAAATAAACAATAAAATTATCGGCCTTCTGCAAGGAATTTTACGGACATATTTAAGTGTTAACATCGTTGTTTCTAAAAGTGGTGATAAACATTTACACTATCCAACAGTATTTCAGGACAATTAAACTTTTAAGTGGATTGCCTCCACATAATCTAACTCAAAAGTAGGCGCCGTAGTGATATTGCTAGGTAACTTTAACATTTCAATCGGTCTCATGGATGGTGCAAGGTGTAGGATAGTCAAGATGTTTGATGACGGTTTGGATTTACAGGTCATTGCGGTGGAAGCTACTCAAAGTTGGGCTCTATGCATAAACCTCTCAGAATCTGACACAACACACCTAGCCAACATAAAACGCAGGAAATTCTCCCATACGTATCGCGTTTGCAATGATCATTAATAAGTAACAGGAACAAGCGCTAAAGACGGTGGCTCTATACTTGCCTCAACCCGTTTTCGGGCATGGCCAGTTATACGTAGCTCTGTCCCTAATTTGGTCTACGATCGATTGGTTATCAATATATGCAAAAATGCAAATATACTAACAGTACATATAATAGATTGTATAAAAATTAGTGCGTTTGAAATCTACTTGTACTCCCGTTACGTTTCCGGACGCCTTGTGAACAGACCCATCAACTTTAATGCATCTGCAAAAACACAACATCTTCTCTTTTATTAATTGATTATTTTCGTGAAGTTAACATAATTTTCTAGATTTTCCATTTCAAAAATAGTTGTAAAGATTTTTAGTATTGTTTTTCTCGGGGCAAACAGCAAAAATTTGCTATTAAAAATACAAATATGAATGCATTCGGTTTGTAATTAAAATTTTTTGATACGAAATTAAAATTCCAATCTTCTAAATATTCCTGAGATATATTATACTAGCGTGAGGGCAAAACTGGCACTGGGCCGAACTGGCCGCACCGAAATTTACTGTGCTGAACTTTCCCAGTCCATGCGCGCGAAAGTAATGTGGACACGTAAAAAGAGTTTCAGTGTATCGCGGAATGAAAAAGGAACATTACTTAAGAATAAAATGGCTTAAAGACACTAAATTTTATGCGTTTTAAAGTTTGAAGTAGAGGCTAAGGGCATAATCAAGTATTCGATAGAAGAATAAATTTTCAAAGTGATGAGATGTCATTTTTTATAATCTATTACAAAACTATTTCCCCATTGCCCACTGAGGAACAACAAACATAGCATGCTATTTTTTATTTTTATCTTTTTAAAAAACAATTATGAGCTGCATGTAGGAAATTAATAGCATAAGTTGTCGCCAAGAGCATGTATGTTATCGTATGAGGATAACTTATGACCTGTGGGTGAATTAACCCTTTGATCAAATATAAAATATTAATATGACGTATTTGAGAAGAAATAGCAGAATAGGTCATGACATCAGATAAACGATGACGTTCAAGAGAACTGAAGCGAGGGCATTCGTATAAATAGCTCTTCCTCGGGTGTTTATCAACATTCGAAGACGTTCCATCAATAAGGGAACAAGGCTTCTAAGATTAATTTACTAACTGTGAAAATGGTGAAGTCATACTTTATTTTAATGACTGTGTTTTCTCTCTTTCACTGCACGGTGCAAGAGTTGACACCCGATCCAGATTGCGAGAGTAATTCCGGAACCAGTCGCACACTTAAACTCACCGTCAACAGCAAACGGAACCACACTGGCGATTGGGTGGACACATTCACCGCCAGAATGGAATCCAGCAATTCTTCGAAGAGTGCGAATTTGGACGTCACGCACAGAGTCACCGAGTGTGAAGGAATGCGCGTCATCTATATCCAAGGAGTGACAAACGGTAAATTTATAAATTAACAAAAAAAACTTGATCTAATCTGTAGATTCTTGAAATTAGCTCAGCATAGAGGATCTAATACTCTTTTCCCATTTTATTAGCAATAATTTTACATAGATGAAACGTAATATTTGCAATTAATCCTTCTGCCCACAGGTCTCTCGGTTGATATTTTTGACAGAAGATTAAGATTTCATCCCAGGTGTGGAAAAAATTCTGCTTTCCTGAACAAAGGACGAACTGTACAAAAAATTAAGTGAGTTTTTATAATAAAGGTTTCTAATTAATCCTTGGTGCATTATAATCAGGATATATATTTTACTGTAATGAACTATTTTGATTTTAACAAAGTAGTGCCAACTCTGACTAATCTTATTTTTAATTTGTGACAGTGTTGATGATCCTCATAATTCAGTGGCATTTACGAACAGGCCACTGAAAAATAATGAAATATTTGAAGTGGTAATGGATAAAAAGCTAACCAAATATAACCACGCTTTGGCCATTGGTGTCATGAAAAAATCTCCAGATGTTGTTGAAATTCTCTCGCAAATGTGGCAATCGTAAGCCTTTAGTTAAAATATCGAATTATCGCTGATTACGGTATTATGCTGTTCCTAAGTATATTTATTTGCTTTTCATGTTATTCTTCATTTATTCTAGTGTCGACGCTTGGATGTATTACAATGATAAATTTTATTCAGATGGTAAGGAAGTACTTAAAAAATACGGAAGGGATATAAACAAGCTAAATGTGAGTATTTTGTAGGATAAATATATTGGTTTCACAGAATTTGAACTTCATTCTTCATACAGATCTCAGAAGAATGAGGGTCTAATTCATTGCCTTATATCAGTTTAGGTAAGCGTTTTCCAAAGTTTATATGTCCATTCACTCCCTAAGTCTCTTTTGAGTAGCCGTGGGCCCCCTCATAAAGCAATACGTAGGACACCTGTCAACAACGAGGTAAGATAAAGCATTATATGTAGTGTATATATATATACATATATATATATATATATATATATATTAGTAGAAGGTGCTTGCATTCTGCGAGCATATCATCTCACCTTGAAAAAACATTAATTTTTCAGAGTGATATTTCATCATGGGAAATATTTCTTTAATTCAGAAGACTCCTCCTCTGCACTAATTTTCGTTTTTTCCTTATGGAACGGTAATGGAGTACAACACCAATATTTGTAATTTTAGGAATATTATACTTTTTCCCCATTGGGTTAATAATGCCACACATTTATGCCAAATTTTAAATTTGTAGCACATTTAGAAGTGAAATAATATTTATCAAATTATTTATATTTAAATAATTTCTAACGGCCGAGATAACAATTTCATGGAGACATGGAAATGTTTATTCGTTTATATAGACTAAGATTTAAATAACTTAAAAATTTCAGCTCCCTAACTCACCCCGGAGTGTCTAAACATTTACCTATTTTTTTAAGAATTTTTAACTGCCAAATAAATTAAAATATCAAAATATGTATAATCCCTATTTCGTTTTTTTTTACAAATTTTACCTATAAAAAAGTTTCAGTTCCGTAGAACAATCGGAAATACATAAACATTGAAAAATTGTTTACACAATTTCGAATTTTTAGCGGCCGCATTGTAGAACTTTTTCAAGATTTCCGTTTTTTCTAGTCGGTTTTGCACATAATCCTACCTATAAAAAATTTTGAGTCTGCCGCTTTTCTGAAAGTGCCTAAACATTAGTATCCTCATATATATATATATATATATATATATATATATATATATATATATATATATATATATATATATATATATATATAATATAATATAATATATATATATGTATATATGTTACTGCTCTGTAAGGAACGTCTATATATAATGATATGTTGGCCTCACCAGCTTTCCCCTCAACATCCGCATGAACGGCCGCTGCAAAAGCGTCATTCATAAATGACCGCTACCTGTGGCCGTTCATGCGAACAATCACAACTTAAAATTTAATGATTGCTTCACGTTGAGATCCATTCGCGCTCTCTCCGATTATGCTTCTTCCCCCCAACTTCGTCAGTGGGAACTAAACTCCTTCACATCCCCTGGCCTCAACCTTCGCTAACATTTCACTCCTTTTTGGCCACTCCCCCCTCCCTCTCCGCATCCTCCAATTCCCGACTTTTCCACACTGCCCTTCGACCCCCATGCCTCCACCCAGTGTCACTGCCATCAGTTGTCTCTCTTCTGTGCTGATGACGAAGGGATCGCCCCCTAAAGCTTCCGTTTTTTGTGTCTGTCTGTGTCACTCTGACCCCAACAGCTCGCCACCCTGAAGTCATCTTATTGGTGAGTGCTCACTGGGATTCCTTATCGCAATATCTTGTTGCCATCCCACTCACTTTTCCTCTTCCATAAGCATATATATATATATATATATATATATATATATATATATATATATATATATATATAAAGATATATATATATATATATGCAATCGTTTTATTCAAAATCAATGCGAGAAAAGACAATCAATGAGAAGCGATAAATTACTTTTTCTGAGCATAAAGTGTAATAGCGCTGTTTCCCAACACTTTTGGCCGATTCTCTGCCCACTGACCCACTGAGGTGCATGCTCCTACTCTATACAAAGCTGTGTTCGTCCTACGGCGTCACTGCTGATTTTTTCATGGACAACTGAAAATCTCTCCCTGGACTCTTTGTGGTCCTTGAATCCCACTTTTGGAACCGCAGATTTAGATATACTAAAAATATATGAAAATATTTTTGAAATTTTAAGTAAATTCCTTAATCAAAATCAACGAGCATTTATAAAGCCATTTGCCAATATATCCGTGTACTACAAATTTCAGGTTGGTGACAGACTTGGTGTGATGAGGAATGAACTCGGAACCCTTCACTTTTTCGTCAATGGAGTTGATCAGGGTCCCGCTGCAGCCAACATACCCTCTCCGGTTTATGGAGTCTTCGAACTTTGGAACAACGCAGCCATGGCGACAATTGTTGATGCATCCTCTCCTTCTTTGTCATAATAGATTGTTAATTCATATTTTAAACAGCGATTACAGAATTCATTTGAAATTATTGCGTTTCCAAACTAATGAACTAATTTTTATGAATAAAACATTTTAAATGTGAAATGCATTTTCTTTAAACGATTTCTACCAATAAATAAAATTAGTGTATTGTTTTATTTTTAAATAAATACGTTATATCTTGTTATAGGATTATGACGTCATCATGTTTCGTTGTTTGAAATCAACGGGATTATAATGTGGTCTATCAATTACATTCCCAAACCATTAATTCCATTCCGTTTCAATATAGATTTGTAACACCATTTGAAAGAATTGAATTCCTGCCTAAATAGTCCATTTTTCATTGTTAAGCCCAGAAAATTCCCTCTTTTTCGATTAAAAACATTTCCTTACCCTGTTTTGGTACGGATATCCATTTTATCTTAAAAACAATGCGAATTCTTTCAGCCAAAGAATTGTTTAAGTCCCGAGTTGGTATCCCTATTTAACTAATTTAAAAATGAAATGATGTAAAGTCCTGCACTAATTTCCATGCTTTTTATGGGCATAGAAATGAAAGAATGGCCCTAAAAATAAAAAAAATTCAATTTTTCCGTCGTTTGTACCCAAGGACCGATCATCATGCCCAATTGTAGAACTTTTACATTCCTATTTATAAAATAGATTGTGAATAATAACTCATTATTTAAAAATCTTAAATTACCGTATTTTAACCAATATAACGCGATGTTTTTTTCCAAAAAATGAAAATTTAAAAGTACCCCTCGCGTTACATTCGAGTACTAGAGATTTTAAAAGATCGTAAAATCGTGTTTCAAAAAATCACCTTACATTCCGCACGTCTGTCTACGAGATACAAGATACTTGTTACATTGCAGACACATTAGGTGCACTTTACATTGTACTTGAAAAGCATCCGGGGTGATAATTGATCAAGTTCAATCGACGGCTGAACCTCTCAATAATCATTGAATTGAACCTATAAGTGCATCGGCGTATTCTCTGTTACTAACATAGCAAGTTTTTACCCATCCGTTATATTAACAATGGGTGACAAGGGTGTTGATCATGCTGAGAAAAAAGGTTCTTCCAAATCTCAGGTTAACTGAGCAATCCGACGAAGTTATCACATGAATTTTAAAATCGGTGTTGTTAAAATCCACCGGAAATGAGAAATCAAGGATATCTGTTATGATTGCAGTCACGGGCAACGGGCGAAAACTGACTCCCTGCGTAATTTTAAATCGTAAAAGAATGCCAAAGGAAAAGTTACCGTCAGGTGTATTATTTCACGCGCAGGAGAAGGGGTGAATGAACGGGGAGCTTGTGTTATATTAGCTGAAGGCTGTTTGGGGTCGCGTTATATTCGAGTTTTAGTTATTTCTTGAAAAACTTCACAAAAATCTTAGAGTCGCTTTATATTCGGGACAATACGGTACCTTTAAAAGACCTGATGATTGAGCAATGCTTCCAATGCGGAAAAATTTCTTTTAAATTATTGCAAATCATCACTTCTCTAAATTTATACAATAGAGTATGTCACTTTGATTGAAAATAAATTCAAAATAAGTCCCGAAAACGAAATTTTTAAGGTATAAAACGTCAATAAAGGCTGTAAATTAATTAAATACCTTTGAAATTGGAAAGTTTACTGTAGACAAATATATTTTAAATAAAGTTAAAAGCTTCTTATGAAGTTATATTTTTTAAATTGTAATTTTTCGATTAATTAGTCATTCGAAAAATTGATTTCCAGGAAATGATTCTGAAAAAACTTGTCGGCTCCCGTATCGTACCCCTCTATGATAGGGTAGCGGCCGCCCTTCCTAATCCAACTTAATCAGAAACTGCGTATTGTTATTTATTTTAATTGTATAAAATTTAATTATGCTTTCATCTAGGAGATTGAAGGCATGTGGCATCGCCAAGACTATGAAGTCATCAGATAAAATAAAGATTGACACCCGTAAACATATATTTGCCGATAATATTATAAAATATTTATATTTGTCCTGAATAAAAATATGACAGTGAGGTCATGACACTAAATAATCAATGCCGTTAACGATAAAGATTACTGGAGTCGAGGAATTAGAATAAAAAGTTCATTCACGGATGCAGGGAACCATTCGAAGGCGTTCTGTCAAAGAGAGAACAGGGCTGCTAACATTAATTTACTAACCGTAAAAATGGTGAGGACATACGTCATTTTAATGACTTTGTTTTATTTCTTTCACTGCATGGTGCAAGAGTTGACATCCGATCCAATTTGCGAGAGTAATTCTGGCACCAGTCGCACACTTAAACTCACCGTCAACAGCAAACGGAACCAAACTGGTGATTGGGTGGACACATTCGCCGCCCGAACGGAATCCTGCAATTCTTCGGAGAGTACGATTTTAGACGTAACGCATAGAGTCACAGAGTGTGAAGGAAAGCGTGTAATCTACATCCAAGGCGTGTCAAACGGTAAATATAGACCCAATCTGGTGCTGACGACGGTCTGAAGGACCTAGCGTTCGCTGTCTCAGTGAGTTATCTCACTTTTACAGCAGCAGAAGCAGTGCGATATAGAATACTTAAGAGAAATCGTTTTTATTGATTTAAAAAAAAACGCAAATTAATCACACCCTACACTAGTTGACAATAAATCGCAGTAATTCAGATATTATTCGATATAATATATTATTAATATTTAGGTAATATAAAAAAGTAGTAAGTTGCTAGGAGGAGGAAGGGGTGGAGACACGTTTGCGATTGCTATTACACACAGTAAATTCATTGTCAATATTAGAGGAGACATTTTTAATAATATTTACACTGGTAGTGGTTGCACTGGATTCGTTATGTAAACTTGTAGCACAATTTACATTGATTACACTAGTTGCACTTTTGACAGTCGTTTCACAGGGATTATTCGCACTGCTTTTGATGGTGGAGGAGGTGGGATCATTACTCATCAGTACTGTCGGAGAGACATGCCTGAGGCGTGGTGGTGGTTGACGGGGATCTCGAGGTGGCAGAGATGGTTGGCGTTATTGGATGGACGACTGAGAGATGCGTTGAGGTGCTGAAGAAACGGTGACGTGAGGGTGAAAATTGGTGCGGCGATTTGCGGGAGGAGTGTTGAGTTGAGAAGTAGGAGAGGCTGCGGCAGCTGCGTATGACCACGGATTATAGTTGAAGCGGTTGTTGATTGGAATTTGGAGGAAATAGATAGGGGTAGGAAGGATATGAGTAGGGATATATAAGGAGAGTTAAATGGGAAAGAGAATTCCGGGGGAAGCTGATGCGGGGTTGGGGGAGGCAAGATGCTCGCCCCCGACGAAACTAGCATGTAATAATATTCGGAGGAAGAGGATGATTTTATTTCTTTAATTAAGAAATTATTAGTTTATTTTAGTAAATTTGGGTATCTCTCGGTCCTAGGAGCGCCACAAAGACGGGCAGCACCCAAGAGCGGTAAATATAGAAACACATTCAGATCCCTATATACTGCCACTCCTGCTTATCACCCATGAATCGTTGTGAACAGAACTTCTGCTGATTAGATATTGCATGCATTAACTCGATTTACCACTACCCTAGGCTTAGCACAAATATCAGTGGTGGACAAACGGTTATACTAAATCGGGGTTTGACTGTAAAGGAAAAAAACGGTATTAACTATTTTATAATTATTATAATGGTAGGAATTTAACATAGGTGAAAATCTATATTGTTCATTTACCTTTCTACTCGTAGGACTCCCGGTTAGTGATTTTCACGAAAGATTAACATTCCATCACAGGTGTGGAAAAAATATTGCAATCCTAAACAAAGGACGTACGGTACAAAAAATAAAGTGAGTTTTACTAGGATATTTAATATATTTTATTATATGATATGTCTTAGTCATTCCTAAGAGCATCTGAATTAGGATAGCGTGTGTAAAAATATACAAAAACATTTCAACGATACGACTTCTGTTTCATCTAACATTATTTTTATTTGTAACAGTGTTGACGATCCTCATAATTCAGTGGCTTTTACTAATAGATCATTGAAATATAATGAAATATTTGAAATAATTTTGGAAAAGAAGCTAACCAAATATAGTCATTCTTTGGGCATTGGTATAATGACAAAATCTCCAGATGACGTCGAAATCATCCCTCAAATGCATAAATCGTAAGCTATTACAATCTAGTGGCAGATTAAGTAGATACCATATGACTAACTAAATATAGTTTTGCAATTAAGCATAACATATATAATGACAAATGTTGTATGGTAACCATGAAAGTTTACCATTCAAATTTTAAGATCAGTTAAATTATTTAACAGTGTAATAGTTACTAATCGTTAACAAATTACGTTAACTAAATGTAAGATCTTAGTTTGAATTATTGATTTGATTATGACGTTTAAGTATAACATATGGCAAAGGAAGTAATTAGCTTATGCTAAATTTATAAGTTATAAAATAATGAAATAATTTTGGAAATAATTTTCCATATATGGGTACCTAATCATCTGGTATTAATTTTCTGTCAAAATCTCCAGATGATATCAAAATTATCCCGCAAATATGGGAATCGTGAACTATTGGTCGATAAATAATATATTATTAGCTATAAATACTTTGCGATGGATTACAAAAAATAATAACTAATTTTCCTAGATAATCAATAAAAAGTTAGATCACTTTTCATTCGAATTTCAACATCATGGAAACAAATACCTAATATTGATTGAAAAAGTATATTTTAAGTTTTGTGTATAATGCATGGCAATGGAAGTAACTAGCTTATACTAAATTTATATTTTTCATTTATATATTTATATAAAAAGTTTTAAAAATGTTGACAGACCAGTTGCTTGGCTTTATCACAATGATTGTATTTATACAAATAACAACGAGGTACTTAACAAATATGGAAGGGACATAAACGGGTTGAATGTAAGTATATTTTATTATCTACCTTGCTAAGTTTCATCGATTTCCAACTTTCCGTCTCAAAGTATTAATGAAAACTTTTCTAATACACTGAATTATAAAAACGTAGATATGCATTCATTAAAGAGATGAAATTACTTTTAATTTTAACTTTTATTCTTTGTTGTATTTTACGAATAGCTCATGATTGCACATTTTAATATTTCCATGCACTAAAATATTTTAGGTTGGTGACAAAGTGGGTGTAATGAGAAGTGAATATGGCACACTTCACTTTTTCATCAATGGAGTCGATCAGGGACCCGCTGTATCCAACCTCCCCTCTCAAGTTTATGGATTACTCGAACTTTGGAACAACGCAGCCAAGGCGACAATTGTTGAGTCATCATCGTCACCCTCATCTCTAAAGAAATAACTACTGGAATATGCTATTTGGAGCAGCTATAATGGAATTAAATTCAAGCATTACTTTTATGCTTACTTGACAGAGTTATTTATCCATTGCGATTCATACTATACTTATTAGTTATAAAAATACATCTGTACTCATTTTATGATACAGTAGACTCACGCAACGCGGTAGTTACTTGAAAACGGCCGCGGTGGGAGAAAACGTGCGTGAGTTTCATGACTTATGGAAAAAATAGGGATACGGTCCCAGAGTTTGGGAGGTTATGTGTATACTTATTTTTATAAAAATCATGAGATAAGTTAATATTAAAAGCTATAACAATTTTCAAACTTTAATTTAAAACATTTCCCTATCTAACATTTTGGCAACGCCAAGCTTGGAAAGCTGTGGTTCGCAATATTTGAAGTTGATGGTTGTGCAGCATTTTTCTATTTTTGACAATTTATCGAGTTCCTCATGTTTTTCACGAACTCCAGCAAACGATGACCCCTGCATACGACGACCCCTGCGTACGTACGGTATGCCGTCTTTTATAGCAACAGACATTAGCCTGGAATAGGACACTAGCAGATCGAGGGTAGAACCAATTAGCGTTCGCGAGTGCAGTGCAATCTACCGTCACCTCACTGCGAACTGAACTACTTCCCACCCGACAACGTCGCCACGAGCAGAGGCAGTGAGAGTGAGAGAGACGGAGAGTGGAGGAGAACGAGAGAGGACCCAGAGCGAGCTGAACGCACCTGCAGAAAGATTATCTGCGAGTCGAACTCTTGCCGTATCATTCGTGATTCCTCAAGTGGACATTTCTACTAAGTATTGTACTATATTTGTGCCTTGTATTATGTCACTGCAATATAATTGTTAGTACATTTCGTGACATTTATCCAGTGTATGCTATTTGATTTGTGGTTTGCAGCAGCAGTGTAACCAAGGGGTTTCGTATCGTTTAACTATTTTCAAGTACTTTTAGTATTACGAGAGAATAATGTAAAATGAGACAGTTTCGTCTCAGTTGGCGGAAGTAATCTGTAATGTGTCTCTGAATTGCTGTAGTCTGCATAGATTTACAAAGCTGACGCTATGGTAGTATTCATTGTTCAATAGCACGTTTCAATTTAAGAATTCTGCCCATGTTAAAATATACTTCAACAAGACCGCTTGCAAACTTGCCAAAACCAAGCAAAATTTCCCGTAACAATCCTGATGTGAACTGATTCTCCTATTCATGTACCTCTTTTTCCTGTTCGTGCGACTCGACTATCGGCAGCATTCCTTCCTCAGTCAACTCCGTCTGAGACGAGTTCAACAGCTCTTCTATTTATTATTCTGCCGTGTCATCAAAGACCTCACTACTCATAGCCCTTGCCAGCTGCACAGTTTCCCTCACCTCAGATGATTTTGCAGGAAAACATTGAGCATCGTTCATAACCCTGCGCCATACCTTGCTCTATCCGGCATTTAAAGTCAACTCGCTCACCTCATCCCATGATGTTATGATGCCTGAAATTGCGTGGGCGATGTGTGGGGCGCTACTCTTGCGGTTCTCCACTAATGCCTTGAAAAGTTTCCATATGGTCCTCCTGGTGTAGTAGTGTACTACCACTTGAAGGTTTGATAGCTCCCTGATCTAGAAATTGGAGTATGGATGGCGTGTAGGGTAAGGTGGCCAACTTTTCAGGGAGCCAAGCAGGGGCATTTCAAATATTTGCCGACTATTAGGAGGGACAGATTACAGTGGCTTGTTTGCGTGCATTTACTGATGGGTCAGTATTAGATAGATAGATGCAATAGATAACAGATAGCTTGGTGTGACCAGTGAAGGCGTTACAGATGATTTAAATGAAAATTTGGGATATTAATCAAGATTTTTTTCAAAAAGCGAGACTCAAGTTTAACAAGACGGGACGAGTGATGGAAAGGAGGGACTGCCCCTCCAAATTTGGGACAGTTGATCACCTTAGTGTAGGGTGACATAAACACAACCTGCACATCTGGGTTTACCTAATTACTTTGCAAAATCACAGAAGGATGACAAGAAGCATTATCATTATGCTCGAGGCACAGAGGTGAATCAATCAGTGAACATAATATGCCGTTACCCATACCTTCCTGTTATACCGTCAAATACAGGGTAAAGTGATTTAAGCTAGAGTGACCAGACGTCCCGGTTTTCCCGGACTAGTCCCGGTATTCTATGTCTTGTCCCTGTGTACCGAAATTTTTCTCAAGATGCCTAAATTTCCCGGTTTTTAATCGAAATGATTTACCGAACAAATTTCATGCCCTTCTTTTGCATGAATTAATTTAAAATCTCATATTATATCTACCAGTTACTACTTCATAAAAGGCATTCGTATTTCTAGTCCTGGAAAAAGACAGCTTCATTCACCAAGAGCAGATTCTGAGAAAATAAAGATGACAGCTGGGTCACATATTATCCTCCTATTTTTATATTTATAAGTCGTCGCACTGGTTCAGATTTTGAATCCTGACTCATCTGCGGGTCACCTTCTCGTGGGCTAAAAGGCGGAAATTCACGTACCTTACTTGTTCCTAGATAAATCGGATTTATTTTTAGTTTTACGATCTCCAATACAATAGCCGCAACCTCCATTAGGCTAGCTCGAGAATGGGATATTTTATCCTTTCGTTGAACTTCGTAATTAGTGTTTCCGATGAAATACCTCCCGAGATACCCGTTCTTCCCAGAAAAACATTATTCGTCATCGCTTACCGTTTCTTGAGAAAAATTCAAAAGCAAGATTTTTAAGCACCCTCGCCTTTTCAGGAACGGTTCTTCACTTTCTACATTGTCATTTAAGAGTGACATCCCCATTACATTGTGGTCCTTCGTCCAGCTATCATCACGGTGTAGTGTTACCTTCTTCACTTTATTTCAAGAAAAGAAGATAGAGAAGGAAAGTTTCTTTTCCGGCTATAACGGGTGCAGAGATCTTCATTTCATTCAATATCTGCAGATGGAATTTTTATTTCAAAGGTTAAACGAATATCATTAACTCATAAAGTGATTCATATCTATTGTACTGCAAGATTCTCCGAAAGATTGGCAAAGAAATTGAATACTTACTAATAACATTTACATTTTCGTACTTCTTATCTCGTGCTGCATTCACCAGGAATTATTATTATGGGTGTGAGAGCGTAGCAATACCCTAATTTTTTTATACCTTAATTTAGCTATTAGCAAGTGTTATGTTTTGGTAAATGATGTAAGGATTCTAGTCGATAGTATCATTTATACAATACTGTTTTGTATGTTAAAGGTAATATTTACTTTAATCTGTCTAATAACAAACAAAATTCAATATTATATTTTATAACATGAAGTTTGAATTAATATAATAAAAGTCGTGTTAATGTAAAGCACGAAAACTTTTGTTTTTTTAATAAGCGGTCGAATTTTCAAGATTTTTTATTCAAAATGTTCATAATTTTTCTTAGAACACTCAGCAGAAATGCTAAAGAGAAAGTGCACATTTAATGAAGGACATTCGAAAGAGTGGGATTTTATCAAGAAAGGAAGAGGTCATTACGAAGTGGAGTGTAGATTATGCACGAGTTATATAAATATTAGCCACGGAGAACAATTTGACGTAAAAGATCACATTAATTCAAGAAAACATGAAAGTCAATGCAACCTGCTATGGCAATGGTGGAATATCACCAAGAATTACGAAGTACATTCATGTGAAAAATGTAACTGAGGATGATGTTGTTGTAGCAAGTGAATTAGCAATACCTTACCACATTATTAAACATCATTATTTCTTTCGTTCTGCTGACTGTAACAATGATCTTTTTAGAGAAAATTTTAGTGATTCTGAAATAGCCAGTAAATATTCTTCCGGACGGACAAAAACTACCGCTCTAATTAATAATGTTATTGGGTTATTTTGTTTAAATGATTTACTGATAGAATTAAAAAAGTCACAGTGTTTTAGAATATCCACAGATGCTAGCAATCACAAAACTGAAGAAGTTTTACCTTTAGTTGTTTAATATTTTTGTAAGCAATAAGGAATTCAGATTAAGATACTAAAAATTAAATCCTTAACTAACGAAGCCTCCGATTTTATTATTATTAGCATATTCTGTGATTACGGTGTAGATACAAATAAATGCGTTGCTTATGGTGCAGATAACGCTAATGTGGGACTGTTCAATGAAATGTTATTAAAAACGTTGGCTCCTGATTTATTTTATACTAAAATAATGCTTACTTATCCCTCAAATATATTAATTTAATAATTTTTACCTAGTATTATAGGTTTCTTTCTCTTTTATAACGTTTACTTTTCATTTTTAGGGCACAGATTACCTAAAAATAATGAGATTCACATTATCCCGGTTTATTTTCAAATTGTCCCGGATTTTGTCGCGGTTTTGGCCATTAACGCAGAAAACCAAGGTCAGGCGGTCTTGAACCCAGGCACCGATATTTTCCCGTTTACTTTTGTAGGAATCCTTTTCCAAAATAATACTGTATCTTCAGTACTGAACGCTTGGTGTGGGTTACAATCGTTCTCTTTAATTATTCTTAAGAACAGTTTCTGGAACCATTCTGCCGGTTGGTGGTCAGCAGAAGCACTCTCACCAGAAAGCTTGACGTTGTGCAGATTGGAACGCTTTCTGAACATTTCAAACCAATCATTACTAAATTTAGTCCTTTTAAGGCTCTCCTTACTTCTCACACATCGTTTCGTAGATTCGCTGCGACTTCTCCCGGATCACTGCGCCACTGTGTGCCACTCCCTTCTGTGCCTGCTCCTCGACCTAGGTGTTCAACCATCTATTGGTCTTATTCTGCTGCACGGACTTACTACTCATACTCCTTATGGAATCACTAGTGGTGCCGGCAGCCATAAGACTCGTTCCAATATATTATTTGTTCTTTCGGGTGTTGCTAATATTTGATTCATTCATTCCTTACTCTCATGCGAAGTTCGAAAACACCAAAATTTTGGACCGACACATATCAAAGAATTTCTTTCTTTCTTTCGATGTCTGCCTTCGGTGTTCAAAATGAATACTTGAGGCGCCGTAGGCAGCGGGCTAAATTAACATGTGGCAAAGTTTTCGGATTTATTTCTCGGAACCATCTGCGTTGCCTGAAAATGTACCGCGTTGTAGGAAAATTACCGTACAAATAAAATCCTCCCAATACTGAAAACGCGCGGCATTAATCCGCGTTGTGAGAAGTTTGACAGTACTTCGTCTATGATGTGATTAAACATTACAAATAGAAAGAGCGACACAAGAGGGGCGAAGTTGATATTCACAAATCCTTCAGTCGATTCATGGTGTGGCCAATCATTAACTAAGTATGATTCATAATCTAAGAGTAGAGCACGAGTTATTTTCGTTGTCTTTATATGTCTGGTAAAAATATGTAAAAATTCCTCTTTAACTGAGAAAACTACAGTTTTGCCCTTCGTGCAATGTTACTCTCGACTGATGTTCGCAGAGTAATGGCAAGTCGTGATTGTCTATGCTGCTTATTATCGAGCATAACTTACGCGAGCAAGAAATGATGCTAAATCTGAGTTTGTGAGAGGAATCTATACGAGGTACAAGATTGTTTAACTATGTAAGTTTCTCCATCATATCTACTAAAACTTTCACCTCTCTAGCTTTTGTAGTTTGATCTGGACATTAGTATCCTCCTATATGTTATATATATCCTCCTCTGTAAGAAACGTCGATATATAATGATAGCCACAAAGCTCCAACAATTAAGAAAAGAAATTGGAGCGTTACTAAGATGTATCTAAGCGTCAATTGTTAACAATAGTCGTCGGTAGGTGGCATGTTGGTGGCAGCTAAAAATATAAGATATCTCTTAAACACTGCATTCTATGGAAAGATGTTTCAAACGAAAGTTGTACACAATTAAATTTCCTATAACTGTTATTCTAATACATTTTTACATTTATCAAATATTAAAGAAAATATCTCAAAATAACGGTTAAGTGACAAGAGTAAACATTCCCTTCCGGTTGACCGATTTTTACGAAATCTAATCAGTTCTTGTGACTTTTATACAAATGTTAAATATAAAATTTTGCGTTGACCTGATTAATAGTTTTTAGTTAAGCACCCACAATATTTATCTCACACACACGCCCACGCACACACACACACAGAGACATCATCGTGAAAATGGTCAAAACGTGTTCAGCGGACCTCAAAACCTGTATTTCCGTTGTAATCTCGAAGTCGATTTTTTTCATGAATACAATACTTTCCCCTATAATACGTATATGGAGAAAGTAAAAATGCTACAAAGTGCTATGAAAATGTCAGCTTTAGTTAATTATGATCAATTATTAAGATTCATTTTCACGAATTTAATCATAGAATAGAATCGCATGCTGTAATGTTCAACCTGAGGGGCAGAATTTCCGCTCAAAATTAAATATTGCATTGAATCGTTCCGTTAATTGTACTGACCTTTGTCAGAAGGTGAATTTCTGTGATAGCATAACGTAAATACTGCGATTAAACGTCGGATATTTATGGCGAAGAGAAACGGGTATCATACGGACCCGACCAACTACACATACGGTGCTTTGCGCATATATGAAATTTGGTAATTAGTGATATAACACATTTAGCCACAGAAGTGATTACAATTGTTTGGTTTAAAGTAAATGAGCAGTTTTTATCCTATCCACGACTCAATGTTCAGCGGAAATTTAACAAATTGAAATGTATATCAGTTATTAGGGAAACTCCTTGGTGGTCCAAAGATAAAGCGTTAGGAAAAATGTTCGGCAAATTTAATAATACAAGTGGAATAATATTTTATATAGATGTTCTACAGACTTTTCACGAAATTTCCATATCATTTAAATTTTACAGCGATATAAGTTAAAAAGCTAAAACACTGTTGGAAACTTTAAAAAACTTTGAAATTATAATCACGGCGAAAATATTTTCCTACATATTTGAAAATACATCTCCATTATCATCATATTTACAGACAAAAGGAACGGATGTTTTGCAAGCTTTTTTCGCATGGTAGAAAATGCTATAAGCTCTCTTTCTAAATTGTCAAGATATGTTGATGCTGTTTTTAAAGCAGATACAAAATTTGCAATTGAAGAAATATAAATAAGAGATGTAGATATTGTAGTTGATACAGATTTGAAAGAAAAAGTGTACAAGGTGTATTCCAGATCTGAGTACACACAGTTTCCAAATGCGTTCCTACACGATATAAAGCAATGGCGGTGTGAACAAGCAGAGAACAGTACTTGGAATGACACGTCTAAGCGATGCGACGGCTACTTGTACACTAACGCGTACTAACACAATAACGACAACTATCATTTTTACTTTTTGTCAAGTCTAGAATGTTCTTCTCTCGCGATCATACAAGATATTTGCTTAGATAGTGGTTCAAAACTTTTGAAACTTTTAAAAATAATAATATTACTTTGACGATATCATGTCGAAATATAAAAGAGGCTACTTCAGTTTGTGCAAAACCTGTGATTGATAGCATGAAATAGTTATTATTTTCGTGCTAAACGTACTCGAATTATTAAAGGACAGCTAATATTTTTCAAATCTCAAAATCATGTAAACCTGTGTTGTTGATAGAAGAATACTTAAAATGAGAGCATAAGTTAATAAGCTTCATGAAAATAGCCCTTAGGAATGTGCCCTGATCTTCATATGTGTAATTTATAATGATAATTAGTTGCCAATTAATCTTTTGCTTCGGTGTTAGGAAGTCCGAGGATGGGGGGGATCGCCTCCAAAACTGTCGCCGTCATGTTCCGGGCGCGTCCCAAATAACAGCCGTCAGTCCACGTGATCCTACAGGAGCAGGTCATTCCTTTAAATACCTAGAAGCAACGATGGACAGGAGCCTCATCTGGTGCCTTATTCTGCCTGAAAAGGACCGAGATCGCTTCAGTACACATACTTGGCCATATTCTGGTCTCCAAAAAGGTGATCCTGGACATCTAGGTGCGGATGTATAGAGCATACGTACTGCACATCCTGGTCAACATCTCACCGATCTGGTGCGGTGTGGCGCCAGCCCATGTCAGGAAGGACGGCGTAGTGCAAAATAATGCACTACGTACGATCCTGCTGGTTACTTGGCGGAGCGCCGTACGTGTTACGGAGTTCCAGACCAGAACCCTGGTCGAAGCGATAGAACCTATCCTCGAAAGGAGGGCTAGGGCGTTCTTCGGTAAGACCGCCAAGTCTACCATCACCTGATCCGGCAACTCTCACAAAAGAGAGTGAAGCTCTGGGACCACTTTATGCGCCCAGTTTAATTAAAGTAACACCACTGACAAAATTATCTAAGCACACAGATCGCATCCAACACAAGGCAAATCTTGACTTTGAATAACGTAACCGTGGCATGAGACTAGGTAAAAGTGGCTCAGGGATGAAGTACAAGGAGCGTGGGTCGCGGTGACGTGTAAGAGGTGCGATTTGTGATGACGCGAGTGAATGCAAGTGGCTTGAGAGATAAATTAGCAGATCCGGCATGATAGTTGTGCCAACTACGTGAATGCACAGGTCTCCCCGCATCCATAGGCTTCGCACACTCTAAAAAATATTGGTACATGTGAATATTATTTTTAAAATATCGGAAAAAATATCCAACTCTCTTAAACCTATGTTAATACCTTAGGGTGTATTAACATAGGTTGTATTAACCTTGTTCACTGCCAAGGCAGGTTCTCCCCTGAAGATGCCCACTTAGTGGGCGAAATGCATAGGGCTTACCCTACAATTTTTTGACTTAAGGAGTTTTATACAACTGTTCACCTTAGGGTGTGTAAACACCCCAAAAAACTTTTAATGCTCATATTTCACATTTGGCAACATTGGTACTCTGATCTTTCTAGTACCTTCCTGAATCATTGAGTGAAGTAAGCACCAAAGTTCCAGCACTCCTAACCCAGCTCGTGTGAGAGGCAGAATCATTTTCTTCCTCTTGGGATGTACAGTCACCCCACAGTACTAACCAAGGTTAGTTATCATAATTGGTGAATACTTCTGCCCATTGCTTGTCTTTTCATTGGAAAAGGATATATACAGGATTGCTATGCAGAATATAATAAAATATTGGTTTCTATTGAATCGGAGTTATCAAGGTATTTTTGTCTTATCAGATTTAACCATGGACCCATATGAGCAGCGGATGGACAGGATGCTTGCATACGATTTGATGACAAATCAACACATCCTGAAAGAAAATTACTTGATAAGGTGGCCCCAGTGAGAGACTTGTTTGAGATGTTTGTTGATAATTATCGAAATAACTATTTTCCTTCCCAGTTTTTGACAATCGATGAGATGCTTGTAGCCTTCAGAGACAAATTTCCATTTAGGCAATATATACCAAATTAACCTTTTAAGTACGGCATAAAGATAAACACAATGGCTGATGCTAGAACTTATTGTTTGTTAGTTGGAGATTTATGCAGGAAAACAGCCAGATGGCTCATAAAAAGTAGACTATTCTGCGTCTATTGTAGTCACAAGGCTTATTTCGGATATCTCAGGATCAGGCAGAAATACCACATTTGATAACTGGTACACAACCTAATTTGACTGATGTGGGCACACTCAGAA
Organism: Tanypteryx hageni; assembly: GCA_028673005.1. NCBI lineage: Eukaryota > Metazoa > Arthropoda > Insecta > Odonata > Petaluridae > Tanypteryx > Tanypteryx hageni. The sequence continues at coordinate 96,646,945 of CM054115.1, forward strand.
GCAACAAACTTGAGATTCCTAAAGAGTTTTTGCAGGTGAAGACCCGACCTCTTCATGATAGTATGTTTGGCTTTGGAGATAGGGTGACTGTAGTTTCTTACATACCATCTACCAAGCAAAAAACTACTATCATCTTCAGCAGCATGCGTCACGATGACAAAATTGACCTAGAATTTGGGGATGAGGAGAAACCATAGATCATCACATTCTACAATTCAACAAAAGGAAGCGTTGACATGTTAGATCAGATGGCAGGAGAATATAACAGTTCAAGAAAATTCCGTCGTTGTTCTCTGACAGTTTTCTACACACCTCTGATTGTCTCAACCATAAATTCTTATATTTTGTATTGTTACAACCCTCAGAGCGCCGCTTATTCATAAAGAATTTATGTATGAAGCTCACAGAGGATTCATTCAATTGGATGATTGAATTGATTGGATTCGGATTGGATTATTCGGATTCATTCATTGATTGGATTCGGATTCATTCGATTTCGGATTGATTCTATTGATTCTTTGACTTGTTGACTCCTATTTTATGAAAAATTAATGGTCTACCCGCCGGAACAGTGCACTGCGTCTCTGACTCCACGAGCGAAACAGCAGCGAAGACGGACTCCTATCGGGAGCGACCGTTCCCCCGGCAAAAGCCGCCCCCCTAACCTTCGTCCCCTTCTCCCTCCGTCCTATATCACTCTACCACACGGTGATGCCGAAGGCATCCGCCAAATCGGCCACTGAAGGCCATACTGGGGCCGTCACCAAGCCGGTACAGCTGTCCCGTGACGCAGCAGCCCGCAAGGCAAAAGGCCAAGAAAGAAGGGAAGAAGGAAAAGCCGCTTCCCGACGAGGCGCCACAGCCCGACCCCGCCCAGGCCACACCGTCTTCTACACCACCTCAGCCGATGGACCAGCAGTCCGCCGGCAGCGAGTCCTCTTCCGACCCCGTGCAGTCGGTAAGTGACAAGGTGCCTTCTGCCGTGTCGGCGGCGTTGGATGTGTTGCGGGCTTACTCCGCGACGCAACAAAACCCGATAATTCTCGGCGCCCCACCAAAACCGGCGACCCATCAGATCGACGAGGGCTTCACCCTCGTCGACGGCAAAAAGGCTGTCAGCCTCAAAAGGATGCGAATTGCATCCCAAGAGTCACTGACAGCCACGTCCTACCGCTTCGCCCCGATATCTCCTGGGGACACCGCGACAGCGATGGTGGTCAGTAGGTGGTAGCTCGTGAACACTTTGGCTCCAAGTTGAACAGTGGTAGAAAACTCCTTCAGCCAAAAATTATAGGATAAGCCCTATGCATTTCGCCCACTAAGTGGGCATCTTCAGGGGAGAACCTGCCTTGGCAGTGAACAGAGTTCAACTGCGTTATTGTTCACTGCCAAGGCAGGTTCTCCCCTGAAGATGCCCACTTAGTGGGCGAAATGCATAGGGCTTATCCTATAATTTTTGGCTGAAGGAGTTTTCTACCACTGTTCAGCGATGGAGGTGGTTCCTCCGGCGAAGTCAGCCAAAATCCCGGTGCTGATTTGGCGGGACACGCGAGCCTGGGAGTCCACTTACCAGGCTCTACTCGACGAGTTACAGGAGCAGCCCGTCTGCAAAGTGAAAGGCCGCAGCGCTATGCACATTCAGTGTGCCAGCGCTGCGGACTACCGCAAAACGCGGGATATTTTTCAGTCCCGCAAGCTGGCCTTTTCGGGATACCAGCTGCCGGAGGACCGCCTCCCCCAATATACCGTACGCTCGCTTCACAAGCATGCCACCGCGGCATCATTAAAACAAGCCCTCGAACGGTTTGGTTGGGGCGTCAAGGTAGTGAGGCAGATAATGTCAACCAAGCCGTCGAGGGAAGAACGCGCCGCTGGGCTTAACACCGTCCCCAGGAGGAACACCCAGGTATTTCATGTGATTTTAGAAAAGTGCGAGGATCACGCCAAGATCCTCGACACGATCATTCTGATGGGCTCGTCTGATGTAGACATCAGGCCATACGTAAAGCCTAAGGGCATAGTTCAGTGCCAGCGCTGCCAGAACTTCGGACATACAAAAAACTACTGCGCTGATTCGGCGTGTTGCGTGAAATGCCTCGAGGCGCATCTCACGAGTGACTGCCTCAAGAGAGATCGCACTGCGCCGGCGCAATGCGTGAATTGCCACCAGTATCACCCTGCCAATTATCGGGGATGACAGACATATCAGGGCATCCTCGAGAGCCGCAGGCAGCGGTCCAGCACAAACACGTCGCGAGGATTAGCCCGAGCGACGCGAAATTTTGTCCCCGCCCCCATCCCCGCCACTAACGCTTGGTTTTCGAACCGAGCCGCCCCCTCTCCCGCTAGCTCTCCGTTCATTTTCTCGGCCCAAACCAAATCCCTCCAAAAAATTTGGCTACCAAATTATAAAATATATCGGCGAGACCGCAAAACCCTCATGGTGGCGTGGCCATCGCAGTCAAATCCACCATAAAACACTCCCCACTGAACTCGGATGCCCTTAGCCAACTAGAAAGCATCGGCATTTCGATTCATCATTCGACGGGCAACCTTCATATCTACTCGGTTTACCAACCCGCAACCAAATGGCTCCTGGATGCTGACCTGGAGCGGCTCGTCACGGAAAAACCGGCCATCTATGTAGGCGACTGAAATTTCAAGTGCATCCAATTCGGATGTCGTCATGGGAATTCTAACGGACCAATTCTCCGTAATTTTGCAGCGACGGCGATGGCCTCGATCGAAGCGCCGTTCACGGCGACGCACGTCAGTTCTTCCGGTCCTGAGGGAGACGACGTCCTGGACTTCGCCCTGATCAAAAATTTTTACAGCCACGGCACTCCACGTGTAATCAAAGCGCTTACCTCAGACCACTATCCTATAAGGATCGACATTATGACTGATCATCTCTCGGCTCCTCCCCCTCCCCTCATCATCCGTACAGATTGGAGCATGTACAAATCATCTATTGACGAGACGTTTGCCTCATTACCGCGCCTTATCGATCCCAAGATCGAGGGCGTGAACGCGCAGGTTAGCCGAATCACGGGCGCGATGTCCAGCGCTTATAGGCTGGCATCGCTTCCCCGGGTTCGAGCGAAGCCTCCGGTCCCTTCCCTACCCCAACCCCTCATCGACCTCATCAGGGAGCGAAACCGCGTTAGGGGAAGGTGGCAACGTAATCGCGACCAGCTCGACAAAAGACTATACAACTTCCTTTCTTGTCGTGTTAAGAAAGGAATGACGGTATTCCACAACCGGGAGTGGGAGAGGAAGATCTTCTCCCTCTCCTTGGAAGACGGCTCGACTTGGCAAATGGCCAAGCGGCTGACGGGTCAAGCGCGCATACCGACGCCCCTCAGGTACCTGGACGAGTTCATCCACGACGCCGAGGCAAAAGCCGAGCTGTCTGCGGAGCATTTGGCCGGCACCATGACGCTACGCGAGGACTGGGAAAAGACTAAGACGAAGGAGGAGGCGAGGAAGAATTTAATCTTGCTTAGCCTCTCCCCCTGCCCACCCCCAGTTCCCACTACGGACGATGAAACACGACAGCTCATCAAGGAGCTTAACTCTCGCAAGGCTCCAGGCCTAGACGAAGTTAGTAACCGGATGCCCATGAATCTCACTCCCGGTGATATTTCGTCTATCACAAACCTCTACAACGCCTGCCTCACCGCATCCCACTTCCCCTGGAATTGGAAGCGTAGCAAATTCGTCATGATCCCAAAGCCGAGGAAAGATCCGTCTCTCCCAGCCAGCCACCGACCCATATCCCTCCTGTCAAACCTCTCGAAGGTGTTCGAGAGGATAATCCTCGCCCGCTTCGATCACCACATCCGGGCTAACGATCTAATAAGACCTGAGCAGATGGGATTCAGACGAAAGACCTCCGCACCCCACCAAATCCTTCGTTTGGTGGAAAATATAACGGACGGAATCAACTCCCGAGGACGGACGAAAATCCTTTTCCTAGACGTCGCCAAGGCCTTTGATCAGGTGGGGCACGAAGTCCTGTTACTTAAACTCGCCGCAATGGATTTTCCATTGTACTTGCAAATGATCTGCAGGAGCTTCCTCTCCGGAAGGTCCCTGCGTGTCGCTGTGGATGGTCGGCTCTCCTGTTCTAAGAGGATTTCTTGTGGCGTCCCCCAGGGGGCAATCTTGAGTTCGATCCTCTTCAACCTCTTCGTTAATGACTTTCCTTCTTCTCCAAGTCTACATGTTTGCGGATGACACTGCGATCTCTTCGCAGTCGCAACAGGTCAACGCAGCTGAAAGACGTATCCAAAATCATCTGAACCTATTAGAAAAGTGGACGCTGGACTGGAAAGTTGAGATTATCGCCGATAAAAGCGTTCTTGTCAACTTTATCAAGAAGCTTGAATTCACGCCCTCCCTTCGCCTCGAATTCCGAGGCACCGAGATACCGTTGCGAAGCAAACACAAATTATTAGGGTTACACCTCGATCAGAAACTGACATGGGGTGCACACGTACAGCAGGCGATAAATAAAGCGAGGGGTATGAGGAAATTACTCATGCCCCTCATAAGGAAAAATTCAAAATTACGACGGGGCGAAAAAATTCGGCTATACCTATCCCACATTCGGCCAACCCTGCTGTACGAATGCGAGCTATTCGGTAACACGGCGAAAACGAGCATGCGGAAATTAGAAACATTCCAAAACGTAACACTGCGCTACATCACAAACAGTCTCCGACTCGTTCCGACTTACGAGATTAGAAACACGCACAAAATACCCACGATACACGACTTCGTTCGCAAGCGAGCCCAGCGCTTCGAGCAGTCCCTACAATTCAACCCACTCAGTGTCTGACTTTGGCAATACGACGCGACAAAAAAATGCAAGTTTAAACGATTAAAATAATACTCCTTCCGTAGTGAAGGCACAAACTTTCCTATTTCTGTCGCTTAATACTAACAATGAAATTAGTAATAGTTTTCTAGATATAGTACATTGGAAGCAATATGGTGTTATTTTTCATTCTGTTGTGGTTTCAGAAAAAATACTATTGTTTAAATCAATCGAAGTTGCACAAAAAGGAAAAAAAAGCAAAGAGAAAAGTTCCTAAAAAAGAAAAAGTAAGCGTTTCAGCCAAACTTGGAATGCGTTAAACATATAAAGTACAATAAAGGAACCTAATAAAAAAGAATTTAAAAAATCCTACATAAAATAAAAAAGTAGGTTTCTAAAAAGATACTTTACGTAAATCTCTACGCAAAACAGCTGAGAGTATTGGGGGTCGCGGACCTGGCAGGGGCAGTTGCCGCCAGCCGCGACCAATCCCTTCCCTTCCCCAAGCACTCCGGCACTGTTTGCCGTGTCTCCCCAATATTTTTGTTCCCCTTTTAACCCCGTTTTATAGTATTATGATGTTTATGTTTTTATTTTTTGTTCACTCAAGAAAGGAAATGAGTTAGTTTTTAATAAATGTATTTTTGCAACTCCCTTGCGAGTTCTTTCCTCTTCTTCCTTCGTCATACACACCTACAAGGTACATTGTAAAGTCAAACTAACACGCATAAAAGACACTAAGTTCGCAACACATGAAGGTCGTAGAAGGTGGCAAATTGCCAACCTGGGGCGATCGACTGCATGATGCGCGACTGGAAGGTCGCGCGGACACTGAGAGATCAGGAGAAGCTCACAGAGGAATTACTGAAGAGGAGTTTGCAGAAAAAAAATCTACAGAAGAATCTGAGAGATGAAATCAGAAGAATCTTGCCAGTAGAAGCAACCATCTCCATACCCGCCTAGCACCAAACGTCACGAGGGACAAAGAAAGCGATGTATGTAGCTTTTGTGAAAGTTCACGAGATCAGAAAGTAAAAACAGTGTGTAACACTTGTGGTAAGCATGTTTGATGTGACCACAGCAAGGTGCTTGTCAATTGCGTTGAATGCAAAAATAGTCCATCAGGTGATGAGTCAGAGTGAGGAGTCAAGTTTTTCACAAGAGTGCGTTGGATTGAAGGTTAACTCAATTATATTATTTTGTTTGTCAATGATGCATTTGCCAAATAACCATTCATGTTTGTTTTCATCATCTTAATAAATAGCTGTAAAAACATTGCATGTTTACTGTACCAACGTGTCATCACGATACAAAATACAAAATTACTGCATAAGATTATATATATATATATATCACAAGATAATGGAATATTAATATAAATCTAACTTAAATTACATAAACGACTATAAAGTGATTTTTTTGTAATTTTTTGGGCTGGGTACTAACGAAGTTTGGACACCCAAGGGTACTAACGTAGGGCTAACAAGGGAGAAAGAGGCTTTATTTATCACAATTTACAATTATAAACCTTTGAATCGTAAGGCGGACACTTTTCACCGGGCCCCGCCATTTTCCAAGCATGCTCTGTAAATCGAGGACAACAATTTCTTTCGTTTAATGCGGGTTATTCATTAAATCGAAATACACTAAATTCGGTAAAAAAATTATACATTGTTTGCATAGAACTTTGGTCTGGACCTGAAATAATATTCATTAAATGCGGGTTTTCAATAAATGCGGAATCATAAAATTGTGATTTTACTCTAATTCACAAATATTTTACGTTTCGTCCTTTTCAAATCTTTCCAATTGAATCACAGGCAAGGTACTATATAATTTTCATTGTTTAGTACCGAAATATTTTCACCTCTTCTGATAAAATATTTACGTTAACTTGCAAGGGATTTGAATATTTTCTTCGAAATAAATAAACTTCTATCATTCAGGTATAAAACTGTAACCGTCTCAAGTTCATATCTCTAAAGCAATTAATTTTAAAATGCAATTCTGTGAAAGTGTGCATCAATTCATACTTTTTCAATGGTGTACGAAATAAAATAATCGGAAAAATATACTTAAAAGGAAAATTTCTTGAATTTAGGATCTTTTTCTTGGTGATCTGCCTATCTCTTCAAGAAATGGCTCAAGTATTACTTAATCTTCCTCTGTAAGACGCAGGCATTTAAGTCGTATCTTTTCATAAAAATATACGACTTCAAGGCTAGTAAAATCCGGAAAACACTAAGGCTAGGTGTCTGGATTTTGGTTGACATATATACACCATGATTCCAGATAACTGATGACGGTGGAAATCAAGATTAATTGATATATTCGGGATATTCGTTTGAATACCTCATCCTTGAGTCTTTTAAAGACATTCGAAGAGTTTCCGTGGAGGAAGGAAGAAGGCTAAGGATACACGTTTATCACAGCGCATGTGATAAACGCGTCACCCTACCAGAAATATAACTTGCATAAATAAAATAGTGTCACCTGTATCTAGATAACATTCTTTGCTAATAAAACGCAGGGTATAGACAACAATAAGGTAGCGTTGGTACGCAGTGTAAAAGATAAAATAATAATAAATGGAGAATCAAGAGACTATGGGAGAATATGAGGAGGAAATATCGACAGGATAACACACTAGTTTGAGGTGACCATAAATCGTACCAATTTGTTTTTGTTTGCCTGTGCTCTCAGAAAAAATAGATGACATATGATATCGCGGAAGTCGAAATAAATTATTAGTTTCCCATAAAAATTGACCTCAGACCACATTAAACTGTCACCCAAATGTAAAAAATTATGTGGCTGTATTCGAACAAAATATGGCACAGAGGTCATGTCGTTGGAGAACCGATGACGATGGTGATCACGACGAAGACATTCTGAAGATTAGTATAAATAGTAAGTACATCCTCAATTCTTCACAGATACTCGAAGTCGTTCCGACAAGGAAGGAATAAAGGCTACAGAACTACACACGCTTGCTTATCGACGGAGAAAATGGTTAAATCGTACGCCGTTTTAATATCTTTATTTTCTCTATTCCACTGCATGGTGCAGGAGTTTACACCAGATCCAGATTGTAAGAATAATCCTGGCTCCAGCCGAGCGCTTAAACTCACCGTCAACAGCAAACGGAACGAAACTGGTGAATGGGTGGACACATTCGCCGCCCGAACGGAATCCAGCAATTCTTCGGAGAGTATGGTTTTGGACGTCACGCATAGAGTCGCCGAGTGTGAAGGAAAGCGTGTAATCTACATCCAAGGGGTGTCAAACGGTAAATATAGACCCAATCTGGTGCTGATGACGGTCTGAAGGACCTAGCGTTCGCTGTCTCAGTGAGTTATCTCACTTTTACAGCAGCAGAAGCAGTGCGATATAGGATACTTAAGAGTAATCGTAATATTAAACACAGAATTGCCTAATGGCGTAAAAATAGTTGGTTTAATAACTATTACAGTTACGGTTCCATATAAACTAGGATAGTTTTTTAATAACAAGAAGCAGAAAATAACAGTTTGATACTAGAAAAAATGGTGGATTATTTACATGGGTTTATTTCGTTATGATTTTTCTTGTTTTTTTTACGCAGTATTTTATATATATATATATATACAAACAAGTTGATGTATATATGGTTTTTTCTTTCTTTTTTTCCTCCTTGGATTTCTTTCCTTTTTTTATTGATTAAAAAAAACGCAAATTAATCACACCCTACACTAGTTGACAATAAATCGCAGTAATTCAGATATTATGCGATATAATATATTATTAATGTTAAGGTATTATAAAAAAGTAGAAAGTTGCTAGAGTCTAGAGACAAACTGGACGCTAAAATTAATTAATTTAATTATCTAATTCTAAGTTTCAAAGCTTGGATGGGACATGCCGGAGAGATGCAGAGGGCTGGGAAAGAGCAGGGGAATCATCACAAAACGGACCTTTTAATAGTAGTAAATATATAATAGATGGCCAGGTTATGTACAAAAGAGATACTATAGATGAGTAGCAGTGAGTATTATTTACAGAGGAATATGGAATGCCTGAGTTAGGGAAAATATAAAACAGTATTGTAATTGGTTGAAGATTTTTGAGGCTCTATTCAGGGCCATAAATTGAAGGCATCTCGAGGCAATAAAAGAGTCGGAAGTAGTTATTAGGTTGAAATAATAACCGAGGAACTGTAGGAGGATAATTAGTAAGTTTCAAGAGTTTGGTTAAGACAAAAATCCTGCGTTCTTGACTGGATTTCCAGGATCGAAAGGATTAAAGGACTGAGGTGAACCACGCAATGTCCGCGGAAACGTTGAGAGAGGAGGGTACGGAAGTTTGGGTAAGGTTTGGAGGAGCGGGTTGAAAATGAGGAGGCGGCATATGAGGATGATAGTAGGAAGATTGGGGATTTTGCGGAGGTTGCGAAAGAGGTGGATACGAAGAAGGGTCGGAAGGTTTTGGTGGAGGAGCAGGTTTGAGAGTACCATGACGAGAAAAGAGATTTTGGATGTTTAGGGATTTGGCTTCGCGTTAATAGGGCAACCACAGTAATTCGCTGTATGATCGTTGCCACAATTTTCGTATTTACGAGGAAGGGGGTATTCAGGGGTGGAGGTCCAATTTTCGCGGTCGTGAGGACCGTCATAAAAGACGCATTTTGTAGGTAAATTACAATGATTACGCGTATGGCCTAATTGTTGGGAGCGGCAACATTGAGAAGGAGCGAGGGGTCTTTATTAAATTGAAATGCACGCTGAAATACCGCACGCGCCGTAGAGATTTTCGGAATCACGGGTATTGGAAGCTACATCAAGGGTTATAAAGAAAGCTTCAGTTAGGCGCGCTTCAATCGTGTGAATTCCGCACGCATTTTCATTTGGTGAAGGGGGGTGGATTCGAGTTTGCGAACTTAATGAACCGAAATGCCTTTCTTTTCAGTGTATTTTGCAATTTCATCGACACAAGTATCGGCAGGTACGCCTTGCACTACGTATTGAGGCATGCGTTCCTCCTGAAGGGAGTTGGTATAGAAGCTAATATCGAGTTCTTTGAGAATTTTGCGTGCGGCGCGATAGTCTTTAGAAGAATGACATTTTACTAGAGGACTTGATGAACCAATGAGGCGCGTAACAGGTGCTACATCAAGAACTGTTCAAAAAGCGGAGCGGATTTTAAGACACTCAGAAGTACCATTGATTTTGATGGAGGGAATTGGGAGAAATGAGCTAGGAAAAGATGGGTGCGGATTAGGTCGCACGGAGTTAGAATTTGGCGCAGATTTTGCGGCAGGTGGAGAATTAGGTTTAGGAGGTGCGGAGGTAGATTTTGGTTTTGAGGGTGCGGGAGTGGATTGTTGGTCCATTGGTTCGGAGTCGGAGGAAGGATCAGCTGATTCATCTTCGGGAGCATTGGGTAAGAATGAGTTGGAGGTAGGAATAGGGGCGGGGGAAGAAGAACGTGAGGAGGAAGAAGTATTGGAGGAGGAAGAAACATTGGAGGAGGAAGGGGTGGAGACACGTTTGCGATTGCTATTACACACAGTAAATTCATTGTCAATATTAGAGGAGACATTTTAAATAATATTTACACTGGTAGTGATTGCACTGGATTCGTTATTTAAACTTCTAGTACTATTTACATTGATTACACTAGTTGCACTTTTGACACTCGTTTCACAGAGATTATTCGCACTGCTTTTGATGGTGGAGGAGGTGGTATCATTACACATCAGTAGTGTCGGAGAGACATGCCTGAGGCGTGGTGGTGGTTGACGGAGATCTCGGGGTGGCAGAGATGGTTGGCCTTGGTGGATGGACGACTGAGAGATGCGTTGAGGTGCTGAAGAAACGGTGACGTGAGGGTGAAAATTGGTGCGGCGATTTGCGGGAGGAGTGTTGAGTTGAGAAGTAGGAGAGGCTGCGGCAGCTGCGTATGACCACGGATTATAGTTGAAGCGGTTGTTGATTGGAATTTGGAGGAAATAGATAGGGGTAGGAAGGATATGAGTAGGGATATATAAGGAGAGTTAAATGGGAAAGAGAATTCCGGGGGAAGCTGATGCGGGGTTGGGGGAGGCAAGATGCTCGCCCCCGACGAAACTAGCATGTAATAATATTCGGAGGAAGAGGATGATTTTATTTCTTTAATTAAGAAATTATTAGTTTATTTTAGTAAATTTGGGTATCTCTCGGTCCTAGGAGCGCCACAAAGACGGGCAGCACCCAAGAGCGGTAAATATAGAAACACATTCAGATCCCTATATACTGCCACTCCTGCTTATCACCCATGAATCGTTGTGAACAGAACTTCTGCTGATTAGATATTGCATGCATTAACTCGATTTACCACTACCCTAGGCTTAGCACAAATATCAGTGGTGGACAAACGGTTATACTAAATCGGGGTTTGACTGTAAAGGAAAAAAACGGTATTAACTATTTTATAATTATTATAATGGTAGGAATTTAACATAGGTGAAAATCTATATTGTTCATTTACCTTTCTACTCGTAGGACTCCCGGTTAGTGATTTTCACGAAAGATTAACATTCCATCACAGGTGTGGAAAAAATATTGCAATCCTAAACAAAGGACGTACGGTACAAAAAATAAAGTGAGTTTTACTAGGATATTTAATATATTTTATTATATGATATGTCTTAGTCATTCCTAAGAGCATCTGAATTAGGATAGCGTGTGTAAAAATATACAAAAACATTTCAACGATACGACTTCTGTTTCATCTAACATTATTTTTATTTGTAACAGTGTTGACGATCCTCATAATTCAGTGGCTTTTACTAATAGACCATTGAAAAATAATGAAGTATTTGAAATAATTTTGGAAAAGAAGCTAACCAAATATAGTCAATCTTTGGGCATTGGTATAATGACAAAATCTCCAGATGACGTCGAAATCATCCCTCAAATGCATAAATCGTAAGCTATTACAATCTAGTGGCAGATTAAGAAGATACCATATGACTAACTAAATATAGTTTTGCAATTAAGCATAAAATATATAATGACAAATATTGTATGCTAATCATGAAAGGTTACATAACTTTCCATTTAAATTTTAAGATAAGTTAAATTATTTAACAGTGTAATATTTACTAATCGTTAACAAATTACGTTAACTGCATGTAAGATCTTAATTTGAATTATTGATTTGATTGTGACGTTTAAGTATAACATATGGCAAAGGAAGTAATTAGCTTATGCTAAATTTATAAGTTATAAAATAATAAAATAATTTTCCATATATTATAGTATTAGTTCTTCGTCAAAATCTCAAGATGATATCAAAATTTTCCCAAAAATATGGGAATCGTGAACTGTTGGTCGATAAATAATATATTATTAGCTATAAATACTTTGCGATGGATTACAAAAAATAATAACTAATTTTCCTAGATAATCAATAAAAATTTAGATCACTTTTCATTCGAAGTTCAACATCATGGAAACAAATACCTAATATTGATTGAACAATTATATTTTAAGTTTCGTGTATCATACATGGCAATGGAAGTAACTAGTTTATACTAAATTTATATTTTTCATTTATATATTTATATAAAAAGTTTTAAAAATGTTGACAGACCAGTTGCTTGGCTTTATCACAATGATTGTATCTATACAAATACCAAGGAGATACTTAAGAAGTATGGAAGGGACATAAACGGGTTGAATGTAAGTATATTTTATTATCTATCTTGCTAAGTTTCATCGATTTCCAACTTTCCGTCTCAAAGGATTAGTGAAAACTTTTCTAATACACTGAATTATAAAAACGTAGATATGCATTCATTAAAGAGATGAAATTACTTTTATTTTTAACTTTTATTCTTTGTTGTATTTTACGAATAGCTCATGATTGCACATTTTAATATTTCCATGCACTAAAATATTTTAGGTTGGTGACAAAGTGGGTGTAATGAGAAGTGAATATGGCACACTTCACTTTTTCATCAATGGAGTCGATCAGGGACCCGCTGTATCCAACCTCCCCTCTCAAGTTTATGGATTACTCGAACTTTGGAACAACGCAGCCAAGGCGACAATTGTTGAGTCATCATCGTCACCCTCATCTCTAAAGAAATAACTACTGGAATATGCTATTTGGAACAGCTATAATGGAATTAAATTCAAGCATTACTTTTATACTTACTTGACAGAGTTATTTATCCATTGCGATTCATACTATACTTATTAGTTATAAAAATACATCTGTACTCATTTTATGATACAGTAGACTCACGCAACGCGGTAGTTACTTGAAAACGGCCGCGTTGGGAGAAAACGTGCTGCGTGAATTTCATGACTTATGGAAAAAATAGGGTTACGGTCCCAGAGTTTGAGAGGTTATGTGTATACTTATTTTTATAAAAATCATGAGATAAGTTAATATTAAAAGCTATAAGAATTTTCGAACTTTCATTTTAAACATTTCCTTATCTAACCTTTTTGCAATTCCAAGCTTGGAAGGTTGTGGTTCGCAATATTTGAAGTTGGTGGTTGGCGGAAGTAATCTGTAATGTGTCTCTGAATTGCTGTAGTCTGCATAGATTTACAAAGCTGACGCTATGGTAGTATTCATTGTTCAATAGCAAGTTTCAATTTAAGAATTCTGCCCATGTTAAAATATACTTCAACAAGACCGCTTGCAAACTTGTCAAGACAAAGTAAAATTTTTCGTAACAATCCTAATGTGAACTGATTCTTCTATTCATGTACCTCTTTCTTCTTTTCGTGGGACTCGAGCATCGGCAGCATTCCTTCCTCAGTCAATTCCGTCTGAGACGAGTTCAACAGCTCTTCTATTTCTTCTTCTGCCGTGTCATCAAATACCTCACCACTCATAGCCCTTGCCAGCTGCACAGTTTCCCTCACCTCAGATGTTTCTGTAGAAAAACATTGAGCATCGTTCATAACTCTTAACCATATTTTGCTCTAACTCGCTCACCTCATCCCATGATGTTTTGATGTATGCAATTAAGTGGGCGATGTGTGGGACGCTACACTTGAGTTTCTCCTCTAATGCCTTGAGAAGTTTCCACATGGTCCCCCTGGTGTAGTAGTGTACTACCACTTGAAGGTTTGATAGCTCCCTGATCTAGAGTTTGGAGTATAGATGGCATGTAGGGTAAGGTGACCAACTTTTCAGGAAGCCAAGCTTTCATTTTCATTTTTCATTTCAAATATTTGCCGACTACAATGAGGGGCAGATTACAGTGGCTTGTTTGTCGTGCATTTACTGATGGGTCAGAATTAGATAGATAGATGCATTAGATAACAGATAGCTTGGTGTGACCAGTGAGGGCGTTACGGATGATTTAAATGACAATTTAGCATATTAATCAAGATTTTTCAAAAAGCGAGACTCAAGTTGTGACATTTAACGAGAGATGTAAAGGAGGGACTGTCCCTCCAAATTTGGGACAGTTGACATGTTTTGTACCTGTTTCCCGAAATTTTTTTTAGGGACGCATAAATGTCCCGGATTTTTAATTTGGAACGTAATGATTTACCGAACAAATTTCATGCCCTTCTTTTGGATGAATTAATTTAAAATCTCATACTATATCTACCAGTTACTACTTCCTGGAAAGCAATGGTATTTCTAGTCCTGGAAAAATACAGTTCCGTTCACCAAGAGCAGATTCTGAGAAAATAAAGATGACAGCTGATTCACATATTCTCCTCCTACTTTTCTATTTAAAAGTCGTCACACTGGTTCAGATTTTGAATCCTGACTATTCCGCGGGTCACCTTCTCGTGGACTAAAAGGCGGAAATTCACGTACCGTACTTGTTCCTAGATAATTTGGAGTCCAGATTTATTTTTAGTTTTACGATCTCCAATACAATAGCCGAACCCTCCATTAGGCTAGCTCGAGAATGGGATATTTTATCATTTCATTGAACTTCGTAACTAGTGTTTCGATGAAATACCTCCCTAGATACCCAGAAAAACATTGTTCATCTTCGTTAAGTAAAAGAGAGCGAGCTACACTGGCAAATATATAAAATGTAAGCGAAGGAAATTCTCCAAAGCCAGTCAAACTGATAAAACCCGGTTAAAAGGCCGGATAAAAACAGATGAACCCGGATAAAAACCGGATAAAAACCCAATACGTATTTCGGCTACAAAGTAAACATCATCAGGGGTTAAAAAACGGGGGAAGGGGGACTTGAGAGAGGGCGACCGAAACCAAGACCACGCCGCTAAATAAAAAACGTTTCGACAAAGAAGTAAAATATATTAAAAACGCGGCCCTAGAAAACGGGTACACACACGAATTGATAGACAACATTATTAACAAGCAATCCAAAACATTAGACAAGAAGACAAGTACTACACTTGCTCTAAGTGACGATAGGAAGAAAAAATTTATTTCACTCCCCTTCCATCCAACCCTAAACAAAGGGCTAACAAAAATTTTTCATAACGCAAATTTTACACTAACGTTTCACAACACAAATAACATTAAAAATTTATTAGGGAACCCTAAAGACAAAATACCCACATTAGAAAAATCCGGCATATATCAAGTGTTGTGCCCCACATGCGACATGTCTTACATTGGCCAAACGAAAAGAAATATCGCCATCAGATTCAAAGAACATTTAGCGCACTACAGACATGGACGCTTTGAAAAATCGGCCGTCGCGAAACACATTTTGGAATATAACCACCCATTAGACACAAATAACCTCAAACTGCTTAAACAAGTCCCAAATACCAAACTCGACGCAACAGAAAGCTTACACATTCATAAATACAGACACACCCTGATGAATAACGAGTTAGGGGTAATAAACAGCGTTCTTTTTAAACTGACCTCCCCCCCTTTTTCTCCCATCACCCAGGTCATCTAGGTCCCCCCCTTTTTTCTTCTCCCCCCCCCCCTGCCCACCAACCAGGTATAAATACACAGACACAGCCCTGGACATCCACTTGAGAGCGTGCCACTGGTCTTGGTTTCGGTCGCCCTCTCTCAAGTCCCCCTTCCCCCGTTTTTTAACCCCTGATGATGGTTACTTTGTAGCCGAAATACGTATTGGGTTTTTATCCGGTTTTTATCCGGGTTCATCTGTTTTTATCCGGCCTTTTAACCGGGTTTTATCAGTTTGACCGGCTTTGGAGAATTTCCTTCGCTTACATTTTATATATTTGCCAGTGTAGCTCGCTCTCTTTTACTTAACTAATTATGGCTCTCCAGCCGAAAGAGCTCAACAAATTACATGCCTTAAAATTTAAAATCATCTCTTTATCTATTGTCATACACTTTCTTAAAAAGTGCAAATCTTTGCATTTATTCCCCAAATTTATCAAAATTAACGGTCCCCCTAATAACCCTCACGCTTCCAAAGCAATAGAAACAGCACGTCAACTTTGGCTCAATTTAGAAATTCGTGCCAAATACGCAAAACGTAGTCAACTAGAATTTCAAGCATACAACCTACACCTCGCTATCACAAAAATTTTTAATAACATTGAGTATCATTTCTTTAATGAATACTTTCAAAAGTTGAAAGAGGTTAACCAACATAAAATTCAAACCAAACTCAGAGGCATAAATTCGAAAATTAAATCTCTTCAGAAGCTTAGTCCTACCGGGTCTCCAGATAGGATTAATTTCGTTAAAAATATTTCCAACGTTCACTTCACCCACGACGAGATCAGATTGCTCAACAAAGGCCTTAAACATTGTCTTCCATACAAAAAACCACCAATTGACGACCTGATTATTGATATAGAATGTGGTATAAAGGATAGTAACGACACGACCAAACAGTATATAAGAACCGCTAGTAAAATCGCCATTGAACGGAACATGAACAATTTGCCAAATAAGAACCTTCAGATAAATAAGACAGACTATAAAATTATTCAAAACTTAAAGAAGAAAGACTGCGTTTACAACAAATCTGATAAGGGCAACACCACAGTCATTCTAAACAAAGCGGACTACCTTGAAAGAACATTAAATACTATTGAAACAGGCCCCTACATCCAGATCTCCAAAAATCCCATTAAAAAACTCGCGACACAAGTCAAAGAAACTGTTAACCGTTGCAAACACACATTTGACAAAAAACAAGCGTTCGCTCTGAAAATAGCGAATCCCACCATTCCAAGACTTTACTGCCTTCCCAAAATACATAAACCAGGAAACAAAATGAGACCTATAGTTTCAGCCATCAACTCACCCTCTTATAAAATCGCCAAATGGCTCACTAAGGAATTAAAATGTATAGGCATTGAAGAAACATACGGCGTTAAAAACACCCAAAATTTCTTGGAACATATTAGAAACAAAAAAATACACAAAGATGAAATACTGGTGTCATTTGACGTAGAACAACTCTTCCCCAGCGTTCCCATTGACGTCGCGCTCGAAAACCTCCAGGACTGGCTACTTAGTAAACAAGTTGAGGAAAACAAAATTCTAGAAATTCTCACATTGACAAACTTATGCATGGAACAAAATGACTTCGTTTTTAACAATAAGTTCTATAAACAAATTAATGGAACATCAATGGGCAATCCTCTCTCACCACTTATAGCAAATATTTTTCTTTATTCTTTTGAGCAACGCTGTAAAAATACGCTAAACTATTTCCCCAACACATGGTGCAGGTACGTTGATGACATTTTTGCCATTTTTGACACAAAACTCTATAACATTAACACCTTCGTCCAAGAACTCAACTCATTTCACAACTCTATAAACTTCACCTTTGAAATCGAAACAAATAAGTCTTTACCTTTTCTTGACATTTTGATCATTAATAATAATGGACGATTAGAATTTGACGTGTACAGGAAACCGACCCATACCAACAATTATATTAAGAAAGACTCCAATCACCCTTACAAACAAAAGATCGCGGCTTTCAACCATATGGTACACAGACTATTGACGACACCGCTAAATAAAAAACGTTTCGACAAAGAAGTAAAATATATTAAAAACGCGGCCCTAGAAAACGGGTACACACACGAATTGATAGACAACATTATTAACAAGCAATCCAAAACATTAGACAAGAAGACAAGTACTACACTTGCTCTAAGTGACGATAGGAAGAAAAAATTTATTTCACTCCCCTTCCATCCAACCCTAAACAAAGGGCTAACAAAAATTTTTCATAACGCAAATTATACACTAACGTTTCACAACACAAATAACATTAAAAATTTATTAGGGAACCCTAAAGACAAAATACCCACATTAGAAAAATCCGGCATATATCAAGTGTTGTGCCCCACATGCGACATGTCTTACATTGGCCAAACGAAAAGAAATATCGCCATCAGATTCAAAGAACATTTAGCGCACTACAGACATGGACGCTTTGAAAAATCGGCCGTCGCGAAACACATTTTGGAATATAACCACCCATTAGACACAAATAACCTCAAACTGCTTAAACAAGTCCCAAATACCAAACTCGACGCAACAGAAAGCTTACACATTCATAAATACAGACACACCCTGATGAATAACGAGTTAGGGGTAATAAACAGCGTTCTTTTTAAACTGACCTCCCCCCCTTTTTCTCCCATCACCCAGGTCATCTAGGTCCCCCCCTTTTTTCTTCTCCCCCCCCCCCTGCCCACCAACCAGGTATAAATACACAGACACAGCCCTGGACATCCACTTGAGAGCGTGCCACTGGTCTTGGTTTCGGTCGCCCTCTCTCAAGTCCCCCTTCCCCCGTTTTTTAACCCCTGATGATGGTTACTTTGTAGCCGAAATACGTATTGGGTTTTTATCCGGTTTTTATCCGGGTTCATCTGTTTTTATCCGGCCTTTTAACCGGGTTTTATCAGTTTGACTGGCTTTGGAGAATTTCCTTCGCTTACATTTTATTGTTCATCTTCGCTTACCCTTTCTTGAGAAAAATTCAAAAGCAAGATTTTTAAGCACCCTCGCCTTTTCAGGAACGGTTCTTCACTTTCTACATTGTCGTTTAAGATTGAAATCCTCATTACATTGTGGTCCTTCGTCCAGCTATCATCACGGTGTAGTGTTACCTTCTTCACTTTATTTCAAGAAAAGAAGATAGAGAAGGAAAGTTACTTTTCCGGCTATAACGTGTGCAGAGATCTTCATTTCATTCAATATCTGCAGATGGAATTTTTATTTCAAAGTTTAGACGAATATCATTCACTCATAAAGTGATTCATATCTACTGTACTGCAAGATTCTCCGAAAGATTGGCAAAGAAATTGAATACTTACTAATAACATTTACATTTTCGTACTTCTTATCTCGTGCTGCATTCACCAGGAATTATTATTATGGGTGTGAGAGCGTAGCAATACCCTAATTTTTTTTATACCTTAATTTAGCTATTAGCAAGTGTTATGTTTTGGTATATGATGTAAGGATTCTAGTCGATAGTATCATTTATACAATACTGTTTTGTATGTTAAAGGTAATATTTACTTTAATCTTTCTAATGAAAAACAAAATTTAATATTATATTTTATAACATGAAGTTTGAATTAATTTAATCAAAGTCGTGTTAATGTAAAGCACGATAACTTTTGTTTTTTAAATAAGCGGTCGAATTTTCAAGATTTTTTATACAAAATGTTCATAATTTTTCTTAGAACCCTCAGTAGAAATGCTAAAGAGAAAGGGCACATTTAATGAAGGATATTCGAAAGAGTTGGTTTTTATCAAGAAAGGAAGAGGTCATTACGAAGTGGAGTGTAGATTATGCACGAGTTATATAAATATTAGCCACGGTGGGAAATTTGACGTAAAAGATCACATTAATTCAAGAAAACATAATAGTCAATGCAACTTGCTATGGCAATGGAGGAATATCACCAATAATTACAAAGTACATTCATGTGAAAAATATAACTGAGGATAATCTTGTTGTAGCAAGTGAATTAGTAATAGCTTACGACATTTTTAAACATCATCCATCATTTCTCTCGTTCTGCTGACTGTAACAATGATCTTTTTAGAGAAATTTTTATTGATTCTAAAAATAGCCAGTAAATATTCTTCCGGACGGACAAAAACTACCGCTCTAATAAATAATGTTATTGGGTTATTTTGTATAAATGAATTACTGATAGAATTAAAAAAAGTCCCAGTGTTTTGGAATATCCACAAAACTGAAGAATTTTTGCATTTAGTTGTTTAATATTTTTGTAAGCAATAAGGAATTCAGATTAAGATACTAAAAATTGAATCCTAAACTAGCGAAGCCTCCGCCAGGATTTTCGATTTTATCATTAGCACATTCTTTGAGTACGGTGTAGATACAAAAAATGCGTGCTTATGGTGTAGATAACGCTATCGGGGGACTGTTCAATGAAATGTGATTAATTACGTTGGCTCCTTATTTTATACTACAATAATGCTTACTTATTCCTCAAATATATTAATTTAACAATTTTCACGTAGTATTATAACTTTCTTCCTCTTTTATAAGGTTTATTTTTCATTTTTAGAGCACAGATTACCTCAAAATTATGATTCCCATTATCCCGGTTTATTTTCAAATTGTTCCGGATTTTAGGCTCTAAAATTTATTTTGACATGGTTGTGGCCATCAACATCTGGTCATTATAATTTTTGCTTACCCTTTAATGCCCTAGGGTTATTTTTACGGTAAACCAGCAGGGGTTTACATTTAAAATCCTCCGATGTGTTGGCGCAGAAAAACAAGATCAGGCGGTCTTGAACCCAGGCACCGATTTTTCCCGTTTACTTCTGTTGGTTCTTGATGGCATCTTTTCCCAAAATAATACTGTCTCTTCAGTACTGAACACTTGGTGTGGGTTACAATCGTTCTCTTTAATTATTCTTAAGAACAGTTTCTGGAACCATTCCGCTGGTTGGTGGTCAGCAGAAGCACTCTCACCAGAAAGCTTGACGTTGTGCAGATTGGAACGCTTTCTGAACATTTCAAACCAATCATTACTAAATTTAGTCCTTTTAAGGCTCTCCTTACTTCTCACACATCGTTTCGTAGATTCGCTGCGACTTCTCCCGGATCACTGCGCCACTGTGTGCCACTCCCTTCTGTGCCTGCTCCTCGACCTAGGTGTTCAACCATCTATTGGTCTTATTCTGCTGCACGGACTTACTACTCATACTCCTTATGGAATCACTAGTGGTGCCGGCAGCCATAAGACTCGTTCCAATATATTATTTGTTCTTTCGGGTGTTGCTAATATTTGATTCATTCATTCCTTACTCTCATGCGAAGTTCGAAAACACCAAAATTTTGGACCGACACATATCAAAGAATTTCTTTCTTTCTTTCGATGTCTGCCTTCGGTGTTCAAAATGAATACTTGAGGCGCCGTAGGCAGCGGGCTAAATTAACATGTGGCAAAGTTTTCGGATTTATTTCTCGGAACCATCTGCGTTGCCTGAAAATGTACCGCGTTGTAGGAAAATTACCGTACAAATAAAATCCTCCCAATACTGAAAACGCGCGGCATTAATCCGCGTTGTGAGAAGTTTGACAGTACTTCGTCTATGATGTGATTAAACATTACAAATAGAAAGAGCGACACAAGAGGGGCGAAGTTGATATTCACAAATCCTTCAGTCGATTCATGGTGTGGCCAATCATTAACTAAGTATGATTCATAATCTAAGAGTAGAGCACGAGTTATTTTCGTTGTCTTTATATGTCTGGTAAAAATATGTAAAAATTCCTCTTTAACTGAGAAAACTACAGTTTTGCCCTTCGTGCAATGTTACTCTCGACTGATGTTCGCAGAGTAATGGCAAGTCGTGATTGTCTATGCTGCTTATTATCGAGCATAACTTACGCGAGCAAGAGACGATGCTAAATCTGAGTTTGTGAAAGGAATCTATACGAGGTATAAGATCCTATAACTATGCCGAACTGTACCTTACCACCAAGTAGAAGCTGTTATAGCTGACCTCGTATAGTCGCTGTCATTGGCAAATAATGAAGATGATACCTTTACTGGCCCGTTTTTATTCCCATTTCAAAGCAATGGATGGAAGACAGCTATATAGTACCTCATCCGCTGTAACAAGCTCTTGCATGTGACCTAGGACTAGTATCACAAAGACTCCTCTTGGAAACGCTGGCGCGGACACTTTCAGATATTTCATTGGAGTATTACTGCCTTTTGTGTTAGGGTCATTGCGCTAGATAGGGGTTTTCTACAGGTGCATTAGAAGGTGAGACGTGGATAAGTTTGCCACCAGATGATGTTTCACCCGAAGCTTGTGTCTCAATCTTCATCTCCGCTTTGTACTTTGTAAATATTTATGTTGATTTGAATTTTGATGAATTGTCAAAATTTATCCAGTTCAATAGATTAAAATTAAATTGTTGTAAATGGATATTTTCTTCTTTAGTTGATAAATCCCTCATTTGATGACTTAGTTATGGCGTTCAAAATGGTTTCTATCTTTTCCTTTTAACAACACACGTATGTGCTTATAAGATATCAACGTATTAAATATAAACAAAAATGATTTCATGCAATGTACGTATGGAATCTAATTAGTTTTATTTTTAATAAAATATTGTTAACCAAAAATTAATTTATTAACCACAAGCATGGAAACGATAAACGATAAACTGTTGGTATACTGTCCTTAGCATACAAGTTAAGGAAAGCAAATTATAGCGAAAGATTATAAAGTTGCATTGTCTTAAAATCCTTCTTGTTCCCCAGAAAATATTTTATTAATTTTTTGAAGCCAATTCATACTTTTTTCAACTGCGATCATTGTTTTTTCGAATTGTTCATCTGAAGTTAATTTTTAGATATGCAATATCGATCTCAGGAAATGTGTAGAATCACTTGGTAAACTTAAATCCCTCACCAGATATTTAATTTGCTTTGTATGAACTTTTTCGGTTCACTCGCATTTTCTGCTGGATAAGAATCTCTGTCATAGCTTATGTTGACGTCGAATTCCGAAACGGATGAAAAAATTGGATCAAGAGAGTTTGGCGGTGTAGGTAAAGGTAGATCAGGTCCATGAGCCACGGGTCTTATGGCAGATGGTAGATTTGGATAGGAAATTTCTTTTTATTTGTGGTATTATAGCCTTGCACGTTGGTTAAGCAAAAATATCAATCTTATCCGTGGCTTTTTGGTTCATGCCACACCATTGGAATAGCAAATGGAAAGGACTTATCCTTACTTGAGTTCATTTCCTTAATTGTTCAACACGAGTGGAAAACTTGATGTGGTGCCCATGGTTTATCCTGATCACCAAATTTCATCACAAAATATGCGTAGTACGCCTTTTTCTCAAATTCTGTAAAGTTTTGCATCTTCTTATTCGCAAAAATGTACCACATATATAATAAAATCTACCTGGACTATTTACACAAGCTCTTACGCCATAATGAATAACAAAAAACAAAGACACGATATAAAGCAATGGCGGTGTGAACAAGCAGAGAACAGTACTTGGAATGACACGTCTAAGCGATGCGACGGCTACTTGTACACTAACGCGTACTAACACAATAACGACAACTATCATTTTTACTTTTTGTCAAGTCTAGAATGTTCTTCTCTCGCGATCATACAAGATATTTGCTTAGATAGTGGTTCAAAACTTTTGAAACTTTTAAAAATAATAATATTACTTTGACGATATCATGTCGAAATATAAAAGAGGCTACTTCAGTTTGTGCAAAACCTGTGATTGATAGCATGAAATAGTTATTATTTTCGTGCTAAACGTACTCGAATTATTAAAGGACAGCTAATATTTTTCAAATCTCAAAATCATGTAAACCTGTGTTGTTGATAGAAGAATACTTAAAATGAGAGCATAAGTTAATAAGCTTCATGAAAATAGCCCTTAGGAATGTGCCCTGATCTTCATATGTGTAATTTATAATGATAATTAGTTGCCAATTAATCTTTTGCTTCGGTGTCGTGATCGTTTGTATTATAACATTTTCCTTCTACATATGGGTAGTGCGAGGCGGAGAGGGTTCGTATGGTTTATTTTAAAATTTTCAAGGGGACCAAAACATATGTATACTACCATCAACTTTTGAGGTTGGCAGAAAAATTGGACAAATTGACCTAGGAAGAGACGGGGAGAGATAGAGGAAAGAGGGAAGATAGGAAGAGGGAGGGATATACGGCACGTGATTATGCTACCGACCGACTACGGTTTTCATAAATGGAGATATTTAAGTAAATAAGAGGTCGTAGTTTTTATTTACCATTTTTATTTGCAGGATAGTTTATGCAACAGTATCGAACACCGCTTTATAATCGCAAAATAATGAAAAAAAAAAAACATTTTAAAATCTATATCACTAATTATCTATATGTGCGCTTACTTTTGTAAGCGAAAATTTTACTCCACAGCAGCAAACTTCGAACGTAGCAGAAAAATAATAAAAGGCTATAAGTAGTTACCACGTATTTCACGACTGAGTATCATTCAATATCAATAGCATTAGGCATAAATGGAAAGTGATAAATTTAACAGGCAATAACCATGAACATACAAACATTAACAAATGAACATTTAAAAATACAAAAATGTATAGCCAATTTGAGTCGTAAAAATTTAATTTCCTAGAAAATATTTTAATTAGTTACAGTAAATCCATCATTAAAGCTATAAGTATATTATATTTAAGATACATGGATCCATTATGACAGCGGATCTTAAACTGGGCTACGCGGAACCCCAATGGTCCCCAGCAAGGGGGTTCCCGCAGCAAAGAAATTTGCATGAAAGTGGTACTCAGATTACTTCAACCTAATAAACCCTGCTTTATGAGGTTTGGCGTGTTGATGCATCCACGATTGTCGCCTTTGCTGCGTTATTCCAAAGTTCGAAGAGTCCATAAACTGGAGAAGGGATGTTGGATGCAGCGGGTCCCTGATCGACACCATTGACGAAAAAGTGAAGGGTGCCGAATTCACTTCTCATTACTCCCACTCTGTCACCAACCTAAAAATTTATTTCACATGAAACAATTAAGACCGCACTGAACGATATATTTTCGCCATAATGTTCGACTACGCTTTTGAAATAAGTATGCATGTGCATGAGATCTAATTATTATTAGTCAACAGATCAGAGATTTATCTAAATATTATGAAATTAAGTGTAGAGTTTAACCAAAGTGATAAATTGGAATACATACCGATAGCGCATTTATATTTTTTCCGTAGTTTACAAAGATTGCTTCACTATTTGTATGAATAGATCCATGATGATATATCCAAGCAACAGGTCTATACAAAATATAAATAGGTATAACCAACATTAGCCTGGTAAGAAATAGAAACCACATGGATATAAAAATATAAATATACGTTTTAGTGGTTAGTATTTATGACAATATTAGTATTCTCGTAGACAAAATATGTGCCTAAAATTAAGTATATATATATATATATATATATATATATATGTATAAAAGCATAATTGCCCATAAAATATGCCGGGTATGGGTGAACTGTGTATTAAGTTCAAGTTGAAATACAAATTAATGAAACCAACTTCTATAGGCACTAAAAAGTAAACAAATATGAAATTCACATAATTGAGCGTTCCAGAGAGTAAAAGTAGTTTAGGCGAATAGAAATTGTATTAAATGAAGTACATTACGCTATACAATTCTTATACGCCCAAGATTATTTTTAATTTATGGAACATTTAGTTATGTCTCTATCCTCTCTTTCTTTCTCTCCCGTATTAAAGCAGTCAAATCATGCATTCCTTACGCATATAGTATAAGGATTAACGAGACAATACAATCTTGAGGTTTAACAATGACACGGTCGTCTAGGCAACATTAAAGCTTAAATTTTTCCAATAAATATGATTTAAACGTATAACTTGAGCAATTTTGTAACGTAGGCAAATCTGACGAAAAGAATAAGAAACGTTACTTATTTTTCTTTAAAACGGTCTAGATTAATTATATGTAATTTTAATTTGTAAAAGCGTATAAGTCTGTAAGTCTAAAAATCGATTTTTACGTGCTATCTTATGGGAAATGGTACCCCGTCCATTTCACTCCCAGCAAAAATCAAAATTCTGGCCCCGGGGTGCACATCCTCATGGTCCCATTAGTTAAGTGTACTGTTTAAAATCCCAACGTTTCTTGGTTATCGAGATATGCTGTTCACACACACATTGCCTTTTATCAGTCCCTTATATATAATTATTCAATGTCTTTCTGCCCGTCTCTCTTCAACAGTTTGTCATAGAGAAATGCTGTAAACGCCATTTTGTTTCTGCCAACTAGGAGACACCAGGAAATCTATTTCCTTTACGGAAGTGTCCCGAATTCTACTCCGGGAGACGATTATATTTTCTCACATGTTTACACAAGAATTTCGGTTTCTCAAGGCGCAAGGTTTATTTCCTTTATTCATTGAATCGAATTTCTCCGTTTTTGCTTTATTCGACTGCTAAAATTATAAAATATCCTATTCTTGCGTTGTTTAGATGTTCCACAGAAGAATTTGTCAGAAACACGCGTTTCCTTTCAAAACTTTATGACTTTTTCGTATTCTTTCCAGGTGTTCCCTCAGCGCCTAGGCGATCCGCATTACTTCCTCCGATTCATTTAGCGCCTTCAAAAAACTGAAAGAAAGGCGTTATTCGCTTCGCGCTCATTATGAAGCATCGAAATTATAGCTACAGCAACGTCAAACTTAATAGATTGCAACGTTAATAATTGCAGATTGTTATTATTCAGTAAACTGATTGTGAGTGTGGACTGTGGGCATTGTTACCGATTGACCAAAAGAATAAATATGAAATGAAATAAATGAAAGTGGTCTTCGAAGAGGAATATAAATTATTTTAGAATAAGTGTCCAATAAATCTGTAGCATAACTTAAAATGTGGAGCAGTGATTCTGAACGGTAATAAATTAGAATTAACACATGTACTTGGTCTAATCGGAAATTGAGGAGAAAACACTTACGATTTCCACATTTCCGGTAGAATATTGACATCATTAGGAGTGCTTGTGATGATACCGATGCCTAAAGATTTGCTGAATTTGGTGTTCTTCTTGTCCAACCTAACCTCAAATATTTCGTTACTCCTCAGTGGTCTGTTCGTGAATACTACTGAATTCACAGGATCGTCCTCGCTATATTGAAAAATCGAAATAATCAGTTAAAAACCATGTTCTTAAAAGCTAAAGAGTATATTTGTGTATAATAGATCTTAAATAATAGTACTGCATTAAATAATAAAGTTTTCAAGTTACCTTATTTTTTGAACGGTGCGACCTCTGTTTAAAATTGCTATATTCTTTCCACATCTAGGATGAAATTTCAGTTTTCCATCATAAACATCAAAAGGGAGAACTATGAAAAGAAAAATAAGTCATGATAATTTACATTATATGACAAAGTTATGAAAAACATGGTCTACCTGCAGTAAACATTTTATGCTACTAGCGGTTCACCTGCACAAAACAATGTATGCTACTAGCTAGAAATTGTTGATTAATTATGAATGACATTGATCTCAAAGTAATCTCTATAATCGAATATCTATCAAAATGATGCGCTGAGGCTGTACTACTAAAGTTACCGTTTGACACTCCTTGGATGTAGATTACACGCTTTTCTTCACACTCAGTGACTCTATGCATGACATCCAAATTCATACTGCTCGAAGAATTACTAGATTCAGCTAGGGCGGTGAATGTGTCCACCCAATCACCAGTTTGATTACGTTCGCTGTTGACGGTGAGTTTAATTGTGCGGCTGCTGCCCGAGCTATTATCGCAATCTGGATCTGGTGTCAATTCCTGCACCATGCAGTGGAATAAAGAAAATAAAGTCATTAAAACGGCGTAGGACTTGAACATTTTTCGCTGTTGATAAACGGATGTCTGTAGTCTTGTTACTTCCTTTATAGAAATACCTCGAATTTCTTTTGAGGACTGAAAGATTAGCTATTTATACCCCTTAATTCAGTTCTCGCGATCATCATCGTCATCGATTTTCCAACGTCATGATTTGAGTTTCATTTATTTTTGAAAGGGCTATAAAGATTTTTATGTTTCGGTAAGATTTTAATGGTGTCTGAGGTCAATTTTTATCCGAAACCGATAATTTATTATGACTTTTGCGAAGCCTCGTGTCATTAATTTTTGCAGAGAGCCGAGCAAACAAAACATAAAATCGTACGGTGGGTACGCATGATGTAACACGTGACCAAAGTGTTACCCTATCGGTATATCGTCTCCATATTTCCCTATAAAGTATTGTCATGCCTATTTTTGCCTTTTATTCTATTTTTAGCCTACTTTCCAAAAAATAGAAAGTAGTCCTATGAGATCGCCCCTATGTCCGTGTGTGTCTGTGTGCGTGTGTATGCTTGTGTGTGTGTGTGTGCGTCCCACTAACATCTGCTTCATGAATTGATTGATTTCCATGTAACTTGGTGTATGGCTAGTGCTCTCGGATACAACCTCCGGGCCATAATTTATATTCAAATTTTACAGGTCCCGAGTTTGATTCCAGGGGAGTTCTTTCCTCATTTGATTTACGTTGTTAACCTAAAATCCGTCGTGCAGAGAGTTTTTCTTTTGCATTTTAAAATATTTTAGAATTATGACATCGGAGTCGGATTTGTACTGTTATAAGAGAAAAAAGCGAAGCGAAGCCTTTTATTCTTATCACACAATTTTGATTTTCGATCGTATTTGTTTGAATTTCTCTCAGAAACTTTCGTTTCGGCTTTTTGAAAGCCATTTCATTGATTTTTTGCTAAGGTGATGATTATTGCCGAACTCGGATGGAGAATAGCGGAGTGCACATACCGGCTATGATTCGATTCATAGCTATCGAGGTAACAATCGACTCTTAGGTCGATTCATACCTATTGGAATCGCGGCGAAAAATATGAATACTACCTATTGTTGTCAGTAACCATACCGACTCTTTGTAATTCTTATGGCATCTTTGGTGAGACTATTTTGTTTTTGGTTTTTGTTGGCCTTGAATTGGTTTGTTCCCATTTGTTTTTTCATCGGTTTCCTTAACTTATCTCCTGGTTGGTTTGTCCTTTATTTTTAAAAGCTACGCTTCTTCTTGTGTAATTCTTACGGCATCTTTGGTGTTCTTCTTGTGTAGTTCTTACGGCATCTTTGGTGAGAGAATTTTGTTTTTATTTTTTTTGAATAAAATAATCAACGGTGCGAAATGACCTTAGCCGTCGATTCGCCTAAAAATAACAATTACTGCAGCCACTAACACAAAAATTTGTAAATATTGAAGGTGATATTTATATCTATATTAAAATAGTATTGAAAGGAAAGTAGACGGATTAGAACTATATAGGTACTTGTTTTATTCGCCATACAACCGGCATCTTGTTACTTGTACCCTTTATATTATTGGTATGGAGCACAATGAGGTCATTATATATTGCTGCTTCTTACTTATGATATAACCTACTAGCAGAAGGTGCTTGCATTCTGCAACCATTTCATCTCACCTTGAAAAAATATTAATTTTTCAGAGAGATATTTCATTATTAGAAATATTATTTTAATTCAAAAGATTTGATCTCTGCACCTATTTTTGTTCTTCCATTATGGAACAATATAAAATAAATAAAATATATAAAACAATCCTTAAAATTTGTAATTAAAAAAATATACTTTTTCCATTGTGGGGTACTAATGCCCCATATATCTGCCCAATTTAAAGTTATAGCACATCTGGAAGTGAAATAACATTTATCTAATAGTTAACATTTAAACAAAATTTAACGGCCGCAATAACAACAACATGGAGATTTTCAAATGCTTATCTGTGCATTTGCCATAAGCTCTAAATAACTAAACAAAATTAGCTCCCTAGCTCGCCTCGTAGCACATAAACATATATCCATTTGTTTAAATTTTAAGAATTTTTAACAGACAAACAAATTAAAAGATCAAAATTTGTATATTTCCTACTTTGTTTTTTTTTACAAATTCTACCTTTAAAGAAATTCAGCTTCGTAGCACATTTGGAAAAACATATCTTAAAACTTTGTTTAAACATTTGCGAATTTTTAGCGGCCGCATTGTTAAACATTTCAAAATTTTCAATTTTTCTGTATAGACTTTTCTACAAAATGTTTGCAGAACCTCGTACCTATGACTTATAGTTTCCGAGATAAACATTACAATTTGGGAATAATTTTAAAATTAGAAAATTAAAATTTATCGAAAAAATGGGATAAAAACAACACCTAAAAATTAACACTTTTTAAAATTTTGATTTTCCGGTTGGTTGTGAGCAAAATCCTATAACAGTACAAAATTTCAACTCCCTATTCCTCTTAGATTGGTCTACACACTGGAAAACCTTTTTCCCATGCCAACTTATGGGAGATTTTCCGGGGAATCTGGTTTTAAACCAAGGACACTGTAAGCAAAAACAATACCAATTACTAATAGGTATTACGGCCATCTAGCAATGCTCAAAAATTCAGTTCTCCAGTTTATAGGCAAGTGTCCGAAATTAATTTATAAATAGCGCAATGCTTTTCTTATGGAAAAAAAACGCAATATTCGGAATTTCTGGAGTCGAACCTATGCCACTTAGGTAAGAGATCCCATTTTTTATGGAAATTTCTCTATGCCCTCTATAAATGCTGCTCTAGCTCTCTAGCTCTTGTAGTTTGGGCTGGACATTAGTAACCTCCTGATATATACTCGTATATGTTACTAGGTGCATGTTCTTAAATTTCAAAATAATATATAATGAAAATACCGAAAACGCCCTAATATTTTTTATCATGTAAAACTTTTGATTCAAATTCATTAATATAGATTTATATTTCGGATTTTAATACATAAATATATCTCAGGTGAAGTTAATAAAAAAGTGTATAAAAATAGGAGATATCGTATATTAAAAAGTGCTCAGATCATAGATTAGAATAGAAATAAAAATATTCATTCTTAAATTGTGCTTGAAGTCTGCTATGAATTACTGGCCATACTGTTCATCAGTGAAGTATTTTGACTCCACTACTAGTTCTCTGATACGACACGGCTACCTATGCAGTAGAAACATGTCATTAGTCCACGTCCAATCCAGTAGAGAGCCGCTCCGTGCTCTGGCTTCTCCAGGAAACAACAGTCAGCAGTGAAACCTAATGAAACGTCTCATTGTGAGTCACAGAGTCGAATAGTACCGCCGGGGGTAGGAAACTAGAAGATATAGGGAAATATTGAGAAGGAATACTGATGGGCTAATCCTCATCGTGTACTACACACCATACCATTTTTGGTTTATTTGCTTCTGCTCTCTGAACAAATGGTTCGCATCGAATCACTGAAAAAATAATAAATTCAAAGTTGTCGATAAAAATTGGCCTTTGATCCCATTCAGTTGTCACCCAGATTTAGAAAATTATGTGGCTGTTTCGGAAAGAAATATGACTCTCAGATCATGCCGTTGGAAAACCGTTGACGGTGGTTGATAACGAGGAATACATTCTGTAGATCCGTATAAATAGTACATCCTCAATTCTTCACAGATATTGGAAGTCGTTCCATCAAGGAAGGAACAAGGATACAGACACTAGTAAATCAACAGCAAAAATGGTCAACTCGTACGCGGTTTTAATGACTTTATTTTCACTCTTCCAATGTATGGTGCAGGAGTTGACACAGGAACCAGATTGCTGGAATAAGCCTGGCAGCAGCCGAACACTTAAACTCACCGTCAACAGCAAACGGAACCAAACTGGCGATTGGGTGGAAACATTCACCGCACGAGCGGAATCCAGCAATTCTTCGGGCGGTATGAATTTCGACGTCACGCATAGAGTCACTGAGTGTGATGGAAAGCGCGTTATATACATCCAAGGGGTATCAAACGGTAAAACTATAACTTTAGCATAATAAATAACATGTAGATGCATTTCCAATGATATTGCACATGATCTGCTTGACATACTGTTACAATATTTATGAAAAACACCTTCTACAATTCTCATGTACTCAGTACTATTCAAAACTATTAATGCAAGGCTAGTTGTAATAGTGAGGTGCAATGACAGAAAATAGATAAATAAATAAGCATTAATATCCTGTCATGTTACTGAGGTAACAGCCACTTTAAATTGTATTTATTGTATCGAAAAATATAATTTGAAACTTCATTATGACAATTAATCATTTTGTTAGTAGGTCTCTCGGTGGATGCTTATAATGCAAAGTTGATATTTCATCCTAGATGCGGAAAGAACATTGCAATCATAAACAAAGGACGTACGGTACAAAAAATTAAGTGAGTTATCATAAGAAGGATTATTTAAAATCATAATTTTTTACTTAAATATCATTCATAAATTATATTTTTGTACAGCTATGGGCATATTAGCACGACTCTTATTAATTTTTAAATTTTTTAAATTTATAACAGTCAGGATGATCCCAATAATTCAGTGGTATTCACAAACAGACCACTGAAGAATGACGAAATATTTGAGGTTAGGTTGGATAAAAAAAATACCAAATTCGGCTACGCCTTGGGCATTGGAATAATTACACGTACTCCCGATAATGTAGAAATTCTACCTGAAATGCATCAATCGTAAGTGTTCCTACTATATTTTACGATTTAACACTACATTTTCTATACGCTGAAATTGAAGAACAACCACTAAGAAAGTTTCTTAAAATCACTGATATACAATATTTTCTGTGACGACCATTTGGAAAGCATATGGGATCTGTATAATTCGGTAGATGCGCTTTATTTGGGCTGAGATGGGATTTTAGTATAATTTAAGTAAATGATTTGATTTGATTTAATTAAGATTAAATATATATATATTAATGCGGTAATTAAACATATATTTTACATGCTCTGAAAGAAATTGGAGGCTAAAATATCCTACATGTCTATTAGCAGTGAAAATTATCACATTCTTTATCTATTCATCTGTGTTTATTTTATGGGACACATTCAATCACATTAAACTCATTATATCATTCATCTTGGCTATATCAACCATGCTTATATTGTCAACTATTATATTTTTACAGACCTTTTGCTTGGGTATATCACCATGGCAACATTTACTCAAATGGCTTGAAAATCGTAAAAAAATATGGAAATGATATAAACGCGCTATCGGTATGTAATCTTGCATATGCATGTAATAACTATTTAGCAACTAATTAAATATTAGAAAAAGGATTAAATGATACGAAAGGAATTCAGTAAAGATTACAACTTTTTTCATTTGGCGTTTAATTTGAGAATTTGTCTGAGCTGCATTAATATCCACCTAGTATACTCATATTAAAAGATAATGCAGAAAATATTATATTAACGTTTCATCGTAAATTTCTTAACCAAGGCCATTAAATTCCCTCCATTATTTTTTGTAATGTCTACCATTCACTTTTTTAGGTTGGCGACAGAGTGGGCGTAATGAGAAATGAATTCGGCACCCTTCACTTTTTCATCAATGGAGTCGATCAGGGACCCGCTGCATCCAACATACCCTCTCCTGTGTATGGAGTCTTCGAACTCTGGCACGATGCTGCCAAGGCGACAATTGTTGATGCATCGTCCACATCCTCCTCATAATTTAAATTACTTAAAATTGAAATAAAAACAGTTCAATTGCTGAGAGAATGAAGTATATTTTTTCAAATATTAAATCTCGCCAAGTTATTGTAAAAAATTGTTTTTATTATAAAAATGAATTTTTTTCATTGAAAAATATCTCCTGCCATGGCAACGTGTCAAATTATTTAAAATGAGAATTAACGATATTTTCCGGAATCCAACTTTGTCACCGAAGACCGCCAATCATCTTCTCTTTGCCCGAGCGTCTCCTCCATTTAGAGTTTGTATGGATAGATATAGAATTATTTCCTGTAAAATAGACTATGGGATCCGCGGGATCTATGGTCTCGCTTTGTCCACTTAGGGCTGGTGGGGGGGAATCACATGTTCAATATTATTATCCTGTTTGTAATTATCCTGCACTTCATACAGTGGGGATTTAAAATCTTAATAGAATTAAGGCGCTGTCCCTCAGCAGTAAAATATTTCTCATTTTTTCTTCAATTCTTCTATATTATTCAATGGGTTCCATCTGTTTACCAAATTTCGTTTGAGACATCAGTTATAGTAGAACAGACAAACAAATTAACAGAAAAAGTGCACAGAAACTCAACAGAAGACCGCTCGAATGAAAATTGCGCGCCTCTAGGAGGATCCCTGTACTTTCAAGAGAAATGTTTATTTGATGTTTTCTTCATCGAATGATGTTATCCGTATATATGCAAAATTTCGTTTTGATTGAATAAGAATTAGGAATTAGAGCAATACGCGAACGCGAATTGCACAGGAACTATAAGGGTCATGTTCTAGAAAAACTATAGGCAGTCGACACAAAGTTTGATGAAAATAAAAAAGAGAGACAGCAATTACCGTAAAACAGACAAAACAAGAAGCCCAAAGCAGGGCTAATTCAGGCTGGTTTCCCAAAGTTGACGTCCCGAATTGTCTACTTATATTGACGGGAAATGTTTCAGTATGTGTTAGTCATTCCAAGGAATTCTCATACCATAAATCCCATTTGTAATTCACAGTTTATCATTGATAGAGAAAAATTGTAAAACAAATTAATAATACTAAAAGCAATATCAAAATTTCTTTCTGAGTATAGTGGAAAAGAAAATAACCCATTTGTTCACTAGTCTATACTCAAGCCGAGTTCGGCAATAATCGTCTCCATGGCATCAATCCAACAGAATGCGATTTAAAACCGAAAAACTCTGAGTTTCAGTAGAAATTCAAGAAAATACGATCAATTATCAGTCTTGTGACAGGAATTATTATCTACATTTCTTTCCCCTTAGAACAGTATAACCTCTCTCTGATGCCAAAATTTTAAGGTATTTTAAAGTATTAAAGAAAACATCCCTGCATGATGGATTTGAGACATCCCATGTAAAACAAATAGGGAATAAAGCGTTCCTGGAATCGAACCCGGGACTTCAATCATGGCCAAATAAAATATAACCCGGAGGTGGGCCCTGGCAGCACGAGACTCATGCCATGTTTCATTAAAATCGGTCCATTGCAATGCAATGCATTGGTTCAAAAGTTGTTAGTAGGGAACACACACACATGCACACACACAGACAGGACCATTTCATAAGGCTATGTTGCCTTTGAAAACCAGCCTAAAAATTGATGAGCCATTGTTTGTATTTGTTTGTAAAATGGTCAGATTAGTAATATAAGTAGTTTTATTACTTTTGAATCATTGACGAGAAGAGGGCAAATGGGGAGGACAAAGAAAACATTTACGGCAGATTATGGACTAGAACTATGCAATAGTTTAGGCGGAACATTAAAAGTTAAATAAGTCGTACATATTTCTCACCCCAATACACAGATCGAGCTTAAGCAAACACCATACTTTCCTCGGTATTTGTTGTATTATGTTATTTTACAAAATAAGAGAACATATATACCGTAACTATATTAAAAGCTAGAAAGAAACCTAGAGGGATAATGCTTTTATTCTTGTTGCTAGAAAACGATAAATACAATTCAAAGTATTATACTCGTTATTTAAGTGAAAACAGAACGAATTACTTGTTTTTAGCGAAATGATTGAACAATTATCATTTTAAGAAGAAAAAATAAATGCAGTGTAAGGAACCGTTGGAGCTATGCTATGCTAATGTAAGAGAAAATAATTACACGGAGCCTCATGGATGAAAGTTTCGCGTCTGTAAGCATCTAACGTGCAGTACTCCTCATTGCTTTATACATCGTGAAATTAATAAAATATTTAAATCAATAACAGCTCATAATTTTTATATAATAATTTTATTTTCAGGCTAGTTAATATAAGGTTTCATACAGCGGTTTATAATCACAAAATATATTTTTCTAATTTTCAAATACTGTGCAATGATTATCTATTTTTACTCTTGTATATAGGTAAAAATTTAATTAGCACTAGTAGATTTTAAACGTAGTATTCATATAACAAACAGTTATACTTACGTTGTTACCACGTTTTTCAGGGGTAAATAAGATTCAATAAAAGTAGTTACATACATGCAAAAATGGTTAGTAGATAAATTAAAAAAGGTAATCACCATGACAAATTAGCATCTCAAATAGAATACAATTTACAAATATTACATCCTAATTGTATCATATAAAATTCATAAATTGTAGAAAATATCTTGATTGGGTTAACAAGGTAAATCCATCGTCAAGGCTCTATGTTTGTAACATTTGAGATGGAGCCTTTATGATGCTTAACGTGATGGTGCATCAACAATTGTCGCCTTGGCTGCATCGTGCCAAAGTTCGAAGAGTCCATATACTGGAGAAGGGATGTTGGATGCGGCGGGTCCCTGATCGACTCCATTGACGAAAAAGTGAAGGGTTCCGAACTCACTTCTCATTACACCCACTCTGTCGCCAACCTATATTGACTCGATAAAAATAACAAAGCTCAAAAAATACGTCGAGGGGTTTAATTAAATCTGTTTGAATTTATAGATATATTTACCGTTGTAACGTAGTAGCATTTAAAAATTATGAACCATTAGGTCATAATAAATAAAAAATTGAATAGGGAGTTGTAAGAAGAGTAATAATTTGGATTACGTACCGATAGAGTATTTAGATATGGTGGTGATTTCCGGGAATCTGCCGTGTTGATCCATTTCCTGGACAATATTTCGCCGACGTTCCAGTCGGCTTCTTCAGGTCCGAAGTGTCGGTGCAGATTTTTGGTCGTCTTTATATAGGCAGGTTCCGTCTAATCCGGTGCGTTCTGATTGGTCGCCGGGTTCGGAGCGCTCTGGTTGGTCGCCGAGTCTGGTGCGTTCGGATTGGCTGATGTTGGGTTAGTCTTACGGAAGACTCTCTTCCAGGTGCTGGACAGCGTGTAACCGTCCTCTCGGTTAAAATTCTCATCCTCTTGAGGATTAGTGCTGTCGAGGATTGGTGCAGATGACTAGCGAGCCTAACCTATCTAACACAGGTCTCTGACTCCGGATTGGTTGACCGACAACCGATAGTTAAATCACGGCTCATACTCTCCACATTGCGGATCATTCTTTTTAAAATTTTTCTCATTTTAGTTACTAACGCGGGAGTCCGTCTGCCTGGTGCGGGAAAACCCCTCACGAGGGGGAAGTACGTAAGTCGCTGCGGGACTCCCTAGGGCTTTCCGGGACACGACCAGGTACCACCAGGGTGTTGGTAGCACGCCTTGACGCGAGCGGGCCAATCCCGAGTGGCTGCCATTGCACGGTCGGCCCCACTTCTTCCGCGGGGGGTGGCTAACTTGTCCCACCTTCTCACCCGTTCGACCTTTTCCTATTTTGATAGGACAGGATAAAACTAACACTATGTGGGAGTTCGTCTGCCTGGTGCGGGAAAACCCCCTTTTCGGGGGGAAGTACGTAAGTCGCTGCGGGACTCCCTAGAGCTTTCCGGGACTCGACCAGGTGCCACCAGGGAGTTGGCAGCACGCCTTGACGCGAGCGGGTTAACCCCGGGGCTACCATTGCACGGTCGGCCCCACTCCTTCTGCGGGGGGTGGCTAACTTGCCCCACCTTCTTACCCGCTCGCCCTTTTACTATCTTGACAGGTGACAGGCCTAACTCCACCCCCAGAATGATCCGCTCACCGCCCCCTAATAGGGAAGCAGCTCCACGGAGCGAAGAAGGCACCTCAACCAAGGTAGGGGATAGGATACCGATCCCTTCTGCAATTAGGAGCGTCTTATTTCATAGGGAAAATAACAAGGGAGACCAGACGAAAAGAAAGGACGATATAGCGCCAGCCAAAGGTAATAAGGATGGTCAGGATGAAGTAGGGCTTGACCCGGCCGGAGATTTTCATAACGATGACTCGGCCATCTTCACAACCGTGGAGAGGGCAAAGAAAAGACGACGACAATACGAACCGCATACTTTTACTTCTACGACCAATACCAATAATAGGTACGACCCACTCATAGACGTACCGGGAGATACCGCTAGACCAAGTCCCAAAGAAAAGAGGCCGCCGGCCATTGTTGTATATGACAATGAATTATACCGCTTTTGTTAAGTCAATCAGACAAAAGATCGGCAATAATGATTTTACCATTATAAAGACGAAGGACGGGTCAAGACTTCAACTGACCACCAAGAAGGAGTACGATTGCATTAAACAATACCTAATAGAGGCTGGCGCCCAGATGCATACCTGGGCAGGAAAGGCAAATACTACTGTCAGGTACCTTATCAAAGGGCTGGATGAGGGGATGGACCTGGGTTTTATCAGAGATGAGTTATCAGAACTAGGTATACCGTGCGTCGCAGTACGTAAACTGGCACCTACGAGGAAAGACTTATACGTCGCGACGATCGAGAAAAACGAAAATTTTAAGATTACGGCTATGGCAGAAGTAAAAAAAATATGCAGTCACAGGGTACATTTAGAACCTTATAAATACCAGAGGCCGCAGATGAGCTTCCGCTGCAATAGGTATGGACACGGGTCCCAGAACTGCACCGCATCTCCTCGATGCTACAAATGCGCTGGGGCCCACGAAGGGAGAGATTGCCCTAAAGACAAAACTCAAACCAAGGCCAAATGTTGTAATTGCGGAGGGGAGCACGTGTCTTTCTCTCGTAGGTGTCCAGTCTACTTGAAACACGAAGAGGCGCTCAAATCCAAAGAAAAGAAAAACGACAAGACGCACAGAACCATCCAGGTCCCCCCCCCACCGCCATCAGTCTGGACTCTCCCAGGTAAACCTGGCAAAGGGATCGAGGAAAAAGAATTTCCGCCGCTAGAAGAGAAAAAAACCAAGGAGCAGCCCAATAGGGAAGAGAAAACTTTTAAAAGCGACTCAGATATGAAAACACTAGTCGCGACTATGGCCCAATTTACTGCAACTATCCAGCAGCAAATGACGGCCATGATGACGCTAATTCAGACCCTAGTAGCCGCCATAACCGCACAAAACGGCAATGGACGCTAGGGTCAATCAAGCGACTGCGATCATCATGGCCCACTGGAATGCAAACGGGGCTGTAAGAAACAAGACGCCGGAGCTCATTGAGTTCCTGAGGAAACATTCAGTAAAGATTATTTTAATACAGGAGACGCACCTTCAACCGAATGAGGATTGGGCTGTTCCTGGTTATGAGATATTTAGGAGGGACCGAGATAGTAATACTCGAGGGGGTGGAGTGGCTATCCTTGCCCGTGAAGGTATTGCATGCGCAAAAATAGACGACAGAAGCTCTGGCCCGATAGAAGCAGTAGGTGTCAGAGCGGATACAACTATGGGAACCCTCACCATCATAAGCACCTATATCCCACCAGGGAAAGAATTGCGCATGCAAGACCTAAACGGGCTCCTTAGCATGGACAATGGAGTAATAATAGCGGGTGACTTTAATGCAACGCATTGGGCGTGGAACTGCAGTAAAGATAGCAGGCGTGGTAATCTTTTAAAGACATGGGCACGAGATAACCAATTTAGGGTAGTGGCTCCGAGAACAACGACGCGACCAGGACCAAGGAACACAGGAAGTGTCCTTGACCTTGCACTGGTCAAGAATTTTGATCAACGGATAGTATCTAAAACGATCCCAGAGCTAACGAGCGACCATTACCCGGTAGTTCTGAGGATCGGAACACAAGTATTGTTTTATCAACAGGACAACCACCGCATGTGCTATGGACTTACGGATTGGGCTAATTTTAGGAAAATAATTACGGAGTCACTACCAAGCGATGTGCCCACGATATCCACCAGGGAGGGAATTGATGAAGCGGCAGAATTGTTGGGGAACGCAATCAATAACGCAGCGGAAAAAGCTATTCCGCGAAGAGCAAGGAAATCAAAAGAAAACCTGGAGATCCCTGACGAAATCAAAAATCTTATAAGCAAAAGAAACTGGGTGAGGCGGCAGTTTAACCATTACGGTACTGCCGACCAAAAGAGGGTTCTCCGGGGATTAAACAGAGAAATTAGGGATCAACTGAGGCGCCTGAGGAGGTACCAATGGTCCATCAGACTAGCAGACCTCAATATAAGCGACAACTCCATATGGAAGTATACGCGTTCCCTAATGGATTCTGCCAAGAGTGACCCTCTGGTGGAGAGCCCAAGAGGCAAACTTACCACGTCTGTTGACAAAGCCGAATTCCTTGCGTCTCATTTAGAACAGGTTTTCACGCCCAATGACGCAACAGAATACACCCCAGACATAAAGATGGAGGAGATAGAGTCCATGCTAAGGGTACAGCACATCGAGGATCAAGCCACTCCGGTGTTCTCCATCAGAGAATTGGCAGAAGTTATAGCACGCCTACCAAAGGGGAAGGCGACAGGAAAAGACAACATCCCCTACGAACTAATAAAGCGACTGCCAATCTCTGCAGGAGAATACCTTATCTCGATTCTCAATGCAGCGGTGAGGATAGGACATTACCCTGCCGGCTGGAAGCATGCAAATGTCATATGCATACCCAAGGTAAGAAGGAAGGTCTTAAAAGCCACTGACTTCAGACCGATATCCCTCCTTTCCTGCCTTGGGAAAGTATGCGAAAAAATTATCTACCCACATATACTGACACACGCGGAAGGTCATTGTGTGATCCCCCAAATGCAGTTCGGATTTAAGGCAGGACACTCCACAACACATCAGCTGCAGAGGGTGGTAGATTTTATCACGGACGCCTTCAACAGGAGGAATGTATCTGTTGGAGTAGCTTTTGATATAAGCAAAGCTTTCGACAAAGTATGGCACTTAGGCCTACTGCAAAAACTTTTTATAGCAAAATTTCCCTTTTGGCAGGTGAAATTTATAAAATCTTATATCAATGACAGGCCATTCACCGTAAAATGGAATGGTGCCGAAAGCTCGACAAGGAGGATAGCAGCTGGTGTTCCACAAGGGAGTGTCCTAGGGCCATTACTATTCTCCATTTACACGGGTGACATTCCGACGGATGAGGGGGATTGGAATTCCACCATTGCCCTCTACGCGGACGATTGTGCGATACTTACAAGAAGCTTCCAGCCGGAAATGGCCGTCCGATACGCCCGGAGGCAAACTGAAAAACTCACGAAGTACTATAAGAAATGGAGAATTGAGATAAACCCCAAAAAGACCTAAGCAATCCTCTTCCAAAAAAGGGATGCTGATTTGCCGAGACAGCTCTCAGTAGAAGGTGTTGAAATTCCCTGGGCTAGACATATTAAATACCTTGGTGTAACAATGGACGAGAAACTACGGTTTGACGTCCATGTAAAAAGGGTCAACCTTACAGCAGCAGGGAAGAGAGCCAGACTCTTCCAAATTTTTAAATCAATTGACGTGTCCAGGGAATTAAAAACACACCTATATAAGGCAATGATCAGACCGACACTTATGTACGCTGCACCAGTGTGGACGGGTTTTCTCATGCAGAAATCCTGGAAAATACTCGAGATCACGGAGAGAAAGATTTTAAGCCGAATAGGCAGGAGATGGGTAGAAATATTGATGTCCATGAAATGCTAGGGATACCCACGATTAGGGAATTTGCCAAAGATTTGGCTAACAATACAAACTCGCCCTGGAAAATAAAACGAATGACGTTCTCCGCGATCTCGCAATAAATAAAGTGTCGGTCTGGGATAAGTACAAGAGAGCATTGGCATCCACAGGTGAAGAGGATAGGGTCCCTCCTAAAAAGCGGCGAATATAACTATTATTAATACTGACCATTATGAAACACGGGTGAGGTGCCTGTAATTTAATACCCGACGTTGAGTAAAGCCACATTGGAAGGCAACTCAGAAATAATAGATACCACGGGAGGGTATGAGCCACGGACCGACAGACGTGCGCTCGGACGTGTGGGAACTCCATCTTTCCACGCTTTCCCTGGAGGACCAGTCCATCTGGAAAACCTGTAGGAGGCTTTGCGTTGCCCAACGGAGGGACCCCCTGATCATCCAGGGGGACTCCGTTGCGAGGACTCCGGAGGAGAAAGCCGGGTTGATGGCAGAATATCTGGAGGGGGTATTCTGCCCGAACCCGGCCACAGCAGAGTCGGATGAGGTCGAAGAGGACATCGCACGGGAACTCGAGACGCTTGACCGCGGCCCCTTGCTCGATGCTGCGGAGCTCCCTCGCTTCGAGGTGCGCGAGATCGTTGCGGTGATCCGTCGCCTTGGGACGAGGAGGGCTCCCGGGGATGATGCCATCCCCAACATCGTCTTGCGACAGCTACCTGTCGCAGAAGTAGAATTCCTGGCCGCCATTTACAACGGTTGTGTCGGGATTCCATATTTCCCGTCTGCCTGGAAGAGGGCAAAGATCATCTGTCTCCCGAAGCTGCCGGGAACGGAGGTTGGTCCCGGGGACATCCGGCCAATCTCTCTTCTGGCGGGCTTTGGGAAGATCTTTGAGCGTCTTGTCCGGATTCCGCTGGTGGATATCGTCCGGGAGAAGAATGTTCTCCCGGACGAGCAGTTTGGCTTCCGGGAGGGGCACTCCACTACCCAACAACTGGGTAGGGTGACCCACTTCATCACTGACGCCTTCAACAGGAAGCACGCGGTCGCAGGGGCTTTCTTCGACATCTCGAAGGCCTTCGACCGCGTGTGGCATCCAGCTCTCCTGTTGAAGTTGCATCGACTCCAGTTTCCTGCGTGGCTAGTGCGGCTCTTCGAGTCGTACTTACAGGGCAGGACGTTCAGGGTGTTTTGGCTCCAGGTCGGATCAGGACTGCGGCGAATATGCGCCGGTGTCCCGCAGGGGTCCGTCCTGGGGCCAATCCTCTTTAACATCTTCACCCAAGATCCTCCTCGGGATCTTGGGTGGAACACTACACTTGCCCTGTACGCGGATGATGCGGCGCTCCTGTCGCGGTCTACCAAGATGTACGCGGCCGTGAGGACGCTGCAGTGCGCCGTCGACGAACTGGTGTCCTGGTATCGTCTATGGCGCATTGTAGTTAACCCCAGTAAGACCAAGGCCATCATCTTCCACCTTGGAAGAGGAGCGCCGCCTGGAGTCGATTTGTCAGTGATGGGGGGTTATCCCCTGGTGCCCAGAAGTCACATACCTGGGAGTGGTGCTAGACCGGAGGCTTCTCTGGAAGCCTCAGGTTGAGCGCGTCCGCCACAAGGCACTCGGAGCGCTGGCGAGGCTTCGTCCGATCCTGCGCCCGGGTGTCTTGTCGGCTGACACCAAGAGACGCCTCTACCTGAGCTGCGTGAGGCCCATCATGACTTACGCAGCGCCGGTCTGGTCTGGAGTGCCCAAGACCACCCTCTACAGGCTGCAAGTGGTGCAGAACAGTGCACTCCGGCTGATACTCGGTCGTTGCCGATACGAGAGCGTCAGCCGGTTGCACTTAGATGGAAATGTGGAATCCCTGGACGTCCTCCTTCCGAGGATGTCCAAGGAATTCTACTGCAAGGCAGCAGCATCGAGGCACAAAGAGGTGCAGAAGCTGGGCGATATCAAGGTTAGGTGGTGGGACCGCTACAAGCGACCCATCGCCAGCCTTGATTCGTTGGAAACCCTCCCTAGCAACAAGCGTCCCCGCTTGTAGGGAGGGTTTGGTGCCTCTTTGTAACAAGGGTCCAAAGAAGAGAAAATTGTGATAGTGAAATTAGCCTAGAATCGCATTAAAAGCTCAGCTGGGAATGCGAATAAGCCAACCCCCAGGAGGTTGGAGAGTTCTAGCTTCTGCACCGACACTTCGGACCTGAAGAAGCCGACTGGAACGTCGGCGAAATATTGTCCAGGAAATGGATCAACACGGCAGATTCCCGGAAATCACCACCATATCAACAGCACGCCGTGGAAGCCTTCGTACAAATTTACGCCGCCTCTACGGGGAGGATATTTGCAGGAAAAGCAGGAGATTTGAGAAACTCAGGAAGAAGAAAGGTAAACTTCTATCTTCACTGGCGTTTCTAGAGAGATGCAGAGATACCGACACCATTCCACCGTTTGTCGTCGTCAAACATCACATCCAATCCAAAAAAGCGAAGAGAATTCTCCGCCGAACAAGTAAGGACTTACTCAGAGAAAGAGTGCAGTACACCCGCAGCGCTCTCCACCAGTGCTCCTCTGAGCTCCTGGAGCTTCACTTAGAAATTAGCAACACCTTGAACCCAGTGGACTGGGAAACGTTGGACCACATAACGTTCGACTCTTCCCTTACTACCTTCCTGTCAACGAGAGGAACACAAATAAAAAAGTTTGAGCACCTGGACAACAAGCAGCACCCACAGCGGGAATCCACAGGCCCCGAAAAGGGCCGAACGGTGGTGAATCTTACTGAACACCACCTCAACGAAGCTGCTCTCGCCGTGCTATCCAAGGGTTTGAACTACGCCATTGCCCCTGCCGCAATTCCCAAGGACAAGATTGTCACCGGCGTGGAAGACGCAATCCGCAAACTTCGAAGACCAGTGGCTGACGAAATCAGAGAGGAAGTTAGTCGTATCCTACAAAAGACAAAACCCCCAAAACCCAATACAACTAACGCGGAGAGACGTGCCATCAAAGAACTCCGAGAAAATGACGAACTGCTGATACTCCCAGCCGATAAAGGAAACGCGAAGGTTATCATCGAGAAAAAAGAATACGAGAGCAAAATCTCCAGCCTCATCAA
Source organism: Tanypteryx hageni (assembly GCA_028673005.1). Taxonomy (NCBI): domain Eukaryota; kingdom Metazoa; phylum Arthropoda; class Insecta; order Odonata; family Petaluridae; genus Tanypteryx; species Tanypteryx hageni. Next base: position 96,691,463 of record CM054115.1, read on the forward strand.
CGACACAACTTACCAAGAATTGAAGCTGGACCCGACGGCCAAGTTGGACCGGAAGACCAGAGGTCTCATCAAGGAGTCTTCGATTCCACCAGAAGAGCAACGGTGGCTTATCCAACCAGCACCCAAACCACCACGCCTGTATGGACTCCCCAAAATTCCCCCTACGACCCATCGTTAGCGCCATCGACGCCCCGACGCAGAAGCTTGCGAGATACTTAGCCCGGGCTCTCCAACCTTATTCGGGAAAAACTAATACCTTCGTAAGAAATTCGGCGCATTTCATTGAAATTATCCAGAAGGCAACGGTTACCGTAGGAGATCTACTTGTCAACTTTGACGTAGAGTCCTTTTTCACTAATATCCCCACGAAAGACGCCGTCAACATCACCAGAGCGCTCACAAATCAAGGATTTCCAGAAGATTTTCCAGACCTAGTGGAATTCTGCCTGAACAACGCCTACTTCATATGGAACGGGAAGGTTTACCAGTAAACCATGGGTGCAGCCATGGGCTCCCCACTCTCGCCTGTCATCGCAAACCTGTTCATGGAAGAATTCGAACGGAAAGCCATAGACTCGTACGACAAGAAACCAAAACTCTTTGTCAGATATGTGGACGACACCTTCGCGATTTGGCCCCATGGAATGGAGGAATTAAATAAGTTCCTGCAACACCTGAACAACCAGAATGCCGCCATACAGTTCACGATGGAGATAGAAGAGAACCAGCGTCTGCCCTTCCTTGATGTCCTAGTAACCAAGAAGCCAGATGGAAGTCTGGGACATGCTGTTTACCGGAAGAAGACACACACCGATCGGTATCTGAAGGCTACCTCACATCACCATCCGCAGCAAAAAGCCTCCGTCATAAAGACCTTATACCACAGGGCGCATTCCATCTCCGACGCCGACTCCATAGTGTCCGAAAAGAAACATCTACTTGCCACCCTCCATGGAAACGGATATCGTCGGGAGCTAATACTCAATACCATCAAAAAGGAAGACCAGAAACGGGATATGGCCCTGAAAAGGACCGCCGAGGACACAGCGGAAAACAAGCCGAAACCTGCGGCATACGCCATGATACCTTACGTGGCGGGCACCTCGGAGAGGGTCGCACGCATTCTCGCCAAATACGACATGGTAACGAGATTCAACTGCGTGACGAAGACAGCCGACCTCATCCGCACCGCCAAAGACCACTTACCCAAAAACATCTATGAGGGCGTGTGCGGAAAGTCATACATCGGTCAAACCTCGAGATCTCTCAAGTGCCGCCTGAAAGAACACCAGAGGGCAACTGCTAACAAACAACTCCGCCTTTCCGCCATAGCAGAACACGCGTGGACCGATCCCGGATGCGACATCGACTTCGACAACGCACAGATTTTAGTAAAAGAAAATCGTTATTTCCCGAGACTCATCAGGGAGGCGATCGAAATTACAAAACAGCCGTACAATTTTAACCGAGAGGACGGTTACACGCTGTCCAGCACCTGGAAGAGAGTCTTCCGTAAGACTAACCCAACATCAGCCAATCCGAACGCACCAGACTCGGCGACCAACCAGAGCGCTCCGAACCCGGCGACCAATCAGAACGCACCGGATTAGACGGAACCTGCCTATATAAAGACGACCAAAAATCTGCACCGACACTTCGGACCTGAAGAAGCCGACTGGAACGTCGGCGAAATATTGTCCAGGAAATGGATCAACACGGCAGATTCCCGGAAATCACCACCATATCAACAGCACGCCGTGGAAGCCTTCGTACTAATTTAGAGTATTTAGATCTTTTCCGTAGTTTTTAAGGATCCCAGCACTATTTGTATGAATAACTCTAAAAAAAGATAAAATTGTGTAATTCATGTTAGCATGGTTAAATACAAGAGCAGGGATAGAAAACGTTAAAATATGTTTTAATGATTGATCACCAGCTACACTGATAATTTTTGCTGAAAAAATAAGTGTTTAAAATTAAGAAAAGTCGTACGGAAATATTTCTTCAATTTAGCCATTTTAAAGGAAGTAGGTGACTGAAGTAATTGGTCTCCGAGTTTTCACCGTTTTGGATTTTAAGTAGGAAATTCATTGAATTAGATAAGAGTAAGAATTTATTTTTATATACTAATTTTGTCAATTTAATAATAGCTATACAATATGCCCGATTATTATCTTATCAATTTTTGCTGAGATTATACTTAACATTTTATCTTTTTCGAGCATAGATAGCACATAATTTCAGTCGCACGATCAAAATTCTTGATTCATTAGTAATTATTTTAATGTCTTTAATCATAATTTTGCTTTATTTCTTTCTCAACGACGATGACCGAAATGAGGTATGCCATGCTGCCTGTATATATTACACATTCTTTCAAAGGCAATTTTAATTGGCAAACATTTTACTCGATTAAGTGTAAATTTACTAAAAGGACCATTTCGACTAGGCGCGCCGTCATTATGATTCAACGAATCATAACTACGATCTCATGGATTTGATAAAACTTTTTACTAAGTAATCAAAAGAATTTTCGAATTTATTTTCTTATAAATGAAATTTCAAAAAGTTCAAGGTTCATCAGTAGAATTAGGTGGTTTTTTTAAAGTTTACAAGTGCTTTCAAGGAGTGATGGAAATACATTTTTAAGCGTTCCTTGCACGAAGTTAACGCAAATAAGGGAGATCGTTTCCGTCCCTCCGCATATTCAAACTCGGGAACCGCTGGATGTATTTTGATGAAATTTGGTAATTGGGAGTTTTAGTAAAATTTGCTGACCGATTTCAATTTTTGTTAAAATCGAACGATAATTACGACCACTTAACGTGAAGAACTACATGCACTTTACAACGTACCTGTTGCAACCCGGGAACCGCAGGACGTATTGTGATGAAATTTGGTATTGGGGTGTTTTAGTAAAATTTGCTGATCTCAAAGGACGCATTTGGAAACTCTGTGTACTCCGACATGGAGTACACCTTTCCAAACTTTTTGATTAATTTACCATCGAAACGATCTTAAATGGAGGAAATTTTTTCTGAAATAGCATTGTTGGTTTAATCAGAAAATGGGGAGGAAAAAACTTACGATTTCCACATTTCCGGTAGAATGCTGACATCATTAGGAGTGCCATTGATGATTCCAATGCCCATAGAGTAGCCGAATTTGGTATTCTTCTTATCCAATCTTACCTCGAATATTTCGTTATCCTTCAGTGGTCTGTTACCACTGAGTTCAATGCATCATCCTCGCTATTTTCAGAAATCGAACATTATATGAAATAAAAACCATATCCTTTAAAGTTGAAAAACAAATATATTTGTCATAGATATTAAATCTTACTACTACATAGAATTATGAATAATCCATTTGTCAAGTTACTTTATTTTTTGAACGGTGCGTCCTTTGTTTAATATCGCAATATTCTTTCCACATCTTGGATGGAATGTCAATCTTCCACCAAAAACATCAATAGGGAGAACTGTCAAATGAAAAATAAGTGATGATAATTTAAATATATGAGAGATATATTAGATGAAAAAGTATTTGTCATATTCCAACAAATATATTCTGTGTCACACTTCTCTAAGTGTATGATAATATAATTTTCTTGTGATGAATGAGTGATATCAAGTTATTCTCTGCATTATAAAATCTACCACAATGTTGTGCTGAAGCAAAATCTCTATATTTACCGTTTGATACCCCTTGGATATAGATTATGCGTCTTCCTTCACACTCGGCGACTCTGTGCGTGGCGTCCAAATTCATACTCTCCGAAGAATTGCCGTATTCCATTCGGAAGGTAAAGGTGTCCACCCAATCACCAGCTTGGTTCCGTTTGCTGTTGGCGGTGAGTTTAAGTGTTCGGCTGATGCCAGACTTATTCCCACAATCTAGATCGGTTGTCAACTCCTGCACCATGCAGTGGAATAGAGAAAATAACGTTATTAAAACGGCGTACGATTTGACCATTTTCGCCATCGATATTCCTTCCTTGACGGAACGACTTAGAATATCTTTGAAGAATTGAGGATGTACTATTTATACGAATATCCAGAACGTAGTACTCGTAATCACCGCCGTCATCGATTTTCTAACGATTTTATTTTCGAAACAGCCTAATAATTTTCTATATCTGGGTGAAAGTTTAATGGGATCGGAGGTCAATTTGAATCAGCAACTTAGCGTTTCTCATTATTTCCGTTATGTCACATACCACCGATTTTTTCAGAGATCATAAGCAAATAAATAAAAAACTGTACGGTGCGTAGTACAAGATGAAACGCGGAACCAGAGATTGCCCTCTGGATATTCCTTCTCCATATTTTTTTATATCTACGTTGCGGATCTTATACAAACAAAGTTAGCTAAGTTTTCAAAAGCTAAGTTAAAAAAAGTTTTGTATACATAATTTAAAATTTTTCCTCTAACATAAGATATTTTTATATAAAATAGTCATATATATGGATGAAAGCAGAAAAATTAGTCCTCTCAACAAAATGTGAATATATTTGAAACGGGATAATAAAGCTAATGAATCCACGGAATTATTTTTGCAAATTGATTATCGAAACGTTTAAGATATAAATGGAGAAATTGAAATACCAGAGATACTGTGTGGTGAAGTGAAATCGATTAATTAACTGAAATTGAAAGTTCATTCATATAGGTATTTATAATTTGAGGGAAAAATCGTTTCATGGTTATGTGAAAGAGCTGTTCTCGCCCCAAAAATTAAATGATAGCTTCACATAATGAGCGTCTCATAAATCAATTAGTTGCTGAAGAAATAGTTTGTGACTGTAAATACTGTAACAAATGTGGACGAAGGAGTAAATTGTACGGTTTTTAAATTCACGGAACCCTCCAGGAATGACTCCGCATCAATTGGTTTAAACGTCTATTGCACCTATTATATTACTGCGGAATTTAGATGCTCCAAAACTTTATAGTGGTACTTTATTTTTTGATCGGCGCGACCTTTGTTTAATATTGCAATATTTTTTCCACATCTCGGATGGAATGCCAAACATCCCTCATAAACATCCACAGGGAGATCTAACGAATGAAAAAAGCAATGGCGATTTAAAATATGCGAGAAATATGCAATAAATTCAAATATTAAAATTATTTCCTACATATTCGAACTTAGCTTCTACGGTGATGAGCTTCCACAATAAATATAATTCAATGAGCGTATAACAGTGTAAATAATAATACAATTAAGAGTAACCTCAGAAAAATACTTCATCTATAGTAATCGATGTATGCCACATCTTTTGTTAAAATATGAAAGACATTGATCGTTAAACAATAGCTATATCATAGATGGCCATACCTCGGGTAACCACACTTATTTCTCATATTTATCATCTTGCTAGTGTGTACACACAACCGTATCGACATTGACCATTAAATTACCAATGGCGTTTTTTGGTTTTAGTTTCAATTGTTTGGCGCTGCAGTCAACGCACGGCAAATGCGATTAGGAAAACCACCTAAACCGAGGAACGTTCATATCACTGGCTATAATTATTTAGATTAAAAATAATATAATTTTACAAGTGCTTACGTAACCAAACTCCCAATTATTCAGTGTCAATCACTGCCATCAGTTACTTTTGTAGTACTACCTATCGAATTGAATTTTATTTATTTCTGAAGTTGTATAGTACTTTTAGCTCATTAGGGATGATTTTTTTTGCTTTACTTGGTCACCATTGCAATAAGCGAAAAGTTTGCAACAAAAACCACATGTTTTTATTAAAGGAAAAATGTCTAGCGTGGCTCGGGGATGAAGTACAAGGAGCGTGGGTCGCAGTGACGTGTAAGAGGCGCGATTTGTGATGACGTGAGTGAGTACAAGTGGCTTGAGAGATAAATTAGCAGATCCGGCATGATAGCGGTGAAAACTAAGCGAATGCACAGGTCTTCCCGCATCCATAGGCTCCGCACACTCTAAAAAATATTGGTTCATGTGAATATTATTTTTAAAATATCGGAAAAAATATCCAACTCTCTTAAACCTATGTTAATACCTTAGGGTGTGTAAACACCCCAAAAAACTTTTAATGCTCATATTTCACATTTGGCAACATTGGTACTCTGATCTTTCTAGTACCTTCCTGAATCATTGAGTGGAGTAAGCACCAAAGTTCCAACAATCCTGACCCAGCTCGTGTGAGAGGCAGAACCATTTTCTTCCTCTTGGGATGTACAGTCACCCCACAGTACTAACAAAGGTAGGTTCTCATAATTCGTGAATACTTCTGCCTATTGCTTTCTTTTCATCGAAAAAGGATATATACAGGATTTCTATGCATATTATAATAAAATATTGGTTTCTATTGAATAGGAGTTATCAAGGTATTTTCGTCCTTTCAGATTTCACCATGGACAAATATGAGCAACGGATGAACAGGATTCGACAGATGCTAGACGAGTGTGATGTTCCAAGTGATCCTAAAGATGGCAGTGAGGGAGAGTCGGATTACTTAGAAGAAGATGAGTATGTTGCAGATTCTGTTATGAATCAGAGGACGCTGAGGAATCACCCCAGGAGCCAAAACGAAAGAAGTCCAAACGTGATGGGTGGTTGGGTAAGGATAAGAAAACATGGTGGGACAAGTAATTACACATTATGAAAGTGCGTACGCCTGCACATAATGTTTTCACCGGAAGAAAGGGGCCAAAAGGACCAGCCCTAAATCCAGAATAACCTATTGAATTTTGGTCACTGTTCTTCACACCTGAAATGGTAGATTTATTATTAGAGAAAAATACTTAATCATCAATGAAAAAAGAGAAAATTATGCTCAGAAAAATAAGGCAAGAGAAAAAGAATGCGAAAATAAAACTTTTCTTGGACTAGTCCTTTTAGCTGTAAATTTCACAGCAACAGAATGAATCTTGATGATCTGTGGAATGTTGATGGCACAGCTGTTGAGGTGTTCAGGGCAACAATATCATTGCATCATTTTTGCTTTCTTTTAACTTGCATACGATTTGATGACAAATCAACACAACCTGAAAGAAAATTACTTGATAAGGTTCCCCCAGTGAGAGACTTGTTTGAGATGTTTGTTGATAATTGTCGAAATAACTATTCTCCCTCCAAGTTTTTGACAATCGATGAGATGCCTGTAGCCTTCAGAGGAAAATGTCCATTTAGACAATATATACCAAATTAACCTGCCAAGTACTGCATAAAGATAAACACAATGGCTGATGCCAGAACTTATTGTTTGCAAGTTGGAGATTTATGCAGGAAAACAGCCAGATGGCCCATACAAAATAGACTATTCTGCCTCTGCTGTAGTCACAAGGCTAACTTCAGATATCTCAGGATCAGGCAGAAATATCACATTTGATAACTGGTACACAACCTACCCGTTAATTCAGAAGCTGCTCAAGGACCATAATTTGACTTCTGTGGGCAGACTCAGAAGTAACAAACTTGAGAAACTTGAGGTGAAGACCCGACCTCTGCATGGTAGTATTTTTTGGATTTGGAGATAGTATCTTACATACCATCCACCAAGCATAAAAATTTTATTCTCTTCAGCAGCATGCATCACGAAGACAAAATTGACCTAGAATCTGGGGATGAGGAGAAACCATAGATCATCACATTCTACAATTCAACAAAAGGAAGCGTTGACATGGTAGATCATATGGCAGGAGAATATAACACATCAAGAAAACAACGAAGGCGGAGATGCGTTCTGTAGGGGAGTTAAAGCTGGCAACAATGGGGCGGCCGGGGATGTTGGGTTTGTGGATTTTAGGGAGAAGGTAGAATGTTGGTGTGCGGGGTTTGTAGTGGATCAATAGAGCAATGGCGGAATCGAGAAAGCCTTCCTGTTTTCCCGAGGAATGAAGATAGGACGAAATTTTGTCGGAGTGGTGGTCTGTGGGGTTGGAAGTAAGGTGATGGTAAAAAGTTTCGTCAGAAAGTTGGCGCTCGGCTTCCTCGTTATATTTGGCGCGATCCATCACAACCTTGGTGGTGCCCTTGTCAGCAGGGAGGATGATGATATGGTCACTATGTTTGAGTGTAGAAATGGCATGTCTTTCACGTCTAGTAAGATTATCTGTATGGTCGATAAGATCGGAAAAGTTGGGTTGGAGACTCTGGAAAGGATATAATTGAGGTATTGTTCGACCGGGTGTAGGGAAGGAAGGGTGGGTGGAATGTATTGGGAAGGAGGTTTGAAGATGGAAAAGGTAGGTGGAAGGCCGGGAGAGAGTTTAGGGTTGGCAGAGGTAAGAGAGTCTTCTTTGGGAGGGTTGGTCTTTAGACGTAGTGTGCGGGCAAAGGACTGGACGTCGGCAAGGAGGCGAAAATGATCAAATTTGGTGGTGGGACAAAAAGAAAGGCCGCGTGATAGGAGTTCATTCTCGGCTGGGGTAAGTACGTGGGAGGAAAGGTTCAAGACATCATCTGGTTGGCAAGATGAGGAGGTGGTGGCAGGAGTGTGCGAACAATAGGAGCGCTTCAAAGGTTTGCGGGTTGGGAGAGTGTGGGTCTTTTTCAGGATATAGAGTGATGATGGCGTTGGGAATCCCAGGAGATCCGCAAGACAGGGAGTTTGGCCGATGAGTGGCGGGGAGGGAGGTGGTTTGTTGACCTCGCCAGCTGATATGAACGGAAGGGGAAGACCAAGTTTGTGGTGCCGGACGCAAAGCAGAGAGAGTTTACGGAGAAGTCTGTTTCGATGTGCGGTAATATCATTAGCCGCTTGAAGGAAAGCGGCGTGAAGGTCGGATATGGATTGCGAAGAATGACGAAGATAAAGAACGAGAGATTTGCAATTAGCGAAGTGGGTGTTAGAGAGGGTGGTATAATGGTGTATGGTGGAACGGATAATATGGATAGAGGCGAGGTGATACGTGAGGGCTAGGGAAGCGCGGGTAGGGGGAGGAAGGCCTGAAAGAGGAATTCTGATGGTGAGGCATTTGGGGGTGAGTCCAAGTGCAAGGCAGGAGTTGAGGAATTCAATCTGGCAGTTGAGGGTGATGTGTCTGCGGAGATGATAACGGAGACGGGTCAGTTCCATGGTGGATGAGAAAGATAAGAGAAAAAGACGACAGGAGAGAAACGTAAAGATATAGACAAATAAGAAGAAAAAAGGACGGTATATATATAGACTTAAGGAAATGAAAAGGTAGTGATAAGGGTGGCAACAAGGTGTTGAAGGAAGCCCAGCGGACACTTACCAAGTCGGAGACCAAGATGGCAGGCTGCTGGGGGCGTCGAAGAGAAACGTTGAACACATGAACACAAAAACAAAAAAACACGCAAGCTTATCGGGCCTATGCCCTTCTTCAGCAGTAGAGTATATGAGAGTGACACACTGAGCGGGGAATGACAGGGTGATGTGGGGAGGGTGATGATCGGAGGAGGCGGGGAGTAGGAAGGGTGGATAGCCAATAAGGAGGGAGTGTGATGAGGTAGAGTGCGAATAGTTACAAAGTAACAAGAAGACATTGTAAGGGGGATAATAGAGTTAGCGGAGGTTGAGGCCAGGCGCTGGGCTTCCTTCAACACCTTGTTGCCACCCTTATATATATATATATATATATATATATATATATATATATATATATACTATATATGTCAGAAACAATTAATGTAGAGAATCAAAAGATAGTGGAATATCAATATAAATCTATCTTAAATTACATCAACAACTATAAAGTGATTTTTTGTAATTTTTTGTGCTGGGGTACTAACGAAGTTTGGACACCCAAGGATACTAACGTAGGGCTAACAAGGGAGAAAGAGGCTTTATTTATCACAATTTACAATTACAAACCTTTGAATCGTAAGGCGGACACTTTTCACCGTGCCCCGCGATTTTCCAAGCCTGATCTGTAAATCGAGGACAACAATTTCTTCCGTTAAATATGGGTTATTCATTAAATCGAAATACACTAAATTCGTTAAAAAATAATACATTGTTTACATAGAGTTTTGGTCTGGACCTGAAAAAATATTCATTAAATACGGGATCATTAAATTGGGATTTTACTGTAATTCACAAACATTTTACGTTTCGTCCTTTTTAAATCTTTCCAATTGAATCACAGGCAAGGTACTATATAATTTTCATTGTTTAGAACTGAAATATATTCACCTATTCTGATAAAATATTTCCGTTAACTTGCATGGGATTTGAATATTTTCTTCGAAATAAATAAACTTCTATCTTTCAGGTATAAAACTGTAACCGTCTCAAGTTCATATCTTTAAAGCAATTAATTTTAAAATGCAATTCTGTGAAAGTGTGCATCAATTCATACTTTTTCAATGGAGTACGAAATAAAATAATCGGAAAAATATACTTAAAAGGAAAATTTCTTGAATTTAGGATCTTTTTCTTGGTGATCTGCCTATCTCTTCAAGAAATGGCTCAAGTATTACATAATCCTCCTCTGTAAGACGCAGGCATTTAAGTCGTATCTTTTCATAAAAAGATACGACTTCAAGGCTAGTAAAATCCGGAAAACACTAAAGCTAGGTGTCTGGATTTTGGTTGACATATATACACCATGATTCCAGATAACAGATGACGGTGGAAATCAAGATTAATTGATATATTCGGGATATTCGTTTGAATACCTCATCCTTGAGTCTTTTAAAGACATTCGAAGAGTTTCCGTAGAGGAAGGAAGAAGGCTAAGGATACACGTTTATCACAACGCATGTGATAAACGCGTCACCCTACCAGAAATATAACTTGCATAAATAAATAGTGTCACCTGTATCTAGATAACATTCTTTGCTAATAAAACGCAGGGTATAGACAACAATAAGGTAGCGTTGGTACGCAGTGTAAAAGATAAAATAATAATAAATGGAGAATCAAGAGACTATGGGAGAATATGAGGAGGAAATATCGACAGGATAACACACTAGTTTGAGGTGACCATAAATCGTACCAATTTGTTTTTGTTTGCCTGTGCTCTCAGAAAAAATAGATGACATATGATATCGCGGAAGTCGAAATAAATTATCAGTTTCCCATAAAAATTGACCTCAGACCACATTAAACTGTCACCCAAATGTAAAAAATTATGTGGCTGTATTCGAAAAAATATGGCACAGAGGTCATGTCGTTGGAGAACCGATGACGATGGTGATCACGACGAAGACATTCTGAAGATTAGTATAAATAGTAAGTACATCCTCAATTCTTCACAGATACTCGAAGTCGTTCCGACAAGGAAGGAATAAAGGCTACAGAACTACACACGCTTGCTTATCGACGGAGAAAATGGTTAAATCGTACGCCGTTTTAATATCTTTATTTTCTCTATTCCACTGCATGGTGCAGGAGTTTACACCAGATCCAGATTGTAGAAATAATCCTGGCACCAGCCGAACGCTTAAACTCACCGTCAACAGCAAAAGGAACGAAACTGGTGAATGGGTGGACACATTCGCCGCCCGAACGGAATCCAGCAATTCTTCGGAGAGTATGGTTTTGGACGTCACGCATAGAGTCACCGAGTGTGAAGGAAAGCGTGTAATCTACATCCAAGGGGTTTCAAACGGTAAATTTAGGATTTAAACCTTACACATAATTTTTTTATATATATTCGATTGCAGAGAATATATATCCCTTTTTCTCAGACAAAAGCCTTTTTAATTAAAAATCGCTTATGTTCTTTCGCGTTTAACTATCATAATAGAAAAACTATGAATAATATGGTTTGGAAATAAACTTAATTGAAAGAACTGCGCTCCGTTTGCATTGCACAAGAATGGTCGATACCAAGTTGGAGAATATTTCAACTGTATTTTTAATCGGACATTTTAATATCTTAAAGTAAATAAATGATATTGATTATATTTTCTATTGTAACTAGCTCTGTCGATTGATATCTATAATCGAGGATTGACATTTCATCCAAGATGCGGAAAAAACATTGCAATTATTAACAAAGGACGGACGGTGCAAAAAATAAAGTGAGTTAAATGAATGTCATAATTACTTTCAGTATTAGTAGCCAACATTATTGCATTCGTGTATTCTTCTTAGTTGATAAATAATTACAATATTGTTATTTATTTATTATAGTGAGAATGAAGCTTTTAATGCAGCGGTATTCACAAACAGACCGCTGAAGGACAATGAAATATTCGAGATTAGGCTGGAGAAAAAGAACACCAAGTTCAGATACTCTTTGGGTATCGGCATCATCACACGCACCCCTAGTGATATCGAAATTCTCCCAGAAATGTTTAGATCGTAAGTTATTCCTTGCCATTTTTTATTAGACCTGATATGCCTTACCTAGAGCCTTTAAAAATTATGAGGCTACCGGCGAAAAACGAATTTAGGGAGTGGTGAATTATATCATCCCAAATTTCTTATAATACTTTTATGAACTAAATTATAACACGAAAATCTGTGATACATATGCATTCTGTCAAACATGAATCGTTTCATTAATGGCTAAATTGTAAAGTGTACAAAAAGACTAAAATTGTTTAGTAATTAGCAAACACTTCATTGTGCTAACGGTATACATTTCCTATTCTCAGATGCATAAATTATATCACAAAAGTAATTATTTTCTAATCGCAGCGAAAATTCTCATTCGTTTTAGTCTATTATCGCCTGCAATATCTCAGAAAATATTCTGAATGCCTCTTCTCCAGTAGCTAGTTGAGAAAATTATTTACAGCGACTTTGCTCAGAAGAGGTCTAGAAAAAGAAAATAAACACGTAAAACCGTCCTCGTATAATTAGTTCCCGTTTGGTAGTGGAAGTGTTACGGGTACATTTTAGTCCTAATTGCACTTCTTATAGCCTAGTTGCTAAGATGTATTTTTCTAACAGATTGAACAGTTTTATCTTTTTATAGACCTTCTGCATGGATATATCACCATGAACATATTTACTCAAGTGGCAAGGAGGTCCTTAAAAACTACGGAAAAAATATCAACGAACTATCGGTACGTAATTCTATGCATAGTTGTATATCCAACGTCCTTTTTCGTTTTAAATTTTATCAATGAGAAGGAGAAATGTTTCACATAGATCACGATATCTTTATTTCATATAAACAGTTGAATCAAATGAAGATGAACCTTATATTAATTCCGAAATGAATCCACTAATTTAAACGTTCAATCCACGATTAAAATAAAAACGATACTTTAATTATTATATTATATACCCTTATACGTAAATTTTTAGGTTGGTGACAGAGTGGGTGTAATGAGAAGTGAGTTCGGAACCCTTCACTTTTTCGTCAATGGAGTCGATCAGGGACCAGCTGCATCCAACATCCCCTCTCCAGTATATGGACTCTTTGAACTTTGGAATGATGCAGCCAAGGCGACAATTGTTGATGCATCATCGCCTCGATCATCATAATGGCCCAATGCCTGTCAGATGACGCATTTATTTTATAACAACTTAAAATATAAGTGGACAATCATGTGAATAAAATGTACGAAATATTATCACTTCTTTAATTATATAAATATTTGTAATATACATAATTAATATTCCTCTCATAAAACTCACGTTAGCATCCATTTATAAGATTTTTCAAGGTGGTATTTAAAAAAATGAAGATGTAGTTATACAATTCATCGTAATTACATGCAACTTTTTATTAAAAATTAGAAAAATTTCAACTAATGAATTTTCTGGGATCATAACGTGAAATACATGGGTAATAAGTTTGAATAAATCCATCAATGACCAAAATTGGTTGGTACGCAATTAAATTTGCACCAAATGTAATGGGGAAACGTTAAATTCAATCCATTCTATGATTTGAGAATCAACTTTTGTATTATGAGTTCTGAACTGCTACGTAACAATTTAATTCACGATAAGACGAAAATAAATCGCATATCCCAATAAGAATTCACTAATTTGTAAATGGAGAAGAGTCACAGCGTATATAATTGACTTCTATTTGAATTACGGAATACCAATTTTACCGATCAAGGAAATATAATTCCCGCAGCTCATTCTTAGCATACAGAACATTTTATTAAAACTAAAAGAAAAGTTCGCCAAAAACATTGACAATTTTCTTTCACATACTGTAGTGGATATAATTTCTACTTTTCACATTTTTTAGTCAGCTGCATTTCCCGGCTCCCATCAACGTGACCTGGATGCTTTTTTATAAGGAATAATAATGCTTTTAATAGTGAACGGAAAGTTTGATTGATGTAAATGCATATTCGCATGTTCCATCATGCATATCTGGATCAATCGAAGCACAAGAAATTGAAGAGTTCTCAATTGAACTAATTCTTGTTTTTCTGGTTGAAACTTTAGGAAATGACCTTCAACCATTGAATTTCTCTGCATATGCCAATAACACCCACAAATAGTCAGAACGACGGTAACACGTTTTCTTTTTTGAGAAAGTGCGTCATTGTAAAAGATAAGTCTGTACTGTATATAGGATAGCCAGCATTACATGCATCTTTATCTAACTCAGATCTAGAAGCTACGGCGGCATGTACGTGCCGAATTAGCTTAAATAAATGATTTTAACCACATAAAAAGGCTTTTTAGTTCTCTTTTCAACAATGCCAAATGCTAATAACCATGGTGAAAAGTTCAATGCTTTTAAATGGGAACTGAAATTGTATGTGTTACGATAGCATTGATTTCATATTTTTAATGGGAATTTATGGCGTTAAATTTGAATCGTTATTTTCAAATTCTATTTTTAAGCATAGTTTATATTCGAATAATTAAGCCGAAGCAAAAGCGTTAATTGGTGTTACCAATATATATTATCAATTAAATACGATATCGGCTAATATCCGACGGATTCCCATGAAATCGGCGATTTCCATCGCCTGCAATATTTTTATTTGATAGGAATGTATATATTCGTTCCCTATAATTGAAAGCGAAATGTTTTTTCATTTACTTTGGAAATTAAGAAAGTGAAACATATCACAGAAGGTACAATAAGAAAACTTCTATAACAATTCTTTAATTTCGACCAAAATACGTATAATCGTTAATTTCTTCCTCCATTAAATATTTATATGTACATTTTGCTTTCTCTTCAACTAAACCTTTATATCCATCAATGGAGCCAATTATACTTATTTTATGATAACAACACTTTCATGTCATGTATCGCCAAAATCGATTTCAAAGTCCGGGAACTCATTTTGCTTCGTAGGTTTGACTTAAAAATATTCACGAGACAAATTACAATTCTTGCCCAAGGTTTTAATGATTTTGAGATTCATGGCCACATAATATGATGCAGTTTCTTCCACTGGAAATCAATTCGAGTAAAATAAATATAATTTAAAAGTTATTCTATTGATTGTTTATTACGATTACTTGATAAAAAATAGTCGCCAAAGTTGTCGATAAAGGATGCAGGAAAAATTTATTTATTTAGGCAAAAGATGGGAAGGCAAGAAAAATTGCATACCATCAAGCATTGCATTAAAAATTAACTTTGTTTCATTACTTGGTTTTATCCTCATATCTTCCTCAATATTTATTTTCTCTTGACTTAAAAACCTGAGTAACGCCGGATACTTTCAGCTAGTAGCCTACATATGTAAGGAGCAGCTATTTACAATGATATATGTATATATATATATATATATATATATATATATGTACGAAATATATATAAATGTATATATTTATGTATGTATATATATTAGCATATATAACAGTTTAGAGTTTTTCATGCTCAAGGCTCGCCGAGAGCAAGTTATCTGTTAGCAAAGCATCTGCTGCGCTATCAGTGACAGGGATTTCATCGCGTTGAGGAGACTCAACCACGATGACTACTCTTCCCACCCCTGGAGGTGCCCAGCGGCGGTCATTGTCGACTGGGAGGATTGCACGTCTTGTGCTGGAGGATGGATCATCTATCCGCTACGTGCGCAGCGTGTTTAACGCTGCCGAGGCCATGGCGAGAGAGAGATTGGTGGCTTCGCCTTCATCTTCTTCATCTTTTCGACTTGGAAAAAACGGCCCTTTACAGGGCCAAAAATCGAAGTGTCTGTCCGTAGACATCCCTGCTGCTGCTGCGACTGCCGCCTCAGACTCGGCGATGGACTTCTCCCTGTCACCTGCCCCTGCGGCTATGGCCTCTGCAGCACCCTTGGCCGGAGTATCCTGCGCTCCAGCACACGAAATCGACTCGTCGATTTCCACCCCTTTGACTGCCGCACTCTCGGAGTCGGTGGTTGATGGACGGATGGCTTCCGCAGCAACGGCTCCCTTGCCGTCTCTTGAGGATGCGGCTTCTTCGGCCATGGATACCTCGGAAGGCTGCCTCGGGAAGAGGAAGAAGCCTTCTTCCGACTCCCAGCATTTGATTTCCGAGAAGGAAAGGCGGTCCGCGCCTATTTTGAGAACGGAAGCGACTCAGGAGGACTCCCCTGCCGAAGATTTCACCGTCGTCAGGGGAAAGCGAAGGAAGAAGAAGGGCACCCGCGTGCCCTTGGACGCATCTGCTGCTCCGTCGGTGCACGAAGGCCAACAGCCTCCAAAGCTGAAGGTTGCCCCGATCACCGCCTACGGCCTGCCCTCACACAAGCGGGTTGCGGCCGCCATCAAACAAGCCGGTGGCGGCAAGTTTGAGATGCAGGTCCGCCAGGCCTCAACGAGGATCCTGGTCACTACTGTAGAGCAACACAGGGCTGCCCTCAAGGAACTGGACTCGATGGGGGTCCAGTACCATACTCAGCCACTGGAGGTGAAGCGGGCAACTCGCTTGCTGATCCGGGGAGTAGCCACCGACTATGCCTCCGAGGACATAGCAGCTGACCTTGCTGGGAAAGGATTTCTCGTCCGTGGTGTCCGCCATCTCACCGAGGTTCGGGATGGAGAGAGGCGCCCCACTCGCCGTTGCATCGCCACGGTAGAGAGGCATCCGGGCGGCGCGGCGGTGGAAAAGATCTCCAGCGTCTGTGACTGCCACGTCTCGATTGAGCACTTCAGGGGCGGCAGAGGCCCCCTGATGTGCTACAATTGCCAGAGGTTTGGACATCGCGCCGTCTCCTGCACGATGCCTCCACGCTGCTTCAAGTGTGCTGGGGACCATTCCTCCCGGGACTGTCCAAAGCCCTCGACATCCAAGCCGAAGTGCGTCCACTGCGAGGGTCCACACCTGGCCTCTAACAGGCAATTTCCAACCTTCCTGGAGGCCCTGCGAAAATATGACGAGGCAAATCGTCGCGACCGGGCCCAGCACAGCTCCCGACAACAGCCGCGGAAGCAAGTAGCTGCAGCAAAGCCGGTTAACTCTGCCGCCTCATACGCTGCCATCGCCGCCGCTCAGCCGACCTCTGATGTTGCGGCGCCGACTTCGCCTCCGACTGCGCAGGCGGCTCCAGTTACCTGCCCCCAGCCGGAGGCGACGCCTGCAGTTTCTTCTGCCGCAGTCGCCGCCACAGCCGCTCCCACGCCTGCGGCTGCCCCTGCTCCTCCGCAGCAGCCACCAGCCACTCAGAGCACAGGCGGTCAACCAGATGAGGATATCTGGTCCACGATCGCCACTCTATGCCGGTCGCTCAGACACTACGTGTCGTCAACTCAGGGCCAACTCCTCCTTTCTCTACTGGAGGAATTGGCAAGAGGCCAACATAACCAACCCACCAATGGCTGTTAGGGGATGCTGCACTTTCGTCCAGTGGAACGCCAATGGGGTGAAGGCGAAGACGGAAGAGCTCCGGGCGTTCCTCCAGGACAAAGGCGCCGTTCTAGCGGCGATAAACGAAACCCATTTGCAGCCATCCGATATATGGAAACTCCCCGGTTGGACGATCTACCGGGCGGACAGGGTCGCCACTCCGGCAGCCCAGCAGCAGCCGCCTCGCCAGCACCAGTATCGACATGTTGGAGGGGGAGCAGCCATTTTGATCCATCATACGGTTCAACATCGGCTGCACCCTATCAAGCGCTTTCCCGGGATGGAGGCGGTGACTGTGGACGTCCGCACCAGCAGAGGATGGGTGCGAGTCTCCTCAGCTTACTATCGACCAACTGCTCCATGGGTTCCGGAGAACATCGCCGAACTTCTTGGCCCTGGCGACGGCCCCTCCATCATCATGGGGGATCTGAACGCAAAACACGGCAGCTGGCATTCCAGAGTCCCAAACCATCGGGGCAGGCAGCTAAGGGACTTCATTGACGACGAGGGCCTCAGCGTGCTGGCGCCGGCTGACCCGACATACCTGCCTTCTGACGACGTCCTCGACATCGTCGTGGCGCGGAATCTTGGTGTGTCGGCGAGTGTCTACTCCATCTGCAGCCTCTCGTCCGACCACAACCCGACACTTCTCCTTCTCGGGGGGATGCCGGTCCGAGTCCCGCCACGTCAGCGCCGAGACTTCGCTCGGGCGGACTGGGAGGGCTTCCGCAACTACATCGCGGAACATCTCCCGGCTGACATGTCTCCACCATCTTCTGCGGAGGAAGCGGACGCCCTCGTCCATCGCCTCACCTTGACCATCCAGGAGGCCATGAGAATTCATATTCCCATGGTCCAGGTGCACCAGGCCTTCAGGATTGCGCTGCCCTCCGGCCTTCGGCGAACCATCACCTTTCGCAACAGCGTCCGCCGGATATGGCAGCGCCACAGAACACCAGACTTGCGGCAGCAGCTGAACGACCTCAACTTTGAGGTCCAACTGCTGCTCCGCGAAGTACGTACTGAGGCCTGGGAGCAGTACATCAACTCTGTTGCCCTGGAGGACCAGTCCGTGTGGAAGATCTGCCGACAGCTTCGCGGAGGCCAACGGCGGGATCCTCTGCTTGTCCAGGGGACCAAGAAGGCGGCTACCCCGTCCGAGAAGGCGAAAATGGTCGGGGAACATCTCCGAGAAGCGTTCCGACCCAACCCGTCGACAGCGGAGTCAGCGGAGGTGGAGACGGAGATTGCTGAGGCCTTTGCTGCGCTGGACCGAGGGCCTCTGGACCCGGAGTCTCTCCCCTTGTTTCGGCCGAAGGACGTCGTTGCTGTAATCAGGAGGATGAATCTCCGGAGAGCACCTGGTGATGACGACATCTCCAACGTCGTCATCCGCCAGCTTCCAGTGGCTGCCATCGAGCTTCTTGCCAGCATTTACACCGGCTGCGCGGCGCTCTCCCACTTTCCATCGCCATGGAAGAGGGCCAAAGTAATCTGCATTCCGAAAAAGCACGAGGCAGAACTTAGTCCCGAGGACCTCCGGCCAATCTCGCTTCTAGCGGGCTTCGGTAAAATCTTCGAGCGGCTGCTCCTTCCCGAACTGCAGCTCCATCTACAAGAAGGTCAACATCTACCGGCTGAGCAGTTTGGATTCCGGGAAGGCCACTCCACCACCCACCAACTCACCAGAGTGACATCCTTCATTTCTGACAGCTTCAACAGGAAACACGCGGTCGCAGGTGCCTTCTTTGACATCTCCAAGGCCTTTGACCGCGTGTGGCACGAGGGCCTCCTGTTGAAGATGATTCGACTCGAATTCCCGGCCTGGATTCTACGCCTCGTGGAATCCTATCTTCAGGACCGGGAGTTCAGGGTGCAGTGGCTCCAGGATGGATCGGATATCCAGCAGGCACGAGCTGGAGTTCCGCAAGGATCCGTCTTGGGGCCAACTCTGTTCAACATCTACACCCACGACGTGCCACGAGACCACGGGTGGAACACCATTCTGGCGCTCTACGCGGACGATGCGGCCGTGCTTTGCCGCTCGTCCCAGAAGTATGCAGCTGCCCTCGGACTGCAGGAGGCCGTGGATGTCCTGGTCTCGTGGTACCGTCGGTGGCGGATCGCCGTCAACCCTCGAAAGACAAAAGCCATTGTCTTTCACCCAGGGTTCGGTGCTCCGCCAGGAGTCGACCTGTCGGTGATGGGGGATGTCATCCCATGGGAGAAGGAAGTGGTCTATCTCGGGGTCCAGCTGGACTGGAAGCTGCTATGGCGACAGCAGGTGGAGCGGCTTCGTCAGAGGGGATTTACGGCGCTCAGGCGGATTCGTCCGCTACTGACATCGAGGTGCCTGACCATGGAAACGAAGAGGCGGCTATACCTGGCATGTGTACTCCCAGTGATTACCTATGCCTCTCCGGTATGGTCGAGCATCCCAAAGACATCACTGGACCGTCTTCAGGTGGTCCAGAATGCTGCCCTTCGGATGGTGCTGAACTGCTCCAGGCAGGATGGCACAGCCCGGATGCACGGCCTTGCAGACATCGAGCCACTGGACGTCGTGCTACCAACTGCGGCGAAGGAATACTTCGGGAAGCTGGCCAACTCCCGACATGCGGAGATCAGCAAACTCGGGGATATCCAGGTTCGGTGGTGGGACCGCTACAAACGCCCCATCGCCAGTCTGGACACCATCGAGTCGCTCCCTCCGAATAAACGTCCCAGGATTGAGGGACACGAATAGAATTCTTGCGTGACAGACACGCACATCACTATCGGATATTTAAACCCATCAGTGAAGACATCACAAAGGCGCATTCATGCAAAAGCGGGAAATGCGATTATCCCAGCTGCCCTGGCAGCGGGAAAGAAGAAACAGCGGGCATGCTCATTTCACTCGCTAATATTTTCATTCAAACACTAGGTTCCCTTGAGACAAGTGACCAAAATTGCCCCTTCATTGGTATGAAAAAATTAAATATAGATTGTAATTTGATATTTTTCTAAGAATATCAAAATAAGTTGTGTAATATTACGAAAAACTACACAGGCCTCTGGTCAGGGTATAATTTTTAAGACATCCCCCTCCCCC
Organism: Tanypteryx hageni; assembly: GCA_028673005.1. Taxonomy (NCBI): domain Eukaryota; kingdom Metazoa; phylum Arthropoda; class Insecta; order Odonata; family Petaluridae; genus Tanypteryx; species Tanypteryx hageni. The sequence continues at coordinate 96,712,224 of CM054115.1, forward strand.
TCCCCTTCCCCTGCCCTCCCAAAAATAAAAATTCTGGTTCCGAAGTACACATCCTCAAGGTTTTATTAGTATGTGTGCAAAGTTTTAGATCTCTAAGTTTCTTGGTTTTCTAGATATGCTGCATAGCCTAATTTTTTGCAACCCCCTCCCATCCCCCTTTTTTACCACCATAAAAATAAAAACTGGCAAAGAGTTACAGATCTTCAAGGCCTCTTTAATATGCGTATCAGGTTTTTGGTCTCTAAATATCATGGTTTTCGTGAAATGTTGTAGGGTATGATTTGTATGTCACCCCTTCCCCTTACTCCTCCCGCAAAAAATAAAAATTCTGGCATCGAGGTGCACATATTCATGGCCCCATTAGTAAGTGTACTAAGTTTTAAGTCTCTGGGTTTCTTGGTTTTTGAGAATAGCTGTCCACACATACACGCAGCCATTTACTAATATAGATATTGTCTCTCTCTTGTGTTGACGAAGCGGTCACCCTCGAAAGCTCCAATCTACTTAAGTGTTCACTGGGCTTCCTTACCTCAAGAACTTGTTGCCATCCAGTTTTCCCATTTATCATTCCTCTTCCGTAAGCATAAGCATGGTACAAGAAGATCGACGGACAAGTACACGACGAATTGATGTCCCTGTATGGATTCCCCACGCATCTGTTCGAAAATTTATTGTAATTATTAACAGTCGTTATGTTTGTATGCCTGTTTGAAAGAATAATTTCATTTAATTTTGTACTGACTTGTATGACTTCTTTAAACTTTCATTGACTCATAACTCCGAAATAAAGCGTTTTCAGAAATATTGTCATAGGGAATTTTAGTCTTGTTTTGTCATCTAGAATATGTCCCTAAAATTTTTGACTTAATATTGAAACACTCTGTATATACAGGATGTCTCAAAAAGATTTATACACATTTTAATAAAGAAAAAATACCCATTGCATAATTCAGAAGAGGTCAATATTTGGTGTATTCAGAATGAATAGCTTGTGGCACATGGTGAACTATCGCAGATGTTCAAAATTATCATCGTTAACTTCTAGGCACTGTTGCTACGGCGAGCAACTTGGTGATAAACGCTAACCAAGGTATCTGCTGGGATGATTGTTCAATTTCTTTCCTTAGTTCTTGGAGTGTTGCTGGTTTTTTACTGTGCATTAATTCCTCCAGGTAACCATACAAGTAAAAGTCAAGGGAAGTTAAATAAGGCAAACGTGGAAAGTACTCAACACTTCCTCTTCGGCCTGTCCATCGGTCTGGAAAATTGTCTACAAGACAGGCCCTGACATCACGATGGAAATGTGGGGGTGGCCCGTCTTGTTGGTAGTAAATTTCCTCATTTCCATACAGCTGATGAGGTACTCAGCACCAGCAATTGTCTCTACAAAGAAGTATGCCAATACCTCTGGATGACACACCACACCAGACTTACAATTCGTCCTGGTAAATTCACTGCCTTTTCCATATGAATGTTCAGATTTGCCTCATCAGAATAAGCAATCATGTCCCCAAACTGTGCATCCCCATCCACCTTCCTTGAAAACATTCACAAAACTCAGCTCTGCGATCAATATTGTCTTCATTGTATTTAACAGCCTCGGCACATAACATTTCCACTTATCAGTATTGAGAATCCAGTGTACCCTGCCCTCCTCACTCCAATCTCAAAAACACATCGCGTTATAGATTTGGAGATTTAGTGAATTGTTGTAACACCATAGCAAAATTTCCCCCACTCGTTGATGAGCAGTCTTTCAGATAGTTGCTTGCACACCTCTTGCACAGTACCGTCAGTCTCAAATGTATCACGAATTCTTGAAGTTGTTACTCATGTTGGAGGCTCAGTCTCCACCGTCTCTGCACTTCACACACTTTCTCGATTTTTCCAATACCACTTCAAAATTAATTTGTGTTTTCGAACGTCAAGCGAACCTCCACCATTTTGTATTACGCTCTGAAACATGGGTAAGGTATCGCAGCTATTCATTGGGACTAATGCCACCTGGTATGTTTATGCCACACTATTTAGAGGCACATTATATTTTGGTTCCATCTTGAATACGTGAATAAATATTCGCTATTAAAATGTGTATACATTTTTGAGACCCTGTATTTTCGAGCATCTCTCTCCCTTCTTCCCTCTCGCTCACTCTCTCCCCCTTCATCCCACTCGCTCTCTCTCTCTTACTGTCTCCCTCCCTCCCTCTCTCTCTCTCTCGCTCTCTCTCTCTCGTCCACGGTAGCGAGCAGACACGTTTAATGTCGCTCCTCGTTTATTTGACGTTTTTGAGTGGTTTATTTTCTTTCTTGGACTTTTTTTGGTTTATAGTGATCGTCTTTGATTTCTTCGTCGTTTTTTTGACGTCTTCGAGTGGTTTATTTTGTTTTCTTAGAGTATTCTTGCTTTATAGTGGTCGTCGTTCATTTCGGCGTCGTTCTACTTATTTTTCCCAGCCGCCTCCATGGAGGCGGTTTCGGGTGGGGAGGTTTCGGAGTCTCCCCTCTCTTCGTCTAACTCTGCCCTTGGCAAGTTTGCCGTTCCTGGAGAGGATGGAGTAAATTATCCGCTAACCGATAACCTCTTCAACCAACCAACCGTTCCTGAGAAGCCCGCTGTTAAAAAGGCTAGTGGTTCCTCCGGAGAAATATCTACATGCACCTCTACCCATATCACCGATCGAGTGTTCCTTCCGCCTTCCTCAACGCTGGACGCAGGCGCCAAGGGAGGTCCCACCTTTAGATCTTCTGCAGGAGAATCATCGACATATTCCTCCACTCACCGAGCCCGTGGCACGCTACCAGACGCCAGCCACGCTGCGAGTGAGGCTGCTCCCCTCGACCTTCAGGCCTCCACCTCTTTCGCAATACGGAGTCAACCTGTGAGTGTAGAATATGACCACATACCAAGAAACACTCAGGTAGTTAATCATCAGGAAAATACTATTAACGCAAATGTTTTAAACATGACTCCTTATAAGCCAGATAAACGATTAGCAGTTATTTGTGAATCCACAGATGGTTTGCCATTAGACGACTACCTCCTTTCGATAGCGAGCATTGTTGGTTTCTCTCATATAAAATACGCATCGCGTATTAGCCTTGGTAGAATATGTATATATCTCGGAACAAAAGAGGACGTTGAAAAAATAACATCGAATCCAGGAATTGAGGTTCAGGGGAAATTTATACCGATAAGGAAATACGTAACAGAGGCTACGAAAGTGGTTCTCTCAAATGTGCTTCCGGACATACCGAATGAAGTGTTGGCACAACATTTGCGACAATACGGAAAAATAACCAGTCCTTTCCGAACCGTAAATATCGGTACAAAAATTCCTGAATTAAAACATTAATTCTTTTAGACGAATTGTCTATATGATAATGAATAAACCGGAAGCAATGCCTGCGTCTATTCCGATCGTGTTTGACAGTACTACTTATAATATTTATATCTCTCTGGACGATGTTACATGTCTATCGTGTAAAAGAACGGGACATGTCGCAAAGAATTGTCCCAATAATATAAACAATTTATTTAATAATTCGGACGGGAACATGACAGGCGCTGATTTTCCGACGTTAGCAAGTTCTGTTTCGAACTCATTATCGAAAGCGAAGTCTAACTCACAAACACAAAATGCTGCCCCTCCTCCCATTCCCTATACCCCTTCCTCCTATGCATCACCGGAACGAAGCCTTGACCCCGAACCTAATGACAAAATAAATGTACCTTCTACTCAATTCACCCCCGCAAATGCACCTAAAGTAACGAAGCCGGAGGAAGGCAATAATCAAATTTCCGAATATGAAGCCACGCCTACGGGAGAGTCCGGAACACAAAAAGCAGATAGAACTAATAAGGAAAAGGCAACCGTCACGACGGTGGGAGAAGAAACTGCTTCCTCTCCCCAAGGAGAAGTAAAATACGTTAAAAGGGTACTCAAGAATCCGCTTACTACAGAACCCGCGAAAAAGATGGCTTATGCTAACGCTTCAGACAAAGAGCAGACGGTGTCCGACGAAGAGGACTCCGTTTCGCAATCGTCGGAAATGTTCACCGATATACCCTTACAGTTTAGAGCAGCGACTGAGCAGAATCTCATCTCCTCCAAGAGGAGGCTAGAAGAATTTATACGTGAGGCATCGAAATCTAAACGCGTTCATTTCGTAGTGGAGAGGTATACAAAGGACGTTAAAGAGTTACGGGGATTGCTAGAGGAGTATCGCCTGGCCAGCAAATATAAATCCATGCGGCAAAAAGTCGCGAGAATCATAACCAAAATAGATGACCATTGGTCCTTTGACGAGATGCAGCCATAAGATTTCGAGTGATTAGTCATTAGTCATTTATTCTTCTTTAATATATATTTATAAATATTTCATAAGGAGTTTTAGAGTTTGTCTTTCGAATTATTTTTTAGATAATGAGAATATGTACTTTTAATGTACATTCGATCGTGAATGAGAGGAAGATGACATTGTTTAAAGTGTTCATCGACAATCATAGACCAGACGTGATCCTCGCACAAGAGACTGATGTGGTTTCCAGTTTCTTTTCCACTTACTTGCAAGATTTTAAACTCCTATTTAACCCTCCTGTCAATAAATCTCCTGACTGTGTAATTTTAATGTCGAACCGGGTTTATTCTCTAAATATAGAGCACAAGATACTTGAGCACAATATTTAGACCTGTAAGGCGTTATTTAGATAGTCACTCATTGCTTAGCGGATGCCAGCACGAATTCCGGAGATGTAGATCATGCGCAACTCGGCTTGATCGTGGATGATTTGTTGCGATGCGGAGAGAAAAATACTCAGGTCGATGCCATATTCATTGACTTCAGAAAGGCGTTCGATAAAGTATCTCATAAGAAATTAATTGCAAAGTTAGGACAATATGGTATCAATCCGAAAGTTGTCAGTTGGGTTAGAGATTTCCTCTCGAATAGAGAACAGATAGTTGTCATCGATGGGAAATACTCGTCCCCCGTTAAAGTTGCGTCGGGTGTTCCTCAGGGAAGTGTATTGGGCCCTCTGCTCTTCTTAATCTATGTAAATGATATGAGCTCGGTTGTTCGTAGTAAAATTAGGCTTTTCGCCGATGACACCGTTCTATATAAAGAAATAAAAAATCAGGAGGACCATCAGTCTCTGCGTGAAGACTTAAGAGCCATTTCAGCGTAGTGCAAAGAATGGGAAATTTAAATTAATTACACTAAATGTGCCGCAGTTACGTTCTGGAAAAGTAAGAACATAGAAGTAGGTTTCGAGTATATAATAGATGGAATAAATATTCAAGCAGCCGAGTATGTTTAATATTTAGGAGTAACCATTTGTCGAGATCTTTCATGGGGCATGCACATTCGTCGAGTTATAGGCGCGGCCAACAAGAAACTGGCTTTCATAGGTAGAATAGTACGGAACACTACAAAAAAAGTACGCTAAACATGTTACTTATCACTGGTTAGACCACAAGTGGAATACGCCTCATGAATATGGGATCCTTACGAGAAGGGACATATAATTCAATTAGAAAGAGTGCAGCGCAGAGCACTCAGATTCGTAAAACAAAAGTACGAACATAAGGAAAGCGTCGCTTCATTATTGAGGGATTTGAACTGGGTACCACTGGAGGATCGTAGATTAAACTCAAGGTTGCGGCTTCTGGAGAAATATAGATCGGAATGTCTAAAAGACGAGGTTGTAGGAATAATTGAAGCACCAACGTATACAGGTAAAAACGACCGTGATGATAAGATACATGAGATCTATCGTAGGACGGAGCGCTATCTAGGCTCGTTCTTTCCGAGGACAATACGAGATCACAATAGAAAATTTCAACCTGCGATAGACAATCTTTAAGTAGGTTATGGTGCATTGCACCCCCTGCCACCCACTAATTAGCTGAATTGCAGGGTAACATGAAGAAGAAGACGATAATAGTTCCTGGTTTCTTACAGGCAGTAGTTTTAAAATCCAATCGTTTTAGCACGCATATCATAAATATTTATATGCCGTTTGAAAATAAAAATGCTCGCCACATCATAGAGCAGTTAGTGAAATATTTACGTAGCATCTCTTTCCGGGATAAAGTTGTATGTGGTGGGGACTGGAATATGACATTGGAGAAGGAAGATAGGCGTCCATTCCCCGAAAAGAGACAAAATATTGCCCGCGCCTTAAAAAGACTGTTCGAGGAGCTTGGTTATGTGGATGTGTGGAGGGAATTAAGAGGGAACGCTCCCTCCTTCACGTTTCATGGACCCGGGCCATACTTCGCCAAATCAATGCTCGACAGATTTTATGTCCCGAGAGAGAGCGCAACAAGTATCGAAAATATTTTTACGGTTCATACCTTTTCGGACCATCACGCCGTGTTCATCATTCTAAAAGAAGAGCGAATAGGAAAGAAGAACCCTTTATGGAAACTCCCCCTTGCGTTATTAAGCAGGGTGGAATATGTGGAGGCAATAAACAACGTTATTTCTCACTTCATGGAACTACTCACTGACCATTGGAGTAACGCAAAAAAATTATAGGAGGATTTTAAAAACGAGGTCAGAACCACAAGTTTTAGGTTTTTAACAATTTTAAAAGATACCAATTCTCATATTTTAAAAATGCACGTGAATTCAAGGCAAACATTAAGGGACCATGGAATAGAACAGTACGACGGGGAAGAAATTGTGAAGCAAGCTGCAGAGGACATAAATAAGGCGTACATGTCAATGGCAAGGGGCATCCAGTCGCACATGAAGTATTTACAGTCTATTGCGGACTCAGCGGCGGCGAATGACTTAAATAAATTGCAGCGGACTTTATCGAATAAAACAAATATTGACCAACTTATGATTGAAGGACAAAGTAAAATTAGAAACCATATTAGGGAATATTTCGCCGACCATTATGGAGCCGGCAACATCACGACCAATACCGACTCATTTCTCGGGAAAATCGAAATGCCAAAGATCGCCGAGGAGACAAGGAAGAAGCTCGAACTTCCGATATCAACAGTAGAAATAAAAGAAGCGGTGAGACAATGTAAAAACGGAAAATCTCCATGGCGTAGGGGCTACCGTGATAAGGCTTTGTGTATTGTTTGGGTTGCTGCTTATTATTATTATTGTTATATATTGTTGTTGTTGCATGTTAAGTTTTTATTATTTTGTTATTTATAAGTTTAAGAGATAGGTGCCCAAAAACCCAATAGGGGAAGTAGGTAAGTCGCTTTTCCTCGAAAACTGATTGTCTTAGAGGCTTCACCTCTACATACAAGCATTCAGCATGGCAGCAACTCCCCCCAGAAATGGGAGACATGCACTGCCGCCGCAAGCGGCCCGTGTCTCCAAAGACACACGAGCCACGCTGGCCCGAGGCCCTCGCACTCGGAGGGTCACAGCGGTAGAGGCGAAGCAGAGCCTGGACAACCCCCTCGAGGAAGAGCTACGCCGCGCCATCTATGGCCATGAGGCTGACTCTGAGGCACAAAGCGAGGGAGCAGTTAGGGATCTGCTCCACGCCCTTAGCCAGGAGGAGGGCGCCTCCTGGGCCTCCAACGTCGGGGTCGATGGGTGCACGAGGCAGATGACCTGCACCTCGGCGGCGCTGGATCGGGAGGGAGCATCGCTGGAGGAGGAACTGGTGTTCCCCTCGCTCATCCCCGAGTCGCCGCCGAAAGCAGGGCGAACCAACGAGGAGAGCGAAGGGGTCGACTTGACAACCCCCCCCCTAAGCCAGGTAACTAAGTGGTCGCAAGGGGGAAGTTCGCCCGCAGAGGCGGCGGAGCCGGCGTCCTCCGCCGAGAGCTGCTCCCCCGGGTCCGCGGCCGGCAGGGCAGCGGAGCTGATAGCCCTCGCCTCAACGGCTTCACGAGCATTGCCATCACTCGTCACGAAGGCGAGGACATGGCACGCTCCGCTCTCCACACCAGCAGGGCCACCACTCGCGACACCAGCAGCAACATCACCACCAGCCGTCGACACGACGCCATCACCACGCCACACCACGCCGCTCACAGCGGCGCAACGGCTCCCGTCGGCGGCATCCAAGGACCTCCAACCGCCGAGACGCCGAACGTCTTCCGGGGATACTGGCACACGGGCCCCCAATGTGGAACCACATTGCCCCTGTTCCACCTAGATTCCTCGGGCAACTCCCCGAGCAGCCCTAACCGGTGTGGTCTCACCTGGAGGGGGCTACCCATGGGGACCGAGGCCCGCCTACCCGCTCTGGTGAGCGATCCCGGCGAGGAGGGCGATCGCCCCCCGGCGCCCCGAGAGAGGAGAGGGGCGAGCCGTCCCCGAGAGGACCCGCGTGCCGCCTCCACCACCACCACCCTCCTGAGGACAAGGCGGATCCGCCTCCAGCGCCCGCCAACCCCAGCCCCCACTGAGAGGCAGCTAGGCTGGCTCGTCCAGCTGGGGATCATGGAGGCCGAGGACGACTTCGAGGGCTTAGTGGCGGAAGTGACGGCAGAGGCGGCCGCACTGTGCCGACCGCGGGGACACGGCAACACACGCAACTCCGCAAACGGCGGCATCCCGGATAAGGCGAGGCTCCAATTCCTCTACAAAGTTAACAAAGGAGCCGCCTTCCGGAAGATTACCGCCGCCGCGACTGCAAAGTGCGCCGTGTCCACCGAAGAAGCGATACGGCACTTCTCCAAGCCGCCGCCCACCCCCAACATGGCAGAGCCTCCATCATCCATCCCGGAGATGGGCTTCGACGCCAGGGAGGGAGAGGCAGACACACTCTGCCGCCCAATATCCGCCGCGGAGGTCCTCCGACGCGCCCAGAAGGCCAAAAAGACGGCGCCAGGGCCAGACGGCGTCCCCTACGACGCATGGAGGAAAGTGGATCCGGACGGGAGGGTGCTTGCGGGAATCTTCAACCGGTGCCTCTCCTCAGGGAGGATACCTGCACCATGGAAGATTTCCCGCACCGTACTGATCCACAAAGGGGGCACCGTGGAGGACCTCGGGAACTGGAGGCCCATCGCCCTGAGCCCGACGATATCCAAGCTGCTGACGGGGATACTGGCCGACAGGATATCGTCATGGGCTCTCAGGGGCAGGCGGCTCTCCTTCCCCTGCCAAAAGGGGTTCGTGCCTGGGACGGAGGGATGCTTCGAGCATAACTTCGTCCTACAGGCGGCGCTCGAGGACGCACGGAGGAACAAAAAGGAGATCGCGCTCGCCTGGCTGGACCTCGCGGATGCCTTCGGGTCGATCCCGCATCGGCTCATTCACCGGGTCCTGAAGGGGATGGGGATGCCGGAGAGGATGCGGGCCCTGATCCAGGGCATCTACGAGGGGGCGGCGACGGAGGTGGCGCTGGAGGAGGGGATCACCCCTCTCATCCCTCTTAGACGCGGGGTGAGGCAGGGCGACCCCCTGTCACCCCTCCTCTTCAACCTAGCAATGGAGCCACTCCTGCGGGCCCTATTGGCTAAGCGCGCCACGGCGGGATACTCCTTCGGCCCGACCTCCGTATGTGTCCTCGCGTACGCGGACGACCTCCTGGTGATCGGGAGGAATGCCGGGATGCTGCGCAGCCTCCTCTTTGCGGCAAGCAGCGCCGCGGCCTGGTGCGGCCTCACCTTCAAGGCCCGAAAGTGCGCGAGCCTCCACCTTGACTTCCGCAAGGGGAGAGTGAGGGTCCAGGGGACGCCGTTTGCCATCCAGGGGGAAGCGATGCGGCCGCTGAGGGAGGGGGAGCCCTACCCCTACCTCGGATGCCCGTCGGGGTTCAAAGTGGAGACGACCCCGACGGCCACGCTTGAGGCACTACGGGCCGACCTGACCTCCCTCTCGGAGAGCGACCTGCTCCCCTGGCAGAAGATCGACGCTCTCTCGACCTTCCTCCTGCCAAGGATGTCTTTCCCCCTACGGATCGCGGCGGTCCCGGTGAGGGACCTCGCGAGCACCGACGGCGCCATCAGAAAAGCGGTGAGGTCGTGGCTGTGTCTCCCGGTGCGGGCAAGCCGCGAAATGATGCACCTCCCCACCCGCCTCGGAGGCGGGGGATACGTTCCACTCCCAGTCGAGGGCAACATCCTCGCCGTCATCCACACCGTCCGCATGCTGACATGCAAGGACCCCCTCGTAAGAGACGCCGCATGGCACGGCTTGCGCGACGCCGTGCATAAACGAATAGGAAGAGCCAAGGCGCCTCCACAGAGGGGGACCCTCTGCGAGTATCTCTCGGGATCAATAGAGGGCGATCTCGGGGGAGATGCGGGAGACGTGGCGTCCACATGGACCAGGGCGAGGATAGCGACCAAGGGGCTGGAGCCTCTCTGCGGCCTGAAATGGGAGTGGAGCGCGGCCAGGAGGGAGATCTCCATCCGGGTGAGGCACCCCACCCCGAGGATGGAGCTCATCATCGTCCCCCCCTCAGCGCGGCACCGGCTGGTGAGGATCATCAGGGAGGCGATGGCCGAGGACACGAGGAGGCGACTCGTCCGAAAACCGGACCAAGGAAGGATGATGGAGGCCGTCACGGCGAACGACGTCGGCAGCCATTTCATCAGGACCGGCGAGTTCACCAGGCTGTGCGACTGGCATTTCGTGCACAGAGCGCGACTGAACGTCCTCCTTCTCTTCGGCGCGATGAGAGGAAACGCGCGGAGGGAGGACGTGTCCTGCAGGAGGTGCGGCGACGCCGACGAGACGCTGCCGCACGTGCTCAATCAATGCCAGTCGCATCGCCAAGGGTGGATACGGCGCCACAATGCCATTCAAAAACTCCTGGTGGAAGCGCTGGCATCGTCGTGGGAGGTCTCCATCGACCAGCGGGTCCCGGGCGACGAATCGCTCCTGCGGCCCGACCTCGTCATCCGAGAGGCACCGGGAGGTACGGTCCACATCATCGATGTGACCGTGCCTTTCGAGAACCGCCTCTTAGCCCTCCGCGCATCAAGGGCCGTCAAAATGGAAAAGTACGACGGCCTGGCTGAGAGGATGCGGGCGCGGAGCGGCTACAGGACCGAGGTGCGGCTGGGAGCCATCGTCGTGGGGTCGCTGGGGTCCTGGGACGCCAGGAACGACGCGATCCTCAACCGCCTCAAGATCCACAAGGGACGAGTCGCCGCCCTGAAGAAGAAGATGTGCTCGGCCACCGTGCGTTGTTCCCGAGACATATACGTGGAGCATGTCTCGGGACAACGCCAATTCGATCAGTGAGTGTTGTGACTGAAATAAAGACTAGTAGATTGATATCCCCCAAGTATGATTGGGGGATCAGCCATTTGCATGGCACTGAAATGTATGTTTTAATTTAATTGATAATAAATCAAGGCATTCCTGCCGAATTTTACAAGATGTTTTGGGATAGTTTGTCCACATTTTTCCACGCCATGGTCCTTCAAGTTTTTGAGGAGGGAACAATATCTACTTCGTCAAGTCTCGGAATAATGACATTGCTCCCAAAACATGGAGATAAGCTCTTATTGGAAAATTGGCGCCCTATCCCACTCCTCAACGTCGATTATAAAATAATTGCGCGTTGTCTGGGCAACCGAATCTCCAAGCCACTTGGAGAGAGAATTCATACGGACCAGACGTACTGTGTTCCTGGAAGGAAAATGCAGGAAAACCTTCACATAATTAGGGATGCTGTACGATATGCGGACGAAGAAAATCTTGCGCTTGCTATACTCACGCTTGATCAGGTCTCTGCCTTTGACAAAATAAGCCACGAATATATGCAAGACGTCCTGTCGCACTTTGATTTCGGCCCGAAGTTCTGGCATTCCGTGCGAACATTATATCATAAGGCAGCCACGGCAGTAAGAGTGAACGGAGTACTGTCCCCTCCTTTCGTGATCCGACGTAGCGCGCGACAAGGTGATCCATTATCCGGACCAGTGTTCACGGCGTGCATTGAACCTTTGTTAATTCTATGCAGACACTCTCTTTCAAGATACGGATTGAAGCTCCCAGGGCACGAGCCATATAGTTTAGTTCTATCCGCGTATGCTGATGACGTTACATATTTTATATGTGAGAACAAGGGGTTTCAAACGTTGAAGGATTCTTTCACGGAATATGCAAAGGCATCAGGGGCCGAACTTAACCTAAAAAAGTCCGGTGGCTTATTTTGCGGTCCATGGAAGGAGAGGAATGATTCCCCGCTCGGCGCCAAATGGTCGAACATGGACGGAAAATTTTTAGGAATCCGCATTGGAAATAACAGTGCATCCGAAGATACACCGTGGAAAACACTGATGGAAAAAATGAAGAAATCCTTTACACAGTGGAACGCGATAAGGAATTTCACCACCTTTCGCAGCAGGACTAGGTTAGTTAACTCTATTGCTGGGGCTAGACTAAACCATTACTTGGCGGTCCTACAACCTCCACGGTGGTTCTTGCGTGAGGCAGAGAAAGAAATAGTTAAGTTTGTCTGGAGCGGTGCACATCTACTTCATCCCAATTTTATTTTTTCCCCTCGGGAGTATGGAGGAATGGGTGCGACTCTCCCCGAAAACGTGGTGTGTGTATCACGGCTTAATTTAATAAGTAATATACTGGACAGAATCGAGGAAAAAACGCCTTTAATACGTTTGGCAAAATTTAACATCTGTAAGCAAGCAGGGGTCCAAAATGGAAAGATAGAAACAGCATTATTAAAAGACAGGGTTGGAAACGAAAAAGCAAAACCTACTGATTTCTATGATTCCCTAATTAGAGCCTGGCATCTCTTATCTCCCACGAATTTCCGGAAAGTATTAAGGACCTCAAGACAATCCCACTCACCAGCTATCTTCATGCTAAGTTAAATGAATATGGACAGAAAATTACGGAAATTGCAGGAACAGAAACAATAGGAGACCTGTTAGGGGCGAATGGACAAATAAGAACAGTGGAGGAGATGTTAACCGATGCGGAGACTACATCATCTCGTCGCAGACTCAGTATTGCGATACACCATTTAAAAAATGAAATAGCGAAAATAGTCGTACCACTATCGCATGAGGGAATCACAAAACAAATCCGGTTTACGTATATAGATGATAGGCAGCACTGTAGCAACAACAACACAAACATTATACGAACATTTCCGGGTGACAAAAAAGGGTTAAAACAAGTGTTAATAAGAAGAACTCTAGGACATCCAATCGTGACCGGTAAATCTCCAATATTCCCCAGTGCAAAAATAGAGTGGAATAGTTTATTTTCCACTCCGAATAATAGTCGCGACGCAGAGATAGCAATGGAGAAAACGGTTTAAAGTTTCCTTTTGAAAACGGTTAAAACGATAAATATAACCTGAATGTTTATTTAATGTTGAGGGATATATTTTATGGGACTATAATTTTAGAGATTTTGTGAAATTTGTAAATATTTAATGGAAAACATTTTGAGAAAATATACTTTAAAAAAAATAAATCACCTAGGTTATCTTGTAGTTAAAAAACTGATTAAAACAGGTGGGTGGTTTGGGTATAGATGCTGATTGATATCCATATTATTCATAGCCATAAAGAAAAACAATTATACATCTGTGATACTGTGCTATATATAAGTAAATATATATATATATATATATGTATGTGTAAACCTGTATATGGGTATATATCTGTATGTATATATATATATATATATATGTAATGTATGTATGTATATGATTGATTGAAAAATATTTTGCACAACATATAAAGGAAAATAAATGGACGGTCTGAAGTCCCAGATCGTCAAAAAAGTCAAAGTCTCTCTCCCCTCTCTCTACCTCCCTCTCTGTCTCTCTCTTTACCTCCCAATACCCCTCCCTACCCCCAAACCTCCCGCTTTACCTCATTCTCACTATCTCTCCTTTCCCTGTCCCTCTCATTCTCTTCGCCATCTCTCCTTCCTTCTCTCTTTCACTCTCTCCTTTCCTCCGTTATCCCAATACGTTGCAAACGAATGACGAACAAAAAAGATTAGTCAAAAGTCAAGAGTGTGAAAAAATGAGCATCCACCAAAAACAATTACAAAGGTAAGGAGAACGTATTGTCTATGGTCTGCATCAAAGCATTTGTTGCGAGGTGAAGATCAATAATACATTACATCCTTAATTTTACTGAAAGCGTCTAGTCAATGAAATATTTACTAAGATTGCCATTTCCCTTTTAAAAGTCTTGAGCTCGATGTTATGGTAGTTGGAAATTTTAATTGTTGTACCTCAGAAAAATATGATTTTTTGCGATAAAAACAAATAGTTAAGATAAATGGATTTGAATTTCGTCTTTAAAAATTAAACTCATGATTCTTTCACCTACAAAATTATTTTTATTTCGAGTTCGTATCTCAATCTCAATTTAAAAAATCATATTTAGAATGCCCTACATTAAAATCCCTGAATTTTCTTATGGGATAATGAGATGGAACAAGGGGGTCCTAAGGACCCCCTCAAAATACAACATTTTGGATTTGCGATTCTTCCCGTTGTTCGCGGCCTATGTTCGACCAGCATGCCAAATTTCAGAACTCTAGTCTTTCTAGAAGTACCATGAGTCACTGGTAATCTAGGAAGTTCACACGCAAGATTCTTTCTTTCTCCGTACGTAGTACCTATAGGGGAAAGTACTGTTTTCATGAAAAAATCGATTTCGAGATTTCAACAGAAATATACGTTTTGAGGTCCTCGGAACAAGTTTTGACTATTTTCTTGATGATGGCTGCGTGTATGAGTGCATGTGTATGTGACAGGAATATTGTTGGTGCTATAACTCAAAAATTTTTAATTAAATCACTGCGAAATTTTATATTTTTCTTTGTTATTAAAGGAAAGAGTTCATTAGTTTTTGGTAAAAATCATTCACCGGAAGTGGCTGTTTACTCTTGCCATTTGTAACAACATTTTGAAATATTTGCTTTAATACTTACTCAATGTAAAACGTTACTGGAATAAAAGTTGTAGGTAATTTTATTTTCTACAACTTTTGTTCGAATATTTTTTATATAAGGATTCTTTAAGAGATATTTAAAAAAATTTGTTTAGTAGCTACCACCACACCACCTGGAGGAAACATATAAACACTTGACGCTTAGTTACGTCTTAATAACGCTCTTTTTTAAGCTTAATTGTTGGAGCTACGTGGCTATATCCAATATCAGAAGGATATGGCATGAGTTTATGTCTGTTCTTTGTAAGGTCTTTGAATTTTTGTCGCAGTTCCTTAAAATATTTATTATTATTTAACCGATTTGGAATTTTTAGAAATATTACAAGTATCGAGAAAGACACGTGTGGCTACATCAGATTTAAGAAATATTTTCTTTAATACTTGATCAATGTAAAACATTACTGGAATAAAAGTTGTAGATGATTTTACTTTCTGCAACCTTTGATTGAAACATTTTCCATATAATGCATTGTTTAAGGGATAAATTAAAAGCCATATTTTTAGCTACCATCACCACACCACCTACCGGCGACTATTGCAAACACTCTACGCTTACTTATGTCTTACGTTAGTAACGCTACTTTTTATTTTTTTAATCGTTGGAGCTATACCCAATATGAGAAGGATATGGTATGAGTTTATTTCCCCAGTTTCTTAAAATATTTATTATCATTCAAACTATTCGGAATTTTTAGAAATATTACAGGTATGGAGAAAGCCATGTGGTGGTCACATCAGAGTTTTAGCCTATTTTCGGGAATAGAATAGGCATATAGTTTTGTAGTTGTCTGTCCGTCTCTGTGTATGTCTGTGTCTGTCCGTCCTCCTTATTAACTTTTGCACCAATAGACCGATTTTCATGACACTTGGTGGAAATTTCCTGCTACTGCAGCCCAGCTCCCTAGGATAGTTTTTGTTGCGAATATTGAAGGTCCCGGGTTCGGTTCCAGGAACTATCCTTCCCATTTGATTTACATGGAAAACCTGAAAACCATCGTGCAAGGTAATTTTATCTTGCACATTAAAATATTTTAGAATTGTAATATCGGTTCAAGATTTGTACAGTTCTCTGAGGAAAGGAATGGAGATTCTAATTTTTATCGTAGAATTTTGCTTATGGATCGTATTTCTTCGAATTTTTCGTAAATACTAACGTTTTTGCATTTTTTATCACTCATTGTGTTGCCATAGCAATACTAATGTTGGAATAGGATTCGGTATACTCTAATACATACGCACGTTATTTTTGCCGCACAAATACGCGTGAACAATTTGATATTTCGTTAGAATACATTTGTAATATTTTATAACGCTAAATTATAAAGTTTGGCAACACAGAGAGCTACATATCTGCGGTGATTTTAAAGCTATTAAAGCCAATATATGTAAGTACTAAATAAATGATTAATGGAAAGTAGGCATCATAATTTCCGTTTGGACCATCTTGTTTATATTATAGAGAGCTAGTACGTAGGAGGCTACAAGCGGTCGTCTTTTTTAACACCATCGACATTGAACTCAAACCGAGCATCATATATCTCAAGTCGTGAACTGTGGGTGACATTTAGCTGATATTCACAAAGATCAAGAAGGAAAACTTTACGCATCCTGACGTCAATGAGGATTTTATCTGTGCTTCACCATCCAATGGTATATAAGGTAATGGGAACTGCTAATACGTCAGTTTGAAGCAGCTTAACCGAGAAAATAAAGCATCTTTAATCGACACATCGGGGAAGAAAATGAACTCCACTTTTCTAGTCGTTATTCTGTCTCTCATCCAGTTCATGGTGCGAGAGTTACCATGCGATCCGGAATGCGGCGTTTCTAGCACCGGTCGTGTTTTGAACCTCTCCATAAACAGCAAAAGAAACACAACCGGGGAGTGGGTGACCACGTTCTCTGCTCGAAAGGATTCAAACGGCACCTCAAACGATATCGACTTGGATCTCACTCACAAATTTGCAGAGTGCGACGGAAAGAGTACCGTCCAAATCCAAGGGGTGATCAGAGGTAAACTATTTATTTAAGTAATGTATATTCTCAATTATCTCAAAGAGATTAAATCACCTTTCAGTTCCAAATATTCGTATATTCCATTCTCTTCACTTCATCGTAATTGATCCGGAAACTACTAATTTCGTGTAATATATTTTAATATAGCTCAATGATAATCATAATGTTTTCATCCATTAATAATCGTGCCACACATTCTTCGGCCTTTTCAGAATCCCCGACGCAATATCACAGAGATAAACTACTTTTTCATTCAAATTGTGGATATAATGCTCTTGTTGTCGAAGATGGACGCTCGGTAGAAAAAATTAAGTGAGTTTTTATACGAACTTAAAATTTATGAAAATGTTTTTAAATTACCATTCATAAAATACGTATATGTATTTTATGAATATGTATTTTGTGTGCGTGTTAATCGCTGCATTATGCTATTGTTAACTGCATATCACAGTGTGGATATCCCATATGGCGGGGTGGTACTTACAAATCGGCCGCTTAGAATCAACGAGATGTTCCAAGTTAGGCTTGACAAGAAAAGTACCAAATTTACTGATTCAATAGGAATTGGTGTCACCATACACTCACCTGATGTTCTCCAAATACCGAATCATATGGGCGATTTGAAGTAAGTATATACATATCTCAGGTTTGTGTAAAATTTTATTGATTTTTGTTATGCTAATGCCTCAAATGTTTTCTTCCGTTCAAACGCTTACTATTAATCTATTCAATTATATATATATGCAATTTTACTAGAGCATTAGCTTTTGCATGTGCTAGCTATAAGTATTTTAAAAGAAATCGTCCAGAGATATAATAGCTGCAGCTTCATTTGTAGTTAATAAAATAATAGTAATGACGTTATTAATCTCTAATTTAATTAGGTTTCCAGATTGAGAAATTGCCATTGGATTCGAGAGTTGCAGTTAGTAAATGATTTATGTAGATTCTAAAATGACACTGGGACTTTATCTAGCCAAACGCTGTGTTTAAGTTTGAACTATACCGTCGTTGAAATTTACGGTGAATATTTTGTATCGTTCGAACTTATAAATTCCAAATAATAATTTATGTTCACAATAGCTACACAAAATAAATGAACATCACTTACAAAAATGTCAAGAGGAGATAAATTTATGCAACTTCCAAAATGTGCGTACCATGTTATGTAGACAATGTCAGTGTAATTGCATTTGCGGAAAAAATGTTACGAAAACCAATTAATTATCTGTTAAGGTATTGGCGTTTTCGTAATAAAAACAGAAGTATGGTATCTATAAATGGAGAAAACCTACCGAAAAAATACTTCCTTCGTGAAAAGCTTTGAAAATCCCTTAGGTATGCTTTTTAAAATATCATGTTGATGTTAAAAGCATTTCTTGAGTATTTATTTCGGAGTTCTTGGAGATAAAGCAGTCATTAAAGCACAGAATAAGATAACACATCTGGACATATATTAGGCGGGCTACATACATACAGACTGCTTCTGAGTCGATATTTTGAACTTTTGCAGTTAATTGATACAGTCGATAACATAAATATTTTAATGATATGAATTTACATAAAAATATCCATGTAATTCAAATTGAATATAATGGTTATAATAGTTTACCCCAACAATTCTAATGATCTTCTCTAATGCTATCATATTCGTACAAAATATATTGCCCTATTTTATCCAAATATCTACTTGGGTATTGGAAAACTACTCATTTATTGATTTAACCATTTGTAAGATGTTATGTATACCTTCTCTTAAATTTTTAAGGTCAGGGACATGGATGATGTATATGGGAAACATATACCAAAATGGGACCACAATTAAAAGCAGTTATATGAAAAGTCCAAAGGATCTTAACGTAAGTCTTGGTGCCTGTGTGTCATATTGGCCATTTACTTCATGGTACTTAACAATAAAATAAAAAAATAAGGAAAAGAATATATTTTATGTGCCAGAATTTATCAAAAATGCTAAACCTAGGTAATAGTTCATCATCGGGTGAAAATATTGAATACCTATAACGCCATTTGATGAAAACGCTAAGCAAAGAAACCTATGCAGTGTATTTGCTGGTAAACGTTAGTGTACAGATGTTATTTAGATTCTTTTTCTATTATTGTTTTCACATCTTTTATTTTTTATTTTAAAAATTGAATGATTTTCACCTACGTAAAATATATTGTAATTTATTCTGCATGAAATACCTGCCGTTGTTTATTAGTGCTTTTCCACATTGCTGAAAAGCAGTATTATCTTCGTGAACCGTGAGGTCAGCCTGTAGATGAGTAACAATTATATTTTTATCAATAAATATTTATTAATCTATGAATTTAATGACATATGAAAGAAATATAATGATCCTGATGGGTTGCTATGAAATTTAATATAGAAATCAAGCTCTTTCAATAAAAAAGTAACTTTTACAAAATGCATATTTTTAGTTGGTAATACTAATAATTACAAGTTGAAAAAATTCAACATTAATGATAACATGTATCAAGCGAAGAATTTAACATAGACATTTTACTTTTTATACTTAACCATCTTCAGGTCGATGCAAGAGTTGGCATAATGAGAAAGGACACTGGTACACTCCACATTTTCGTCAATGGAGTCGATCAGGGGCCCGCTGCTTCGAATGTTCCTCATCCGATTTATGGAGTGTTTGAACTTTACGAAAATTCGGCTAAAGTAACCATCATTGAACCTTTGTAAAATTTTTAATTAAACAATAATTATCAGCGACTATATTATAAATGAAAAAGTGCATCTTTATATTTATTTTATATTCTATATTTTTTAGTCTTCCCTTCTGTTCACACCATATTTTTTGGTCACCCTATTAAGTGACGTTGGTTCCCCTGGGTTTCCTCAGATACCCCGTAGGGAATCACCGTTGTAAGCGTTGCCCAATATCTAAAAATGAACAGCGATATGATTCCGTTGTCTACAAAAGATTTTTCTCACAAAAAACGAAAATATTCGTGTTCAAAACGGTCAGATTGGACGCTTAGTTGAAAATAAACGGTAGGAAAATGTATCTTCATTCTTTTAAGCGTTGTTTATTTCAAAATCCACACCCGCACGAATATTTTAAGAAATTTTAAAATGTGATTGATAATTGTACTGCTTCTCTAACGTACCTCGCTTATAATATTTACGAAGGCTTCATACGCACGCATGAAGCTTCACGAAAAAAATATAATCTGTACATATAAAAGGAAGAGTCCTGACTCAATGACTGACTCATCAAAAAGATCTCCTACTTTCCGGTTAACTAGAAAGCTGAAATTTGGCAAAGTTGTAGCTTTTGGGTAACTATCTAAGGAAAAATTGCGAAAAATATTCTAAAAAATCTCGAAGTGGGTGAAAAGGGAGTTCATTTATTCATTTCCATCTCCCATATGAAAAGTATGGAAATCGGTGTGGTATTTTATAAATACTTTTTTAAATTACTCAAAATTAAGATACGAAATATAAACGCACACAGCTGTAAAGATAAATGAATGATGTTTTATTATTTTTGAAGGCAGTATTTGAATACATGCCGAATTTACGGAAACTTAACTATTTAATCTCGAAAAAAGTATAATTTTTCCAGCTTTCGGCAATCTAAAAATCTAACATCCATGGCAACGATATCTAGTAATTTCCGTGTATTTACTTGCATACACTAGCGCCATTCCTCGGCGTATTTAAAACCAACATATGCCTCCCATGACAACGGTTAATAAAGTTGTTTATTTACTTTTACCAAACAATGAAATCATAGGCGCTGACGCTATTTGTTATTTATTGTGTTCCTTCATTTAATGTTATTTTCATTGCCAGCGCAATGTAATAGAGGCTACAGTTTTTACCGGATGTGCAGAAGGGGAAACTGTGTTTATTCCGCGTATTCCAATCATCCCATCAGACTGCCCTTTTTAATTTAAACGACTGCAATTCCCACTCAAAGTGTGCTTTGCACACAAGGACAGTCTTTAAAAGAGGCTGGAATTGATCTGAGGCAAGACTGCTTTCCTCATGGGCAGTTCTACGTAGCGTGTTCAAGAGTAAGTAAACCAAGTAACTTGGTGATCTTAGCACCGGAGGGACAAACCGCAAACATAATTTACAAAGAAGCACTGACTAACATCTAGCATTAGGTACTAACGCAACTTCGCAGACAGATTTCAACTATCCGTCCGCGTAAATGCCTTTCAAGATGGTAGGGAGAATTTGTCTGTCATGCAACCAGTTGCAAAAAAGTATGAAAAAATGGATATTTTAGGCTTAAATTCAGTTATGCAATACGTTCGAATAACGGGTACTTCAGCTAGTAAGATATACATATAAATTCATACTGCTCAGTCAAACCTTACTATCCGTGGTCACGGGTATAAATTCAGGAAATATTCCTCGTTTTCCATATAACCCAATGTCATTTTGCTAAATCAAGAACAATAGTGTTTTCCCTGATTACGAATGCTTTTCTCATCAAAACAATGATAAGCTATATATTGCACAAACTTTCTCGTATACTACATATGCATCTGGTCTCACCACACTCTTTCCTGACTGGAAGGAACTCCGACTGCTGCAAAAACAACAAACCGCGGAAAATCTCATGCGCCGTAAATGGTATCAATATATTGATTATGTGAATTATATGAAAAGCAAACGTGATATCTCGATGCATCCGCCCTAATGCCGCTCCTCAGGGGCGCGAGTCAAGTCATGCTAATTGTAAGTCAGAAACGTCGAATATTATCGCCATCCTCCGATACATCCTATTCTACGGGTCGGAATTATGAGGAATCGCGAGGAAAGGCAGGACAAACGGCTGCAAATCACGCAAATTGTCACTCTTCGCCGTATCTCCAGCGCGCGGCGGTTTATTCGGAACAACCAAATTCATAGGGAGTTAAATATTAACAGTTCCTTATACGGCTGCGTCTCTCCAAACACAAATTACTACGTCAATTGTGGAGCGATGAAAGTACCGCACGCAAGTTCAAAATGCCTCGATCACAGTTGTCATTACATGTGTTTACTAACAAACGTCGGACCAAACGTAAGTTTACCGACGTCATTTCCAAGCTTCCGTGCGCCATGCAGGACAACCGCCCCTTCCCCGGGAAAAGGGAAAGACTTTCTTCCTCGCCAAACGATTCCTCTACCCCCCGGTCGCAGTTGCTAGCTCGCCCGGGCGTCCTTACCTCCCCATCTCCGCAGCCTCGAGCTGCCCCAGAGGCCTCCCCTTCCCAAAAACCTGCACCCTCGATCACCGACCTTCGTCCCCCTTCCCCCAAGAGGCTAACACATGCCCTCTCGGTCATTTACCCCACCCCCTCCTCCCAAACCAGCCGGGTCGCACGCGGACGCCTCGCCCCCTCTCCCACTAACGTAAACATAGTAGTAAATAAATAGCCTAGTAACTAACATAAACAAGGCTAACTCAATCCGCAACAATCCAATACTAGCATTTCTTGAACCCCCCCGACCCTAGCTAAACTAATATAGAATTAGCATAACCTAATCGATTATTTAGAGTATATGAACTGTACTTGTTTATTACTTTCTCCATATACGAATTATGGAGAAAATATTGTTTTCATGAAAAACATCGAATTCGAGATTTCAACGGAAATACATGTTTTAAGGTCCCCTGAACACGTTTTGACTATTTTCTCGATGATGTCTGTGTGTCTGACTGTCTGTATGTTATAGATTTTTGTGGGCGCTCTAACTTAAAAATTATTAATCAGGTCAACGCAAAATTCGAGATATATCATATAAAACCTAAGGTACATCTAGAAGTGCTACAGAGCTGGAATTTGGAAGGTAGATAGGTCATTAGGTACAACCGCTGGAAAAAATCCAAAATACTAGAATAAGTTATATTTAAGGGGTGTTTTTGACCCCAAGGTCCAATTTTAAACACCAATAAGAAAAGCATTGAAAACGGTGGTGCTATATAAAATACCTTTTGTTAATTATTGAAAATTAAGATACAAAGTCGGAACATAAATCGTACTGTGCATGAAAGAATGAAGTTTATTTTAATTGAAGAGAAAATTCAAATCCATGCTAAATTTACGTAAAACTTTGATTTTAATCATAAAATTATGAAAAGTTTTCCGATTTTCAACAATGAAAAATATTAACTACCATAGCAACGACTCCAATGCCTTTCAATGGGAATAGATTTTCCATGCTTCATGAGTGTCGATTTAAAGCATAGACTGCATTATAATCCATTTGATTTCAGCCAACGACGTATACATATGATGACGTGACAATTTTGCATTATTACTTTCTCCATATACGAAGTATGGAGAAAATATTGTTTTCATGAAAAAAATCAATTCGAGATTTCAACGGAAATACATGTTTTAAGGTCCCCTGAACAAGTTTTGACTATTTTCTCGATGATGTCTGTGTGTCTGTCTCTATGTGATAGATTTTTGTGGGCGCTCTAACTCAAAAATTATTAATCAGGTCAACGCAAAATTTTATATTTAACATTTTTATAAAAGTTAGAAGATCCGATTAGTTTTTGGTAAAAATCGGTCGAGCGGAAGTGGGTGTTTACTCTTGTCACTTATCTGTTATTTTGAAATATTTGCTTTAATATTTGATAAATGTAAAAATGTACTGGAATATAAGTTGTAGGAAATTTTATTTTCTACAACCTCTGTTTGAAACATTTTTTCATATAATGCATTGTTTAAGAGATATCTTATATTTTTAGCTGCCAACACCACGTCACCTACCGAAGACTATTGTTAACAATTGACGCTTAGTTACGTCTTAGTAACGCTCCTTTTTCTTTTCTTAGTTGTCAACCGGAAGTAAATATTGACAACGATCCCAGAGTTAACAACATGTAATTTGCCACATAATTATGGAGAAAGTCATGTGCTGCCCACATCAGTTTATTTTTTATTGTAGTTGTTTACCTTTAACCATACGTTGTAGAGTAGTATAATCATTGCCTCCGCTACGCGGGATTGTAAGCAGAATATTCCTTGTATTCCTAGGTTAGCTTTAGTCTCTTTAGTCATGTTTGGTTATTATTATGTTAGTTGGATTGCACCAAAAAAACAATAAAATTTATAGATAAAACTTTGCAAAAAATATTAAAAAATTACTAATAAAGAAAAGTATATATAAAAAGATTTAAAATTACAAAATATAAATAAATAAAAATGAGAAAAAAGCAGACAATCACATAGAAAAAATAAATAAATATAATGCCTTCTTAAAAAAAACAAACAAAACCGACTAAAAGACGGAATATGAAAGTGTCTTATCAACTCCGCATGGTCAGTGGCCGGATTGGAATCCACCATACCGGGGTCCCCTCGGGTAATACCAGTTCATCGTCGGTGATCACGAGGACTAGATACGGGAGATTCATATATAAATAATCGATCGTCGAGTTCTTGAAGGCATTCGAAGGAGTTCGGTCAGCAAAGGAACAAGAGAACTCCCATTTATCAACCGCGAAAATGGTCAAGTCGTGGTCTGTTTTAATGACATTAATTTCTCTTTTTCACTGCATGGTGCAGGAGTTGACACTCGATCCAGTTTGCGGGAAGAGCCCGGGCACCAGCCGCAAAATTAAACTCACCGTGACCAGCAAACAAAACGAAACCGGTGACTGGGTGGACACATTCAGCGCCCGAACCGAATCCAGCAATTCTTCGGAGAGTATGAATTTGGACGTCACGCACAGAGTCACCGAGTGTGAAGGGAAGCGCGTGATACATATTCAAGGAGTGTCAAACGGTAAATACAGGAATTTATCTGAAACTAAATATCTTGATTCATACTCGGATGAGAAATATAGAATTTCATTAATTTAGATAAATGTCATGCAAAGTTAAAAATATCGTTAACATTTTACATACAGTGATCAGTACATATGATCGTAATAAAATTAATCGTAAATGCATAATAATAATACGTGTTATAGCAAAAATGCCGGTCATAAGATGGACTGCAATTATAATAAGGACACATCTTTGTAACCGGAATATTATTTAGACGTTTAATTCATCTCGATCAAATGAATATTTGCAAGATTTATTTAGACGAATAAATAATTTAAAAGTCGAGTTAAAAAAATAATAATTTTCGAGCTTAGCTAAGTGTTGAATCAATATAGCAACTAAAATCAAGAAATCAATGGCTCATTGTCAATATTTAATGAACATTACAAAATTAATGTTAATTTCATTGTTATTATTATACTTTGACATTGGCTAAAGCTACTTTTATAATTTGGCATACCGTTTGCTGCAGATAGGTAAACCAAATATAATATAAGGTTGAG
This sequence comes from Tanypteryx hageni, assembly GCA_028673005.1. NCBI lineage: Eukaryota > Metazoa > Arthropoda > Insecta > Odonata > Petaluridae > Tanypteryx > Tanypteryx hageni. The sequence goes on from CM054115.1 coordinate 96,737,457, forward strand.
CAAATATTGCTATCAATACAAAAACAAGAAATAGTACAAAATTATATTAGCTAGTTTTGATGGACATTATCCATTTTAAATATTTGAACTGGAATACGTAATGACCGTGCTAGTTGGTATGGTAGTTAAAATTCTGTTCTTTCATATTAAAAACTAATTTTTGGGATAATTCATAATATTTTGCTTTGAAAATATACTTCCTACTAATATCCATATATACTGTCAAGTCCCGAGCTCCAATCTCAAGTATTAACTATTTTAAAATACAAATTATAAAAAATCTGTTGTGGCCACTACATGACTTTCTCCATACCGGTATATTTCTAAAAATTCCCAATAGGTTTCATAATAATAACTATTTAAAGAAACAGCGAGAAAATTTTAGACTTTACAAAGAACAGAAATAAACTCTAACCATAGCCTTCTGATATTGGATACAGCCACAAAGCTCCACCAATTAAGAAAAAAAAGAGCGTTACTAAGACGTAACTAAGCATCAATTGTTAACAATAGTCGTCGGTAGGTGGCGTGGTGGTGACAGCTAAAAATATAAGATATCTCTTAAACAATGCATTATATGGAAAAATGTTTCAAGCAAAGGTTGTAGAAAATTAAGTTTTCTACAACTTTTATTCCAATACATTTTTACATTTATGAAATATTTCAAAATAACGGATGTGACAAATTTAACACCCACTTCCGTTTGACCGATTTTTACCAAAAACTAATCAGTTCTTGTGACTTTCATAAAAATGTTAAATATAAAATTTCGCATTGATCTGATGAATAATTTTTGAGTTAGAGCACCCACAATAAAGCTATCACACAGACATAGAAAAAATGGCCAAAACGAGTTAGGGGTGTATTTCGGTTGAAATCTCGAAATCGATTTTTTTCATGAAAACAATACTTTCCCCTATACTACGTATGGAGAAAGTAAAAAACCAACACTAGTTCCGATTCAACAGGGAACAATTGAGCTCGTTTTCTGGCTGAAAGTTTTCAAGAACAAACAATTAAAAATGTACTTGTCTTAGGTTTCTCCAATAGCTACAACAAGATTAAAAAACCAAAGGCGCATTTTGGCTACAAAGCAGCCTTCTTCAGTGGTAATTCACCGAAAATAGATTCCTTTATAAACAGATTCTTTTAGATTCTATATTAACCTATTAATCCAAACAGAAAATACCTATCAATCGTGACAGATAGACGGATGGAAACTGTGAATTGTTACGTAAAGGTTTGATTACTACCTATGCAATTATGTAGCTGCCGAGGTCATGTTTAATAAAGTTACGATGTGTCTCCATGGATAAATCGATTGTCCTTTAACACGTGAAATTATCACGACTATTAATTACTTCGCTACTAGGTCTGCCATTCGATGTTTACAACAGCGAGTTGACATTTCATCCCAGGTGTGGAAAAAATATTGCCATCATAACCAAAGGACGTTCGGTACAAAAAATTAAGTAAGCGAAGAAAAAGTCTCGTCCTTATTTCATGCAGTACGAACTTATACTTGTAATGGATATAAATATATTCATCTTATTTGAAGTATTATGTTGTTAACTGAATTCAATTTTATTGTTTAACAGCGAGGACGATCCCATTAATTCAGTGGTATTCACAAACAGGCCACTGAAGGATCATGAAATATTTGAAGTTAGGTTGGACAAGAAGAACACCAAATTCAGCTACTCCATGGGTATTGGTATCATTACAAGTACACCTAATGGCGTAAATCTTCTACCTGAAATGTATAAATCGTAAGAGCTTCTTTCTATTTCTCGCTTTAATAATAATATTTTATAGATCATGGTGTTATTGTTCAGGTACTACGGTTTTAGATAGTAATGAAAAGCTTCACTGAAAATGTTTTGTATTTCTACATTCAATTTTAATTCAACCCTTGAATAAATGTGTAACATATTGTTTCTGTAGAGCCTAACACCTTCAATCACCGTAGTAACGTAAATTGGTTTATTTATGCATTATATATCTGATAATTAACGTACACTTCGTTTTTATTTTGTCAAAATAAAATCACGTTTGTACTACGAATATCTCTGTTTCTTGCCTTTAATACAATACTAAAATTAATTCTACGCTTTTATTTTACTAACAGACCTGCTGCGATAATGTATCACGAAGGAAGTATTTTCTCAAATGGAGCGGAGATCGTAAAAAACTACGGGAAAAATATAAACGAACTACCGGTGCGTAACCCTATTCATCTCCATAATTCCAATTTTCTATTTGATTATATGTTTAATGAGATTGTGTCAGAGGTGGGGAAACTACGGTCCGCGGGAAACATCAGGCCCGCGAGAGCATTTTATACGGCCAGCGATTTTCTCAAGAGAACGAAATATGAAATGTAATACAGACAATTTCGTGTTTGTTGGGTTAAATTAATAGCGGAAAACATTTTCTTGTGAAGTTTTGAAGATAAAATATCATTAATTATCGATTCAGTGATAGAAACCTTTGCATTCTCTCAAGTAATTTTTGATACGGACCTTAATCCGGCCCACCAAAGCATTTTCGTCTGTTAACGCGGTCCGCCTAAACAATCTCAACTACTAATGCGGCCAGTTTCTTCAACATTTTCCCCACCCCTACCTTATATGATAGTAGTCTACGTCTAATGGATCATGATATTTTCAATCGTAGATATATAATAATGGATGCCTTACTCTAATGCCGAAGAATAATGCTGAATTTTAATGATCCTTCATAAAATGTCTTTCATTTTTCATATTTTTTTAGGTTGGCGACAGGGTGGGCGTAATGAGAAGTGAATTCGGTACACTTCACTTTTTTGTCAATGGAGTCAATGGACCCGCTGCGTCCAGCATCCCTTCTCCAGTTTATGGTCTATTTGAACTTAAGTACAATGCAGCCAAGGCGACAATTGTTGATGCACCTTCGCGACTATCATCATAAGTGCTCCATGTGTATCCGATATCATATATTTGTTGCGTTGAAGAATACATATATTTAAATTCCATTGAAAATGTCAATGTAGCTCAATTCTCTATCGGAATTAAGATGGAATTAATTTTATAAACAAATTAAAATGAAAATGATATGAAAGTCCCTAAAACGAACGAAACATTTCACGGCTTGTTCATTGTCTTTATGGCAATACTTTGATATTTATAAATATATTATTTCAATACGCGTTATGTATTTTGATTTTTTAACATTCATGATAATTGCCGGAAAATTTTTAATAATGTAATTTGAAACACTCATTACTTCACAGATATAAATGGTATTCATTCGTGAAATATGCTAACTTTAATTGAATATATTTTGATTCTTTGAACTTAATGCTCCTTATCTGTTGATACACAATTACTTATGTATTGCTAAATGAGTGAAATATATTATCCTTACCACGATTTTAAAATTGTGTTATTCGATAGTTAGAAGTTGTGAAATGGGATATTTAACACCAAAGTGAGATCAAATAGATAAAAGCATAGCATATAAGAATTATGGCTATACCCAGGCACGTTTGCCACTTGAGGCCAAAGTGTTCTTCGAGTGTGACACTTAGCAATCGTTAAAAAAGAAGAAATTACTGGTGTATCATTAAATGTTTGAAAAACATCATTATTCTTATCCATAAAATATTCTGAAATTTAAATTCTTTTGGAGTGCTATCTTTAGAACTCCAATTATAGTTCAATGAGAGCTTACGCAGCTAGTTTACTATAAATGATAGAAATGGTGTAATTCTGATCGGGAATAATTTTTAACTTGTAATAGTCGAAGGCTACGATAATAACGTATTGTCTTTTTGTTCGGCATGTACATGAGAACTTGAATTTGATCGAAGAACTCCGTTATTTTTGCCCTCTCATCTGCAAAATTGAGAACACATTTGATGATCTGAAATAATTGGTTAATGAGCATATAATGCGGGTCACCTAGGCCAGTGGTTCTCAACTTTCAAATGTCGCGGCCCACTTGAATATCATGCGGTCCCTTTGAATTAAAAATATATAAAATAGGGAACTTGACTGCAATTCCTTCATTTAATGTAACTATTAATAATTTTTAACATCGTTTTTACAAACTTTCTTTGTTAAAATTTTAATATTCGTGAAAACTTTATTTTTCGACCTTGCATCCAAAATAATTTTGCGGTCCCCGGGGCCGCGGCCACTGTTTGAGAAACGCTTGCCTAGGCAAAGAGTAAGAAAAAGCCATAAAATATCGAAAGGAAACGGGTGTTTATGACAAATTCTTTCATGTAACAACTACACATTGCAAGAGTAAGATATACTATAGTTTAGCCGTCGAATAAAGCAAAAACGGAGAAATTCGGTCCATATTTACGTATTTTAATGAATGAAGGAAATAAACCTTCAATAGCGTCTACGCAAAGCACGAGGATTTGGAAGCGGCGCTGATCATCTGGTTTAAGCAAGCAAGAGCCCAGAATGCTCCAATTTCTGGTCCTGTTTTGATGGCAAAGGCTGACGCTTTGGGATCAGAATTGGGCATTGAATTTAAGTCTAGTCCTGGATGGTTGGAGCGGTTCAAGGTGAGGAATGGGATAATTTTTAAGTATTTCCGGTGAGTCGGGAGACGTCTCCCGTGATATGACATGTGGGTAACTTCTACCTTGCCTAAATTATTAACAGACTTTGCGCCTAGGGACATTTTTAATGCTGACGAAACCGAGATTTTTTTGCTGCCTCCCAGAAAAAACTTTAGCTTTTAAAAATGAGCAGTGCTCTGGTGGAAAAAAATCTAAAGAACGCATTACGGTAATGGTGGCTTGAAATTCAGACGGTTCTGAAAAAATCCCGATGTTTATTGTGAGTAAATTTCTGAATCCTCGCTGCTTCAAGAATGTAAAGAAGCTTCCCGTGGAATTCACCGCAAATAAAAAAGCTTGGATGACGGGAAACATTTTTACAGACTGGGTTAGGGCATTGAATAAGCGCTTTTCACGCCAGAAGCGCAAAATAGCTTTAATTATCGACAACAGCCCTGCTCATCCAGAAGTGGAAAAGCTGAAATCAATTAAACTGATCTTTCTGCCGCCTAATACAACAAGCGTATTGCAGCCATGTGACCAAATTATTATAAAAAATCTAAAATTCCACTATCGGAAGTTATTACTCCAGAAATATTTATCTAGTATTGAATCAAATCAGGAAATTAAGCCCGTGACTCTTTTGGATTCCTTACATTGGTTGTATGCCGCTTGGAGGTCAGTTACAGCGAAAACAATCGAAAATTGTTTTCGCCACGCTGGATTTTCCTCTTCGCCAATAGCAGATAGGTTTTCTGGACAGGATGAAACTGAATCGACTACGGAAACTAGGGTAAATACATCTACTGAAAGTGAATTGTGCGATATCTTCGGTCGCGTGTCGTCTGTAATGAGATTGACAACTGAAATCACGCTGAATAGCACAGTGTGCACAGTGACATTGTGGACATTGTTAAATCAAGTACAACAAAAGAAAATGACAATAGTAGTGAAAGTGGAGATGACTGTGACGACGGAATGTTGTCAGTGCCAAGTGCTGCGGATATCCGTGGAATGCTAAAAAGTGTGCGTCGGTTTTTGGAAAATCAAACAGATGGGGACAGTTTGTATGAGAAGGTTGATGATTTGAAACAATTTGTCGAAACAAAGATCATTATGAATGCTAGACAGAAATAAATTACGGAACTTTTTGTTATGAAGTAGACAATTGAACTACTTTAGCGAGCTTGATACTTAATATTTGTGCATTGTTTTTATGAAATTATTGAAATAAAATAATTTTTTGCATATATTTAATGAATAAATTATAAGGTTTTCATTATTATAACTATTTACTGTGCTGTTTCCATCGCATATTAGTTATGTCAAGATTTATTTACGAGCTTATATCAATATCTCAAATCAGTCTCAAAAAAGGTTATCATGAAATTCGTTTAGCACGAAATTTGGTTAAGACGAAATGTTTGCGCTGGTCCCCCACATTTCGTGTTAAGCGGTTTCCACTGTATATATAAAAGATGTTAGGGGCAGAAAAGAAAATAGAAGAAAATTTGGATTTAAAAAGAACATCACGTTAGTGTCTTATATACCTCGAAAGGGCAAAGTTGTCCTTGTGTCCTCGATGCAGCAATCGGCGAAAAAACAGCACCTGAAATTGTGATTATGTACAGTACGGTATAGAGTCACTTTCCCGAAAACCAATTTCCCGAATGCCACTTTCTCGAATGCCACTTTTTCGAATGTCACTTTTCCGAATGCCACTTTCCCAAAAGCTTCTTTCCCGAATGCCCACTTTCCAGAAAACATTTTCTCGAAATACGAAAGATATTCAATCAATAAAAAATTATACTTTATGCATATTAGCAGAATACCATGAATTGTTGACAAAAACAGTTAAAAATTGGTTGAAATTCAAGAGAATGATTAGAACGTTTTAGAATGTTTTAATATTGCATAAAAATTTATTTCAATAGACTACTTCATATACATCAACACCTTTCATGTACATTAATACCATCTATTGTGGGTAAAAGCAGTTAGCAAGTATTCTATGATCGACTATCTCGGTGTTGATGCAACCTTAATATTTTTCTTCTCTTTTTCTGGCTGCTCTTGGGATGGAATCTTGCTCGCCTCTGCTGATGACTTCCATATTTCTTCTAATATACTGCTCTTGCTCTCTTAATCCACTTATAAATGCATATAATCCAATATGGCTCTTCCCTGATAGCAATTCCTTCCATCTTCTATGCCAAGCCTCTAGATAGTTTTGCGTTCTTGGCAACAAATATTTTAGATTTTCATATACTTACTAGAGAGATGGGTCAAACATCGAATTGGAAAAGTACTCCCATCCTCTTGTATTTTGCCTTTCACGTAATATTCCCCGAACTATTCCCACACCTTTAACAACTTGTCATTACTTGTGCTCCGATAACTTATATCTATTAACTTATGAGCTGCTTTTATTTTACATGATGGAATGAAGGACAAAGCGGAGATCTTACGTATGAAGAGGCATATTTCCTCATCTTCACCGTACAAGGCAGCAAAGCCTACTTTCTGAACCTTCCTTCAAATGACCTGACTTAGGTGATACTAGCAGAGTTTATGCGTTACTGAGGGTAATTTTTCTTTGACTGCTGTAATAGCTGCCTTTTCCACATCACTAATAATGTATTTCATACAGTTCAATTTCGTGGGCAAGTGAGATGTTTTTGGCTACGAATTTCCGAAAGATTCTATTTTAAAATTCAACCATCCAAACTGACAACGAGGAAATTTTGGAAATATGACTTTTTCGGGAAAATGGCCAACTCAAGAAAATGTGGATTCTGGAAAATGGATTTCGGAAAAAATGGGCTTTTCTGGAAATTGGCATTCGGGAAATTGGCATTTGGGAAATTGGTATTCGGAAAATTGGTATTCGGGAAATTGGTATTCGGGAAATTGGTTTTCAGGAAAGTGACCCCAAACCGTAAAATACTACAAAGGGGGGAATAGACACAGCTGACGAACTTTTAGCCTATTACAGTGTAGCCCAGAGTAGTCTATGGTGGCCCGTGACAGTATTTTTCTCATTGTGAAACGCTGGTGGGATAAATTCTCAAATAATTTATCTTGCAAATACCGAAGACACTTTCTGAAAGAATTAGCGTTTGGTTTGCTGCAGTAGCATTTGAATAATCGACTAAAAAAGACGCATACACTTCCAAAACAACTGAGAGCCAAACTAAAACGCCGTTTCTGGAACTTCTGACGTAAGTCCTGTGCCACAAAAAAGAGGAACTCAAGTCCGGTATGGTGCATGCCCCCGAAACAGAGATAGGAAGACATAGACCAGATGTACCACGTATGAAACTGCCATTTGATCTGAGCATAAAATTGCTGTATGTAACACCTGTGCATACCCCTCAGCTTCCTACAGCTCGTCTGAAAAAGAGGATGACAGTCCAAATCCTTTAATTTGATACAGTTTAGTGATTTATGACATTTTGTTAATTCTTATGTAATTTGGAGCGAAGTTTTGATTTTTTTGTGGAAATCATAATTCAATTATGATACTTCAACATTTCTATAAATATTGAAAAAATAACTTTGTTATTTCTACAAATTTTGGAAATAACAGTTATTTTTTCAATATGAGTAAATTCCACCGAGTTGAGCCTGACCTCATTACTGATATTTCTATAAATATTTCCATATAAATTGTACATTATTATTGATATTTATAATGATATCGTATTAGTTACATTATTACGTAATTATTTATTTTATTTATTTATTTATTTCTTAATAAATAATAAAATAATAATAAAAGCGGTTTAGAGACCACATTTTCCTCTACATAGGTCTTATATGCTCTGTGAGATACCAATAAAGAATCTATTCAAAGATAAGAATTCGAGAATTTTCAACACGCCAGTCCTGTAAGTGAAGAAAAAATTGTACCTGGACTCGAGCAGTGGTGCTTCGGAGAGAAAGGAGAACCTCGTTACCCATCAGCCAGAAGGATTTAAACAAAAATTTGCAAATTTTGGTGTATTTGGTGACCCCCTTGAGTACCAGAGATTTTTAACCAAAAAAGCGTGGAATTTTCTTGTTCAAAATAATATACGTACCGATTTGATGCGGAATTCGACGTTCTCAAAATAAAAATTTATATTGGTAATTATAAACACAATATTGGTAGTTATAAACACAATATCAGCAGTTATAAACACACTATCGATAGTTATAAACACAATATCAGTAATTATAAACAATATCAGTAGTTATAAACAATATCAGTAGTTATAAACAGATCATTGGTAGTTATAAAGAAAATATCGGTTGTTATAAACAAAACCCTGTCTAACATTTATAACTATCTTTTATAACAGGGTTTCTCAAACTGTGGTCCGCGGATATGTTGTAGGGGGTCCGCGAGTTAATGCATAAACTTATAGAAAATCGTGAAATTTATGTTTATACCTATCAAGTTTTGTTTGTATTTAGTAATTTTATGTAATAAGCAATTGAGATTCAAATTAAAAATACGCTTTACTCTTTCCCATGCTACTTTAATGGGAAGATAAAAGCTCCTGGAATCGAACTTGGAACTTTGGGATCGGAAGCAAACTCTTTTGACCTTCTACAGATGAAAGTAGATTCCATACAAAATTCGTTGCGGTGACCGAGAAAATTTGTGTACATTTCCAACCTTTTATATTGGAGAAAAACTGGAATCGAACTAGGAACCTTGGAATCGGACCTTTCCTTTGGTGAAAGTGAGTATTATTTAACCTTGGATTGCTTCTAGGAGTACTGGTGTACCCCACTAAAAATAAGTTTCCACATTTTATCACTTGGAGGCGCTGGCAACCTCAGACTATCAGTAGTTTCATTTTACGACATGATAGTATTGTGGTTGATTGACCTGACGACTCTAAGTGTTTGTTTTCGTGCTACAACACGTTTGGGGCCCGCTTGTACCCTAGAGAAGTGATTGAAGGTTTTTTTCGGATTGAATTTTCTTCGGTAAGTGCTTTTCACTTTTCGTTCTCTATTTTCAATCACGCTTTTAGTTCTTGTTACTTACTCAATTTTTTCAATAGGGAATCACGAGTTCTAAAGAACTATTTGACCTGCCTAAGGAATTTTATTAGAAACAGATGAAGAAGGCTTTGAGGAGACGATGAAGAGGATGGATTAATCCCTGATTTTCGAAATATCGATCAAGAATCAAGGACAGAGGAATTTGAATACATCTCCTACCTTCGTTATCAACTTCTGAGCCTGATAGTTTTGCCGCAGTGTCATCGGATGTTTCTAACACGAGAGATGATGAAGAATATGAACCGACAACGACAACGAAATATGGACTTCAGAAAAACTGAAAGTTGGTCAAGTTCCCACAACATTACGTTGGAAAGATGGCTTCAAATGGAGTGGAGGAAAGGATAAGAGCTTTCGCACTCCCGCAACTAACTTGGTAATCCACCTGCCAGGAAACAAAGGAGAAGCTAAGAAAATCAGTGCTGGACTTGATGTCTGGTCGCTATTCTTTACAGAGGACATTCTGCGTGATATAATGTATTTATTTATTTAAAAAACATTGCAATTTGGCCAGCCGGCCAGGTGGCAAGGAAAACAGTATATAATTCTAAAATTCCAATTTTACAAATAAAGTCCTCATAAATTATATTAGAAATATTAAAATATATTAAAAATATTTAACAATATACAATTTCAAACTAATTACAATCAGTGCCTAGAGTGCGGATTTTCGTGGGTTCATGGAAGGCCTTCACGGCTACCGTAGCGGTCACGAGGCCCACGAAGTCCCCACCGTACTTCACCCTTCCAAGCAATCCCCTACTTTTCCTGCACTTAGGCACATTTATATAGATATGGATGTTACTAATATTCCTCCTCACAGTTCGTCTTATTTTTACCATGCATATATGAACAAACTCTACGTTTAAAATGTTTCGCGTCCTTAGATAAGGGTATGAAGAGCACTTCAGGTAACTTGTTCCACTCGCTGATTCCCCTGTTTAGAAACGAATACTTTGCTGTATTTGTTTTCTGCGGCCTAAGTTTAATTTTAAATTCATGGCTATTTTTCCCTAAAAAATTCGGCACCTGCATTCTACTTCTTAAGTCTTCCCATTGCTGTATGCCTGGTACAGTTCCCCTAATCTGTTAATTCGTCTCCTATTTTATAATGATTCCCAATCGAGAATTTTCAACATTTCTGTGACACTGTCTTCCTTTTTAAACTTACCTAGCACATATTTCGCATATATAACCTTGTACACTAACCATGAAATCCTTTCACAGAGGTCAAAATATATTACAGACCGACCTAAAGAAGACGTAGACGAAGAAGAAGCAGAAGAAGTATGTCAGCCTACGACAGTTCGACCAAGCTTTACGCAGGACACAAACGTGACGGAAATTCGAGCTCTAATGGGCTTGTACTACTACGCAGGAGTAATAATGTTGAATGTGTGTAAAGTCTAGGGAATTATTCTATAAAAATAGTATTCTATTTTTCCACGCAACTATGTGTGAGGTTCGCTTCATCTTCTTGACAAACTGTCTGCGGTTCGACGATAAGTCTACAAGACAACAACGACGCACGAATGATTGTTTGACTCCCTTCCGTGATATAGTAAAAAAAATGCAGGAACTTTACACCACATCTGAATATACAACACTCGATGAGCAACTGATGGGTTTTAGAGGATGCTGTCCGTTCAAAATGTACATCTTTCGAAGCCTGATAAATATGGTATAAAAATTGTTATGTGCTGCTATGCAAAAACGTATTACGCCATAAACGCCGAAGTGTACACGGGAAAAAACTCGACACAGTCGGACCAGCCAGTCGCCGAATATTACGCCACGGAATTGACCTCTTCATTTCACAGGACGGATAGAAACTGTACGATGGATAATTGGTTTACGTCAGTCCAAACAGTCAAAAAACTTCATGATAAGAAAGTGGCAGTCGTAGGGACCCTGAGAAAAAATAAACGGGAGATTTCCAAAAAATTCACTGCCACCAAAACCGCAAAATAATTTCTGCGATATTTGCTTACAGTAATCCTTTGACTCTGTTGTCATATTGTCCACCAAAGTCCACGAAAAAGACTGTGTTATTGCTTTCATCTATGCATTCAACAGGCGATAAACCTAATTCAGTTAAAATAACGGAAATGATTGACTTTTATAACAAAACCAAAGGTGGGGTGGACACCCTTGACCGGTCGTGCCACAGACACTCGTGCAGTAGGAAAACCAGACGCTGGCCTTTAGGCTTATTCTACAAAATACTGAATATTACTGGTGTTAATTCAATGATTCTTCTGAACGGATCAAACGTGCCAGCAAGAAAAATTGTGTAGAATAGACGATCTTTTTCGAAAAAACTTGCCCTCGACTTGATTACTCCTCACATGAAGGCACGTTTTGAAGTACCTACTTTATCACGCCCACTCCGGGAATCTATTGTGCGGATTTTGAAACTTGACCCACCCCAGGATCCCCCTATCAATAGGGAATATTCGGCAGGACGATGTTCATTCTGTTCACGAGCGAACGACAGAAAAACCAGAACCAAGTGTGAACTGTGCAAAAAATTCATGTTTGAACAACCATAAAAACGTACGTCAAATTTAGATTAAATAATTCTATTTTCCACTTTTCTATTTAAAAAGTTGTTTTGTAAGAGAAAAAAATTTCTTTAAAAAACATTTATTGGTATTTTTTATTGGGGTACACCAGTACCCCGGGAAGCAACAGTGTAGCTTAAAATATGGGAAGCAATCCAGGGTAAAAATTTGGTTGCGCTGGCTCTCGCAGTATCCGAGAATATGCTATTTTAATGGATAAAATGAAAGCTCCAGGAACCAAACTCTAGACCATGGAATCGGATGGAAACATCTCAGAATGTTCTTCTTGGTGAAAGGGGATCCTATTAAAATGCACACATTAATAAACGTAAGAAAATACCTAGAATTAACAATAATAACAGAGTGTAGTTTCCTAGAAGCTATTTACAGGCATGGAGATATAACTGAAATGTAATAGCATCCCCTGCCACGGGCTTTGTCAATAAGCAGCGTAGTAACAGAAATGTAATATTTTGAAGGCAAGATAGTTTAGAGCAGCGGTTCTCAACTGAATGTTCATCTCGGACCGATTTATTAACAGAATGTATAGCGCGGACCGATATATTATATGAATAATTCACCAAGGACCGGTAAAATCAATTTCAAACCACCAATCGTTTGACATGTTATTCTAGTACAACTGAAAACACAAGCCTTTCAATAACCAGTGCTGCCCATTATAAAACTTTTGTGAGAAAAATGGAATATCACGGACCGGTAGCGGTCCTCGGACCAGCGGTTGAGAAACGCTGGTTTAGAGGGTACAAAGAATAATCCTTCGTACGCACGACCCAACATCTGATATCTCAGGTTGTGACCTGTGGGTGAAATTCAGCTGATATTCACAAAGATCAAGAAGGAAAACTTTACGCATCCTGACGTCAATGAGGATTTTATCTGTGCTTCACCATCCAATGGTATATAAGGTAATGGGAACTGCTAATACGTCAGTTTGAAGCAGCTTAACCGAGAAAATAAAGCATCTTTAATCGACACATCGGGGAAGAAAATGAACTCCTCCACTTTTCTAGTCGTTATTCTGTCTCTCATCCAGTTCATGGTGCGAGAGTTACCATGCGATCCGGAATGCGGCGTTTCTAGCACCGGTCGTGTTTTGAACCTCTCCATAAACAGCAAAAGAAACACAACCGGGGAGTGGGTGACCACGTTCTCTGCTCGAAAGGATTCAAACGGCACCTCAAACGATATCGACTTGGATCTCACTCACAAATTTGCAGAGTGCGACGGAAAGAGTACCGTCCAAATCCAAGGGGTGATCAGAGGTAAACTATTTATTGACAGTTTTTAGGACTTGATATGGAATAAATACAAAGTGATGAAATTATTAATATACTGGACTTCTGCAAAGTGATAAAGTCACCTTTTGACACCCTATTTCGTTATTCTAATTGCATCTTAATTTTATCTGTCAATTACTAAATACTGCGTAATATTATTACATAGCTCCATGAAATTTCATAAGCGTTTCGCCTATTTCATTATCATGTCACATATTCTTCGCTCTTTTCAGAAATCCCGATGGAAGACCACAGAGAAAAACTATTTTTTCATTCTAATTGTGGAACTAACGCTCGCATTGTCGATGATGGACGCTCAGTAGAAAAAATCAAGTGAGTATATGCGCCAACTTTAAATTTAAAAAGAAATCGTCTCAAAGCAATCTTAGATAGCATATTCGACTTTCGATTGCATTTCGGTTTTAATATTTATCGCGGTATCATGCCACCGTTTTCTATTACAGTTTGAATGAGGGTCTTGGCGGAGTAGCACTCACAAATCGGCCTCTTAGAATCAACGAGATGTTCCAAGTTAGATTGGAGAAGAAACTTACCAAATATGGTGATTCAATAGCAATTGGTGTCACCACTCATTCACCTTCTGATCTCCAGATACCGAATCATATGAATAACATGAAGTAAGTATGTATTACTTTCTTTAATTTATATCAAATTTTATTGGGTTCACTTAAATAATTTCTCAAGTTTTATTTAAGTCAAACGCTCAACGTGAATTCAATTACAAGTATGCGATATTTTAAAAATTCTTGTTGATGCGCTAATGATAGTTATTAAAAAACTGGCAGAAACCAGGGTTTCTGCCAGTTTACGACACGGGAGAAAGGCCTCGGGATTTCCTAGAAGTTACAATGATCCCTCTAAAGAAGAAGCCAAATGCGATTCAGTGTAAAGACTACAGAACGATAAGCCTTCTGTCACACACTTCGAAAATCATAACGAGGATTCTTAATATAAAACTGGAGAAAAAGGCAAAAGAAATGCTAGGGGAAGATCAATTCGGTTTTAGAAAAGGACGAGAAATTAACGATGCTTTAGGGGTAGTAGCATATCAGAAAGGGCAATATAGTACAGTCAAGATATCTGCATATGTTTCGTAGACCCGCAGAAGGTGTTTGATGGAGAGAATTGGGTAATGTTGATGAAGATATTAAAGGATATAGGTGTAGACTGGAAAGACAAGAGAATGACCAGGAATCTGAATCGAGTTGAAAAGTTTAGGTTGGAGAATGCGGACATCTGCGGAGTAAATATCGGTAGAGGAGTAAGAGAGGGCTGCTGCCTATCGCCGACCTTATTCAATATTAATGGAGAAAGTTAGAAGGCACAGGAGATTTCAAAATTGGAGGAAGGATTATAAGAACTGTAAAATACAAGGATGATCAAGTACTTCTAGCAAGAATGGAAGAGGAACTCCAGAAAATGATAAATAGACTAGTAATAGCAGGTAGAAAATACAGTATGGAAATAAATACAAAAAAAACCAAGGTCATCCGAATATCGAGCCAAGAAGAGGATTTGAACATAAGTATTGGAGAAAAGCCTTTAGAACAGGTTGCAGACTATAAATACTTCGGAAGCATCATAACAAGAGAAGAAAAATGTACGGATGAAATCAGGACTAGAATAGGAAAAGCAAAAGCGACTTTCAGAAGAAAGAAACACCTACTTACGGGAAATATAAGGGAAGAAGTTCATAAAATGCTATTTGTAGAGTATAACTTTGTACGGGGCAGAAATATGGACGCTAAAGAAAAATGACATCAAATACTTGGAAAGCATTAAAATGTGGACTTGTAGGAGAATGCTGAAGATAAATGGATATATAGGATGAAAAACGATGAAGTGTTACGAAGAGTAGGAGAGAAGCGAAAGATTATACAGACTATTAGAAAGAGGAAGGCAAACTGAGTTAGACATTACCTGAGGAGGAGTATGATTAAAGACGTGTTAGAAGGACTAGATGGAAAAAGGGAAAGAGTTAGGAAAAGCTTTCAGCTAATAGACGAATATTAATTATTCAGAGACATTTCATTATTAGAAATATTTTTTTAATTAAAAAGATTTCATCTCTTCATTAATTTTCGTTCTTTCCTTATGTAACATTATTTGATTAAAACAATACCTAAAATTTACAATTTTCAGAATATTATAATTTTTGCATTGTGGTGCACACATTTCTGCTTAATTTTGAAGTTATATCACAACTAGAAGTGAAATAATATTTTGCTAATTGTTTAAATTTTAAATATAGTTAACGGCAGAAATAACAACTTTATGGTGATTATCAAATTTTTATTTGTGCATATGGACTAAGCTCTAAATAACAATAAGTTTTCAGCTCTCTAGGCCTCCCTGTAGTGCCTAAATATTTACCTATTCTTTGAAAATGTAAGAATTTTTAACAGCCAAATAAATTAAAATATCAAAATTTTTATAATCCCTATTTCTTTTTTTACATATTATACCTTTAAAAACAATTTCTACTTAGTAGCACATTCGGAAATACATAAACCCTAAAAATGTTCAAACAATTGCGAATTTTTAGCGGTCGCATTTTAAATTAAATTCAAATCGGTTTTACACATAAAACCTACTGTCGTAAAAAATTTCGAATCTATTTAAACAAATTTTCAAGGTTTATCTATTTACGAATGTGCTACGAAGCTGAAATTTTTTTTGAGGTAGGATTTGTAAAAAAAAAACGAAATAGGGATTATACAAATTTTGATATTTGTATTTGTTTGGCAGTTAAAAATTCTTAAATTAAAAAAAATAGGTAACTGTGTATGTACTACGGGATGAGCTAGGAAGCTGAAATTTTCAAGTTATTTACAGAGTAGTGCATTTTCACAAATAAACATTTGAATCTCTCCATAATGGTATTGCGGCGGCCGTTAAAAGTGTTTAAAATTTAAACAATTATAAAAATATTATTTCACTTCTAGATTAGACTAGACTAGACTAAAATTTGGCAGAAATGTGTAGGATTAGCACCCCATAATGGAGAAAGTATAAAATTATTAAAATTGCAAAGTTTGGGGATTTTTTAATCTCTTATTTTTACATAAGGTAAAAACGAAAATCGCTCGGAGGTGAAATATTTAGAATTAAAAAAATATAGGTAATGATGAAATATCTTTCTGAAAAATAAATGTTTTTCAAGATGAGATGATATGCTTGCAGAATGCAAGCACCTTCTACTAGTATGTTATATCCTCCTCTGTAAGGAAAGTCTATATATAATGATGATGTTCCTCCTCTGTAAGAAGTCTATCATATATAATAGATGTATATATACACACACACACACAAGTAGTTGGTGCTTGCATTCTGCAAGCATTACATCTCACCTTGAAATATTAATTATTTTTTAATACAGATATTTCACCATTATAAATATTTTTTTTAATTCCAAAGATTTCATCTCTGCACCAATTTTCATTCTTTCCTTATGGAACATTATTTGATTAAAACAATGTATAAAATTTGCAATTTTCAGAATATTATAATTTTTCCATTATGCACTAATATTACATATTTCTGCAAAATTTTTAAGTTATAGCACAACTAGAAGTGAAATAATATTTTTATAATTGTTTAAATTTGAAATACTGTAAACGGCCATTATAAGAACTTCATGGTGGTTATCAAATGTTTATTTGTGCATATGGACTAAGTTCTAAATAACTTTAAAATTTCAGTTCCCTAGCTTGCCCCACAGTACCTAAACATTTAAAGAATTTTTAACAGCCAACAAATTAAAATATCAAAATTTCTATAATCCCTATTTCGTTTTTTTACAAATTCTATCTTTAATAAAAATTTCAGCTTTGTAGCACATTCGGAAACACATTAACCTTAAAAATGTTCAAAAAATGCGAATTTTTAGTGGTCGCACTGTTGAACTTTTTCAAGATTTTGGTTTTTTTCTAGTTGGTTTGCACATAATCCAAGTGTCGTACAAAATTTTGAATATTCAGATTTTCTGGAAGTGCCTATCATATATATGTTCCTCCTCTCTAATAAGTCTATCTATAATAGATTAATAAATAAATGTATATATATAATTAAATATGTATGTACATATAATAAAACAATATTTGATTTTTATCACTAAATTTATTCTGTAAATTTCTTAATTAAAAACAAAATATAAAATATAAGAAATTATATTCATGCTTAACCTTAGCTAAAATGTCTATATGCCGTGGGTGGAGAGCAAAGAAACCGTTCTCTAGCAAGTTTAGACAATACAGGGTTTTGAAAGCTAATTTACATTTTTATTTGGAAATCTTATATTATAAGCCAATGATCATGCAAATTAGTTTTCAAAAACCCTATATGTACGAAAAATGTATTTCCATCAAAATCTTCCAGTTGATTTATTTCACAATTACGACCTTTATGTGCTACGTATATAAAAATGTATAACTATTTCTTTCGTGAAATGCATAGAACATACAGGATGTTTTTGAGTTGAGATTTTAGTTTCTTCAATAAATTGATATAATAACATATAAAGAATTTCGATGTTATACATTTTGCAAAAAATATCCATCTACCAAAATTGTATATATTGGCATAATAATATTTTAGCTCAGCCACTCATAGGGCCTCAGCAAATGTTACAACACTGGTATAAAATATGATTTTATATAATGCCCAAGTGCCCACTCATATAAATGGAAATCATCTATTTATACCTTTATCCAAGTGGAAAGTGTTATTTATGATTCCACTTAATTTTTTTAGGTCAGGGACATGGATGATGTATATGGGACACATCTACCAAAATGGAACATCAATTAAAAGCAGTTACATGAACAATCCAAAGGATCTTAATGTAAGTATTTGTGTCTGTGTGTCATCTTGGCCATTACTTCATGGTACTTCACAATAAAATAAAATAATAAGGAAAGAATATATTTTATGTGCCTGAATTTATCAAAAATGCTAAACCTAGGTAATATTTCATCATCGGGTGAAAATCTTGATTAACTATAACTTCACTTGATGAAGGCACTAAGCATAGAAACTTATGCAGTGTATATGTTGGTAAGCTTTAGTGCACAGATGTTATTTTGTTTCTTTTTATATTATTGTTTTCACATCTTTTATTTTTTTATTTAAAAAATTGAATGATTTTTACCTTTGTAAAATAGGTACAACTGGGTTATCCCAGACCTCCATTAAAAATGTTATAATATTTTCATTGCACCCTAATATCCAAATCCAACCCCCAACCACTTGAACCCAACCCAAGAGGAGGAAAATGGAACAAATCCAACCCCCAACCCCATTAACCCAACCTAGGAGGAGGAAAATGGAACAAATCCAACCCCCAGCAAAATATTATAGCATTTTAAATAGAGGTCCGGGATAACCCAGTAGTACCATAAAATATATTCTAATTCATTCTGCATGAAATAACTGCCGTTTTTTATTAGTGCTTTTCCTCATTGCTGAAAAGCAGTATTATTTTTGTGAACCATGAGGTCTGCCTATAAATGACTAACAATTATATTTTTATCAATATATATGTATTAATCTATGAATTTAGTGACATGAAAGAAATGCAGGGTGGACCAAAATGAATGGGAAGATTACAATTTTCATTATTTAATCAACCAAAACTCTTACGACAATGAAATAACTTGAAATATGTAGAGAAACACTTCAAGTTTCCCGGTGACATGTAACAGTTCACTTCCTGGCCACTGCAGTGCTGTCACCATCCCTACTGTAAAATGGCATATCAGCAGAAAAAAGTGCAGTATTGTTTGTCGTTTCATGAATCAAAATCTATGACTAGTTCAGCATCAGTTCCATACAACATTTGGTGTTGATCCACCCGACAAGAAGTCAATCAGACCTTGGTATGATGACTTTGTGAATAAAGGCCACATTATCACTTGGCCATGAGAAAATTTCTGGATGAACAGCTGTCTGAAAGTTAGATAGGGCACCATGGCCACAACCATCTCTGGATGTGACCTATCAACTTCTTTTTCTGGGGTTTCGTCAAAAATTACGTCTACACACCACCAATGCCATGGTCCTTGGAAGACCTATGAGGCCAAATCTCAGATCAAGCTGGCCAACTCGAATAAGCAATGCTACAGTACACCTGGGAGGAATTTCAGTATCGCTTAGATATTTGTTGCGTAAATCCTGGTGCACACACTGAACACTTATAGGCAAAACTTGAAGTGTTTCTCTATATGTTCCAAGTTATTTCATTGTTATAACTGTTCTGGTTAATAAAATAATGAAAATTGTAATCATCCCATTCATTTTGGTCCACGCTGTTTAATGATCCTCATGGGTTGCTATAAAATTTAAACTTTATAGAAATCAAGCTCTTTCAGTTAAAAAGTAACTTTTACAAAATGTACATATTTAGTTGGTAATAGTAATAATCACAAGTTGAAAAAGCTGCACATTATTGATAAAATGTATCAAGCAAGGAATTTAATATAGGCACTTTATTTTTTATACTTAACCATGTTCAGGTTGGCGCAAGAGTTGGCATAATGAGAAAGGACACTGGCACACTCCACATTTTCATCAATGGAGTCGATCAGGGGCCCGCTGCATTGAACATTCCTCATCCAATTTATGGAGTGTTTGAACTTTACTACAATACAGCTAAAGTAACCATCACTGAACCTTTGTAAAATTTTTAAGAATATATAATTATGTCTATATTTGATATGAAATGGTACCTCTTTAAATTTATTTTATACTCTATATAATTGAGAAAAATTTTAATATCTCATATCCATGACTATGCAAATGTTTTTTTTTCTAATATTTAAAAATGAGATATAGTTACAGAAATAACCCTTGGTATATTGAAAAACAAACAGGAATAACAATAAAAAATGGAAAATTTTGATTATTTTCTTTATTTACTGACCTTGAAAATGGGCTGAAATCTATTGTAAATAAAACAATGCTTTTAATCAATCAGAAATTTAATCACAGCTATTTATAATGAAATTTTTAATAAGCACTATGAATTCCAGTCCCATATGGATTACGTAGTTTAGCAAAATATCATCCAATGATGGTTACCAAGACCACAATCATTTTTCCTTAAAAAACATTAAATTTTGACGTCAAAACGAATTTGTGGACAGAGTTGATGCTCATTTGAAAATCGACTGCAGAAAGGCTAATTTTCACAATTGCGAGAGGATATTGAAACTGGCCGTTTTGCAGAACAACTGCTCATACATGGAAATGGAAAATTACCATGTCTACAAAATAAAATACTGATACCATACCATATCCTGATAATTTCTGTAATATCGTAAAAATAATCGAAAATCTAATAGCTCCACTCCATGCCAAGGACCCCTTTTCTCACACATGCACAAAACACACAAGCAATCAATCATGTCATTTTTAAAAATTCCTAAATATGCATTTCAAAATCAAAGATTTAATCCTAAGTAGGCGAATTATAAAGACAAAGTGCTTCATCTCCTAAGTTGGGTCAAGTGTTTGGGGGTTGGATTAGTTCCATTTTCCACCACCAGTGACCTATGCAAAGTCTTGTAATGGTAACCTCTTCTAGTCGAGATGACCTGAAGAAGGACTGCCATGGTCATACAGAGTTTTTTATTGCCCTCAATTTGTTTGACAAAATCCCGTTCCATTCTTCATGGCATTGTTGATAAACTAATTGTTTCAGATGTATTTTTGTCCCCCACAAGAATTTTGGAATAGTTTATCAAATCACTATTAGCAGCCATTTATGCTGACCTGTTTGCTCTGTCATTACCTGAAATACCGACGTGACCTGGTAACCAAATAAAAACTGCCATCACCCCTATTGAATCTAGATCCATTAAAGATGATTGCATCTGCTGAACCAGAGGGTGAGTTGGATACAAAGAATCTATTATATATAAAGCCGACAGTTTGTCAGTGAAGATGACATATTCACTGCTGGGATATGCATATACAAACCTCAGTGCCTTCAATAAAGCATATAATTCTGCTGTGAATATCTCACACAGTGGATGTAGTTCAAAATTATACAAATGTTTGCCAATGGTGAATGCACATCCCACATGCTCCCCCTGTTTGGAGACGTCTGTGTAGATAGCAGCGAAAGACTCAAAATATGCAGTCTTTCAAATTCACATCGGTATTCGGTAGATAGAGTGCACAGTCTATTTAGTTTTGCAAGAGAGTATTGGACGTTGGGGAATGGCAACATCCAAGGTGGAAATACACTACATTCCATCCATTTCTGAGGCATCTCAAAAGACATCTCGAAAATATAACGTGTTATCAAAGACAGAGTTTTAACAGAGAGACTATGGACATTGTATAACTGTACATATTGATGTTAAAAAATGGCTTTGTAAGCCGGATGGTCTGGCTTAGTGCTTAAAGCTGCTACCTAACGGGTAGCAGCAGTTTTTGGCACATGTATAGTGAAGGTTTACCAGACACAGAGAATACTTGGTATTGGGGTAGTTCAAAATGCACCAGTGGCCAGGTGAATATCTGTTTGGTGAATCACTGTAGTGTATTGAATATGGTGCCTGCGCGCACTTAACCATGTGCCTGTAAGACTTCACTTGTTTAGTACACTAAACAGAAATAAAGTGCCACCGGCGGCAGTTGCGTTCTGGAGCTCACGGCAGTAGTTTGATTATTGGCGACACCACATTGGCAACGAGGATGCCGAATTTCATGGAGAAATTCTCGGCGGGAGAGGACGATTGGAAATCGTACGCAGAAAGGCTGTCGCAGTTTTTTATTGTGAACGATTTGGGCGCCGACGCAACTCACGAAATCAAGAAGGCCATCTTGCTCTCGTCAATCGGCAAAGAAACTTATGAGGTGCTGCGTGATATATGTGAGCCTCGGAAGCCAGTGGACTTGGAGTTTGCCGAGATAACAGCCGCAATCAGTGCGCATTATTCTCCGAAGCGATCGGTCATCGCGGAGCGGCACAAGTTCAATCAGCGCGTCTAAAAGCTAGAGGAGTCAATATTAGACTTTGTCGCTGGTCTGAGGAAGAGCTCGCGATTTTGAAAATTCGGTAGCTATTTGGACCAGGCGCTTCGGGATCAATTAGTGTTAGGCCTTCGGGATAAAGCGACGGTATGAGCGCTGTATTTAGAGAGTGATTCGCTGGCGTTCGAGAAAGCAGTGGAGATCGCTACAGCGAAAGAGAAAGCGTCCCAAAACGTGGAGATGTGTAGCAAGATGGCGGAACGCGACAAGACCGGAAGCCTAGGCGGCGGAAACGGTGTTCATTTCGTATGCAGGGAAGGCGCACGCGAGCACATGGGAGTGGAATCTGTCGATGGCGAACCGGAAGTCTACAGGGTAAAGGCGAAGAAGAACTGGAGAGACGGACGACAGAATCCAGAGGCATCGAGGGGCCTCAAATCGGGCGAAAGGTGTTATTGCTGCGGGCGCGAAGGGCATAGGAGCAGTGGTTTCAGATTCAGGTCCTATAAGTGTGACATCTGTAAGCAAACTGGTCATCTTAAGGCAATGTGCAAAAGGAAAGGTAACAATACGGGTAAGAATGTTTTTCATCATGTTGTTTCCGAAAATATTCCCGATGAACGTGCAAGAATGGGCCGGCTAGGGGTAACCCAATGTTTTGGGTTGCTGAGGAGGATTTCTTGCCTCTATTTTGTTTAAAGAGTTCGTGAATCGGAGATGAGGGTCCGTGGTTTGCAAACGTCATGGTCGAGGATAAAGGCATACAAATGGAAATTGATACGGGTTCAGCAATTTCGGCGGTTTCGGAGGACTTTTATCTAAAAGAACTTAAGCATATCCCCATATCCCCCAATGTCAGGTTAAGACCGTACGCCAACACAATGATTCACCCAAGGGGGTTAGCATGGGTAAAAGTGGATTACAAAAAAGATTGCCTTAGGTTATTACTTTTCATTGTGAAAAACGGGGGCCCACCACTGCTAGGAAGGGATTGGTTCAGGAAATTAAATTTCTCCCAACCAGTTAATAATATTCAGTTGTCAACAGTTTCGAATGCCAACAACTTGTGGGAAAAATTCAAAGAGATGTGGGATGGAGGACATGGATCTTTCAACAAAGGAAATGTTAAATTACATTTAAGGGACGATGTAAGACCATTCTTTTGTCATCCTAGAGCCTTGGCATTTACAGTAAAAAGTAAGGTAGAGAAGAAATTGGACAGGCTGGTGCAATTAGGAGTACTCTATCTAGTAGAATTTAGTGACTGGGCAACTCCCATTGTTCCCGTGGCTAAGAGCGATGGTAGTGTCAGAATATGTGGGGATTTTAAAATCACGGTCAATCCTCAGTTAGAAATTGAGCGTTACCCATTACCTAGGGTGGAAGAACTTTTTTCCGAATTGCAAGGTGGAGAGAAATACTCAACAATTGATTTATCCAAAGCCTACCAGCAATTGACTTTAGAACCAGAATCCCAAAAGTTTTGCACCATAAATACCCATAGGGGACTTTTCAGATACAGTAGACTCCCATTCGGAATAACATCTGCCCCTGCTATCTTTCAGAGAATAATGGACCAAGTAGTACAAGGCTTAGAAGGGGTTGCTTGCTTTCAAGATGACATAATCATCACAGGCAAAAATGACATAGAACATCTGAGAAACCTGGAGACTCTTTTAGACAAGTTACACCGATCAGGGTTTAAGGTTAATAGAGCAAATGCCGATTAATGCTAGAGTCTGTAGAGTTTTTGGGGCATACTATCAACAGAGATGGGCTTCATGCTTCTAAAAGCAAAGTAGAAACCATAGTCAATTCACCTTTACCACAGAATGTGTCTCAGCTAAGAGGATTTCTAGGATTAGTTGAATATTATTCCAAGTTTTTGCCAGGTTTAGCTACTAAATTGTCACCTTTGCATGAATTACTCAGAAAGGAATCTAAGTGGCACTGGACGAATGAATGTAATACCGCATTTCAGATGATCAAGGACTCTATCACCTCTACCAAAGTTTTAGATCATTATAATCCATCCCTCCCAGTCATTCTAGAGTGTGACGCATCCCCTTATGGGTTGGGAGCTGTTATACTTCACAAGTTCCCAAATGGGAAAGAGCCTATTGCTTTTGCCTCCTGGTCATTAGCAAAAGCTGAGAGAAATTATGCTCAGATTGATAGAGAGGTATTGGCTATTATTTTCGGGGTCAAGAAGTTCCATCAATATTTATATGGCAGGCACTTCACTTTAAGGACCGACCACAAACCCCTGATTTATATTTTTGGAGAAAAGAAGGGCATTTCTCAAATGGCAGCTAACAGGTTGCAGCGATGGGCAGTTATTTTGCAGGCTTACAATTATAGGATAGAGTACATCAAGGCAGCTGAGAATAGAGTAGCTGATGGGTTGTCAAGGCTACCATTGCCAGTAGAATGGGCTCTCATTGAGGAATTTTCATACTTAGACATAGGAGAAAGGGAATTCCTACCAGTCACTGCAAAAACTATCAGCCAGGAGTCTAGAGTAGACAGTGAAATAAGCAGGGTTATAGACTTCTGCATGTTTGGATCAGTCAGTGGAATCACTTGCAAACTCGTGTCAGTCTTGTCTGGTTCATAAACCAATGCCCAACACAGCGCCAGTCAAACCATGGAATTGGCCTGATAAACCATGGCAAAGGTTACATATAGACTTGGCTGGACCTTTTAAGAACAAAATATTCTTGGTAGTGGTGGACAGTCATTCAAAATGGCCCGAGGTGAAGGAATTAAGAAATGGGGGCATTGAGGAAATAATATCACAACTAAGAGTTTTGTTTGCCACTTTTGGACTCCCAGAAATTTTGGTAACTGACAATGGATCCCCTTTTACATCAGCAGAGTTCAAAATGTTTTGCAGAACGAACGACATAGAGCAGAGAAACTCTCCTCCATATCATCCAGCCACAAATGGGGCAGCTGAAAACTTAGTAAAAGTTTTCAAATAAAAAATTAAAGCCCTCTTGCACTCAAAGATTCCTTTGCACAATGCCTTACCTCGGTTTCTTTTTAATCTTAGGATCATACCTAATGTGACCACAGGTGAAGCACCTAGCATGCTACTGATAGGCAGGCTACCTAGGTCACGGCTAGCCTTAGTGAAACCAAATTTAAGAGAGAATGTCTGCAAACGCCAAATAGCCCAAGGTAGGACAAAAGTAAGTGATGCTGTGAGATCCTTTAGAGACGGTGACAAGGTGATGGTGAGGCAGTATAAGGGGCGAGCAGAGGACAGTTGGGTTAAAGGCATCATTGTGGCAGTCCTTGGATGGCGGAATTACAAAGTGAAAACACAGGAGGGGTTTGTGTGGCACAGGCACATAAACCAAATAAGGAAGAGAGGTGAACTGTGCTTGCAGCAAGGAGAGAGTGCGACTACATCTACAGAAGATAATGTACAGGACGATTTGCTTGGCACTTGGGCACAAGTGAAGTGTACTCCAGGTGCCATACTGAGCGAGGAACCCAATTCAGGAGACTTGGGAAATGGTGAAGTAACACAAACACAGAGTGAGAGTGCAGGGGAAGGTCCAGTGGATGCTAAGGAAGCAGTGGGACAGGAGGAGAGGAGATATCAACTGAGAGATCGCAAACAGAGAGAGAGAGAATGAATTTGTAATGTCTGCCTGTCTTGGAACCATATAGATGTCAATGTATTTTGTACAAATGAATTTGAAATGTTCACTTGTTTTGGACTTACATGGATATATGTTAACGTATTTTAGTAAGAGTAATTTCTTTTGTTTTATATTTTTTTTGTATATGGCATATTTTAATTTTTTTGTAATATTTTTTCTTTCAATGTTTTTTTTTGTGGGAAGGGAAAGGATTATAATGTATTGAATATGGTTCCTGCGCACACTTAACCATGTGCCTGTCACTTGTTTAGTACACTAAACAGAAATAAAGCACCACCGTCGGCAGTTGCGTTCTGGAGCTCACGGCAGTAGTTTGATTATTGGCGACATCACAATCACATCGATCATTTTGACTACCGATGGTCTAGCTGATCCATATACAATGCTGCCGTAGTTCAGCCTTGAGCAGACAAGTGATCTTAGCAAGACTGTACAATCTGAACCTCATGATTTATGGCTAAGAACATGCAAGAGGTTCAGGGCAGATTGGCATCATGTTTTCAGCCTCTTCAGATGAGGACACCAAGTTAATTTTCTGTAAAATAGTACACCCACTTCTTCAGGATAAAAAGAAAGAATCCTATTCTCGACTATTGTGAAAGGTGAAAGAGTTAGTTGGTGTATGCAATCCGAAATCTTTTGTGATTGATTTCGAAATGGCTATGATAAAGTCAATCCACGCCGAGTTTCCGTTTGATAAACATTGTCGTTGCTTTTTTCATTTCTGCCAATGTATTTGGAGGAAAATCCAAGAAAATGGATTTAAAGATCGCTACGAAAATGACCCCAACTTTGCGTTAAAGTGTTGTAAGCTTCCTGCAATAGCAATTATCCCTACTGCAGAACCCGTTGCTACCTTCGTATCTTGATGCAGAAGTGACGTTTTCTCGAAAGAAATCCCACCCATCATAGATTATTTCGAAGACATGGATTGGGCGACCAGTTTGTCGTTTCGGCCGCCGTCCCCCAATTTATCATCATCAAAAGGTGGAACTGCTACGAAAGTATGCTTCAGGGACTGCCAAAAACAAACAACAACCTTGAGGGATGGCACCGGGGATTCCAGCAACAAATTTCTGCAAGCCATCCAAGCATTTGGAAATTTGTTTCAGGAATCCAGAGGGAGCAGAGCCGAAATGAGTTGATAATCGAACAGTGCGTGAGTGGAGAGGCACCAACTAAATAGCACAACAAATACCGCGATAGTGCAGAAAGGTTAAGGCGAGTTGTTGCTGGTTGGCAAAAAACCAAGACATCCTCGACTACTTGAGAGCTATTTCCCATAACATTGGCTTTTGACCTAGGTAATAAATTTATTATTTATTTCATGATTTCATTATCACAATTTTTTTAAATTAAGTAAAAATATATAGCTAAAGATTCAAAAATAACAATTGCACTTATTGTACTTCAGTTATATTTTTAAGTAACACTTAATTCGAGATTTTATAATTTCCGATAACTGATAATATTTTCCTTTTTATTTATTTTTATTTAACTTTTTAATACAATTATTACTTTTCTCTTGCAGACACTTGGCCATAAAAATGTGCCCCCTCCCTGTTCTTTCGAAGTAAATGTGAAAATTCTTTTAAAATAATATTACAATTATTAAAAATTTTACAAATTAGTTAGTACATTTTTTGTTTTGATTCTAATAATAATTCTTATATTTCTGTTTATTTCTTATTTATCAGTCTTTACTGACTGTATTTCCTTTTTGTCTCTTCATTGGAAACCGTTGTTTTTCTATATTCCACTTTTTTCCGACGAAATCGTAATTTTCGAAAAACTCATCTTTCGATGAATTGATCGTTCGACGAATTTGTTTTCGACGAATTCGCTTTCGAAGAATTTGTTTTCGACGAATTCGCTTTCGAAGAATTTGTTTTCGACGAATTCGCTTTCGAAGAATTTGTTTTCGACGAATTCGCTTTCGAAGAATTTGTTTTCGACGAATTCGCTTTCGAAGAATTTGTTTTCGACGAATTCGATTTCGTCGAATTTGCTTTCGACGAATTCATTTACGACGAATTCACCTGCAGCCACTTTTCCGACCTTGACAACCACGACAATTTGACGAAACGAGAAAGACACGCTATTTCTACACTGGAACGCAACGCACATAAGAGAAAGTTTGCGCATGAGTCTGTTTCGGTTGGCTGCGATATCTTCTGCAGCTTTACGGAAGATGGCATCGAGATCAGCTGTGGAGTTCGTGGAATAATTGAGTTCGTGTATGAGAATTTCACATTTCTCAAAGTGCGTGTTGAAGAGTGATTTATAGTGGCATAAGATTAAATGGACAATATTGAGGAAGATAATGTGATTTGTAAGGGCGAAATACGAACGGATATCAAGGGGAAGGCCCGTTAGGGGGATTCTCAGGGTGAGGCCTTTGGAGAGGAGGCCTTGTTCGTCATATGTGTGTCACTTCGACACCCCCACAGCAGTTCGCCAACCTGAAGCCATCTTATTGGTGAGTGCTCACTGGGCTTCCACACACATATTCAGTAGCATGAAAATCATTATCTACTTTAGTTCTTTGATTTAACGTCGTTTAGTCCTGTTAAAAGAGACAACGAAGACGATTATTCTTATTCACCATTTTGGAAAATATTTTCGCGAAACGTCTTGATATTTAAGAGCGAGGTGCATATGTTTTCGTTCAGAATTGCTGCCGGATGCATCATCGGTTTTGTTTCTGCAGGATGCGTCGTTTAGATTGTATATACATGAATTATAGTGGCCACGAAAATCCGGTTTCGATATACGTCGTTTCGATTTACGTCTCACATTCCTGAAACGCATCCTCGACGTAAATCGAGGACTTACTATATATATACAGGGTGTTTCAAAATTATGTGTACACAATTTAAAAATTTATATTTCGTGAACCGAATGTACAATTTGCACAATTTTTCTTTTATTTTAAAGCTTAAATGCATAATAATGTTTGCAATGAACAAAACTCAAGTAAGATGTTCAAAATGTCCACCACCATCACTGATACATAAGCGACATCTCTCTTTAACAGAATTACATACTACAGTGCACAAGTCAGTAGAAACTCTGTGTACTTCTTGCTGTATTGCCATCCACAGATCCTCCAATGTTTGCGGTTTATGATCGTAAACTTTATCTAAAAAAAATTAAAGGAGTGAGGTCTGGAGACCTTGGAGGGTATTAAAAAGCACTCCCCCTGCGACCTATCCATTGCTCAGAAATTCATTGTTCAGGTACTCCCGCACAGTTGTATGAAAATGTGGGGGTGCACCATCCTGTTGAAAATACACCAATGTATCCGGAAACATGTTTCTGATATTAGGTACTGCATAATTGTTTAACATATCAAGGTAACTTTCTCCATTAACAGTGCCATTGCATCTGTAAGGTCCGATTATTCCACGAGAGGAGAGTCCCATCCACACAGTAAAACCTGGTAAATTTACATCTTCCTCCAATGTGAATTGTGGATTTTTACCTGCCCAGTAAACGCAGTTATGACGATTCACATGGCCATTCAGCTTGAACGTGACTTCGTCTGACCATACAACTGAATCTTTAAAAGCATCGATTCTACCAATTTTTCGTATGTACCACCCACAAAATTGTGTTCGTCGATCTGGGTCATCTTCTTGGATTTAATGCAGTAATCGAGGTATAAATACCTTCAATTTTATGGCCTTTAAGATTCTAAAAACACTTGTATGGCTCAATTGTAGCTCACGTGAACACTGTCTTGTAGACTTCCTTGGGGAGCGGGTAATTGCATCTCTGACAGCTTCAACACTTTCGATACTTTTGGACGTTCTTTTCCGCCCACAGCATGTCTTGTTGATATTGTTCACAGTTCCATGTTCCTCAAATTTATCACGCAGACGGGTAATCGTTAGACGAGTTGGTGCTTTTGTTCCATATATTCTTTCCCATGACCACTGAACGTCTGTGACGTTTTCAAATTTCCAATACCAATTTAGAATTAACTTTCTCTCATTGAAACACATCTGCATGTTCTCCATCGTTTCCATGGATATTTGTGAATAATCAAACATTGTTAAAATAATTAATTTATTTTGCTTTAAAATCAAAGAAAAATTGTGTAAATTGTATATTTGGTTCACGAAATATAAATTTTTAAATTGTGTATACATAATTTTGAAACACCCTGTATATACGGCTTTTCCTTTCTTTAACTTCCTTAAAGAAAGAAAGAGAAAGCCTCCGACAGCGACGGAATAGCGGCTGAGGTACTTAAAGTCATGGGATCAGAAGAACTAAACGCAATCACGAAATTAATTAATAGGGTTTACGACACGGGAGTGTGGCCTCGAGACTTCCTAGAAGTAACAATGATCCCTCTAAAGAAAAAGCCAAATGCGATTCAGTGTAAAGACTACAGAACGATAAGCCTTCTGTCACACACTTCAAAAATCATAACGAGGATTCTTAATATAAAACTGGAGAAAAAGGCAAAAGAAATGCTAGGGGAAGATCAATTCGGTTTTAGAAAAGGACGAGAAATTAACGATGCTTTAGGGGTAGTAGCATATCAGAAAGGGCAATATAGTACAGTCAAGATATTTGCGTATTTTTCGTAGACCCGCGGAAGGTGTTTGATGGAGTGAATTGGGTAACTTTGATGAAGATATTAAAGGATATAAGTGTAGACTGGAAAGGCAGGAGACTGATCAGGAATCTATATGTGAATCGAGTTGAAAAGGTCAGGTTGGAGAATGCTGGACACCTGCGGAGTAAATATCGGTAGAGGAGTAAGAGGGGGTTGCTGCCAATCGCCGACCCTATTTAATATATATGGAGGAAGTCTAATGCAAGGAGCGTTAGAAGGCACAGGAGATTTCAAAATTGGAGGAAGGATTATAAGAACAGTAAAATACGCGGATGATCAAGTACTTCTAGCAAGAAAGGAAGAGGAACTCCAGAAAATGATAAATAGACTAGTAATAACAGGTAGAAAATACGGTATGGAAATAAATACAAAAAAATCCAAGGTCATTCGAATATCGAGCCAAGAAGAGGATTTGAACATAAGTATTGCAGAAAAGCCTTTAGAACAAGTTGCAGACTATAAATACCTTGAAATCATCATAACAAGAGAAGCAAAATGTACGGATGAGATCAGAACTAGAATAGGAAAAGCAAAAGCGACTTTCAGAAGAAAGAAACACCTACTTACGGGAAATATAAGGGAAGAAGTTCATAAAATGCTATTTGTAGAGTATAACTTTGTACGGAGCAGAAACATGGACGCTAAGGAAAAATGACATTAAATACTTGGAAAGCTTTGAAATGTGGATCTGGAGGAGAATGTTGAAGATAAAATGGAAAAATAGGATGAAAAACGATGAAGTGCTACGAAGAGTAGGAGAGAAGCGAACGATTATACAGACTATTAGAAAGAGGAAGCCAAATTGGGTTGGACATTACCTGAGGAGGAGTATTATTAAAGACGTGTTAGAAGCACTAGACGGAAAAGGGGAAAGAGTTAGGAAAAGCTTTCAGCTGATAGACGAATATTAATTATTTAGAGACATATTTCATTATTAGAAATATTTTGTAATTAAAAAGATTTCAGCTGATAGACGATTTGAAAGGGAAAGAGTTATCAAGATATGAAGAGGACAGTGGAAAATAGGACTACATGGAGAACCAGGTTTAACCGGGAATAATCACGGACCTGTCTACGGACAGACTACTTATGATGATGATGTTTGTTTTTATTATTATTATTATCACCTCATTTATTTATATATCATTGCATCCTTTTGGACTTTGTCCTCTGCATTTTTCGGTCCGAGTGATTTTTTTGTTTATGATGCTCTATCCCAATATGATGAGGTATTTGCTATTTTATAGCCTTTGGTGACGTGATGGTTTTTACATTTAAGAAAATCACCTGCTCGCCGGTTAAGATTTTTAACATTTTTATGACCTTCTTCCAGAGATCTTTCACTTTTCCTCACTCAAAGGCCAAGTGCCATGAGTTACCTTCTTTATCCGGACACCAAGGGCAGTTCTTTGTGCTTAGCACGCTGGTTTTTTTGACAGGAAGTCGCGTCTGCCCACCTACCATGGGCCAGTCTCCAGGCCGCATCGCTGTCTGTTTCAAAACTGGGCTTGTCTCTGATCGCGATCCAGTTTATATCATCGTTGGTATGTTTTCCCTTCATGGGCCATTGGTTCCCATTTGTTGCGTATTGCACTTCTTCGTAAACTGCTTTTTGCCATTGGTAAGGCTGCTATTCCCTTGGTTTTCTTTCTGAGTATCATTAAGGCAGGGATCGGAATAGGTGGCGGCCAGCCAGTAGGGAAAGGTCTTCCTCCATTCCTTATTTCTAGGATATTCCAGGAATCAATTAGGGATTTATGAAATCCATCTACTTGCCGACAGTCTCGGAATTTTTTATGGTTCAGAAAAAGACTGACAGACCATTTTAATTCGCAGATCCTTTCTAGATTTCTGGCAGCTATTATTTTCCATGACATCCGCTTGCCTAGAGAGTAATCATTGCACATAAATTATTCTGAAAACTAATTTTACTTTTAATGTTAACTAGGCCTAGTCCTTCTCTGATCGGAGCATGCATTTTTTCGGCAGCCAACCAGTGCTTTCCGTTAATCCAAACAAAATTGTGAATTTCGCTTTGAAGACGACTGATGGATTGGGCAGGAGTGACGCACTGGAGCGCATGCCATATTCGTAGCTCCAAAAATTGGTTGGCATCCAAAACACGACCCCTCAGGGACATTGTTCCTATCCACCCGTTTTCAGCTTTTGGTGGACTTCGTTGACATTCTTTGATTACTGTTCAGCAGGGTCGTTCCCTACCCACACTCCTAGAAAGTGGAGGCCCTTGTGGTTCAACTGGGAATCAAGGGGCTTCTCTTTCCTTTTCTTCCATGCATCGCACCACAGCCCCTTGGATTTTAGGCTGTTTAGCGATGCCCCTGCGTCTGCAGCGAAGGTCTCAAATGTCGGCTTAACTCTGAGGAATTCTTCTTCTTCGTCGATGAAGACGGTAACATCGTCAGTTTACGCCGAGATTGCGACTCTTAAATCCGTGCTTCCTGGCACAAGTGCTCCTTGGATGTTTCTGTTGAACAGGGATAGCAGGGGGTCTATTGACAAGGAAATGAGTTTTCCTGATAAAGGGCACCCTTGTCTTATTCCTTTTGTGACGTGTATAGATGCCGTCAAGGATGCGCCAATTCTGACATGGCATCTGGAGTTCCTGTACAGCAGCTTTATTTTTTCCACAAACGGTGGGGAAAAATCCATCGCCTCCAAGGTCTTGAAGATGTGATTGTGACAAACTTCAAGGGCCCTTCTTTCCCATTCTTGAGAGGTCCCTGATCAAGGAGATGTTATCGAAAATAGTTCTGCCCGGGACACAATAGCTTTGCTCAGGAGAAACCACGGATCCTATGACTTGGCTCAGTCTTAACAAAAAGGCTTTTGCCTCGATTTTGTCGTCAGTGGTCATCAAAGAAATTGGTCTCCAATTTTTAGCTCAGTTTATCGCACTTTTTGTACATCAGGGCGATGACAGTTCGCGTAATTGAAAATGGCAGTTTACTATTTTTTATGCTATCATGTATGACATTTTTGAAGGGTCTTCCCAGGACCTTCCAAAATTTTAAGTAGAAATCTACTGTTAAGCAGTCGATTTATGGCGATTTTTTGTTTAGGGAACATAATGCCTCGCTGTAATCGCTAAGTCCTATTTGAAAGTTTAAAAAAGCTTTCTCGTTTTCGCCTGTTTTATTTAAGTCCTTATAGTTGTCGTTTGGCAACTTGGAGACTTCCTCTTCATCGTCTTTAAAAATGCCCGAGAAGTGCTTGTGCACCTGTTGGAACACTTTACCGATATCATTTTCAACGTTCCCATTCATCCTTAGACAGGTGAGTGGCTTTGGTATCACTCTGGCTGCTGACTTTGCCAATCGCGATCCGGCTGGTGCATCATCAGCTATAAGGGTTTCCCACCATACCTTGCATAGTATTTTTTCACTTTCTTTTGAGTACCATTCTTGGATTTCTTGGAGGCAGAGACGACGTTCCTCCTCATTATATGATCTTTCCGCCGTAACTTTTTTTTCTAATACCGTTGTTACTTCTTCACTCCTTTTTCTTGCCCAATTTCTAAACCTTATAGTGGCGAGCTTTATTCCTTCTTTAAGAAGGTCCCACCAGTCCAATTGATTTTCGCGTCTTGTTTTCGATTCCGTTAACGAAGTGATTAGACTCTCTATTGTCGTCACATAGTCTTTGTTTTCTAGGAGGGAGTTGTCAAACCTCCAATACGGATATCCTCTGCTCATTTTTTCTCCGATCTATAAGCCGGAAAAAGTGCCATGTGATCAGAGAACTACGGTATAATTTGACCTTCTCCAGCATGTTCGCGTGTCTCTGGGATATATAGATCCTGTCGAGTCGAGCTTGGTTGTGGCTTGGCTGCAAGATACCAAATTTATAGCCTGGTGAGCACCCGTGCATTTCCACCCAGGCACCCTCTAGTTCGTAAATTTCTATCAGTCTTCGAAGTGCCTCCGCAACGCGAGGGTTCCTTCCGCACATTCTATCTCGTGTTGGCAGCAGGGTGGCGTTGAAGTCACCTCCGAGGAGGTTGCACTTTCTTTCTTCAGGATTGGAAGAAGAAAAAAGCGCGATACGGTTTGTGTGTGTGTGTAACACAAATTGTATGTGATATGGAGTGGAAAACATAAAAATAATAAAATTAAAGAAAAGGATCCAAAACAAGAGGCTATAAAGAAATATGGAATGTAATTCCGATGGACTAGCCCTATTGATCCGGGTTACATCATTTCTACAAATCGTACGATTATATTTTGTTTGATGGTGATCTTTGAAAAAAATACAACATATGGAATCATGGAAATAATAATTAAATTTCAGTTGATAAAAATTGACCTCAGACCCCATTAAACTCGCATACAGATATAAAAATATATATGGTTTTTTTAATAATAAATATGACACTCAGGCTCTGCCGTTGAAAAACCGATGACGGTGGTTATCACGAAGACTAGGTTCTAGAGATTCGTATAAATAGCACATCCACGAATTCTTAAAGACATTCGAAAGAGTTCCTTCGGTGAAGGAACAGGGAAACGCTCGTTCATGAACTGCGAAAATGGTCAAGCCGTGCGTCATCTTTGTGACTGTATTTTCTCTTTTCCACTGCATGGTGCAGGAGTTGACACTCGATCTCGATTGTGGGAATAAGCCTGGCTTCAGCAGAATACTTAAACTCACCATCAACAGCAAAAGGAACGAAACTGGTAAATGGGTGGACACATTCGCCGCCCGAACGGAATCCATCATTTCTTCGGACAGTATGCATGTGGACGTCACGCATAGAGTCACCGAGTGTGAAGGAAAGCGCGTAATTTACATCCAAGGAGTGTTAAATGGTAAATGTATTAGCAAAATAGACATATTTATGAAAAATACGGTGTGCATTCCAACTGTGTAATGCCAATGTCGTTTAACAGTAACACAAATATTTAAATATTTTATTGTTCACGAAATATGATCAGTATAATGAAACTATGCATGTGACCATGCTGCAATACAAGTAATAATTATCTAATTATGACAAATAATTAATTACAGGAGTCTGCCGGTAAAGGTTAAGTTGAATAAACATTGGGTTGGGCTCTAACGCTAATATTTTGTCATTTTAAATTGATACATTCATACGACGGTTAATAATTATCCACCAGGTTTCCCGGTCGAAATTTATGATGGTGGGTTGACCATTCATCCAAAAAGTGGAAAAAACATTGTAATCATAAATAAAGGACGCACAGTAAAAAAAATTAAGTGAGTTGATTAAAAAATTTCGTCGTAATTTCATGTGGTGAAATGTTTAACATATAATATATATCCTTAACTTTGAAAACCATTTTAATTAATTACATATATTTTATTATTAAATAGTGAGGATGATCCCGTTAATTCAGTAGTATTTACAAACAGACCACTGAAGGACAACGAAATATTTGAAATTAGGTTGGAAAAGAAAAACACCAAATTCAGCTACTCCTTGGGCATTGGAATCATCACAAGCACTCCAAATGACACCGAAATTCTATCTCAAATGAACGTATCGTAAGTACTATATCGTTCAATTTCACGAATTAAATCAAACATTATATGAACGATGATAATTCTCATAGGTAAATAGCTTTAAATTTGTCTCCCATGTAAAATGATTTCAGAGGGAGATGCTTCACTTCTATGGTTTGTAGTTTTAAATGAAAATATAACAGTCGAAAAATTGATTAAATAATCTGTTTTCTTTAGCACTGTTCCTTTTCTTCCTAATAGTTATTTCAAAACGCGTAGACCTCTCTGAATATTTTAATCGTGAACCACAGCTTAAAAATATTTTGAGAACACTTGTACCTCTTTTATGCATTTTTTATTATTTAATAATAATTTATTGTATAATTCTGAACGAAGGGTCGAATTTCACTAACTTCACTTACTTGAAAAATTAAATTAAAATTTTTAAATCGCCCACTAAATATTCATACATAATTTTACAATATAAAAATAATCTATTTTAAAAGAGCACTTTCGACTTGGCTTGTAATGCGAATATAACGAAAAGACTAAATATACGAATATATGATGGTTGCATGAGAGTAACTGCGGATATGCTGAATAATTTTTCTCCTCATAAACACATAATTTTAATTTTAGAATAGAAATTATCGTGGCATCTAGCTATGCTTCGTTTAATGCTCTTATTATTTTTACCATTCAGCCAGACAGTACCTGTTTTCACTCTAATCCACCTAATTGAATTTCATGCCCTTAAAAATCTGACATGGCCAGCTCATGAGATATGAATATGGTCGCAACATTACTGACAAGTTGCTCTCAACAACAGCTTTTTCCAGAATAACTATCAGTAATTATATAGTGAATAATTTTAATCAATGAGTAATATTTACGGTGAAAACTACTTTGAATCAATTTTCACATTGAAATGCAACAAGTAAAGAAACATTGATGCGTATCTAATTAATAAGGTCAATTTATTCTACAAAATATTCGCAATTAAAATTTAGGTTGGTGGCGCGGGCTTCGCTGCCAATATTTACAAGACAATATGTTTACAACGCTATGTGCTGTTGAGGTAATTATGACCGGGATTAAAATTAATGTTAGCAGCGCTGGTATTGTTATCAACAATTTTAAAATTTTATCATGGCAACGGAAACAAATCTATCAGCTAGCAAGATTAAATTTACTTAATGAATTCAAACGGATAATGGAAATATCTCTGAGAAATTCATTCTATGAAATAAATGTTTCAAACTAAAGTTATAAAAATTATATTATACATTACTTTGATGACAAATATTTACGTTATTGAAATCCGACAGAAGATATATAGCAAACATGGAAAAATGACAATCTAAACAGACCTTTACTTTCTTATAGAAATCGTAAGTGAAAAGATTAGTGAGGATTATATTAGTAATTTTAAAGACAGAGCGTCCACAAATTTTCTATCACGCAAACACAAAGGCAGAAATCACAGAGAAAATCGTGAAAATGTACTTATAAGATCTTAAAACGTGTATTTTCGTTGAATTAAATATCACCGTGCAATTTCTTTTCTCATTCCTTTTAGTAGAAAAGTAAGGTAACATTTAAATCCGGCTTGTACCTATTATAGCCTAAGTGCTAGGATACGCATACTTCTGATCATGATTTAAACCATTTTCTTTATTTTTATAGACCTGCTGCATGGATATATCATCATGGCAATATATATTCAAATAACAAGGCAATCGTTAAGAACTATGGAAAAAATATCAACGATTTATCGGTACGTAATCATATGCATCGTTGTAATTCGGTCCTTTATGATTCATATTTAACAATGCCAAGGATCTAACTAGATCTTAATCAAGAATATATTAATTCAGAAATGTATTCATGAAATTTAACGTTTAATCCATTATTGAAATTAATAACATTTCATATTTCCTCATCCATATATTTAGGTTGGCGACAAAGTTGGTGTAATGAGAAGTGAAATAGGCACCCTTCACTTTTTCGTCAATGGAGTCGATCAGGGACCCGCTGCATCCAACATCTCCTCTCCAGTTTATGGACTCTTCGAACTTTGGTACAATGCAGCCATGGCGACAATTGTTGATGCTTCCTCACCACCTTCGTCTTAGTGGTTAAGAAATTACAATTCTGTTACACAGTTGGAGTAGCTTTTATAGAATTTAAATAAAAATAAAACTTTAAAATGTGCTCAACGTGTTTGATTTTTATGAAAACCGATAAAAGTTGTGCACTGGGAATTTTAACTTCTGTGCATACCAATCAATGACCTCAGGTATGAAGTCGATGTTTTGCGCAATTTTTCACAATACTACTATGAATACGAGAAAGAAAAATTTCAAGAATTATAATATTACAGACATGGCTAAGTTGGTATAAATAAATACTACGATATGAGCTCTAGGTTCGATAAGGATATGTAACTTAATATTATATATAGGTAACTATCTAAACTATTATAAAGCAACTGCGGCTCAGTGCATTTGAATTTACAGCAATGCCAGGGGTCCCGTGATGTATGGGGACCCATGATGTATGGCAGTGCTTATCAACTTGAGTTGCACGGAGCCCTAGGGTTCCGTGTAAGATAGGGGTTCTATGAGAATCCGCGAAATGAGGGAAAAAGGCAAGATTTCCCTAAATATTGAACTTCTCCTTCACACTCAGTGGCGGCGCGCGAATGGAGCCTCTTGAAGTATGGGGCCCAGAAAAAATGTTCGTGTATATAATCTCAGAAATATTAAATGTCTCAATCTAAAAATCATTGGAACCTCTCTATGATTCCATAGAAATTCTTTTCATAATCCAATAAATAAAAGTGAAGTTAATATAAAAGTTATTAACAAAAGCCAGTTTCTTGTTTGCTTGCGTGCTGCAGAGCGTAGAAACAAGTGGGAGGTGTCCTTCTAACCGCAATCAAGAGTACAGTGGTGTACCGATTTGATTAACCAGCTTAATTTTTAAAAACCTTCTCTTTTATTTTGTCCATTTGAATAACTTGGGAACGAGTGCTGTATATTTTAACATTAGTTACAATCGAGCTATAAACTCGAGACTTAAACGATTGTACGCCTGAAAGTACAGAATTTATTTTGATTGAAGGGAGAATTCGAATCCATGCCAAAATACATTCTGAATCTTAAAATCTGCCCAATTTTTATGGCTCTAGCAATAAGAAATTACAAATAATATGACCAAGTTGAAAAGGAAAGGAAAAAATATCCTTGCTATGCTTAATTTCGTTTTTATTGTGTTTCCATATCAACAAATATTTTTATTTTTTTGAAGTTTTTTAGATGAAAATGTTCGTTGCGTTCATTTCACAAAAGCCTACTTACTCTCTGGCATACTAGACATGTGACTTAAATCAACTTTTAATATAATACAAGTACATACAACGATAACGATATAATTAATATTTATTTTGTAAGATTCATTCAATGTTTACAGTGTGTTAGTCATATTTTTAAGAAACTAGTGTTTTATGTTGTGATTCATTAAATCCGTTGTATAACAGGAATAAGCGAAGCGAAGCGGTAATAGCGGAACGCCTTATGGGCACGTTTGGTCCGTCCGTCCATCCGTTGTAACTTTCATCTCCTCCTGGATGAATTTTAATTTAATTACGTATCAGTGATCTTTATTAAAAAATATCGCCCAATTGTGATTTTCAATTGAATCTGTCAATTAGAACTTCCACTTTACATAATTACTTGAATAAATGTATACTCGTATCTCGTTCGATGGCATCCGTCAAGCAAAAATGGAATATCAAACTTTTATCTCCCTAGCTCTTATATGATGTTTAAGATATGGATTTTAAAAATTACCCGGATAGAAAACAACATTTACTATAAGATGATTCAGAAACCACATAATTACGACTTAATAGTTTTGGAGAAAATATTCGAGAAATTCCCGAGCAAAACACCGCATATTTTGTTTACATCGATGGCGAAGACGGTTCTCTCAGCAAACAACAATTAAAAATCTATATATTTCTCTCCCATTCTCTTATACTATCTGTGAGGTATAGATTGAAAAATTTATTTGGACAGAGATCAATATTTACTACAAAATAGTCCCCGAGACTACAGTTTCGGGGATAAAAATTCGAGCATCACATAATCTTTCGATACCGTTCCATGCGCCTTTGAAATCTCTGCGTATTCCATTTATGGAGTAAAGTTTTCCATCTTGTTACTTTCTCCATACGTAGTATAGGGGAAAGTATTGTTTTCATGAAAAAAATCGACTTAGAGATTTCAAAGGAAATACACGTTTTGAGGTTCCCTGAACATGTTTTGACCATTTTATCGATGATGTATGTGTGTGTGTGTGTATGTAACAGATTTTTTGTGAACTCTCTAACTCAAAAAGTATTAATCAGGTCAACGCGAAATATTATATTTAACATTTTTCTAAAAGTCACAAGAACTGATTAATTTTTGGTAGAAATCGCTTTAATATTTGATAAATGTAAAAATGTACTGGAATAAAAGTTGTAGAAAATTTAATTTTCTACAACCTTTGTTTGAAACATTTTCCTATATAATGCATTGTTTAAGAGATATCTTATATTTTTATTATACATTATTATATTACAGGTATGGAGCAAGTCATGTGGTGGCCACATCAGATTTTTTATTGTTGTTATTATTTTTACTATTCTGTCAAAGATACAATATCTCGTTTGACCTTAATCCCTGAGTAACATTTTTAGCACCAACACGTCCTTAAAAATTATTGCAATAAAATTCCTCTTTTTTCGGCGAACCACATTAAATATGTCGCGAGTCATCGAAGGCATAGGACCACTCGTTTCCAAGACTTGTCTTAAGTAAAACGTGATCTCATATTTATTTGTGGATTTATTACTATCACTGTAACTGAATTAAAACTACTATATGTTCGATTTTACCTTAGAAAGCCTTTCGTCGCAAAAAAGCGTGACGTGAAATATTTTAGATTAGCTTTTAAAATTATTTAATGTGACATCGTTCAGAATATTTGAGTAACGCAAAACTAAAAGGAAAAGAGGATTTTTTAAATCTACACAACAAACTACCATCGTGCAATTTCTTCTTCTCTCTCCTTTGGTAACAGAAATGTAAGGAAACATTAAAAACATATTTGTTTTTTATACCCTACTTATTAGGATATGTATAGGTACTGTAACTAAACTGTATTTTTCATTTTTATAGACCTGATGCTTGGATGTATCACCATGGTAGCATTTACTCAAACGACGAGGTCGACTTGTAAAGAATAGTCTTTTTAGTAAATTCCCTCAAGGTCTCGGGAAAACTGCCCCGATCTCCGCGATCGTTTCAAATAAACGGTCTTACCATAGCCAACAAATTCCGGACCGCTTAATACCAACAAGCGCGTTAAATCCACCGTCTTATGGGCACATTGACCAAAAAACTATTAATAATAAGATGAATCTTGGTCCCTGCGATCAACAAACTATTTTATCCAACCGGCCAACCAACGCTTTTATCCATGTACATACCCAGAAATTTACTTAGAGGGGCTCTGAGGCCGAAAACCAATTTATAGCAATTTATTAAATAAAAGTCCTATTGAAATAATATAAACTTGTATAACGCTTTTAGTTCTCATAACTTAACGCAGTAAGTGGAAGCATAGCAAGAGGAAACGTAGCAAGTTTGTAGCGTGGTTATCGAAGATTCCACGAATGTCTGTACACCGGGGGAGGGGGGATCCGGACCCCCCTCCCCCTGGTACGTCCTTGCTTTTATTCCACCGACCAGCAAACGCGTTTATTCCTCCAACCAGCAAACACTCTTATTACAACAACCAAGGTACGCGCTTATTCAACCGGAGGAATAAGCGCGTTTGTTGATCCAAAGTATAAGCGCGTTAGTTGGTCGGAGAAATAAATACGTTCATTGAGCCGGGAAACCGAATGTTGCGGTAAGAAATCAGTTGTCTGGTAGATAAACCTATTCTTGCATAAATAAACCCGTTTATTTGGCAGAGAATATAACAATCGCTGAGATTAATGCATTTGTCTGCAGATAATCTGACAATTGCGGGGGAAATACTTCTCTCGAAAGGGGAAAGAAATTTTCGGAAACAAATCCCGTTTTCGACAAGGAAAACGAGATCTGCGGAAACTAACTAGTGTTTTCCGTTATATATTAACTGAGATTTGCAGAATTAACAGCGTTAGCCGGTCGAAGGAATAAGTTTCTTACGACCACTCCCAGCCACGAGAGAAATTCGTCCCATGCGACACTCGGTTCCTCGGTCAAACAAACGCGCTTATTGCCCCTCCGGTCACAAAAAACAATTCGCTTACCACAGCAACTCTATATCCATCCAACCTGCAGACGAGTATCTAAAATCTATAAAAGCCTTCTGTCTCTTTGTCCCTTTGAGGCTCCATCTGTCACGCTATAAAAATACGAATAACTCGATAAAAGATCTAGATATATTTTTGAAATTTGACAAGAATGCTCGATTCACTTATTTTAAGGTGATGACGAAAAAAATCTCGGAAAAAGTTCTGGATTTGACTCTAGGGAAGACATTTTCATTTTCCATAAAATAACACGTAAACATAGACTTTTCGACGTGCAGGCTTTTATTCTTCTTGAGGTCTAAATTAGAAAGAATTAAACTACGATCTTCAGATTTGAACCATATAAAAAAATATAGTTTCTTATTCTGTTCGTCTTTTTCTGTCTAGAGTTTGAAATTCCTCATGTAAAACTTTTAATTCACATATTTTGGAGAAATCTTGCCATTTTAACGGATGTTGCCTTGGTAACCAATTACATCGTTAAAACTCGAAACCTTATTGCTATTTCAATCCTTATGGATGAAAGCGTGCTTTGAATGCTTTCAATACGAGAGAGAGAGACAGAAGAAATGAGAGGGAAATGATTTTCATAGCAACCTATGTAAACAACATTCGTTGCGTCATTTGCGAGAAGGTATACATTTGAATGTAGAAAAGTAATCATTCGCATATTAAAATTACTTACAATCAATTACTTAGAATCATAGAAGGAGTTCGAGACTTGAAACAACGAATGCCTAAAATAACAACAGCTGTTTTCCTTCCAAACAAGTCAAGGTATATTTATGTTCGTATTTTATTTCATGAAAAACTTTCCCGTTGAATTCCAAGGGACATCTCCCTAGTATTAGGTACTAATAATTTCGTCCCCTCAGTGGAACAGACGCACATATACTCGCGAGGATTAGCTTCGCTTACAAACAATCATTTATACAGTAACCGTCGGTTTCTCTGACCGAAAATGGCTCTTAATTCAGCGACTCTCGGACACTCCGACAAACATAAGCGCTTATTAGAGCGACTCTCTGTACCCCCGTCCAACAAACGCGCTTATTACAAAGACTCTCATGGGACCGGCAGTCGATGTCCCCGCTCTTGATTTGGGGACGAGCGAGCGAGAAATACCGTGGATGTCTGATGCCTACGCCAAAAACATTGACCACCAAAAAAGAAACTCCGGTGCATCTGTGACCAAAAACCCCTTCAAGGAAATATCCATGGGCGAACTTCGGCTACAGGTTTTCCTATCTATAGAAAATTTTATTAGCAACGACGACTACATGAACGCGATTGGTTTA
This sequence comes from Tanypteryx hageni, assembly GCA_028673005.1. Taxonomy (NCBI): domain Eukaryota; kingdom Metazoa; phylum Arthropoda; class Insecta; order Odonata; family Petaluridae; genus Tanypteryx; species Tanypteryx hageni. Next base: position 96,781,376 of record CM054115.1, read on the forward strand.
TCAACTTGGTTACAAAGGAAGACGCACATCGTGCAGGGCTTCGGAAATGAGCGCTCCGATTCTATGCGTTACCTAGATATGGCTGGAGCACAATACTTAAGACAGTGGTTCCCAAAATGTGTGCCGCGGCACACTGGGGTGCCGCAGTAGATTTTTTGGGTGCCGCGAAAAATTTTTATTTACTAAATAAATCAATAATTTCAATGTGTTGGGAGTAATTAGAGAAATACTTTTTCTTCTGATAAATTGATTATATAGTAGCATAAACAAATGGTTGCGTTCAAAGGAAGTAATACCCGTATCGAAAAATATATGAAACGTTTACAAGGCTGGGGTGTCCCGAAATCCTATTATAAAACGTTTAGGAGCCACTGGCATAAGGAATCGGAGAAAGGGACGGGGGAATTTACTCTGCCGAAGGGATTGACATACTGACTATTCAATTGGCACACTCACCAGATTCCCAGACATGCGGACAGCTACTCGTTGAAGGTTGTGATGTCCTGTTGCCTGCTGCGGTAGAAAAAATAATCGCTAATCAAATCTAAGCGAAAATGATTCTGGAGGCGACTAATGGACCGATAACACCTGATGTTCAATAAATTTTAGTCCAACGAAATGCCCTGGTCATTCCTGATCGTCTGGCGAATGCTTTAGGCGTTATATTTTCATACTTCTAATTTTCGAATGCATAATTTAATTCATTAATTGCAAAAGTCGATCCAGAAAATTTATTAATAAGAGATTGCTCACTATAATTAGAAGAGGAGGATGACAGGGCCTTAAAGAAGGAGAAGAGAAGGTTGGTGAAAAGTAAATGATGAGATAAGGATTTGGAGAGAGGGAGGGTTGAGAAGAGGGGAGGGTTGAGAAGAGGGGAGGGAGAGGAAAGAAAGCGGCAAAGTTCTCCGACAAAATAAATAGAAATTTATTTTTGTCGACCTGATCAGAGATTTAAAAAGTGTCAATGACCCTTCAATATATCTCGTGCCATGGAGCAAGGATTATCTTATTAAATGACACAGAACGCGTAGATTGGATGGTCAACGCATGATCATGCTGACATAGAAACTCGATATTTGGTATACCAGAGTATATATAGACCTGACTCATGAATTAAAATCCACTGATTTCTTTCGCTTGGAGGAGAAACTCATCGCTGTATAGACTCTACTCATCTCCTAAGATGGTCAACGTGCTCATTTTGGTCTTCTTTCTCTTCCAGCTCCTAGTTCAAGAAGCAATCTCCAATCACAGATGCAGTAATATTACCAACGTCGGCCGTTCATTGACGCTCGCTATAACCAGCAGGAAGAACGAAACCGGCGACTGGGTGACAAGGTTCTCTGCTTGGAAAGATTCCAAGAGTACTTCCAACGACATCAGTTTCAGTGTGACTCATGACGCGTTCGAACGCGAAGGGAACCAGATTGTTCACATCCACGGGGTTGTCAACGGTAATGTTTACCTAATGATATACGAATAAGTTCCCCAAGTTATTAAAATATTAATCTTATATTCCTTTCTTTAGAATTGCCTTTTGAACACGATAATCTAAGGCTGGTGTTTCATCCGAATTGCGGAAAGAATGTTGCTATCTCTAACGACGGGCGCACTGCGAAGAAGATAAAGTGAGTCCTAGAATAAAGGACACTTAGCTTTCCTCTGTTGTTAGAAAGCGCATTTTAAAATATACATTAATTCAATTTCATATTAATTCGTCTAAAATGATTGTTTTTGTTGAATTTGTCAGTTTGGACGAACCTTTCAATGGCGTGGTTCTCACCAATAGACCGCTTAAAAATAACGAGCTCTTTGAAGTAAGACTGGACAAGAAGCACAATAAATTTAAACTAAGCTTTGCGGTTGGTGTAACAGTTAACTCGCCAAGCGGTTTCAAAGTTCCAGATCATATGTTTCATTTGAAGTAAGTATATGATTAAGTTTTGCTGCATTTAAATGTTTAGACATGCCATTTAAAACCATTATTGTAATTTATGCACCATTTTACGTAATGAATTTCTTGAACTGCAGTTTTTACATGTAGCAACAGTATTTTTGGTACAGAAAAATTAACGAAGCCATCATAATAGGTCTAGTGTCAAATATAACGGGTAAGCATGAATAAAATATTAAATTAAAATTAAAGCATCTCCATTTCTCCCTCCATTCCTCTCTCCTCAAAAATTAAGCAATCTTTTTGAGGCACAGGGATACTACTAATGAGCCCTTGGATCTTATGCCGCCGGTGCACAGAGGTAGATTTCCCCGATCTACGCGGTCATAAATCATTAAGTGTAGAAACAGGTGTCTAATTTTATTTTAACTTATATCAAGCCCTAAAAGGGCTTGAAAATACATCATTACTGAATTTATTTGCTTTTTTGGCTTTGCCCAGTACGTAGAACTCCAGAGATGCAGATTTTCTTGAATTTAGCGATTTGATTAGCAATTTACTGAAGTATGGTGAAATTACCTAGAAATATTACTTTTATAATTATAACTGAACCTGTTTGGGTCTTTAGTTAAGCTACAAACATGAAAAATGAGAAATCATTGAAGATAATGTATGAAAAGCAAACTAATTGCAAATATTAACATTTCTGGATATTTGAAACCAAGCACAAAATAGCATAGATAATGACTAATAAACAATGTGGTACATAAAAAAGTTTAATCAATTGAACTACTATTTCTATATCTAACACTTATATGTACTACAAAATTTATGTAACAGGAGGGTAATATTGATCAAATACAAAGATCTTACTCGCTAGATCTACAATTATCTGTAGCGCTAATTTTTCATTATGTAAGTACGTTATGGGCTATTAAAAACTAAGGTTAATATAAAAAACCTTTCAAAACTACTAATATCTCAAACGCTATTTTTTATACAGTTGGTATGGGTGTACATTACGATTTATTATTAACTAGTGGTACCCGCAAATATTTTACGAAGTCAGTCAGATATCCCATGTTTAAAAGTAATAATAACCAATTTCTCCTTATAAAATTAGACAACTGATATTTTGAATGCCATGTTTGCTTTCAAAATTTATATGTGCAATTTTAATTGTCTCTCCCATACGAAAAATGTCACATTCCAGTATTGAAATAAAGAAAGAAGATTTTTTTCTTTTGGTCAATCGTTAAAAATGTTCAGAGCCCATACGCAGTTTACTGAATAATAATAATCTTTAATTATTAACGTTGCAAGTTTGACATTACTACAACTATAATTTCGATGTTTCATAAACAGCGCGAAGCGGATAAGGGAATTATTTTGTCTATGTGAAGGCTTAATAGACGCTAATTCAATCGGAGGCAACAATGCGGGTCGCCTTGGCAACACCCGGAAAGAGTACGAAAAAGCCATAAAATTTTGAAAAGGAATGCGTGTTTCTGACAAATTCTTCCGTGTAACATCTAAACATTGCAAGAATAAGATATTTTATAGTTTTAGCCGTCGAATAAAGCAAAAACAGAGAAATTCGGTCCATGTTTAGGATTTTAATGAATGAAAGAAATAAACCTTACGCCTTGAAAAATCGAAAATCCTGTGTAAAGATATGGAAAAATATAATCGTCCCCCGGAGTCGACTCCGGGACACTGCCGTAAACAAAAATAGTTTTCCTGTGGTCTCCTAGATGGTAGAAACAAAATGAAGTTTACAGCATTTCTCTATGACAAACTGTTTAAGAGATAAAAGGGGGACGGGCGGACGGCGAGACATTGATTCATTATATATAAAGATAATGAATGATATAAACAATCTTACTCGTTAGAATTACAACTAGAACTATTACTCTTATCACTTTTAGTCTCCGATTCTTCTGCTTGCACTAACACTTAAGAATAATATTGTGGCTTTCTGAGTAAGTTTAGAACTTCGGGCCTCAATGTTCCAGCTTTCCTTTCGGGTAATCTCCTATAACTAGTTATTACCGGATCCGACTAAATCAAAAATATGTTAAGTAAATCCTCCATTGTTTTTTCTCTCGAAATTTTTCTGGTCTGCCCTTCTCTATATCTTTTATTGCCTTTGTTCGGGCTTCTTGTGCCTCCTCTGATAATTGGCCTATTGGCAGAATAGCAGACTTAATTATTTCAGAGCCGTGAATTAACACTTTATGTACACTGGAAGGCATGTTGTACCATGGATAAAGCTGAACAAATAGTTTCGCAGTATCCTTTGCATAGTCATCAAATTGCATAACATCGATTTCGTAGTCGCTTGACATTGTCTGTAAAATGACTCCAAATCTCATAATGAGCTCTTCGTTAATTCCGGTGATCTATGAAGCTGCAGATGGATTTGCAAAAAATGTCGAGCAGTATTTCCGTCATTCGTTGTACCACTACCAGGTTTAGGGATATCCACCATCAATCCCATTTCCTTCCAAAAACGCTCTCTTATTTCTTGCTTTCTAACTCCCACAGTTTTTTTGTTGTCTGCTTCACTAATCTGCCACTTTCTCACATTTAATCTATAGGATAGATGTGAAAGACATTTTTAAAAACGAATCCACGCATGTAGAGTGGAAAGTCCAAATCTGTATGCGGTGTTATCAGGCGACCTTTTTGATACATTTTCTAAATTGTCCATTTCTTTCGGTGTAGCGACACATATGTAACATACTTGTGATGAGCTGTCCGTAATGACAGTGGCGTATTTAGGGGGGTCGCACATGGCGCGCGCCAGGGGCCCCGAAAAAATGTTCGTGTATATAATCTCAGCAATATTAAATGTCTCAATTTAAAAATCAGTGGAACCTCTCTATGATTCCATAGAAAAACGATCGTTAAGAGGTGTCACAAAAGAGAGTAGCTGTTAGTAGCGGTTTCACTACATATTTAGATTGCAGGGCCCCCGACTGCTTAGCGCCAGGAGCCCCCAAATGTTTAGCGCCAGGGGCTCCAGGAGGCGTAAATCCGCCACTGCGTAATGGCAGTAGAATATTTTCCGTATATCATAGTCATGGATAATATTTGGCTTAGGAATATTTCACGGTCATCTACTTGCACTTTTGTTGGTTTCAGTTGAGTTATTTGACGTTCAATATTTTCAATTTCTCCTCTCGATAAATCTCATGTCTCCTCTTCAAACAAGTTTTATAGGTTTACAATATCTTGTAGAGCCTGGACGTGGATTTTGCCATACTATTATTCTGTTTTCTTTTGTACTGTTGCTGCAATGAGCTGTCGTGTACAGCTGAATTAGGACGAGCGATACGGAAAATAAATCAGCATCAGATCTCGTAGTACTTCCTTCAACAGTAAACCTCTGCTTATAAGTACTCTACCCAGAGCTCCCATCGCAACCCCATTTACATATTAGATTGAGGGTTGGCGGAGTGTCAACGCCAATATTTAACTGCTTAATTGCGTCATGCTGCACACGAAACAAGTCTTTCTATAGTATGCTCTAGTAGAGACTGCAATTTTATCTCTGCAGAAAATTCCGTTATATAGATTGAACTTCCTTCAGGATAGCAAGCCTTCTTCGCCTCCACAGTGACGTCATATGGCGGAAATACATTTTCACCTTCTTCTTTTGTCCGTGTCTGCATGAGAGCATATTGTTTTTTGGTGAATTTTCCCTCAACATACAAGGATAAGGCTTTTTCGGGACTAAAACGCGCAGCCATTTTCTGTGGCGAATGAAAGGTTTTCTTCTTCCTCGTTGCTCTTCTTGGTGTAGTAGTGGTCACTTCCTTTAAAATATTCACAGCGTCCCTTCTCCCTGAGATGCGAAGACTATTGGGCCGCTAAAATAATCTCACCAGAACTGGAAGTGTCCAGCACTGGTTTTACCCTCCTCTGCTTCGTTCTCTCGCTGCAATCTTCAAACAACTTTCTCCCCTATTCTCATTACTACCAGTAGGTGCTTGTGGTATTGTGATATTTTATGACTAGTTACAGCGTCATGACAATCTCCCCTTCCAACCACTTCGAATTTTTTTAGTGAAAATCGACTGAAGGTTTTATTACTAAGTAACCATCTCGTTGAAAGAGTTCTACAAAATCTATCAACATTACTCTTAAGGCACTTCAGCACATCTTCACTACAATTTTACAACTTATAATGGTTCAAAATGCATGAAAATACACACAATCTTCTTTGTGGAATCACATTCCTTGCGCCATTCTTCAAAAAGGGCTCCACGAGAAAGCACCCGAGTTACTAAAAAATAAAACAAATTTAGGTGGCGGCTAATGGTTAATGTTTCATAAACAAAATTAACCAGGCTATAAAATAGTCCGTAAAATGACCGCGATCAACGGAGAATTTTTTACTGATCTCGTCAAACATTAATCATTTAGATATTTTTTCCAATAAATGCGTTACATATTAAAACTCATGAAAATTAACTTAAAAGAAGCAACTTGAATAAACTTTACGCTAAATGTATAAGAACGTACCTTAAGGTGAAGCGTCCAACTATAGAAAACAGTAATATTTTGCACAGAAAATGTATCACAGCGTTAACAAGTAAACGTACAAAACTGGACTGACGAGCGACAAAGGCGTTGGAAGAACGATGAGTGTATTTACAATGTAGCTAATCTCTTTCTAGAATGGTTCCAAGTTAATTACCATTACGGTCTATGTTACTAACAGCAATCATAAATGTAATGAGGCAATTGATCATTTCTTTGACATCAGATATATCGATTTATGACCGCGTCGATCGGATAAATCTACTCTGTGCGGTGGTGCAAATTCAGCTGTGTGATCTTCTAAAAGAGAGACATAGCTACCGTATTTACTCGCGAAATTGCCCCACTTTTTCGCACGATTTTTTACACTAACAATAAGACAACTATGGGACAAATACGCAGTTTCCCATATCGTAAGCAAGTAGCCAGATCAGAAAAAATAACCTATTATTTATTCTTCATAACTCAGGTGGGGCAATCATGCGATGGAGGCAATTACGCGACTAAATACGGTTATTATGTAGATTGATTATAACGTTTTAGTTTTGCACGTGATCAAATAAAATTGATTTTAATTTTATTAGCTTACATTAATTTTGTTGAATGTATATATACGCAGTGTTTTGCACATGCTAAACTTTTAAGTGCGTAAATAATGATACATTTCTGAGATGATCAGATGTCCTACTTTTGGAAGGACAGTCCTTATTTTACAAACGTCCTCCTAAAACTTTTTGTACACCCATGTCCGATTTACCGTTTTTGTCCTTACATTTAGCAACGAAAAGAAATGTCATTTAATTTTAGTAGAATGGCTGTCACTAGGCGCACTAGTTACATCGTATTATCCGCCGCTTATGAATGGGCTATATTTACTCCTGATGTGAAATTTTTTGTAGAATCGAATATAAGAAATTACTAGATTTTTCGAAGAACCGATGGTTGATGTTAATGCCACTCATCCAGCATATTATTATTCTATTTTTTGAACAATTTAGATAATATTTTTAGTTTAGATAATTGTCCAAAAGCGCTAAAAGATTTTTTTGAAAAACAGTTAGATGAAATGATTTTTAATTATATACATAGGCAATTATTCAAGGGTCAATTACTTAACAAATAGAATAAAATTAAATTTGTTCAGCTGAAACAGCATCAATTCTATAAAACTTTAATCCAATAATTGCAATTAGTGTGATATGATTTGTCATAATGAAAATATGGATAAACGCATTATATGGTATTGTGAAAACGTTATGCTAAAAATTATATAAATATATTTTTCTTGTGAACATGCAATATTTTTGGCGATGTTTTTAAATATCAGCATATGCGTTCTATTTGTCCGTCTATCTGACGAGCTAAGTCCTAAATTAATTTATTAACAGACTTCGTTTTTTCGCCAATCTATTTAGTATTCTGTCTCGATGTGCATGTTTACTTGTGAAGGTCCGTCTGTCTGTCACTCCGACACGCTTACTCCTACAGCAGCTAGAGACTTTGTTTTTCCGTCAATCGTCTAATTATAATATTATTTCAGATTAATCATACTAGTCCAGGACGTATCCGGGGGGGGGGGGATGGGGGGTGATCCGGGGGGGGGGGGGGGGATGGGGGGTGATCCGAGGGGTCTGGATCCCCCCCGCCCCGGTGTACAGACATTTGTGGAATCTGAGATAACAACCCTACAAACATGCTACGTTGCCTCTTGCTATGCTGCCACTTGCTGCTTTGAGTTATGAGAACTAAAAACGTTATAAAAGTTTATATTATTTGAATAGGACTTTTATTTAATCAATTGCTGGAAATTGGTTTTCGGCCTAAGACCTCCACCCCACCCGTAGTAAATTTCTGGGTACGTGCAGGATACTTGTATACATAAAGTTTAACATTCCGTATTAACAGTTTTTATTTAAAAAACCGCCATTCTTCAGCTGCTCTTTCCTTACTAGTTTAAAATGAACACTGTCAAACGCCTTATGCCTGCTGCAGTGCATGAACTTGTTTATAATAATCATTTTATTAACATAATACCAAGTATGACATAATCAGAGCTTTTTGATCAACAAATTTGTTCTTTCTTTGTCCTCTCGATCTGTTGATAATGTGATTTGGTCCTTCCTTTTGGTTAAACAAATCTAGTCACTTGAGCTTTTCGGAATTTCACTGCCATTACAGAAAATCAATACTGAAACGCTCGCATAAGTTAGGAAAAAGTATTTTTATGTTCTATAAATTTCATAATAACCAATTAAAAATATTACAAGTATAACATATAAATAGTTTTCAATTCCTGATTGGAATGTATAACAACATTGCAGCAGAGATAGAGAATTAACATTCGGCATTGATCTTTCATTTAGGAACGGAGACCTGTTTTTTTTTACAAATGCTTATTATAATATACTAAAGAATACTATGGGGCTAAGACTATGAGGCTTTTACGTTTTAGATACGAAGCCTTTTAAATTACATACAAATTCAGTGTTATATATGTAAATGATCTTAAAATATTTATCTCCCTTAATTTCCACATAAGGTCTGGAAACTGGATGTACTATCATGACCACTCATACAAAGATGGAGCAGTTGCTATTGAAAACTATGGACGTAATCTTAACGAGCTCGGGGTAAGTTGCTGATATTCTGTAGATTTGCCTTGATATTTTTTAATCCCAAGTTATAAACAATAAGTATAATTCATTATTCAATTACTTTTCTCGGGTGTGCTTATTCAATACTTGTATTTACAAATTCGGTAACATTTTTAGCCTATTTTCCAAATGGAAATAGGCTTATAATTACTTCGTTGTGTCTGTCTGTCCGTCACCACCTATTAACTTTTGAACCAATTGACCGATTCTCATGACACTTGGTGGAATTCTCTTGCTACTAGAGTCGAGTTCCAGATGATAGTTTTTGTTGCGAAGATCAAAAGTCTCGGGTTCGATTCCAGGAACTATCCTTCCCAAGTGATTTACATGAGAAATCTGAAATCCATCGTGCAGGGTAATTTTCGCTTGCACATTAAAATATATTAGAATTGTAATATCGGAACGGGATTTGTATTTTTCTCTGAGGAAAGGAATGGGGATTCTAATTTTTATCGTCGAGTTTTGCTTGTCGCTCGAATTTCTTCGAATTTCTCTTAAATACTGGCGTATTTTCAGTTTTTATCACTCATTGCGAGTGTTGCCATTGCAACGACTATTGATGGACTCCGATTAGGTATTGTCTAGAATATACACGCGTTATTTTTGCCACACAAATACGCGTTATCGATTTAGTTTTCCATTTGATTGTATTTGTAATATTTTAAAACTCTAAATTATTACATTTGGGAACACAGAGAGTAACTTATCCGCGGTGATTTTAAAGTTATTAAAGCCAATATAAGTAACTAACCGATTGGCCCGTCAAATATGACGGGAGTAAGTATAAAATAATACAATATCTCGGCTCAAATCGATTATAATTATTGTATTTTTCCATTAAATCAAGTTTTATGGCAAAGTAATTTCGCATATATTTCCTTCAATGAAATAGCTAATTTTAAAGGTGCCTACTTCAAATCTAATCACGTACATATATTATGTAAACAAATTTAAATAACAATAAATAACACTGTAAATATTCTTATTGTTTATTTTTAAAAAATTCCTTATAAACTACATTGCATGTAAAATTTCTTCCATCATTATCAATTTATTTGTTTTTGTAATTTATATGTGCAATTTTAATTGGATTTCCCTTACGAAAAAGGTAATATTCCAGAATTGAAACAAAATAAGATTTTTTTCTTTTGGTCGATCATTTAAAATGCCCACAGTCCACAAGCAGTTTACTGAATAATTACATAATTACTACCTGTAATTATTAACCTTGCAATCTATTAGGTTTGACGTAGCTACAACTATAAATTCGATGCTTCATAAAAACCGCGAAGCGAATACCGTAATTCTTTCGTATATTTCAAGGCTTAATAGATGCTAATTCAATCGAAGGCAACAACGCGGGTCGCCTTGGAAACATCCGGAAAGAGTACGAAAAGGTCATAAAATTTCGAAAAGATATAAGTATTTCTCCTAAATTCTTCCGTGTAAAATCTAAGCATCGCAGGAATAAGATGTTTTGTAGTTTTAGCCGTCGAATAAGTAACAACGGATAAATTCGGTCGAGATTTACGTATTTTAATGAATGAAGGAAATAAACCTTACAGCTTGAAAAATCAAAGCGTCCCACACAGGTTAAGGTTACAGTAACATGTTACATCTTGTTACGTAACATGTTACCTCTTGTTACGTAACATTTCGAGTGTTACTGTAACCTTTTTTGTGTTACGTAACCATGTCCCTGAATATCGCTGGACTAGCGGTAACACGCGCATGCGCAATAGCTGAATTTCTTCCGACTGTTGTGAGTCGATTCAGAGATAACAAATACTTAAAAACAAGTAATTTGTTGAGTCCACGAAATCCTGCCTTGTTTATTTATTTGATTTACTCGATATTATTAAAATTAAAAATCTGATGTGACCACCACATGACTTTCTCCATATCTGTAATATTTCTAAAAATTCCAAATAGGTTACATAATAATAAATATTTTAAGAAACCGAGAAAACTTGAGACATTACAAAGAACAGAAATAAACTCAAACCATAGCCTTCTGATATTGGATATAGCCACAAAGCTCCAACAATTAAGAAAAGAAAAAGAAGCGTTACTACGACGTAACAGCGTCAATTGTTAACAACAGTCGGCGATAGGTTGCATGGTGGTGGCAGTTAAAAATATAAGATATCTCTTAAACAATGAAATATATGGAAAAATATTTCAAACAAAGGTTGTAGAAAATTAAATTTCCTACAGCTTTTATTCCAATACATTTTTAAATTTATGAAATATTATAACAAGTATTTCAAAATAACGGACAAGTGACAAGAGTAAACACCCACTTCCGGTTGACCGATTTTTACCAAAAACTAATCAGTTCTTGTGACATTTATAAAAATGTTGAATATAAAATTTCGCGTTCACTTGATTAATAGTTTCTGAGTTAGAGCACCCACAAAATGCTATCACATACACACACAAAGACATCTTCGAGAAAATGGTCAAAACGTGTTTAGAGGACCTCAAAACGTATTTCCGTTGAAATCTCGAAGTCCATTTTTTCATGAATACAATACTTTCTACTATACTACGTATATGGGGAAAGTAAAAATGTTTAGATAGCAGGTCATATTAACCAGTGTTAAAGAATATGCTTTATAATCACGAATATTATCAATAACCACTATAGCTATTTAATTTTCGTTCTACGGACAGCGATGATTTCCTCGTAGCGTTTGTATGAGGCCTTAACATACCGCAAACATACATAGCAACTACTTGATTAAGCCTAAATATTAAAAGAAAATCTTTCTCAGGCGAATGGAATGCGTTTTTGTCGGTCACGAAGAAATCGCTTCCTCCTTATTACCTTCCTTTACTCTGCAGCGCCTCCCACAAGTAAATGCAAAAGTCTGTACGCGACCATTTACACTAACTCGAATAAATATTTATCGTAACGCCAGCTCATTGTTCATCGTTTAGGCGTTCGATGATAATATCTCAATGTTATTAAGAGCCGTTCAGTAGGGGATATTGCATCACGAAAAGTAGTATCTCTTCTAGAAAATTTCTCCCCAACGAGTTGTAAAAGTAATTCAAAATCAGATGGGGTTAGCCTTGTAAAATTTCTGAACTCTGTTGAATCGTTTGATAAGTTTCTTACAGTTGACAACCAGCCATATTCCTGCCTCCCCTGCAAAAGCTCTCGCGTCCAGACACTTCGAGTTTTTTTCCTCCTTCTCCTAGGTAATGTTTGGATAACCACGTAGCACAAGCACTTGCAAGAAGCAGTTCTTCGTCCGGCATATTAAAAATTTTAAAAAAATTTATAAAATATGCGTGTCTCCTCCCAAGTCTTTGCACCAACTAAATGCAGTTACTAGTGTGGACAGAAGTGTTACGTAACATAATGTTACGTAACAAGATCACAGGTTACGGTAACGTGTTACTGTAACAGGTTACGCTGTTACGTAACATTTGTTACATAGTGTGGACGAGGCCTAAGATTGCTGCACCATATTTAATGTTCGAAAGTACGCATCATAAGCGTCGTTTGGATCATCTTGTTTTGAATAAATTCATTCGTCAATTCAAGATGTGAATATTTTAAATATCTGTCCATTATACTATTATTTTACCGAATATAAAACAAAATTTCCATCACGAAAAAATGTTCAGATATTTAGGTTGAGTGGTCTAAATGGTAAAAAATCCATTTGCTTTTCTTGGCAATTGCGTATACATATTAAACACAGTGTTACTTGAAAATCTTGACGACTATTATACTTGAGTGCGTATAATATTAGGAAACATAAGGTGTATTACTTAGTGGAAAATAGTCAGGGGCAGCACGATTAATGCTCCAGACCAAGATATAAATTTCATCAATGTTAATGTTAATTAATTTTTTCCTCCTGCTAATCATTTAAGGTCGGTGACCGTGTCGGCGTAATGAGAAACAACTTTGGTACACTGCATTATTTCGTCAATGGAATCAACCAAGGACCTGCGGCATCAAACGTCCCGGACACTGTATATGGAGTCTTTGAGCTGTACCACAATACAGCTCAGGGAACCATAGTTGATAGCTCTACTCCATAGTGAGCTTCATGGGGAGCGCATCTTCAAAGTTAGCCGCTTCTGGTATTTTCAATGTCATAATGCAACAGTCTATTATTTGTTCAAGTTATACCGTATGATATTCAAGTATTATATTCATATGAATATTACCTGAATGTTAACTTGTAATGGTGTTCTTCAATTTACCATAATAATATCCTACCTACCATTCTGTCCAAATAAACTTAACACATTTTTGGAAAACATTGGCGGTTTTATTATGAAGCTTTTAGAATTAGTTATATAAATCCTAAATACATTCATACTACATTTAAATGAACTATGGTAGGGAATATACTATATCTCCTCTATAATAAAAGGCTATTTTCGTTGGTTGTTCCGTCCGTTGGTCCATGTCGCGCTCTTAAAACAAAAATAACTTCATCAAATATAACGATATAAACTTGAAATTTGGCAGAGATAATCTAGACAGATATAAAAAAGCTCTGAAGAAGGAAAATTTACGAAAATTTTCCAGGGTTCGACTCCAGGGGATGATTTGCATTCCCATAAGATAACGTAAAAATAGACTTTTTGACGTACAGACTTTTCTTCTTTTTGAGATCTTCGGATCTAAACCATATTAAAGAAAACACTACAAGGTTTCTTATTCTGTACATCGATTTTGGCCTACAGTTCGAAATCCCTCATGTTAAACGTTTAATTTGCATATTTTGGTGAAATCTTACCATTTAGCCTACCAATTACATTGTTAAACCTCGAAATACTATTGCTATTCCAAGCCTTATGGGTTTAAGCGCACTTTGAAGGCTTTTAATACGAGAAGGATAGAAAGACGGACGGAGAAGGAAATGATTTTCTGCAAATAACATTTGTTCCGTTATTAGGAATGCCTAAAAAGCTGAAATAATATTCAAAAAGATTAAAAATCGTAATAATGAGCTCTATTCAATGTTAATGAAATATAAACGGTAAGAAAACCTGAGGTACTTGTTGGACGTTTAAATAAACAAAAGGGGCATGTAAAAAATTTATAGAGTGAAGGATTGGGAGATAGGTTACGGGAGTTAGATGAATGAAGGACTTGAGGACTGTTTGAAAAATAGGGAGAGAAGGAGAGGTTTAAAAGAATCAAAGTATCACAAAAATAATAATAAAAGGCTATGTTATCTATCCGTTGGTCTGAGTGTAAAATTACTAAAACACGAATAACTCGACCAAGGATGTAGATATAAAGTCGAAATTTGACAGAAATTTCTATAATGAGCTAATCAAAATTTCTTTATTTAGGGCTGACATGGTAATTAAAGATATAAATGTCCGTTTGTGGCGCTATTTTGAGGGGGGATATATTGCACTTCCCCCGAATAAAATTTTAATTTAATGAAACAATATTTTATGTGGACTAAAAATTAAAAAATATAAAATTCACATTACAGTATATTCTAGAGAGTTTATATAATTTTGGCTAGCTAAAGTTGTCTATCGTGATGTTTAAAACATAAATATTATTTTTGTATGTAAGATTAGTATCTACATATATCACGCTGAGAGAGCTGGCTACATTTATAAGGGGAGAATGAGAATGTGATGGAGTCAGGGAGGAGAATGGGAGGGAAAAATAAAAAGGAAGGGAAGAAGTGAGGGTGAAGAATAGGAAGGAGAGAGGGATGGAGAATGGGAAGAAGGAAGAGAAGAGAATGGGAGGGAGGCAGAAAGATAGGAAGAATAGGAAGTACCTTAATTTTAATACATAATCTGCACATTCCCGACATATTTAACGGGCAATTACGCTAGTATATATGTAACTAGGGAGATGTCCGTTGAAATTCAACGGGAAAGGTTTACTTTCTCCGTACATAGTATAGGGGAAAGTATTGTTTTCATGAAAAAAATCGATTTCGAGATGTCAACGGAAATACACGTTTTGAGGTCCCCTGAACACGTTTTGACCATTTTTTCATATGTTGTCTGTGTGTGTTTGTGTATGTGACAGTTTCTACAACCGTTGTTAGAAACATTTCCCCATATAGATATCCTACATTTTTAGCTGCCACCACCACACCACCTCCCGGCGACTAATGTTAACATTTGACGTTTAGTTACACGCTCCTTTATAGTTTCTTAATTGTTGGAGCTTTGTGGCTATATCTAGTATCAGAAGGTTACGATTTGAGTTTATTTCTGTTCTTTGTTATGTCTTTCAATTTTTCTAGCAGTTTCTTAACACTTAGCCTACTGAGCCTAATATCACATGTTGCTTCCTCAGTGCTGGCAAATTTTGCTACTTTTCCTTTTTTTTCTGTGGGAAACCTTTGAATTTATGTCTTTGATCTTTATACCATTTTAAAGTTTGAAATTTTAGCTTTAAGGTGTAATAAGGTAGGAAAGGTAAATAAGTGTTTCTCTCTAAGAAATTTTAACTTGAAAAGTTTATTTTTTGTTAAAAAAATTGAAAATATTAATTTTTTTAAAATTATTTAAATTAAATGCCTATAAATGGAGTCCAAAATTATTAAACAAGAGCACAATCATAAGAAATTGATAACGTATGAAAATGTTTGAAAAATACTAAGCAAACTATCTTTTTGAATGAAAAGCATGGATCGACACAAAATCCAATCTTGAAGGCGCTACACTGGTGGAATGACAGTTTCCTCACTCCTGAAACTGTTTCGTTCTTCCCTCTCTCAAAACACACTTTGGATCGTTTTTGTCCTTTTCTCTGTCCTGGTGGAATTGGTATCCTTTCCAAAAAATGCTTCTCTGACAGCCGTCTAAGTTGAGCTGCGGAGGGTGTGGTGATTGGCTGTTCTTCCTCTTCAATCATCACCAGCTGGTTGCAGACCTGCTGCATAAATCGGGAGACAGGCACTGATTTCCTGTGAACTGAACTGTACATAATGGTAGTATTTACCAAAGCCATTAGAATCAAGTGAAAGGTTAGAGACCGCCACCACTTCACAGATTTATGCGAAAATGCCCCATAATTCATCAGTTGATCGCTGAGGTCGACCCCAAATTTACTTTTATTATAAGCCACCACAGTTGCAGGCTTGATCTTTTCCCTTCCCCATCTGTCTGTATAGGTAATCATTTCACCAGAGTATCTTGTTGACACCATACAGACATCTCTCTTATCCCTCCAATGGATTATCAAAATATTTCCCTTTCTACGGAAAATGCGTTCCACATGGCTTAAGTGAGCATTTATCACATCATGAGGTAATCCTTTTCCGTTTTTCATTACCGTGCCAACCAGTCCAGTCTGGAGTTGCTCTAAGTCATCAGCTAATGCGATGCTGGTGTAAAATCTATCGGTGTAAATGGTGTGGCCTTTGTTGGCAAACGTGTCAAGGAGGCGCCGAGTTATGGCCTGACCGGTGTTTTCTCCGTCACAGAAAACAGCAAAATTCCAGACATATCCAGTTTGTGCCTCAGATAGCATGTAAAGCTTGATTCCATATTTGTTTGGTTTCTTTGGCATGTATACTCTGGAAGAGAATCTACCCCTTAAGGGGCACATACCTTCATCAATGGTTAGGCCTTCATCTGGTTGATACGCCGTCTGAAATTTTTTACGCAAAGTTTCCAGCAAAGGTCGCACTTTATGCTGCTTCACCTCTTTGTTGATGCTCCCGATTGTCAATAAGGTGGAAATTACCTAAAATTGCCAAGAATCGGTCCCTTGCAAAGACTTTGGGACAGAAGTTACAACAAAGCACAGGATCTTGGCTCCAATGATCCGAAATCGATGGACGATGGCATATGCCCATGTTAATTACAATGGCTAAAAATCTTCTGTCAGCCAGAATGACTGTCTTCCATTTACGCATACGACAATGTGAGGATAACGTGCCGTTTTGTGTCATCTTGGCAACCTGTTGCCTAGCATAGAGGTCTGTTTGTTCCTTCATGTTATTCATGAGGTCTTGGTCGATGAAAAAGTAGAAAAAATCAAATACCTCACTTGATTCATTGAATTGACTATACCGTGTGAACCATCAAAGACAGGAATGTTGGGCACACCATCTATATTCTGCCATCCTTCTTGAGAATTCGTCCTTCTACCCCTAAAAACAGGAACTGCACATCCTTGCCCTCGTCCTCTAACTCGTCCCCTCACAAGTCCCCTTGCTCCAGCAGTTCCTCCTCTTGGAATTTGCTCTCTGTGAATCATCTTCACTCTCAGACTCAGATTCTGGTTGAAAATAAACAATTAATTGATCAGAGCTACTGTGAATTTCATTTTGTCCCTTCAAAGCCGCTGCATCGATGTCAAAGTACGGTAAAAAGTACAAGTACAAGTACAATAAAAATACGAAATAAAAACCTGTTTCACTAGCTTGTCACAAATGCATCATCTTAAAGCCAAAATTGAAGTGATGTTTATCAAGCGGCGAAAATTTGTACTATGATAGTGCATCAAAGTCAGGACGCGGAATTATGACCATACGGCGGCGCTAGCTGCGAAGGGAATTTTTTGAAAAAGGTGGACGTAATATTACGCCCGTAGCAAAAATCGAGGAACTCGGCCTGGCGTAATATTACGCCCGTAGCACGCTAAGTGACTATTTATTATTATGTAACCTATTTGGAATTTTTAGAAATGATACAGGTATGGAGAGTGACATGTGGTGACCACATCAGATATTTTATGAAATTTCATGGATAGATGCGACGCGAAGCTATTATCCAAGTTAACGGTACCCAATTACACGAAACCGGCAACAATGCAAATCGCTAAGAATCTGTCGAATTCTCGCGTTAAAAACTGATCTGTTGATCGATTCGACTAGTATTAAACAAGATTGGAAAGGTCTATTCCATGTCGGAGTATACAGTTTCCAAATGCGTTCTTTGAGATTTCACAATGTTCTCAATATTTTTCGCTCAGATGAGTATTTAACGAGAAGCAAGCGAGGTACGTTGTAAAATATATGTAGTCTCCATGTAAAATAGTCGTATTTATTGTCCGATTTTAACCAAAATTGGAATCGGTAGACCAATTTTAGCAAAACTCCCCAATACCAAATTTAATCAAAATACGTTCAGCGGTTTTCGAGTTGAAACAAAAGAAACATTGTAGGTCTTGATGTAAAGTAGTCGTCATTGTTATCCGATTTTAACCAAAATAGGAATCGGCTGACCAATTTTAACAAAACTCCCCAATACCAAATTTCATATAAATATTTTCAGCGGTTACCGAATTTCCACATGCGGACGGACGGATGGAAACAACCTCCCCTATATTTTCATAGCAACAAATGTAAACAACATTCATTGCTATGAAAATCATTTCCCTCTCATTCCCTCTCTCTCTCTCTGTCTCGTACTAAAAGCGTTCAAAGCATGCTTTCAACTAACAATAGGATTTCGAGGTTTAACAATGTATTGGGTTGGCAAGGCAACATCCCGTTAAAATGGAAAGATTTTCTCAAAATATGTGAATTAATCATTAGCCTGAGGAATTTCGAACTGTAGATAAAAACAGATGAACCGAATATGAAAATTCATAATTATTTCTTTAAAATGGTCCAGATCCGAAGATCAGTAAAAGAATAAAAGCCTGCACGTGGAAAAGTATATTTTTACGTGTTATCTTATGGGAAATGGAAATGTTTTCCTTGGAGTCGAACCCAACACTTTTTTACATTCTCCATATACGTAGTATAGGAGAAAGAGTTGTATTCATGAAAAAATCGACTCCGAGATTTCAACGGAAATACACGTTTGAGGTCCCCTGAACACGTTTTGACAATTTTCTCGATGATGTCTGTGTGTGTGTATGTGATAGCTTTTTGTGGGTGCTCGAAATCAAAAACTATTAATCAGGTCAACGCGAAATTTTATATTTAACATTTTTATAAAGGTCACAGGAACTGATTAGTTTTTGGTAAAAATCGGTGTGGCCACAACATTACTTTCTCCATATCTGTAATATTTCTAAAAATTCCAAATAGGTTACATAATAATACATATTTTAAGAAACTGCGAGAAAATTTTAGACTTCACAAAGAACAGAAATAAACTCAAACCATAGCCTTCTGGTATTGGATATAGCTACAAAGCTCCAACAATTAAGAAAATAAAAAGAAATGTTACTAAAATAAGATGTAACTAAGTGTCAACTGTTAACAATAGTCGTCGGTAGGTGGCGTGGTGGCTGCAGCTAAATAATGTAGTTTTAAAATATCTCTTAAACAATATGGAAAAATATTTCGAACAAAGGTTGTAGGAAATTAAATTTCCTACAACTTTTATTCCAGTATATTTTTTTAATATATCAAGTATTAGCAAATATCTCAAAATAACGGATGTGACAAGAGTAAACACCCACTTCTGGTTGAACGATTTTTACCAAAAACTAATCAGTTTTTATGACTTTCATAAAAATATTAAATGTAAAATTTCGTATTGATCTGATTAATATTTTTTTAGTTAGAGCACCGACAATAAAGCTGTCGCACGCACGCACACACACGCACACAAACAGACATATCGAGAAAATGGTCAAAACGTATTCAGAGGACCTCAAAATGTGTATTTTGGTTTAAATCTCGAAATCGATTTTTTTCATGAAAACAATACTTTTCTTTATACTACGTATGGAGAAAGTAATAAGAAAATGCTAAATAAGAAAATTCCTTTTTTGAATGTCAACAAAAAGGGAATCCTGATATGGAATACTCTTGCCATGGATTCTCAATTAATTATTTACTTGCAAAAGTCGCAAACGTAGATGTCTTTCTCGGCCCCACGGCACGCCTCATTGAACCACCCTTGAAAAATAACAAATTGCTCCCACTTTTCACCTTTTATATCTTCCGAAAACTTTTCGTTGCAAAACAAGCACTGTGCATCTTCGCTGCTTGCTGGTATTGGATCCTCAAAGCCAAAATTATCAGAAGATACGTAATTCCTCACACTCATTCCCGATTTGGATCTCTCTTCTTCATCTTCTTGTGTTATTTTCTTAGATTTTGATTTCAAGCCGCTACAAGATGCTTGAGAATCATTGAAAAGACATTTTTTGACTGGACTGGAGCCTTTGCCTCTTCTTTTCTTCGGCTGAGACGTCTTGGGAGCTGACCTCTTTACCAACGACGCATTGTAAGGAAATGCCGTTATCTAAGCAGACTTCCCTAACGCCCTTCCTCGTTGTGGTCCTTTATTTCTCACAATAGATGGAACGGGAGAAATTCCTTCAGGGCTCACAAATGCATTAGCGGCACACGAAGCAATGTCTTCTGATATTGTTTCTCTGCAAATATGTCTTATTTATATGATTCTGTAGTTATACTTGTTTACCATAACAACAAAAGTAGCTAAACTTCTCAAAAAACATGAACAGGTATTTTAAATATATACAGAAATAGCAGAAAAAGTGGTTTATGATCCAGATAATACAATGAAACAAAATAATTTCTAAAAATGTAAAAATGCAATCAAAAGCAAATTATTTGTCTTGTGACAAAAATACAGACTCATTCTGATTCATCTTCACGAGTGAAACAGTGAAGCGGGGAAGAGTTTTGACAGGAGGATTAAGGAGCATAAGCGATAATTCCGGTTAAGTAATTTGAATTCTCAATTTGCGAAACATCTTTTAAACTTCAATCATCACAGTTCCTTCAACCCTAAAGTACTCCACTTTGAAATTAAAAGTCGCAAATTGGATGCTCTAGAACAGCTTTGTAAAGACTCGTTTCTCTTAAATGAATACCTTTTTCACAATCATTCTCCTCTATTTAGCTTATCTAAGATTTTGTAAATACTCTGTAACTTTGTTGTGTTTGGCTCTCTTTTTACCAAGTTTTTGTAGCATTAGTAACATTTTGTCTTTATTTTGCTTCCGCCTTCCTTTTCCAACCCCTTCCTTTGCCTAACAGTTTCTTTAACTACCATCTAATCGTTTTCTGTGTAACCCCTCCTCTCTCCCTCCTCCTTTTCCCCTATATAATATTTGTGGTAAAACTATATATCAAACCATTTAAGAGAGAGACAGAGGATAATTTTTCACCTGATGATGCTACGATCGTAGTGAAACCGGTCGGGTTAAAAAAATTTGTGGAAGTGACAGCTTATTTATTTTAATCTCGATAAACTTCTAGGTTTGACGTGTAGAAGGTGCAAGTATTCACCAGTGTAAATATTTTTATGGCGTATTTGCATGATTTGCTCACAATATATTGTCGGAAAGAACATCTTCCCCTAAAACCTTCTAATTTCTCATCTATAGTGCTATACTTGTATATTGTGTAGGAATTCCAACAATTCTGTATGAATCTTCCGAAGATTAGACGAATGGCTGCCAGTTTATCCTCTTTCTGTCTCTCTTTCCTTGTTTGATGATCATCAAATCTCGTACAGCGTAAAAGAAATTGAAACCGTTTTTTAAATCATGACTAAACGGAAGAGTTCAACGCTCGTACCATCAGTAGCCCATTGGTCATTTGTGTTCAAACGATTTGATCGCAAAACCCCAGCGAGATATAATAATCCAAGTAAAGCTTTCACTTGAGTTTTTGTTGTGCTTTTAGCATCTCTCTCTCTCGTGAGTAGGATTATCTCGTTCTTTCTATGCAATTGTTGGTATTCTCCACCACAGTGTCCATTATTTCATCTGTGAAAAACAATTCCAGCTGTCACTAGCACTTTGAGTTCCCTTTGCGAATACCTTGACTCCTAGCAGGTGTGTGACTATATTACAGGAACGTGTTCGCACATTTTGATATTTTGTCTCTTCCTAAGAAGTATGTTCCTCTGTTTTCTTCTTTCATATCCTCTTCACAACTAATTTCCTGTTCCGTGTCAGTATCATCTTCCCTAGCCTCCAATGTATCCTCTTCGTTCAAATATTCATCATCATCATCAACGTATTCTTCTTCTGGCTATGGCTCATTCAAAAGCTGAAGAATTCTTTCTGTGTCAAAAGGATCAATTCTTTTCATAGTATTAACTGCAAAATATTCTAAATACGAAGATCCAGAGTGAAATAAAACCGAAGATAACATTAACTCCCTAAACACGCGACGTTTATGACAAATATGCACCAAACATGATAAATGAAATCAAAACAAATTTTCACAGAACAGTAACGTGAGTCGTCGCACCGGATCTGTCAGATGCAAGTATAGAAACTTGTAACAAATACTAACGACCTTTACGGTACCCGTATTGAAACTGACCAGTAACTGCTCGGGGATGGTACGATAGGAAGGTAAAGAGAGGGGGAGCTGCTGCTATCTACGATATAAAAACCATTAAAGATGCAATGGGTCTAATAGACCCAGCGCGACCACTCCTGGGTTAAATTGGCAATACCAAATATTCTACATTTGACGGTTATGATGACGTTGTTGAAGTGTCCGATGATTTAATCTTACAGAGAGATATTATCATTGTTCTTTTCGGAAATATTTCATCACTCGATTTTTAAATCGTGCAATATTATCTCCCAAAAACGATCATTATTACGAAATAAACAATAAAATTATCGGCCTTCTGCAAGGAATTTTACGGACATATTTAAGTGTTAATATCGTTGTTTCTAAAATTGGTGATAAACATTTACACTATCCAACAGTATTTCAGGACAATTTAACTTTTAAGTGGATTGCCTCCACATAATCTAACTCAAAAGTAGTCGCCGTAGTGATATTGCTAGGTAACTTTAACATTTCAATCGGTCTCATGGATGGTGCAAGGTGTAGGATAGTCAAGATGTTTGATGACGGTTTGGATTTACAGGTCATTGCGGTGGAAGCTACTCAAAGTTGGGCTCTGTTACCATGCATAAACCTCTCAGAATCTGACACAACACACCTAGCCAACATAAAACGCAGGAAATTCCCCCATACGTATCGCGTTTGCAATGACCATTAATAAGTAACAGGAACAAGCGCTAGAGACGGTGGCTCTATACTTGCCTCAACCCGTTTTCGGGAATGGCCAGTTATACGTAGCTCTGTCCCTAATTTGGTCTACGATCGATTGGTTATCAATATATGCAACAATGCAAATATACTAAGAGTACATATAATAGAATGTATAAAAATTATCTCGTTCGAAAGCTACTTTTACTCCCGTTACGTATCCGGGCGCCTTGTGAAAGGACCCATCAACTTTAATGCATCTGCAAAAACACAACATCTTCTCTTTTATTCATTGATTATTTTCGTGAAGTTACCATAATTTTCTAGATTTTCCATTTCAAAAATAGTTGTAAAGATTTTTAATATTGTTTTTCTTGGAGCAAACAGCAAAAATTTGCTGTTAAAAATACAAATATGAAAGCATTCGGTTTGTAATTAAAATTTTTTGGTACGAAATTAAAATTTCTATCTTTTATATATTCCTGAGATATATTATACTATTGTGAGGGTCAAACTGGCACTGGGCCGGACTGACCGCACCGAAATTGGATTTCCCAGTTCATGCGCGCGAAAGTATACGGACACGTAAAAAGAGTCTCAGTGTGTCGCGGAATGAAAAAGGAACATAACTTAAGAATAAAATGGCTTATAGACACTAAATTTTATGCGTTTTAAAGTTTGAAGTAGAGGCTAAGGGCATAATCAAGTATTCGATAGAAGAAAAAATTTTCAAAGTGATGAGATGTCATTTTTTATAATCTATTACAAAACTATTTTCCCTTTGCCCACTGAGGAACAGCCCATTAGCTTCCAATACTCCCTCATCAAACATAGCATGCTATTTTTTATTTTTCTCTTTTTAAAAAACAATTATGAGCTGCATGTAGGAAATTAATGGCATAAGTTGTCGCCAAGGGCATGTATGTTATCGTATGAGGATAACTTACGACCTGTGGGTGAATTAACCCTTTGATCAAATATAAAATATTAATATGACGTATTTGAGAAGAAATAGCAGAATAGGTCATGACATCAGATAAACGATGACGTTCAAGAGAACTGCAGCGAGGGTATTCGTATAAATAGCTCTTCCTTGGGTGTTAATCAACATTCGAAGACGTTCCATCAATAAGGGAACAAGGCTTCTAAGATTAATTTACTAACTGTGAAAATGGTGAAGTCATACTTTATTTTAATGACTGTGTTTTCTCTCTTTCACTGCACGGTGCAAGAGTTGACACCCAATCCAGATTGCGAGAGTAATTCTGGAACCAGTCGCACACTTAAACTCACCGTCAACAGCAAACGGAACCAAACTGGTGATTGGGTGGACACATTCACCGCCAGAATGGAATCCAGCAATTCTTCGAAGAGTGCGAATTTGGATGTCACGCACAGAGTCACCGAGTGTGAAGGAATGCGCGTCATCTATATCCAAGGAGTGACAAACGGTAAATTTATAAATTAACAAAAAAAACTTGATCTAATCTGTAGATTCTTGAAATTAGCTCAGCATAGAGGATCTAATATTCTTTTCCCATTTTATTAGCAATAATTTTACATAGATGAAACGTAATATTTGCAATTAATCCTTCTGCCTCCAGGTCTCTCGGTTGATATTTTTGACAGAAGATTAAGATTTCATCCCAGGTGTGGAAAAAATTCTGCTTTCCTGAACAAAGGACGCACTGTACAAAAAATTAAGTGAGTTTTTATAATAAAGGTTTCTAATTAATCCTTGATGAATTCTAATTACTATATATATTTTACAGTAATGAACTATTTTGATTTTAACAAAGTAGTGCCAACTCTGACTAATCTTATTTTTCATTTGTAACAGTGTTGATGATCCTCATAATTCAGTGGCATTTACGAACAGGCCACTGAATAATAATGAAATATTTGAAGTGGTAATGGATAAAAAGCTAACCAAATATAACCACGCTTTGGCCATTGGTGTCATGAAGAAATCTCCAGATGTCGTTGAGATTCTCAAGGAAATGTGGCAATCGTGAGCCTTTTGTTTCTTATTAGTCGATTTAATAACATATGATAAATCAAATATAAACTATAAATGTAAACAATATAATAACTTATGAAAAGTCTTTAACAATTATGAGAAAAAAATAATTTTATTTATACAAAAAATTGTAAATATAGTCTTTAAGTAATTATTGACTGTAAATATACTCCAATTGATTTTATTACCTATAAGATAAAATATCGAATTATCGCTGATTACAGTATTATGCTGTTCCTAAGTATATTTATTTGCTCTTCATGATATTCTTCAATTCTAGAGTCGACGCTTGGATGTATTACAATGATAAATTTTATTCAGATGGTAAGGAAGTACTTACAAAATACGGAAGGGATATAAACAAGTTGAATGTGAGTATATTGTAGGATAAAGAGATTGGTTTCACAGAATTTGAACTTCATTCTTCATACAGATCTCAGAAGAATGAGGGTCTAATTCATTGCCTTATATCAGTTTAGATAAGCGTTTTCCAAAGTTTATATGTCCATTCACTCCCTAAGTCTCTTTCGAGTAGCCGTGGGCCCCCTCATAAAGCAATACGTAGGACACCTGTCAACAACGAGGTAAGATAAAGCGTTATATGTAGTATATATATATATACTAGTAGAAGGTGTTTGCATTCTGCGAGCATATCATCTCACCTTGAAAAAACATCCATTTTTCAGAGTGATATTTCATCATGGAAAATATTTCTTTAATTCAAAATATTTCTTTAATTCAAAATATTTCTCCTCTGGACCAATTTTCGTTTTTTCCTTATGGAACAATAATGGAGTACAAAAATCACTAATATTTGCAATTTTAGGAATATTATACTTTTTCCATATTGGGTTAATAATGCCACATTTATGCCAAATTTTAAATTTGTAGCACATTTAGAAGTGAAATAATATTTATCAAATTATTTATATTTAAATAATTTCTAACGGCCGAGATAACAATTTCATGGAGACATGGAAATGTTTATTCGTTTATATAGACTAAGCTTTAAATAACTTAAAAATTTCAGCTCCCTAACTCACCCCGGAGTATCTAAACATTTACCTATTTTTTTAAGAATTTTTAACTGCCAAATAAATTAAAATATCAAAATATGTATAATCCCTATTTCGTTTTTTCTTTACAAATTTTACCTATAAAAAAGTTTCAGTTCCGTAGAACAATCGGAAATACATAAACATTGAAAAATTGTTTAAACAATTTCGAATTTTTAGCGGCCGCATTGTAGAACTTTTTCAAGATTTCCGTTTTTTCTAGTCGGTTTTGCACATAATCCTACCGATAAAAAATTTTGAGTCTGCCGCTTTTCTGAAAGTGCCTAAACATTATTATCCTCATATATATATATACATATATATATATATATATATATATATATATATATATATATATATATATATATATATATATATATATATATATATAAAATCGTTTTATTCAAAATCAATGCGAGATAGGAAATATTATAATCATCCCAAAAGACACATCACTATGGATTGTTCAATTAAAAAGAAAATAAAGTGATTAAGGTAATGGAACAGAAAAGACAATCAATGAGAAGCGATAAATTACTTTTTCTGAGCATAAAGTGTAACAGCGCTGTTTCCCAACACTTGGCCGACTCTCTGCCCACTGACCCACTGAGGTGCATGCTCCTACTCTATACTAAGCTGTGTTCGTCCTACGGCGTCACTGCTGATTTTTTCATGGACAACTGAAAATCTCTCCCTGGACTCTTTGCGGTCCTTGATTCCCACTTTTGGAACCGCAGATTTAGATATACTAAAATTGTATGAAAATATTTTTGAAATTTTACGTAAATTCCTTAATCAAAATCAACAAACATTTCTAAAGACATTTGCCAATATATCCATGTACTACAAACTTCAGGTTGGTGACAGACTTGGTGTGATGAGGAATGAACTCGGAACCCTTCACTTTTTCGTCAATGGAGTTGATCAGGGTCCCGCTGCAGCCAACATACCCTCTCCGGTTTATGGAGTCTTCGAACTTTGGAACAATGCAGCCATGGCGACAATTGTTGATGCATCCTCTCCTTCTTCGTCATAATAGATTGTTAATTCATATTTTTAACAGTGATTATAGTATTCATTTGAAATTATTGCGTTTTCAAACTAATGAACTAATTTTCAGGAATAAAACATTTTAAACATGAAATGCATTTTCTTTAAATGATTTCTAACAATAAATAAAATGAGTATATTGTTTTATTTTTAAATAAATACGATATATCTTGTTATAGGATTATGAGGTCATCATGTTTAGTTGTTTGAAATCAACGGGATTATAATGTAGTCTATCAATCCCATTCTCAAACCATTAATAATAATATTAATAATAATAATGAGCCAAATGGGAATGTAAGCGAACATAGGTGCTCATCAAGAGAGCACCCTGAGCCTCTGCATTCCAACTCCCAGATCACCTTCCTGTGGCGGCCCTGATTAGACGAGCAACCTAGCGAAAGGTTGGGTTCCAATCCCAGCGGGAAACTAGATCGGTGAACTGACGATCAAGGGAGGGCTAAACCCTAGAGCCACTCAAGGGGAAGGCCTCCTCAGCTGGGTGGCATCAGGCAGGATGTCTCCCTAGGTATGGCGGCGGAGGAGCTGAGGAGCCAACGGCGGCATCCACAGCCCATGTCAGCAGGGTTACTGCCACTCTACTCACCCATAGTCAATATGGAGAAAAAAAAATAAAGATTGTCTCGGAAAAAGGCCGCTGCCTGGGGATCGCCAGGGAACGTCTGGAGCCGGTGCTGGACGTAACAGAGGACGAATCACCGGTGGTAGTAGGTTGAGCAAGTGGACCACTACCGGGATACCCGAATCTACCACAGCTGACACTAACTGCTCACTACATACAACACCTAATGAAAGTATTTGACCGGTTAGCCAACCAGCAACCACCAAGTTAGGCAAACATAAAACGCATGCAGTGGAACGACTAAATGAATAAAAACCTCATGCGCTGTTACTTCAAAGTTACGAAAGGAGAAACCATTCTAGTAGGCTATAGACAAGAACTGCACCAGAAATTCATTGACATATACTCAGAACTATCCCATCTCACAGAACAAAGAATTGCCGCTTAGAAACGTACCATAACAAAAAATAACAGAATATCACAACCAATATTACAACAACTGAAATAAGAAGCCCTCGATTCCCTAACAAACAAGCAAAAAGAAATGAATGAAAGCACAACAAACATAAATGGAAGCCCAGAATATACTACAGATGAAGATCATACCCAAAACCTAGAATCACCATCAAGACTAAAGAAAGATGAACTAGCATCACCCACAAGTACGTTCACCACAGCATTAACCGATAGCATGCAAAAATCACCATTATTCAATGAAATGCACACTCAATTACTGCAAGCACATACAATCCTAGAAAACAATAATCAAGCAATTATACAAAATACAGAATGCACACATGAAATGATTCTAGACTCATTTACACAAACCTACCTTACATATACCGGAACTGATCCGACATCACTGCCTCACCTTCCAAAATTAAAAGGAAGTCCAAAATCTAGAAATATCCTAACAGAAATCAATAAAATCATATCTACAAAAATGGAAAATAACATGACTTTAGAAGATCTACATTTGCTAATCTACTGCGCTACATAAACAACAACATGCCTAAATGGCCAAAAAATCTCACCACAGTCTGTTGGAAATAAAAGAACACAGGTCAATAGACCACCTTGGCAAAGAAGATTAGAAAAAAAGATAAATGAACTAAGAAGTGATATAGGTAAAGTAACGCAAAAAATCAATGGAAACATAAAATCATCAAAAACACAGAAAGAAATCCAAATAATAATTAAAAGGTCAACAGAAAATAATCTAACTCTTCTATTAGACACACTAAAACAAAAGTTAAAAGCATATGCAAGCAGACTCAGGAGATACAAAAAAGTAGAGACAGGAAGATTCATAATTCCATATTTTTGACAAACCCTAAACAATTCTACAACAATTTTAAAAAAAGAAATAGAAATCAGAGAAGATCCCATAATCGAAGATATAGAAATCTTTTGGTCGAACACCTGGTCAAAACCAGAAACACATAACAAAAATGCAACATGTATTTCAGAAGAAATTGTCAATGCCACAAATGTAGAAGCAATGATCCCAATAAGAACAGATAGGACTGCTGTAGAAATAGCAGTTAAAAAATACATAATTGGAAGACACCAGGAATTGACCATATTCAAAATTATTGGTACAAATATCCCAAAAGTGTACATGAAAAATTAGGTGAATTATTCCACGACTGTATACATAATCCACATAATATGCCAAAATTCTTTATCAAAGGAATTACCTATCTTAAACCCAAAGACAGTGATACAAAAAATCCAACCAAATATAGACCTATCACATGTTTACCTACCATATACAAAATACTAACATCCATCATAACAATGAAATTAGATCAACATCTTAGTTTCAACAAAATCTTAAGTGAAGAGCAGAAAGGATGCAGAAAACGTTGCCGAGGCTGCAAAAAACAAATCGTAATAGATTCTGCAATAACCAACCAAGCAAAAGCAAACAAAAGAAACCTCTACTGCGCATACATAGGTTACCAAAAAGCATCCGAGAGCATCCCACACTCATGGCTACTACACATTCTTGAAATCTACAAAGTAGATCAGACAACTATTGACTTCCTGAGAGATATCATGAAAACATGGAGAACTGAAATACATCTACAAACAGCCACCAAGAGGATAAAAACTACAGAAATAACAATAGCCATAGGAATATTTCAAGGAGACTCCCTAAGTACTCTTTGGTTCTGCATAGCGCTTAATCCACTCTCTACCCTACTTAACCGAATGAAATATGGATACAAGATCAACCATAACCAAGATAGCCATTACCTTATAAACCACTTACTGTAAATGGATGACCTAAAACTATATGCAGCAAACAATGAACAATTGAAATCAGAAATTCACATAACAGAAATATTCAGCTCAGACATTAAAATGAACTCTGGTACAAGCAAATGTAAAACATGCTACATAGAAAAAGGAAAACCTCAACAACATGAAGGATATTCTCTCGATACAGATAGAAAGAAAATTGAAGCCATGAGTGAAGATGAATATTACAAATATCTAGGATTCTCACAAACACCCATAATAGATCACTCAGCAATAAAACAAGAAATACGAGATAAGTTTAAAGTATGCCTAGAAAAAATATTCAAAACGGAATTAAATGGTAAAAACATGATCAAAGCAATAAATACCTATGCAGTACCAATCCTCACCTATTCCTTTGGTATAATTAAATGGACAAATACAGACTTGACTCATTAAACACACATCAGAATGAAATGTAGTAAGTATCAAATTCACCATGAACATTCAGTCATCGAAAGATTCTCCATACCCAGAAAAGATAGAGGCAGAGGATGTATTGATATAAAAAACCTATACTATGAACAAATACAAAATCTCCATCAGTACTTCTACTCTAGACAAGATACTCCACTACACACAGCTATCATTTCAATCAATAAATCTGCTACACCACTAAAACTACAAAATAAAAAATATGATACAAGCAATCATATAAAAACACAAATCCAAAAAATTGACTCCTGGATAAATAAAACAGTCCATGGTAAACATCCCTACCAACTCTCACAACCACACAGACAAAGAAGCATCTAATAAATGGGAACCTGTTTGCTGAAACCGAAGGTTTCCACATAGCCATTCAGGACAAAATCATAAAAACAAAACTACATGAAATATGTGATAAAAGATCCAACAATAAGTAATTATAAATGCAGGAGATGCAAAATCGAAAATGAAACAATAGAACACATTACAAGTGGATGCAGCACCCTAGCAAGTACAGAATATACACAAGGACATGACAATGTATGCCAACAAATACACCAAGCCTTATGCAAGAAACACAAATTAATAGAAAGCAATATAGTACCATGGCATAAATATAAACCAGAAACTATCCTCGAAAATAGTAACATAAAAATCTATTGGAACAGAGACATAATTACCGATCGAATGATTCCACACAATAGACCAGACATCACACTCATAAAAAAAGAAGAAAAAATAACATACTTAATAGATTTTTCACTACCGAACACATCCAATATAGAGAAAAAACAATGAAAAAATCATCATTATCATTAGCTGAAGAAATTAAAAACTTGTGGCAACAAAATGAAGTTATCATAGTACCTATTATAATATCATCCACAGGTGTCATCCCAAAAAAACTATTCAAAAGTCTTGAAACTCTAGACCTACACAAAAATGCATACATAAATTTACAAAAATCTATCATAATTAATACATGCTCTATTGTCCGGCGATTTTTAAATGACAATACACCATAAATATACAATAGCTATGTATACAGCTTGAGCATGAAAACCCGGAATTAATCCACGTCAAGAATAATAATATTATATTTATTCCATTAGGTTAACAGTGTTATACATGGAATACATAAAAAAAATACAAAGAATAAAACACTAAGTGCATATGGAAAATACCAATATCGACATAATCATCACCAACATTATCGTCATAGAATGACATAATAACAGTTTGGCCAATTGTGATGATTGACAAATTTGGCAATGCACATGTCAGTACCAAAACAATATATTACATTATTACAATTTGTCTGTAAGAAATTCATTTAAACTATAGTAGCATTTACTCAGCAGTAATTTTTTTCACTTTATTCTTAAATGGCAGAGGAAAAGACAGTGATTTAATATCTATTGGTAATTTATTGAAAACAACTGATGCAGAATGATGGGGACCCTTTTGGCAGAGCATTTGAATACTGATTCCAATGGAAGTCATTGTGAACACGGGTTTGGTAATTATAGTAATCACAATTGATTGTGAATTTACTATGATAATTTTTAACAAAAGAGGCACAACTGAGAATATATAATGAAGGTAGAGTTAATATGTTAAGAGATGAGAAAAGGGGTTTACCAGGTGTGCAGGAAGATACTCTGAGTATTGCTTTTATGGCCTGTTTTTGTAGTGAAAAAACTTCTCCAAATATCGCAGTTACCCCAAAACAACACAGCATATGTAAGGCGAGAGTGTACCTTAGCATAGTACAATCATTTTGGAATCTCTGAGGACACAATTGGTGCAAGATTCCTGATCATGAAGATTCCAATGGCGATTTTTTAAATTAAAATATTGATTAGAACAGACCAATCTAGTTCTTCAGTAATATAAAGGCCAAGAAATTCTGTAGACTGTGAGTGACATACACTCGAGTCATTTAATGTGGGATTTGGATGGGAGGAAGGAGAGGATTTTTTGGAGTGGAAAATTAAATATGCGGTTTTGTCATTATTTACCACTAGGTTGTTAGATTGGCATCAGTTCTTCATTTCTTTGGCTGTTACATTGGCACCTTCAATTAAATCAGGTAAGTTATTTGCTTTGACTAGGTTGGAGGTGTCATCTGCATATAAAATAGGGATAGATTTGGAAAAATGACTGGGTAAGTCATTCATAAATAAAATAAAAAGTAGAGGACCAAGAATGGAACCCTGAGGAACTCCAATGCTTAATTTCATTGGAGTGGAATTTCTGATTACACATCCCTTTAACATTTTTTGGGAGAAATTGACAATTTGGTGACGATCCCTTAAAAAAGACATAATCCACTTTAGAGCAATGCCTGAGATGCCTATGTTATTAACACCTTCAGTGCCGTGGACGCACACGTGCATCAAAGCAGTCGTCTCCGCCATGCCCCTGACGCACATGTACGTCGCAGCTGTAAGCGTTTTCCCTTTGGCCTGGTACCGCTATATTTTCGCGAGGTGTCTCCTCCCTAGAAGAGGCACTCAGTGAATTTTTGAAAGTAAGCGGAGAAGCACCAGTTTTTATTCTACTGATACTTTGTTAGTCTTTTCTTCTGAATAGTCGAAGTGTAAGTATAACATTTTTAATGTTCTTATTATATTTTTTCACCTTTTTATAGTTGTTTTAAATAATAAATTGTATTTATTTCTCTCTTAGATTACTTTTGGATAAGCTTTGAAGATTTTTCCCTCGTACTGTTTTCCGATTATATATTTTTATCTTGAATTGTACATTGATAAGGTAAGTATACAGTATAGTATATATGGTGGATGTTTCTTGTCATTTCTATGAATTTTATATTGATTATAATAAATTAAATCTTCTTTAATTCTCTTTCAGAATTTTTCAGATTATTTTTCGTGAAGTTTTCTTGCGATCGATTTTGAAATTTCCCGTTCGGTAAGTTTTTCAACTTTAATTTTAGGGTAATTTTTATCTTATACAATATTAAAAAACGGATCGAATTATAATGTGTGATGCATTGAAAATATTGAAATCTTATTTTAGCCATGGCTGAAAATCAATCCGATCCTTCCAATGTAAGGGGAATGAGGAAAAGAAAGAGAATGGAAATTCTGGAAGAAGAAGTGTTAGATGTGCTGGAGGAAATTGATTCCGATAAATCAGAAGACTTGGAAGCAAATTTAACAGACTCTGAAGATACTTCGTCCAACACAGATGATTTTGGAAGCCCTGCAGAGGATTCTGATGAAGAAGAAGAGCTGCAGCCAGCATGGACATCTCAACCTCAATCGGATTCTCAACAGTTTTCCATCACCGGAATTCCTGGTATGAATTTTCCGGTTTCTATTGTAGAACCGATAGATTTTTTTAGTTTGTTGGCAAACGAAAACTTTTATTCATTAATAGTGGAAGCAACCAATAATAATGCGCGGAGAATACTTAGAGAATCAACCTCCCCTCAATCTAGAATACGTAAATGGAAAGACATGGATATAAAGGAGTTCAAAATGTTTCTTGGTCTACTATTTCATATGGGGACCATACAAATAAATCGTTTGCAGGATTACTGGAAAACAGGACCTCTTTTCAATATTCCGTGTTTCCGTATGTTTATGGGCTGTAATAGGTTTTTTTTTATTATGAGATCACTCTTTCTTGCGAAACAACACGATGAAGATGACCCAACTCCTTCGCGACTACATAAAGTGAAAGCTTTGGTAGATTTTTTTAATTAAACGATGGATTATATTTATCATCCATCTAGGGAATTGTCGATAGATGAATCCATGATGCTTTGGAGTGGAAGGTTAATTTTCCGACAGTATTTGAAAGGCAAAAAACATAAATATGGGATAAAATTATATATGCTTACTGAACCTTATGGCCTTGTTCAGAAATTTATTGTTAATTCGGGTAAAGATGATCAGGATCTAAGAGGTAAGGGCCATGTAAATAAGGTAGTCAATGCATTGGTTCAAAAGTAATCCGATTTGGGGCATTCTTTGTTCATAGACAATTACTATAACAGTGTTGACCTAGCAGAGGAGTTGTTAGATAAAAAAACTTACTGCACTGGCACACTGAGGGGGAATAGGAAAAATAACCCACCTGAAGTCATGAGCACTAAGTTGAAAAAGGGCCAAGTTATCGACCGATATAATAGGAAAAATATCTGTGTACTGAAATGGAAAGACAAGAGGGATGTGCTCATGATATCATCCAAATTTGATGGGACTATGGTTGAGGTCACAAACAGAAGGGGTGTGAAGAAAATGAAACCAAATATTGTTGATAAATATAACAAATACATGAGTGGAGTTGATAAGCATAACCAGATGATGGCCAACTATCCTTGTGAAAGGAAGACCCTAAGATGGTATTAGAAGTTAGCCATCCATATATTTCAAATGATGTTGCTCAATACGTTTCATTTGTATAACATGTACTGTAAAAAGGCAAAGCTAGATTTTTATAGCTTTAGGTTGGCAGTAATAAGGTCTTGGTTGGAAATTTCCACCAAACAAATATCTAAAACCCGACCTGGAAAATTTGCTGACCATTTCCCGAAATCCTTCAAAACAAGTAAAAAAGGGAAGGCACTACAGAGGCAGTGTAAGAACTGCCTAAGTGTTAACGTGAGGAAGGAAACAAATTATTATTGCCCAGATTGTACTGAAACTCCCGCACTCTGCGTGGAATGTTTTGCTGATTATCACAGGAAAAAAATGAACATTTATGTAAATACAAGGTATTATTCCTATATTAGCTTTAATTTTTGTATTATCTGTATATAGTATATATACATATATATATATATATATGTTTTAGTTGTAAACTCTTTGTATGTTAAATTGTTCCTATGTATTCTATGTATATACTAAATGAGTATTGGAAAGATTGATTAATATTTTGCTTTTGCAAATAAAATTGTAATTTTAGATGTTTAAGTGTATGTGAATATATAAAATGTTATTTGTGATTACATAGTGGAAAAATGCAAAATCCTAAATTTAATTTGAAGAGATTGATGGAAAATTTCCGGAAATAAATGAAAGTTTTAGATAATTTCTTGTTCTCATTGAACAAATAATGTAAGTTTTTAATGATTCTCAACTTCAAATTGGTGAGAAAAGAACTGGCCTAACGGTAGATGGTTTTGTGACTCCCACTACATTGCTCTGGAGAGAGAAGGGGTGGTGAGTTTAGGCACTTTCTCTCTCTACGGCACTGCCGCGGCTTTTGGTAGGACAATGCGGAGACCGAAGCTCTGTGAAAAGTGGCCTCCTCCTAGCAGAGAAAAGTGTCATAGGATTATTTTTATGAGTTTCCTCAAGGCGGAGTTGGGCTGCTTAGCAGGCATTTAAAACAGAAGATTTAGTAGAAGTTTTCTATATAATTTCTTATTTTTTTCTTGCATCTTTCTAAGAATACATTGCCCTTGCTTGTAAGACATGAAATTGAAAAATCCAGAAAATTTATGAGTGACCTAATTAAACTGAATTTTGATGGCTATATATTTCATAGAAGCTGAGATAAAATTTATATAAGATAAAATTTCATATCCGTTATATTGGTAACACTGATTGAGATGCATGCGTAGTAGTTTCATTTTTTCTATAAATTATTATTACAATACTGTGTAGAATTTTTTTGCTTTAGAAACCGAGATAAAATTTAAGAAACATAAAATATTTTACCCGTTATATTGGCATCACTGATTGAGATGCGCAAGTGAGAATTTTATTTTTTCTACTAATTATATAATAGCATTCAGATGTCTGTTACTGTACAATTCATAGAAGTTGATACAGAATTTTTTAATAAAAAAAATTATTTCTTATATATTGGCAACAGTTTCACAAATCGATTTAAAAACTTTGAATTAAAAAAAAGATATTATGTTATAAATGTCTACCAAGTTTCATTGAGATACAATTATTGGAAGCTAATAACAAACATGCGTCTGGATGGACACAGACGGATGGACAGACAGACGGACGGTCGGGCAGAAGATGTACTGACAGAAGGACTGATCGAATACAACAGACACTTTTTCTAATAAGTAAAACGTGACTAACACGTTTTTTTACATTAACATCAAATTATCTAAGACTATCAAATTAAGAAAAATTGGCTCCCAGCGAAAGTTCACCAAAAATTAAAGGCAGCGAACGTGTTAAGCTTATATTTCAAGATGTTGTGATCTACGTGATCAAAAGCTTTGCTTAGATAAAAAAACTGAGTGCATACTGCTTTTTATTTAAAACTTGAGTTACATTCTCTAAAAGTTGAAAAGCAGCTGTGGATGTGGATTTGCCCTGTCTGAAGCAATGTTGGATCTCTGATAGTATATGCAAAGAGATGAGATAATCAAGTAAATGATTAAAAAATAATTTTTCAAATATTTTAGAAAAAAACAGAACGGAAATTGGTCTGTAATTATTAGAATCATCAAGAAAGACTTTTTTAGGGATAGGAGATACACGAGCGAGTTTAAGATCAGAAAGAATATGTCTCATGCAAAAAGACAAGTTAATTATATCGGAAAAGGGTGCAGCAATGAAATTTGCAGAGGCTTTGACAATTGGCATTGGAATACCATCTGGACCACAAGAGAAGGTATTGTTGAAAGAGTTCATAACGCTGATTATTTCGGGAGGACAAGTAGGAAATAGGAAAACTGAGTGTGGAGTTACATTACTTACTGAAGGTAATGAAGAGGCTACTGAAATACCCTGTGGAGTGATATTACAAAACTGAGAATTGAAATTCTGGGCTATTTCCTTATGGTCAGAGATTAAATTGCCCTTAAAATTATTATAGGTAGGGCTAGGTATATAATTTGAAGCTTTAGTATTTTGTTTTATAATATTCCAAGTTGACCTTATATTGCTAGAATTATTAATATAATCCTCGTTAGCAGCTTTCCTACTGTTCAACAAACATGTCTTGAAGTCTTTATATGCCTATGAATATGTACCATGCAGACTTGGATCAACAAACTTACTTCTGTAATGAAGATCTCATACATGTTGAGACATGGTTATAGGTTCCTGTGAATACAGTTGATGTTTAGCAGAAAATATTTTGTTTTACCCTTTTGATGGGAAAAGCTGCATTAAAACAAACAAAGGTTTTAAATTTTGATTCAACTCCACAGTCACTGAAATCATCATCCTAAGGCTCTTGTGACAAGAAAAATGCAAAAATTTTAATTGATTCATCAGAGAAAACCCTTTTATTAATATACAAAGGATTGGACTTTGGAGGAAACATGAAAATTTACTGTAACGTGTAGTCCTAAGTGATCAGAAAGTCCAGTATTGAAGGTGGTACATAAGAAATGCAAATCAGTGATGACATAGTCAATCAGTGTATGGAATTGCAAAGCAATTCTTGTAGGTTCATTATTAACTATTAACTAATTACATTTTGTTTCAATATAGATTTATAACACCATTTTGAAAGAATTGAGTTCCTGCCAAAATAGTCCATTTTTCATTGTTAAACCCGAGGGAGGGTGGAAGTGAACCCTCGGTCATTCCTCAAGTCCGCCATGGCTTCTTTCACCAGACTCTCTGCCTCTGCAGAGGTGGGGCTCAATGGGTTCAGCTGGAAGTTCTTCTCCAGGAAGTCAGCGTAAACTAAGGCTTTACCCTTGGCAGAGCAGACCAATCCGTTCAGTGTTTGTAGAAGAGGATCCCGCCTCTGAGTGGCCTTAAGCCCTCTGCAGGCCCTCCAGATGGAATTATCAGCATAGGAGACTTTGGACATGTACTCCTCCCAGGCATCCATTTTGACCTCCTTAACGACCTCCTTGATGTCTATTTAGCCAGTCAAGGAGTATGGGCAGGTCCGGCATGTGGTCTTGCTGCCATCTTTTGTGCTCTGAGTTGTGGCAGGTGTTTAGCCTATGCACAGGTTCCAGCAAGTGGCATGAGATGTCTTGGGGTGAACTTGGTGGGGATGACAAACTTGGCGGCATGTGGTACCACCATCGATATGGTGATAGCCATCTCGTCTACCTGCTGACTGGTAGCCATCAAGGACATCACCAGAAGGAATGAACATCAGAGCCACCACCGTGAGGCCTTCTGCAGTGGCATATTGGTGCAGCCGTCTGCCACTATGGTTTGCTGTTGCAGATTTCCAGCCATGGTGCTTAGCATTGAAGTCCCCAATGGCGATGTTGGGTGTCCCATCATGGGGGAAGAGGGCACTTACATCTTCCTCCTCGAAGTTGAGCCCTGGGCTGTAGTAAGCTGCCCTAACTTGCAGCTTCCCTCTGGTTAGCATGATGTCAGCTGCTACCGCTTCCAGCAGCTGCATATCTGGTAGTGGGCACTCTTGATATTTAAGAGAGGGATGTATGAGGAGTGCCACTCCTCCTCCGGCAGTGGCTCTGTCTCTCTTCAGGATGCTCCACCCACCACACCTCAGGGTTATGTAGAGCCGTAATTTAGTTTCCCCGACAGCCTCTATGGGGACTCCAAGGTCAAGGAGTAGTGAGAGGAGTTCATCAATATGTTGATGCTGACCATTGGCATTCCATCCCACTACTCCCAACATGCCTTTCTTAAGCCTTGGAGCCATTGTTGGTTTAGGAGAAGGCTAATTCTTCTAACAGGGTTAGAAGGATCTGTACCTGGCAGCTGGCGATATAGCATCTAAGCACCTTGGCTATGGAGAGGATGGTGGCCAATAACTCCGCATCAGCATCAGGTGAGGTGTGTGAGGGAGAGCCAGTCTGAGGTGCCAAGGGAGTAGGTGTGCTCTCGGGCACAACCGTATCATTGCCTGCAACCTGGGCCATTTGGAGGGGAGGAGTAGGTGCTGCCTTCTCTGTTGCGCACTTGTTGGAATTTCCCTGCTGACTGAGTGGCAGCCAGGGAGGGATCGCTGGCTGGGCTGTCCTTCAGGGATTGGCCATCTGTGAAGGCACCCTGGATAGCCCCAGCCACGGCAGTAGCGAAGTTTTTGCCAAGGACTACCTTGCCAGGCCGCAACTGCCGATGGGGTCGCGGTGTGCCTATTGGTGGCTTTATGCTGGGATGCATCATTCTTCCTGTTTGTCTCCAGTACCCTGTCCAGGGCTTGGACATATACAGGACATAGCCTCTAGGTGGATGGATGGTCGCCTCTGCAGTTGCAGCGCTTGCTCGGCAAATTGGTAGGTAATGTGCAGTCGCAAGAGCAGTGGTTATCAGTGCATATGTAACAGTGTGCTGTCATTTTGCATTCCAAGGAGGAGTGCCCGAACCTTTGGCAGTGGTAACAGGTCTGCGTCACAACTATAATGAGTAGCCTGGCGGAATGGTGCCAGTCATGAAGTTAGGAGTGATATTCCAGTTTCCTAGCATCAAGTTCCTCCATTATAGCCTGACACTGTTCTGGAGTGCGGACGAAGACTCAAGTCGACACATCGCGAATGTTCAGCTTGAAGTCATCGCCACATTTCTGCTGTAGTTTCAATGAATGCCGAGTGATCAGTTATACTGTACACACTGATAGGCCTCACTTAAGGGAGGGACAGTTGCTGATCAGCATTAGAGGCAGAACCAGCAGCAGCTTTTTTGTTATTTGACACCCTCTTCCACCTCCTGAAAAGGTGTCTCGTTTTGGGATGGTTCTTCACGGATGGTAGTCTTCGGCGGGGCATCCCATTCAGCGGATTCCTCTGCTGGAGAAGGCCGCTTCCTCTTTGGTGCCAAGGAGGTGGATGTTTCAGCCTCTATAGGTTCAGGTTGAGGACTGGCAAGGATTAAGTCAGGAGAGGGAGGTGCTGCAGGAGGGGACTCGGCATCAGCAGCAGCCAGAACTTGAAGGGTGTCGGCCTCCAGAGAGGCAACAGGTCACTGCTTAGGCGATTCATCCTCAGAACAGGACAGTTTCCTCTTCAAGCAGGTCGAGGTCTCCGTTTTCATGGACTCACTCATGGATTCACTCCCCCGGGCACAAGTGAGGTCGAGAGGGATGGAGGGTGGTGGCTCAGCCTATACGGCAGTCTTGATAGGATTCATACTAGGGGGAGAGGGTTGGACTGGAGATGGTGAAGACGCAAGTTTCCGCTCTGCCACCTTGACAGCCTTGGCGTTGCTTTTTCCTTGTCTTCTTCCCCTTGACTTTGCTGGGTTTCGCGGAGTCATAGGGCTTCTGGACGGAAGCCTGAGGCTGATCGGTGATGCAGGCTGCTGAATCAGACCCAGAGCTATCTTTCCTGCAGGGGCACGAGATATTGCATTCGTTTTCAGACCTCTCAGAGTTTAGCGTAGAGGTAATCAGGATGTAGGTATTCCTAAGAAACGTGCTTAACTCAGACATTTGGTCCCTTGAAGGCAGTCAGTCTGCCGGATAATGTGCTCCTTTGCTGCTGCCCCTGTAGCAGCATCTTTGATGATATCACACCACTGGGTGTATCCATGGTACCCCGTCAAACAGGGAAAGAAATCAGACAGGGTTGTCAAAGAGAAGGAAGCACTTTCAGGGGTAGTGGAAGAAAGGAATGAAAATAGGGCAAAGGCGACAACACCTGCCAGATAGCATGGGTAACCCGATCAGAGAGCAAAGAACGAAATCCTTCCAGACCCACCAGTGGAGGAATAGAATGACCGGATGACGCAAAGCGAGTGAGAAGAAGGAACTACGTTAGCCTTCCCCCGGATCGCGGCGCAACCTGAATGCAATAATCGACCCAATGACTCTTTCAGGTCTAACCTGCAAGACGCAGGACGAATGACCCTTCTCAGGGCAGCAAGAGAAGTAGGAGAGCCGGAGAGGCGAAGCGGGTGAGAAGAAGGGTCTCCGTTAGCCTTCCCCCGGATCGCGACACAACCCGAATGCAAAAATTGAACCTCAGACCCTTCTGTGACCGACCTGCAAAACGCAGGACAACCGGCCCTTTTCAGGGAAACAGGAGAAGAAGAGAGGCAGGAAGAACTTTTGAGGGCCACCAATGAGGTAACTGGAGTACCGGCCCTTTTCAGGGCTACAGAGGCAGCAAAGGTCCTTCGCAAGGCAAACTCTTCTGGTTGAGGTGAAGCTGAAGAAAACCAAGAAAGCTAACTCAGTTGCCTATCCCTGGCTTCCAATGGTCAAGCTTGCTGGTAGAATACAGAATCCAATAATCAGGTCCAAGATATGCAGGGTTGAGATCAATAGACCTGTAACAGCAGCAGGTGGTAACTGAATACGAACACAACCAAGAAGTTGTGTGGCAGGTTTAGCTTGTAATGAGTGGTCACTACAGACGAGCATGGCTCTCAGCAAGGATGTCGTTTGCAGCCTCGGCTGATGGAAGGATCACATTTCTCACTGATGCATAAATGTGCCATTGTGTGATCTTCACTTCTGGCTTGTTCCTCCGGGTGATGAGCAGCCGGGACCATATACTACAGGGGGTTGTCCCACCACGGCCTCTTGTTCAATGGGAGGGACTCGATTGTATCCAGGCTGGCGATGGGACGTTTGTCCTTGTCCCCCTATCGAACATGGATAGATTCTAGCTGGCTGATCACTGCATACACCGACCGAGAAGCACCACCGAAGAATGCCCTTGCAGCCGACAGCAGCAGGACGTCCTGGGGCCAATCGGCGGATCCTTGCCATTCTCTCGTACCTTGAGCAGTTTAGCACCATCCTCATGGCAGCATTCTGCACTACCTGGAGTCGCTGGATCGTAGTCTTGGCAGCATCAGACCATACCGGCGAGGCGTACCTGATGACCGGTAGCACCCACGCCAGGTACAGCCTCCTCTTAGTCTCCATGCTGAGGCTTCTGGACTGCAGTAGAGGCCGAAGCCTCTTCAGTGCCGCAAAGCCCTTCTGCCAAAGCAGCTCCACCTGTGTCCTCCACAGCAGTTCCTGATCCAGCTGGACTTTCGGGTAGACCATCTCCTGCTCCCATGGGATGATGTTCCCCATCACCGACAAGTCCGGGTAGAGCGGAGTGGTGGAAGATGATCCCCTTCATCTTCTGTGGATTGACGGCAATCCGCCACCAACTATACCATGAGACCAACTCATCCACTGTCTCCTGCAGACCCAGCGCCGCTGCATACATCTTCAACGATCGGCAGAGAACCGCAGCGTCGTCAGCATACAGGGCCAAAATTGCATACCATCTATGGTCCTGTAGGTGATGATGTTGAACAGCGTCGGCCCCAGTACGGATCATTGGGGAACCCCAGCATGTGCACGCTGAAGCTCCGACCTGTCCTAGAGCCACTACACCCTGAAGTCCCGGTCCTGGAGGTAAGATTCTACGAGGCAAAGAATCCAAGATGAGAACTGGAGTTGAGTCATCTACAACAGGAATCCCCCATGCCACACACGGTTGAAGGCCTTCAGGATGTCAAAGAAGGCCCCTGCAACCACGTTCTTCCTGTGGAAGGCATCGGTGATGGAGGTCACTCTAGACAGTTGGTGAATCGTAGAGTGACCTTTGCAGAATCCGAACTGCTTGGCTGAGAGGTGTTGTCCCTCGCATAGGTGGTAGAGGAACAGCAGCAGCAGCCTCTCAAAGACTATCCCGCCAGCAGCAAGATCACCGGGAGAGCACGGCATCCGGCTTCTTCGGGATGCAGACCACCTTAACGCGCTTCCACATGGCTGGAAAGTGCAAGCTCCTTACGCACCCAGAGTAGCTTAGTGCCAGGAGCTCCACGGCTGCTACAGGAAGCTGGCGGATGACAACATTCGAAATCCCGTCCTCCCCAGGGGCCCTCCTCAGGTTGAGCCCCTTGATAACCCTGACGACATCCCTGGTGATGAAGGATGGCAACGTGTCAGGATCCAAGGGGCCCTGATCCATCTGCTGAAGGGCCATGGTGACTTCTGCCTCGGCATCAGCTGACTCTGCTCTCAACAGGTTGGGGCTGAACACCTCACAGAGATGTTCACCAACCATCCCGCCTCCTTGGCTGGAGTCGCAGCAACTCTGCCGCCAGAGGTAATTAGGGGGTTGCGCCTTTGTCCTCCCCTGAGCTGGTGACAGACCTTCCAAATGGTGTGGTCGTTGAGGCAGATGGTGGACAGATATTTCTCCCAGACGTCTACTCGCACTTCCCTCAGCAGCAACTGGACCTCAATGTTGAGGGCGTTCAGCTGCTGTCGAAGGTTCGGTATCCTATGCCACTGCCACCGGCATCGGATGCTGTTCCGCATGGTGAATGTGCAACTCAGTCCGGGATGTAATGCAATTCAAAAGTTGTGCTGGACCCACACCATAGGGATGCATTAGGCGATGGCATTCTGTACCATGGTGGTGAGGCAGCTGATGAGGGAGCCTGCTTCCTTTGCTCTGGCTAGTGGCGAGTGCAGGATCGGCAGTCTCCAGGCGATATACTGCCAGATGCCGTTCCAATCTGCCTTGGAGAAATCACGCTGTTGCTGGGGCGGGACCACAGCCGGAGTCCCTCTGAAGAGAAGGAGTGGAGTTGTGGTCCGAAGACAGCACACACACGGAGTACATGCTCGCCGATGCCCGGAGATTACAAGCCACTGTGATGTCCACGATGATTGTGGACGCAAGGTAGGTCGGCTCCGCCTCTTAGAACCTCTTCATCTGCAAAATCCCGCAGATGAACACCCTGCTGGTTGGAGACCCTGGAGTGCCAACTGGGGTACGTTGCGTTGAGGTCCCTGATGATGGAGGGCCCCTTGCCAGGTCCGAGGAGGCTGTCAATGATGATGAAGCTTGCGGCTGGTAGTAAGCCGATGAGAGTTTCATCCATCCCCTGCAGCTCCAGATGTCCACGGAGACCGCCTCCATCACCGGGAAGGTCCTAATCAGGTGCAGCCTGTGCCTGATGGTGTGGTGCCCCAGAATTGCTGCCCCACCTCCAACGCCGCAATGTTGCTGCGCTTCTGCTGGGGCCGCCACTCGGTCTGCCCGGTAGATTGTCCAACCCAGGAGCATCCATGGGTCCGTAGGCCGCAGGTGGGTCTCTTTAATTGCTGCTGTGGCTCCCTTGCCCTGGAGCAAAGCACGAAGTTCTTCCATCTTCCCCTTCACTCCATTGGTGTTCCACTGGATGACGGTAATGCAGCCTCTAGTAGCCATTGGTAGGTCGTTGTTGCCCTCATGCCAGATCCTCCAGCAGGGATAAGAGTTTGCCTTGGATCGACGTGACAATTCTGTGGAAGGATCTGCAGATCGTGGTGATCGTATACCAGATATCTTCATCATCAGATGCCTGTTGAGCTGCTGGAAGCACCGGGGCAGCAGCAGAAGCCGAAACGGATATCGCAGCAGATGCAGCATCCTGGGCTGTAGCAGGAGGGATAATCGTCAGGGTGGTCACAGGCATTGTAGGCTGCTCTTCTGGAGACATCAGCTGGATGGCTGCTGGGGTCTCGGAGGCCAGGGCTGCAGCGATGGTG
Source organism: Tanypteryx hageni (assembly GCA_028673005.1). Taxonomy (NCBI): domain Eukaryota; kingdom Metazoa; phylum Arthropoda; class Insecta; order Odonata; family Petaluridae; genus Tanypteryx; species Tanypteryx hageni. The sequence continues at coordinate 96,826,217 of CM054115.1, forward strand.
GTGAATGGCACCTCAGGGTTGACGGTCATCGCTGCCTTCGTCGAATTCCTCAGTAGAGGGTAATAACCTTGGCGGGGCTGATGTTGAGCCTGGTCCCGGCATATCTCCTCGTCATACTTCTTCAGTACTTCGAGGAAGACCGGGCACTGTCAGTTCAAGGCCAGATGGGGTCTCTCGCAGTGCACGCACTTCGGATTCGAGGTGGGCGGCTTGGGACTCTCATGGGACTGGTGGTCCCCTGAGCACTTAAAACACCACGGTGGCGGCTCGATGATTGTAGCGCTGGCAGTTGTATCACATAAGCGGGCCTCTGCCTCCCCTGAAATGCTCGGTCCTGACATTGCAGTAGCAGCCGCCCGAGATCCTGTCGACCGCGACCCCACCCGGCTGCCTCTCAATGGTGAAAATGCAGTGCCAGGTGGAACACCTCTCTCCACCGCGCTCCTCTGTGAGGTTCAGGACTCCCCTCACGAGGAACCCTTTCTCCGAGAGGTCTGCCGCGATCTTCTCTGCTGCATAATCAGTCGCCATCCCGCTGATCAGCAGCCTCGTGGCACTGGAATCGAGGCGATTCCAGTGGCTGAGTGTTATTGGATGCCCATCATGTCCAATTCCATGATGGCTTCTCAGTGTTGCTCAGCCATAGCCACCAGGATCTTCGTTGATGCTTATCAGACTTGCATCTTGAAGTGCCTCCCCGCCGACCTGTCTGATGGCTGCTGCCACCCTTTTGTATGATGGCACCAGGTCAGTCCTCTGTCCAAGGTAACCCCAAGGTATTTAGCCTCGTAGGACCATGGGATGACTTGCCCTTGCAGGGTGAGCGTGACTACCTGCTGGTATCTGGGCAGTGCCCAAAACATGACAGCGACAGTTTTACTGGCGTTCACTGCAATGCGCCACTTTTAGTACCAGGCATAGACTGTGTCCAGGGCCCTCTGTTGATACATCACCGGCTGCTCCTCGCTAGCGGACTTTGCGAGGGCCGCATCGTCATCATACAGGCCATGAATGACATGGTGACCGTGCTCCCTGGGGTAGTAGTGGGTAAAAATGTTAAACAGTACTGGGTCCAGTACCGATCCCTGGGGAACACCTGCTCCAATCGAGTGAATCCCGGAACCGCTCTCCAGGGATGATATTGTTGGCAGCCAAATACCTCTTAAGGGTTGGAAGAACAAGTCAATCAAACATCTTCCCGAAGTTGTTGAGGAGTGAAATTGGGTGGTAATTTTTAGCGACATTCACGGCCTTGTTGGCCTTAGGGATGCTGATGATCTTTGCCCCATTCCACTCCTTCGCGATGTGCCCGATATTCAGGCAGCCATTGAACAGCTGCTTGATGACAAACCCGCTGATGTCATCATCGCCTGGAGAGCAACGAGAGGATAGTTTCCTCATCACAGCAACGATCTCTCGAGTGTCGATTTGAGGAAAGGCCTCCTGATCTGACTCGGTGCCCCTGGTAAGGATATCAGCCATGCCTGACTCCACAGCTCTTTTGGAGTTGACCGAGTCAATGGTGGAGGGGTTCGGCTGAAAGGTGCTGTTGAGATTCCTTTCAAACTCTCCGCCTTCTCTCTGGGGGAGCAGGCAAATCCCACTGTGATTTTGAGAGGGGAGTCTCTCAGTTGGGTTTCGCGCAACCCTCTGCAAACCCACCAGTTGTCTGCAAAAGACACCTCAGCCAGATGTTCCTCCCAGGTGTTTTGGTCTTGGATAGCTGCACGGACACTCCTGTCGAGGCCGTCTAGGAGCTTGCGCAGGTCCGGAGTTCTCTTCTCCGGATGCTGTTGCGGTAGGCTACCAGACTCCTGACCGGCTCCGGGAGCTGGCGGCAGATCAACTTGGAAGTGCACTTCCAGTGGATACTCCCCTCCATTGCTATTTGTACAATGCCAGCAACACTGGCTGCCATGGCATGAGCTTGTTCTTTAGTCGTCGGCTCATCAGGATAGTTTGGGAGGGCCAAGGCGATGGAATGGCGAAAGGCAATCCAATTTGCTATGGCAAAGTCTCTTTGCCGAAGCAGTAGGAGCTTCACCGGAAGGTGGCCGTAATGCAAGAGGGTCAACAGGTGGTCTGACGACAGCTCGTTTGAGGTGTGCAGGGCCATGGACACCTGGACATTGGAGGCAAGAGCAATGTCGAGGACATCAGGAACTGGGACGTGTGTGGGGGCCGTAGGCCCCAGGATAGTCAGCCCTGCCACCCTGGCGAGCTGATGTAGTTTACGCCACCTCCAAGTAGATATTCTAGAGTTCTAGGCTCTGTGCTTGGCATTGAGGTCACCAAGCACCACCATGAGAACTCCGTCAGAGGAGAAAAGGACGTAAATGTCATCTTCTGCCACCACCAGCAGAAACCCTCTCGACATATGGATGTCAGTGGCCACTGCCTCAAGTTGAGACATTTCGGGGAGTGGGTACTCATGGTTCTCGAGTGCTGAGCGGACAAGAAGCGCGATGCCACCTCCTGCACCGGTCGTTCTGTCCTTCATCAGCAAATCCTAGCCTCGTAAGTTGAAGGAGGAATCTGGGGCGAGTTTGATCTTTCCTATGGCAGTGACCGAGACTTCATGGTCGTGAAGTAGAGGGAAGAGCTCATCGGCACATCCACAGATGCCGTTAGCATTCCAACCTCCACCGAGAAGCAACCTATTTTACGGCGTGGCTCCATTGGTGACTGCTATCTCCTCCAGCAGTGCCAGGAGGAGTGATCTCTGGCAGCTGGTGATGTGGTTTTTCAGCACCCGAGTGATGGGACACAATAATGCTCCAGAGCTCCTCGTACTGTGAGCCAGGAGGGGCAGGCTCTGACAAGGTTGCGGCGGGTAGACTGCCGCTGGGTGCAGAATGCGGTATTTCAGTCGCCAGAGACGCTGGTGCCGACACCAGTCATTCAGGCAGTGCTACCTTGGAAGAGGTGCCCCCTGGGATCTGGTCGGTTGTGAGGCATTGGCACTGCTTGGGATAGCGGGCTCCGCCCTCATCTGCAACTCCGGGTCAGGTAGAGTATAGGTTTGGTTGGCATTGGCAGCGGCTGCAGCAAAGTTTTTACCAGCGACCACCTTAGCAGAGCAGCTCGCTGCCGCCGTCGGGGCCATGGTCTTCCCCTTGCTGGCCTTGCGCTGTAGCGCATCGTTTCGCTCATTTGCCGCCAGCACCTTTTCCAAGGCTTCCAAGTAGACAGGGCATTGCCTGTAGGTAAAGGGATGATCACCACCGCAATTACAGCACTTCCTGGATGCCATGGGTGGGTTGGGGCAGTTGCCGGACCGGTGATTACCCGTGCATTTGTAACACCGGGCCACCATCCTGCACCCAAGGGAGGAGTGCCCGAACCTCTGGCAGCTAAAGCAGGTCGGCGACACTACTCCTCCCTTGAAGTACTCCACCTAAACCTGACACTTCTGAACGTGGGTGATCCTATAAAGGGGAGGGATGCCTGGAGTTTTGTCCACCACGGCTGAGACGAAACTGTCTCATTTTACATTATTCTCTCGTAATACAAAAAGTACTTGAAAATAGTTAAACGATATGATACCCTTTGTAACACTGCTGCTGCCAACCACAAACACCAACTTTCACGTATTGTAACTAAGCGTCAATTGTTAACAACAGTCGCCAGGAGGTGGCGTGGTGGTGGCAGCTATAAATATAAGATATCTCTTAAACAATGCATTACATGGAAACATGTTTCAAACAAAGGTAATAGAAAATTAAATTTCTTACAACTTTTATTCAAATAAATTTTTACATTTATCAAATATTTCAAAATAACGGATGTGGAGTAAAACCCACTTCCAGTTGCCCGATGTTTACCAAAAACTAATCATTTCTTCTGACTTTCATAAAAATGTTAAATATAAAATTTGGCGTTGACCTGATTAATAGTTTTTGAGATATTCAAATATTTATTTGTGCATTTGCACTAAGCTCTAAATAACTTTAAAAATTTCAGCTCCCTAGCTCTCCCCGTAGTACCTAAACATTTATCTATTTGTTTAAATTTTAAGAATTTTTAACCTCAGGTCCCTGGCATGGAATAACACCTCCTAAACATGTTTGTATTTTTAATTTTCTTTGACTTTTCTCCTCTTTTCTTCCCCTCCCCCTTTTTCCTGTGTGCCTCTAATATACGAGCTTTACGGTTAAGGAGTTAGATTTATCATTTTACATCAATTTCGCCGTAGCCTCCACCTTTACCTATTTAAAATGAAACAGCAGTAATGTATCAATATTTCCCATAAGAACCTATTTTATACAATATAATCATTTCCAAAACCTCTAGAAACACAAAAATATGTTATATAATGTATTATATGGAGATATATGGTGCCACGTATAATATGAATAGTATCGGAATAGAATTAAATCAACAAAACCATACATTAACGTAAAAACGGCATAAATAAATAATAACACAACATATGGCACAAAAAATCAGAAAAGGTTACATTTCACAATACTACAATAAAAAGGAACCATGTAATACCAATCCAGCAAAATGTAGTCATACAAACGATATAGAACAATGAGTTTTTAATAGTAAGTTGACAAGAGACCCACAAACAATTCTGTGAATGCAAGCTCATGAGTTGATACTGCTAGAAAATAAAGGCAACAATTATTTCTTGCACCTATTACTGTATAATTAATATAAAATCTACTGTTATAAAGGTATAAAATAAAATATTTATTTCATTGTTTTTAACTGTTTCATTAGACGCAAAGAAGGATAACCACTCTGGCAAGCCACAGCTGACACAAACGAAAATAAAATAAAGATAAGTTAAACCCAAATTATCCCAATAGTACAGAATAACTTCAAGTTTATAAGATCTTCCTTTCTGCATGCCTCACAAAGACTGTAAGGTTTCTATTAAAGGGAATTAAGAAAATATTAATGACTGCCGGGGGAAACTTCAAAAATGAATCATTTCTCTTTGGACCCATTGCTACAAAATATCACTATGCAAATAAAGCAAGTTTAATAAAAAAACATCAATCCAAAACACTTTCCACACTCAAATGAGGCAATCTGCCACAACCAGAAAAGCACTGCGAGTCATCTACGCAGTATTTTTTTCATTTATTTCAGATCTAAGTCAGGACGTTAACTTGAATTATTGACGCTAATTTGAATATGGGAAGTAATATTTAAACAATGTTAATCAAGGTGATTGAAGTAGGATCTGGTGCTATCCCGGTGGATTGACTGTAGAAATTCTTCTCGGGTGCACAACCGGGTCAAAGTTTGATCTAGGATCGACGTTTCGATGGCTGACTCCGCCATCTTCTTCAGGATGTCTAAAAACGTGTTTTGGCCGCTATATATACTATTCCTAGGCCATAACGGTCTGATACGCCAGCCCACCAATCAGCTTCCGTCTCCGCTTGAATGAAAAAAGGAAAATCCATGGAGGAGGAGGGAATACCTGTTGCCACTGCCTGTCTACCCTACGTCTCCACTATATCCAGCAAGATCTCGAGGATACTGGGAAAGCATGGTATCAAGACAGTGCACAAACCACCAGGGAAACTAAGAAACCATCTAGCCCGAGTTAAGGACGATCTTGGATTAAAGGCTCCGGGGGTTTACAACATACCATGCGAGTGCAGTGCCTCATACATCGGGGAAAACTGGCCACACCATCAAAACCCGGTTAAAAGAGCACATGAGATGCATAAGGTTGGGACAACCCGAGAAATCCACTGTAGCAGAGCACAGCCTCAGCCACGACCACAAGATCTTTTGGGAAAAAACAAAAAGACTACAACATTCCAAAGGCTTCTGGGACCGGTTGGACAAAGAAGCCATTGAGATCCATCTTGGGGATAATAAAATCAACAGGGACTCGGGCTACTCGCTCAGCGGAATCTGGGAACCGATCCTCCAAAAAATCGGGGAAGGAAGACGAAATGTGATTGGTGGGCGGAAAGATGGAACCTGATTGATAGGCAGGCATATCAGACCGTTACGGACTAGGAATAGTATATATAGCGGCCAAAACACGTTTTTAGACATCCTGAAGAAGATGGTGGAGTCAGCCATCGAAACGTCGATCCTAGATCAAACTTGGACACGGTTGTGCACCCGAGAAGAATTTCTTACAATCAAGGTGATGTTAAACCAAGGACACAATGTACAAGGAGTCCTAGTTTTACAATGGTTCGCTTTCTGATGATTCGCTTATCCGACGCATAATCTTTTGGGTTTGAAATTTCACTTTCCGATGCTCAAATCAATCAATACCTGATGCCATAACATTGTAACCAGATTGAGTTGAATAAAAGCTTATCTAGTAAAAATGTATACAAAGTTATTTCTTTACCCCGATTTCACCAATTTCCACTAAGTAATGGCAGTGTTTATTCACTTCCGCTTACAAGAGTAATGAGGAGGGGAATGCCTGCTCAGTTGGTCTCAGGATGAGAATCTAATAACAGTGCCAAATCTCCTAATTCTATTACCATATATCCTTGGAAATGGCTAATACGAAGAGGAAAAGCAATGGTGACCGTCACTTCTAAGAGAGAAAGGAAGCCCATTGCTATGGAGGTAAAATTTTACATTATTAAGCGATCTGATAAAGGAGAATAAAACTCGGAAATAGGCAGTGTTGCAAATCTCCCATACTACTGTCGTGATGATTTCGAATGGCAAAGACAGAATTTTGGGACAAGTGAAGGGCTCAGCTCTACTGCTGGCAAAAACAATATGGCGACATAGTGGATTGATTGCTGAAGTCGAAAAACTCCTAATTTTTATGGATCAAAGATCAAATGCAGCATCATACATCAGTGAACACAATCATCATTCAAAACAAAGCTAGGAATCTGTTTCATCACCTAAAAGAAAAGTACGGCGAAAGCTCCAAGGAGGAAACATTCATTGCGAGTATGGGCTGGTTAATGCATTTCAAAGCTAGGGCAAATTTACATAACATTAAAGTGAGTCAGCTAGTGCTGATTTTGATGCAGTTGATAGTTTTCCCAAACATTTTGCTGAAGTAATTTAGGAGGATGGCTACTGTGCAAAGCAAATCTTGAACATAGACAAAACCAGCTTGTTCTGGAAGAGAATACCCAAGAAAGCCTATGTTTCTCTAGAAGAAAAATTATTGCTGGGTTTTAAAGCTGTGAAGGATAGGTTTACTCTTTTGCTTGACGCTAATTCTGAGGGGATTTAAAGATAAGACCTTTGCTTGTTTGCCACTCTGCAAACATGAGGGTATTAAAAGGCCATGTAAAGGAGAAACTGCCAGTCATATGGAGGTTGAATCTTAAGGCTTGGTTGATAGTGAGTGTTTTTGAGGAATGGTTCTCTGATTACTTTGTACCTTCCGTGCATCATTATTGTGCCAGAAATAATCTTGCATTTAAAGTTTTGCTAGTGGTAGACAATGCTGCTGGCCATCCTTGCTTCTTGGATGATTTGTACCTGGAAGTTCAAGTGATTTTTTTGACACCAAATACCACCTCTTTGCTGCAGCCAATGTACCCTCTTTTAGCACATACTATCTGTGGCACATCCACTCACATGCCCTATCAGCTACAGACAAATAATAAGTCCAACCCTAAAGTATTTTTGGAAGGGCTTCAATATTTATCATGCTGTGCAAAAATCGAAGCTGCCTGGAAAGTTGTGAGCCAAGCAAACTTGAATAGCATCTGGTGGATATTGTGCCCTGATTTAGTCTCCAATTACCAAGGATTTACAGAAACAAAGGCATAATTAATGTTCGCATTATGGAGAGTTGAATAATGAAGAGCTACTTCAACTAGAAGAGCAGAAGGTTGCTGATTCAGAGGGTCCATCTGTTGAAGAAACCCCTCGGAAGAAGGTCTTATCTACTCAAGTTCTAGCTGATGTCTTCAAACAATTAAAAACTGCCATCACCCCATTGGAGGAAGATTTCCAGCTATCTCTCCATTTCTTAGAATTAGAATCACCTTCAATCAGCTAATTTTCCATAAAAGTATTTATATTATTGTTGGACCTTCAATTTGAGGTCCATAAGTCTAACATACACCAAAAACTAATCTCCTGATGCCTCACTTTCACCACTCAAGGATGATATCTGAAAAGCTTTGCCAGGAAAAATCGCCAGCCAACCAACCTCGATCAGCATGGCATCTGAAATCTTGTAAAAATTGGGAATATAAAAGGTAACATTCAATATGACAGATGACTCATCCAATATGTCAAGGCACAAGTGAAAGTGCAAAAACTGTTTAGCCACCTCAGCTTTAAGTGAGAGTTGCCTTTATGCAGTTATATGTCTTCTCTCCAGCAGCAATTAAAAGAATTTATGTAACATTGAAAATTTCTTACTTTTGAGTATACATTTTAGCATAAAAAATGTTGGAACATAGATATAATATAAAGTTATCAAATTAAACTGAAGCTATTTTGGAATGCAGTTAACTAATTTTTAATAAAACTCTTGAGTGACATTGTGATTGAATAGTTGTTGTTTTGGGCATTCATAACAGTGTAGCAATCTTTTTAAATGGAAAAGAATACATACTCAGCTACCAAGATTGCCAAAACTTTTTCTCCTATTTGGTTTTTGAGCCATATTTTCACTCAAGTATATTTGCACTGAAATAAGCTAGTCAATCAAAATATGTTCTGCAGATCCCCAGGTTTCCTGAACAGTCAGGTAGCAGTCCTTAATAACAATTATTTTCCGATCTTTTAGCGTGGGCTCATTTCTGGGATTATGTAACAAAATAAATGAGATAGTACCATATCTAATTATGTTGCCAATGCTCTACAGAACTCAACCAACAATCGCATTAATAACAACAATTCAAATTTTGTACTATATCAAATTGATTTTATCTCAATAATATTAATCCGAAAAGTACAAAGAGAATTATCGAATTCGTCTTAGGGTTGAAACAACTTCAAGAATAAGCACTAAAATATAAAAAATCGTCAGATATCTCCAATAAGCACAAGGTTCTGAAAAACTAGATGAGCATTTCGGATACATTCGTAACCTTGTTGTGGCTAGTGGAGATATCTAAAACACATACTCTTCAATTTTTTGTAATTGTTAATTCTTGAATTAATCCAAGAAGTTATTTAGCACTCAATTTGTCAATTGATATGCAGTGTGTTATCTCTAATATACTATACATAGACGAATACAGTAAAACAGTACAATGTAACGATAGTACATTCAATAAATCTCAAGAATGAAGGGTGAACCAAAAAGATAATTGCGATAACTCGATTCTCAGAATCCCGCTGTTTATAATTTCGCATTGAATGATCCATTTTATGAGACTTATACAATGTGGATAACCGTATACGTAAGGTGACAAAACGAAATCTTTCGGAGAGTATTCACTAAACAAACAAAAATTTAAATAACTGCACTGGAATAACAAATGTCGCCACATTTAATTAAAACAGAAATATATCGTAAACACATCTACCGAATGGTTATAAACGTCATAACATGAATAATGCAACGAAAATACTCAATACTTTCTTCCGAATACATTTGATGAACAAGATAGCACAAAAACACCTAACAAGCACACTAAATAAAACCGGTATCAGTTAACCACCGCTTTCTTCATCTATAACATCGTCAATTCTCTCACCCGCAACAATTTAAAATTCCTCAAGACACATGAAAGGTCTTCACGCTGAAAAAAGTCTGATTGATCGATGGAAACCGTAGTGCCATAGCAGATTGCAGTACTTAATAAAATACAACAGCTCTTAGCAACAAGGGTACACTTCCCTATAAAACAATCGAAAGCTACGTAAACAACCGCCAACTTAGAAAGCAGCGTAAACAAGTTTCTTAGCATACCTGTTATTGGTTATTATTGCCGTTCTGTTCAATAGAAATTTCGTAAACGCTGTTATTTATATTAATGATATTCTATAGTTATTAATTTCATTCTGGAAAATCAGTATAAAACTATAACTATAATCGTACATTATATACATTAATACAATGGCAACTAAAATTAAAGATATTATGAAAGTAATCGGGTGGACTGATGGATATCATATTCCAGTTCTTAACGAAGAAAACGAAAAACTTTCAAAGAAGGTTTTATACTTTTACAGCAATTTTAGTATTTCAGTTCTTAGTACTTATTTCTCTCGCTATTGTATAATCGAAATCTTGCTGAGAGATAAAATCGACAGTTGGTTAAAAGTAAAAATTTGTATTCATTTCATTTCTATTTATTTTAAATAAAGATAGAAGACATGTTGAAAGAAAAAGCAATTTACATTATCAAGGCCGAAGACCTGACCAATCGCGTTAATTCTATTGAAAAACATATAAAGGATATAACACTGCATCATCAGCAAAACCAGGTGTGTATGAAATGGTAATATATTTCATATGAGCTTTTTTTAGTGTTTTTTATATATTGCAAATAGGTACTAAAAAATTAAAACTTCTTTCAGGCGTTAATCTATTCCTACCAAACTTGTGAAAAATCTGAAGATCATATGACAAAACTGGCAATGAGGAATGAGCAGAGCATTAAACAAAATATTCTTAAACTTTCTCAGTCATACGATGAAACCTATAAAAGAAATGTCTCATTGGAAGTAAGTTAAAATTTAGAAGAAATCTCTCAGAACTTTATAATTAATTATATTTTTATCTTGATCTAATTAAAGAATGCTGCTATCCTAGTTTTTTTCCCATCTTATATATCTATAAAAATGTTATTAAATACATTTAAATTTAAAGTATATGATGGTACAATGATAACTCAATTTAAAATTTAAACTCAATTGAGAAGAATATACTAAATATATTATGCTATAAATTTTCACCAATACTTCTTTTTATTCCATTTTAAAGATTCTTTCATCATAGCCACATCTGTAGATAATCATGTAACTATTAATACAATACAATAAATGATATCTATGCAATTTTTAATTGATGCATATATGTTATGATTCCTTTAACAACCCTGTGAAGATAATGTATTTCTTTAGTACATATAAGTGAAATATATAAGGAACGGAAAATATTTGATCATGTAATCTAATTACAGTGACATTAGAAAATGTTTAACAGTTTTTATAAGGCATATCATTATGTAGCAGAAGGCAGGCACCCATCAATCAATAAAGAAACTACCATGACCCCTGGTTATAATTTCAAAATCATATTCCAAATTTGAACACATCACATTCAATCTTCCTCTATATACTTTCCACAGAGAACTACAAATATGCTTATGTAGTTTGATGTCAGTGTAAATTTTTGTATATTGTTGTTCACTGCATAAAAATAAGGAAATTTTATGAAATAAAGTTTTATATTATCGTATTGGGTAAATGGGACAGTGCACTTGGTTGTGCTCCAGTGTCAATGTGCATCCTCCTAAGCATTATTACCAGAGAGAAGTGTGCTTTTAAAATTACCCTGTATTCCACTTTTGTGCTGTAATGACTATTTTTTTTAAATTTACAAATATCTTTCAAGTATATGCTACATATGGTAGTGCATATATCAACAATTCATTTTAGCTTGCCTTTTAAAACAACCATCTATTGCTGAAATTTATTTCCATTTAATAATAGCTGAAAACTTTTATCAAAATCTCACATCATTTAATACCTTTTCCCAATAAATACCAATTTCCACTCATATCATACTCGCAATAAATTAGATACTCATTTAAATGAGTATCATTTGTCCCTTTGCCTAAAAGGACCTCACCATCCTGCTTCCATCGCATTTAATAACTTACCCTCTAGGATTAAGTCAACTTCCTCTATCTTGTTTTTAAAGAGGCAATTCTATTAAGCAAAAATTACTAAAGTATCTTCGAATATTTAAATGACTTGCCTGATTTTAACTTGCAAAATACAAGAACACTGGCTATTGTGTTTTACTATTTTTCATTTCCATTTTGTATTGTATTGTCTGTGCTTTCTTTACATTACTACTTCTTCATTTACTTATTGTATTGACTTATTCCATGTCCATGTAGACCTAATGGAACTAATAAAATTTATTATATTACTTTTGCTCACAATTAAGAAAATATTCATTGCTTTATGATATCTAAGTTATTTTTTAATTTTCTAATTATTATTTATTTATTCTATTTTGCATACAAGGATGAAATAAGGAAACTTAAAGAAAGTATAAATAACATAAAGAAAGAAGCTCAATTTGATCATGGAATTTTAGTTTTGTGGGAGGAAGAAATTATGCGCAAGGAGGAAGAGAATCAAGTTATTGAATTTTATGCTAATGAAGATGATGCAAAAGCTAAGGTAAGAAATTTGGCATCACATCTTCTCTTCTGATTACAATTAGTTGTTTAGAAATGTTTGCTTTGCCACTCCCAGCAAATTAACCTACACAATGGCTAAATGTAGTGGCTTCACTTATTTTAGCCTACTTGAGTTGCGTCACTAAAAAAGAAGAGGAATCACTAATTTTTTATAATTACTAATCTATCCTTTAAGAATGAAAAATAGTTTGAATGCTAAACATGTTTTATGGATTCTTGGCATCCATGAGACTAGGGTATAGAAACAAATTAGCAGGAAAGCAATGTCTTGTAAATGTCAGATTACATATAGAAATTGTAGCAAAATTATTTCCCCAAATTTTTCATCAGTTGCCATTCATAGACGATCATTAATAAAAAAGTCATTGTTTTACTTGTAAATAATGGCTACATGGGAGCTAATGTCAATTTCATTTTTAGGTACTTATTTTGTCAATAGTTTCCAGTAATTAATGGACATTTTTAATTCTACAGGAACAAAATCTACAATTAGAAAAACTACAGGTTGAAGCACAAAATAAGCAGCAGAAACTGGAAAAGATCTCATTTGACATTCAATCACAAGAGCTTGCTTTGGAGCGTACTAGTAATTTGTTCCGGAAAATGCATGCCAACAGGCAATGTCTCATTCAGAGGTGGGAAACATGTGTTGCATTCATGGGAAAAAGAGATGAAGAAATAATGATTTTACGTAATGTATGTAATATCACACAACTATTATATTACAATTGATAGCTTTAGAGCTTTCCAAAATTCAACGGGTTTGGTTGAATATCATATAAAAAGTTCAAAATTTTAAATGGAATGCTTTCAAATCTTTCCATAGTGGTATATAAGCAGCCAACTAATATGACAACAACAATGAAACAAGAGAATCAAAATTCCAACTTTTTAAAAATTATGAACTCTTAATATAAACAGTTGTAGGTAAATGGTTAGCTTAAACATGAATCCTAAAGGAGAAATGGTTTGGTCTTTTGTTGCATATTTCATTTATATAGTAATTTATTGTTTGATATATAAATGGTACAGTCAAAAAGTATGAGTGAATCATACATATTTAACAGGAACACTTGCTTCATCCGATGTCTCAGTTGCAGTGGAATAGTTATCCGATTATACCAATAATTCAAAATTGCTTTTTAGACTTTCATTTGTGAAATCGATAAAATATGTAATTACTGTTTTTCAGTTTTGCCTATTTAGTATACAGAATATGAACTATAATAGGGATACACATTAAATGCATAGAATGTCATATATGATAAAAAGCTGTTATGGACTAATTGCCTTATTTCATTAGTTTATGTTTATAATGTCTATTTGAACACATTGCAATATAAATAATATAAATTTTTTACTATCCAAAAATAATTCAGCTGCAAAGGGGTTAAGGAACTTCATGAAGTTTTAAGCTGCATAAATTTCATTTTATTCACCAATTTAATTTGATGCATTGCTGTTTTTGTTAGCTTATATGTATAATGTAAATGTAACTTGGTGTATTGAAATATATTTTGTTAATATTCTTTTAAAATTCTTGTTTAATTTTATAGACTGACAAATGCAGTGCTCTCAGATTGCTCTTATTGAATGACTCCTTCAAGGCCATTTTGGTTGGAAAATGCTGTAAAATTATTGACTCTAACATCTTTGTAGAATTTTGACAGTAATTACTAAAATTCCCAGACCATACTCCATATTCCAGTATATAGAAACTGAAAGCCAAATGCATTTCAGTAATTGCACAAGTTTTGGTACTCTATATGTTAAGAAAAATTATTTTTTTAAATAGAGGCAGTATGGACCAATAGCAGATATCTACATATATATTTCTGAAAGTTTGTTTGCGCACATCATTATGCATGCTCAAACTATAAGACCTAGAACAACAACATTTGGTACAGTTCTTCCTTACATCTTAACTTAGTGAATGGTCAAGATTTAGTCAACCAGGATTAGTCAGTGCTGGCAATATAGGGGATTAACATTTTTCCATAAGGTAACATGTAAAAATTGATTGCTGGACGTGTATGCATTTATTCTGTTGTAATTTTAAATTACTTAAAATGAAGTTATGAACGCAGGACAAAAAAATGTACACCCAATCCCTAACAAGCATGAATTTTACCAACACAATTTTGGTTTAGCACGATTTTTAAAGTAGGGCTGGTTTTCAACTATCACGACTGGTTGTTCGGTTTGACACAATTTCTTCATGACTTCTCTATGATAGTGGAAAGGTATAGAAAGCAGAAATGGGAACAAGTTTAAACATATTTGCAAGATGCTTAGTTGAAAGAGAGACAGCAATTGGGAAGCAAGAACTAGAATGTGGTAAATGGAAACAATTTCCTATTGACTTCTATTAGGTATATAAAGTGATATGTTCCTACTGTATAAAGTCTTCCCTCAAATATACTGCATATGTTCTTTAGAACATTCATCATGGGAAGCAGTGCTCGAATTGGAACATTTTATCAACTGGAACATTAGTAACCAGAACATATTGATCTGATTTTTTAACAGTGGGAATGCTATGGGCTTCATTTTGTATCAAGTTGAATGGAGTTCCCACATGTTTCCACCCAATTCAAGCACTGTTTAGCTAACCCTGGTGCCAACATACTTTATTGAGTAATTAGTGAATTTGATCTTTTTCAAAAATGATGTTCTTTTTGATTTATTTTTTATTTTTATAACATTTTAACACTTCTGGTTTAATAACAAGAACAGCATTCCAGTACATTCTATCCTATTTGAGCCCTGATGTCAAGTAATTAGGTATTCTAAACACCTATGTATTAGTGTTGTTCTTCATGCAACTTGTTTTCGTAGTCACGTGACTTACTATTTGAACATAGGTTGGAAAAATACATGAAAATATTACAAATGATAACAATAATAGCCAATAAATAGTTATTAAAATAGTGTGGCAAGTGAGATATCAACTTTGTTACCTATGAGTTAATATTAAAGAATTTCTATTTCTTTATGTAGCATTGAAAGTTTTGATTCCTTGTGAGAAAGAACAAAGATTTTTAATGTCTTGACTGTTCTAAGATTTCTTTGATTCAAAACGATCAAGAGGAATTATTCTTGATGCAGTATTATTGTTATTATTAATAATATTATCATCATTTCTTCTTCTGTTGCTTGTTTTCTTTACCACATTTGTTACGAAAAAATAATGTTTTTTTATATAACTTCAAGATTTTCATTCATATAACATAAAACTGGGCAAAGTTAATTTAGGTTGACCTGTATATTTATCTATTTATTCACAGACAAAAGCCTATTACAAAATATTATAAAAATTTTATTAAATAGTAGTAAAGTACTTGAAATATGATTCTCTTAAGAAAACGGAGATATCAAAATCATAATAAAGGAATAAAATTAAAAATATGTCAATTAGGTTAGGATTATTTCTTATGGGAAATTTGTGTCCAACTAACACGATTTCACCTTACACAAAATTTTTTAAGAGTGCATCTACCGTGTTAGTTGAGGACTGGATGTATTTAGTTTAACAAATGAACTTCATATTTTTTAAAGACAGAATTCAAATCTAAGCCAAATTAGCATAAAATTTAGTTTTTAATCATGAAAAAAGGTATTTTTACATAGGTTTGTAACAATGGAAAATGCTGAATACCATGGCAATGACATCAACGTTTTTAAATGGGAATTGATCTCACATCTCCTACTTTACAGTTACAATGCTGCCAAAAAAGAGAACACTTTTTAATCCAACACAATCAAACACAAAAAGGAAAGCAACATACAGAGCTGCAGAAAGTGAGGAAAAGACACAAAATCGATTGAAAGCAAATAGAATAAGAATGGTTGGTTTTTGAGCACTTGAATCTCCACAGCAAGCACGGACTCAACCAGTAAAAATATCATTCTAACTTCAGTCATTGACCATCATATTTGCTAAACAAAAACAAAGTAGAATACTTCAAGTAATAAATAATGGAGAAACCTCTTATAACCATAAAAATAATAAAAACGAAGTACTCAGGTACATGCAGGTTCAGGAGATACTGCTTCATACTAAGAACCCTTTTTCACAGACACAAGCAATAAACCACACACTTGAACTTCCTCTAAAAACTGCCTAAATACTCATGTTAGAATCAATACTTCATCTTCAGTAGGCCAATCATAAAGATGAAAGAAATTCATGTTGTGGAGAGTATATATACTAACAGGGAAAGTGAGAGGAAGAAATGTAGGGGAGAGGGAAAGAAATACATTGCTGTGACAATGGAGTTAGGAAGCCTGGTGGAATGAACATTAGTAAGGGAAAACAGTGTAGTATTTACTATTGGACTTGTGCCTTGGTTGAGGGGAACATATCTGTCTTTGTGAATGGCTAACTTTCAGCTGCATCTTAAAGACTACCTAAATCTTACAAAAGTATTCTTTAGAGCCAGCATTTACTGTCTATCCAATCACTCCATGTTGTTTACCTCTTATTATAGCCTTTTCCAGTTTCTGACATTAATGATTTATTTCTATATGCCTTTTACTCATTTTTTAGGAAATAAATGGACTTCAAAAGCATTTCCTGCAGCAGAAAGAAACTTTGCAAGAAGAAGAGCATTTCTTAGATGGACTTGAAAGAAATAATCGAGAAGCTGAATTAAAGACACAGTCATTTGACCGTAAAGCAGCAGTACTGATTAGAAAGAAAGATACCACCAAAGAAGAAGTGGAGGAGATTAATAATGAGGTAATTTAAGAAATTTCGTGGTGATCATTTGTATCTAAGAAAGAATGATTTTTAACAAATATACAGGATGCATTACAAGTAGAGCAGGCTCAAAGATTTAATAGTTATATTATGGTTGTAGTCACCTAGCAAACTAATCAAAAAGCATGTTCTTAAGATTAGGGCCATATTTCTCAGCAATTTACCTTTAAATGCCGAGCGTGCCCATACAGGTATGCAAAATGTGACTGCTCACTGCCGACCATACTCGTATGGGAACATTTTGTTTGGAAGTTGCTTACAGATGTCGTTTTTGTCATAGAGGGGAGAAATTTTGTAGGGTTCATCCTTGAGCCATGCCCTCAAGAATCATTGAGGCAACCATGCTGCCAATTCACCATTCGGGGTGGGGAAGACCTCCCACTAACTGTAAACAGAGATAAGGGAGAGTGTGGTAGCCCTGCCCTTCTCATTTCACATGGACAAGGAGGATAGGATGGCAACTAGCTACAAGGTCAGCCACTGTAGTTGGAATTGGATGAAGAAGCTATTCTTCCACCTCCTCAATGTCACAGTCCTCAATAGTTATGTTCTCCTGACATCATCTGGATGGTTGATGATGCATTGAGAGTTTCATCTCGCTCTCGTGTGAATACTGATCCAAGAAGGGGCATAAGCTTTTCTTGCTGCTGCTTCCCATAGTGGTAAACCAAGCAGCACAAGCAGGACACAATTGTGTCACTTGGAGGCCAAAGAAAACAAACTGGTCATAAACGGAAATCACCTTCACTACTGTGTGTGCTCCAAAAGGGAAAAATATACTAAAATGGTGGTGAAGTGCAAAATATGCAATGTAGGGCTCTGTATATTTTCATGTTTTGAGGAGTATCACACCAAAACAATACTTTAAAAGTTGTATATGTAATTCTTTGTAAAATGTATGAAAAAGTAGTGTTGGTTATGTTTTATTATGATTTTTTATACTTTATATTAGAGATTTACTCAGAATTTGGGTTGTTTTCTTTTCTTTTACTATAAAGGTATATACCCATTATTACCCAAACAATTTTGCTAAATATAACTTTTTGTTTGACTAATTTATCTCTTATAGTTCAGGAAATAGGTTTTATCTGATCGAAAGCAAGAAAAATTTTAATGGCCAAAAATAAGTCTGGCAGCGAGACTCGCCATAGGGACATTTAAATGTGGCATTTAAAGGTTAACAAACTGAGACCTTATCATCTATAGGAATTTTTCCTAGGCTAGAAATCAAAGTATCAAGTCCTAAATTCATGGAAGGGAGAAAAGACCCCCTTTGCCCTCCCCTGCAGACTACCATGCTTGAAGTTGGGCAGTCAATTTTAAAGACAATTATGTAATAATAAAAACAATAAATATTGCATTATTAACTATATTCTTACATTTTCATGGTAAATAAACAATAGGTACATAATGGACTCGGCTTGGTAATATTTTCCTACAGTAATTCAATGATTAAATCATAATACTCCTTATTAAAATACTGAATCTCTCCAAAAAGACACCACCACTGCAATGGCATTTAGTTTCTAAAGTTACTTATAGTACTGCATTTGGTGTCACTGTGTGTAGGAATGTTGAGAGTTTAGAAACAGTTCACCAATAAGAAACATTGTCCCACATTACAAATGCAGTACATACTAGATTTCCTTCATTAGTGCTCCAATGAGTGTATATGTGTTATTGAGTCGATATCATAATCAGCTCAGATATGGACTTACCTAGAGATAATTTTATAGGGTTTCTTAAACAATCATGTTTACCCAAATAAACCCTATACAATTAAAAATTAGATTAAAGAAATCCAAAACATTGTGAAAGTATATGTAAAGGTTCTGTTTGCATTTGTGGAAAAATTTCCTGCTCATGTTAAAAAGATAACTGATGCTGGGGAATATCTATTGAAAATATTTTCCGAGAAAAAAGTCCATCATTTTGTTTTTGGCAATTTATCTTCAAGTGTTGTGTACTCATGGGTACCTGTAGAAATTTTTTCAGGGTTGGGCAAAATCTGTATAACATGTAACCAACCAATAAACAGACATGGACTTTTATATGTATAATGTGAAATTTTTTGTGAGTTGTAGGGAGAGGGTGCAAATGCCCCTTATTATGGGTGGCTGTGTGTGTACACATTGCAGCGGTTCTCAACCATTTGGTGCTCACAGCACACTTTGGATATTCACTTTTTTTGCGACACACTGGAATTAGATTTGAATAAAGAATAGGATTTATCATAAAAATATATAATTTTTTATATTATATCATATATATAATCAACCAAATTAAGTTATTATATCGTAAAACAGAACAAATGATGAAGTTTTGTTAAAAAATCTATATTTAAATCTTACCTAATGTGACACTTGAGCTTGGCATATTCTAATAATTGCACTGATATTAGGACTTATCCACTTATCTGTGATAAGCTGTGAGACTTCATTTGTTGAGCTACGATTTCTGCTACCTGATAAGAAGCAACTTGAACTCTATCAGACACTTGAATGTTTTTTTCGAAGTAACTCACTTGTTTAGAATGCAGTTCCATCAACCTTTTGAAATAGTTCAACTCTTTTCCTTCAAGGTGTGCATGTTTTGCGATGAAATTTTGCTTCAATTTGCTGGGAACTATGGCTTTGTTTGATAGTTTCTTACTGCACACAACACACACACACACACACATTGGAACAGGACAATCTTTATCTCCACACCAATAAAAGCCCGGACTCAAATAACTGTCCATATACATGCGAGAAACCTTAGAAATCTTACTTGGCTTGGTCCCGCTGGTACTGGGTTTTTCCTTAATATGTTCTTCATATTTTTCACCATTATGTTTTCTTGTAATAAATCCGTCCATTTTTAGAGGTGCAAGTTTTATAAATTTTAGTAATGACAATTGGATGAAACCACAAATATCACAGTTTCCTACCAACGGTATTACACAAAACACTTCATAAAAAATTATTTCATACAGAATAAACTCACGAAACATACATTCACAGACACCAAATTGTAGTATAAGCCAGCCACGAATCAATGCTAGTACTGATTTGATAAAGGAATGCGCCAGAGTTGTGGACAGCCAGGAAGGTTACCGTAGCTGGAGCATGCTAGAGAGACTTAGAGAGCAATGAGAACCAATCAGTTGTCTATGACTCATGCACAAGGGATTTGGTTACTATGTCAATGCTGACAACGTTGTTGTCAGGCTCATGCACATCCCCAGAAATTTATTTTGGGGGGAGGTCATATTCAAATAATATCAACTTTTATAATGTTTTTAGTTTTCATGACTCAATGCAGTAAATGGCAGCATAGCAAGAGGCAACATAGCAAGTTTGTTGTGTGGTTATCGCAGATTTCACAAATGTCTGTACACTGAGGGGGGGGGGGTCCAGACCCTCCGGACCCTCACCCTGGGTATGTCCTTGGTCAGGCTTACTATTTATACACCTTCCAAAGCAGTGATACTTTTGGACTGGATTCAACTAGTCTTAATACCGTGTATTAGTTTCTTTGTTAAAACCGTGTATATAATTGGTGGAAGATGTGCAGATTAGCAATTTCTCTTCAAAGTCTCAGGCACACTTGGTAAATGTTCGCAGCACACCGGTTGAGAACCACTGACTTATTGCTTTAGGTAAACCAATGCAATGGCATTGGTTGTGTCTTTTTAGAATGACCATGTGTAAACTACATTATGTGACCAATAGATTGAGGCATTTTGGAACAATGAGAAAAATATTGTTTTCTAGTTTGGAAGTTATTGATGAAATTTAATTATGTTTCTTTGGTATTTTAATTGTGTATAATTTTCAAAGCAACTTGTGAAGCATGCAATTATGAAAATTTTGATAAATATTGTCAACCAATAGTTTTTAAAAATAACAAAAAATTATCAAGCTCAAGTTTTTAATTACAGAACACTTTATCTAGGGACCATTTTCATTCAGGCATATAATAAAATATTACAATTGACATAAAAGCTTCCAAATTCATGTAAATGAGAATGCAAGGAATTTGAGAAATAGTTTTTTTTAATAATTTATATTTACTGTTTTATTTGAAATGTCTTACATTTTATTATGCTGATTAATTATAAAAACTATTGATAATGAAATTGCTGCTTTTAAAAAGAAAATTACTTGCTTCTTTTCATGTTTTTTAACAACAATTCTTGAAAATAACTTAAAATTATGGAAGAGGTGTTGATAAGATAACTATTTTTTTGGCAGTTTTGGATGTTTTCAATTAAACTCAAATGTCCAAAATATGTTATATTCCCTAATGAATGCAGTAAAAATTTTAAATTTGTTTACAAGATTTAATTTTGAATATAAAATTTTAATTGTTACTTAAGCTCATTTTTTGTTATTATCATAGATCAACAACACCAGTAGAAATCTTGCAAATGTTGGTAAATGCATTGAACAAGAGCGCTGCAAGCATAAATTTTTGGCTAGAGGAAATATGGAAATGAACAAACGTGTTGAGCAATTGGAAAAAATTATTACTTCCCTGGAGAAACGCTTGAAAAATGTCAAGTTTCATCATTTAACAGCACATGAGAGGGCAATCCAGCTGGAAGAAATTTTAAAGGTGATTAATATAGAGGTCATTTTTAATAATATATGAACTGAATTAGTGTTATAGATTAGTACACTATGGTAATTATTTACATCAGGGACACAACTTGAAAAATACATTCTCAAAGAAAAAATTCTTTGAATATGTTTTTAAAATTCAGAAATCAATTTCTAGGGCATGAAAAAGAGAAATATGAAGATTTAATTCAGTATATACTGGAATTTGAATGTTTGTAATGGTTAGGCTTGGTAATTGTGTTGTGATTGTATGAGTTTGTTGGCCTAAAATGCAACAAATTAGCTGGCGAATGATACACCCAAATAATCAAATGCAGCCCACCCATCTATCCATATTCACATTCCTGATATGATTGAAAATAGTGAAATTCATGAATATGGCCATGAACTCTAATAAATATATCCTTTTAATGAAGCAATCCAGTGAAGTCATTCACTGCTTCATTCCACAGCTTCCACCAACATGCTTTCACTTTTTTAGGTTTCAGCTCGTCAAGTGGTTCCTTGATGTTGATGATGCTTTCTGCAATGTAATTTTTCCAATATTGCCAAACATCCAGGTTGAGGTCTGCATCCATTGCCTTGCAAATCCTGCCGAAAGTATGGCACATGAAATATGCTTTAAAGGTGGTGATCACGCCCTGATCGAGCGGCTGAATGAGAGAAGTGGTGTTGGATTGCAAGAATGCCACTTCGATATTAGGATGGGCAAATTCCATACTTTTTGGGTGACCAGGAGCATAGTCAAGGATAAGGAGACCCATGAATTCCACACCCTTTTCTTGAAGATATTTCTTCACCTCCCGTACAAAGCAATTATGGAAAAACACAGCTGCAGTTACCCAGGCTTTATTATTGGACCTGTAGTAGATGGGCAACAAGTGCTTGTTTTTGCCCTTTTGTGTCTCAGAGTTCATGACATGGTAAAGCATCATGGGCTTCACCTTGAAGCCCACAGCATTACCACAAAAGAGAAGGGTTATCCGGTCTTTTGCAGACTTAAACCCAGATGCCCTCTTTTCTTCTTTAGAGATGTATGTCTGCATTGGCATTCTTTTACATCATAATGCCATTTCATTCTTGTTTGGGCCTGTAGCACTTCTTTATCAATTCAAGGAATTCTGTCGGATATGCCTCTGCTGCCACATGCTCAGCAGATGCTGCCTCCCCTTAATTTTTACATTGTGCAATGCAAATCTCCTCTTAAATTTTTCAAACCAGCCCTTGTTGGTACTAAATGTTTGCTGGCCTCCCTCACTGCTATATTCTTCAGCACCTCCAGTTGAATGAAAGCATTTGTCAAGGCTAAGGGCCTTTTTGAGAATCACATTCTTATCAACAGGCACATTATTTTGGCTCATGCCCTCTATCAGATACGCTTAATACTTTATCCATTTTCATGAGGACTCTGTCATGTACATGTGACACTTTAGCACTTATTGGGACACTTTGTACAACACTTTCCCTAATTTGTTTATAATTTTTCTTGATGTAACGCAATGTGGATTCGTTCATACCAAAAAGCCTACCCACACCTGAAGCACCCATACTGCTTGTGAGTTTATCAAGAACTTCTTTCTTTTGCATAAGGATCATCACCTTCTTTTTTCTCTTCACAGCTTTTCTACATTGTTATCATTACTTAACTTTCTTTTGGGAGCCATGGTTGTGCGTAAAATTTTCAAAAATAAAATGCTAAACTTTGCAAAATGTGGCGATTTTAACAGTGAGGGGCAGACTGACATGACAGTGTGTGATGGTTAGATGATAAGTTGTGCAGAGATGGCACCACAGGCAAACCTTTCAAAGAAAATTCGCGATACAATGTATTGTTGGGTGGTTGACCACGAATAAGCAAAATCATGAATAGCGAATTCATGAATACGAAGGGATGGGTGTAATTAAAACTATTTGTTTCAAATTTAGGTACCATTCTTCACTTTATTTGTCAAAATATAGCAAAAAATCAACTCAACCCAATCCACCCAACATAATCTACCTAAATAATGTGTGTTCAAAATCTTCCCACTTGGAGATTACTACCATCTCTAGTTGGATACCCAAGGAAATAAGTAGTAAAAAACCAAAGATAGCTTTAACTGCATATATTAATTAAACTCCTATTATTTCTCCTTTTCCTGCTCCACATGCATCAGTTTCTTAATTTTTCACACTCATTGGAAGTTTTTTTTGCAGAGCCTTATAAAAAACATTTTCCTCTTCCTGAGTTGTATGTGATCTGTGAGGTAGCAATTAAAAACTTAATTCTGAGATGAAAATTTGAGAATTTCCCAAGACCACACCCAAATTCTGTAAACGAAGGTAAAATGCATTTGTACTCAAACTCTTATATTTCGGAGAAAAAGTAATGCTTTATTACCCTTCAGCTTGAAAAGAATAACAAAACAATATCAAATTCCTGCCATGAGCTCCAAAGAATATAAGAGAACTAAGGGATATTAAACTAATCAACAAATGGTGCATTGCTCTCTATTAAATGAATAGAGACAAAAATTCAAATAACTTTTTTGTGGAAAACCTCCCCCTGGACCTCCCCACTGGGTTCTGGGTTCTAATGCATCTCAAAAGCTTGGGTCAGCTTATTCACGAGCTATACGAAAAACCAAAATTTTTTAAAAGGTGGAGGGTTGACCAAGTGTATACACAAGTACAGGTATGCCTCGTTTAACGCATGTTCTTTTACCGCATTTTTGATATAGCGCGGTTGGCATCCCGAGACTAAAATTTTAAATTTTGAAATTTTTTAAAATAATGCTCCTCCCTTTATTATGGTCCCAGCATTTTTCTCACTTACCTTCATTTGTACTTCACTCTCAGAGATACTCATTACACTCTAATTAAAGACAAGTTGTTGTTATTTATGTGTTTATTAACTTTATTTCTATTTCATTCGTTCACTTTTATTATGTTTTTTTACATTGATTGTCCACAATTCCACAGTCTTTTGCAGTGACGCTAACATCGTAAGTTTTAAAGCTCTTAACGTTACTGTTGAGATGTGCAGGGTTGGGTTCGATTTGGATGGGTTTTTGCTTAAAATTGGGTTAGATTAGCTTCACGACAACATTAACTTTAGGTATTGGTAGTCATTTGTTATTTTGAGGTTGGTACCTATGCTATAGTTACGTGCGTGAAGCTGTGGCGGCGCCGCTGAATCGTAATATCACTCGTATTCCGTTTTTGTTTACTTTTGTGCTGGCCAATCATAATTCGTAATCATGAAGAATTTTAGCAACATGTCAAGGTATTGGTGTTTTACCAAGTATATACCAGAAATACGATATTTTGTATATCTCATCGCAAATGTTATCAGAAAATTGTGATTTTCCATCATAAAGAATTAGTTTTCTGAAGCTGTTGTAACCCAAAAAGTTCATAATAAATAATTATTTAAAAGTAATTGTCATATACCGTATTAACTCGTTTAATACTCGCACACGGTTAATGCCCGCACCCCCGTTTTTAGAGCTAAAAATCTGGAAAAAAAAAACTAATTCGTATCATGTTCGCACTTCAAAAATTTTGATATTTTACAATAATATCGGTTTAATAATCTATCTGAAGCCGAATTTGATGATATAATTATGGCAACAAGCAAATATTTAAGAAATGACTTCAAAAAATGATTATTTATACTTTTTTAACGTACGTAAACATGAAAAATTCACATCCATTGCATTTATATTACACGGAGACACCTCAAAAACCTATTTTGAAATCTAGTTCCTTAATCTCAGAAATTTTCAAATTTGAGCCGCTGCACATTCTCAAGTTATTTAATTTAAAACGAGTAATTTTTGCTAATTTTGCGAAATTACGCTAACTCAGCCATTATTCACCTAGAAAAAGAGCAAATTTTACATAAATAAACGTAAACGGTTCACGCTCAAAATAAATCCCCGTGTCAAAACCCTCAGAGATCACACAATACCAAAAATAAACCGGTCACTAGACGCACTGCGACCGGTTACATAGAAGTGTTTCTCACGTTTCTGTGGATAAAATGTATCACTTACAGCTTTCAGAAAGCAAAAACGAACAATTCCAATAGCCATTTAGTGACACATTTCCATCGCAAGATTGTGTTCTTTGCTTTTATGCAGTGTAATAAAAATATGTACATATATTATTTTAGGATTGTGTAACGTAAAAGGAACCCAAAAAATTCACGATAAAATGTGATTTGAGCATGTCACGAATTAAAAGGCAATCAAACAGAATTTGTTTGTTTTTAATGAAAAAATATATGCAATTCAGTTGTTTATTTCTCTTACATCACCTTTTCAATGAGAATGAATGACACTTCTATTTACATAGAAATATACGTGATTTAGTTTTACTACTGACAGCTGGTAAGAAATTTGAAAAAAAACCTGATAAATAATGTTCTTATTATATTAATCTATGCATTTAAGAAAATGCCTTGGTTATAAATCGAGGAAATAAAATGCACGGCATATTGCGCCTACTGAGGAAAACGCTTACTCATCTCACGCCTGGCACGCAGTTAGTAAGCGTTTCGCGGGTGGCCTACCCTCCAAAGATGAAGGGGCAAATATCGTGTAATGTCCGCACCCCCTTTTTTAATGGGAACTTGTGGGGAAAAAAGTGCAGTACCCACACAGCACACGAGTAAATACGGTACTTCGTTTTCTTAACTTTAAATTAATATATAAAAATGTCCTATCACTATATAAGTTGCAAGATAAAAATAGTAAAGTTTATGAAGAGTAAAAATCAACTGGGTTAACTGCGATGTTAAAAACTGTTCTTTTAGCGCAAATTATGATAGCGCACAGATGTCTCGGAGCGCCTCTCATGCGCTAAGCTATGCATGCCTTTATGGTTTATGGTAGTTATCTCTATAGTGGAATCAAGGCTGCCTGTGGTTGTTGATTTGACCTATTTTTAGTTAATTTTTATTGCTTTCATGCATGGATTCCTAAATTTGATGAAATGTTTTGCAGTTATAAGAGCCAAAAATATACCTAAAATCATATTCTATAACATGAGTGATCTTGTCACAGTGTATTTGAGCACTGCTTAATGATATAAAATCTAATGAATCATTATTTCTGTATGCTAAAACTCCTGTTTTCCTATGCTTTGAAGGCTGAAGAGACAAATTTAAAAGATGTTGAAAGTGAGTTGAAGAATGTTCAAGGCAACATTTTCCGTAATCAGTCTCTCCTGCATGAGATAAAAGATAAAGAGAGTTCTCTCATAGCAATGATAAAAGGTACTGAATCTTCTATGAAGCTTTTGGTAAATGAAAAACTTGCCATAACAAAAAAGCTTATGCAAAAGTTCCAGTTGATATATCACTTGGTGAGTTATTAGGGCATGTATTTTTGTTAAAATATTCTTATATTCATTCTCTCAACATAAAGCACAGTATGTGGCAATATAGCAGGAAAAAACTAAATAAAACCATTCATAAGCCTATGAAAGTTTTATTCATGATATTCACCTTGCCTTGGCATTAGTATAGTAGGCTAAAATTCTTTTTGTAATATATCGCATATGTTATGCCCTATTTGAAATTATTATATATAAAATATGATTGTTAAACTCATCAAAACTTATTAAATTAAAGAAGATAGAAATAACACTTATGTACAATTTTAACACCCTCAACATTTTAAACTAACAAATGTAAAAGATACATTATAAGAAAATTCAGATTTCATGTATGAATTAACATATTTAAACATTATTTTTTTCTCCTATCGTAATAAAAATGTAATTAATATTTCAAGTTATCCTTAAATTAATATTGCAACAAGAAGCAAAAGTTCCATATTTAACTTTTCTGAGGTTGTAAAAAATATGTAATTGGTCAACTTGGATCCACCAGATCCAAAACTTTTTATAATAACAAAAAATTCTATATAAAGGTTTTTATCTGAAATTGTGTATCATTGTACTAATAAATAGTGAAATAACTTCCAAATGCAGTAAAATTATAAAAATTCAAATTTTATTCAAAATATGATTAAAGGAATTGCAAATCTTTCATGGTTTTCCATTGAACATTTTATTGATCTTGTTAAAATCAGTTTCTGAGTAAAAGTTATTTATAAAAATTCATTTTTATATCATAACTTGTTTTAGGATTACTTGATTCAAAAGCAAGAATCTCGTATAGGACGTATGATGGGGAATCAAGATTCAAACAAACATGAAGAGAATTCAAAAAAAATCAATGAATTGGAAAATGCCATAACATCAAAAAATGCTGAACATAAATTTTTATCTGTACAAAAAGCTAAATTAGAGGTAAGTCACATCATCCATTTTCTTTATTATTCTATTATATTTTACTTTGAGAGTCAACAAACCTGCTGCAATAAAATTGAGAATATTTTTCGTAATTCTGCAAAGTAGCTGTTGCGGAAAAGATGTGTGCTGCAGTGAATTTGGTAAACTACAGATTTTTTAAATTAAGCAATGATTGAAACATCATCAGAAGGAAAGAGCTTACTTAAAAGAATAATAACTAAAAAAATGTTTAATTAGAATGGCAAACATTAAAAATTAATCTACCATGTAGATGTCTCACAACAAGTACTCATTACATGTAAACATCATCTATATATCCAATAATGATTTACAAAACTAAATGACAATGCTATATCTTGTTGACTTATCATATTATGTAGCCGATGAAGCTAACATAAGGTAGATAAACCAAACTATATATCAGAAAAAATTGAAGAGAATTTTTGTATCAGTTAATAGCAGGAAATTCATATGCATAGAATACTTATTATTTTAAACTTCCTAGATGCAATATGGGCATGCTGGATATGGTCTTTTTTCCTGAGGTAATTTGAAAAGACTCATTGAAATTTTTAGGATGAAGAAAGGCGATTGTTCTCATCAATAGAAGTCAATAATGATGAACTAAAAATCCTCAGTTCAAGGAAGGATGATGAATCATTAACTTCACAATTAGCTGGAAAGAGACTGAAAGAATGCCATGATGAGAATCAAAATTTGCAGGTTGAGGAAAACATTTTGCGTTTAAAGATATCAAAGACTCAATCTGCGGTAGATCGGGAAGGAACTGAGATTTTTTCCCTAGAGAAACAACGACTGGAGATTGATACTGTAAGTATATTATGTAGTGATAAATAGGTAGTGAGATTCTTCCCTTCAATAGGGAATAATATAATGTTGGTTATAGTTGAAACACTAGAATAAAAAGCTTAAAGCTTAAATAATAATGGTGGAAAATTAAACTTCTTGCAAATCTGATTATAATGCTTCAAGAAAAAGCACTTAAAAATCAGAAGATTGAAGAAAGTACCTACTTATCCAATAGCCATAACAAAGTTATGATGTGGCTATTGGAGATAGTTGAGATGAGCACTTTTTTGAGTCTTTGGATTTTTAATGCTTTTTTTAAACTTTTCAGTCATAAGATAAGCTCAATAATTCTCTGGTGGATGATTATACTGATATTGGTTGAAGATATGTTACAAATTCATTATAAATGTTAAGGTTATTTCTTTAGACCATGTTGTCTTTTGCTTCAATTTTTTACAAATAGAGAATGGTTAATATATTTAAACAAATGTAATATTGCCTAAAAAACAAAAGCATTACTATTTAAAATTTGAGTTTATGAACAAGTTGTAAACTAATCATTAAAAAATTAACAATCAGTATGATATGGTTATTATTTATCTTATTGTTAGAAAATTATATGACTTCTAAGTATCTCTTGGAATCTCATCAATTACAGTTCTTTTATTAATTAAAGTTTATGTTTATCTTGTGTAAGATGAGAAATTTTATTCATTTAATTTTAAGTCAGGAAATTTTTCCTATCTAAGGATACATTTCAACAAATTCCAACTTAGGAAAAACTTATTGGTTTTATTTGTGGAGGCAGAATGAGATTTTTACTTTTCAGGCAATGCAAGAGCGAAGGCTGGAAATAATCATGGAAAAGGATGTACTGGAAATGAAACGTCGAGCTGTTTCAGATGAGGTTTCACTTTTAAGACTGGAGGTTAAACATATGCAAACTCGGATATCTCAGCTTCAGAAAAGGTACAGAATTGACAAAAATTGGTTTATATTGTGATGCAATGAGCCCAACTATTGCTTCAAGAACCTTTTCCTACATGTCCCTTCTCTCTCAATCCAGAATTCTCTATCCTTCCCTGTCTGTGCAAATATGCACCTTACTTTGTCTTCCCACTACACAATGCTCCACCAGCCTGAATCTTATATGTTGAGGGTCAATTTATTGCAGTACCCATTGCTAGAACTCAAAATCCAACTGGTATCCATGATGAAATAAATGGCAGTCATTTGTCACAAATAAATATATTATTGCTAGAGAAAATTGGATAAAAGAAAAATGTGACGAAATACAACAAATGGAGAAGTTAGGATGGTATGATATGATGTATGCTAGGGCACTGGAATTACAAGATAAGAAGTCTAATAGAATTCATGGTAAAGGAATTATGAATACAGATGGGAAGATAGTGTAAGAAACAAAGGATGTAGCACAGGTATGGGAAGAATACATTAAGGAACTATACAGCAAGCAGGCAGGATCAGCAAAAATAGAACTGGAAGATGAGGAAAACATTGAAGAAGACAACATAGGACCAAGTATTATGGAGAGCGAAGTAGAAAAAGCAATAGTGGAACTAAAGAAAGGGAAAGGCACAGACAGCGATGGAATAGCGGCTGAGGTTCTTAAAGTCATGGGATCAGAAGGACTAAAAGCGATCACAAAATTAATTAATAAGATTTACAACACAGGAGAGTGGCCTTGGGATTTTCTAGAAGTAACAATGATCCCTCTAAATAAGAAGCCAAATGCAATGCAGTGTATGGACTACAGAACAATAAGCCTTCTGTCACACACTTCGAAGATCATCATGAGGATTCTTAATAAAAGACTGGAGAAAAAAGCAGAAGAAATGCTAGGGGAAGATCAATTCAATTTCAGAAAAGGATGAGGAACTAGATATGCTATAGGGGTTGTTAGAATCATATCAGAAAGGGCAATCGAGTATAGTCAAGATATCTGCATATGTTTTGGAGACTGGCAGAAGACCTTTGATAGAGTAAATTGGGTAATGTTGATGAAGATATTAAAGGATATAGGTGTAGACTGGAAAGACAGGAGACTGATCAGGAATCTATATGTGAATCATGTTGTAAAGGTCAGGTTGGAGAATGCAGACAACTGCAGAGTAAATATCGGTAGAGGAGTAAGATAGGGCTGCTGCCTATTGCTGACCCTATTCAATATATATGGAGAAAGTACAATGCAAGAAGCATTGGAAGGCACAGGAGATTTCAAAATTGGAGGAAGGATTATAAGAACAGTAAAATATGCGGATGATCAAGTGCTTCTAGCAAGAAAGGAAGAGGAACTCCAGAAAATGATAAATAGACTAGTAATAACAGGTAGAAAATACGGTATGGAAATAAATACAAAAAAATCCAAGGTCATTCGAATATCAGGCAAAGAAGAGGATTTGAACATAAGTATTGGAGAAAAGCCTTTAGAACAAGTTTCAGACTATAAATACCTTGGAACCATAACAAGAGAAGCAAAAATGTGTGGATGAGATCAGAACTAGAATAGGAAATGCAAAAGCAACTTTCAGAAGAAAGAAACACCTACTTATGGGGAATATAGGGGAAGATATCTGCAAAAAGTTCATAAAATGCTATGTATGGAGTATAGCTTTGTACGGGGCAGAGACATGGATGCTAAGGAAAAAAGACATCAAATACTTGGAAAGCTTTGAAATGTGGACTTGGAGAAGAATGATGAAGATAAAATGGACAGATAAGATGATAGGATGAAACGATGAAGTAGAGAGTAGGAGAGAAGTGAATGATTATACAGACTATTAGAAAGAGGAAGGCAAACTGGGTTGGACATTACCTGAGGTGAGAGAGTATGATTAAAGATGTGTTAGATGGAAAACTAGATGGAAAGAGGTAGGAAAAGGTTTTAGCTGGTAGACAATTTGAAAGGGAAAGAGAGTTATCAAGATATGAAGAGGACAACGGAAAATAGGAGTATATGGAGAACCAGGTTTAACCATGAATAATCATGGCCCTGTCTACAGACAGATTACCTATCATGATGATATATGCAAGGTGCCCTGCAATGCGAGGATGATACATCACCTATGTTTAGGGAAAGTCATTACAAGTCAAAAATAAAGAGTAATCATTTTGCCTATTCTCAATAATAAAGGAGTAATGGACATTTGAAGTTGATGGAAATAAGATGAAAAGCAATCATTGGCAACACTGCTAAGCACATAGGTCACCACAAGCTCGTTTAATAGTAGCTAAAAAGAAGAAAAGCAACCATTGGCATCACTGGTGAGCACACAGGTCAAAACAAGTTAGTTCAATAGTAGGTAGTTCGCTTGATTCACTGTGTAGCTAATTTGCTTGATACACTGCATAGCTAGAGTTTCACTAGTATGACTCAGGGTGATTGTTGTTGTTTTTCAAAATGTCTGTGTACACAAATGAAGAGTTTGCTGATATTCATTTTGTTTATGGATTCTGCGATGGGAATGCAGCAGCAGCTGTCCGAGAATATGAGAGGCGATTCCCAAATCGGTGAACACCTGGTTGGCTAGTGTTTTCATGTGTGCACAGATATTTACAAGAAAAGGTGCATTTCCAAAGCCAAAGACTGAGCATCCCATACAGCGAACAGTGGTTGAGGAAGAGGTCATACTCAATATGGCGAACAATAGTCCAACCACCAGTGTTCGTAGAAAATCTGAATGGACCCACGTGCCACGAATTAGTTTATGGAGAACTCTTAACCATCACAGTTATTATCTCTTTCACCATCAGAATGTGCTAGCTCTTCAGCCTGAAGATTATCCTGCACATATGGAATTCTGCAACTGGTTTGTCAAAATGATCAGCTGATTCCACGCATTTTGTTTAATGATGAGGCAATATTCACTAGGGACGGAATAACAAACCTATTAATGGGCCTTGGAGAATCCAAATGAAACAAATGAGACTCATTTTCAACGCAGATTTTCTATAAACATTTCGTGCGGGATTACTGACGAGAGATTTATTGGACCCTTCATGTTGGAACACCGTTTAACTGCAGAGAGATACCTAAACTTCCTTGAATACCACCTACCAGAACTGCTGGAAGATGTGCCACTTGAGGTTAGATGAGGTATGTGGTTTCAGCATAATGGTACACCAGCACACTTTGCAAGATGTGTACGACTATTCTTAAACCAGCAGTTTGAAGGTCACTGAATTGGCCGGGGAGGGCCACAAACTTGGCCACCTAAGTCACCAGATTTGACCCCTTTAGATTATTACATATGGGGCCATATGGAAAACCTTGTTTTTGAAACGAAAGTGCAAACTGTAGAAGAACTGACAGACTGCATCAATGATGATGCAGCTCAGATCAAAATGGATGGTGTTATGCTTCGCACAGCAACAAGTTCTCTTTTAAAGAGAGGAAGAACCTGCCTAAGAGAAGATGGTAGCCAATTTGAGCAATTATTGTAACAAGTAATTGCTTGAATAAACATTGTAAAACAACAAACTTACTTTTTTCTTATTTCCATCAAAAACTTCAAATGTCCATTACTCCTTTATTATTAAGAATCGGCAAAATGATTATTCTTTATTTTCGACTTGTAATGACTTCCCTTAATGAAGGAGAAGTATCAACCTCTCATTGTGGGACACCCTGTATATATACAAGTGAACCCCGCTTAACACAGCCCCTGCCAATGCAGATTTTATTTCAAATTAAAAATTTAAAAAAATATATAAATACATATCTAATGCACAGTGTGACCACAGGCTAATATCTTATGATTTTTTGTCTCTCACTAATAAAATTTTATAAAGTATCCTAAATATTGTGAGATTCCAGCAGTGTTGCATAATATTACATCATCTGGTGGCCAATTTCATTCTTTTCCCTGTAAATTTCTTGGGTCTAACACAAAAGGTATATCCATAGAGTAGTATTATATATATTATTACTCTATGGGTATATCTCCTAAGGCGGAAAACATTTGAAAAACAGAAATTGAAATATGATTCATGTTTCTTTGGCATTGTTGGATCGTAAAGAATGTTTCTGATGATTTAAATTTTTTAAATCTATAATATCAACATATCATTATAAATAATAATAAAACAATAACACTACACATCAAAAAATAATTTTTACATATGAAAAAACATGTGGAGGGATCGTATTGTTTGAATGCATATAATGTATAATAATATATAATGATATATAAATTGCAGAAAACCCAACATGCACTAATATGAGTTTGATCTATAAGCAGAGCTGAAAGAGAATCGATGCTCTTTCTGCATTGGCTATTGTCTCTCTTCCACTATTCCACCTCTAATGTGTCAGGACAGTCAGGATCGACTTATGGTGGCTTGGGTTTTAGCAGTCGAAATGTTCGACTACAAATTTAAAAATTTTTGAAAAAGTAGAGGCAGGCAGTGGGATTACAGCAGTTGGTAGGGATTATGGTTTGGCAGAGTCTACAATCAGGACAATTATGAAAAGCAAACACAAATTACTAAAGGCTGGCAAGAGAGTTATGGCATTAACAGCCATCAAAGTTTCTCGCACACATGTAAATGGAAAATTTATTAGGTAAATGGATAGAAGATTTGAATCAGAGCTCTGTGCCTGTGTCTACACAAATCATTATTAATAAAGCACTTAGTTTTTGGGATGACTTAAAATGACTTCATACGAGTGAGCGGGGCTGCGACGGATTATTTGAATGCTACTGACAAGTTTTACATAATAAGTGAAAAATAAGTTAAGCAGTGGATCCTGGACTCTTTTTTTAATAAAACTTCATAGGTGTTCTGAGAATTATTTTGAAATTATGTATGTTTACCGCCAAAAAGCTTTTTCGTCTTACTGTTTACTAGGTAATTTTATAGTTTGTTTAATAAATTACGTTCTAAAAGTCTGATAGAAATATGTTTTACATTGAATGTGGGACCAGAAATACCATTTAGGAAGTTATTTCCCTCTGGACGCCTAAAGGTTATGGTGCCCTGGCAAATGCAGATACCTCAGGAACGCATCCCCCGCGTTAAGCGGGGCTTACCTATATATGTATATAGACACATATTATTAATTTGTGAAAAATTGTAAATATGTGCAGTAAAACCTCACACAATGTGCAATCTAACAATGTGTGTCCATTATTTCATAGAAATTACTAGTATTCCAATTCTCCTGCAATTTGACCAATTGTCCGCCAACACAGCAATGTTAGAAAATTTTGGGTTGTGTGTTGCCCCAGGTCCATTTCATTTCCATTCAGTTACCTATTAAAGCATTCCATAGTATGCATGAGAAAGAATCACCCTATATAATTTGTTTCATTATGTGTCATGTGTAATGCTGTAGCACCGCTCTTAAAGAGCCATTATGAATGAGTGGGAGAATCTAGAAGTATTTATGATTGACTGTAATGCTATTTTTAACAAACTTTCCAAATAGGTAAAAGATTGAAATTTAGTAGGAATGTTTGATTCTTACAGTAAAAGCCATTTACGAAAAAAAGACCTGGGTCAGACTCCAGAAGATAATTTTTATTTCTCATAAGATGTCACGTAAAAATCAATTACGTGACATGCAAGCTTTCATTCTTATTCTCATAAAAATTAGAAAAATTGATCCTTGATCTTCAAACTGGGACTGTTTTAAAGGAAAATGAACCAAGGTTCTTATTCTTTTCACTGATTGTCTCTTTTATTTTGGCAAAATTTAGCAATTTTATGAGGATTTGCCTTGACAACCATGCCATTGTCAAAATTGAGACCCCATTATTGTCTCGATTCTCATATGAGTAATATATACGTAAATATGTTCCTTCCTATCATATTGATGGGCTTTTATACTAGTACCACCTTATATCTACACTGAGTATTTGATATTTTGGTGCATTTGTCATTTCAGTCATTTAGTTTAGTTCCTAACGAGCCTATTGTATGGTGTGCTTGATGTTAGTGATGCTCAACAAAGTTAAAATATAGATGCTGATTTCACGTGCTATATCAAAAACCTAACATCAATGTCAAGAAAATATAAGAAGCAAAACATTGATGTTTTGCAGTATTAATTATGATGTCATGCAATTGCAATAATGAAAAGTAAAAGGAAGTTAGGAAACAACATATATATGTATTTGCCTTTAAAAGAGAAATCCTTAAACCAATTTTTATTACAAATGTATTCAATTTATGCAGAATTAAAATCTCATTTTTGATTTTACTTGATGTAAGCATTAATGGCAAGAGTCATCCATACATGTATTGTGTGCAGCACACACTGACAGCCAAATGATTGTGGCTACTGATTGCTCATAGGACACATTTAGCTGCAAAAAATTTTAAATCAAAATGCAGTTCTATCTGTTTGACATTATCCTTATCCATATTCATCAATCAAGTTCACCTAAAATAATATCCTCATAAAATTTGGCCAGATATGGACTTATTTACAGCCAGTAATGACAAACCATATGGCCCTTCTTAATTTTTTATGTACCAAAATACTTTTCTGTGAAAAACCCCCTCAAAAATCAGGACGTCTTATATGTTGGTGTGCCTTATGTGCAGAATAATATGGTATTAAGTGCCTTATCTTTAGCAATTATGTGGCATAGCTAAATCATTTCGATTAACATTCTTCTAAAAATTACAATATTTTTATAATACACTTGCTGGATTTTCATCTAAAATTTGACTTTAAAGATTAACTTTAAACAAGATTCAATATCTTAAAATCATTTACCCAAAATCTTCTTAAAGTAATATATGATCGTAGATCCTATTTTAAATTTTAAGTAAATAATGGTTACTAGATGATTTAATACATAAACCTATCATTTCAATTTGTTTTTATGGTGCCTGTAGCTACTCTGCTGTGAGAGAAATGTCAAGAAAAATCAATCAATCCATATTGCATGTTATAATTCAAAAGACTTAAAATAACAGAAAATTTTCTGATTCTACAGCTTAGGCTTTAGTTTGGATCATGATTTAAAAAACATAAGTAGTCAAAAACAAACTACAGTTGAACCTCTCCATATTTCCAGATAGTTCATGAATGAAGACATTTCAGGTTATAGAATTTTCCAAACCACAGGTGGTAATAAGTCTGCCACAATCAAAAGAACATTTTGGGTATACTGTGGCTGTGGCCTAATCCCTCACTCCACTTGGCATGCTACCCTCTCGCCCTTCCTTACCACGTGGGCTATCGCCGTCTCAGTCCTTTTCTAACTACACTGTTACCAAATGTCCTGATTATGGTGATTTAGTCATTTAAGTGAAATGAAGACATTCAGTCATAGTAAATTTTACAATGTTTCTGGTTATGTGTATTATAATTTTCTTAAAATTTGGTAACATGAAAATAGAGAGAAACTAAAGATGTGGACTCAATTTTTTATCAATCTTTAAACATACAACATCATATCTTGGCTTCTACATATCTAATAAATGAATGACAGTTTATGGAAATTATATAAATGATAAATACCTATATAATAATAATCAAACACATTCATAAAATTTAATAACATTGTTCTTTCTCCAAAATATTTTCTTAGGGACATAAAAAAGTCAGTCTGTGGGAAACTTTTTCCCTAATTGATTCAGAGGGATACATTGATTGAACGAAATGTGCAGAAATGTTAACATTTATTTTTGGAAAAGACTCCAATTCAATAACATTTGTAGTTTTCCTGATACGGATATTTAAACTCAAGTACAGTACAGCACAGAGATGCTGCCTCCAAGTAGTGGCACATCCATAGGAGGGGTCCACCAGGGCTGGACCTCTCCCATGTAATCCTTTTAAATCATAAGATATAGGTGAGAGGATTCATGTTTTCCCAAGAATGCTCTTGATCCTTGAAAGAGGGCATAGACATGGGAAAGACAGTAAGCATACTCCTTCTTCAGTAAAAAGGGAAAGGAAGTCAGGAAAGGAGAAGGGATGGTTCCATTGTTTTTTGTTGTGATTTGAACATCAAAAGACCATTGGGGACAAATCCGATTTCTCCACCACCATGGGCTATAATCAGGCATCTTCCTTTCCCTATGGGACTCAACACACCTATTTCTTCATCAGACTGCCAGCAACTTGATGTTTATGAATGTAACAGACCTATAGTACAGGGTTATTATAAAGTAGCTTTACAACTTTGTATGCTAATAGCAGCTTGCGAATAACAGGAGTGGGAGTAGTATTGGCACTGGATGAGAGCTATCATTGTCAAGTTCTTTTCCTAGCAGTTTTCAATGTGTCAGCTGCCCACCAGCGGCACTGCTGTAACAGCAACAGAAATGGTGGATTTCACCAGTGCTGAGAAAGTGCAGTGTGTCTTTTGGCTTGAGGAGACAAAGTCTGCAACATAATTGCAGAGATGATTTTGCACTCATTACAACAGACAGCCTCTGAGAAGATCCTCTTTATATGAATGGCACAGAAATTTTGTGAATATAGGTTGCTGGGTGCATCATGCAAAGAAAACAGGCAGGCCGAGTGTGATCGACAAAACAGTGGAGAATGTGAGATGCACATTTCTCAGAAGCCCAAAAAAATCAACAACACTTGCATGCCATGAACTGGGTGTGCCACACTCAACTGCATGGAAAGTGTTATGGAAACATTTGCAGCTAAAACCTTACCAATATCATGTGCCGCAAGCAATCACAGATGACGACAAACTGAAGCATAAAACATTGTGTAGGCATGCTGGCAAGGCAGGAAGATGAAGACAACCTGCTTGAGCATATCATTTTCAGAGATGACGCCACATTTCATGTTAGTACGTATGTAAACACTCATAATGTTTATGTTTGGGGTGCAGAAAAGCCACCGGAGTTACTCAAACATGTTCATGACTCCCCCAAAACTTAATGTGTTCTGTGCAATGAGTTCACAGAAAATTTACAGACCTTTCTTCTGCCACAAAAAGACAATTATTGAGGTTGTTTACCTTGATATGCTTGAGAATTTTCTTTTGTCACAAATCAGCGATGATGACCCCCATGGACAATTAATTTTCCAGCAAGATGGCATACCTCCCCATTATCATCGAGCAGTGACAGATTGCCTGAAACATCACTTCCCAGGCAGGTGGATTGGACATGGGGGTTCCATTGCTTGGCCTCCAAGGTCACCAGACTTCATGCCAATGGGCTTCTACAAGGACAGTGTTTATCAAACACCATTACCAGCAAATGTGGATGAACTGAAGACCAGTATCACTGCTGCCATATCACAAGGCACCCCTGAAACATTGCAGATGGTATGAGGGGAGCTGGAGTTTCGCTGGGATGTTTGTTAAATAACCTCCGGTGCTCATATTGAAAATTTGTAACCCGTTGAAAACTTGAGGTGTTACTCTTTAATGTGATATATTGCATTACTTCATTTTCATAAGTATACAAGATGGTTGAAGTTGTAAAGCTACTTTATAATAACCCTGTATATAATGGCATTACTATTACTGTAGATAAAAGCTAAGCCATAATTTTGTCTTTGACATGAGAATTTGAACCAATGCAGCATGGAAGGACATCAGTAATATAAAAACGTACAAGTCTATGCATGAGGTTTCTCAGACAAACAGTTTGGTTTACTCAATTTGGATAGAGTCATTAACAAAACAGAGAGCTGTTAATGTTTTACAGACATTTTTAAAATTGATACAATTCTTTCAAGCTATAGAAATGCAGAGAACAGGAAAATCCATCTCTACTACTCTATCTATGCCATATAACTGGACAAATGTTTTTCTGGATAAGTCAAAATTCCAGAACCATTCTGAACCAGGGATGTTAACAGACTGGAATTCCAGATTAGAGAATTTCAACTGCATATTAAAATTTTCTCTCTTGTCTGTGAAGTTTCAGTAAAATACAAACCTTAATATTTGGAAAAATATTTTGATGCATACAATAAATCCTATGATCATTCACGGAAATACAATTAGCAATACAGTTTCCCAAAATAATCTCAAGTAAAACGAAGCACATTCTCTGTAGAATCTCAGATTACCTGCATCAATGCTGCAACCAGTGTTGTTTTGATATGAATTGTCACATTCTTTAAATAACTCATCATCCTCACAACCATTTAGTACATTGCTATATTGCCAATGTCACATTTTTTAAAGCTCTCACTATTATAAACATAAAATCTGGTATTTAAATCAGAGGAATTATATTACTACAATAAACAAAAGTCAAATTTCTTCAACAAGTGCTAACACCTGTTACACCTAACTAGCACTAATGCTGGTTTCATAACCATGGGATCTTGAGAATATATAACACAGGACAATTTTATTTGATGCTTTTAGAAACAAACTGTTTTATACTTCAGGAAATAAAATAAATATGTAAATGAGACACTGTATGTATCTGACTATAAGATGACCTCAAGTATAAGACGAGCCCACTTTTCAGAAGCTAATTTGAACAAGAAAATGCTTTACAAGACATTTTGAAGAAAAGAAATTAAACAAAATTGTTAATTGGCCGAGCAATGCAAGGTCTCTCCTATTGAGTCCCTATGCACTTTGTCTGTTTGTCTGTCTGTTTGTTCTATGATAACTGCTGTCTCAGTTGTCTGATTTTCACCAAACTTTGTGTGCATGTACAAATAACTTAGAGTTGACTGCCTATAGTTTTTTTAGAACACTACCCTTATAGTTCCTGTGAAATTTGCATTTGCACTTTGCACTCATTTCTAAATCTTATCCAATCAAAACAAAATGTAGCATACATATGGAAAACATCAAACGATGTAGAAAACGTCAAATAAAAATTTCTCTAAAATGTACCGGGAGCCTCCCAAAGGCACACAATTTGCATTTGCACGGTCTCTCCTGTTGAGTCCCTGTGCACTTTGTCTGTGTATTTGTTTGTCTGTACTACTATAACTACTGTCTCAATGAGGAGACAAGACTCAGGTTTATTTGCCATTAGCTCCTTATTTGGTTCGTTTCTTA
This sequence comes from Tanypteryx hageni, assembly GCA_028673005.1. Lineage (NCBI taxonomy): Eukaryota > Metazoa > Arthropoda > Insecta > Odonata > Petaluridae > Tanypteryx > Tanypteryx hageni. Next base: position 96,866,988 of record CM054115.1, read on the forward strand.
GATTTACATTTCTTTCATACATATTTTACTGCTGAAGGCAGCGCTTTCAATTCTATTCAAATTTGACATCCCCACTGTACGAAGTGCAGAAGAACTATGAAGACGATAATAATATTTAACATGTGATTCCCCCTACCAGCCCTAATTGGTAACACCTAACCCTAGATTGAAAAAACAGAAAAGCCTTGTCTTATAGTTGGGTAAATATAGTAATTTGTTATTGGTTGTAAAGTCAATAGTTAGCTAAACCATAACAGGAAAATGTTATGATTTTGTCCTTTCAGTATAGTTTTATGCCAAATTAATACTTATAATACTTATTAAATTCTTTTTGCTTTGGTTACACAGATATGAGATATATACTGCATGCTTTGGCGGTGAAGAAAACATTGGTGAAGAACCAATATCCATTATTCGCTTCAATCTAAAGGTCAGTTTTGTCTACTTAAAAAAAACTTAATCATTATGCTTAATTACAATATTATATAGCTTAACTTTGTGAAATAATATTTTTTAACAATTGCATTCAGAATTCTTTGTTCATTCTATTTAGAATAATGCAATATAATTTTCTCTAATGTACATATGTTTGAGCACCTAAAAATGTGGGAGCTCACCAAAATATAATGGCAGATCAGTATCAGATATATCTAGCATTCCTGCTACATATAAAGCTTAACCACTCAGAGTGATATCCTGAATGCTTAAATGACTATTTTAGACTTAGAAAGAATTTTCCTTTTTATGACATTTTGAGTAATTCTTTGTATTTTTTAGAAAACTGGACCTGTAAATATTTTGAATCATGCACGTTTTCATTTCTTCAGAACAGTTTTATTTGCTTATAAAGCGGCCTCATTAACATGATGATATCCTCCAATATTTTAAGGTCAAGTGATTTTTCAGAGTTTTTTTGACCATTTTTGTGATTAAAGTATATCATCTTATAATAATAAAAGTTATGTAGGTATATAAAGGTATGCAGGTATATGAAGATGTCTGATTGGTGCAGAAACAACTATTTACAACTTAATAACAAAAAACAATCTTCTTGCAGTTTCACACCAAAAAATCACCTCCTGCCTCCTCCTCCAAAATAACAAATGTTAATATCATTCAACATGCTATGGCCACAAAATTTCTAGGCCTTACAATATCTGAAAACCTTGACTGGTCTCTCCATGACAAAACTTGCTAAAAAGTGGCCACTGGCATTTTCATAATCCAGAAACTTGCTCAAATTGTTTCACTAGATACATTAAAAATGTGTTATTATGCTAACATACATTCTCACTTTGCCTATGGCATAATGTTTTGGGGAAACTCTAGTGCAACTATGAAAGTATTCTCAATGCAAAAGAAAGCTCTCAAAGCTATGATAAAAGCTCCATATAGAACCCCTGGTAGGCCTATCTTCTTGCAATTTAACTCCTACTTTATCATGCATATACATACTATATTGTGTTGTCTTTGTCAAGAACAACACTTCATTATTTCCTGTTAATGCTACTATTCATCATTACAATACAAGACATAATGAAGATATTCATTAACATGATTATACTCTCACTCTCAGCCAACAATGACCATACTACTCCACCTCTTTAATTTTTAATAAACTCCCCTCAAATATCAAATGCTTACCAATTAATCAATTTTTTTTAAATTGTAAAACTTATCGTTAGACAAAAAGTACTATTGCATCAATGAATTTTTGAATGATAATCTAAGTGTTAAACAGTAACTCTGTCTTCCCTTTTATGAAGACTACCTATTCTTCCTATTAATAATGTGCATTTATACTACCGTTTGTGAATTATATTCCTTTCTTGCGCCATGTTTTTTGCACATTTTTATTTCTATTTGTAAGATCCTTCAGACTAATAAAGTATTTGATTTGATAAAAAGAATTAGTGATAATGATTTTTATGTGGAAAGATCTTAAAGTGTGGAAATTGAACAAGGTACATTTTAAGGTAAAAGAGGAAGAGTCTAGAATGAAACATTGTAAAGAGGCTGAAAATATTTTTTGTAGCCCAAAAAGTACAGTTTTATGGTTTAAACTCACTTGAAATTTCTTTGATAGATAATAAGAAAATGTCTCTTCTGTAGAAATTATAAAAAAGGATTATTTTGGATGATTCAGTCATAACAAAGAACAGTAAAAGCCCATTCAACCAGCACCCATGGTACCTGTGTTGTACAAATCAAGTGAAATCTAGTGAAGCGAAAGGTTCGCAATTCTCTACATGGCAAGGCTGATTTGTACAAATATTGCACACTGACTATATAGCATACATTTTTTTCTTAGCTTTTTCCTGTATTAGGCTAATGTCCTTTCTAAGATGAAAAAAGATACATAGAAAATATATCGTCAATAGTTCATAATTTTTAACGTTAATCAAATTTACTTATGTATTTGTCAGCTATTTACTTTGGATAAATTATTGCAGCACATACAACATTAAAATTAATTTATTCTTTTCACATGATAATTGGAATATTTTCCATTTACAAACTAAATCTTGAAATTTTTGGTAAAGATTTCAATTAACATCAAACCATAAAAATAATTGCCGTCTGTAAGTTTAAAATAAACTGATGTGGGCAACACATGACTTTCTCCATATTTATATGGTAAATTACATGTTGTTAGCTCTGGGATCGTTGTCAATATTTACTTCTGGTTGACAATTAAGAAAAGAAAAATGAGCATTACTAAGGCATAACTAAGCGTCAATTGTTAACAATAGTCTTCAGTAGGTGGCATGGTGGTGGCAGCTAAACATATAAGATATCTCTTAAACAATGCATTATATGGAAAAATGTATCATACAAACGTTGTAGAAAATAAAATTTCCTACAACTTTTATTCCAATACATTTTTACATTTATCGAATATTAAAGCAAATATTTCAAAATAAGGGATAACTGACAAGAGTAAACACCTGATTCCGGTAAACCAATTTTTACCAAAAACCATTCAGATCTTCTAACTTTTATAAAAATGTTAAATATAAAATTTTGCATTGACTTGATTAATAGTTTTTGAGTTAGAGCACCCACAAAAATCTATCACATACATACACACACAGACATCATTGATAAAATGGTCAAAACGTGTTCAGGGGACCTTAAAACATGTATTGCCACTGAAATCTCGAATTCGATTTTTTTCTTGAAAACAATACCTACTTTCTCTATACTTCGTATATGGAGAAAGTAAAAAGGAAAAAGTATTGTTTGGGTTACATAAGATTAAGGATAAAAATAGAGAGCAATGGAGAACGAGAAAATAGGCAATGAGTATGGTTACGATAGTTTTTTGATGGGTTGGTGTCCAAATATTTTCTACAGCATCTCTATGAAAAAAGTAACTCCAATGAGCTATTATTCACATTGCCTTATGTATAGGAAAAATTGATATCAATTACTGCAGTTTAACAGATTACTCCATGAATACATAGTTACAGCATATATTACAATGGAACTAGCAAGATTAAGATATAAAGTATCATATATTCATTAACACGTTCAACGTGGCATGACTGGAATTTACATCATGGGGGGGGAGGGACTCTACTAGAATTCCCGTCATTGTGCTACATCTGGTTCTAACAGTTTGGGTGGGGGACTGTCAAATCTTAGCATCCTTTCTTTTGCCTCTAGCCATCAGTTTGGTTCCCACCTCCATTTGAGTAACGTCAGTTTCACAGTAGATATTTTTTTACCGGATATACATTGGATTGTGTTGGTGGTTAGTATTCATCCGTGTTCATGTAATCATATTAAGTCATTTTATCACAATGTTTTATTATGTGTATGATCACTTTCATTTTTACAGGTTTATTTATGTATGTATATGAGAAAAAAAATTTTTTCGGAAAAATACCAAGTTTTCTGCAAAGCTAGTGTTTTCGTTCATACTTGTTAATTGTTTACTAAGGATTTAATATGTTTCTAAGCACTTATTTTTATTGTAGTATCGAGGATAAATTGTCCTGAAAATTCTACTTTTAAGAAATACTTGGAAAATTACAAATAATGTAACAATCTAATGAAAAACATTGGAATTTCAATTCAGTCACCCATAAGATACTCTGGATTTTGGGGCAGCGTTGAATGGGTTAACAGATTAAAGAAACAACTTTAACAGTGTGGTTTGAGATAAACCAAGTTGACCCTGAAGCTTGCAAATATTTATACTGCAAAATGCCAAAACATGTTGCTTATGACCAAATCAAGAAAATATGGAGAAGAAGAATGGAGGAGCTGAAACAGTGGCTAGATTATATCTGATTCAGCCACACCAGGGTGAAAAGTATTATCTCTGATTTCTAGTTCAACACATATGAGGCACAACAAACTTTGGTGCTTTGCGAACTGTAGACAACATTACTTATTCTACATATAAAGAGGCTGCTTTTATGGAAGGACTTTTAGAGGATGACAAAGAATGGGATCCATCTTGAATTTCCTGCTGGAATGCATCATTTGTTTGTCACACTTTTCCTTTTTTGCGCACCAACAAATCCATTACAATTGTGGAAAAAACATTTAAATTCTTTATGTGAATGCTTTCTTATGTCAGCAATATCAGTTAATCCGGATACCACATTAATAGCTGAGATTGAAAATCTTGCACTTCTAGATATTCACCTCCGACTAGAAATTAATGGACGAACACTGCCAGAATTTCCTCCCATGCCTATTTCAAAGTGAAAAGAAAATTTTGTTAGCATGCCAGGATTGACACAGGAAGATGTGTATCAATTTCCCAGGCTCGGAAATGACAATTGATAATAATATTCCAAGGCTTAATCCAAAGTAACTAGAGATATATGAAGAAGTTATTAAGTCCATAGATTTATTAGAAGCAAAAATTATATTTGTGGATGGACCTGAAGGAACTAGTGAGAGCTATCTTTTTAATACCATTTTAGCAAAAGTGCAATCTTGCAAAAAATTGCTTTGGCTGCCGCATCATTGCTATCAGATGGCAGAAGAACAGCACATTCCAGGTTTAAAATTCCACCTGTATACTGTAAGAATTTTCAATGTGTGCTGTACCTCTCCAGTCAGACTTGACTAAACTGATCAAATAGGCAGTGCTGATTTTATGGGATGAAATGCCAACGACACACAAATTTGCCTTTTAAGCTTTAAATGGTACCTTGGGTGACATTATGAAGTGTTACAGATCATTTGATGAAGAAGTTATGTTGCTAGGAGGGAACTTCAGTCAAATTAAACCTGCTATAAGAAAAGGTTTGATGCCAGCAATTGTTGATGCTTTGCTGAAACCTTTGGTCAAGTGTTGAGGTGATGAAATTAGTAGAAAATGTGCATGTGGTATATTCTAATATTTAAGGTGATGTAAAATTCAGAGAACTTTCAGATTTATTTTTATGAGTGGATGAAAGAGGGTGTAGTTATGAAGACTGTGTGGAAATTCCAGAGCAGTACATCATACAATCATGCAATCTCTCTGAACTAATTTATACTATTTACCTGGGCTTGGGTTCAATGACTGACATCTCCAATTCAGTCATAAAACATGCCATACTAAAACCTAGAAATGAAAAAGTTGATATGATAAATACCACCATTATGAACCAATTTTCCAGCACCAGCAGAATATGTAAAAGTGCAGACAGTGTTAAATTCATGACATGTTGAACTCTATCCAAAAGAATTTGAACAGTTTAAATTCATTTGTGCTACCTGCACATGAATTAACTTTAAAATTGGAGTTCTAATCATTATACTGAGAAATCTCAATCTGAACATGGGGCTGTGTAATGGGACATCCAATAGGATCAGCATTTGAAATAACTATAAATAAGTCACAAGGTCAGACATTGAACTAAATTGGACTTTTCTTAATGCAACCAGTATTTTCCTATGAACAACTGTACATAGCTTTTTCAAGAATACATTATTTCAGTCAATTGAAATTCATTGTAGCAGATGGACAATCAGCTATCAGTAAAATAGTTTATTCAGAAATTATTGATAATGGTTAAATTTTCCCATGGATTTCTGTTAATAAATACAGGTTTCCCTCTCTTTATGCAGGGGTTGCATTCCAGGAAATTGATTAATAAAGCGAATTTGCATAGACAGAATCCATATAGATAGAGATACATATCACAAGCAATCCTAACTCCCCTCCAAGATGCTCTTCTTTCGCTTCATAAAAACTTCTTATGTGCTAAATACAAAATTAAAACAATTAACACTAAATTATACTCCCCAATAAAAGGAAGCAAACAAGCACAAGTGGTGGCTGTTATGAGTTACATAATAGTGGAGGTTTAAAGTGCTGGAGGATTGTCTTGGCTCAACGGAAGTTTTGCAGGCAAGGAGACAAAACTTCTCAAGTGTGCTCAAATTGTATCATGCAAAATCTCAGTCTCATCTCCACTCTATAATATCCACTCCACTCTCATCTCTTTTACTTTAGTACTAATGCTCACAGCATAAGTAGAGAATGAATGGTCACCTTGGGGTGTAGTGGAGAACTTTCTTTCATTTGTATTGCATTGGCCACGTAACCACATAAGAGTGAATCAAAGATGCATAAAAAGAAATTGCAGTAGCAATAAGTTTGCAACATAATAGTGAATTCACACAAAACAAACCCGCATAAAGAGAGGGAAACCTGTAAATGTTAGTTTTTAATGTTAATTTTTATTATTTACAAATATCAACAAAAATTTTTAAAAGTTTTTCGAAATTTCCTGCAGTGGAACTGCAGGTTCTCTAAAAGTCTCTGTAAAAAAAGTAATCTTCATTATTTCTTCAGCACTAACAGTTAAACAGTCAAAGTTTTGGGTTCATTTGTTTTACTATTGAAATATATTATGGTTTTCCTCCTCTACTTTTGGTCAAATAAACGGTTTTGGGGTATTCTTTGGTTGCAAATAATTTTTCAGAATTTTTATATAACAAAGACAAAATCTTGCTTTATCATAAAGTCTTGGGTGCTAGCTAAGTTGACCCCTTGCAATGGACTTGAAAACATTACTAAATAAGAGATGCTCTAGCATAAATTTTATCGTATGTAAAATCAGTCCCAACTACGCCAAAACTTATTTGTAGACTAGGGAGCACCAAGTTACAGATGCTGGTCATGAGAGTTTGCAAGAGGTGCAAGAGGAACAGGTGCTGGTTGAACAGACTTCTACTGTTGCTTAAAGAGGTAACAGTGATAAAATAGCAAATATTTGATTGTTCAATGTAAATAATGTAGCCTAAGTTAATGTAAATAAAATTAAGTTAATGCATATAAGGGCATCATATATATATATGGATGTCAACAAGGTGTTGGGATGAGGATGAGTTCTCTCTCTGTAGCTGAAGAAGGAGTAGTTCCGAAAGCTTCTACGTTTGTGATGTTTCTGTGTTTTTGTGTTATTTTACGTGTGTCGCTTCGACATCCCCGGGGCCTCGCCAACCTGAAGTCGTCTGATTGGTGAGTGCTCACTGGGTTTCCTCATCCCAACACCTTGTTGACATCCATATATTCATTTTACCTTTCCTTTTCCGTAAGTTGTTATATATATATATATATATATATCACACTGTCACTGCTGCAAATGTATAGATGGATTTACAGTTTGCTTATATGTTTTATAGATTGCCCAAGAGAAACAAGAACACCAAGAGGAGGGAGATAAATTGGAGAAACAAATTCAGAAAGCAGAAAAAGAAATTTGTGCAATGGAAGCTACTTTAAGAATTGTAGGTGGCACAAATGAAGCTTACAAGAGAAACCTCACAGCAACTGATGAAGAAGGTATGATTTTTACAAAATAAGTGATACTCAATATTTTGTTCATTATTTCACTTCACCAAAAATTTAGCTAGCCTAAATATTGAGTCTTTTGAAAATGAGCATTTTCCATTTTTTAAATTTTATATGAAAGATAATGAGTTCTCCATGTAATGACACATGTGCATAGCTTGAGAGAGTACTTTCACATATTTATGCTGCATTTTGTACATTTTTTCAGTACCAGAGTTGATGGAGAAAAAACACCTAGAAGTACAACTGCAAGTTGAATTGGAATCAAGGAGGAGAAAGAATAAAGAACTAACAGAACTACAGGATGACACATCTGTATGTTACTTTATTTATGCTGTAATAACTGCACCATTTTTAAAGCAATTATATTTTATATATTAAATTTAAATAACTGTTTGTGGCAAATGTTCAAGATTAGTTTGTTCCTGTGATATAAATTTTTTAATCCTCAATATTATGTGAGTCAAGTTCCTCAAAATAGTTATACCACATTTTTGTGAGTTTAGTTCTCTTTTGTGGAGTAAAATAGTTTTCTGTAGGGCCCAGACAATTTTTCTTCAGTTGTAGAATTTAAATGGGACGCTGTGGTAGGATCAATGTAGAACTATCCAAAGTTGACATTTGAGACTAATACCATAAGGTTAGTTCACATACATATTTACATAGATATTGGTGAGACCCTCATAGAAGGCTGGGTAATAGGTGAAATGAGAAGCACTTCCTAAAGCCTTGTGCACACCTACAAACATTGTTGGCAAACAGTTTGCTATGTTTGTGGACTGTCAGCCGGTTGTCCAAATACAGTCTGCAAACAAAGTTTTGCATCCAGACCTCTCACTGACTCACTAGTTCAAGACATCATGTCATACAGTGAAGTTGCTGCTGGGTTTTGTTCTGGATATATATTTTCAGCATTCAATGATAGGTGGAAAAGAAAAAATCCTAGACATTGGTGGACAAGGAAATTTTTAGAAGGAATGCAGAGTGTAAACCTTTTGGCAGATTTGAAATTAGAAGATGGAAGTGGCTTCAGAAATATTTTAAGAATGGCACCAACAGATTTTGAAACTTTGCTTGAAATGATTGTAAAATATCACAGATGGATACAGAATATTGGTAGCGATTCCTCTATCTACACTATTGGAAGCAAACTCTGAGACTGATTGGGGAGGGAAGATAATGTTGGCAGACACATCCAAAACTGCAAACATTGTCCCTTGTTCTCCATCAAGATTGGAAAACAAAATCCACAGAATATTTGTTTGCCAAATGCCTGTACAGTCAGCAAACACAGATGAAACTTATAATAAAATTGTTTCCAAACATTGTTTGCCGACAATGTTTGTAGGTGTGTACAAGGCTTAACATGCCTCCTTACATTTCAGGCCTTGACTCAGCAAATAAAGGAACTAGATGAACAAATAGCTGAGATGGCAAGTGCACTCAAAGAAGAAACAATCCTTTCAAATGGTCTTGCAAATGAAATACAGGACCAGGCACTTAAGCAAACTCGAGCTGAGCATCAGGCAAAGCGTCTGCAGGGAGAAGTTCGGCGTATGATGGGAGTGACTGCAACCACTCAAGCTACATTTGATGAGGTATGCTTTTAATGCAATTATGACAAACTTATACTAAAATTCATTGGGAAATTTTCTTATGCTATTATATCTCATTGTATTATCAATCTATACACATTTGGCTTCAAAATGCATTTTGAGCATCTACTCGTTATGTAATTAAATCCACTTCATTCTCTTAACAAATTCTTTTTCACACAAAATAGCAATCCTATACATTCAATATTTAAAAAAACAACTAAATAATCATCTCAATCATGTTAGATTAATTGATGGTAGGAAAATACCAAAGAAATTCTAGACATAAACTTGAAATACATTGTCACATAGCATCTTTCTTTTATATACTAAAGTTACTGCAAATTATATCAAGACCAAAAATGGAGATATATTGGGCTAAGTCAGTATTGATTTTGTAAAATTATATGGTCAGAGAACTGGTACTTATCAGACATATTAATAAAAATATTGCAATGTTCATTTGCCATCATTTTAAAATTTTAGCTGGTCAAAATTATGGCTCAAATTACTTTTTCTGGGTGACTCAAGCATTGAAATCTCATGAATGTCCTCCACCCCTCCCAAAAGGTTCAGACCAGTGTCCAAAGTCCTATACATTTCAGAAAACTTATTATCAACAATAAAGATCTGATTGATTTTTCCAAAAAAGAGGTATTTAGAAATTATCTTGCTAAGATTGTAACATGTTATGTATGAGCATTACTGGCCAATCCTACTCCATTGTCCTTTCAGGCATTTGCTACCCCTATAGCCTCTACCTCAAAATATGGATGGTTAGATCAAGGATTTCCCTCATATGTTTCTCCGTCCTCTTCATTTCGTAAATCAATTTAAATTTATCTGAAAATTTTAGATCATTGTAAGTCTACCTTCTCATATGGAACTTAACTACTGTATCACTGTTAGATCTTCAGCTTGGTTAGGAGAGGGAAAAGTGGCAGGGGGCACTCTACCACTTGGAGCCAGTGAAATACACATTACCAATTTGAAAACGTCATAGCTCCACCTTCTATTATTCTAAAATTAAAAATATGAGGTGGCAGTGGCAGAACAGTCAGAGCATTGGCCTTCCACACAGTGGTCCCAGGTTCAAATCTGGTGGAGGTTGGAATTTTCAACTTGGGATTGTCCCATTTTCTACTTGTGTGATTTGAGAAGACCGCATAAGTAAGTGCTCCGTCCTTCAGAAGGGACATTAAGCAGTTAGCTCCTTTGGTGCTCTTCATATAGAGTAGGCTAATGCTGACACCTGGCTTCCCTCCTCCCTTGTGTATGTGTTCGGTGTGGAAGAAGTAATGGCTATAATAATCCAATAGGTTGATTAGCCACAAATTCCATACAAACATCAAATTAAAAATTTAGTAAAGATAGTGAAAAACAAAAGTAGAATAAGATATGATGGATCAACAGAAGGTATTGTATTAAGGCGGAGAGAATAATTTCACAAAAACTGCAGGTTTTGATTTTCTCACAAAACTTCCTCTTTATTAAAAGTGCTAAAGAGAAAAAATGCATACATGTAATTAATATACATGTTTAAAGTTTTGCTGTACTTAATTTTTCTTTTGTATTAGGATTAGACATTGTATTGAACACTGAAATTAAAATTATTAGTCACACAAAAGACTGAATTTAATTGCCAGTGCTTACAGTATCAAATGGCAAACTTTGTTTGGAGAAACTACCTTAGTGATATTTTTAAAGTAAACAATCTGTTTGTCAGTGGATCTGATCCTGCTAGCTACAAAATTAGCTATTTGCTTCCCTCTGACAAATTGAGACCAGCTTATTATAATTTATGTATAGGTGTATTGAAAGCTTACAGACCCTAAATGCATAAGCTGCCACGTGCTGTAGAGGAAGATGTTTAAGGAGAGGGAAAATGAATGACCTTGAGATTCAGCTCTACGTGGAGTCTCAGCAGAGAATGACGTCGAATTTTACCCTTTCCTCTCCCCAGCACAACCCGTGTTTTGAGAATTGTACTCTTACAGACCAAAATGGGTTTCTGCGCATGGTTTGTAAACTTTCAACAGAGCTATAACTTGTATCCAGTTCGGTAGTAGAGCGTATATGGTGGTATATGCCATATATCTTTTGCTTTTTTCGAATAAATACTATATACACTCACCTAATGAGAAATTATACAGATTGATTGAAAAAACAGCTAATTATTCCTTTTTGCATGGCCTCAAATACAATTCTTGAAAATCTGTGACCCAGAAAAAAATTTTATACCAATATGCTAATGCTACTATTGTTTCGATCAGATTGAAAATAAATTTTGTACTTATTATTTTTTTTATATACATCACTAAAATACAAGAGAAATAAAATTTTCAAAAAAATTCAAAGTACCTAAGCTCATATATTTTTTCCTGCCATTGTAACATTATAGTCATGTACTTTGCTCTTTAAAAAACTGGGTAAGACCCTCTCCCCCTCAAAGTTTAATTCCGTATTCCCTCTGATTTTTTTACAACTATAGCACTGCTTATATCTCATTTTCAATCACAAAGATCAATTATAATAATTTCAGGTAAGACATCTATAGACTGTTGTGTTTACAACACATTCTATATAGAGCAAAGAGGAAGTAATTTTAAAAGGATTTTTAATAAATTAAAGGGTATGTTTACTGTTTCCACAATCTCTCCACTATCATGCATTGCAAAATACCTTTTAGATTTTAATCTTTCCTCGGATTTCAATACCTCAATTTTACATTTTCAGAAAACAGGACAGACTAGATAATATAGAACAATCAGAAGTTTTTCACCACTTACAAAACACATTATTCTAGATTTCTAGTTAATAGCCACCTTTTCCCTGCTGCTTTCAACCTTAAACCAATTACTCTTCCCCTTTCATCTCCACATCCTTCCCAAATTACTTCCAGCTGCTAATTAGTAATGCATTAATTTTTTTAAAACCTCCACTTTTTTCCTATAGGTTGCTAGTCTCCCTCCATGCATGTATATTTGGACATTTATTATATTATCAGCTGAAGATAATGTTGTTATGTTGAAACTTGGGTCATGTTCTTTCAAATAATCAAGTGTAATATTTAAGGTAGTTATTTTTGTGATACTTAAATAAGGAATTTTACAAAATTAAGGCTTCCATAGTGGATTATATTATGTTCTAGCAATGTTATAGGAGTAATGTTTTGAATTCTTGAAGTTCTGTGAAGTGGATGCAAACTCATTTGAAAATTTGGTGGTTATTTGATATTTTCTGAAATTTAAATAACTGGTAAAATGGAATCAATAACAAAAATGGGATTTTGATGTGCTTAAAGCAGGAAAGAGAAAAGGATATAAGGAGGCAGTTAGGAAAGCCTTACAAAATGCTAGTAACCAAACAACTGTTGAGGAAAACTAGGAGATTGTGAAACTATGAATCATAGAATGTAATGATAAATGATAGCAGAGGTTATCTTATCTCCGGAAACCATGGGTTGTAGACTTCATGATTTAAAAAAAATCATGAAATGAAGTGACAGCAGGTTAATACATTAAACGGAAGAACGATATATGAAGAATTAAACAGAAAATTATAAAAGCAAATAATAAAATCGATAAGAGATGCAGTGAAATGCATATTAGGACGACAAGGAGAGACTATAGAAATGAGGTATAATAGGCTAACTTCTAAACATTTCATGCCACCACTTGATTTTAAGTCTAAGAAACAAATATTTATATTGCTTTAAAAGTGAAATCTACCTCCATGTTTTAATGAGTCAGAGTTTATTTTTTCTTTAATATACAAATTGGTCACACATTTGAATTAAAGAAGTGATCAGCATGCCTTTTAAATAATTGTTAATTGTGGAGTATATGTCTAAAATTCTTGAGAAGTGAAATGCTATTATATACTTTTTTCATTTCCTTCTTTGAATATAGCGTGATTACTACCTACGCCAGTTAACAATGACCAATAAAAATGCAATGATTCTGCTGGCTCAACTTGTCGACCAGAATCCAGAAATGGAACCAAAGGTTGAACAACTTTTGGAAGAGAAGGAGTTAAGAGTGGCATATGAATCATCCAAAGTGCTGCAGAAACAAAAGAGAGGTTCATTACAGGTGACACGGTCCTCTTTGACCCTAATTTCTCCTAAACTGATGCCTCCAATGAACACTCCAGTGACATCTCCAGACAGACTAAAAACACAGTCTAGTCAGAAGTCCTCAATAGCTGGTAAAACTGTGTCCTCACCATCAGCTACTTCTGCATCACCTGCCCCTCTTATTATTGATGGTGCAATGCTCTCAGAAGGTATGTCCATGCACATCTGAATACTGCTTCACAGCAGAAAACTGTTCTTCATATTTGTGAGATAATTTTTTAATTATTGAAAATTTTACCCCGTTGGTCAAATTTTCAAGCAAAATGTAAAATGTATATACAGTCAACCTCAGTTATAATGGATCGCTGGGGGGAGAGGGGGGGTGGCAAAAATCCGTTATAACTGAAGTCTGTAATATCAGAGGTTTGGTGAAATTACTGTATTATCCGGCACATAAGATGCACTTTTTTCAGGAAAATGAGCCCCATCTGCATCTTATACGCCAAGGGTAAGATAGAAAAAATGATCCATGAATGGAGAAAATGAGGAAAAAACTGAAACTGGTGGGATAAGAGAAACATAGTCTTCCTAAGGTTAGTCTTAAATGACCACAACTAGAAGAGGAAATGATGGATAGCAGAACAGAGAAAGTTTGATATTGCTGTATTGATCAAAATCGTTATTTACGGGGCAAAAAGAGTTGCAGAAGAAAAAGGACTGGTTGAGCGTACATATTGTTATTACATATTCATTCCATTTATTGTTTATCTCATTAAATTAAAATATCATCTTGCACTTAAGTTTATAATAAGTACTATCAGTAAAGGGAACCTATACGTGCGATGTGTGCGGCGCACTCCGACAGCTTAATTGTCTCTTCTCCGGGGGACACACCTCATGCTCATTCTGGAGAAACGGCGGGTTCATTCTGCTAACTTTCTCTCTCTATTTCGTGTGATACTTTTCCATATTTATTCCTGCATCGCACGTAGGGCATGCAGGAGTCATGGGGGTTGATGCGGGAGGCATTTGAGAAGCGAGGGCCTGCACCTCCAAGGTGTTCTGGAGGCCCTTCATCGTCTCGGCAAAGCCCGAGAACTTCTCGATAGATGCCGCCATGATTTTTATGACCTGCATCATCGTATTCATTTTGGCTGTCACGGAATCTTCCGCAGGCGAAGGAGTAGCGGGGTGCGAGTCGGCACGAAAGCAGGGGGAGAGAGGAGGAGGTCAGTGAGTCAGGACAGAGAAGAGGGATGTTGGAAAATTCCACAACTCCTGTGTCAAAAACATAGCCGAGGAAAATTAATGTTAAGGAATGCCACAGAAATCCGTTATAACCGAAGATCCGTTATACGAGAGACCCTTGTAACTGAGGTAGTTACAGTGATATAGCATAGTAAAATGGTCGGGGAATGAAAAAAAATCCATTATATCCAAAGATCCATTATAACTGAGGCCGGTATAACAGAGGTTGACTGTATATTTTTAATTGCTAACTAGCTACAGAAGAAAGTTTGATACAAGATGGGGTTTTTATTACCTCTACATATAGAATAGAATCTCAGTTTTTTATCTCCTTCTGTATCTCCCTCTGAATTTCCATATTTTACGTGGGAGTTATGTTTATGAGAATCAATGCAGCATAATTTTCATTCACATTTTAATATTACTTTTAATTGCCATACAAATATGGCACTTAAACCAAACAATGCCTTAAAGTGAAACGAATACTTTGTGGTTTCCACAACTTTAATTTAACACGACTGGTTTCACTACGATCGTAGCATCATCACCTGATGATGCTACGATTGTAGTGAAAACAAATAAAAGCATATGCACTAAGTACAGCAGCACAAGACAGACTCTAATACAGCAAAACCCTGATATGGGCGACACTGACATACATGGATTTTTAATTATGTGGCACACTATATAAAACATTAATATTTTTATTTTGAAAAAATAAAGAAAAAAATGAAAAAAATAGCAACAACTTCTCTGGCCAATCAGCAGGAATTGAGAGAGCTCTCAGCCAATAAATGCATTTGTTTACATATACCTACTGCAGTTTGTGTAGAACATTTCTCTGCTACTCATGATATTCCTTCCCTCCTATATTTGTATATATTTATCTATATATTAAGTGCATTTTGTCAGCATGTCAGAAAAGAACGTAGACACTTCACATCTATCATATGCAAAAGTCACAGATCACCCTGCCACACAGTGGTCCCATCGTACCATAAAATGAGACAAAATAGAAAAAACAATAATGAATTATCCAATTGGAAACCACATATTATTACTCTTTAGTCTACATTGAATGTGTCAATGAAAGGAAATTTACCTAAAACTTGGTAGACTAGCTGTTATTCATATCTGAAGTAGTCTGTTCTGTGACTGTCCTATGTAAAGATGTTTTCATGTGTTTTTATTGAGGAAGTTTGCTGAGTGATATACAGGGTGATGCAAAAATAACGCCCATTTTAAATTTTATTTTCCTTTATTAAAGAAACTCCAAAAATATAATAAATAACAGAGATTAAGAAAAAAACATTAAGATCTACTGATAACAAAGGTTTTGAGTTAGAGCACCCACAAAAAAGCTATCACATACAACACGCACACACAGACATCATCGAGAAAATGGTTAAGGGAACCTCAAAACGTGTATTTCTGTAAAAATCTCAGTCAATTTTTTTCATGAAAACAATACTTTCCCCTATTCTATGTATGGAGAAAGTAAAAAACAGAAAAGTGACAAGAGTAAACACCAACTTCCGGTTGACTGATTTTCACCAAAAACTAATCAACTTGCTATTTTAACAAAAATGCCAAATACACAATTTTGCGTTGATCTGATTAATAGTTTTTGAATTAGAGCACCCACAAAATTTGTATCCCTTACACACACGCACAGACTTCATCGAGAAAATGGTCAAAATGTGTTCAGGGATCCTCAAAATGTGTTTCCATTGAAATCTCGAAATCAATTTTTACTTTCTCCATATAGGTAGTATAGTATTCATGAAAATATCGACTTTGAGATTTCAATGGAAATACACATTTTGCGGCCCCCTGAACATGTTTTGACCATTTTCTTAATGATATCTGTGTGTGTGTGTATGTGATAGCTTTTTGTGGATGCTCTAACTCAAAAAATATTAATTAGGTCAATGCAAAATTTTATATTTAACATTTTTATAAAAGACAGAAGAACTGAATAGTTTCTGGTAAAAATCGGTCAACCAGAAGTGGGTGTTTACTCTTGTCACTTATCCATTATTTTGAAATATTTGCTTTAATATTTGATTAATGTAAAAATGTGCTAGAATAAAATTTGTAGGAAATTTAATTTTGTACAGCCTTTGTTTAAAACATTTTTCCATATAATGCATTTTTTAAGAGATATCTTTTATTTTTAGCTGCCACCACCATGCCACTTACTGACGACTATTTTTAACAATTGACGCTTAGTTACATCTTAGTAATGCTCCTTTTTCTTTTCTTAATTTTTGAAACTTTGTGGCTACATCCAATATTAGAAGGCTATGGTTTGAGTTTATTTCTGTTCTTTGTAAAGTCTAAAATTTTCTCGCCGTTTCTTAAAAATATTTATTATTATGTAACCTATTTGGAATTTTTAGAAATATTACAGATATGGAGAGTCATGTGGTGGCCACATCAGATTTTTTCTCGAAAACATACTTTCCCCTTTCCCCATTACATATGGAAAAAGTAAAAAGTAATTGTTTTTCACTTTTAACTGTATACAATGAACTATAATCCTAAGAATCTAATTCACGTATGAAACTGTGTCAAATTAACAAAGAAAATAATTGTGTCCCATTTTGAAGGTCAATGGGACCACTGTTCACCATGACAATATACCATAACATTTTTTTCCCAAATGGTTTTTGGACAACACAATCCATGACCTGTTAACTACGTCATTGAAATTTCATTAAAAGTATTTAGTTCCTTTTTTGGTTGCAAATATTGCCTAAAAAATTAAAAAATTGCAAGTATATAATATAAGCAATTATTGGAAAACCTGATTTGAAAAGAAGATTTTGATAGAAAATATTTGTCGTATATTTTTATTACTACCATCTCTTGGCCATAAATGGAACTCATATAACCTTAAATGCAGGACTGTCGAAAATAGTTTGTTTCACACGAGGAGGTACTGTAGTGTTTTGACATGCATTTCTAAAAGGTATACCCATGCACATTCTTGATTTCCATTGTATTACATTGTCATAAAAAACATTAAAATAAAAAATTACAAATATCTAATAGCAGCATTTGTCGTAAAACATAATTTGAACAGAAAATTTTTACAGAAAATATTTGTCATGCATTTTTCTATTACTGTCATCTCTTGGCTGTACATGGAACTGGTATAACTTTAAATGTGGAACTGGTGCAAATTTATGCTTAACGTTAAATGCGGGAATTTCGAAGATAGGATAGTTTAACTGTACTCCACCAGGAGGCTGTGTAATATTTTTATATGCATTTCTAAAAGTATACCTATGCACATTCTTGATTACCATAGCATTACATTAATAACACAAAAAAACATTAAAATAAAAAGTACGAATATCTAATAGAGGTATTTGTCGCAAAACTTAATTTGAACAGAAAATTTTGATATAAAATATTTTTGTCGTGCATTTTTTATTGCCACCATCTTTCAGCCATAGAAGGAACTGGTATAAATTTCTGCTTGACCTTAAAAGCGGGAAAGTCAGATCCATTATAAGTGTTCTCCATCAAGAGGCTCTGTAGTATTTTGGAATACATTTCTAAAATGTAAACCCACACATTTTTCATTTCCATTGTATTAATTTACCATACTGGGAGGCAGTAAGCATATATTTTATTGATGCTGCAAGCAACACTACAATAAGTAACTAGAAGTTATTTAAAAGTGAAATATTTATAACTAGCTGAAACACCCGGCTTTGCTCAGGAAAGTTTTCTTTTAAGTAGCAAACGATTTTTATTATTTTTATTGATATATCACTTTTGATATTATATTACAATAAATTTTGAAATTTACTTATTTTGCTGTTGGGTACTCCAAGTTTATCAAACGTTCCCCATTCTTTAATTATGTAAGCGATGTTTACATTAACATTTATTATTTTATGTATTGTATTGTAAAGTTTTACCATTAATATAATTATGCACTAATGTTTTACTTAATATTCATATGGATAGATGCACCCAAACCTTTAAAGCAGCAATAAAATTACGTGGATTATGTCAATACTATTAGCCAAAATGTAAACAATAAATAATATCTTGGTTATCAAACAAATGTAAGTGGATGTATCGATTTATGTTGCGATAAATCTTTCAATGTTAATGGTAAAAGATAACAATGTTCTAATATTTCTGAAAAATCATTTGACTCACTTTAAAAGTATTCATAGATTATATTTAATCCACTTGTACCCTTTTTCTTGGCATTGGCTATTCATCCTCTATGGCATGCCATGGCGTGGATTTTCCTTGCATTAATCTTTATGTGGCTATCTCCTTATGAAGAGGACAACAATTAAGAAATTTAGCATTGTTGCTGCCTGAAAAATGGTAATTTTAACTGATAAATTTTGCTTAAAGAAAAATTTTGAGAGATTTAGCATGTAATACGACAAAACATGAACAGAATTAAAATATTCAGTCTTTCATGCATAAAATAAGTAACTTTCCGTGATCGTAAGTCAATATTTAGGTTTATTTATATCCACATCAGTGAAGGGCTGCATGGCATTTTGGGGTTTCTCCATACCATTTCCCATACATTCTTATGGAAATAGTATTTTGTTAACCCCATGGGGTATAAGAGACCCCAAGGTCTACAAACCTAGACCAAGTTCTTCCTTTGGTCCATAGGATGGCACATGAAACTTTTTAATTCGATAGCTTCAACAGTGTAAAAACATATAGAGAACATACACATACACACACTAAAATATTTATAAGATATGTCTCTAAATAATACTTACAATATGGCTCCAAATAAATGCAGTATCAGTACTGGTAGAAATAATCTTAATATATAAATCTGAAATTCTGTTTGTTTGTTTGTCCGCAATAAAAATCAACATCTTTAAAGATATTGTCACGAAACTTCGCATAGGTATATAATTTTACCCGGAAGATAACATAAGACAATATGTTGTTAAAATAATTTGGGAGGGGAGGTGCATGATTAAAAACACTGCATATTATGCTGTAATAGATGTTGGCACCATTGGACGGTTGCCACATGAACTATGTCGGCACCATTGGATGGTTTCCACGTGAACTAGGCTTGCATCATCAGATGGAAGCCATGTGAACTACACTTGCCATAAAATCAAATGTTTTCGTAAATATCAAGATTTTTAATCTGTTATTTAAGAGTCACATTTTGTATTCGGTATATAAGTTGACCTTAAGCTTTCGGAGATTTTTTTTGAGCTTCAAAGGTCGACTTATATGCTGGCATATACGGTATATCTAATTATATTATTAGAATTCTTTATGTAGCCCTCATTTGCAGTTTTCCTAGTATTCAGTAGAGAAGTTTTAAATGTTTTATGTGCAATTAAATATTTATCACATAGATTAGGATCAATGAATTTACTTTTGTAATGGAGATCACATACCTGTCTGGACATTGCTATGCCTGAGTATAGATTTTATTTTTGCCACCAGGAGGTTTTTGTCTTACTTTAACACAGGGAAAAGCTGCATTGAAACGTCATAAAAACATTGATGAACATATTAAACTTGTAGTCAACTTCTTGTGCATTGAAGACTTCATCCCATGATTCTTGGGATAGAAAATAAACAAAATTTTTAATTGATGTTTCAGAGAAAATTCCTTTGGGGATATACAGAGTTTTAGGTTTAGTTGGAACCTGATGAACACTGATGGTCACATTTAGGTCAAAGTGGTCAGACAGACCGGTATTGATACACATTACATTAAAAATCAGAGGTAGTAAGATCAGCAATCACATAGTCAATTTCAGATTGCAAATGTGGAGTAATCCACATTGGCTCACTGTTGAAAATTCATAAACCAAAGAAGAACAATAGGTTTAGCAAATCAAACTTGGCTGTTGTTTCTCTTAGGAGATCAATATTAAAATCACTAAATATAATAAGACCATTAATCTGATTGTGGGTAGCATACATAATAGAGTCACTAAATGCATGGAAAAATCCAACACATTGCCATCAGACAGGAGATTAACACACATTACAACAAATTTTAAGTTATTTACATTTAGGACAGCCATGGAGCATTCAATTTCAATGCTTCCACTGAATTTCAGCACTTCGAAACAACATTAGGTTTACAATATATGGATATCCTCCCACATTTAGTCAGTTGTCGACAGACAGAAGAGATGAGGTTGAAACCATTTACACAAAAGACAAGTCTCACCATCATTTAACCAATGTTTGGAAAGTAAGACAATATCTGCATTAAGTTCATGAAGCAATAATTCAAGAGAATGACCTTTGTTTCTAAGGCACTGGATATTTACATAAAATAATACCCAAGCTGTGACATTTGTACCAGAATAACTAGCCTCTAGTCATTTTACTTTAGGTTTTAGAACTCCTGATTGCAAATGGGCTGCTGCTTTATTTAAGCTATCACTAGTCCTAACAGATGATTGATTTTTGCAGGGGAATTTTCATTGTTTTCCCCTTTAGTTACTGTATTTGAATTATTCTGAACTAAATCTACTGAATGTGAGTCTGTAGATGATATTGATGATTTAGAAGTAGATAATTTACCATCGACAGCACTGCTGTGCTTTTCAAAATAAAATTTATTGATAGCCATATTTTGGGGCAGTAGGGGGGGGGGGGGGTAAAATAATTTCACTTTGTTTTCTGCAGACACTCTAAACCAGTGGTTCTTAACCTGGGGTGCAAGGCACTGTTTCTAGGGGTGCGAGGTGTTGATCTAGAGATTTAAAAAAAATTAATTTAAATAGAAACAAAATAAAATATACAACAAAACATTTTGGAGAAATGTCATTTAATTTGTTACAACCTTTGAATAAATGCAAGTCATTATAAATGAGACGATTAAATGTTCATGTCTTTGAAAGAAACATTTGCATAAATCAAAGATATTTTTTCGGGGGTGCAAAAGCATATTCTGAAAGACCAAGGGGTGCGGGGAGCTAAAAAGGTTAGGAACCACTGCTCTAAACGAAGCATGTTCACCCTTAGCATTTAATTTAACAACTTCATCATACCAGCAAATGACATTTCACAAAGTTGCGAATGTTGTCCTTGGTGGTTTTTACATCAAGCCTCCAGA
The DNA here is from genome assembly GCA_028673005.1 of Tanypteryx hageni. Taxonomy (NCBI): domain Eukaryota; kingdom Metazoa; phylum Arthropoda; class Insecta; order Odonata; family Petaluridae; genus Tanypteryx; species Tanypteryx hageni. The sequence goes on from CM054115.1 coordinate 96,888,821, forward strand.
CGTGGAGATGCACTTTTTGAACCATGCTGCATAGTGAAACACCAGAGGACTTAGCGCCCATGCCTATGACAACATTATGTTTTCAGGGATGTTAATTTACAACAGGATTGAAGGGTGCTTCATCATTGTCATCACAAACATTGTGGGAAGCATTGGTAGACTTATCTGGTGCACTTACCACTGTGGATCTTGATGAACTGAAGACGCCACTTGCACCAACATTGAATTTCTCCACATTCACCAGTTTTTGTTCGAGGCAGGAACTGATGGTAACCTTAATTTCCTTATACACATCATTAGCATCTCCAACTACAACATTAGCAAATGAAGGATTTTGGGTATTGTTTGTTGGCAGTCATATTACTGGTATAGGTTCGAGGTTGGCAGCATTAGGAAGAATGCTAGTTTTAGGTCGCACAGATGTGGGCTTAATTTTTAAGGTACACTGCTTGATAACTAACACTTTACTGTTACAAGAAACAAAATGAGATGCATCCCCTTGCACACTTCATCAGAGACTGCCAACCATCCATCACTTCAAAAACATGTCATAACTTGCTTAGGACTTACAGAAGAGCATATTGAACAGGTTGTGACATGTATCATGTTCTTCCATCACCAGGAGAGTGAATATGTTTCAATTTTGGGAACTTTTTTAATTTACTTTGTGTTAAGATTCCTCCTTAACACTATAAAAACCCATATTCTCTTGGCCATTTAGTCAATAACACTCAATATATCTCAGCTGTTTCTTCAGCCAGGTCAACCAAATTTTGCATAGAGTCCTCATTTTTCCTCAGGATTGCCATATAAGAAAAAAAGACCAAGGTCAACTCCAGTAGATAATTTCTATTTCCCATAAAATAACACGCAAAAGTCAATTTTGTGACGTGCAAGCTTTCATTCTTTTGCTCATGAAAATTAGAAAAAATGACCCTTGATCTTTAAACTGAGATTGCTTTAAAGCAAAAGTTTCTTAATCTTATCACCAATTATCTCCCTCAGTTCATAAACACCCTAATTTAACGTTTAATTTTAATTTTGGCAAAATTTAGCGATTTCATGAGGATTTGCCTTCACAACCATGCCATTTTCAAAATCGAGGCCCTATTATCGTCTCAGTACATGATTTTAAGTTAAATAATAAATAATATATTTCTTCCTATCATAATGACGCTTTTGTAATAGTAACATTGTAATAATGTATCCAAAAAAAGTTTATGAGATCAAAGGTTAAAAAGAGTTAGATCAAAAGAAACTGACTGAAGAAATTGAACAAAATATCAAATACATAAAGCTGTTAAAAAATTACTTAAAAATAATCATAGGAATGCTGAAAAAACTATACATTTCATCCCATTTTATGAATCTACATGTTTAAAAAAATTTCCAAAACTCTATAGTAATGGCCCAAAATTCTGCAAAAGCCACAGAAATAGGAAATATATACTTGATATAATTAATTAATGCTTATTTCACATTGAGTTTTAGCTAATTTTAATAAGAACTATTTTCCATATAATTTCAGTACATGGAAGATCAAGTGGCTCATGCAAAGGTGTGTCTCCCAAGCAAAAACTAAAAAGGAAGCCATAATTCATAAGATGCTACAAGCTCTGCAATTTTATATTTAGTGACTATAATACATTTTACAATCTTTATCTGATATATTGATGTACTGGTTGTCCTAAAAGTTCCTTTATCCCCAGTCGTTAAGATTGGGTAGTAAAAATAAATACAATTCTCTATTCAGAACAACTTCTGGTCACACATCTTGTGAATGCAAAAATTAAAAAAACCATAAGAAATCACATTTTCAGCTCATGACATCAAGAGGTAAAGGTACTTATAGGACACCCATAATGTTCTCAAGTATTACAATTGTGAGCACTAAACAGATCATGAATAAGTCCTTAATATAACAACAAATATAAATTAAAAGAAATATATAAAATAAATGTTTTATATTTTCTATTCAATCACAAAGCCTGGAAGTAATGCAACTTCTGTGCTCCTGTATATTGATCATTTTCAACATATTCCTGATGTAATAGTTTCTCTGTTAAATATTCTTTCTTGTAAAAAAGTCACAAAAAGCTATCACTGTAACAGATTGGTTGGCTTATTTTTTCTGATTTATATTTTCTTAATTTTAAATAATTTAATCATGTGAATGATAAAATAAGATGGAATAACAAGGATTAAATGTACATCTAAATAAAACAATGCTCTTTAATTTTTATTCAATTTATAAGCCTGCATACTATGAAAAATAAAATAATATACAGTAGTCCCTCCCCAACCATGGGTTCTCCAACTGCAGTTCCTAGTATCTGCGGTTTGCTGGCTTGCACCTAGAATGTAGGCAGCTGGTAATATATTAAGAAAAAACCACTCCAAATTCTTCGGTTTGATCACCTGCATATGAGCAGAGTATGAACTTCGATGACTCAGTCTAATAGAAAAAGGGATAAATATAGTCTATACTATTATAATATTAAATTTAAAAAGTATTGCTCCTAAAATTCTATAGTTTAATGTATCTTTTAAATTTTGGACCTTTCTTATATTGGTCACTTATGGTTTTGATCAAACTGAACCCCTGCTGTAACTGAAAAAATCCATGGGCTTTTTATTTTACGTTAAATTTCTGTTATCTCAAACATGGCTTCCAGTCTTAATTACCCATAGTTCTCCACACTGCAGTTGATAATGAAACAAGTAGGATTGTGCACGGGTTTCCCGTGGTACATAAGTGCTTTTTGTCAAATTCACTGTAGTGTAATCATATATTAATGTCTTTGCTTTGAAATCAGAAAATTATTTTTCCTTATATAGTGGTAGCCCTGATTTATAGATATGCTCAAAACATGTTCATTTCATTTTGCCATTCTATACTCGCCCTACAAGCTAAATTTCTTTTTGAAATCGGTTCAGCTAAAAATTTCCAAACTCATAGTTACATAATAATCCTAGCCTTGATATTGTGGTAGCCCTGTTTAGTCAACCTGGTTGAAATATGCTGTTTTGGTTATTTATTTATATGAAGATTATATGTAGCATATTGGATCATGCTGCCAGTTCTCTATAAATACTTGTAAAAACATAATTTAACTTTTTATTGTGGTTGTCCTGCTCTTTATATCAGCTTTAAACATCTTGATTTCATTATGGTATGTTGTACAAATCTTATATACAGAATTCAGTTGAAATCTGTTCTGGCAATTCCTTCCAAATTCGTAATTACTGAAAGAATTTAATTTGTAAGTGTGGCACCCCTTTTGGTTGATCCAGTTCAAATATGCTATTATGGTTTTGTATATATATGTACATTACAAATTTTAAATTTGGTTAAATTGATGTGAACAGTTCAACACAAATATTTGTAAAAGAAATTTCTTTATTACTTGTATTGTGGTAGCCCTGATTTCTATATCTACATTAAAAATATTGATTTTGTTTTTAATGTAGTACACCTTCTTCATACAAAATTTTGTTAAAATCGGTTTGGCCAATTCCTTCCAAATTCATTATTACCGAAAAGTTTAATTTTGCAATTGTGGCATCCCTGCTGAGTCTATCTGGTTGAAATATGCCATTTTGGTCCTATATTTATGTGAAGATTTTATGTATCAAATTTGGTTGAAATCGGTTGAGCCATTTTTTCCCTGATATATGCGTACGGACAGACATCACGAAGATAATAGTGCTTTTCAGCAACGATGAAAAGCACTAAAATATCATCATTATTAAAAGTCAATGAAGAGGCTGAAAGCTCTCCGCAGTGGAATTAGTTCATGCAACAAATGGTTCCCATCTGATAGCTCTATTATTTACATTTCTCTGTTTACTCTTTGCAGTTACTTCCTCAGCATAATTTTGTATAAATTAATATTAATCCTCATGTCACTTTAGCAACATCCTCAGCTACTATCTCCTCTCCTCTTTACAGCTATCTTGATTTTGTTGGTAATTTCTGGTTATAGTTTCCATCTTTGTCAATTTTGTATTTTGGCAAAAATTCTCCCTGCAATGGCTCCCAATCACCACGGCCAGATTTTATAACATTTGTTGAGTATAAACTACCTGTATCCCTTAACTGGCTATAAATTAGCTTTAATTTTACAGATTTCCCATATAATTTTTTTATTAAATTGTTAGCCAAGACAGTGTCTTCACCAAAGTGGAGGAAAAACAAGTGAAACTATAAATATGAATTTTCATAACAAACATTTATATAATAAATACATTTATATGTATTTTTCTGTGTAAACCATGTGCAAAAATTATTAATAGATTCCTGTCATGAAAAGATTCAAATATCTTTGACTAAATTACTAAATTGAAGCTTTTAGATGTGTAAAAATATCAAACATACATGGTATAGAGGGCATTAAATACAGTAAAAATTCTTTTATTCACAATAAAATTGATGCAATGTATAGTTTATTTTAAATTTTCAGTCGAGACCTAAAAATGTTGATCTGCGAGAAACTTCTTTCTTATTTAATGAAAAGGATAACATCAGTTATTAAAATTCAACAGGGAACTATCAAGCTCATCTTATGGCTGAAAAAAATTCAACAACAAGCAGTTTTAAAAAACGTACTTGCTACAGGTATCTCCAATAGCCACAACAGGGTTAAAAAACAATATACACATTTCAGCTGCAAAGTAGCCATCTTCAGTGGTAATTCATTGAAAATAGATTCTAAAAGAACATGTATGCTAGCATTTCTATTGTACTAGGTATATTTGATTTATATAGGTTTTGGATTTTTTGGGTTAAAAACAAATGTTCATTCGGAGGATAATTTATGTTTATTATTTTTCGAAATTTCTGGTGAAATTGGGCTATAAAAACTTATTTTAAATAGGGCATAGATTTTTCAAGTTTAAAAATGAAATTCATTTTGAGGGGAATTGTCAGATTTTAATTATTTTTTTTTAAATCTGGCTAAATAAAATAAACAATTTTTTAGGCTAGTTTTTATAGCTCTGTCATAGCATTTCTACTATACATAATTCCTTTATACTTTTACTTGGTATTTTATATAATAAGTAGAATTTTTAAGGATAGCAAATTTTGTATAAATTAAAAGATTTAGAGTATGTCTCTCAGTGATCACTCCCCCTAACCCCCTATTTCCCATAAGTCATGGCCCTCTCTAACCTGGGTTTCTCCAACCATGCTCAAGCCAGGAACATATCCACTGCAGTTGGAAAGGGACTACTGTATATTTATATACTAGTAGAAGGTGCTTGCATACTGCAAGCATTTCATCACACCTTGAAAAAACATTAATTTTTCAGACAGATATTTCATCATTACAAATATTCTATTAATTCTAAAGATTTCACCTTCGCAGCGATTTTCGTTTTTCCCACATGTAAAAATAATAGTTTAAAACAATCCCCAAATGTTGCAATTTTAAACATTTTACACTTTCTCCATTATGGGGTACTAATGTTACACATTTCAGCCAAATTTTAAAGTTGTAGCACTTTAGAAGTAAAATAATATTCTTGTAATTGTTTAAAATTTAAATATTTTTAACGGTTGCCGCAATATATATATGGAGAGATTGAAATGTTTATTTGTGCAAGTGCACTGTTCTGTAAATAATTTGAAAATTGCAGCTTCCAAGTTCATCCCGTGGTACCTAAAAAATTATTAAACTTTAATCTTCAAATGGGGTTAAAACAACCCCTAAAATTTACAATTTTAAAAATTTCGACTTTTATAATTGGTTATGAGAAAAGTTCTATAATCTTGCAAAATTTCACCTTCCTAAACTTATTAGATTGGTCTACACACTGGATTGCGTTTTCCCATGCTAACTTATGAGAGATATTCCGGGGTCTCTGGAGTCGAACCCAAGACACTATAAGCAAAAGTGACAATAATTCCTAATAGATATTTGAGCCATCTAGCAGCACTGAAAATTTTATCTTTCTAGCTTACCGGCAAGTGCCCATAATTAATTTACAAAAATGGCGCAATGTTTTTCTTATGGGAAAAAACCCAACTTTCGGAAATTCTGGAATAAAACTCATATCACATAGGTAAGAAGTCTCATTTTATCTGTAGATTTCTTCATCATATCTACAAAAACAAAAATTTTCAGCACTCTAGTTCTTGTAGTTTTGGCTGGACATAAGTATCCTCCTGTTATCATTATATATCGACGACTCTTACAGAGGAGGATATAACATACTAGTAGTTGGTGCTTGCATACTGCAAGCATTTCATCTCACCTTGAAAAAACACTCATTTTTCCAACAGATATTTCATCATTACAAATATTCTTTTAATTCTAAATATTTAACCTCCGCAGCAATTTTCGTTTTTCCCACATGTAAAAATAATAGTTTAAAACAATCCCCAAATGTTGCAATTTTTAACATTTTACACTCTCTCCATTATGGGGTACTAATGCTACACATTTTAGCCAAATTTTAAAGTTGTAGCATTTCTAGAAGTATAATAGTATTTTCTAATTGTTTATATTTAAATAATTTTTAACGGCCGCCACAATTCATATACGGTAAAATTGAAATGTTTATTTGTGCAAATTTACTATTCTCTAAATAATTTGAAAATTTCAGCTTCCTAGCTCATACCGTAGTACCTAAACAGTTATCCATTTGTTTAAACTTTAAGAATTTTTAACTGCCAAACAAATTAAAATATCAAAATTTGTATATTCCTTATTTCGTTATTTTAGGAATTCTACTTACAAAAAAAATTTCAACTCCATAGCACATTCGGAAATACATAAACCATGAAAATTTGTTTAAACAATTACGAATTTTTAGCGGCCGCATTGCTGCACTTTTTCAAAATTTTCGTTTTTTCTAGTCGGTTTTGCACAAAATCCTACCTATGAAAAAAATTTCGAATCTCCAGCACATCTGGAAGTGCCTAAACATTAGTATCCTCCTGTTATATGTTATATCCTCCTCTGTAAGAGTCGTCGATATATAATAGATAACATATAACAGGAGGATACTAATGTTTAGGCACTTCCAGATGTGCTGGAGATTCGAAATTTTTTTCATAGGTAGGATTTTGTACAAAACCGACTAGAAAAAACTAAAATCATGAAAAAGTGCAACAATGCGGCCGCTAAAAATTCGCAATTGTTTAAACAAATTTTCATGGTTTATGTATTTCCGCATGTGCTACGGAGTTGAAATTTTTTTATAAGCATAATTCTTAAAAAAAACGAGATAGGGATAATACAAATTTTGATATTTTAATTTGTTTGGCAGTTAAAAATTCTTAAAGTTTAAACAAATAGATAACTGTGTAGGTACTACGGTATGAGCTAGGAAGCTGAAATTTTCAAATTATTTACACAGTAGTAAATTTGCACAAATAAACATTTCAATTTCACCATATATGAATTGCGGCGGCCGTTAAAAATTATTTAAATTTTAACAATTAGAAAAATATTATTTTACTTCTAGAAGTACTCATCATCATCATGAGGTGTTCTGCCTCTAGGCAGGTCCCTGGCACCAGCGTTGTCTCCACTCATTTCTGTTCCTTGCCATTTCTTTCATTTCCTGATACCCTCCCCTTTCTTTCAGATCGTCAAACATTTTTATTCTTCTACGTCCCCTTTTCCTTTCCCCTTCTACTGATCCTTCCAACACCATCAATAGTAAACCTTCTCCTCTCAAGATATGCCCTAACCAGTTACTTTTCCTCCTCTGAATTGTTTCAAGTAATCTTCTCTTCTCATTCACCCTTGTTAGTATTGCTTCATTCCTTATCCTATCCGTCCACTTAACCTTCTCCATCCGCCTCCACACCCACATTTCAAATGCCTCTAGTCTTTCTTTCTCTCTTTTCTTTAGCGTCCATGTTTCACACCCATAAAGCAATACACTCCAAACATAGCACTTCACAAGACGTTTCTTCAGATTTAAATCCATTTTACCACATAGTACCCGTTTTTTCTTATTAAATGTTTCTTTTGCCATTGCTATTCTTGTTCTTATTTCTTTTTCACTTCTCCAGTCTTCAGTTAGCATGCTTCCCAAATATCTATACTGTTTTACTTGCTCTACTCTTCCATCCTTTATTGACACATTCATAATCTCTCTATCCCCTATTCTCATCACCTTTGTTTTCTTTATGTTCATTTTCATTCCATATTCCATCATCCTGTCTTCTAGCTTTGTAACCATTTCCTGAATATGCCTCGTTTCATCTGCCAAAATTACCATGTCATCAGCAAACCTTATACAATTTATTATTCTACCCCCAATACTAATTCCTTTATCATTCCCTATTCCATTGTCAATCATTTCTTCAGCATATATATTGAACAGGGTTGGCGATAAGCAGCAACCTTGCCTTACTCCTCTTCCTAAATCATACCATTCGGTCTGTGCATCTTTTATCCTCATAGCTGCTTTCTGTTTCATATACAGCTCTTTAATTAACCTTCTATCTTTCCAGTCTACTTTTTTTGCTTTTAGTATTTCCATCAGTTTTTCCCAGTTCACTCGGTCGAATGCCTTCTCCATATCTATGAAGCACAGACTAATTCCTTTACCCCTTTCTATATATCTCTCTCCACTCATTCTTATCAATCCTATTGCATCTCTTGTACCTCTACTCTTTCTAAATCCAAACTGTTCCTCTGCAACATTTTCTTCCATTTTGCTAATTAGTCTCCTGTTCATAACCCTAAGTAGAACCTTTGCTGCATGTGTAATTAAACTGATTGTTCTGTGTTCACTGCATTTTCTTGTTCCTTGCTTTTTCGGAATTGGAATCATAATTGTTTTGACGAAATCCTCTGGCCACATCCCCTTGTCATAGATTGCATTACACAACTTCACTATTTCTTCCAGTCCTTCCTCATTAAGACACTTAAATAATTCTATCGGTATCTCATCTACCCCCATTGCCTTCCCATTCTTCATATCCTTTATTGCTTGTAGCACCTCTATTTTCAATATCGAAACCCCTGTTTCGTCATTATTTATTTCATCCTGCTCTTCAATACGGAGATCCTTTGGTTTTTCATTTGATTTGTACAACTCCTCCATGTATTCTCTCCATCTATTAAGGACCTCCTCTTCCTTATATAGAACTAGAAGTACTAGAAGTACTACAACTTAAAAATTTGGCTAAAATGTGTAGCATTAGTACCCCATAATGGAGAAAGTGTAAAATTTTTAAAATTGCAATATTTGGGGATTGTTTTAAAATATTATTTTTACATGTGGGAAAAACGAAAATCGCTGCGGAGGTGAAATATTTAGAATTAAAAATATATGTGTAATGATGAAAGATGAATAATGAATGTTTTTTTATGTTGTGATGAAATGCTTGCAGTATGCAAGCACCAACTACTAGTATGTTATATCCTCCTCCTCCTCCTCTGTAAGGAACGTCTATATATAATGACTAGTAGAAGGTGCTTGCATACTGCAAGCATTTCATCTCACCTTGAAAAAACATTAATTTTTCAGATAGATATTTCATCATTAAAATATTCTATTAATTCTCAAGATTTCACCTCCGTAGCGATTTTCGTTTTTCCCACGTAAAAATAATAGCTTAAAACAATCCCCAAATGTTGCAATTTTAAACATTTTACACTTTATCCATTATGGGGTACTAATGCTACACATTTGAGCCAAATTTTAAAGTTGTAGCACTTCTAGAAGTAAAATAATATTTTTCTATATGTTTAAAATTTAAACATTTTTAACGGTTGCCGCAATATATATGGAGAGATTGAAATGTTTATTTGTGCAAATGCACTGTTCTGTAAATAATTTTAAAATTGCAGCTTCCAAGTTCATCCCGTGGTACCTAAAAAAATATTAAACTTTAATCTTCAAATGGGGTTAAAACAACCCCTAAAATTTACAATTTTAAAAATTTCGACTTTTATAATTGGTTATGACAAATGTTCTATAAACCTGCAAAATTTCAGCTTCCTAAACCTATTAGATTGGTCTACACACTGGGAAAACCTTTTCCCATGCTAACTTATTATAATACAGGTATGGAGAAAGTCATGTGGTGGCCACATCAGATTTTTTTATTTATATCATTTGGATAGTTTAACGGAGCATCCTAATGATCTTGGTTCATTTTACAGTGCTGTAATTTAGCATGCAATCCTCTGTAACAGACCGTGATAACCCTTGGATGCATTGAGTGTCATGGTGGAATGGGATATTTTATTTAATGATACATAATAAATGCAGTGATTAAACAGGTGACCTTAGGTCAGACTAAGATAAAACTCTTATCTATGTATGGTAATTCGCATCTTTACTGAGTATATATAGATGTGACTTGCCTTAGAATCCATTGCATGTCCTCAGTTCATAAAGGGACACATCGTCGCCTCGCTACACTCATCAGCTGAGATGAACAACACAAGCATTTCATTGGCTTTAAGAGTCATTATCATCATATGTGGAGCCCATAAGGCAGTGTCTGAACCAAAATGCGACATTATTTCCAACTCCAGCCGTTCATTGAATCTCGCAGTAAACAGCAGGAAGAACGAAACTGGCGACTGGGTGACCAGGTTCTCTGCATGGAAGGATTCCAAAAGTCCCTCCAACAACATAAGTTTGGATGTGACTCATAAAGTCATTGAATGCGAAGGGAAGCACATTGTTTATATCCATGGAATCATAAATGGTAATGTGTATTTAATTATGTAGAAGTAACCTCTTTTAATTAATGAAAAATATTGACTACTTTATATTCTTTAGAAACACCTTCTGAATATGGTGACCAACGGTTGGTGTTCCATCCAAATTGTGGAAAAAATGCTGCCATTTCTAATGATGGACGTACAGTAAAAAAGCTCAAGTCAGTCTTTAATTAAAGGGAACCTTAATTAAATCTCAGTTACAAGTTATAGAGGACGAGATAATTTTTTTCTCTTCGATGGGATTTTATCAATGTATACTGTTTTGCTACATTTTACAGATTGGATGACTCAATAAATGGAGTGGTTCTCACCAACAGACCACTTAAAAATAACGAACTATTTGAAGTAAGACTGGACAAGAAAAACACCAAATTTACGTGGTCTTATGGAATAGGCGTCACAATATATTCACCAAGTGATTTCAGTGTTCCAGATCACATGTATAATTTGAAGTAAGTATGCGATTTTATTTTGCAAAATTTAATCAAATCATTTATTTAAATTAGAATTCAACATGTAACTTAATTAACAATAATATGCTCGACATACATATATGATATGACTGCACATATATGATATGACTGCAGAGTTCTTCTCAGAATATAATTAATATACTACCAACCAATTTATGATCATGTAAGAATATGTCATAACAACAGTTTTTAATTTGTAATCTTAGCTGAAAAGGATGCACATATGTGTTAAAGTTTCAAATAATTACCTACTAAATGTTTTTGGTAGATCTATATATTACCAAAACAACATATAATTTGATATATTTTAATGTTATTCGTCTCTGCTAGGACAAAAATTATAGTAAAAATAATAAATTTATTTGAGAAAGCATGAATACAATTTGACATGGATATAGGTATACTTCACAGCACCTGTTAAATATTCTCTTTAATGATTTGATGTATCTCAATTTCTGTATTAGGTCTGGAAACTGGATGTACTATCATAATGCAGTATACAAAGATGGAGAAGTTTCTTTTGGAGATTATGGCACTAATCTCAACAGCCTCGTGGTACAAAAATTACCTATATTTACATTTCTCCATTCATATTAATGTTGGTTTTAACTCCATTTATGCATTAATTATAATGTGGTAATTTTAAATTTGCCTCAAATTCTCAAGGAATCCTAGATAACTTTTGGTTTAAGTTCATATTTCAATTACATATTATCCTATTTTTCTGATCGTTTTCAAAATTACTGCATTGATGTTTTTCTGAATAAAAGTACAGGGAGTTAAACAAGATTAACCGGTTAAATTATCGTCTTACTATGGTAATTTTAAAAATGCTTTTGTTTAAAATGTCATTGAACGAGATAACTTCAGTGACTGCATGTGCATATATTTATACATATACTCCTGCTAATCATTTAGGTTGGTGATCGTGTCGGCGTATTGAGAAATAATTTTGGCACGCTGCACTTTTTCGTCAATGGAGTCGACCAGGGACCTGCTGCATCAAACATCCCTTACCCCTCCTATGGAGTCTTTGAACTATATTATAATGCAGCTCAAGGAACTATAGTTGATAATTCCTCTCCATGATATAGTTATAGTATATTTTAAAGTCCTTTCATATGTTTACTTTTGTAGAGTTAAATTTACATACTTTTCATCCTTTTTTAATTACTAAATATCATATTGCTGTGAATTTTATAATGATACTGGTTTTGTTAATTTTACTTTTATTTAATTTGGTTAAATAACCATCATTTTAAATAATTCCTATATCAAATATGATTCCATTGATTATTTTGAGAATCATTCATATGGATAATAGAAAAATGTATAATGTTCGTAAACAATCACACTAAAAATAAAATTGTTTGAAAAAGAAAGTACTAAATATATAGTTAACTTTCAATTAACATGATAGTTGGGTTCCATGAAAATACCGTGTTTTCAAAAATCATGTTAGTTGATTTTTGAAAACACGGTTAATTAATATAAAATATGGAGTTCAGAGCTCAAATTATTGTTTATGGAAAAAAAGATACTTCTTTCGGTTTTTTGTTTATACATTTTTAAGTTGCAATAACTGCTTTATTTCAACATTTTAAAGTTAATTTCATTCATAACATTTCAAAAAATGTATTTATAAAATAAGTTCAAACAAAATAAATTCTATCAATTAAAAAAAAATTAAAACCTTTGATTAAAAAATTTAATCATGAAAAAATGTTAATAAAATGATTTTTTTGTTTTCAAATATTATTATTTTCAATTTCATGGATGAAGTAAAATTTAAATTTGATTTCTCAGTCAAGTAAAATTTTTCCAAGTTCTAGCAAAAAAACCAAGATTCTCTCTTTTGTCACCACCATGAAATTGAACAAAATGCACTCAGCAGATTTCACCTCAATCACTTTCACTATCTTAACTGTCAGCACTCTCAACCTCAGCACAAGTCACTCAAGAACTCTCGATCAACCCAAGAATTTTTATCAAACTGCGATCAAACTGGTAATTAAATACAAAATATAGAAAATGATTGTCTCTCATCAACTGCAAGGCATTCTGGATTGGTAAAAATCTTGATTTAAAAATTAGATTTCTTTGGTCAAAAAGAAGACGAAAATATTCTTTATTTGCATGCTCGACATAAAGGAATTTCTCCTCTCAAGTGCTTTGATGATTCAGTCATAACTTTCAAGTGTTGATTAAAGAGACACAATGATAAATGTAAGAAAGGAGGGAAGTTCCATGAGGGAACCCGTAAACACTCGTGACAGTTTGGGAAATCAATTAATAAAATTTTCATTTGCTCTGAAAGCAGATGTTGTTTCTTGACTCATAATCGCAAAAAATTGAATAAAACATTCTTACAACCATGCAACTGATTATCAATTTTGCTCTTTAAAGTAGAAATTAATGTAACTATGCACCACCTATGGGAGTAATAATCAAATTATAAAAATAATATGAAATAAAACAATGTAATTTTCCACTATTTTATATTATAACATGACAGAGGTTTCGATGCTTAGCATCATCATCAGGTAATGATGCTAAGCGTCAAAACATAGGTCATGCTATAATATAAAATAGAGGAAAATTACATTGTTTTATTTCATATTATGAAATTATTCCACAAATTTACACCAACAACAGATGAAATAAATTATAAAAAGTTATTCTTAAGTAGTTACCATGTATTTAACTACTAAATGCAATTCAATATAAGTAGTTGAGTGTATAAATGAATAGTAGTTAAATTTAACAAACATCAAGAATAAATCACCAACAACAAATTAAGATTTCAAAATGTTCCAATGATATTAATGATTATATGTCACATTAACATGTTAATTTGTAAAAAAATTTAATTGGGATAATAATAAAGTAATTCATCATTAATGCTACAAGTGTATAACACTTGAGATACATGGGGATTTTATGATGTTTAACTTGATGATACATCAACAATTGTCGCCTTGGCTGCATTATGCCAAAGCTCAAAGAGTCCATAAACAGGAGAAGGGATGTTGGATGCAGCAGGTCCCTGATCGACTCCATTGACAAAAAAGTGAAGTGTGCCAAATTCACTTCTCATTACACCCACTTGGTCACCTACCTACAAATTTATCCCAAGGGTAATAATGAATGATGTAAAAAAGATAGCTTTTTGGTTTCAATTAAATTCACGTTTGCATTCAAAGTTACATTTCCCATTATAAAATTAGGCCACTTTTGAAATAAATTCAGGTATGCATGAAATTGAAATATTAGGAAACATTACACCATAGATTTCCCTAAGTATTAACAAACATGAAACTGAATAAAAAGTTCAATCAAAGTGATACATAGGATTACGTACCGGCAGCGCATTTATATCCTTTCCGTAGTTTTTAACGATTACTGTACCATTTGTAATAACATTTCCATGATGATATATCCAAGCAACAGGTCTATAATAAAGGTAGAATGTTATAATAAATGTAAGCATGTGGTTAAATCAAAACAACAGGACCATAAACAAAAATGAGTTACTGATTAATCATTAGCTTTACGAATCATATTCACTGACTAACTAGGTAAAATTAAGAAAATGCATACTAATTGAATCATTTTTATAATTTAGCCATTTTGAAGGAAATTTATTGCTGAAGTACTTGGCCTCATATAATTATCACTGTTGCACATTTTAGATAGGAAATACATTTTTGGTACAGTCAGATTAGGTAGGAGTATGTAGTAATTTTTCAATACTTTGTCAATTAAATTTTTGGTATAAGATGAGCTCTATAGTTCTCAATTGAATTTTTGCTTATTTTGGGTTCTAATTTTTTTCTAGCATACACAGTACATACATTTCATTAGCATGATCGAATTTCTTCACTCATTAGTAAATGTTTTCATTCACTATATGATCTTCATTACGATGTTGAATGAAATGATCTATGCAAAGCAGCCTGCATATACGAGGGTAAATCAAAAAGTTAAGGCAATTTATTTTTTATTAAATCTAGAAAGGTAAAATGTACAAACTTTTAGTATCATTTTTCAATGTAGTCCCCTTACTTTTCCAAACACTTGTTAAATCGGTCCACAAGCTTCATAATGCTGTCTAAGAAGAATGTTTTATGTTGTTTCTGCCATCAAGTATGCACCACTTCTTTGACTTTGTCATCATGTGAAAATTGACATCCACGCAATGCTTTTTTAGAGGACCAAAAAGGTGATAATCACTTGAGGATAGGTTTTTACTGCAGAGTGGGTGAGGAAGAATTTCAGATTTAAGCTTTTGAATTGTTTAAATGGTTGCAGCAGCTGAATGAGGTTGAGCATTGTCATGATGCAAATGAACACCTTTTGACAGCAATCCTCTGCGTTTACTGTGAATAGCACAAACTTTGCGATTTTTCAGGTCATCATATGCAGATCCATAGATGATGTCTAACATTTCAGCAACAGCAATAACAGTAACCCGTCTGTTTTCCCATATGAGAGTATTAACTTGATCAAAATTGTTTGCTGTTCTTGAACTTGTCGGATGGCCTGAACAGTCTATGTCAACCAAACTTGTTCTGTAACTTTTGAACCTTTCCACAAATTCGTACACTTTTCTTTGACTTATACACTTTTCAGCATACTGTGCTAACATTCTCCTGTAAATATCCAAGGGTTTGAAATCTTCTGACTACAAAAATCTGCTGACAGCACATTGCTCACTAATGGTGCATTTGGAAAGTGGAGCTGATATGTTTACCCCTCAACTGTATGAGACACAATGAGCACCGGCAACTGGGAAGAAACGTTTAGACTTGTTTGACTACATAGTAAGTATGATGACTTTGAGAGTGCATTCTGACATTGTGTATTATTTTCACATGCAAACTACCTTTACTTTTTGATTTACCCTCGTATATAACATTGATTCAAATGAAATTTTCATAGACAAAAATTTAAGGAGATTAAGTAGAAATTTCTCTAAATAAAACGGCCCTACACTATTTCAATTAATACAGTAAACATTATGACTTAGCGAATCAAAACCACCATTGCATCAAAATCTTATGCAGTGGAATTTCAAAATAGTTTTTTATAAAACTAAAATGTCTTAAAAATGTAATTAAAAACGTTCCAGGTTCCTATGCAGAATTCATTCATTTGAAGATTTTAAAGGTGCTTTCAAAGAGGCATAAAAAGGAAATTTCAGAATAAGTCAACAAAAAATCTTCAAAATAATTTTAAATGGAGGACAATGTCTCTGAAGGGATAGGAATAGCATTATGCATGGCATGGTTTGTTTAATCAGAAAATGAAGAGGAAACACTTACGATTTCCACATTGCCGGTAGAATTTCAACATCATTAGGAGTGCTTGTGATGATACCAATACCCAAAGAGTAGCTGAATTTGGTGTTCTTCTTGTCCAACCTAATTTCAAATATTTCATTATCTCTCAGTGGTCTGTTTGTGAATGCTACCGAATTAACTGGATCTTCATCACTGTTTTTAAAAAGTAAACAAAAAATCAATAAAAAAACCATATCCTTCAAAGCTGAAAAGTATATTTAAGTAAAATAGATTTTAAATCTTTGTATTTTGTAGAATTTTGAAGAAGCCATTTATCAAGTTACTTTATTTTTTGAACGGTGCGTCCTTTGTTCAATATCGCGATATTCTTTCCACATCTCGGATGGAATGTCAACCTTCTACCATAAACATCAGCAGGCACAGCTAGCAAAAGGATAAGAAGCCATAAAGATTTAAAATGTGCTAGAAAAAAGTAATAAATTGTAATATTGATGCTACTTGTCATGTACTGTAACTAGTTTCTACAGTGTCACTGTTCCTTAATTAGTATAACGTTATATGTGCATAACTTTGATAACTATATTTCAATTAGAACACTCTCAAAAACATGGTTCACCTACAGAAAACGATGTATGCTACTAGCTAAAAAATTTTGATTTATTATCTATTACATTGGTTTCAAAGCAATCTCTATCGAATATCTATCAAAATTATGGGCATAAGTAAAAATTATATATTTACCATTTGACAACCCTTGGATATAAATTACATGCTTTCCTTCACACTCTGTGACTCTATGCGTGATTTCTAAATTCACACTATCCGAAGAATTGCTGGATTCCATTTGGGCAGCGAATGTGTCCACCCAATCACCACTTTGATTCCGTTTACTATTGAAGGTGAGTTTAAATGTTCGGCTGGTGCTAGGCTTATTCCCACAATCGAGACTGGGTGTCAATTCCTGCACCATATAATGGAAGAGAGAAAATAAAGTCGCTAAAATGATGTACAACTTGACCATTTTTGCTCTTTATAACCAAGTGCCTGATTCCTTGTTCCTTCCTTGATGAGACAACTTCAAATATTATTTAATATTGGAGGATGAACTATTTATATAAATCCACAGAACATGGTCCTTGTGATCACAGCCGTCATAGGTTTTCCAATGACCTTAGTGCCATATTTCATTTCGAAACAGCAGATCTAAAATTTTCATATCTGGGTGAAAATTTAATGAGGTCTGAGGTCAATTTTTATCAACAACTGATAATGTATTATGACTTCCGTGGCACCGCATGTCATCATTTCTTTTCAAAGAGCAAAGCAAACAAAACAGAAAATCATATGATTCATACAAATGATGCAATCTGGAACCTGAGGGTTATCCTATCGGCACACCCTCTCCATATTTCCCTATATCCCTAGGTTGGAAACCACAGGTCGAAACATCCAAGCTTTCCTTATTTGGCAAAAATAACTGTTATTATAATTATTGGATATACACAGATATCTTGATCTGCAGCATAAGAACATGCCAGCAAAGCTGTTCTGAGATCTATTTAAAACGACCTGGAGATTAACCGGTCGATCACGATCAACGTCTTTTGTGCCCCTGGTACTAACCCTTTCCCTCTGACAAAAAGGTACTCTAAGGTGAAAACAAATGTTTGTTTTTAAGAATTGAAGTAAAACGATACAGTGCAGCAAAGTTGGGAGATAAATGATGTAGGTGCTGGTAATGAAAGAGTTTACAGATGTAAAAAAAGGCCATGAGATGTTACAAAATACTGTTCATTTAGGATTAGAGAAGGCTTTTTTCTAGAACATAATGAAAGCACTATGCAGAGTAAAGTGGTACCATACACAATGTAAAATATTTTCCATTTAAGTCCTTTAAAGATTAAACTTCCTTTCTTTTAATTACCTTTTAACCTTCTTGACATATTATTTTAATAAGAGCATAAGAATAAGGTGTGTGTATATATATATATATATATATATATATATATATATATATATCAGAGGGAACAGGCTATCATAAGGCAGTGTATGTAGAGTTTAAATTAAAAATTGAGAAACAGGTGAAGCCAAAAAAGAAACTTCAAGCCAAAGCCGATTTCTCAAGTTTAGATATTTTCTATGTAATTAATATTCAAATTTTTGTGAGGTGACAGAGAGCGCAGGCATGGAAGAATCCTGGTGCATGTTCAGAGATATAATGCAAGAGCGTACAGATATACTGATTCCAAACAAACTGATGTGAGATAATGTGAAACCTAGATGGCACTACCAGGAAATTAGGATCGCTCTTTGACAGCAAAGAAAAATCCAATACTATGTAATTAACATGCATTCAACAGCCATGACTGAACAGAGGACAATGATAAGATAGCAATAAAAGGAGCTAGAGTAACAATGCATAAAGCATTTAATAATTATAAAAAAAAGATTTACATGATAATTTGAAAGAGAACCTCAAAAGCATTTTGGTCTTAAATCAGGGAAGTCTAAAGTAGGGATCCTACTATTGCATCACCGAGAATGGACACAGGAAATGTAGTTCATGATCAGTGGTGCATTTACACATAGGCGCACTAGCCACATGCCTAGGGCCCCCAATATTTGGGGAGCCCAAATTTGAAATATTTTTCCAGAATTTTATTAACACATCACTATAGTAAAAAAAACAGAAATAAACTAATATAGCATAACAATTACAATGTCATTATAATGTCAATAAGTCACACCCTCTTGACACAATCTTATAAAGGCCCTAGTCTGTTTACCATTAGCAAGTTGGAATTGTCAATATAAAGTAAAGGTAATTTAAGAAATATATAATAAATAAATAATCAATAGACTGATACTTTTTATTATAAGATTATAAAGAATTTATAATGATGTAAAGAAAAATGCTTTGTCAAATCTGGTACTGTTAGGAAAAAATATAAAATATAATTTTCTACAAAATTATAAATTAAAAATGTTGTATGTACTTGTTAAATTGCATATATGTATTTGGAATATCACAGCTTTTCTTTATATATAAAAGTAGACCAATATAATGTAGGTTTTAAAGATCAAAGTGACACTTTTTTGTAATTGTTGTACCTATATGCAATAATGTATTAATCTAAAGTAGAATTTTGTTTATATATATATAACAAGGTGTTGGGATGAGGAAACCCAGTGAACACTCACCAATCAGGCGACTTCAGGTTGGCGAGGCCCAGGGGATGCCGAAGCGACACACGTAAAAGAACACTAAAACACAGAAACATCACAAACGTAGAAGCTTTCGGAATTATTCCTTCATCAGCTACAGAGAGAGAACTGATGGCGGTGACACTGGGTGGAGGCATGGGGGTGGAAGGGTAGTGCGGAAAGGTCGAGGATTGGAGGATACGGAGGGGGTTGGGGATTGGTAGGGGGTTGGGAGAAGACAGAAAGGGAGTGAAAAGCTATCGAAGGTTGAGACCAGGGGGAGTGAAGGAGTTTAGGAGATGGATATGCGAAAGCTCCCACTGACGGAGTTGGGGAGCCGAAGCATTGTCGGGGAGAGCGCAAATGACTCTGTCTGTGAAGCAGGTGTTAAACTTTAAATTATGTTTGTTCGCATGAACGGCCACCGGCAGATGTCGTTTGAGAATGACACTGTTGCGGTGGCCGTTCATACAGATGTTGAGGGGATTGCTGGTGAGACCAACAAAAAAGGCGGGACATTGGGTGCATCTCAGGAGGTAAATGATATTGCGGGTGGTGCAGTTGGTGGTGGAAGTTATGGGGTAGGTGATGTTGGTTGTGGGACTGGAGAAGGAGTTGCAGGGGGGGTTTATTGGGCATGTTAGACATCGGGGTCTACCACAGGGGTAAGATCCGGCAGGGTGTAAAGGCGTGGGTTCTGGGGGTTCTTTCTTCCATAGAATATTTGCCAGATTAAGGGTATGGCGGAAGGAGAGCATCGGTGGTCTGGGAAATGGAATCTGGTGAGGGGAGGATGAGAGGATAAGTTGGGCGGCTTTCAGGATGTTTTTCAGAATGTAGTGGATGCCGGGGAAATACAGGGTGGTTAGGGTGAGTTGGAGGGTGGAATCGGTGGTGGTGTGGGTATTGGGGTGGGAGGTAGGGGTGGCGGGTGCGACTGCCCAGCGGATTTGGTCTCGGATCAGATCCGGCGGGTATCTGTTCCTAAAATAGTGAAAGATAAACACTTAATAAACTAGTAACTAATATTTTGACTTACTACCAGAATGTCTGCGGTTTGCGGACTAAATTAAAAGATGTGAATTTCAGCTGTGAATATTGAGTGTGATATCATAATATTCTCTGAGACTTGGCTTACACCAGATATATGCGATTCCCAATTGGGACTTTTTAATTACAAAATTTATAGAACTTATCGCAGTGATTGTACTAGTATTAAGAAAAGGGGAGGTGGTGTGCTAATTGCTGTTAATTTTAAATTTAAATCTTTTCAACTTGAAGTTACATCCTCATGTAACACTGAGCACAATTTTTTCATGGTGTCAACTCCATCTCTTACATTAATAATAGGATGTGTTTACATTCCTCCCAAATTTGACCAAAGTGTATACCAAAAACATTGTGATGAAGTAGAGTGTCTTACTTATTTGTATGCAGATGCCCATTGGCTTATGTTTAGCGATTACAATTTTCCAGGTAATAATTGGACAACATTCTTTCCTGATGTTAATCTCACTGCTAATGCTAGACTCATAACGGACTATTTCCTGTATCTGAATTTTGTACAAAAAACTTAGTTACCAACCAATATGGTGAGATTCTGGATTTGTATTACACTCATACTTCAAAATGCTCATTGACGAGCGTTGATGATGTTGATGTGATTTTGCCTTGTGATGCTTATCATCCTCCTCTTATGTGTGAATTTCAGGTAGATGTATCCCCATGTTTAGATACCAATTTTGAAACTTTCAACTTTAGGAAAGGTAACTATTCTACAATGATAGATTATTTTAGCTCTATAGATTGGTTTATATTGACTGAATTACAATTAGATGATGCTTTTAGTTATTTTTATGATATTGTAAATAATGCCATTAATTTGTATGATCCCAAAATTTCACACAAGAGTGGATCATCCCACTTTCCCATATGGTTTAATAAAGAACTAATTTCATTAATATATGATAAGAAAATAGTCCACAAAAAGCTAAAAATAAGTAGATCTACTGTAGATTACAATTCTTTTGCATCTCTTTGTGCTAAATGTAAGTCACTGTCAAGAGTCTATTACCTCTCTTATATTAGTTCTGTTCAAGATTCCATTCCATCAAATACAAAAAGATTCTGGAATTATGTTCACTCTTTAAGTATTAACCATGATATCCCTCACTGTATGCAATTAAATACTATTGCTAGTGACAAATTTCAGCTAATCTCTTTGCCCAACATTTTTCCAGCATATATTATACTCCAAGTAACATAATACCACAGTATCAGTATTCCCATACAGTTAATTTACACTCTTGTGATGTGACTCAATTATGTGTTCTTAATGCCATTAGTATGCTTGATGTAAATAAGAGCCCTGGGCCTGATAATGTTCCACCTCTCTTGCTGAAGCACTGCTCTAACTATTTAGCTTATACTCTTACTATACTTCTTAATAAGTCACTAAAGAATGGCCATTTTCCATATGTTTGGAAGAATAGTTTCATGATTCCTGTCCATAAAGCAGATAGTAAATCATCTGTAAAGAATTATAGACCAATAGTAATTACTTCTACTCAGGGGTATGAAACTCTTATGGGAGAAAAGATACCAAAGTTTTACAAGTACATAGTTCACTTTCTCTCTCTTTGCCACAGCACTACAGTGCCACATGTTCCTTGTGTCTATTAACAGAGTGGAACAGCGACCATTTTGCTTGATAGAAATCGCCCATTGCTTATTGAGCAGTTGACTAAGTTACTCTGATTTTGTTGAGTAGATATATAGTAAATATGCTTTTATCACGTAAGAAATGTGCAGTGGCAGACAGCAGTTTAAGGAGATGCAGAGTGCAATTGTTCTGCTCCCAAGGAACAGAGCCAGGTAAGTCTTAAAAACAGCATATATTCTTGTAATTTTTTTTAAAAACATTCTATGATGTATGTGAATATGTTTTGTGAGAATTTTTTTATATTTTCTAAACAGATACCTGCACTGGGTAAATCTTCTAGGAAGGAAGGAGAGAAAAATCTCTCATTTTTGTGTGTATGAGAAGCATTTTAAGAACTGCTTCTCATTTTTAAGTGTTAAGCCTCGCTTGCTTCACATAGCTGTGCCATCCATTGCCTTGGGCGTGAATATGGTGCATGTCAGTTGTTCACAAAATAAGCCATAATTTTAGATTGAGTAATTGAAATTTCTATTTAAAACTTCTCATGGTCATTCGTAGCTTATAGTGAGTTCTTTGGAACTGCAACGTAGACATCGGAATAGAATTATGCTTGTAACAGAATAAGTATACCATAGCGATCTAATTATGTTTTAATTTGAAATATTTGATTTACAGAAATTGTTAACTTGATTATTTCTTGTTTCTCATTATGCGTATTCCTAGACGTTAAGATAATTCTTCTATCTTTGTTTCAAAACCCTATTTAGAAGTATATGTTTTTCGATCTAGAAATTGAAATTTCCATATCAAAATTTTTCCGTGTTATTTGATGAATACATATAGATCTCAAATGGCCTAACTGTGACTGCTAAGAACACCTGATCATTAGCAAATACAACTGTGCTTAGAATAAATTATAAATAAAAAAGTGGGCATTCTGTAGTGAAATGTGATGTGTTTAATTTTACAACTGGTAATGTGATCTTCATAGAAAAACTGTTTATGAACCGCAAGGAGCCATAGGCACATTTGCCTTATTTAACATTTATTGCAACATTTTAAGCATGCCCTCCTGTATCAATTTCATTAGGTATAGCTGGTTTAATGATTGACATTCTCAGAAATTCATTTTCATTCTTCTTAGAGGTGGAACAGAAAGAAAACTGTTCAACAGGCCGAAGAAATCATTTTATCATAGATTTTTGGTTGATCCACAAATTCATTCTTGACATGAAAGTTTGACGTTTTTTGTAGTCCACGTTTTATGTTTTACATTTTCATGCATAAAAGGTATTAATGTTATAAAAGTTGGCTACAATAATTCATTTTTATATCTTTATTGTATAATATTTATGTACAAATACCTCACTGTTATGTAATTTGATAATGCCTTTGAACTCTCGCAATGTGTGATATACTGTAATAAATTTGATTTCTTAAATGTAATTCTTCCGTTTAAATCCATTTCTTCTGTCCATCCAATTTATACGTGCTACGATTATCATATTAAAATGGGAGGGGAAGGGGGTGTGCAACATCATGTGATGACATCACGATAGCCATCGTGAACACATAGTTCCAAATTTGGCTTCTTCCCTGACAGATCGACTGCTACAAATCTCCTTGCTCACCAGAGCCATATCCTTTGTGTTTTTGATTCTGGTCTACAGGTTGATACCATTTATAAAGACTTGAGCAAAGCATTTGATAAAGCAGACCATAATTTACTCATTGCTAAACTTAATGCCATTGGCAAACATGAAAATTTACTTCAAAGGATAAACAGTTATTGCTGTAATATGTATTTAATCATTAAAATTAAATCATTTTATTCTGATCCATTTCATGCCTCTTCTGGCATACCGCAAGGGTCTCATTTGGGCCCCTTGTTATTTTCACTATTTATTAATGATATTAATCAAGCATTTCAAGATGTGGATTTTTTGTTGTTTGCAGATGATCTTAAGTTATTTAAAATTGTTCGTTCTTCACATGCTGCTGAAATTCTTCAAACCAACCTTGAAAGACTCCATGAATGGGTGATTAATAATAATCTCAACTTAAATATAGCTAAATGTAATGTTGTCTTTTTTCATAACAGAAACCCTATTATTTATAATTATTCTTTTCAGTCATCTTCTATCTCCAAACTAACAGTAATTAAGGATCTAGGGGTTTGGTTTCACTTATCCATTAATTTTAAATATCATATTGAGTATATTTCAAATGCAGCAATAAAATCTCTTGTATTTATATGCAGGAAAGCAGCTGATTTACTAATTTATTTGCTCTTACTGCTTGGTTTACCTCTCTTGTACACAGTCAGCCAGAGTACTGTTCAGTCATTTGGAACCCATATTATGAAATAGACGCAAACATGGTGAAATGAGTCCAGCACAAATTTCTGAGATTGATTGCCTTCAAAATGGGAATTTCACTGGCAGATATCTCCTATAATGATATACTAGCTCATCTCAATTTAACTACACTTTCTAGTCGAAGATTCCACACAGACCTAATTTTTTATACAAAATAATTAATAGTATGTTTGATTGCCCTAATTTATTATCCCTTATAAATTTTAGGATAATAAGGTCTTTTGCTCCATTTCATCTAGATTACCATAGATAGGTAAAGGTGTAGACTATGGAGAAAACTGATGTTAAATGAGAATTCTAACTACTTAACTGTAAAGTTCAAAAATTGGAGACACACAGGAAAAAGGGGGGAGAAAGGAGGGAGGTGAAAAGTCAAAGAAAATGAAAAATACAAACTTAAAGGTTTAGGGGATGTTACTCCACACCAGAGACCTGAAGTCACTCACATATTCACTCACTCAATCGCATGAGCACTAATCCTAAAGATGGAAAAAGCATAAAAAAGGAGCCGGGTTTGCGAGAGATCTATGCCAGGGACCCAAAAATCACACCATTGCTAGAAGGTTTGTGAGTCTTTATGACCATGACAGGGACCTACTAGGCAACCACAAACATGCGCACACATACACACCAAGAGGTAAAGGGAAATAAAAGGAAAAAAGGATAAAGGGGTGGAAAATAATATTAGGTTTACAGGAAATTAAACAGCGCCAAAGATCTAGTATCACACACGGTTGCCTGTAGGTTTATGTGCTATCCTGCAGTGATAGGGACCTATCAGACAAAGCAATCATGCACACAAGCACTCAAATACATGTACACAAAATCTCTAATATTGAGGTAAACGTACTAAATACGTATTTCGAGAGCAATGCTCTCATCATCAGTAGCTGATGTGTAATTATTATCTGATATCTGCATCAGAATTTTGACTTTTGCAGAGAGAGAGGAAGTAGAGGGGATGCCATGTCCCATAAGATAACATGTAAAATCGATTTTTCAACTTACAGGCTTTTACACTTTTGCAAATTAAAATTAGAAAGAATTGACCAACGATCTTTGGATCTGGATTATTTTAAAGAAAACTAAATAAAGTTTCTTATTATTATTGTCACATTTTGCCTATGATACAATATGGTTTAAGTTCTACATTTAAAGGTTGATTCACACTTAACGAAGACACCGGATGGCAATGACATGACAACAGGAAGGTAGGGTAGTCACACATAACGACATGGCAAAGACACGGGTCGGCAACAACACAATCTCAGTTCATCTCTTACTCAGTGAAGATGTTTTCCGACAAGGAGTTGATTTGCATTGCATTGCTTTTGGATGAAGATGAATGCCAGAACAGGAAAAGAGTGCACGAAAGTTTATTAAAAAGAATAGAGGAAGGCAAATACCACACGTTATAAAAAGAACTTATAGAAGAGTTAATCAGATTCAACCAATATTTCTGAATACTGGAACCAAAGTTCAATGAGTTGCTGTCTTTGGTAGGAAAAGGCTTGGAGAAACAGAAAACCACTCACAAGCTCAATTAGATGCTCCATGTTCATGAAGCTAGAACGGCAATTGAAGGAAAATATTTGAATGACTGTAAAAAGTGTCTGTGCATTACTGGCCAACTAATTCTAAAGCTCTCTATAACCATATGGCTATAGAGAGCTATAGACTAATTAACACAGGACCCGCTCGCAGGCAAAGACATGATGCGGCTGGCCGAGGATTCTTTTTGAGCATTGTCGCCGTCATGACTGTAGCACATCATGTTGTTACCGTCATTGTGTGAATGGGTGCACTGGTTTTCTTTCTAACAATGCGAGGCAGTCGTGTCATTGTCGTCCCATGTCTTTGCCATGTAGTTAAGTATGAATCAACCTTATATCATATTTATTGGGAAAATGCAAGCTATTTAACGATATACTGCCTTGCCGGCTGTGTCATTGTTAAACCTTGAGATTGTATTGTCGTCTCAACCCTTATACTATATGCATAAAAAAGCATGCTTTAAATGTATTAATACATGCGAGAGATGAAGAAAGGAGAGAGAGGGAGGGAGACAGACAGACAGAGGGAGATACAGATAGATAATGTTCGTTATCAGGGCAAAATTGAGACTAGAAAGTCTATTTTTCCAGAGGAGAGGGAGGGAGAATGGGAGGGAAGAGGATTGGAAAGAGGACAAGAAAAAAGGAGGAAGAATGGAAAGTGCTTTAAATTTAATACTTAATCTACGTAACCAAATTTGGTAGGATTGCTATGATCACGTACCTATAGCGAATGACAAAATATTTTTAAACAAGGTCCTGGGTTCGACTACAGAGTGATTTCAATATTTCAGCCATTTGTTTGACTACAAAACCTGATAACGGGTCAATTCATCTAGTAAAAAAATAAAATGCTAAACATTTCCGCCAAGTGATAATTTTTCCCGATAAGCGGATGCAGGGAAAAATCCAGATTGACAGCACTGCCAAAATATAAATGTATATTAATAAATTTTAATACAAAATTGAAAATGATAAAAATATTAGAACATACATTATAAAAAACATTTAAACAGTTTTCACGTTTTTGCTATTTCCATTTAATTTTGGGTTTAAGAACTATTTGACTTCTGTATTTTCCATACACCTAGTGACACCAAACGGCAGGATCATGCAATACTTATGAAAACAAACCCTATATTGAGTTTGATTTTAAGATCATAATTATTGACGTAGACTTCATAGAAACCATTTTTTTTATTAGATGTGATTTCTATTCACTGTATTGATTTTTTGTTATATAATGGTTATTACTGATTTATTTAAGATATTATGTGATTTGGATTGCTATTTTGTTTTATTTTAGTGAAAATAGGGTATTTGGTCCTAGTTATGAACCCAAGCTCCATTATTACATTTAATTGTATGGGAAAATGGGTTTCGTTATTCGACGATTCGTTATCCAATGCCTAGTTGAGGAATGCATAGTGTCGGATAACTGAGGACTGCTTGTAATTTCAAACAAGGATAGGACACTGTAGTGTAGTGTGTGTGTGTTGTGTGGCATATAGACCCTTCATGATAATGAGTGAGTTGTTAGAGGAAAGTATGGCGATAATAGCCCACGAGGCTGATTCGCCATCCAACACACACACACTGTAGCATACCGCGCAATTAGTGACGTGACACGAGTTCTCGTGCTCCCATTTATGACATGTCTGCTCACATGTGCCTCAATTTAAATTATAATGTTTTAAACATATACTCCACCCTCAAAAACTAGTGCAAATTGCATATTTTTTTATTTTAGCCACCTAGGTAGGACTTTCCAATGCAGTGCCATTTTCTAAGTAGTCAGCGTGCGGTTCTTTTGAAAAGTGTCATCAAAACTTCCCAGCGATAATTTTATTTAGTTTGCTACTCTCTTGTATAATGGAGCTATTGATTCCAGTGATATTAATTATTCCTCTAAATAGCCTATCTCTTCATCAGAATAATCCAATCTAGTTATTTCTTCTTCCTCATCTATTACACTTTCCAAAAGGAGCCAAATCCTTTCCTCTTCCATTGTATCCACTGAACTCATGACGAAGAGTTATATAAATAATTTGTATGAAACAAGAACCCTTTGTTTATAAAAAATTATTAGTTGCAGAGAAATGGAGAGAATTAAGAGAAAAACAATCAGCATTCTCAAATGCGCACAGAGTAAAAGAACAGCTCTGTAGGAAAAATCACTTATCATCTAAAGCAGGGGTCAACAACCTGCATTTCCAGGGCCTCATGGGACCCCCAGGGTGATTTATTGCTGCCCTCAGCCTTTCAGGAAAAATTAGGTCATTGGGTGTACCTGAATTAGTACCTTTAACCACAATAAAAATATGGCATATTACATCTGTAACATTTTATTTAAAAGTTAATCGTATCTTCACTTGGAACAAGGAATCTGAATTTATCAATCTTTTGTATAAATTCCATTTACTCAACAGTGTACAGGAAACAAACCACCTTTGTATGTGTGACTTATACTAACTAATTTCACAATTTCCACACTT
This sequence comes from Tanypteryx hageni, assembly GCA_028673005.1. NCBI lineage: Eukaryota > Metazoa > Arthropoda > Insecta > Odonata > Petaluridae > Tanypteryx > Tanypteryx hageni. The sequence continues at coordinate 96,917,592 of CM054115.1, forward strand.
TTTAATTTTGATACTTCACCATAACAATGAGAAGGGCCAAACTCATTCGGTAATGGCTCTTTAGCAGGATACTATAGTATGGTTTGATTTGCTCTTTAACTATTTTACTCTGTTAAGAAATTGTAGATTAAGATTGACAAAATTTACTGTCGTATCTCTTCTCATGTTGATTATTTTTATTTTTTCTCATTAATTTGATGTTTTCTAGTCCATTGATATTTCATTTTGTTACAACAAGCCTAAATTTTTTCGCTTTATGGCACTAAAATGAGAGAAAAGTAGTAATAATATTCTTCTCGTTTCAAATGTGAGGCCCTCCCCACACATTGTGTTATCATATGTGTGACCCTCACTGCACATTTGAAGAGTCAGTGTGGCCCACTTATTCTTTAAGGTTGGGGATCACTGATCTAAAGGCATCCAGGTCAACTGTCTCTCAGACAACAAATACATTCGATGGTTTTCTTGTGGGAGAGTACTACAAATGGTGGGGATAAGAGCTGACTAAGACGTCATACAATTGAGAAACTGAAAAAGAGCCTGTCTTTATGCCCGCACGCGGCCTATGACGGTGGACAGAAAGAAATTGCGCAGTGGAGAGAAAAACCCGAGTAAACAGTTAACGCTTATGAAAACAGCCCACCAGACTCATATGTCAATAGATGGGAACCAAACGTAGAGAAAAGGTATTGAAAAGGACTGGAGCGAGAGACAACTTAAAGGTCATAAAATTGAGAAGATACCCTTTCAGATAGTGCGCGACCTTTTTAGTGTTAAATAATTACGCAATAGGATCAATCATCTTAAAACATTTTTCAAAATAAAATTATTCCTTCGGAGCCAAACCATTCGAAATATAGAAAAATATATATATAAGTTTAAAAACATTAAAATTTAAGTTGGGACGCAATATTATCCCACGCGATCAGACGTCATGAATGGAAGCGCAATCATTGGAGTGTTAAAAGCTGGACTTAAGCACACGTTTCGCATATCCATAAAGGAGGCTACAAAGAGAACATTGGAAAATTACAGACCAATTTTCTTTACCTCATTATCGTGCAAGATACTTGAGCACATAATCTTTAGCTGTTTTGCGCGATTTAGATAGTCGTTCTTCGCTTAGCGGATGACAGCACAGATTCCAGAACGGCAGATCATGTGAAATGCAACTAGACCTTTTCGCGAACGATTTGTTGCGATGCGGAGATGAAGATTCTCAGGTCGATGCCGTTTCCATTGACCTCAGGAAGGCGTTTGATAAAGTAACTCATCATAAATTAACAGTGATACGGCCAAAATCCTGAATTTCACAAACGAGATTTCAAGGACCCGGATGATTAACGGCCTTCTATCCATGAGGATGGGGTCATCTTAAGTTGAAAACGACAAAACGTCGTTCACCGCGGCGCGATGAATTAATTGCTGAAAACGCGCCTCTTGACCATCTGTGGGGGTTAGGCTATGCGACGGAGGGTTAAATGGGTACAATTAGTAATGACGGATAAATTGTCAGGAGCAGAAGTTTTTTAATTGGCTTCATTCGAAGAATCGAAGTATTTAAGTAAAGGGCGTGACGCCATCATTTCAGAGCTAAAACGACCTCCTTTTCAGATCATAACAAGTGAGGTAGCTATGATTGCAGTCAAATGTTTCGCTTTTCTCCTCGTAACATGTTCGTGGTGCCACCTTACGCAGGCTACGGATTTGTGCCGGGAGGTATGGAACTTGAATCGAACCTTTGAGTTTTCTCTTTTCAGCAGGAAGAACCAAACCGGTCACTTGGTAACGAAATTTTCATTGGAAAACACTTCGGAAAGGTTGACTAGGAACTGGAAAATTGACATCACTCACAGTACCACTTTCGTCGGAGGCAAGGAGATTTTCCACCTTCAAGGGAAGCTTACAGGTAAAGCAGTAAAGATTTTTTCCTGGTAGTCTATTTTTTTAAATCGGTGCAACATACATATCACCGACTCATATCCGTACAGTTTTATTCCATACAGTAATGATATAGGTTGCGTTATTCTATGGTCAGTTTGTTAAAAATCCTACTTATTTTATTTCACTTTGACGCTATAAAATTATTTTTAGTCATGTGGCTTATTTATTATTGTTTATGACATGAAGCTCTAAGACTATATGAATTATAATCAAAATCCTTAGCGCGAATTTGGGTAAATTTACATTCTGTGAAAATCCATTTCTGCGTGATATGGTTCACTTCAACAAGGTTTCTATACCGTGGAATCTCCTTTATAATAAAAGGCTATGTTGGTCCGTTGGTTGGTTGCAGTAGCGTACCAACGCCTTGGCATCGGGGCAATTGCCAAGGGCGCCGAACAGAATACGCGAAAAAAAAATTATTTTCTTAATTTACTTTCGAAAGAAGGAGCTTAAAATTGAAACAACGGGGACGATGGTCTTATATCTGTTTCCTAACTAATATCTTCATTATTTAAGGTTAATTTCATAAATTTCTAATGAGATTTTAACCATACACAGAGATATTTATTTTCCAAATTCATTGTTTCAGCTTTTTTTAAGTTTTATTACTTTATACCAAGGGCCTGAACTGCGACCCGCGAGAGGATTTTATTTATTTGTGACCATGTTATACTTTCATTAAGATGAAAGTAATATTAGGTGCAAGCAGAGGGCGAATTAGTAGTTCATGAGAAGAGGAATGCCACTCAACGTAAATGATACAATGATTTTTCACCTTACATAGTTGCATCGCTTCTTTGAATGCTGCCTCCGTTTATGCTTCCATCATTGTTAAAGTTACAATGTCTTTAAGCTTACTTTGTCCTTCCTATGGCGAAGCTCGGTAACCTACGACTCTTTCAGGAATGGTTCGACTCATGATACCCAGTTTGTTCGCATTTATCCTAGAGATCTGGAACCGGCGACACTGGTCCACATGCACCTATTAGACTGAAAAACTGCGACATTATATTTATTGTGAAAGAGTATTTTCATCCTGAGAGTTGGATATATACAAAGTGCAGGATCAACAGATTTTTGAGTTCAAAAAAGGAAGTCATGTTTTTATTTAATATTATTTTTCTATCTTTGCATAGTTAAATAATTTCTAGTTTAATAAAAATACATTTGTTATTAATATATCACTGTACAGTTTTCGGTTAAATAATACTTCCTAGGTAAATCCTGGAAATTGTGATTTATGAGATACAAAAAATGTCGCTTGTCTGTATTTTGGGATATTTAAAAAACTTTTTATGGGATATAGCAGAAAATGTATATTTTTTAAAGAAAATAACTTTCTTAAATATCAATTTATTGAAATGAGAAAAGCTTTAAATGTCATAGATTTTGCAGATTTTTTTGTAAAAACATAATAACGAAATTCTCTCTTCTTAAACCACATCGTGACGTATACGTGGCGTGATTGAAAATTTCGTATACAGTAGCGCAATAATTACTAAGGAAGAATACTTACAGGCTATTCAAATTTTTCCCCTTCAAAGTAGACCCCTTGAGACTACACACACCGATTCCATCGGTTTTTCTACTTTTTGAAACATTTTCTTTCTTCAGTGCGTGTAGGATTTTTTCCGAATTTTCCTGAATGACTTTGAAAGTATCAAATTGTTTTCCTTTTAGCTGAAATTTTAGTTTTGGGAAAAGGTAAAGTCGCAAGGGGCTAAATACGACAAATAGGGGGGTTACAGGAGTATAGGAATTTGAAATTTTGCCAGAAATTCTGTTAAAAAGAGCGCACAGTGGGTCGGCGCCTTTGCGTGACGAAGTACTCTTGTTACGCCGTTTCATCCTCACCCTCTTCCGAAATCTTCCAAAACACCTTTGTGGGATTCTTTATTAATTATTTGACTTCTTGGAGCGTATTCACGATGAACGACACTCGAGGATTAAAAAAATACTAACAGCATTGTCTTCACATTCGAGCGTATTTGTCAATCGACGATCGCTGAAAACGAGATTTCGAACCCGGACGACCTTGTCATCGGTTATGGAGGTCGATGGATGACCAGAACGGGAATCGTCTTCGATAGATTCTCGGCCAACTTTAAATTTGGCATACACTTAAAAATCCCTCTCTTGTCAAGAGAATTGTCCCTGAAAGCCAATGTCAGCAGTCTCCGTAGCCGATTAACCTGTTTTGAGGAAAAATTTGATGCTAACTCTTTGTTTCAACTTTTCATTCATTTTCCACGAGCTAAAATCCGGGGAAGCGACCAAACTGAAACGCCAGAGAAAGAAGCAATGAATAGAGTTTTGTTCAGTATAAAACAGTCTTTCTGTCCTCCGAAAACCACCAATCTAACTTCACGCAGTAATCAGCAGCAGAAACACAGTACGAACTTTTCAATCACAGCTTTTATTTACTTTGAAATGCAGACGATACATTTTCTATTATATTTGTTATTTGCCATTTAGAGTTAGCGTATCTCTTGCTGTAATTTACTATCTGGCGCTGTGACCCAAAATGTCTAACTACAGCAGGATGGCTTTGTACCCATCAATCCGGATAACAAAGCCTCTAAAGACAAACTATTCGAAAACATCATATAAGCTATCACTAGTCCTATCTATCTTAGAATATAAATTTATTTTTGTCATGTGATAAAATTTATATATATTTTTGATTCTGTCTTTGTTTTGGGATTTTTTAAAATTTGTTAAATTAAAAATCTAAAATACAGACAAGCGCCTACAAAATTATAAAATAAATAAACTAAAACTAAACCCTTATAAATTTTAGATATGCCACCAAAGAAAAAAAGCGGGCATAAGTACCGTATAGATCGACTGAAAAAAGAGGAGAGTGCAAAAAAACATTCAGCTAATTTACAAAACTGGCTTAAAATAAGTAACTTTAAATCTGAAGCTCAGAACAAGGATGAGCAAAGTTCACATGAGAATGATGCAAATGATAGTGTTGGGATTATAGTCGAAGAAAAATTCAAAAATGTTGATGTTATTTTGAATGAGTTCGAAAATCGGAAGAAAGAAGACGAACAGTTAGTAAAAGAAAATGATGGTTGCAATGATACTAATAAGGAACAAGAATCTGTGAATTTTAATGATCCAACCACGTGGAATCTTAATTCCAAAAAAATAGATCTCTTTTAGTTCTACACGGACAGTAGCATGTAGTGTTTAATTCATATCCCGTCACTGGTGGCCGGTGTTTCAAAAATTCATGGAAGTTTAAGAATATAGGCTTAGAAAAACAAGAGAGGAAATGGTTATTTTATTGTAGAAACAAAGATGCAATATATTGTTTTCCTTGCCTTTTATTTATATCTGACACAAATAATGTTTCTTTTTGTAACCCAGAAGGATTTAAGGACTGGAAACATCTAAATCCATCCGTTGTAATTCATGAGAATTCATTACAACACATAAATAATTTTACGAAATGGAAAGTTTTAGAAAAAGGTATTCAAAAAGGACTGATTGATGACCTTGCACAAGCAGCACTGAATAATGAAATATCGAAATGGCATAATATTTTGAAAATAATATTAAAATGTATATTGTTCTGCGCTGAAAATAACCTGGCATTTCGTGGACACGGTAGTAATTTCGAAGAAAAAGGTTGTGGTATATTTTTAAATTTGATAAAATTTGTTAGCCAATTTGATTTTGAGATGGAAAATCTTCTCGAATCTCATATTAAACGCCATAATAATTATTTATCGCCAAAAATTCAAAATGAATTTATTGATATTTTGGCATCAAAAACATGCTGTAAAATAATAGAAGAAATTCAAATGGCTAAGTATTATAGTATAATATTAGACAGCACTCCAGATGTATCACGCAAAGATCAATTAACAGAAATTATTTGTTATGTAAAATTTTCTGAAGGGAAATATACAATTGAGGAGAGGTTCATCGATTTCATAAATACAACAGAAAAAATGGGGCAAGGCATTGCATCATATATTAAGGAAAAACTTATTCAAGATGGCCTAGTAATTGAAAATATTCATGGTCAAGGCTACGATAATGGCGCTAATATGTCAGGAAAGTACCAAGGTGTTCAAGCCATAATCCAAAATGAGAATCCCCGTGGTTGGTATATTGCATGTTGTGCACATACTCTAAATTCGGTAGGCGCACATGCGGCTAGCGTTAATGCAGATATTGTAACATTTTTTGGAACTGTACATTTGTTATACAATTTCTTTTCTTCGTCCACTAACAGATGGCAAAAACTATCATCAGTAATTAAAATTTGTTTGAAAAGACACAGCGACACCAGATGGTGTTCAAAAGTAGAAGCTGTTAGTGCTGTATATGAGCAACTCGAACAAATTATTTTAATATTGGGAGAGATGAAAAATGATCATTTACTTGGTGACACATTATCTCTTGCTAAATCATATCACCGTCAAGTTAATAGCTACAAGTTTGTTGCCTTTTTAAACCTGTGGTATTTGATACTAGTAAGGTTAAATAAAGTCAATTTATCATTGCAAAAAAAAGATCAGGATGTTTATAGATCATCCATATTAATTAAAGGACTTATAGAGGCTTTGAAAGATTTTAGAAATAACGAGATCCACGATATTTTTATTAAAATCGAGGCTGTTTGTAACAACATGAAAATAGACCCAACTGAAAAAAGAAAGCCAAAACGGAAGAAAATGTCAGGTGAGCTTGCTGAAGACGTATCAGTGAACTTCGATACAGTAAAAAATACTTGTTTCTCTGTAATTGAGTCTGTTATAACACAGTTAAATGTAAGATTTGAATCTCTTAAAAACATTGTAGAACTTTAATTTTTTGACTGGCGAAGCATTTCATTCAATGACAAGCGTGGATTTAGAATCGAGGGCTATTTTATTGACAGAAAAATACACAGAAATAAATCAGGACCAATTTAAAATAGAAATAAAATGCTTTAAACACCAAATTACTGAACTACTACAGTACAAAAACCCCAATAATATATATCATCTAGATATTTTAAATGAATTGGCTAAATGGGAATTGTGAGAAACCTACCCGAACATTGAACTAGCTCTTAGAATATTTCTTACTATGCCAGCAACTGTGGCCATGACTGAAAGGAGTTTTAGTAAGTTAAAACTTGCTAAGAATTATTTGAGATCGACATCGGGACAAGAACGCACATCATCTCTGTGCCTCCTTTCCATTGAGTATGAACTGGTTAGTTGTAAGGATTTTGGTGAAATCATAACTAGTATTGCTAACGATAAAGCAAGAAAAATCAAGCTTTAAAGTACTCGAATAAATTTATGTTTATAAAATTATTTTTTGTTCCTAGAATTATTTGGTTTCTATCTATGAATCTGTAACTTTATGTACTAAGTGTTTCTTAGTTCTCTCACATCTACAAATAATCTGTTGAACAAAGCTAAAACCGATTTGATGTATATAAATGTACAAACTAATTATATATTTTATAATAATATAATTATAAATCCTTATTATTTATTACAATTGTACCAATTACCAAAATTGTCACAATTAAAAGGCGTAGAGCCATGGACTTGCCAAGGGTGCAAAAAACCTAGGTACGCCTCTGGTTGGTTGGTCCATGTTACGCTCTTAAAACGTGAATAACTCGATCAAATATGCAGATATAAACTTGAAATTTGTTTTCCTTCTTTTGGAAATTAAAATTAGAAAACATTGACCTACGCTCTTTGAATCTAAACCATTTTAAAGAAAAAATTATAAGGTTTCTTATTCTGTTCATCTTTTTCCCCCTACATTTTGAAATCTTTCATGTTAAAAGTTTAATTCGCATATTTTGAGGAAATCTTGTCATTTTAACGGGATGTTGCCTTGCCTACCAATTACATTGTTAAACCTCCAAATACTGTCGTTATTTCAATCCTTATGAGTTTAAGCGTGCTTTGAAAACTTTCTGTACGAGAAGGAGAGAATGACGGAAGGAGAGGGAAATTATTTCATAACAGTCAATGAAAACAACATTCATTGCGTTATTAACGAGGAATGCCTAAAAAGCTGAAATACTATTCAAAAAGGTTAAAATCGTAATAATGAGCTATGTTCAATATTAATGTAATATAAACAGTATGAAAATCTAAGGTAATTGTTGGACATATTAATAAACAAACCGGGCATGTAAAAAATGTTTAGAGTGAAGGATTGGAAGATAGGTTATGGGAGTTAGGTAGAAGAATGGAGGACTTGAGGACGGTTTGGGAAATAGGGAGAGAAAGAGAGGTTTAAAAGAATCACAAAAATAATAATAAAAGGCTATGTTGTCCGTCCGTTGGTCTGAGTGTCAAGCTATTAAAATGCGAATAACTCGATCAAGGATGTAGATAGAAAATTGAAATTTGGCAGAAATTTATATAATGAGCTAATCAGAATTTGTTTACATGGAGTTGACATGGTAATTTAATAAATAAATGTCCGTTTTTGGCACTATTTTGAGGGGGGTATATTGCACTTCCTCGAAATAAAATTTGTAAATTTTAATTTAATGAAACACTATTTTATGTGGACTGAAAATTAAAAAAGTATATAATTCACATTATAGTATGCTGCAGAGAGTTGAAATAATTTGGCTAGCTAAAGTTGTCTAGCGTACTGTTTAACAAATACAGGTTTCCCTCTCTTTATGCGGGTTCGCTTTATGCGAATTCGCTATTATGCGACAAATGTATTGCTACCAGAATTTCTTTTTATGCGTCTTTGATTCGCTCTTATGCTGTTACACAGCCAGTGCTGTACAAATGAAAGAAAGTTCTCCACTACACCACAAGGCGACCATTCAGTCTCTCATTGTCTCTTATGCTGTGCGTATTAGTACTACAGTAAAAGAGATGCGAGTGGAGTGGATATTGTAGAATGGAGATTTCACGTGATACAATTTGAGCACACATGAGAAGTTTTGCCTCCTTGCCCATGGAACTTACGTTGGATCAAGACAATCCTACAGTACTTGAAACCTCCACTATTATGTCACTCACAACAGCCATCACCTGTGCTCGTGTGCTTCCTTTTATCGGAGAGTAAAATTTAGTGCTGATTGTTTTAATTTTGTATTTAGCGCATAAGAAGTCATTATGGAGCGAAAGAAGAGCATCTTTGAGGAAAGTTAGGATTGCTTGTGGAACGTATCCCTATCTTTTACATGTAAATATGGGTTCTGTTTATGCGAATTCGCTTTGTGCGTCACTTTCGTGGAACGCAACCCCTGCATAAAGAGAGGGAAACCTGTAAATGCTCTTTTTGTATGTAACATTTGTATCTGCGTACATAACGCTGGGAGAGATAGCTATATTTATTAGGGGAGAATGAGGAGAATGCGAGGGAGAAAGGGAGGAAAATGGCAAGGAAAAATAGGAGGGAGAAAGAGGGAAGATGGGAAGAAGTGAGGGCGAAGAATAGGAGGGAGAGAGGGATGGAGAATGGGAAGAAGGAAGAGAGGGAAAATAGAAGGGAGAGAGGGATGGAGAATGGGAAGAAGGAAGAGAGGGAAAATAGAAGGGAGAGAGGGAGAATAGGAGGGAGATAGGGAAGAGAATGGGAGGGAGGAAGAGAGAAAGTGAGGAAGAATGTGAAGTACCTTAATTTTAATACATAATCTGCACAAGCCCGCCTGACTTGAAGAGCAATTACGCTAGTCACTTTAAATAATTAGCTAAGAAATCCAGTCACGCTCGACTAATATGAACTGTTTATGACTGACTGAAATGTTTTTTTAACAAACTTTCCGAGTAGGTAGAAGATTGAAATGTGGTGGGGTTGTTTGATTCTTATAGTTAAAAGCCATTTACGAAGAAAAAAAACAAAAAAGATCCGGGTTCAACTCCAGTAGATAATTTCTGTTTCCCATAAGATAACACGTAAAAATCGATTTTCGACTTACAGGCTTTTACTCTTTTGCAAATTAAAATCAGAAAGAATATACCTACGATCTTCGGACCTAAACCGTTTCAAAGAAAAATAAATAAAGTTTCTCATTTTTATCGTCACATTTCGCATACGATTCTAAATTGCTCAAGTAATACGTTTAAATCATACTTATTAGAAAAAATTAAGGTTTTTAATGATATGTTGCCTAGCCGACCGTGTATTGTTAAACCTCGAGATTTTATTGTCGTCTCAATCCTTATACTATACTAGGGGCTCCGCCACTATGCGCGTCAACCCCATGCCTCGCTCCGCGAGGTGAATTCGTCTGCTGCCCAGGTGCAACCGTGAACCTCCTCGTTTCGGCATATATTTAAGGTAGAAGATTATATTTAGCCCTATTTTCGGACTTCTCTCTCCCTTCCTCCCATTCCCCTCCCTCCCTATCTCTCCCTCTCTCTATCTCCTCTACTTCCCTATATTCCTACCTCCCACCAAACCTTCCGCTTTCCAAAACTTCCGCTTCCCATCATTCTCTTCCTCCCTCTTTCTTTCTCTTCTCTCTCTCCTTCCTTCTCTCTTTCACGTTCTTTTCTCCACACTCCCGTCTTCCTCCGTTTTCCCAATAGGGTCCTATATAACTTTATGAGTATGGTAACAATGCTGGTTGTTCATGGCAACGAAATATTTTATTTTATTTATTTATTTAATATAAAAAATTATTCAAGAACTTAAAAATTTCGTTTCAAAACAATTTTCTGAGTCAATTCGAATCGTACTAGAAAATCTACGGTAGGAAAATAAATTTGCGTTTTTTTGCACGTACTATGGTTCAAGTTTCTAATTTCTACGACAATTATAAGTATTTTAAAAAGCAAACGAAATGTCTTACACTCATTTACGTGTTATGTTTTCAAAGCGGACACGATGGCAACAATCTCCAATGTTAATCTTATGGGAATTTCTAGAATAAAAATTTTTTTAGGGCTCTTGAACTTAAAAACTTCCCGTTTTCACAATTTTCTCTCTGTTTGTAAGTCGTACATAATCAATCTGAAAACTTTCAGCATTCTAGCTCATACAGAAGTAAGAAATAGTTTTTGTAAAACACATTAGTGGTTATAATATAGAGAGATACGTAAGGAAAGCGTGTTTTGAATAGGTGAGAAAAGGAGCGAGAGGAAGAACGAGAGAGACATGAGGATAGGGAGCGAGTGAGAGAGGAGGGAGTTAGAGAAGAGAGGGAGGGAGAGAGGGAATGAGAGAGGGAATGAGAGAGGGAGTGAGAGAGGGAGTGAGAGAGGGAGTGAAAGAGGGAGTGAGAAGAGAGCGAGGGAGGGAGCGATATATAGATAGTTCCTTATTAGGGCGAGATTGAGACTAGGAAGTCTATTTTTCCAGAGAAGGAGAGGGAGGGAGAACGGGAGGGAAGAGGACTGGAGAAAGGAAGAGTGAAAAGGAGGAAGAATAGAAAGTGCCTTAAATTTAATACTTAATCCACGCATACCAGCCATATTTGACGGGCAATTAAGCTAGTACATATAAATATGAAATTTTATCAGATTCTATGAAGGCATTCAGGTCCTACAGCCGCACAAAGACGACAGATGGCACTGAAAAAAGAAGCATATTTTCGGGGTATTTTAAACTCAGATATTTATCAGAATCTCGAGGTTGAATTCTTTTCATTATCACAATAATTTCTCTTTATACTTCGAACTATTGCTGCTGCCCGTCATATAATAACGGACTTTTATAGATGAGAGATAAAGAAATAAGCTTTCGACATTCATTTTATTTCTAAAAGTCACCAAAAGCATTACAGTGCGCAGAAATGCCTAATCACGTTTAGTGCATTCTGTAAGAGTTTTAATAAGCCAAGTGAGAACAAATTTAATGAAAGTATTAATATATCTTTACCTATCTTCCGAAGCTTGTCCCTTATAGAAAAACATTCTAAACAATGTCATGAAAGTTCAAAAGTTTGGTTCAAAAGTTGATAGTGAGGATGGTGGGGACCGACAAACAAACACAGAAACATAGACAGTCACAACAAAGAAACCATAAGCCTATGTTCATTCTGGAAGGGTAAAAACAGTAAAAAATTTCCTTTAAAAATCTCCGGGTCGGATTAGAAAATCTCCGGGTCAGATTAGGAAATCACCGGGTTAGATCAGAAAAATATCTGGATCAGATTTTAAAATCTCCGGGTTATTGAGGATTTTGAAGTGGCAACCCTGCCTACGGTGATCCGATTAGAACTATTTTTTATGAATAAATAATAAATTCTATTAAAATTTTTCCGCCTATAGCTAGAAGTCGCTCATATTAAACATGTAAATAATTTATTTTATTATTATATTTGGCGAAATATTACCATTTTAAGGATAACAGCCTTAACTACAATGTAACTGTCAAAACTCGAGCTCATATTGCTGTCCCAAGGTTAAATGCTTTCCCCTCTTCTCTCCCCTGCCTCAAATTTATTTATCCTGACAACCGGCTGCTGTGAGAAATAAAATTAATATACATAAATGGTGAAAGCTAAAACAAAATAATTTACTAAATGTTTAAAATTTAAATTGTTTTGAAAAAAGACGAACTTTGTATTTCCACAAAAATTTTTTTTTGAACGACCGGTTTCACTACGATCGTAGCATCATCAGGCCTAAAAAAATTGTGGAAATACAAAGTTCGTCTTTTTTCAATATGAGTAAATTCCACCGAGTTGAGCCTGACCTCATTAATGATATTTAAATTGTTTGTTAATTTGGACCCGTCATTTTTGACGGACAATATAGTAGTATCAATATAAGAAGGCACAAAGGAAATCATTCTTCTTATTGTTTATTTTCCAAGTTCCTCCCGCATTGCCGGCTGACTACCAGCTTTTTCCGGGAATCGGATACTACAAGTATTATCCAAAGAGAGCTGTAACGTTCGACGAAGCGTATGCAGCTTGCGAGGCGGATGGAGGCCATCTAGCGATCATCAACTCGGAGGCGGAACACAACGTCGTCCGCTCCTTCGTGAAGCAATATTCCGCATATCTGGGTTTCCACGACCGAATAAAAGAAGGAGAATTCGTAACGATATTTGGTAAAAAAAACTTCAATTTCCGATTTTATAGTTCAAAAGTAACGGTGAAGTTCATCTCCGTAAACATAGCCGTAATTAATTGCACAATATAACTTCATTATAAAAGTATGATAAATTCTCGTGACGCATATCATCATTTTGGTTGTGTAGATACTTGCAAGATTTCTCTCATTATCTCAATTATATTTTTATCTCTATGAGGTTGTGAATGGGGCGAAGGGGGGACAGGGTCGTCACGTCCCGACAGCCAAGGGGGACTTCAAAATATTCTCATTGCTTAAAAATTAGGGCATTTTTGGCGATTTAAAAAACAAAATTCGCTTGTGCATTCGGTTAGTCCATATGACTCACTTCTCCTAAACAAAATCAGCTAGAGTTCGTTTTTCGCCAATCGATTAAGTATTCCGTCTTGTTGTGAACGTTTTCTCGTTTTGTCCCTCTGTCTGTCAAAATATTTTGGAAAACTGACATTTAGTGTCTGCTTCAGCAGCTCTTTCTTTAGTTCTATTTTGTGGTTACGTGTTATAACCCCAGCCGCATTATAATGGGAAATTATCCGGACCGCACGCTTTCAGTGTAAACACAGAAGCAAGCCCTAAAACAAATATTTTGGGAACGGGACTATTATGGTCTGAATAGACAGCACCAAATTCTTTTGCACGTGGCATGACTAAGGAATGTTTTTGAGAATAATACTCGTAAAGAGCTACAGTGGCATATCTAGAAATTAGTAAAAGGGGGAGGGAGGTTAATATTTATAACTTAGTTTCAAAGAAGTGATTCATAAAAGATGCCCACAAATACTGAAAAAGTTCAAAGTAAAAGATATAGATAGACGAAGTGTTCATTATAATGGTCATTGTTAGGTCTCCGTTCATGAAAACGGCCATGGTTTACCAAGACTTCATCTATGCTCGCACTCAGAAAATGGGAACGTACATCTAGTCTTTTCAAAAAACATTGAGGCACACATGATTCAAGTGGTATAAATGTAATTGTTCATTAAAAATAACTAATTCTTGATAGCTGTTTTTAAATAAATGAAGAAATCTAATCATGGAATGAATACTTAGCCAGAATAAAAAACATTCACTTCATGGGGACGATTTAAACTCCAAACCTCTACAATCCCTTAGATATGCCAATGAATAGCTTTGTAAATATTTCTTAATTCAGCAAAAAAGAGAAAAGGGAAGAGAAGAACATAAGACAGTTTAAATTTTCGATAGTTAAGGGGACTCTTGCAGTGGTCCCAATAAACTGTGGCACGGCCCAACCAATCAGCAAACTCTGCCTATTCTAAGTTTTTGAAGGATTTGTAATTCACTTCTCTTTCATCAGTTATGATTTTAGAGCAGTCACTGGTGGATCTGAGGGGCGTTTTTTTTCAAGCATCATTACAGCGCTGAGTCAGGACTATTTTAGCTCAAATGATGTTCAATAAAATATTATTGAACGATGTTAATGCAAATTGTGGTGATGTTAAACTGAGGACATACTGCAGTTATTTTTTAAGAAAAGATGTCATTATATTATAAGCATTCTAAGGTAAAGGGATTTAGCAAATAATTTCTGGTTATTTATGCATGTGTTATGTATGTACGCATACACAGCGCTTCTTATTAGAAAATGATGACACACTGGTTTAACAGGCTCTTTATTAGATGGAAGGACATTTTTTTTTAAAAACCTAATGAGTCAACTAAAGTTTTACCAAGGACAAAGGAATAGATTATTTTATTATTAATTAAAAAATTTAAAAATTTACCAGTATTGATACCATTATGTATCACCAGAAAAAAGCTGTATATTTATGTTGAGAAATGTGGCATAAAGGATGCACATTCTTTTTCAATTTTTTTCTAGATGCCTATGTTAAACTACAACTTGCAAATACACATCAAGTAAATGCATTTATCTTTTCAGGAGAACCATTAAGCTCTACAGGTTTTCAAGGGTGGCTCCAAAATCAGCCAGATAATGCAGGAGGCAAGGAGAACTGCGGAAGTTACCATCCTGGAGGAGGATTAAATGACGTTCCTTGTGACAGTAAAATGACTTTCATATGTGAATATGATCTCTCATGGACTGAATAAATGATGATTTATTCTTTTTGAAAATGTAAAGATATTTGGTTGAAATATATTATTGATGTAGATGACAAGATATAAAAAGAACTTTGAATAATCTTTAAATGAGTAACTACCACTATCCATACCTTACTAGCCCCTTCACCACCTTTGGGTCTCAGATATTCACCACTACCATCATATATTCATATTTCTTGCAACAATCCCTCTATTCTCTCTCTCCCACACCCAATATCTTCCTCCAACAAATCAGAAGACCAACCCCACTGCTTAATCCATATCCTTGGGCATCTGCTGGGGAGGAATTGCCTTCCTATTATGTCTGGAGAAAATAAAAAACTACATCATTCAAAACATTACAATATATGGATAAATTAAATAAAAATATGTATTGATAAATTCCACTGAAGTTGAAGAGTTTCTGAAGGGGTTGCAAGCAGGGGCAGTTTTAGCAATAGGCAGAGTAGGCAAGTACCTACAGGCAGCTGCTCAGTACGAGTCACTTGTTTTACATCATCAGCTGTGGTACCATCTTATCTGAATAAGTTGCTGGGCAGTGGTTACAATGTCAACACTTAAGTTCGAAATGATGACACTGACATTTTGAAATATGTTATTACAACAGTCTTTCTGCCTTAATTTATTCTTTGCACTAATTTGAATAAAACATTGGGACATACTGCACATGCTTCAAGCATGGGTTTTCACTCAGTGCCCACCCCTACGTTATGCTCCCATTGACTCTTTCCTACGTCAGCAATGTCATTCATTTTTAGCCTACTTTCCAGAATGGAAATAAGCTTATAGTTTCATCATTGTGTCTGTCTGTCCCTCCCTATTAACTTTTGAACCAATAAACTAATTTTCATTACACTTGGTGGAAATCTCTTGCTACTTGGGCCAAGCACCTGAGGATAGTTTTTATTGCGAAGATTGAAAGTCCCAGGCTTGATTACAGGAACAATCCTTTCCATTTGATTTGCATGGAAAATCTGAAATCTATCATACAGGATAATTTTCTCTTTTACATTAAAATATATTAGAATTGTAATATCAGAGTGGGATTTTTATTATTCACAGAGGAAAGGAATGTATATTCTAATTTTTATCATAGAACGTTGCTTATCAATTGTATTTCTTTGAATTTTTTGTAAACACTGGTGCTTTTGAAATTTTTATCACTCATTATGAGTGTGTCCATAGCAACAACTATTTGGTATAGCCTCGTACATAAATGCATTATTTTTGCCACACAAATATGCATAGCCAGTTTAGTTTTGTGCTTGAATGTTTGTAATATTTTATAACACTAAATTATTAAAATTGGAGAACACAAATAGCAATATATCTGTGGTGATTTTAAAGCTAGTATTAAAGTCAATACAACTATTAAAATAAATGATTAAATGGTAAGTAGGCATCATAAGTTCCATTTGGATCATCTTGTTAATTCTTGCTCTGCCTCTGTGTGGATTGGTTTGGTGCTTGGTTGGGATAGCTTAGTCAACAGTTGAAATACAAAGCATTTAATGCATCAAGAATATTAGCTACCTAGCCATGGATACAAAAAGAAATAAGTTGACAATCATTGAGAAAGCCTACTATAGGATTTTTAGAATGTTATTGGAATGTTGAATAAGACAAAGCATGTCGATGCCACTTAAAAATCCTTCTGCAGGAAACTAGTAGGATAAAGTGCAATTCTTCCACAAGGATGAAAATGAATGAGGTTGCAATGTTTGCACAGAGGAAAATGAATGATGGGACTTATTTCTGAAAATTGTATGAGGGATCTTCTATTCTGTGTCCCTGCACATTTTGAAAGGGTTAACATCTCATCCTAAGGTCCAAAATAAAATTTTATGTACAAATGTATTTAAAATAAATATAGCAAAGGAAATAAGTACAAGAAACCCTTAAAGAAGAATAAAAATAACAAATGAAATGTTTTTAATTAAAAATTTTTGCCATTTATATATTCAGTTACCATATATTCCAGAATATACCTTCAAAGTGATAAAAAATCTTCAAAAACTTGACTTATATGCAGTGTAAAAACGCAAATCTTGAATTCTGGATGACTGATGCAGAGTAGTAGTTGAATAGTGTAGGCACCTTTTTATAGATACAATGACAAGAATCATTCTCTCTAAGTATTTTTAAACATAATTAAATATGAATGTTTTGGAAATGCCAAATAATAAATAACAGCAAACAATAATTTTAAAGTTGAAATGTATAGTGAAAATGATGGATAAATAACATCCTTAGCTACCAATCAACAGAAACAAAAGAATATTATTTTGAATGCTTAATCTGAATTTGGCCATAGAATAGGAATCAGTAGCAAAGCTAGGAATGTGCAGGCTCCTGGGCTAGATGCTGTTTCTGCTCGGCAAACACATTGATGATGTGGTCAATATCATTTCTCAGAAGACATGCTACTTCATTCTCAATTGAGAGTAAACTAAAAATGCTTTCTTTCCTGTTCCTGAGTACTTCTCAAATAAGTCTTAATAGTTATAAGTATTGAATATTTACGTTTTGAAATAGCAATAGTAAATGGAATTGCTAGAAATAGCATTAATACAATAAAAATGTTGAGAAAACTGTTTGATGGCACAGCATTTTCATTAAGTAGTAATAGGTTAGCTACTTACGTCACAGTTGAAAGTTTAGCAATGTCACATTTCAAGCAAGACTGAAATGAAATCAGCTGCACTGGCAATTAGTCGGTCACATCCTTACTCTACTTTTACTCTAGCTTTTCCACTCTTTTCTCTAACTCGTAATCTGATTCCTTAGAAATTGTTTGTGCTTGTAGAGTGCTAAACATGTTCACCATTTCATCTAAACCCTTGAACCTTTCATTAAGTTCCTGAATAGCAATCTCATGGCTCGTTGAGGGCATTAATTCTGAATCAGGCTTCAGCATCTAATCCCATCTCACCATCACACCCAATAAGGTATCTTGTCCACCACGAATATTTTTGAATTTTGGATCAACTCTCCATTTTATGCAAAGATTTGTGGCAGATTGTTTTGTTGATTCAGAGTCATTCCTGAATGATTTTAGCACAATGTAGGTATTCTTAATGATAATGTATGCTTTGGAAAGATCATAATCTTTTGCTTGTAGCATTTTAAGTACTGCACTTACAGAGTAAAGTATTTTTGATTGTATCACAAGAAGAAATACAAATTTAAATGTTTCTAATATTTTTTAAGTTCTGTTTAATCTATTTAATCATTGGACTTGCTTATGAGTATAATTTTAGGCATAGATTTAAGTATTTCCATGTATTTGTACCTTGATACAAGTAATGAGTTGTCTTTTGATGCCCACTTAGTTGGCCAAAGTCTTTTTAGACTGTAATTCTTTACTGGGCTTATGAAAATTTCAAGTGATTCTATTTCTTGATGAATTGTCCAGATAAATGAAGAATTTTCTCCATGTTCCTGCAAAATGAAGAAATTTCAGGTATAACACAAGTCGAACCATTAAGGACCAGATTTAAGTTGAGTTAAGCACACTGTACAAATTGTGCATTTTCCTCGCTTCAGAATTCTGACCTAAACTACTGAATAAACTCCATTCATAACTGCAACTCAATCAGCCTCGACATTTGGAAATGGGACACCTCACCGCCGCCATTTCATCGCCACTGCCAGTTAACCAAGGGTGTTTTGCATTTGTAAATGGGACAATGTCATCGCCATTTTGCTGCTGCCAGTTAGCCACAAGGGATGTTTCGCTGTGGTCGGTTTGCCATCACATTTTGCTTTTTGAAAATGTGTAGGAAAGAGTAATATTACAATTTTTAAAGGAAAATCAGCACTGAACGTTTTCATCTAATCGAGTACAAGAATTCTAGTACTAATACAATTTATCTTTAATCTGTATTTTTAAAGATCACACTTAGCTATTATAATAACATTATTTAACTATCTATAATATAAAAATCTTGTGCACAAACTCTCCTAGGAGTCTCATGCCACATTATAAGGTACTTCTAGAAGGGCTCTGACATTTGCCATGCTGGTCAGTTATAGGTCACAACCAATGGGAAAAACCGAAAATCCCAAAAATTTGTATTTTTAGGGGGCCTTCTCAACCTCATTGTTCCATTTCAATACCCCATAAGAAAAGCATGGGGTTCAATGTAGCTTTTTTTTAATTACTTAAAATTGAGATACTAACTCTGGATAACAATCTTTTGTAGATGAAAGAATGAAGAGTTTAATTTTTAAAGATGAAATTCAAATCCACGCTGAATTAGTGTAAATACTGGCTTTTAATCACAAAGAAAGCATATTTTTCTGAGGCACAACAATGAAAAATTCTAACTACCCTGGCAATGAACTCAAGGCTATTAAATGGCAATCTAATTAAAGATTGCATTGGCTAGACACTTTCAATAATAATAATTAAGGATGACATAATGAATTATTTAGTTAGATTTAATCAACATGCAACAAATGCTTTGATGCAGACCATAGACTAAACGTTCTCCTTACCATTGGGTTTTTGTTGATGCTCCTCATTTTTTCACACTCTACTTTTGAATCTTCAATTCCGTTCGCTCTTCATTTGCCCTGTATTGGAAAAATAGAGGAAGATGGGAGTATGGGGAAATAGAGGGTGAAAGAGAGAAGGTACAGGGGGAGGAAGAGAATTAGGGAAAGCTGAAGTTTGGGAAAATGTGAGGTTTGGTGAGAGGGAGGTAGAGAGGGAGGAAGATTGAAAGAGATGTAGGGATAGAGGGAGGGAGTGGAAGGGAGTGAGAAGCCCAAAAATAAGGCTAGACATAATTTCTCCCCTTAAAGATATACCAAAAGAAGGTTCAGGGTTGCACATGGGCAGCAGATGAATTTGCCTCAGATTAAGGCAGGAGGTTGATGCACAGAGCACGTAGGGACAGAGCCCCTAATTAAGAAATATTTTTCTAATATAATTTCTTTTATTATTTCTGACTCAAAGAAAATATATTTTAACCCTGCAAAAAATTTCCAAATGAGAAGCACAATACAATCAAAATGCATTTTTGTTATTTACACGGAAAGTTTTGTTACTGCAAATGTTTTCTGTGACATCATAATAAGGCCTAGTATATTAGACTGGCACTTATTATCAATTTTGGACACAATCTATTTATCCAAAATAATATACATTTGCTTCCTTTTTTGTATTAAAAAAATATATTAGTTGAAGTCAGACTGGATTTAAACATGGAGTAATTTAAATTTCTAATATTTTATAGATTATTTCAAACCATTATGAAAGAAATAATGACAATAAAAAATAGTATAAATGTATATTATTGATAAGATTTAATAATTAAAATTTTATATTAATAAGTAACTATAGATCAGTGCTGATTTTCTTTTAAAACTTGTAATATCACGATCCTCTGCACAAATTTTCAAAAAGCAAAACTCAGCAGAAAAAACAGCTGCGGTGAAACGGAGGTGGTAAAATGGCAGTAGTGATAGGTTCTTCGCTGCGAACTGGCAGGGGTGAACCAGTGGCGGCAAAAGGTCCTAGACCCTTGACATTTTGATACATCCTGTCCCTAACTTTCGGAAGAATCAATAATTTCTTTTTCAAGGCCAACAGCTGATTCATCTGAAATCTCTCATATTCCACATTTTTTACTCTTCATTCCCAAAGTATGGATTGTCATCGGTTTCAAATATGTATGTACTACTTGGTGTCTCTTGCTTTCTATTTCTCTTTACATGGTCTTTGGCATACTGGATAGATGTTTGACTATCAATATCATAGTCTCATGCACATATGATAAAGTTAAAGAATAGCAAGTGCAAATACTCTACATGCTGGTCTCAGCATTAAATCTTTGCCCAGGCTGCCTGGGTGATAGCTACACCACTGATAGGAGTAAGTTTTATTTGGAAAGAATCAGTTTGTGAGTTGAAGAGGTTCGAAAAGTAAATAGACCAGATGAGTTTGGAGACACTGGATGGGATCGCAAGGATAGGAGAATTACCAATTTTTTGCTTAGTAGTCTCACGACAAATCCATTTCAAGTGGATTAAAACCTCAATATCAATTGGCAATGGGAGAGTTGTTTTATTTGCAGTGAGTAAGATAGGGGGAAGGAAAAATGGAAAAAGAGTTCAGCTCAGAATTTCTCAGGGCAGTTCTTTTAGACATCTTGTGTCATAGTACAATTAACCCTAAGATTGTATGAGATGGTGATGCTCTATGTGCAGAAATTGGGCTATGAGAAAGAGATAAAGGTGCAATGTGCCATTTGCAATGTTACATGCTGTTGAGGACCATGTTCCCAGATTTATTACAAGAAAATTAACTTGAGCTTTTTATTTATCGACAGAAATATGGAACCCCTAGAACCACTGACAAATTCAGTTATTTTTATATTATTGATATATTTTCAATGAAAAGAATGCTTTTTATTTCACATCTCTAAGGCAAGTTATAAACAAATGAAAAAATAACTAACACATGCTAGTTAAATGCAAAAAAATGTTTATTATCAGGTCCAAATAAGGACATTTAACTTCCACCATTAAAAGGTTTAGAACAGTGGTGTCTAACCCCATTGCCAATCATCGCTTGTGGTGAATCGGCCATTGATATGTGGCAAATTGATGCTCACTGTCTACAATTTTTCATTAGTTTATTAAATCACATGGTGCTAAATTTGTTTACATCTGGTTGTGTAAATATATTTAATGGTCTTTTTGCAACACATTATAAAATATTATTTTTTTAAATAGGAAATTTCACAAAAACAAGGCTAAAGTGTACACAATATTTATATTTATACAAAGCAATAAATGTATTTAAATAACTCCTTGCATGAATGTTGACATTCATATGTTGGTAGTCATTCATATAAATTATCCAAAATTATGTTTAATGCATTGGTCGTGGGTTCGGATAGGTACTTGACCTAGTTATGCTAAAAAGCCAGTAAGATGCTAGAACAGAGGCGTGCAACCATTTAACATGGCGTGCCGCATATAGATATGAATATTTGGCGGACCGGATTAGAGGTCACGAGTGCCTCGGCGAGCTGGATGAGAGTTTACATTGGAACCAAAACATCAAATGTGATTTCAGAACTGAAAATAAAGTCTAAACTATTTTTAGCATTAAAAATTCATCAGGTAATGTGTTATGGCAACAATTTTCATTAAAATGTACAAAGTTATCTGTAATAAATATCACAGATTGTATTTTCACCCATTCTTCACGAGCCGCATAATAAGAGCATCGAGCCCACGAGACATAGGTCCTGTGCTAGAAAAAGATTTAGGGTATTTTCCGATGTGTGAAAGGCAGTGGAAATCAGTCGCCTATGAAGTGGAAAACTTTTGTTATAAGCTTACTTCATTTTCCATCTTATCAGGATATTACTTCGTATCATACATTGAAAGCTTTCTGTATCAAATGTCATTACAACCCTTTATGATAAGTAGTTTTATTCATAATTTTATTAATATATATAATATACTATTAAGCATTTATTAATAGTATTTAATTGTTATGCATGTAATACATAAAATGTCTGCCAATAAGAAAATAATTTTTTGATTGAACTATTTGATTCAGGGGGAAAGACTGACTGCTGAGTGTAGATATGAGCTGTAAGGGAGTGAGAGAGGTTGGTCAGAATAAAGCAGTGTCGAGGGATGGACGTGGTTTGATTTTCTTCCCACCCCCTTCCCCACGTTTCCTCAGCAAACCCGTGGCAGAACCTAATTGTCCAACAATCGATGCATATATATGTGTGTGTGTGTGATCTACTAGTAGCTAATAGCATTATGTAGATAAGAAAAGAATTACGAAATTATAAAAGTGTTTGATTAGATTAAATAAGATACAAAACCCAAATAATCGCAATGAAGACAACCGAAAAATTTGGAGTCGTCCTAATTTTCAGAATGGGGAATATAGTAATATAAGAAAAGAAATTAAAGGTGGCAAACACTTACATTGAGTTCCTTTGGATCTTTCATGTAACCGCTTTTGATAACCGATCCATTTTGGTAAATATTGCCCTGATACATCATCCATGTACCCGAACTTGAAAACAAAACCGGGTTAATAAATATTAGCTTCCATAAATACCAACATTTAAAAGAATAATTTCCAGGTTCTTAATATGAGTATATATTGGGAAAATTTATAAAAAATATAATTTGTGGCATCCTGGTAATAGTCGATGTGGTCTAACTAAAATATTTTTTGGCATATTTTCAAATCGGAAAAGCATTATCCTTTTATTTTCTTATATAGAAGCATACAAGTACATATAATATTTTTACAGTGAAAAATAACATCTGGAGAATTTGGTAAATTTCACGTTCTATGTGCTCCTGTGATAAAAAAGTGGATTTTACGCATAAATTTGACTGTAGCGACTGTGCGTAATTCTGGAAACTAAACTGTTTCTCATAATTGGATGAGATCCATTACTCACATAATATATCCCCTGTAACAGATGCACCATGGAAGAGAAAGATATCCTGAAAAATTGGAATGCAGATTACTCTTCTGAGTTTCAGATAAGGTCGGTCCATTGAAAAATTTCTGCTTGGATTTCCATTGGATATTGTCATTGGAATGCTAAATTTCTCTTTCATTTTAAATAAATTCCGGGAGACATTAAGCCAGCAGACGTAAAACCGGCAGACGCAAAACCAGCAGACGCTAAACAGACAGACGCAAAACCGGCAGACGCTAAACGTGCAGATGCTACACAAAAAAAGACAATAAGACAAGAACAGTCATCACGATTTTGACCAATCTATCTATATACTCCGCGCTATTTGTAGGTCCTAGAAGGGTAGTAGTCTGTTAAAAGCATTTGGGTTCTACCAGGATCGTCCCATGATGGGAGTTTGCAAGTCTTCTGCCACAAGCGGCAGTTCATTAGGAGAGGAATCATTGCAATCTCACCACCATTCTGTACTCATGTGTTGTGAACTGGGGCAGCATTTTGTCTTTTCGTCTCAGGCTGCAGATTTCTACGCAATGGCTCTTACATTCGGATCATTTATGTTCCCCATTTGATTAACACGCAAATGAATGTAGGGCATTTTTCGTTTGAATTTTAAAATTACTTTAAATTGCCTTACTAATTCGGGACTTGAACCAAAGAATGCAAAAAAATGAAAAATTAGTTTTTATACAGTCGATTTTTAAATACAAATTTTAATCGGCCGACAAAATTGTTTTGACGAAGAAAGTTTTCGGCTTTATGAGAAGATAATAATTTCATTGCCAAGAGCAACTTGCATTGTTGCAGATTTAAGGAAATATCACATTGAATTGGGTTGGGATAAGGTAAATGGAAGGCAGTGTGAGGGAATGAGAGAAAGAGAGGTAGAAAAAGAGAGGTAGGAAAAGAGAGAGGTAGGAAAAGAGAGAGGTAGGAAAAGAGAGAGGTAGGAAAAGAGAGAGGTAGGAAAAGAGATTGATTGATTGATGTGGTCTTTATTTGGGGCGAGATTGAGACTAAAAAGTCCCATCTTCCACCTAACCCCTCGTCATGAAATATATACAATAATACATAGCACTTTATGTAAATACAAGTAACAATAAAAATACAAGAATTGAAAAGATGTAATTTTTTGGGGAAAAAATATGGACTGCTGAATAATGAAATCCATATAAAAACCCACAGCAGGAAAACACCCACACAAAAAGGGGGTGTGTGAAAAACCTGTGAAACCTACTGAGATACACTAAAGACATTAATAACTGATATTTAGAACAAAAGATTAATACACGAAAAACTTAAAGCTATGATCAGTAAAATTTTGGCACAATATGAATACATCATTGTTGGAATGAACATATGAAAATGACAAAATGAATAGATTAACACTGTTATGATTAAACAAAAAATAGAGGAGAAAAAATAAGTAAATGGATAAAATGAAAAAGTATAAATCATGCACAATGAGTATTGTTTTGTCAAAATCAAGATTGAGAAACAATGAAGCGTTCAGTGGGTTTAACTGTTCCTTTGAAAGGATAAGAGAGATAGATAGCAGTGTTGTTTGAATGATGAGAGCAAGTGCAAATTTTTTATTGTTTGGGGAAGTTTGTTCCATAGCCGGCAAGCAGTTACAATGAAGGACTTGTTGAATATTACTGTTCTGTGTTGAGGAATAAGGAGTTTATGGCACCCTCTGGTATTACCGTTGTGTACAGTGTCTATACTCCTGAATTCCGTTGCAAGATAATGTGTATTGTTAGAAGTAAGTAATTGATATAGTAAGGAAAGCAAGTCTTCGGGACTCCAAATTTAGCCAGTTTAGTTTGGCGAGTGAATCTGAAATATGGTCTGATTTCTTCAGGTTAAAAATATATCTAATGCACATGTTATGAGTTCTCTGAATCTTTAACGACAACTCTTGAGATAAATCTTGGTACACTATATCAACATAGTCAAAATGCGGAATAATGAGTGAAGTTACCAGATGCATTTTTAGAGAAACTAGAGTACTACTACTTAACTTCCTAAGTGAGTGAAGAGATGAGTTTACTGTTCTACACATTTATAACATGTGGGACCCAAGAGAGGGTTTCATCTATGAGCAATCCAAGATTCTTTACTACTTTACAATAGGGTATAGTTGAATTTGCTATGTTGAGTGGTATTCTTTGGGATTGATTAATTGTGGCTAATATCTTAGGGTAACCAATTAAGATGGCCTGTGATTTTTCTGGATTAATACTAAGAAAGTTTTTATTACTCCAAGCCTCTAGCATTTCTTATTGATATTTTTTAGGGTTTTCGCGAGATTGTTTGTGGTAGAACTTGAGTATATTTGAAAGTCATCTGCATAAAGATGATGATTGCAGTATTTAAGGGACAAGGAGCAGTCATTTATGTATAAAGAAAATAGTAGGGGACCCAAAATTGAGCCCTGTGGGATGCCTCTCCCATTGGTAAGCCAATCAGATGAAGAATTAATGGAAATAACTTGTTGTGAACGATCGTTTAAATAAGATATCCAATTAATGGCCAAAGGTGAGAAATTCATTGTGAGTAGTTTAGACAGCAGGACATCTTTGTCTATTGAGTTGAAAGCTTTACTGAAATCCAGTAGTACTAGGAGTGTTACTTCCCTTTTGTCCATTGCATGGTGAATGTCGTCGGTGATTTTTACAAGAGTAGTGGTGGTGCTGTGAGATTTACGAAAGCCAGATTGAAAGGGATCTAACAATTGATTTTTGTTAAGAAAGAGCGTAATTTGTTCATGTACCAATTTTTCTAAGGATTTTGATAAGGTAGGCAAAAAGCTAATTAGGCAAAAATCGTTGATTTCAGTCGATTTCTTTGGTAATGACCTTATGAAAGCGTGTTTCCATTGCACTGGAAATTTTTCTTGAGATAGGGAGCAGTTAAATATATTAGTTATTATTGGTAGAATAATATGAATTAATTTCTTGATGAAGATAGTAGGTATGCCATTTGACCCTTGAGCTTTAGATTTAATTTATTGAAAAGCATGGAGCACTTCGAATTGAGTGACTGGGATGAACTTGATCAGATTAAAATCCTTGTTTTTACTTTTTCCGCTGTGACAGTAATTGAATTAATAAATTTCCTTTTTATTTTGTCATTAATGACATTTGGGGGTGTAGAGAATTTAGAATTCAACGAGTCTAATGATATGTATGGAGGCAATTTAAAGTCATTTTGTTTGCCAATACCAATCGACCTAAGTTTTTTCCAAATAATCGAAGGTGATTCGTTCGGACTAGCTATTGAGTGAATGAATCTAATTTTTGCATTTATGATTAGTTTTTTTGTTTCTAATGCACTTATATTTGTGGAAAGTATTATCGTCTTTAGTTCCTTAGAGCAAATGAAAAACCGAATCGCGATGCGCCATCATTTTTTTAATATCGTCGTTACGCCAAGGTGAGCGAGGTTTGGAAATGCGAATGATTTTTTCAGGTGCGAAGTGGTCAAGCAATTGCATTAATAAAGTGTTTAAGGCTTCAACTTTTTTGTCAATAACATCAATAAATTCAATGGTATACCAGGGAAGAGTAGAAGCTTCGTTCATTAATTCAAAGTCGTCTATCCCTTTTATGCCTCAGTGACGCATAAAAGTTTGTTTGAATTTCAGCGAATTTAGTGAGTAAGCTAAGAAGATTAGATCATGAGAAGAAATTTCTGGGACTGGCAATTGACCATGAGTTATTATTTTTTCAAGGTTAGCCGTAACGGCTAAGTCGATCCAGGTTGAGGCTGTTTGAGTGTTATTAGTCAGATTCAGCGGAATGATGTTGAGGCCATGCAAATTAAAAGAATGTTTTAAATTATCAGTATCATGAGAAATAGCTGTAAAATTGGTATTAAAATCATCGGTGATTATAATGTGTTCATAATTGGTAGCAAAATTTGAAAATATGTTGTCTAAGTCTGATAGATGGGCTATTTTGGGAGATCGATAAATAATTCCCAGTAAAAGTTTTTTGGCATTGACTAAAATTTCTAAGAAGAGGAATTCAGGCCTTCTTGCATATTGAGGTTCACTAGCAGCTATCACTTTACATTTCAAATCATTTCATATGTAAAAACCCACACCACTACCACCTTTTCCTAAGCAATAGTTGCGATAAAAATAGTAACCCGGTATGTCTATAGTAGAAGAGGAGATGGAAGGTATAAGCCAAGTTTCAGCAAGGGATATTACATGAACGTCATTAGAAGGAAGTATAGCTCGTAACTTGTCTAAATGCGCAGTGAGGCTTTGTACGTTAAGATAAACCAGCTGAAGAGAGAGAGAGAGAGAGAGCTGAGAGAGAGAGAGCTGAGAGAGAGAGAGCTGAGAGAGAGAGAGAGAGAGCTGAGAGAGAGAGAGAGCTGAGAGAGAGGTAGGAAAAGAGAGAGAGGTAGGAAAAGAGGGTGTTAGAAAGAGGAGAATATGTAATTCAGCCTATGTGCTGCTTTTGGGATTAGTAGGATAAATAAATTACAAAACAGCCTGCATTTAGGCTTAATAAATGAATTATTGACCTGTAAAAAATTACACAAGAACTTCTTACTTCCGATGACTTTGTTGAGATTTGCAAGACTAGTAAATCCGAGGCGCGTAGCACGTGGAAGCAGAACCCATAATCATCTCAAACTAGTAAAAAAATCGAGTATCTGTACAGGTAGGGTGATTTGCATATTTCTATGGGACAAATGATTCAATTTTGACCGAATTCCCAGACTATGTTATGCTTCAACCACCCCCATAAAATAAATAAAAAATTATATTCTCTTATTTAATCTCCTCTATATGAATATCGCTGGAACGAGTGTAGCATATTTTTAATTGCACCTTAAATTGCTTAAAATCAAGATACGAAGCAAGGACTATAATAAAAATCGAGAGAAATTAATGGAGTTTTATTTGCATACCATAAAATTTCAAACACGAGCCGAATCCACCCAAAATTGTGCTTTTAACTGCAAAATTCCAACATTTTTGAAGTGAAAGATTTTTTTGTGATAGAAACCCGGTTGTTGGCGACTGCGTCCTCTACTCCTGGCGAAGAGAGGAGCAGGAGGATACTGTTAGCTGTGCACACAGACAGTGTTTTGTTTGACATTGTTTTTAAAGAAGAGTAAAGGCGAGCAGCAGTAATGTAATTTTTTATCCGTAAATAAATCTATAGGTTAGACTGCCTAAATGGCTGCAATAATCGTAGTATTCCGTAGTGGATTTCTATAAACTAACTTTGTAATTATAAAACAATAAATCAATTACAATTTTGTACACAAATATGAGAAAATAAAGTATATACTTACTTCAAGGAATTCGCATGTTTCGGTATCTTGAGGTCATAAGGTGAATGAGTGGTCACACCAATTCCAATTGAATTACCAAATTTGGTATTTTTCTTTAACAGACTGATTTCGAACATCTCCTCGATTCCAAGCGGCCGATTTGTGAAGACCACTCCATCATGTGCCTCATCCAAGCTGTGATAGAGAACAGTAGCTTAGTATCACGATTGATATCACACCCAAAAAAAATCAAAACACATGTAATTTATCTAAGATGCCTTCGAAAGGTATTTTTCCAAAAAGTTGAAATTTGCTTAGAAACTCACTTGATTTTTTCTACTGAGCGTCCATTGTCTGTAATACGAGCGTTAGATCCACAATTCGAATGGAAAAATATTTTCTCTTTGTGATATTTGATTGCCATTTCTGAAAGGTAGAAGAATGAGGCAGATTATGAAATAAGTGAAACAGTAACAAATTTCGTAGAGAAATTTGAGCATTCGACATTATTTAGCAATGTTTGGAACCAAAGGTCTAATGAATATCATACTCAGTGTGAATATCGGGACCAGGTATGCGATCTTTACCATTTCCAATAAGTCTCTAATAAGTTATTTATTTCTTTATGAATAGTTTACCTCTGATCATTCCCTGGATGTGAATGGTACTCTTTCCGTCGCACTCTGCAAATTTGTGAGTGAGATCCAAGTTGATATCATTTGAGGTGCCATTTGAATCCTTTCGAGCAGAGAACGTGGTCACCCACTCTCCAGTTGTGTTTCTTTTGCTGTTTATAGAGAGGTTCAAAATACGACCGGTGCTAGAAACATCACATTCTGGATCACATGCTACCTCTCGCACCATGAACTGGATGAGAGAAAGAATTATCATTAAAAAAGAGGATGAGTTCAGCATCTTCCTTGATGTGTTGATGCTTTATTTTCTCAGCTTAGATGCTTCAGACTGACGAATTCCCAATTTTCATTGCTTTATATAGCATTGGAAGCAAAGGATCAAGCTGAGATAAAATTCTTATTGATGTAAGAGTGCATTAGATTTTCCTTCTTGACTTTTTTAGATATCAGCTGAATGTCATCCACAGGTCACGACCTTAGATATTGGATGTTTAGCTTGAAGTCACTCTTAATCATGCAGAATGATTTTTAATATTTCTGACTTCTTACGTAAACTGCATGCATACCAATATTAAAATTCGGTCTTCCATCAAATTCCTCTCTCTCAATCATCTAAGCAATATACTGCTTTTATAACCCCTTTTGGGAGTTATCAATATAATAGACTTCCTTTTGGTTTGACTACTTTCCCTCAAATCTTCTGTCGGCTCATGGATAAGGTACTGGGAGACTTGAAATTTTCTTGTGTATATCCATATGTTGATGATCTAAGTATCTAAGTCCTTCGAGGAGCATCTACACCATATCAAGGAGGTCCTTGGGCGTTTAAGGCAAGCTGGCTTAACAGCCCACCCAGAGAAAACCACACTCACACAACCATCACATCACTAATGGACAACTGTCGACTGATCCTGATAGAACTTGAAATTTGTCTGACTTCCCTTGTCCAACCTCTGTTGCTGACATTTCCAGATTTCTTGGTATGTGTGGTTTTTAATCAAAATTTATCCCCTACTATGCACAGATTGCTGAACCACTTAATAGGTTAAGGTGTAAGGATGCCAAATTTCAGTGGACCTCTGCTCAGGAACAATCATTCGTTAAATTGAAGGATAGCTTAGTCAATTCCCATTCTTCACCTTCCAGGTTTATGGAGGAATTTCACTTATTTGTGGATGCTAACCAAGTGGCCCTTGAGGCAGTATTGAATCAGATAAGTGAAGGAAAATTTAAGCCTGTAGCCTATGCTAATCAAACTTTCAATGATCATGAAAGGAAGCTTCCCTCTTATGAACTAGAATGCCTAGCTTGTACTTGGACAATAGAAAAATTTAGAAGTTTCCTTCAAATCAGGCCCTTTCATTTATATACAGATAATGGAGCCATTACATGGTTGTTTAAACATCCTAAACAGTTAGGAAAAATTGGTAGCATAGTTTTTAAATTGTCTGCTTTCAGCTTTACAATTCAGTATGTTCCCAGACCTCAAAATAAGGTCGCTGATTATCTGTCAAGACCTCCAACTTTGGCCCTTTCTCAAAAAAACTCAAGCTTTGATGTCACTGCATAAGGTCCCACTCTCCTTTGTTAATATTTGAGACCACCAAGCATAAGATGAAAGTCTTGCCTCAATCATTGCCCAAATTAAGAGGGATAAAATAATTAATAATTATTCTAATCATGATAATATACTTTATCACACCTCAAATAATAACCAAAACCCTAAGATAGTGGTTCCAGAAGAAATTAGGCCCATGTTGTTCCAATATTTTCATTCCCTTCCCTCTGGTGGGCATATTGGGATAAGGAAAACCTGTGAATGAATTTCAAGAGAGTATTGGTGGAAAACCCTAAGATAAGATATTTCCAATTTAACCAAAAATTGTCTATTGTGTCAGACTTTAAACTGAGGAACAGTCTCTCTCCAGGTCTTATGTCTTCCACCCTAAGCACATATCCTTGGGAAAGAATTTATATAGATTTCGTTGGTCCTCTATCCCGTAGCCGTAATGGCAATTCTTTTACTCTAGCTATAGTCGATGGTTTTAGCAAGTTCACACTTATTGAACCAATTTGTTCACCCTCTGCTTCCCAAGTCATTAACATATTCTCTAATAAAATTTTCTCTAAATTTGGCTATCCAAAATATTTGGTCTCTGATAATGCAGCTAAATTCAAGTCCCATGCCTTCCACGAAATGTGCATAAAATTTGGAAATAAGCATGTGTTCACAGCCCTCTATCATCCCCAGCCGAATCAGGCTGAACGGGTAAATTGAAATCTCAAACATTCTCTCACTATTTTATCTAAAGATAATCATACCAAGTGGGATGAATATATTCCTAATTTGGCGTTTGCATTCAACTCAGTGCTACATAGTAGTACTGGTTATAGTCCAACAAAAATATTTCTTGGTCATGAACTGCCTCATCCTTTGAGTAATATATGGTCTATCCCACAGTATTTATTTGATGAAGGGACTACTCGCCTTCAGATGGATGATGTCTGGAAGGAAGCATTTTCTAATTTAAGGAAAGCACAATTAAGACAGTCCGCTTCCTGTAATAAGCTTCACTCAGTCCATCAGTTTCAAATTGGAGACCTTGTTATGTCTATGAATTTCACTCAAAGCTCGAAGGAAAAACATCTGACTTCAAAGGTTATTCCAAAATGGGAAGGACCTTATTCAATATTAAAATTTTTAACCCCAGTCACTGTTGTGTTATCTTTGCCACAGAGAAAAGAGAAGATTGTTAATATATCTCAACTTAAAAGGTTTCATGATTCTGTTCAATAAATGTAATATGGTTAGGTGTAGGGATGTCGCGACCCCATCGCCCATTGGCCCTGTGACCAGCACAAGTACTGATTGAGCCTTAATTCAGTCAGTACATTCAATACCACTGTTCTTTCAATATTGCTTTGTTAAGTAATGAAGCATGGCCAGGTAGACGAAAATCTTTGGAGTAATCTATCCTGGCTCCACGACTCTAAGCTATTTCTCATTTTAACCTAGTCATGGCTTTCCCTATATTTTCAGTTCATGTAATCACATTTATGGTTTTTATAGCCCTCCTACAGTCTTTCAGGTATAAGATTGTAAGGTTTCTTGTATGGTTATTGGTCTATTTAATCCAAATTCTAGCTCAAGTTAAGGCGTTTAAAGGGTATATGGTCTTAATTAATGTGTATTATGTGCAAGAAAAGTATTCTTGTTGAGGTTTCTAGGATATGTAGAATCCTACCTGTCTCTCTCCACTGAACATATCATTTAATAACCCAATTGTATGTGTGACATTAAGAGTTAATCTGAGAAAGTTTGTTTTAAATATCTGGCACTTCTACTGATTCTGCTACATAGCATTCTAATGGTATACTTATGATTTTCTTAATATTACCACACACAATTATATATTAAATTCTATCTCTATTACATGGTTATTATCAAATATTTATCTCTATTTTATCATTTTGTGCTCAAAATTTGGGCTGTGCTTTCACATGGACTCCTAAAAGCCTTATTTCCTGATGCTTTTCTAAGGGCCAATTCCATTTATAATTCACATGTTGTATGTCTATTATGCAAACTGAATTTAAAAAAATATTCCTGCATATGAATTAAGGGAGTTATTCATATGTAAAATACCGATCTTTCTGTTGTTTTATATCAAAGGACTTATTACGTTTTCTTTAAAAAAAATATCTGGTACTAATGAGAGAGATATTACTGGGTGCAATGTTAATTAAGTAATCCTGTGTTATTTATATAAGGTAAATGTTCTCACTTTATTGCTAAATTTTCTGGGAAAATGTGACATTATGTGAACACCAGCTGCAACCATCTAAAATCTGTAATTCTTTATCCATTGGTAGTACATAATTACAGCTTGTATGTCAGATAAACCCCTGATTGCTTAGGTTGCAAATAAATTTGGATGGATTCCATTATGAGGGGATTCAGTAATGCGAGGTAATTGAAACCTTTGGCAAGTTTTCTTATCCACACATACAATCTATAACTATGATTTTGAATTAATATGTTTTATATGCCCCTTCATCCGTTTAGCAAATGTACTTATTTTTATAATTGACCAGCTATACTGTATTCGCATCTTTATTAAACTTAATTATTTGCAATCATTGACATACCAAATATTTGAACAATGTATTATTTACCTATTCTGGATTAATATGTAATGATTTTGTAAAAACTTAAAAGTGTTTACTGTGAGTGAAGTGAAATGAAAGACAAGTGAAGTGACGGGAGAGAAAAAGGACATCTTTTTCTCCACCCCTCACTTTGGACTTGGTCTAGGTTCCAAGGCAGGCCTCTTTAAACAGACCGTGCCTTAAAAAAAGACTCCGAACTGAATGGCAACCTCCCATTGCCTCGTGATTAGAGCAGATGCTCGCAATATGCTATAGGGTGAATGGACTACCCTCCCCCTCATCCTGTTCCAGTTTTCAATTGGTTCCATGATGAGAAGACAAATCAAGGTGTTTTCTGCAAATATTCATCCATTAAAATTTTCCAACTAAATGCCCGATTGTGACGTGCTACCCTCTCCCTGCTCATCATCTGCACTTGCACGTGTCGAGGAGATAAGACTTTTTTTTTCTCTCTTTATCCAGGGTCTATGATATGAGAAAGTTGAGTGTGGCGCCTGTCCCTGATGAAGATTCCAGTGCCAGTTCGTGTGAATATTGAAATCTATCCACGTCGCAAGTTGACTGGTATTTTCTGTTAAACTTTTGCTTTTGGGCTAATAAATCATTCATTGTGAATTTTGTTAATGCAGCCTACGATTGTATCATCTTCCTCCCAATCCAGGAAATTTGATATTACACATATTTTAAACAAGTTTATTTCAGTTTCAGGAGTGATTGCATCCAGTGATTTTAGAATTCACTCACACAAAACATCTAGCAGAACAACATGCATATTTCTATCCTTTGTGACCTTCTTTCCTCGTTAACCATCCACTTATTCCATTTGGAGCAAATATGATCATTAAATGTTTTTTTGATTCAAGCATCCACTGGTTAAACTACAGAGGTCAAGCATCCTGGTATAACTGCAATGTCAACGTTTTATTTAAATTTACAATCACTTCTTGTCATCTGCAAAGTGGGATTTGAACATATCCCACACTAATAAGCTAAATTTTTTGTGTAGACCAGCAGGACATTTATCACACACATTTTCACTCGTTTCATTCCATCTTCATCCCTCCAACCTTTTTCATAGAAATGAACAAAAACTACAACAGGAAACTTTATTTTTCGAGTACTTTTTGGTAGAAAATTACCATTGGTTTTAATTTTGTTACATCATTCATGCAGGTTAGTACCACTCTGAATCTTGTTTCTTCACGTCCTGTTTTTGAGTCTTTTTGCTCAACAATTCAGTTGTTGGGGATATCAAAATTCATGGGCATCACATCCATGTTGCCAATGTGAGATGATGGATACCCAAGATTTTGTCAATTTTTAATGATAAATTTCTGGAAACTGATGACTTCATCATTTTAGACTTCTTTCACAACACTAGACCTTTTCTTTCCATAAAATGGTACACCAACTAACTACTGCCTTGAAATCTTTGCTCTATTCAGTGTTTGATTTGGCCCACTTTAGTACAAATAAGCTTACTGCATTTCTGGAGACTATAAAGCCATTCTGATGATTTTCAAGGATCCATTCCAATGCATGTTTCTCAATCTCAGGCCAATGACTAATGCTTGTCCTCATGGCACATTTGGTCTTGAGTATCTTCATAGTCCTGGATTCATTTTTTCTCGCTAGTGAAGCCATAATGAAGATGTTGTATCTTCAGTCTTTTGTAGATATTAGCGCCATTTTCTGCCTACCTATTAGGGAACTGAGGGGTTCAGCAAAGGAAAAGAAATAAGCAGGATTTAATTCCAAGTGAAATAAGATGACAACAGCTCCATATTTAGCATGCATTCTTCTTCTTCTAATCTTTTCTGCTTTTAAAGCTGTAGCATTTCTAGAAGTAAAATAATATTTTTCTAATTGTTTAAATTTAAATAATTTTTAACAGCCGCCACAATTTATATATGGTAAAATTAAAATGTTTATTTGTGCAAATTCACTACTCTGTAAATAATTTGAAAATTTCAGCTTCCTAGATCATCTCGTAGTACCTAAAGAGTTATCTATTTGTTTAAACTTTAAGAATTTTTAACTTTCAAACAAATTAAAATATCAAAATTTGTATTATCCCTATTTCGTTTTTTTAAGAATTCTACTTATAAAAAATTTCAACTCCGTAGCACATTTGGAAATACATAAACCTTGAAAATTTGTTTAAACAATTGCGAATTTTTAGCGGCCGCATTGTTGCACTTTTTCAAGATTTTCGTTTTTTCTAGTCGGTTTTGCACAAAATCCTACCTAAGAAAAAAATTTCGAATCTCCAGCTCATCTGGAAGTGCCTAAACATTAGTATCCTCCTGTTATATCCTCCTCCTCTGTAAGGAACGTCTATATAGAATGATAAAATTTGGAAGTGGGTACGGTATTATAAAATTTATCTTTGTATTTCTAAGATTCACTTTGAGAATTCACAATCTGAAACTTCTTGGGCCGATGGATGGAAAAAATTAAAGCCAAATGCAGTACCTACGTTATTTAATGTACACAACTGTCCAAAAACACCAAAATGGAGGATTCTACAAAGACCTAAATCAGCAAAGGTTGGTTGTCCATAACGATTTTTGTTACATATGTTATTAAATGTATGTTCTGTTGATGTGCATAATTTGCATGAGCAAAGTCAAATTTGTCAGAACTTAATAAGTAACATGCAGGTTTTCCCTATATGTTAGGTGCCTCAAGGAGATGTACTTTCTGGAACATCTGAATCTTTGCCTGATCCTTTAGAAATGGTATGTTTCAGTTTTTTATATAATTCTTTAATTACAAGAAATTGTGTCAGTTTTAACAAGAAGGTTATAGTCTTTAATTTTTGTAAAAATATTTTGCTGATATTGTTTAGGTTATTACCTTCTATAAATTATCAAAGGTTATTCTGCATGTAATTAATCAATTCTACAAAGAGATGTCATAAACTTCTATTTTGACAAGAAGTTGCATAATATTTCCAATTAAAATATGACTTTGATGGCAGATTTGTAGTAAGTTTCTCTTCAATTGGAAAAGTACCCAAGGGAGAGAGACATAATAAATTCTTGTGCTCACTGATTTAAGCCACTTGTTTTCATCTCTTTATTCAGGTTTCATGTGAATTGGACTTTGGCTCTGAATGTTCTGCTCAAGCTACCAATACAGAAAAGGTAGATATTCTTTTTTGTGTGGTGTTCATTTTCTTTGTATTTAAATAAATTTGCTAATTGTAGACAACTTTTTTCTGTTGAATTTTTTCACATGCATATTTTCATTAACCCTTAATTAGTCGCGTGGGGTCAATATGACCCCAAGCAATATTTTTTCGTCAATATCTAAAGAAATGTATCAACAATCTAACTCAAACTTGTTCTACCTTCAAAACTGACATTCTAGAAGAGAAATTTGCATTTTTGTTTTTTTATTAATTTGTTATTTTTGATATTTTTATATTTATATATATAATATTAATATTGTAAATATTGATAAAATTAAACTATTTTAATGTGCTATTTTGGTGTGTATCCATTTGTTATGTATATATGAGGTTAAAAAAGTTGCTTTTATTTTGAAATCTCTCTACCTGTTACTTTTTTCTCTATTGGTCTAGAAGGGTTAAACGCAATACAGATTATTATTATCACATCAGAAATACAAATAATTTTCCTGATAAGCAGTA
Organism: Tanypteryx hageni; assembly: GCA_028673005.1. Classification (NCBI taxonomy): domain Eukaryota; kingdom Metazoa; phylum Arthropoda; class Insecta; order Odonata; family Petaluridae; genus Tanypteryx; species Tanypteryx hageni. The sequence goes on from CM054115.1 coordinate 96,954,889, forward strand.
TTTCATTGTTTTAACACTAATTCTCTTATGATACATTTCTACTTCACTAATTTTCACTATAGGTTGGTTACCCCTCTTCCTCCCATCTCCCCCCCTCCAATGTACCCTTTTCCCTCTTTTCGGAATTCTCCGGGTGTTTTCTTACTTCGGCCGCACACATGCAACCGTTTTCTTCCCATAGTTTTCTACCCGCAATAAAAGTCACAAACAAACGCAAGTGGTCTCTCTAAAAGAAAGCTGTTTGCCGTTTATTACCGCTCACCCTTTTTAGCACGAGTTTCTTCCTTATTTTTCGGAATAAGCACGAACACGAATGAGATCGGCAATCTTCAAAGTTTTTGGATCTCCTACCGGTCGCATGACGGTCACGATTGGGACGTTTTAGACCAAAATATGAAAATCCTATTTGGACCACGGTACGAACCCCTTGGGTCGCTCGAGGAGGCAACTTTTGTCCCAAGCCCCATCGAGGGCAATCCTCGGTGACAGCAGAAGTGAGCTTGAATCTTTCTGCTAGTTGGGGGCAGCCATAAACTACTTCATGCTATAGGTGGGGGCTGGAAAGCGACCGTGCCGCGACCGATGTCTAACCCACAAGTGTGAGTGATCTCCGCAAAAATAGTCCTATCCCTAATAAAGCCCTCAACGCGACCTTCATGCGACAATGCAACAAAAGGTGGTGTAGATACATGCGATCAGCTCTGCGCTGCTTATAATGTTGGCAGAAGAACGAAAAGATGGCAGTTAGCTGTGTTTTTTCATTTGCTGAACGTTTCTGCCATAAATGCCTTTATTGTTTATAAACAAAACGTTCAAAAGGAAATGACAAGGCGAAATTTCTTGAAATCATTATCGAAGGAATTAATATAGGATCTACAGATTTTGAGGTCTCAGAGTCAGTTTATATCTAGGCATCACCGAAAACGCATATGCACTCAACAGGGACTTGAGGAGGAAGGTCCATCAACGGGATCGGGACTATCAAGGGGAAGATGCGGACATTGCCCAAGAAATAAAGACAATAAAGTGTCCACTAGATGTGGAAATTGTGGAGCTTTTACTTGCAAAGACCATATGTTAATGAAGTGCATTGAATGTGGGGAGAGGGAAAGTGATTAGAAAATACAAAAAAATATTTTAATTTATTTTAATCAATGTTTATTGTAAAAACTATTAATAAATAATTGTATTATAATGTAAGATTGATTTTATTTCCAGTAAAATATAAATAAATTAATATATTATTGCTTATCTTTAGAAATCATTTTGGGGTCATATTGACCCCACGTGACTAATTACGGAACTTTTTTTCACGCAACTAACTAAGGGTTAAAAGGATGCCGAAATTAGTCTTAAGCAATTACCACTCTTTTCCTGCTTGTGAATGTTTGAAGCCCTCAGGATAAACATGCTGTACACTGTTTTGCAACTGATTTATAAATTAATTATTAATATAATTATTTTACAGGAAGAATGTCTTATTAATAAGATAAGAATGTTGGAAAGAAGGCTATGGTCAACACAAAAAACCTGGACATTATTATGAATGGAAAGAAGAAAATATCATGGACACCAGAAATGATAAAAGAAGCATTACAAACAAGATTTGCTGTAGGATGGAAAGGTTACAAGGTGCTGGTAAAGAAAGGCTATCCACTCCCATCTTACAGCACCATTTGCAGAAAGTTGCAAAATATAGGCTTTACTCCAGGCATTTTAACAGATGTTTTGCCATTACTAGAGTCGAGGTAAGGTTTATCATTCACACCTACAAAAGGATTGTGTCTTGTTATTGGATGAAATGGAAATTGACAATGGCATTTGCTTTGATAAGTCAACCTCTTCATTCTTTGGACATGTGACTCTGAATGACAGGTCACAGAATATTGTAGGAAGTCAACTGTTTGTGGTCATGATCCGTGGTGCAAATTCCAATTGGCAACAAGTGATTGCTTACCATATCACAGACAAGACCACACAGTCTGAATGTCTGATTCAGTTTATTAATGACTGTGTCAAGGCAGTGGAAAGTCCTGGTTTCCATGTAATTGGAATTGTCAGTGACATGGGGCCAAAAAATCAAGGCATCTGGAGAAGTTATGGGGTAAAGGTAGGAAGGTATTCAGAAGTCAGCTCAATACCACATCCAACAAGGAATGATGGAAGGCTTCATTTTTTTCCGGATGTTCCCCATCTCTTAAAAAATTTGAGGTCCGCCTTGCTTGCTCATAATTTTGAGGCACCAGAATCAGTAATTAAAGAGTTTGCCTTGCCAACAACAACAGTGTCAGCGAAATATCTACATTCTCTTGACAATTTTCAGAAAATGAGGGATTTGAAATTAGCACCGGAAATCAATGATAGAACCCTAAATCCTGGGCAGTTTGACAAGATAAAGGTGAAATTAGCACACAATATTTTCAGCCATCAGACTGTGATAGCTCTGGAAACATTGGTGAAACTAGATCAGCTTCCACCAAGTGCTTTGTCTACGGCATGGTTCCTCACTCAGGTGAGAAATTGGTTCAATATAATGAATCTGAGGAGATGCCATGGAGCCATTATGCCAAAAAATAAAATTCTCAAGCTAAATGAATTACATAATTTTAAAGCTCTTATGGAAGGTGTCAAAATAGGGGTGGGGAACTGGAAGCCTGTTCAGACTGGAGTGGTCATGAGCATACTTAATATTGTAGAGGTGATTGAATACCTTTTTGGTAGAGGTTATAAGGCTGTATTAACAGCAAGATTTAATCAAGATGCCCTAGAGAGTCTTTTTTCAACTAAGGAGACATGGGAACATAAACCCATCAGCTGTTCAAGCTCAAAGGGCTTTAAAACTTGTTGTTGTAACACAATTTATGTCTGATGCAACAGGTGTAAATTACAACAGTGATAAGAAAACAAAGAAGCAGCAAACACCTTCTGAGGAACAGTGTTGTGCACTATCTAATGCTGTCTTGTCAGACAGCAGTGATGATGGACATTCTTTTGATGTGGTTAGTTGTAACACGATTCAATATTTATTGGGTTGTTCAATGAATGATGTTCTAAAAGAAAAAACAGTGTGAGAAGAGTGCACATCATTAATAATGACTGATAATACTGAAAATGTGTTAATTTGTTTAAGGGAATTTGGTGACCAAAACTCCTTGAAGATACCATCCCATGCATTGCATACAGTAATTGTCAATAGTGAAAGGGTATTGGAAAAGCATCTGAAGAAATGCGCTAGGCATAAGAGGCTTATACCTCATTTAATGTTTATTATCCACAAAAGGTGAACTTTTCTCTGTTGAATAACTGTATATTTAAAATAGGAATTCGAGTGTTGGAAAGGTATAGAGTTAGAAGGTTCCATATCCATGCCAAGGAAAAAAAAGACATGCTGCACAAAAAAGATAGGCAAATTATAGCTCAAAAAGTTCTTATCTTGCTGCAGTCTCCAATATCATATAGCTAAATATTAATGTATGTATTATTTGAGTTTTCTGCCTTTGTTGTTTTTAGTATTTAGTTTCTTTTCGTTAGATGTAATTATTTGTTTATTGTATTATTGTTAATGTTTATATGGTTCTACTCTTTTTAATATTTGAAATGTTGCTTATTTGCTTGTGTCACATTGTACACTATTGTTGTTTAGAAGGTTCTGCTCATGTCAATATTTGAAATGTTGCTCTTCATTAGATTTAGTTTTTTTTTATCAGCTTGTGTTATATTGTACAGTTTTGTTAATGTTTGTATGATTATACTTATGTTAACATATGAAATGTTTGGTGTCATTAAATATTGTTTTAGTCCACATCACCTTGTGTATTTTTATCCTACAGCAATCTGGAATCCTGCAGAATTATGCAAAAGTAGAATGAACTTATAATTGTAAAAAGTATTAGAATAAAGTTACCACACTGTAAACCTTTTCTAATAAATGTAGTTATCAAAAAAGAACTTTTTACGTGCTAAACTGTACATTCTTTTTCATACGTATTCATAGATGAATTCAGTAGAATCAGTAATCTAAAATACAACCTATTTCAAGAAATTGTTTATTACATTCCAGTAAATCTTTGTACAATTTTTGTTTATAATTTATATGCTTAGAGAAATCTCAAAGAATGAAATGGTGTTCTAAAATTCATTCGAGGCTTTAAATTAGCCAGTAAGCCTATTTCATTATAAAGGGCAAAGGAGCAGAATTTTTAGTTATTAAATATTGACCTAAATGCATAGGTAATTTGACTTTGAAGTTAAGATTTTCATGCTTACTGTTAGACAAGATTTAGAATTTGATTATGAAGTTTCTGAAAAATTAAAAACGTGCAGCGTTAGGAAAAATATTTTGTAATAAATCATCTTGAAGGAAATTTAGAGCATGGCTAAGTTTAACGTTTACCTGGAATAAAAGTTTAGCTAAAAGACCTAAAGGTCATTTTTTCTGGCATTGAGATTTTAAAAATCTGGTCACTTAAGTTTAGCACAAGGTTACTGCTCAATCAGGCTCAAAAGCAACTTCCATGCATTCATATTTTGGTGAAGTAAATCTAGGGATATTCTTTTGAATATAAATACTCTGCCTCTATTACACAGGTAAATGTGATTCTTAAATACCGAATGACCTATCTTCACTTAACGTTATTTTCATGGATATCACATAGGACTTAAACTTCATTAAATAAGTTTGGGCTAACAATGAATAGAAGAAAGTTTTGCATAGTGCATATTTTTAAACGAATGTAAATATTGCCTACTGGAACAAGTGTTCCTAATAATATTCTTACATAATTACGTGTATTACTTTTAGTGTTAAGAAATTAACATGTTTTGGGAAAAGATTAGACTGCCAAATCAGCTGCCATTTATCTTGAAGGCTTGTCTTTTTGCAAAAAATAAGCCTCAACACTTTCCGATTCCGTTTCCTAATTGTGTATTTTGATAATTGTCATCGTCTTATGATCGCTTTGATTATACTGTTACTAGTATATACATCGTATTTGATGCTTAATTTATATATAATCAGTTGTCAACAAAGGAATGCGCTGATGTCTTCTATTTTTTAAGAAAAATAGATCTTACTCCCATTTCATTCATAAGGCAGAAGCGAGATCGAAGACTAAAGATGGCTGCCGGTTGAAACCTCATAGTGGAAGTCTATGCGATGACTCGACTTAGTGAGTGACCATGCGTGATATAGAGGACTCTGTCCTGCACTGGATGGTGTTGCCATCTATGTAGCACAACATGAACTATGTAATCAGCTTATCCTTGAACATAACTACGAGCAGAGGCATAGCTTGGAGATACAGCAAAATTTTAAGGAAACACTTTGTTTAAGTAGAATATGATTTTGCCTAGGTTTTTATAAAGAATGATAGTTTTTGTTAACAAAAACTTTAACATTTGAGCATTAAATTAATACATATTTATCGAAAAATAAACTTTTGACATTGTTTGCTGTATCGATTGGCACCTTTTCCAAGAGGCACCTATGGCAAATGCCACCTTTGCCATACCTTAGTTATGGCACTGCCTACGAGTGTGGTTCATAGCATTGCTGTTTAGTATTGCACTACCACTACAAGTCAGACTCATTGTTAGGATGCAAGGGGTTAAAGAAGCAGGTTAGAACAAGTTATTTGGTGCTGAAGATGATGAGGAAGATGAATTTTATGGATTTTAAATTACCCTGTTAATCATTTTTAATATATTCCCCAATTAAATAAAATTATTTCAATTTGCTTCAAGTATTTTTTTGTATCCAATACGTGTTTTGCAGGAAGTCTACCTGGTGATTTTGTGGGAGACTAGATCAATCAGCTGATGAGGTATTGAAATGTGGAATATTTGGAGGATGGAAACACAATTGTAAGAAAGTAATTAGGTATTTGATATGTTTAATTAATATATGTATAAGCTGAATTATCAATAATTAGTGTGGTTTTTCCCTCAATTCACCCAAAAATCAAGAATTTGGGATGAGATAGGTACACCTTAATTTTTTTTTAACTGCACAGAAGTGTTAATCGTGTATAAGACCTAAAAATTTGGTCTTCAAACTGTGCACTATACATGAGTATATATGGTATAAATATAATCATCATCATCAGCTCTTTTCAATCCATTGATCGATGAAGGCTTCCCCTAGACTCTTCCAGTATTCCCTTTCAACTGCTTCCCTCCTCCAAGCTGGCCCTAAGAACTTCACAAGCTCTCTGTCCCATCTGTCTTTTGGTCTTCTTTTTGGCCTCTTGATGTTCCTATGGATCCATTCTATGATACTAGACATCCAACACCAATCATTTCTTCTAGCCATATGACCCACTCACTGCCACTTAAGCGCCTTTACTCTTTTAATTACCCCAAAGATGCCTGTCTTCTTTCTTACCCAGTTGTTCTTTTTGCGGTCTCTTCAGGTGATCCCAAGCATACATCTCTCTATGCTCCTCTGTGCTGTTTGCAGGCACTGGACTAGTCTGGCGTTCATGGTCCATATTTCACATCCATAGGTCAAAACAAGCAGAACACATTGGCCATACAATCTCCTTTTCAGAAAGTCTGGGATACTTGATTTAAATATACTTGCATTCCTGCCAAAAGCACTCCATGCCATCTTCACTCTTCAATTGGTTTCTCCAAGAAGTGATCTGTTGGTAGTGATGAGTTGACCCAAGTAAACATAATTTGTTACTTCTTTGAATTCTGCTCCATTGATTGATATCTTTTTGGGATTTGTGAAGGAGTTTAACAAGACCTTTGTTTTATTAAGATACATTCTAAGCCTAGCTTCTTGGCTTGCCTGCTCCAGTTCCTAAGTTCTTCTATGGAGCTCTTCTGGGTTTCTTGTGAACAGTATGATGCCATCAGTGAATAACAAGTAACTCAGATATTCACTATTTACCTTTGTACCCTTTTCTTCCCAGTCTAGGTATTTTGAATACTTCCTCTAGAGGTGCTGTCAATAATTTAGGAGTCATGGTATCTCCTTGCCTACCTCCTTTTTCGGTCTTAAAGGCACTTGTTTCTTCATGCAGCTGGACAGATGATGATACATTTTTATAGATATTCTTGATGAAAATAATTTGTTTCTTTGACCCCTTGTTTCTTCAGTATACTTAGCACCAACAAAGTTCTAATAGAGTCGAATGCTTTCTCATAGTCGATGAAGCACATACAGAGGGGCAACTCATACTCATCAGTCTGATAGATTATCTTTCTGAGGACTTGAATGTGGTCCATCGTATTATATCCACTACAAAGTCCAGCTTGTTCTGTGTTGGGCAAAATCAAGATGCTTTTGAAGGCACATAGTGAGAATCTTTGTGGATATTTTGTAGACTTCCGGGTGCAGGCTGATTGACCGATAATTATTCAAATCTTCATTGCAACCTTTCTTGTTCAAAAGTATGATGCTTGCATGGTTCCACAACTTTGGTATATTTGTCATCCTTAAGCAAGACATAAAAATCTTGGAGAGTATCTTGTCCATATAGTTACCTGTTGTCTTGAATATTTCTGCTGTGATGCCACAAATTCCAGATGTTTTTCCATTCTTCATGCTTTTGATTGCATGTCTCACTTCTTCTGGAAGAATATCTGGAACCTCTTTGATGGCCATGTTTCCTTCACCATTTATTTCCTCATTGGTAAAAGGATCTTCATATAGTTTCTTGTAGAATTCTACTCATTTTAGAATTAACTTCCTGCTATGGGTAATCAAGCCATCTTCTAACATCAATGCCACCAGCTGTCTCTTACCAATCGAGAGTTGCTGTTTCATTTTCTTATAACTTCTATTGTTTTTTTGATTAGTTAATAATCATATTTCTTCACATCTTTTTTGTTTAGTTCTGCAAAATGGATCATTTCCTTAGGGTCATTAGCAGTGGTGTACTGAAAATGTGTGGGCCCCCTGGCAAAACTAAATTGAATTTCCGGAAAAAACTTAAGGACCTCATGAAAAGAATATGGGTCCGCTTTGGCCATGGGCCCCCTCGCTGCATGGAGATTGTGGGGGTGTCCGCAATGCCACTAGTTATTAGTCATCTTCATTTCCCCTCTTTTCTTCATCAGCAGTGTAGTTTTTTTAGATAACTTTTTATCTGGTTGAATTTTAACAGTTCCGCCTATTTCTAATGCAGTTTCTCTGAGTACCTTCATTAACTTTAATGCTGCTTCTTGGTCTTCTAGTACATTGAATCAATTGCGGAGTTCAATGTGAAATTCTTCTTTTCTCTCTTTTAGTACTTGTGCATTGATGATGTAGTTAGGCTTCGTTATCAGCTTTCATTTTTCAAAATTACAAATGAATGTTATTCTGCATCACACTAATTGATGGTCGCTTCCAGTTTTAAATTGGTTGAGGACAGAAGTCTTCTACCACATGCCTTTTATTGACCATTATGAAGTCAATTTCTCTTTTTATGCCAATGGGTCGCTTCCAGGTTCATTTTCTGTTAGGGCTCTTCTTAAAGAAGTTCATTATGTAGAGGATAGTACATTCGGCAAAGTTTACAAGTTGGTCTCCTCATTCGTCTCCATAGCCTCATTTTCCAACTGTGCTGTCATCTTCCTTTCATTCTTCTATTTTCATGTTGAAATCACCCATGACTACTTTTAGATGGCAGCTTCCTTTGTCATGCTACTCTCCTATTTCTTGGTAGAAATCTTCCACTTCCTCATCTAAGTATGTTGAAGTTGGCACATATACTTGGACTATTTGCAGTTTATACCTCTTATTTATTTGAATCACTAGTCTTGCTGCTCCATGATGTTGCTTTTTAGTGTTTTGTTGAGGATGAATCCAACTCCTGCTACTCTTCCTGTCTCAGCTCCCCTGTAATAAAAAAATGTCCACTCTTCAGTTCCAGCAGGCCTTCTCCTTTTCTTCTTACCTCACTGAGCCCTAAGATATCCCACTTGATCTTCTCCAGTTCTTCTTGAACTTCCTGAAGTTCATCTTTGCTGGACAAAGTCTAGCAATTGAAGATAGTTAGGTTTAGGTTAACCTTTAAATGCCGGATGTAATGTCCCTACAGTGAGTCTTGCTGCCAGACTTATTTTTGTCCATTTAAATTTTTCTTGCTTTCGATCAGATAAAACCTTGTATTTTCTGAACAACGTGGTGTAATCCAAAGGTTCCAAGAATGGCCATGGGGAGCACTAATGGCACACAATACAGCTTTCTGGCGCTAGGTACTGAAGTATCGCTTCCTTCTGATTTAGTATGGTGAGTTTTGCCATTATAGCCTGCTGCATATTTTTGTAACAGCTGTTTATTCACGTCAGTGTTTAGTGCACTCTGCAATTTTTTAAGACTAAGGAAATGATGGATTTGACAGAGCAAAGAATTTGCATCAAGTTGTTTCAAACTTGGCAAAACTGCCTAAGAAATACATGAAATGCTGAAAACTGCATTTGTTAATGACACTATAGAAAGAATGCAGACATTTGAGTGGTTTTTGTTTTAAATGCAGGGAAATGACAGTCGAGAATGCCGAGCATTCAGGTCGTCCGTCTTTGAGTCGGACTGATGAAAATATGGAGAAAGTTTGTAAAATCATCCATGAAGACCGACTAACGATTAATGACATTGTTGGGGGCCCTGATGCATTTGAGAGATGTCCGCTGAAAACATCCAGAATCAGGACTGGTTGCCGCAACATGACAATGTGCCAGTGCATACAGCTTTGTCTCTGCAGGAGTTCATGGACTTCAACAACTTGGCTATTGTCTCCCACCCTCCTTACTCACCTGAACTGGCCCCTGTGACTTCTTTTTGTCCCTCAAAATGAAACTGAAAGGATGGCATTTTGAGGACATTACTGAAATCCAAACAGAATCACAAACGGTCCTGAAAGCGATCTCAAAAAATGATTTCCAGAAGTGTTTCCAACAGCGGCAGAAACACTGGATTAGGTGTATAAACTCCCAAGGGAACTACTTCGAAGGGGATAACACTGACCAGTGACTATGGTAAGCTTACACTTAGTTATTGACCCAGTTCGGGAAATTTTGGATCGCACCTCATATGAGATAATTATACCATTTCGTATATCTTTGCGGCTGGGAGAGAGAGTGAAGAAGTGAACTTTCCAGTACGCGATCTTACAGGAACCAATAGGAATGAAGTAGTCGGAGCCTCCCCATCTCAAGCTCATTCTCTCTCTGGCCTCCGTTGTGCATACATCGAGTCTCTGAGTGCTAGTATCAAACTGCCCCAATGGATGTCCTCGAAGAGATACGCCGAAGAAAACTCCTCCCTCTCAAATAGTGAGATTGCTAAACAAGAAATTGATAGAATAAAGTGATCTGAAGATCCTATGCGCATACAGGCATAAGCTGCAATGTTGGAAATAATTTTGAACTGAGAAAAAGTCTGCTATGACCGGGAATCAAACCCGGGTCTTCCACTACCACTGAACTATCATAGCAGATCAATTTTCTTGTTTCTGAATGCGGATATTTTCTTCGTTGGAATAGTTCAGTGGTAGAATATCCGCCCAGCAAGTGGAAGACCCGAGTTCGATTCCTGGTCATAGCAGACTTTTTCTCGTTTAAAACTATTTCCATACATCTTCTGAACAATGATTGCCTCGTTAGTTAAAAAATTCCCGCTGTGTTGCAGATTGAATCACAAGCAGCCTGGATGCAACGGAAAAGATCTGCCTCTCAACCGACTGCATTTTCATACACGAGGTTCTTGATGTAACTCCAAACAAATAAATCTTGAGGATTGAGATCCGGGGAGCGAGCTGCCCAATGGATGGGTTGCCTTAACACTGGGCACTTAGGTACGAGATTTCTCACTTCATAGCTCGAACAGGAAACTGCTCCGGACACAGAGACCGGGTGTTTTACACATCAGGCATGCCACCCTACAATCCCTATCATTTTGCTGGTATAATTTAGGAACCCCCTGTATATCAGGAGGATACTAATGTTAAGGCACTTCCAGATGAGCTGGAGACTTGAAATTTTGCACGATTATAGGATTTTGGTCACAACCAAACAGAAAAATCAAAATTGTTAACCTTTTGGGTTTTTTTTTACCACATTTGTACATTAAGAGTAATCATTTTTATCTCAGAAACTATAAGTCATAGGTACTTGCTTTTCCAAAGTTAATGTAGCAAATTTTATCCTCTACCTGAATAAATTTTTTAATCAATACCTTACAGATCATATAAGGGCAAGGTAAGGCATTTAGTGATTGATATATGTATTTTTTTATGATAATTAAATTTTTATCTCAAAAACTATAAGTCATAGATACATGCTGTTGAAGATGTTATTGTAAAAAATTTAGTCCTCTACCCAAATAAAATTTTTAATCAATACCTTACAGATTATACAAGGGCAAGGGAAGGCAGTTGGTGATTTAGCCTTTGTCATCATGTCGTCAAGGTTACAATGTAGACTAAATGTGATGGAGGGAAGATAATGTAGCCTCCACTAACTGCATAGATGTGCACTCCTCTCCCCATATACCCTCCTTATCGTCCATCCCTCCTTTCTGCTCCTTTTATCCTCCTCTCTCCTTGTGTTGATTGACTCCAAACAGAAAGAAAGTAAAAATGCATCGCTCCCCGCATGTACAAAAATGATTGCAATGTAAGCACTTTTTACTCATCATCATCATGCTTCTGTCCGAAGACAGGTTTTAACTGAATCGCTGCCTCCATTTTTCTCTCCCCCTAGAAGCCTCTTTTATACCTCTATAAGTATTATATCCCTGCTTTATATTATCTAATATTCCTATTCTTTTTCTCCCTCTTCCTCTTCTTCCACTAATTTTTCCTTCTAAAATCGTCCTTTGTAAACACTGTCTTCTCAATATGTGCCCTATCCAATTTGCTTTTCTTTTCCTGATTGTTTTTATTAGCATCCTATCTTCTCCCACCATTTCTAATACTTCTTCATTTCTCTTCCGCTCTGTCCATTTCACTTTCATCATTCTCCTCCATACCCACATCTCAAAACTTTCTAAATATTTTTCCTCCTTTCTCCTTATCGTCCACGTCTCTGCACCATAAAGAGCTATGCTCCATATGTAGCATTTTGCTAATTTCTTCCTTGTTTCTAAATTTATTTTCTTGCTTGTGAGAAGCTCCTTCTTCTCGTTAAATGCTGCTTTTGCCATTGCAATCCTACTTCTGATGTCCTGTGTACTACTTCCATCCTGTGCTAAAATACTGCCGAGATATTTGAAACTACTTACTTGTTCCAATTTTTGGCCATTTACCATTATATTTAATTCTTTATGTTCCTTTGAAACCACCATGACTTTCGTTTTTTCTGTATTGATCTTCATTCCATATTGTTGGCCAACCTCCACCAGTCTGTCTATCATCCTCTGAAGCTCCTTCTTGCCTTCTGCTATTAAGCCCTGATCATCTGCGTATTTAATGGTGATAATACTTTCACCTCCTATCTTAAAAGCTTTCTCTTCCATCAACGCTTCTTATGTTATTGTTTCTGCATAAATATTAAATATCGCTGGTGAAATAGGACAACCCTGCCTCACTCCCCTCCCATTTGAAGTACTTTCTGTTTCTTCTCCTTCAACCCTGACTCTAATCTTTTGATCAAAGTAAAGGTTTTTAAGCAGTCTTTTATCTTTCCAATCTATTCCTATTTTGTTTAAAATACCCAGCATTTTATCCCATTTCACTCGGTCAAAAGCTTTCTCCCAATCTACAAAACAAAAATACATACCTTTATTGACTTCTAGCGCTCTTTCTATCATCATCCTCATACATCCTATAGCATCTCTAGTCCCCCTTCCTCTTCTAAAACCAAACTGATTATCTTGCAGCTCCTTTTCTATTTTACATTCAATTCTTTTGGTTATTATTCTGGTTAGAACTTTAGCTGTATGAGAAATTAAACTAATAGTTCAGTAATCCTTAACAACATTTTGCATTGTTCTTTTTCTCCAGTGGTACCATCACAACATCTAAAAAATCTTCAGGCCATATGTTAGTATCATATACTTGGTTAAAAAATTTTGTGAGTTGCTTAACTGCTTTAGACCCCAAAACCTTAAGAATGTCCACGGGTATATTCATCACTCCCAACAGCCTTCCTTCTTTTCATGTCATCAATTGCTCTTTTAACTTCAGACTCAAGAATACTTGGTCCTAGCTGATCTTCTTCCACATTCTCTTTTTCATTTAATTCAATATTTCTTGGCTTTCCTTCTTTGTCATACAGAACCTCAATGTATTCTTTCCAGATATTCTTTACATTGTCCGGCTCCGATACTATTTTACCACTTTTGTTCATGATTCCTTTACGTCCTATTTTTCTTGCTTTTTTCTTGAATAGTTCCCTTGCTTTGCTATACATGAGGTCTGTTCTACAAATTCTTTCACATTCGACAATCTCCTCGCATTTCTCATTTATCCACTGTTCTCTGGAATTATGTTTCCCTTCTTAAAGCATTATTTAACTCCTTGTACTTTCTTTGGCCTTCTTCAGTGTTTATGTTCTTCCACTTTCTCCGCTCTTCCATTTTTTGCAGCATGGCTGCTGTGATCCAGGGTTTTTTGTTTCTTTTACCCGTTATCTTTCCTACCTTCTTTTCCATTACATCTTTAATGTTGCTATGGATGTATCTCCACTCCTCATCTACATTCTTCCTATTTTCTTCATCTCTCTCCCCCAACCTTTCCTCCAGCTCAGTCATGATAGCCTCCTTGTTTTTAAGGAGTTCCTCTAAGTTCCATTTCTTGTTAACTCTTACGTTTCTCTTAACGCTCTTCAGTCTACATTGTATATTTGCCACCAAAAGGTTGTGGTCAGAATCGATATCTGCCCCTGGTAGTGTTTTCACATTTTTAATGCTATTTCTAAATCTTTCATTGACTAGTATGTAATCTATCTGGTATCGTCTCTGGTCTCCTGGGCTTCTCCATGTGTAAAGTCTCCGCTGGTGATGCTTAAACCATGTATTAGTTACAATTAATCTATTTCTATGGCAGAATTCCACAAGTTTATCCCCTCTTTCATTTCTCTTCCCTAGTCCATATTTTCCCACTATGTTATCTTCCTGTCCCTCTCCGACTACACTGTTCCAATCTCCCATTACTATGGTGGTGATTCTTCCTTTTCCCTCCTCCTCCAATATCTCCATAATCTGTTCATACATTTCATCTACTTCGTCGTCGCCAGCATTAGTTGTTGGCATATACACTTGAATTATATGCATTTCCACTGGCTCCATCTGAAGTTTTACGGCTATTAATCTATCATTAACTGTCACTACCTTGATAATTATTTCAGCTATCTCTTTTCTCATTATAATCCCCACTCCCCTTTCCTTTTTCTCCCCTCCCGAGTAAATAATCTTAAATTCGTCTGAATTTATCTCGCCTTCTCCTTCCCACCAAACTTCACTAAGACCTACTATACCTACATTATTCCTTCTCATTTCCCTTTTTAAGTTCTAGTTTACCCCCTGAATTCATAGTCCTAACATTCCATGTGCCTATTTTTAATTTCTCACTACTTGCTTTCTTATTAATGTTACATTCCTCTGTGCATCCCCTAGGGTAGTCCCCACCCGGAGATCCGATTGGGTGACTATTTTACCTCCAGAATATTTTACCTCAGAAAGATCCATAGAGGTATTTTCAGCTTTTCAGCCTATCATGGGAAATATAATGAGGTAGTTTCCCCTTGCTTTCCTCATCGCAGTTTCACAGTGATTACCCATCTGTACCTGTTCAGATCCACATGATCACCACCTACAGAGGTACTGTGCAAGCTGCTGCCCTTGCACAGGGGGATGTAAAACCCCCAAGACTGCTTCTTAGTCTGACTCTTCCCCTCAGACCTTTCCGGCTTGGATGGTCCTACCAGGAGAATTATCTCCCGCCGGCATAGCTCTTTGGTTCGTAAGAGTACACAAACCCTCCTACCTCTGTAAGGTTATGCAGTCATTAGGGGGGGCACTTTTTACTATATACCATTAAATCACGTGACGTTTGATATTTTGGATTTCTTTGTTCAGTGTGATACACTGAATATGGCTGGTGTGTTTTCACAAAACAATATTTTATGGCATGAGATTTCTTAATCTAAAATAAACAAAGTGATCTCACCTTGAAAACACATTAATTTTTTGGAGAGATATTTCATTATTAGAAATATTTTTTTAATTCAAAAGTTTTCATCTCTGCACAGATTTTCATTCTTTCCTTATGGAAAAATATTGGAGTAAAAACAATCCCTATAACTTGCAAATTTAAGAATATTATACTTTTTCTGTTGTGGGGTACTAATTCCACACATTTTTGTCAAATTTTTAAGTTGTAGCACATCTAGGAGTGAAATATTTATCGAATTGTTTAAATTTAAAAAATTTTAACAGCTGCAATAACAACTTCATTGAGATTTTGAAATGTTTATTTGCACTAAGCCCTAAATAACTGAAAATTTTCAGCTCCCTAGCTTGTTTTCCAGTACCAAAACATTTATTTATTTGATTAAACTTGAAGAATTTTTAAAAGCAGATTAAATAAATATATCAAAATTTCTACAAACCTCATTTGGGTATTTTTACAAATTCTACCTTTACAAAAAATTTCAGCATCATAGCACATTTAGAAATACATAAACCTTAAAAACTTGTTCAAACATTTGCGAATTTTTTAACTTGCTTGAAATTTTTGATTTTTCTAGTCGGTTTTTCACATATTCCTATTCACATAAAAAATTTAGTCTCCAGAACACCTGGAATTGTCAATTACAAACAGGAAGAAAGTAACAAAGAATACAAATAAAATAAAAGATTAGATAAAATAAATTACTACAAAATAAAATGCCAAGTTAGCATTTGTGGAAATGAAAAGAGATGGAGATTTGTATTTTTGTGGGGAAAAACAAAGGAAAGTTAAGGTACTACTCCCTAGGAAAAACCCCACTGCAGGAAAACACCCACACAAGGAGGTGTAAAAACCTGCAAAACCTACTGAAAGCAATATTTAAAGATTGAGAGGATCATATTAGAAAGGTACATAAAATGAAACACACATAAACAGTTTTTTTGTAAAAACTTAGAAAAACACACACGTAGATATTAAGATATACATATACAAATATTTAAATATTTTCAACAACCTGTAAGAGAAAATAATTGCTTGTCAGTTTAGGATAATGAAAGGGAATGGGATAGGATAAGTTTGTGGTATGAGTGTTAGAAGGTGCATAGGGATGAAGAGTGCTTTATTTCAGGTGGGAAGCTATTCCATAATCTGCATGCTGTGACAGTCAAGGATCTGCTGTAGATGTCTGTTCTGTGATGAGGAGTAATAAGTTTATTGCATCCTTACATTTATGAATTGTGTTAATGGTGATAAACTCTGTGGATAGATAACGTAGGATGTTGGTTTTGAGGATTTGGTATGATAATGAAAGGAGGTACAATTTTCTACATGATTCAAGATTTACCCAAGACAGTTCGAAGAATTATTCTGAAACATGGTCTGGGTTCTTAAGAATAAAGATGAATCTTACCCAACCCAGGAGGCCGAGCAAAACAACATGATAATGACGAAAAATGGAACTACTACTTCATTGGAACAGGGTTGGACCAGGGAAATTTGAAGATGAGAGCACATGCTACACAGCCTCCCGGGTTGTGTAAGTTCGGTTAAGTAGTATATTGGTTCCTTCCCACATTCACTGTGTTCCCCCCTTGGTTTGGGTTGGGTTCATCTTCATCTATATCACTTGTCCTCCTTTGTTTCCCAGTCCAACCCTGTTCCAATGAAGTAGTAGTTCCATTTCATGTTGCTGTCAGTGCTGCAATCTCTGTCATTACCTTCACCCAGATATTTCAAAAGAACCATAACAACTTTAGGAGTACCCCAAGGAGGATCCATATTAGGACCTGTTCTATTTCTTATCAAGATCAACTAACTTTCACTGAGTCTTAGTACAATACATGGAACAAAAACAATTCTTTATGCAAACAACACTAATGTCTTACTTTCCTCTCTTTCTTGCAGCATCCTGACAAACAACTATAGCCAAATCATCTGTAACCTTACTTACTGGTGTCAAGATAACTGTCTTTCCCTAAATACATACAAACCAATCTCAATCAATCTACTTCTCCCAAAGTAATCATGTCAAAACCCTCCCAATGATGGAAAATTAAAAGTCAATTGGCCAAGTGAGCATAATAAAATTTTTAGGCATTTACATTAAATCTAATATTACTTGGAACACACATATCAAACACCTTGCTAGTAAACTGAGCTCAATTTGTTATATCTTACGATGCATGAGACATACAACCAGTACTCCCCACACTTTATTATGGGGTATTTTACTCCCTAATCCCTTACAGCATTATCTTCTGAGGCTCCATGTCTCTACCAAAACATTTAAATTCCAGAAGCAAGATGTTCGCGGCATTGCATGGAAATCTTACAACAGCCCATGCCATCCCATTTTTAAGAAACTAAATATCCTCCCTCTTCTGTGCATTTATATCTAATAACAATGGTCAGCAACCTGTGGCCCTCGATAGTGCTTCATACTGCCCACGAAGATATGTTGTAAAAGTGGTCAAGAGTTTAATAAAAGACAATTTCATATTTTTCAGTAAAACTTTGGTTTCAAAACCTATTCAGGTGAAGTTTTAATGCCTGTAAATTATTTAGACATGACTTTCACTGACATAAGACCAGAGAATCTTTCAGTAACTTACGATGTAAATGCTTATCTGGCCCACCAAAGCTCTCATGACTTCCAATGTAGCCCTCCAAAGCATTTACAACTATAAATGTGGTCCACCATGCAAAAAAGGTTGCCAACCCCTGGTTTATATTAAAAGTAATATCAACTCCTTCCCTGAAAATGTTAACATCCATTCTTACTGCACCAGAAATCAAGACATCTACACTTACAACAAATAAAACTTGGTTTATCAGCTCAGAGACCAAACCAATAGGAAGGTTTTTCAATAATGTGGACTTGGAGGAGAATGATGAAGATAAAATGAACAGATAGGATGAAAAACGATGAAGTGCTATGAAGAGTAGGAGAGGCGAATGATTATAGACTATTAGAAAGAGGAAGACAAACTGGGTTGGACATTACTTGAGGAGAGCAAGTATGATTAAAGACGTGTTAGAAAGAAAACTAGATGAAAAAGGGAAAGAGGTAGGAAAAGGATTCACCTGATAGATGATTTGAAAGAAAGAGAGTTATCAAGAGATGAAGAGGACAGCGGAAAAATAGCAGTATATGGAGAATCAAGTTTAACCATGAATAACATGAACCTGTCTACGGACAGAATACCTATGATGATGTCACTTTTATTATTTATTTTGTATATTTATTAATTAATCTTATTTTAATGTAACTATCATAATTTTGTATTTCCTTTTTTGACATCCTGTTCAACATGTATTGTTGACATTTGGCTAAGAACTAAATAAATAAATAATAAAAAGGAATATGCAAGCAGTCCTCCAGCACAGGGCACTGGAAAAACTTGGACAGAAAATTTTATGGGTTTTATAAAGAATTAATTCAAGGAAAATAATTTTTAACATTTATTCAAATTTTAGTTAGAGGAATAATTTTCTTTAAAACGTTTTTATCAGCAAATATTTAGATTCTTTCTACCTTAATTAGATATTTTTCCATGATATCATACTAGCTTGAAATTAGTGCTGAGGAAATAAAACATGTTTGGAGCATTTTGGATCTCAAATAAGAAAGACTACACACAACCTAACGAATTGTTCAATTAGTAGATAGGTTACACATTGCTAATAATATAAATTCATACGAAAATTCATACAAATACCAATTATTGTAGTATTAGTTACGACTTTCACTTAATATAAGGAGATAACTTATCCACCTTTGCACACAATACAATGTCACAACCACACTTGACCACTTTCAAACAAGTGATAAGAAATGAAATAATTGCCAATGTCCATATGTCCTACAATACTAAATACCAAACAAATATATCTTATAAACAATTTAGAATCATTTTAATAATGTAATATCCAAAGTCATAACAAAAAACCGATATTTATCTCTAAAATAAAAATCCATTTATTTTTGAAGGGCGAAATCTTGGTTTTGCACGGGGCGCCAAAACCATTAGCACCCAGCTCGTAATAAGGCATTAAGAAGAATCTGTTCTAGAAAAAGTAAATAGATAGATATTTATCCAGTTTAAAACATGTGCACATCATACATCGTCAAAAGTAAGTAGGTACATCATTGCAATTTATATGCCAATGCCATGGTGCCCTAAGAAAAACTCATCAACAGAATACAGGGGATTATATAACAACCATTCCTTAACAATATTTGTTGGTTTCAGTCTGACTTTTTCAGGTAGAGCATTATATAACCTCCGAGTCAACCCAAGGAAACCATTCAGTGTTTTAGCTTTCCCACAGGAGGGCAGAAATAATTTACCAGATTGCCTAGTGTTGTACTCGTGCACATCATCCACTTATGTAAAGTTATCAATATTTTTTCCTACATATTTCAAACATGCCAAAATATACAATGATGCAATAGTCAGAATTCTATACTTTACAAAGTGGTTTACAGTGTTCTCTCCTTTTAACACCAGCCATTGTCCTGAAGCAACGCTTTTGAATTAGTATCACTGACCTGAGATGACATGAGCCACCCCAGAGTAATATACCATATATAACAAGACCTTGAAATAAGGTCATATATATAATTCTCAGAACTTCAAATGATGTAGTATCACATATTTTTAATATTAAAAAACTTATAGATGATAATTTAGAGCACATCTTAGTAATATGCACTTGCCATGTTAAACCACTATCAAATCAGAGCCCTAACAGGTTACATGGTACCTGGGCATTAATGGAAGATCTTTTTAGGATAAAAGTAATCTCCCGAGTTTTGTCTTTGTTTAAATGTAAACTATTAGCTTTGAATCAATCATTTATTTGTGGAAAGCTTGAATGCATCCTATGGTCAAGGATAGTTGCATCCTGATTTCGACACATAAAGGAAGTGTCATCTGCAAATTGCATCAGCTTAATATTTGGTGTCATTGCACAATGCATGTCATTAACATAAATGATGAAAAATAGAGGCCCCAACAGTAAGCCCTGCGGCACACCATATGAGATGGGTTTCAAATCTGAAATGTAATTTTCCCAAAACACTGCTTTTCAAGTAGGCAGTCATATTTGACAGTATCAAAGGCTTTACTAAGGTCACAACACACCATATTTACTTTATCCTCATTCTCAAATGCCTCATGTATATATTTCACCACATCTGTCAACATAGCATTTACCCTTCCTAAAACCGTATTGGGTGTATGATAGCACCTCATGGACTTCAAGAAAGTCTTCCAGTCTTCTTTTGAAAGCACCTTCAAATATTTTTGAAAGAATAGGGGTTAAAGTTATGGGCCTATAGTTACCAGTGTCCTTTCCTTTTATAGACTGGAACCACTTTATTTACTTTCAACATTTCTGGGAAGGAGCCTTCCTGAAATGTCTGCTTTATCAACAATACCAATGGTTCCACTAATTGGGACCAAACAAATTTAATTAAATTTGAGCTCATACCATAGTGATCTACTGCAAACGAATTTCTAACAGACATTAATATTTCATATACTTCAATAGCATCTACAGGTTTCACAAACATACTCCTATGGACTTCCTCTGCATTATCAAGGAAGTCTTTGAATACCATATCGCATCTGCCTATATTACTAATTATTTCCTTAAAAAGTCATTAAAAACGTTTGCTGAAATTTCAAAACATGTGACATTCTTTGTTTTTTCACCTCTACATTCCTTAATTATGTTCCAAATTGTCCTGGAATAGTTAGATTGCTGCAGTATTCTGTCATTGTTCCTAGATAATTAGGCATTTCTTAGTTCACATCTGTATTATTTCCTAACCTTTCTAATTTCAGAACCCAAATTTACATCAACTCTGTAAGACCTGAGGTCCAATAAGTAATGGAGCCTATTTCTAAGGACAAAAGTATAGCAATAATAATGTAGTATTTTATCAAAGCACCTAAGTTATACATTTATAAAACAACGGGAAAAAGTTACAGAATATAATACTGTACAACAGACCAAAAAATGCCAAGAGTAGAAAGATTTAGAAATCAACTTTTATAAAATAGAGAAAAAGGCAGCAAAATTTAAATTAAAATATTCATTGATAGAAGAAAACATTTTTTTGATCATATAACATAAATACCCATGTATAGGATCCACTTTTTCCAAAATTATTAGGTCCAAAATTACGGTGACCACAATTTTTCAAATTAATGCCTTTAAAACAAATGAAAATCTAATGACAAAAAACGAAGTATTTATTGAAGATATTTATTTTTCTTATAACAAAAACAAATAAATGATATATAGTTATTATTACGATACGCCAATATTATCTGTGGAATGAACGATACAGAATTTTAAGGAAAGCATTCACAAAATAAGAATTCACGTATTAGAAAATTGCGCCTTTATTGGCGGCGTGGCGGCGTCTCACGTCATTTATTGAAGTTAGTGTTAATTCCGGAACGAATGTTACTGTTAGGGAAATTATTATTTTATTATAGTATCGGTATTATTATTTGAATTGTTTGTAATGGAAAACATTGATAATTATTATAGCGTACTGCACTGTGGCACATCATCATCTTTGGAGGAACTCAAGCGAAATTATAAAAGTCTTGTTTTACAATACCATCCAGACAAATGTGATGGTGTAGAATCGGAAGTATACATGCTAATAAACAAAGCGTGGAAAACTTTATGTGATCCAGCATTAAAAAAGGAATACGATGAGAAGTTGAATCGTCTAGCCAATGTTTCATCACACGTCATATACGCCACTCTTTCAGTGGATGAATTGGATTATGATTCAAATTTAGGACGTTTCTCTCATGATTGCAGGTGTGGTGGAATATATTTAGTTGGTGAATCTGAGTTAAAAATGGGCGATAATGTCATTCCATGTGAGGACTGTTCAATGGCAATAGTAATTAGAAAAATAGAATCGAGTGAATGTCAGAATAAAGCAGCCTGATAAAAATTGAAGGTAATGAATGCTGTCTCGTAAAATTTAATAATAATGGAATACACGTACTTAAGTATAAATGTACTACTGTGATGGTTTATTTTCCATTAAGCAAACTTGGATCTAGTAAGAAGGTCGTTCGAATTATACATTTTAGACTAAGTGAATTGTAGCGACAATTATTTAGATATGTATTTTAAGCCTAAAAATAATTTTATATTATATTGTATTTAAAATAATAAATGAAATCACAGGTATGGGGCAGCACTCCTCTGTTTCGAATAGAGGTGTGTCCTTGAACAAGTTGTTTATAAACGATCATAAATTAAGTAAAGTATAAACATCGATTTGGAGTTATGGTGTATGAAATGAAATTGTTTCTGTATAACATTTGATAAATTGTTGTATTTGTATTGTTGATTTATTGAAATTTTTATGACTTTCTTTTCCTCATTTCAGGAAAGGTTCTTTTCCTTGTGATGGCTTTTTTTCACCATCCATTCTACCTTATTCCTCACACGATAAGGAAAATAAAAAGCTGTATCTTCAAAGGATTTTTTAATGATTGCCCACTTTCTTGAGATACTGTAAAAATGTTAGTCTAAAGCAACCCATCCGAAGTTCGTGCACTTTATGCAATGTCTTAAATACTTACGCGCTTTGTTATTTTTCACACACATATATGTACACACTGTAATCTATTTATCCCGTGGATGTTGAAATACAAACAGGACAAGTCAAAGCAAAAAATACAGTTGATGTCATACAATAAAAGTAACAATTTCATAAGTTCATTAAGGCCATAAATACATTTATCAATCAATAACTTTTTAAATTCAAGTTTAAACAATTTTTTGGTAACCTTAATACTCATAGGGAGTTTATTATAAGAATACTTTCCAGCATGAGATGGACTTGTTTTGTATATCGTTGTTCTGTGATGCTTTAATTGATAGTCATTTCTCTTAGTCATAGAACCATGTTTGTCCATATTTGTTTCCTTATAATTTTCTTTGGCATATAATATACATTTATATATATGTAGTATATCATTATTTTAAAAATTGGTTTGCAAGATTCCCTACTTTTTAAATTAGCAATGATTCTCAATGCCCTATTTGAAGCATAAATATGTGATTTATTTGTGCGGAACTTGTTCCTCCCCAAATATGTATACAGTATGAGAGATATGGGTGTATTAAGCTATAATACATGATTAAAAGTACTTGAGTATGTATCTACTAATTTCTGAAGTTTTAATATAACAAATATTTGTGGAAAGTTGGCTACAAATCAAATCGATATGAGCCTCCTAATTAAGTTTTTCATCAATATAAATAACTGGAAACTTATAGGAATTAGATTCTACAATCTGGGAATTGTCAACAAAGATACTCATATTATCATTATTTAGCCTTTTATTTGGTTTAAAAAGTATAAAATTTGACTTGGATTCATTTATTAATAAATGATTGTAGTTGTACAGAATTATATGATTTTCACTTAAATACACGTACTCGAGCAACTGCTCTTGGCCCTAAAGTGATGGGATTGCATTTATACAATCACCTCCCTCATGAACTGAAGATCTCGAGAGAAATTTCAGCTTTCAAGCATAAGTTAGGTATTTTCCTGCAAAATAAACTTTATTATAGCCTCAGTGACTATATGATGGACCCATTACCTGCGTAATAATACACCAATTGTAATTTTACTATGTACTGTCCTGACTTGTCCTACATCAATGTACTTTGATCTTTGGACCAATAAACTATTATTATTAATTGATTTCCAACTTGGCAGTTGAAGGGCCGGTGCACATAATTGTTGTGTTATTAGCAAATAGAATAGATTTGCAATTGAATAGTTAAGGAAAATCAGCAATATAGAAGGGTTCTAATACAGAACCTTCAAGGATTCCTTTATTTATTACTTAAAAATCTGATAAAATACTTTCTAGTCTGTTCTCCCTGAAAGAAACCAGCTTTGTGCCTTGAGATCTGTTATTTAGGAATGATTTTAATAGCTTAAAATCATCATCTCTGATTTTCCAATTATAAATCTTGTTTAAGAGTCTAGAATGGTGTACACAATCAAATGTTTGCTCAAGTCTAAAAAAAAACCACGTTTTGATTCCTTTGTCAATACATATGGAGATAATATTTACAAATTTTACCATGACAGTTTTAGTTGGCAATTCAGTTTTAAATCCATGCTGGTTGGGGTTAAATATTTGATGTTTGTTGAAAAAATCAAACATGGTTTAGTATAACCTTTTCAAAGATTTTAGAGAAACTTGACAGCAAGGAGATAGGTCTGTAATTGCCTACATTTGTTTCAGAACCCTTTTTAAAAATAGGCCTAACAAAACTTGCCTTCAAGCATTGGGGGAAAATACCTTGATCCATCAAGAAGTTGATCATATGGCTCAAAACTGACTAAAAGTGGAGCACAGGCTTTTAATACTATCATAAGAACACACTATCTATTCCAGAGGATTGTTTGTTTTTTAAATAATTCTTAGTAGCTCCAGGTCAGTTACTTCCTTGAAGAATATTAAATCAGAAATACATTTGTTACAGATAAAGTCATCTGCTCGTCTCCCAATTTTCTTCAAGAAGGTATCAGCTGTACATATTAATAAAATAATATAAAATAATAGCTATTTTTGTAGGATTTTCAAAGAGTTCATATCAACATATAACTTAATTTGTTTTGTTGTATTGTTAGAAGTTCCCCTATAATTATTAATGATCTTCCAGGCTTTCCTTCCTGTGGGAGTTGAGTCATTATCAGTTAAATACTGACTAATATAATTAGCTTTTGCCTTCTTAACTAGTTTCCTATATTCCTTCTTGTTTAATTTATAAGTATCCCAATTGATAATCTCTCTAGTATTTTTTAATTTCTCATGATCATCCTACCATTTTTATTTTGCAGTTATTATATTGTTGATAACCCAACATTTAGCAAGCTTTCTTCTAGAGCTATTTTTATTGACTAGTGGGCAGACTATTAATCTGTAAAAGTTGAAATGAAACTTCCAGTTTTGATCAACAGAATCTGAGCTGTATACTGCATCCCATATTTACAACCTTAATAAGTTATTTATATAGACTAAATTTTCTGGCCTTATATTACACCTGTAGAAGGAATAAGTATTGCAAGGAGCACTCTCATTAATTACAGAGAAAAAAATTGCAAAATGACTGAAATGTATTTACAATATCTACAGAGCAGAGATCTCTTTCAAAGTTGATGATTACATGATAAGTTATTGAGGAAGAGGTGTATGTATATAGGATATATATAAAACTCTGACTTCTTACTTATAGTTCCTTGATAAATAGCTCTTTATTCTCTATTTATTCTGTTATCAACAGCAAAACATTAGGTTTAAAATGTCTGGACTAAACCACAAAAATAGGCCATTGTTGTGATGGTCATGATATTAGCAGCTTTTCTTCAGAGTAGATTTGCAGTTCATCTTCATCCTTCATGTTGTCTCTACCATTCCAACATTGTCAGAATGTTTTTAATGACTTTGCTGCTATGTATTAATGGTTTTCATAAGCCATTGGTAACCTTTTGGCTGAAACAACTTTACTTTAGATTCTGTGTCTTTGTCTTGAAATCATGTTACCAATGACATTACTTGTGTTCCCACTAGTTAGCCATCTGGAGGATTTGGTGTGCTCAAGTAAAAGCAGGATCAATTTGGATTCTGTTTCCTGATTACAGAGAAACGATATCCCCATTACCATTCTACCAGGTCAAACTGAATCCCCCATTTCTCAATATTGATTCATTGCTCCGTTTTATACCAAAATGCTGGATAAATAGGGGTAATGTTTTACAAAAGGTCACATAATGGTGTAACTGTTGTATAAATGGTCCAATTTACAGAAAAGTTAATAGCTAGTGCTGTATTAGTGTTATCTTGACAACTGTTTTTGCTGGTGATAAAATTTTGTGATACTTGTGAAGCAATATTTTTTAATACATTATTGATATCTATTCTCAAAGGCCTTAAAGTAATGTTAAAATTCCCTTCCTTATTTTTCGTATTCTGTATCCTTTGGTTCTATGTGCCATTTTGCGTTAACTAATGCAAATGTTTGTTTTAAAAATTGTTTTATGCTTAAAAGTGTCATTATGTAAAATTTTGCAGTGCCTTCAAGTTATGATGTAGGAATGTAATCATATAACTAGAGCTAGATATTTGTAGTTAATTTTTTCATTATGCTTAGCCTTTGTATGTTGTTATTAGTTTTTAATGATTTACTTTAATTACTTTAGTTTTGTGACTGACAGTAAATACTGAATGAAACAGTAGTAACAAAATTTATGAGATAGTTATAGCAATGAGTAAAACATTTATGCCATCATATTCAAAGGTATTTTAGTCCTTCATTTGCGAAGTTAATGAAGGTAACAAGATGGCCAGTATTATATCCACCAATCTATAAAGATACTCAGCTTTCACTCTTACATGCTTAAGATTGACATTAGCCAAAGCTGAATATATCATTAAAAAAACCAGACGTACCTAGGGGCATGTGCATTATAGGAGGGCTGGCATACTAGTAGTGAAATATTTTATTCTCATGTTTATAAAGGTTAGTATATGAGTTTTATTAATTATAAGCAAAAGTCATAGTTATCGTGAGGGGTGCGAACTCGGTTGAAATATTTTTGAATTCAAGTTCGAGTTCAATTATCTTATTGAGTTCGAGTTCTATTATTTTATCGAGTTCCAGTTCAGTTATTGTCTTCATGATAAATGCTATTTATAGACATTAAAAAATGAAAATAGAAACAATTTTGTACTTGATTTTGATAAAATTTATACACCAATACTATATTGTTCTCAAAATATGATATAAAGTTAGTGAACAACCTACTAGCTGCTGTTTGTACATAGGAATAATATTGCTTCCGACATCCTGTTTTATGGACGACCTTATGTTGCTAAGGATAATACGCATTGATGAGAATAAATGTTCTACTGAAACTTGAGTTACAGGCATTGCACTTAAAATTCTTGATGCTCGTCTTTGGGGCTCATCAAATGAATCTAACAGAGGCCAGACAGATGGAATCTTTAGCCTTCCCTTCTCAATCATCTTGTCGATACTACACTCCAACTATAGTTAACTTTCACTGTGCTTGCCTGCTGCATTCTATGAGGAGATCATCTCTTTTCTAACTGTTCAAGCTCCTTCTCAAATTCATCCTCTTCTTCGCCAGTTGCACTCTCCTCAGCCATCACAATAGATTCTGAATTGGTTGAGTCCTCAGCTATTTGTATTGAGGATGAGAAAAACTGCATTTTTGTAGCAACTTCTTGAATCCCTTCCTTCGCCAAAAACGTTTGTTGTGGGGAAAGCAATATCCTATTGCGGGGGTCCACAAACACCGCAGCGAGGAAGATTTTATTCCCCAGTAAAGCCTTATGTTTCTCCATTGATTCAATAATATCTTCAGCAATACGACAACTGATTCACCGCAATGATCATTTTAGGGCGCATTGTTCCTTCATGAAGATCCCAGGAGTCAAAGTCTCCTCCTGAAGACAGATCGTACTGGTGTATGGGACTCCTAGCAGTTCCTTCAGTTGCTGCAACTGTACCCATAAGGCATCAGAGAGATGCAGATCTGAAAACACCATCCCAAGATCTTGAAGTTCCAAAAAGCACTTAATCATTTGGAAAGTGGAACCCCACCTTGTGGCAATGTCCAGAATTGGACATTGGTTGAAAATTGGGTTATAATCGGGACAGTTATATGATAATATGTGAATGTCAGAGGACTCAAAATATTTTAAACCACATGTAACACTATTATTAATCCTGTTATTGTTAAACAAATAATCAAAAGAAATGCATATTTTCCTATATAGCTAGGGAAACCGATAGTGATATCCCCACCTGTTTTCATGCTTAGGGCTGGCATGCAAGTAAAAAATAATTTTTTAAAATTTCTTTAATTTTGGCATGTGGGCTTGAAAAGGTTCGCAGCCACTGTTTTAGAACATTCTGTCATTCTAGAGTCCAGACCTTTTGAAAATGAGAGAAATGATTCCTTCGAAGGTTCAAGGGCTTGGTCACTTGAATATACACAAATTACATGCCAATTTTATTTTCATTTGTTTGTATTAGTTTCAAAAAATGACATTTGTAGTTTTATAAAAAATAGTATAAAATTTTTTACATACATTTTTAAATATAAAGTAACATACAAAATATAATGAATAGTACATATGATTTACTATTAAACTAAACTAATAGACATTTAAGCATGTGAAGAGGATGGGTAATCCATTTCCAATCAGAAATCGATAATTTATTGCGAGTTCAAGTTCAACAAAAATAACCGAGTACACCAAGTTCGAGTTTGCAGCCCTGGTTATCATGAATAAGTATTGTGGTTCTTGCTGTTTACTTTTTGTGGAAATTGTTTCAGCTGTAGGCAGGGGTGTATTAGGTGTAAATCTGGCCCTGACCGAAGTTCGCAGTAGTAGTGCTGGTTTGAAGCTACGAGTATTTCCTTTCTACATAGACACGTGTGAATGAGGATGTTTTAACATTAAAAAAATGTATTGTAATCAATCCAACTAATTGATATTTTTCGCTATTCGACAGGGAATTAATGAATTCATCTTAAGGCTAAAAAGAACTGAAAACAAGCACTTAAAAAGTACTTGTCCTATCTAATCTAATTTATTACAAACAACACAAATGTGATAATTCAATTAAAATGGGGGAGCCACCGTTTTCATTGATGAAAAGAGGGCTTGGCTTGAAATGTTTGCGCACCGCTAGTGTAGAGCAGAGGCCTGCAACTTTTTCAGCCTTGAGGGTGCATTTGTGAATTCAGAGGATTGTGGGCAGCAATTGGGGGTAAACAGAAAAATAAAGCTAAAAGAAATGGGTTAGATTCTTTGTTTATTTTCAAATAAATATTTTGATTTAAATACGATATTTATGAATAATAAAGGAGAGTCTTGAAATTTTTAATGAGAAAATTGAATTTGTGTTTCTTCTGTACTATCTTACTGCACCTCCCCAGCAAATGACTTGCCATGGCCCTAGTAACAGGTGCCAAGGAAGTCTATGAAGGATGCCGGGTTTAGGGGTCCTGGTGTAGAACACTAATTATAAATATGTGAATTGACAAGGCATTCTGAATAGTGCTTGGATTTTCCTATTCATATGGCAAATAAGGAAGACAGGGACTTCATTTAGTTACTAAGCATCCGTAGATATAGATTTACCAGGTACTGTTTTCATCCATAATGAAGCTAAGCTTTCCCTTTTATTTTAGAGAGATTTTTATAACCAAGGAGCATCTTAAATTTGCAGCAATGTTAACTTACTCCATAGGTGCTTCAGAAAAAATGTAACTTCTGGTCCTATTTTATTATGTTGGTCAGACAGAAAGTAAATTTTTATTCTTTGTCAATTTATTCCATCCATCCATATTTATGGGACCTTTACGTAAAGAAATTTGTACTGTATTTAACATTCATCATACAAAATTTAGCCTTTAATATGCAGATTATCTGTGTTCATCAGTTGTCCGTGCCCACTCAAGACCCAATTACCGCTGTACTTGTAAAGTAAAATTAGAAGGTTGACTTATACACTGAATTTATGCCTAAACATGAATTTTAAAAGTGAAAAATGGATATAGATTTATATGGCGTGATATACAGTGCTTCATTTGTGAAAAGCAAAACCCAAAATTTCAGAAATTTTAATCAGAGAAAAGTTGTTGTTTCCACCCAAGTCCCAATTACCATGGATGATCAGGGTTTTACTGTACATTATAGTAAAATTAGAAGGTCAACTTAACAATGTATACTATGTATATGTCTAAACATGCATTTCCAAACTGAAAAATTGTGGTTGAGTTATATGCTACAATATACAGTAAAAAGAAATATCTATATTTAAGAAGTTTCAATGATAGGAACGTTGTTTATGTTTATCTCTTAAATTTTGTGCAAATATGTATTATTAAGTTTGTGATTGATATTTACAATTCAAAAACAGTTTCTTTGTAACCATAATTTTGTTCCTCCAGGAATTTCAAGTGTAGTGCACCTTTTGATCTCTCACATTAATATTATTCTTTCTTAATTATCAATATTTATGAGTCTAAAGTAAAAAATTAATTAGCATATTTTATGCAATAAAACTGCATGTCATGTAAAGCTGTATGTATTATCATGGCTTTTTCCATGTTCAGTTCTAGCACAATGCCGCATCTTTATATACACACCATATTTTAAAATGTGATTCATGACTTTATTTCAAAGTTCAGGAGCTTATTCCTGAGGCTATTCCCAGTCAGAAATGTCCTATGATAATGGGTCCAATTCTCATTGGTTATGGACCTATGGGTATTAAAATTCAAAATGATTTGAATTTAATTGAGCTGTTGATTGGAACAGGTTCTTGCATTGTAAAGTTCAGTTTATAATAAATGTTTAAAATGGCTGCCTTCAGCTTGGAGAAACATCCTGATTCATTTGTAGACAGAATGTGTAATCCACCCAAGCACTTCATCTTCATTTATGCATCTTAGAGCATCTAAAATTTGATGATGGAGTTAATGTCTCATGCCTGCTTTGTGTTCATACACCATGGTTTTCATGTAATCCCAAACATGGAAATCTAATGGGTAGAGGTCTGGTGACCCCAGTGGCCAAATCTGGGGACTTCTGCGACCAATCCACTGATCAGGGTACTGATGATTAATATACAATTCAAATGCTCATAGCTCCATAATCGTTGAGAATTGGACCCATGTTCACATGACTTTTCTGACTTAGAATGTCCTCGGGAATAAGCTCATAAAGTAATGACAAAATAATGAATCAACCTGTGTGTATATATATATATATATATATATATATATATATATATATATATATATATATATATATATATATATATATATATATATAGTCAAACCGCAGTTTATCACTCCCATATTAGCACCCATTAATCATAGTGAACAGAGCTTCCAGCTCATGATCACATAGAACAAGCATATATCTTGATTTACTGTCACCCTGCCTTTAGTGCCGATGTCAGTAATGGACAAACATGGGCGCTAAATCAGGGTTTGACTGTAACATATCTATTATATATTCACCCTCACGAATACCCAAAAACAGAATCATCTGAGATGAATGTTTTATGGGTTATTATGTTATTTCATTTTGCTTACCTACTTTTGATGTAAAGGTGCTTTATGTAGGTAATCTACATGTTTCATTTGGGAAATTAATATTTTGTCATAAATTTTGTTAGTCTTATAAGGACAAAAATTAATGTCATTTTGTAAATTTTCCTATTAGATATTAATTCAGCATTAGTTTTTCGAGAGCACGTTTTCATTTTCAGTTAAATTCTTAAAACTAAAAATTCCTATTGCCATTTCCAGTCAGAAATGTCATATGAACATTGATCTGATTCTCAGTGGTTACTGAACTATTTGTAAATATGCTGTTAAAGTGGATTTTCTGAATTTTTACTTGCTTTTTTTAAATTGCTATATTCCTTTAGAGGGATGAGCACCATCAGTTGACTCAAATGTCACTGCTGTCTCTGATATGGTAGGGTCATTGAAACATCGAGAGTCCTCGTTTGATTTACAAAAAAATCTCATTACAAAATTAACAGGCTGGTGAATTTCACCTCCAACAGTGGCAATTCATTCAGTCCTTTTTATACATCTGTTTGTAAGAACATGTACACGATTTAATTATCATGCAAGGTATGGCTTAAATTTTCAAGTACATCATACTACAACGGAGCATTTTCCAAACTAACAAGTCTAATCCCATTAGCATTATCCAAATGTAAGATGTATTACATTTTGTAAGATGCATTTTTGTTCGGCTCTGAATACAAAGAACTAATTTGATGATGCACGTCACCCTGTGTTTTAAAACAGATGGTGCACTACTTGGAGGCAGTTTAACATCAGTTCCAAATGAAACAAAAGGCATTGTGTATTGTATTGGCAAATGTTGCCCCTCAAATTGTGAGACCTCATTTATACCAGTAAATAAATTGCTTAGTATGTATTTTGGGAAATCATGTGGATGGTAAAGCAACCTTTCCATTTTGACAACATAACCTAAAATGGCCAAATGTTCTCTCACAAACAATATAGAAAAACATTTTGTACATTTAGCCTACAAATTATTGATGTTATCTAGTGTCAGGTTTTAGATAAACAAAGACATAGCACCCTTGAAATGAATTTGAAATTGTTGGTTTGATCCAACATCCAACTATGTACTCATAAATTTGCTTATTTATTATTTAAAGAATAATAGCAATATGAGAGAGTATTCTTAATTAAAAACTAGCTAATTTCCACAAATAAATAAAGTTGTGGAAGAAGAAAGATTTGAAGGAGGAGGAGAAGAATGGGAGTCTCCCCTTTTTGGACATCCTCGTTCGACGCCATACTGATGGGAGCTTGGGACACAGCGTCTATAGGAAACCGACCCACACAGACCGCTACCTCAGCAACGAGAGCCACCATCACCCGGCACAATGAAGAGCAGTGGTAAAATCCCTGGCGCACCGAGCCCATGCCATCTCGGACCGAGAGAGTCTACCATCAGAGAAGAAACACCTCTAAAGGACGCTCCAACAAAACGGCTACAGCACCAAGGAAGTTGACGGGGCCCTGAAAAGGGCCGTTAAAAAAACTGGAAATTCTGAAGGGACCGAGAAGGAAAAACCAAAAGCCACGGCGTTTCTCCCTTACACTTCAACGCTGTCGGGAAAAATAGCCAGGATTCTCTCCAAAAGAGGGATCAGAACAATTCACAAACTGCCACCAAAAATCGGCAACCTCCTACGGCCGGTCAAGGACCACCTGGGATTGAAAATGCCAGGGATTTATAAAATCCCATGTGAATGCGGCCTTTCCTACATCAGGCAAACAGGGAGAACAACAGAGACCAGGATAAAGGAGCATGTCCGGTGCATCAAACACAACCACCCGGAAAAATCCGCAGTAGCCGAGCACTGCATCATCACGGATCACAGATTATGCTTCGAAGACACCAAGCTGCTAGCAAAATCCAACGGCTACTGGGATAGAATGGTGAAAGAGGCAATTGAGGTCCGGCTCAACCCAAAAAATCTGAACAGGGAAATGGGTTTCCCCCTGAGCAAAGCTTGGGATCCCGTGATCTCCCGGATTGGCCACTCACCTCCACCAATGAGCTTGGAGCAACGGGCGAGACGAGAGTATATAAACCTGGACTAAAACTACATCGGCATCATCAGTAACCCTGAAGATGGCGTCGAAGTCAGACGCCGAAACGTTGGTCTTGGATGACGACATGACCCGGGCAGTAACCCGAGAAAAATTTCTCAAAGTTGTGGAAGTTAGCAAAAGTTTTTCATTAAAAATTCTCTTTTGTATTGCTATTTTTATTTAATTATGGAATTCCATGAAGTCTCGGCCTCATCCATTAACTTTATTTATTATTTCTCTATTTCTAGTAGAAGTAGAATGACTAAACCTGAGGACTGGTTGGCCACATAATTAGCTACTATCACTTCCATTGTAAATAAAACCATTTATACTGCTTTAAAAATAAACCAATGGAGAAATAAACCTGACAGTAGCAGAAAAGGAACTGAAGGTAGTTTAACCATGATGAAGTTAAACAGAGAATGGAAGATCAGTAGGCTCAGTTTGACTCAGGAAAGGTGAATCTGAATGGTGAGAGACCTTCTTATACTCCCCTTTTGCACTTCACTTAAGAAAATGTTGCACATGAATTTCCATATCACTCCATCCCTTCCCCATTATCCCTACCCTCATCCCTTCCCCTTAAACTCTTTTCCTCAACTCCCATAGTGCCAGCCAGGGGTGGATTGGCCAATCTGGAGATCTGGAAAACTCCAGAAAGGTCGGTGAATCGCAAAGGCTGGTGGGCTGAAATTTTATACAGTGTGAACCAAGGGTTTGGGGAAATGCCAAGTTTACAAGAGTTGGATGATAATTTAGTATTAACTGTATTAACCCCTTGATGTCGGAGGGCTTTTAACATCCATATGGGAGGCCTCTTAAGAGGCCATGATATGCTCATGCCATTGATGAGTGGCCTCTTAAGAGGCCCAGAGCATTCAAGACTCTCTTCTTTTTTGATGGGAATTTTTGCATAAAGCAGAGGTGCCCAACTTTTGTCATATGCTGGGCCACATTACAGTGTTTCTCAGTAAATGTGGGCTGCATTGTTATAAAAGTGGTGTTATACAAACATTTTTATGAGAAAGGAATTTTTTCAAAGATACAGGAATATTGCCATATTTTAGTTAGTACAAGTAATCAAATTTTGAGATAATAAATATACATAATCATATAAGAGGAGCATGGGTGGTGGCAGAATAAAATTACATACTGGGCTGCATTTGGCCAGCAAGCCACAGATTGGCCCCCATGACCTATTGGTCATTATTATTTCACTGAATCTCTCCAGGAAGACAGAGTTGATTTAAATGAAATTGGATTTTAGGAAGTACGATTACATAATTATTTATAAATTTTGACCTAATTATCGGATATACATGAAAATTTCATAGAATTTACATAAAACTATAAGTATTGTGCTATATGCTTTATATTATCTTAGTCATTTGAGTCTTGGTGGCACACATTAACCAATTACATGCAAGGCGGGATTAAGGTGGTTGGGGGCTAGGTGCACTTTTCTTGGCATAGCCGGCATGATACCTTTGGAGGCCACTTCAGAAGTTCCAAGGCCCAGACCACTTACAGAATTTGAGAACCCCGGCAGGCCCTCTGAGGCCTTTCCACCTTTGTTTTTGATTTCTTGAGCTTTGGGACCTATTGCTCATCTTAATGGGTCCCCAATAACATGGAGACCTGGCACAAGTGTGCCACTGTGCTTCAGTTAATATGCCTTTATCTGCCAAACCTAACATATATGTGCTGCATAGTGCCAAGGCTACTTACAGATGTCATATTTGTAGGGATGATAGGAGACCAAACAAAATTAATCACCTCACTGCATATCGAACAAAATTGCTGATGATCAATGTATTGGGAGTGAAGACCTCAGATGTAAACAAGTCACTTGAGATTGCTTATCTCTGTCAAGTGTTATGGCTCCATGCTGGGATCCCTTCCAATATGCCAATGAGAAAAAATAATAAACATCAAACATTATGAGAAAGGTCAATAGTGTATGTTAAGAAAATTAATTCAGGAAGATAGTGATTGGAGAGAACGAAGGAGAAGAGATGGAAGAGAGAAGGCTCAGATGGCTGACTGATGAGAGACGGAGATTTCCCCTGCTTGAATTGTCTTCCTCACATCACATGGACATCGCTGTTTCAGGCATAAAGATCTCGTTCAGAATCGGGGTACCATATTCACACAGAGAATGTTTGTGCCAATTAAGTTTCAATTAAAATTGACTTAATACAGTTTTATTTTCCTTGAGCTTCTAACCATCAACTTTTGAAATTTAGAAGCAATGTTTTTTCTATTATGTAACTTGAAAATATTCTATATACCACTTTTGCTCTCATTAACTGTTAGTGTGATTGCATTTTGAAAAAGAGGGTAAAACATTATACTTGCATATTTCCCCTCCTATCTTTCTTCTCCTCCATTATTGTTTGTATTCTAAGTGCTCTTAGGGGACATGTCCCAGAGCATATTGAATTAATCAAATCAAAATCAAATCCATACTTCTTTCCCACTTTCTCTCTCCTTTCCATTTCTCTCCCTCCCTCCTTGTTTCATATCCTCTCTGTTTTCCTCCCTCTTCTTGGTTTCTCTATCATTCTCTCTGGTCTCCCATCCTCTCTCCCCCTATCTCTGTCTTCTTTTCTTTCCTCACCCATTTCTCATTCTCTTGCTTCTTACAGCATTATTCCTTCTCTACTTTGCTGTTTTAGTAGTGACATAATCAATAGTGAGTACTGTAGTCTAAATCTTATATTGCTAATCAGAGTTTGTTAAAAGCATCAGTTGTTCCATCTGTGTTGGATCAATTTTAATTGCCCTAATATTTTATAGATGGATAAAAAGCAGAAAAACAACATGAAGAAAGAGGAAACTATTAGTTGAAGAAGCAAGTATGTGCTTTCAATTGACAGGAATATAGAGGATAGTGCTGAACCTTCACCAGAGACAGGAGAAAAATCTCATGACCCTATGGATGGCAATGGCAAAAGCTTCACTGAAGAAACTTGGTACCAAGAGACAAAAACAGAAAGAAAGAGCTTAAACTCGATGTTAAAACAGGATATAATATGGCACAGGGGTCTAAAGAAAATGTATAAAACACAAATGAAGTAATAGTTGTTGGTGAAAGTGAAATAAAGTTGCTTGATGAAGAATAGTCAAGGAAACAGCAAATTGTTGATTGTTTTGTCAGACCATCTGAGAATGAAATACAATCATCAGATGACAGTTTATTACCATTTACATTAGAAAAAGTTTTTAATAGAAAAGATAGTTCTAAACATAATTGGGTGACATTCAGTAAGAAAAAAGATGCTCTTTACTGTGCAGTATGTCTGGGATATAGTAAGTATACAGAAAGCAATCTGTTTGTGAGTGGTATGAGAGACTGGAAACATATCTACCAACGAATCAAAGAACATGAAGACAGCAATTTCCACAAGAATTATGCCGAAGCACATGTGTTGAATTTAAAGGGTAATAGCATTGAACATTTGCTCTTTTTAGGTGAAAAACAGAAGAGAAAAAATGAAATTAAGAATAACAGGGAGAAAATGAAAAGGATAGTTGAGGTTATTAAAGTGATTGAAATTTGGGACCTAAGCTACAGAGGATGTACAGCAGAATCAGCTTATTCACTGGTTGAGCAGGCCTTAGATGATGGCATTTTTTAGGCTTAAGATATTATTAGTATAGTATAGGGGCATCCAGCAAACACTTGCACCTAGGCCTCAAAGTATCCTATATCCATCACTGGCTCTAATGGATATTATGTATTTTTTGGTGTATAAGATGCACTTTTTTGTTTTGAAAATACATCCTCAAATCACACTGCATTTTACACTATGGAAGTTCAAATGCCAGAGAGGTTTTTAATTAAATTTGGTATTTATTTAATTCTCCTTAGAAAAACATTTTTAAAACCTGCATCTGAAATTGCTACTTGTGCAATCTTTGCTTGTGAGATTCACAGTCAATATGCTTTAACTGCTCCAATTCCAAGATGTGCACAGTAAAATCTTTAATCTTTTGCACAAAGTATATCTTGCTTAAGTTGGATTTTTTCTATTCAATCCAATAGAATTGCTTTTCCCATAATTTATTAAAACTACATTACCGTTTCTTTGGTTTAGGTGAAGTTATAGAATTCATATTGGTAAGGATTAAATTTCCTAAAAGTGGGAGAATTTTCCAAGTATTTGACAAGTTAATTTACTTAAATTTTAGATCATTCCATGGCAAATTGGTAGATTTCTCAAAAAATCAAAATTTATTCGTGAGCAATTCATCTAACATCAAGAACCACATGTAAAGGGGAGTTTACACACTCAGTTTTAACTGTACATGTCTGTACTGAGCTGTTTAAACTGAGTGTGTGAACTAGAAAACGAAAACTATTTCTAGTTCACACACTCAGCGTTAAGTGCGCAGTCCAGACTTGTACAAATAGGTCAAATAATAAATTATTTGGAAGGGACAAACTGTGTCCTTCCTGCCCTTCCCAACCTCAGGGAAGGACGTAGGACAAAACATTTGAAAGGATTGTCATTCCCAAAGGAGCACAGTTGGCAACCTTAGATAACAGTTCAAAAATCTCATACATTATTTAGTGTACCTACTTGCTTTTTGGCCATATTATTTAGAGTATGTTTATAAAGGTTAAGGATACCCAATAAATTGTAACTCAGTAAATTTGGTTTTAAATACAACCTTAGTTACGCGATACTTAATGGGTAAATAAAATCTCATCAATCTTTATTCAAGAAAAAATTTATCTTTTCATTGATTTTTTTTACGACCTGCTGATTCCCTCTTGCCTACGCGCAATGGTATCTAAGAGGTAGTGCAATGAATAGCTGGTCAGTTTAAAATTTTTCGGAAGAAAGGCGACTGTTGTGGATAAAATATCAATATTATATATTATTAACTGTTTTCCATGTATTTATGATGTGATGTTGTTTTCTACTTTATAATATTTAAAGAATTACACATAAAGCATAAGAAGAATTAAATATTCACCACTTTATCGTAAAAATATGTGAACAAATTGTAGAGAATTGAATTTGAATTTCAAATTAACAAAATTATTCACTAGTTTCATTGCATTCCAATTTCGATAAATATCTCGGCAAAATTCATTACTGTACTCTGCTGACACCTAACATCAATATAAAGAACTATGTTTTATAGGGAACAACGCAAGTTCTACGGCGCATCTTTTAAATGTGTTGTTATAAATTTACTTTATATTCTTACTCAACGGAGCTGTATCAAACAAGGTTAAAATGCAATATCTTGATAGATTTGTATTTTAATTCGCGTATGTGGTCAAGAGTCGCCTGCACCTTTTATCAAATATTTTTTGTGGCAGATTAATTACTTATTACTGTAAATCCTCTCTATTATAATAAAAACTAATCTCATTCTGTTTGTAGTTTTTTTAATTAATGCAGTTAAGTCAAAAATTGTAAGTTCGATTCCGGGGAATCTTTCTCCAGGTATTCGGCGCGCCCCCAGGATGGTTTTAAACGTGTCTTCTTTCATGATAAGGTGAATGATTTGATTCCAGAAGAGTCCCTCTCCATTTGGTTAGCATGTGAATGAGTGCAGGATTTTTTCGTTTGCGTTTTAAAAATCGTTGAAACGGAGATACGAACCCTGTAAGTTGAATGTTTTGACATTAAATGAACGAAAGTTGTAATTCTATGAAAGAAAACTCATAATTAGCACAAAATTTATTTCAAATACGATGCACGCTTCATACGTGCGTGCTTCCAAGGCAGATACTTGCTTTACGAATATTGTAACCGTGTCAAAATAAGAAAAATATTAATGGCTAAATACTACAAACTATACATCAGAAGTGAAACCAAGAAAAATTTGAATTGCTGATTTATCTTCCAATAAGTTATAACTAACCAAACAATCGAAAATTATTTAAAATATAGCTTAGTTGAATTAAGTAATTGTAATGTAATCTTCTCGTTCATGTTCATTTTTTGTCTTAAATTATTCAATTCTTTTCACTCATAAAACACTACGTGTTTAAAAGAAAAATTAACGTATTTACATTGATTTCTTAGTCGCCGATAATTTCTTTCCTCTTACTAAATGCTGCATGCACACGAAGGTAAATTTTACGTATTTGTAGTAGAGCTTGTTTACTGCAGTGCTGCAGTCGCTACGAAGATTTTTTATTGACAATAATTACTAAAACGATGAAAGA
Source organism: Tanypteryx hageni (assembly GCA_028673005.1). Classification (NCBI taxonomy): domain Eukaryota; kingdom Metazoa; phylum Arthropoda; class Insecta; order Odonata; family Petaluridae; genus Tanypteryx; species Tanypteryx hageni. Next base: position 96,994,454 of record CM054115.1, read on the forward strand.
AAATTTCCAAGTTAAAAATAAATTACGACTTTCTTTTTGGTTTTTCCCAAAAATTTCAGGAATAAGCTGCATTAATGTGGAAATGTACGCTCATATTTTTAGCTTTCCATCTTTTACATCTTTGGAGATATTAAAAAATAACAATTTTAAATGGGAGATATTAAAAAAAAAACAATTTTAAATGGCCCCTATCCGTCCTTGTATATTTCCAAAACTAAAATCTAAAGAAAAACAAATGACATCAGTACATAAATCTACCCTATAAGTTTCAGCCATCTATCGTTTACGGTTTTGTCACGGTTTCGATTTAAATAAATGAACAGACAGACGCCAAAGTGAAACAATAAGCGCATAAAAAACGCGCTTGCAATACAAGAAATTTTCCTCGTTCAAAGTGAATCAGAATATTTTAGTTAGATTTTCTTGAAAACGGCTACTCGCTCGATAAAAATGTATTCGCCAAGAAATGTTGTATTTTATTGTTAAGAAAATTTTATTTGAAGACGTTTTTTTATGACTAACATTTTACGAGATCTCACAGAAAGTTCATTTTTAGTCTACAGCAAAACGACACTCATGATTAGGTTATGTGCTTAAACCATTCAAATCATTAGTGCGTTTTATCCTATAAGCGCGCTTAAAAATAAAACGCGCTTACGTTCTCGTTCTCTCTGTCCGAATGTGCAGTCAGTTGAATTAAAATTGCAAGCAAACGGTAAGAGACATAAGACTGAAATCCGCAGGGTATGATTTACAATGCCATTCATTACGCTGCCAAATCGGTGGGCAGCAAGGGGGGCGACTTAAAATTTTTCAAATTATGGTTATGAGCAAATGGTTATAATAATAATAAAAATTTTCACTAATTGTGCAGAAGAAATATTTTTGAAAAATCGGCGAGCGTCAGGGGAACCTTCCTTGTAGAAATCGGAGAGCGTCTCTTTTAATAATGTAATATGTACATATCATAATCCAATAGTCATAAGCTTAGAAACCTAGCATGTGTAAGATTATGAATATAATTTTTAATCGATTATTGAATGGATAGCCTTATGTCATATAATTATATTACTAAATTTATAAAGAATTTTAAGTTTACAATTCTAAATGAAGTTCAATAAATAAAACGCGTTTCTTTCAAATTACGTTAGCAAATGATGATCTCATTTTTACCTTATTCTCTTTCCACAGAAGTCCTTAATATAAAATTCCATGAAAATCCGCGAAATATTTTCGGAGATGAAACATGCGGACGGACAGAAGAAATCAGACGAAAATTGACGGAGAATCGGTGAGTATTTTCATTTTTATCTTTACTCGATTAATTTTCTTCTCCTTTCTTACTCCTCCTTACTTACGACATTGTTAAGTTGTCACGATTTACAATCAAAACGCCAAATTAATTTGTGTTAGAAAATTACATTATACGTAAGTTTATAATGTGGAGGAAATCATTGGCGAAAGTAAAATATTATATTAACTCTTCAGACGATTAATTAAATTTGAATAACTCCTTAAGATATCGTTTACTCCTACCAGTCATTTCTGACGATAAATAATTAGCAGTTGTGGTGTAGTTTCATTTGATGTCGACAGAGAGCCTTGGGTTTTTTATTTAAGTTGATATTTCGAATTGTAGTTTAGCTAAGTTCTTCCTATCGATCTCTTTTAGCATTTAAAAAGTAAGCATTTGTTTCTTTTTTGCATCATTACACTTTCATAATTTGCAGCCTAATTTCATTCTGAAACCTTTTTCTGTTTGATTTTTATCGTATCACTTTGCCTTGATAATCAGTGGTGGTATATCTGCCGAGCAAGGGGAAGACGCGAGTTTTGTTCCCGGACGAGTCAGAAATTGTATCCTTTTTTCCATTCATTCTTATGTCATGACGGTTCATTTTTAATGTTTCATTTACCTTTTCTTTCTTTTTATGTTCTCAGATGCATATTATATCTATAGAGAAACTATTATAATCGCGAAAAATTCAACTTCGAGATTTTGACGGAAATATATGTTTTAAATGTCACTGAGTCACTGTCTTACGGTATTCTGAGGGTAAACAAACGGCCAGCGGCGCGGCGACCCTTCGGCAGCATCAACAACTAAAATTCTCCAGTATGCCAAAAAAGGGCTGTTACAGTTTAACCACGAATTGGAGTTCGTTCTCTAGCTCTCCCGAGTGCCAGAAGGACCTAACGTCCCCCAGCAGCTAACAAGTCATTTGGTGAGATGCTGGGCAACTATGACTCCTTGGGGTGTTACAGCTGTCGGCTAACATAAGTGGCGTGCTGCGCGGTGGCTCCCGCATGCGGAAGCTTCATTCCAACACAATTACCTTCATTTATGATGACAAGGATGTTGAGACCCGGGAAAATATGTGGGTAGGGTTCCCTCATCTTTGGGTTCGTATAATTAATGGAAATGGTTCGGTGAAAGAAAAAAATGGACGGTTTAATAAGACATGAGTGCGGACAATTCTTAAAAATACAGCCGGAAGATTCGATCAATGCAAAACTTTAACTCATCAAATGATTTATGATGAAGTCATAAATACGCGAAGAAAAACTGCTCATAATGAGATTTTTCAATGAATTTTTTCAGCCGTTTTTGCATCGAAGAGGTAGGAAAAAAGGAAGTGCGGATGCGAAACCTCGAAACCAGAGTTTCATCGAGAAAAAAATAATGTGAATCGATAAATAATCCACGACAATCTTCCATTTTGAATATGTCTGTGGCCTCTATTTTGGCCAACAAATATATTTTCTTCTGGGAGAAAACTGAAGCACTTTTCCCAAAATAACTAGAATCTTGACTGTATTGTATTCGTTTATTTATTTTAATACTCATCAATAAATCATGATGGGCAATAATGATGGCATCAGCTTTTCTTGTTATCGACGAGAATTCGATTAAGGTTTAATGTAAAAAATAAAATCACTATTTATCAATACATACCAGTGCTGGGAAACAAAAAAAACTATTCCTTACGTTTTTCGTTACGCTAAAATCTACATTTCCTTTTCCGTTAAGTTTAACGTTATAACGAAATAATTCAGTAAAAAATAAAGAAGTGTAGTCACTCTTTTATTTTTGTTTTTTACTTTTTCATATACGTAGTATAGGGGAAAGTATTGTATTCATGTAAAAAATCGACTCCGAGATTTCAACGGAAATACACGTTTTGAGGTCTCCTGAACACGTTTTGAACATTTTCTCGATGATGTCTGTGTATGTGATAGGAATTTTGTGGGCGCTCTAACTCATAAACTATTAATAAGGTCAACGCGAAATTTTATATTTAACATTTTTATAACAGTCAGAAGAACTGATTAGTTTTTGATAAAAATCGGTCAACCGGAAGTGGGTGTATGCTCCTGTCACTTATCCGTTATTTTGAAAGATTTGCTTTAATATTTGATAAATATAAAAATATATTAGAATAAATGTTATAGAATATTCAATTTTCTACAACCTTTGTTTGAAATATTTTTCCATATAATGCATTGCTTAAGAGATATCTTATATTTTTAGCTGCCACCACCACGCCACCTACTGACTGTTAGCAATTGACGCTTAGTTACGTCTTAGTAACGCTCCTTTTTATTTTATTTTTTGTTGGAGCTTTGTGGCTATATCCAATATCAGAAGGCTATGGTTTGAGTTTATTTCTGTTCTTTGTAGTCTAAAATTTTCTCGCAGTTTCTTAAAATATTTATTATCTATTTGGAATCTTGAGAAATATTACAGATATGGAGAAAGTCATGTGGTGGCCACATCAGATTTTTTTGTTTAGAGGTTACGTAACCACCATAAATACGTGCTTCTCATTTAGAATACTAATTTATAGGAACTTATAAATATATGCTGCAGATCAGGAAAGTTTTTAAGATTTCAAAGTACGCGGCGCATTTTTCGTTATTGATTGATTGATTGATTTTTATATTATAAATTTTATATTCAAGTTAATAAACTTAACACATATTTAAGATTGAAATATTAGTGTTGTAACCGTTATGCCCTATATTAGAATTTTTTGTATATAACACAAAAATTACACTGAGAACCCAGGAACGCGCAATTAAAGATAATAAAAGGAACCCGTCGGTCGGCTGCACCGATAGTAACTCGGAGAACATGCTCCTGCTACAGACCTAAAATTTGGTAGAATGATCGAACATCAGGTAAAACTAAAGAGAATTATGCAAATTCCAATATTTGTCCTCTTTAGGGCTCATTTTTGATGTTCTTTCTTTTCATATCCCCAATAAGAAATACATGGATCTTTCTTCGATTTCACCAGCGCGCTCGTGATTTCTTGATCACCGCGTTTAAGCAACTAAACTGGCTGTCTCGCTTCCGCTATAACTAAAAGACGTTTAATATTATGTCGGGGACGCCATATCTCAACGTCACGCGTAATATACTTTATATATTAGTTTTTAATACTGCTTTTATTTTGCATTTGAATAGAAATACATGTTAAAATTGAAACATTTTCTTCTAAAATAGCTAGCTCCTACTTGCGTTTGCTTAGGTGAAATTTGAATAAATACGTTCGATAAGCAAAATTCTATGATAAAAATTGAAATCTTTATTTCTTTTCGCAGAAAATAGTTCATACCCCTCGCCAATAGTACGATCCACTTCTTTTAACACTTCAAAGAAAAAGGCACTGCATGGTGGATATCGCATTTATTATGTAAACTGAATGAGAGCAAAATTTCCGGAATCGAACTCGTGCTTTCGCATATCAAAAAAACTTTTCCTCGACAGGTCTTCCTCAGTTGTCAAAGATATCCACTAAATATCATGAAAATCGGTTAATCGTTTCAAAAGTTAATAGGGGGACAGAAAGACTGAACGACGAAACAATATGCCTATTTTCCATTCTGGAAGTACTGTAAAATGCACGATTCAATGCTTTTTTCAGAGCATTATTTTGATGCTAGCATTGGAAACTATAATTACAAAAATTGTCCTTATTTACATTAAGAACAAGAAATATGAAAAAGTTTGAAATAAAAAAACGGGATAGAGGAATGGTAAGAAAGATAGAGAAAATGGATAGCGGAAGAGAGAAGGGGGAAGGGAGAGCATGGGGAGGGAAGCATACAAGTGTGATGTAAACTGAGGGAGGGGTAAGACTGCAGGAGGAAGACGTTTGGGTTAGAGAGAAATGGAAAACGAGCAGAAGCGTAAAAGTTTAGACATGGTATGAGATTTCATAAAATAGGATTAAATAAAAAAATATATTAAAATTTATGGGCTCTAGTTTGCAAATAACGGGTAAGAAAATAAAATAACATTCCATTATAGGCCAGTCGGCAGAGACAAAAACAAGTTAAAAATGCATTAATTCCGAGAAAGCTGGAAAAAATTTTAATTGGTCAATTTTAAGATCCTAAATAATGTACTAAGTTTTCCCCCTCCTCCGAGGTGAGCTTCAGACCCCATATTTGAAAAATCTGATGTGGCCACCATAAAAATTTCTCCATACCTATAATTTTCCTAAAAATTCCAAATAGGTTACGTAATAATACATATTTTAAGAAACTGCGAGAAAATTTTAGACTTTACAAAGAGCAGAAATAAACTCAAACCATAGGTTTCTGTAATTGGATATAGCCGCAAAGCTCCAACAATTAAGAAAAGAAAAATGAGCGTTACTAAGATGTAACTAAGCGTCAATTGTCAACAATAGTCGTCGGTAGGTGGCAGCAAAAAATATAAGATATCTCTTAAACAATATATTGGGAAATTTTTCAAACGAAGGCTGTAAAAAATTAAATATCCTACAACTTTTATTCTAGTGTATTTTTTAAATATATCAAGTATTAAAGCAAATATCTCAAAATAACGGATGTGACAAGAGTAAACACCCACTTCCGGTTGACCGATGTTTACCAAAAACTAATCAATTCTTGTGACTTTCATAAAACTGATAAATATAAAATTTCGCGTTTCATTTTTTCGTTTTCGTTGCGTTTTCCGTTACAGCTACCTATTTGAAAAATTTCGTTAACGTTTTTCGTTACGTCAATCCAAAATAATTCCGTTATTTCATTACGTTTCTCGTAACGTTTTCCAGCACTGATACAAACTTTGATCGCAAGCGGTAGCGCCGTTAAGCAAATTATTATCTAAGCTCGCAGTTTTATTTTAAATACCTCTTTATGTTGTCGCTCCGTAAATCTGATAAGAAGAATTTTCGCTCCCATTTACTCTCCCTCTCTCTCTCTTGATCTACAAATAGCCCCGAGCCACGCAATATTTACCCGAAGTGAAATAGAAATGATTTATTCTCACTCATCGTCAAGGAATCGTTTTATAGAAATTTTAATATCGATGTCGTTGCTCAAACGATGAAATATAACAGCCATTTCATTCAAGTTCATCCCAAAGTTTTCGAACCTTAATTTTCTATAATAATGACAGAGTATATGTAGATTTTTGTATCGGTAAATAATCATCTTCCACTTTTAATTGATTTGAATTAATAATTTTGTTTCGAAAAATAACCAGTGGTTAAGTTATTAATTGTGTAAATAATCTGCTGATTACGCCAATATGAATTAGAGTGTTTTGGCTTGGCCTCTTTTGTGAATTAAAATCCCAACCATAAGATCCAGTCCATTTTCAGTTATGTTCATTTATAGGATTTTAGCCTCCTAATGATTGGTTTCAAAATATGTATCTTTCCATTTTCTTAGTGAGATATAACGATCACCGAATGGCTTAGTCTTCATCTCTTGTTTTCTATAATAACCTTTAAACCGAGAGATTAACGCAAGTCATTATATAGGTAATCACAAGTTGTAACTATGTAAGCTCTGATAGATAAATGGCTAATTTTAGTCGTTGTTATGTCTCCTCCTTCACATATTGTCTTTATTTTGGTATTTGTTGCTGCTAATACACTTCTATATTTCATTTGAAAGTATGTAACGAAATATGTCATGTCATGCAGTAGGCAGTAGTAGTAGGTAGGTAGTAGTAGTGTGGATAATAAAATGTTTTCGCTTAGGATAAACTTCGCTAAGAACATACTTGATGTGTGTGCTTTTGGCGATGCGTTTTGCATGATTTTTATTTGGCAGCAATCAAAATATTATTAAAATATTATAATAAATATATGTTCATACGCGTCCAAAACATTTTCATTCGCGCAATTTCCGAATGATATTTTTTTGCATTTTATCTACGTCTCTTCTATCACCACCGAGTCCATTCCATTCTTTAATATTCTTCCAGAAAATCTAAAAAACAAGAGAGAAAAGATGCACACATTATGTGTGCATACATGCGAGGTAGAGGCGTTCTTTGCGATTTATGCAATCATGTCAAAAAAAGATAAATATTAATGGCCTAGTATAATGTCTAAGAACTGAAAAAATGGTATGCCAGTACTGATGCTAAGGAAATGACGCTTTTTTTATTCACCGACTTATTTCCTAATTAATAAAACAATCGACATTTATTTAAAACAAACCGCACTCGAATAACCTTGATGTTCACGTTCATTTCTTCGTCGTAAATTACCCATTTCTTTTTTCTTACAAACGCTGTGTACACGTAAAGAAAATGGACGTATTTACATTAATTTCTTCGTCGTAGATAATCCATTTCCCTTCATTTACCAAATGTTGCGTATCCACGAAAGAAAATTAAACTAATTAGGTATTGTAAAGGTTGACGGCTTGCTTAACTTATGGCTCAATTTTCATCAGTGTGACAACTCCTTCAGCGATAAAAATTTATTAAAATCCCGATGCATTTCGCCCACTAAGTGGAAATCTTCAGGGGCGAACTTGTAACGACAGTGAGAAAGTCGTTACAAGTTTGCCCCTGAAGATGCCCACTTAGTGGGCGAAATGCATCGGAATTTTAGTAAATTTTTATGGCTGAAGGAGTTGTCACACTGATGGTAATTAGGTATTGTTTATTTCAGTTGCCACGAAGATTGTTTTCGATGACAACAATTAAACATGCAGGAATGTATGTACATATGTACAGAAGTGCCTTTCGTTAAATTCGCCGTATTATAATCGTATACTAATGTATTTGCTTTGAAATCAGAAAATTATTTTTACTTATATGGTGGTAGCCCTGCTTTCTAGATTCGTTCTGAATTTTTTTACTTTCGTTTTTCCATTCTATACTCGCCCTACAAACGAAATTTCTTTTTGAAATCATTCCAGCCAATATCTTCCAAATTCATAGTTAAAGAAAAATTCCAACCTTGATATTGTGATAAGTCGATCCGGTTAAAATATGCTATTTTGGTTATTTATTTATATGAAGATTATATATACCATATTTGGTTAAAATCCATACGGTCAGTTCTTACTTCTAAAGTTATTGCGAGAGCCATGCTCTTTAGCTCCACTTTAAACATCTTGATTTCATTGTGGTATGTTGTACAAATCTTATATATAAAATGTAGTTGAAATCCGTTCAGCAAATTCCTTCCAAATCCATAATTACTGAAAGAGTTTAATTTGTAATTGTGGCACCCCGTTTGGTTGATCCTGTCCAAATATTCTATTATGGTTTTGCATATGTGTACATTATAAATATTAAATTTGGTTCAAATTGATTTGGACAGTTAAACACAAATACGCGCAAAAGATACTTTTTATTACTTGTATTGTGGCAGTCCGGCTTCCTATATTTGTACTAAACATCTTGATTTTGCTTTTTTTATGTTGCACCCCTCCATAATAAAATATTTCGTTGAACTTGGTTCTGCCAATTACTTTCAAATTAATAATTATTAATTTTAACATCGCAACTTATCCATAGCTTAAATAAAAAAGATACCATAGAAAAATAAATATGAAAGTCTTCCCAGTGTCCCGCATGGCGAATATGGACACACCTGGATTTGATCCAGATGCCATTAACGAAAAATTTAAACAAAGTCATCGTCTGATTAAAATTTTCAAAATATTGATGCTAGAGTCGCGATTTTGCGGTATGTACTTTTTGAGACATATAAGTAAAAAATCTGATGTGGCCACCACATGACTTTCTCCATACCTGTAATATTTAAAAAAATTCCAAATAGCTTAAATGATAATGAATATTTTAAGGAACTGTGAGAAAAATTTAAAGACTTTACAAAGAATAGAAATAGACTCATACCGTAGCCTTCTGATATTAGATACTAGTAGTTGGTGCTTGCATACTGCAAGCATTTCATCTCACATTAAAAGAACATTAATTTTTTAGACAGAAATTTCAACATTACGAATGGTCTTTTAATTCTAAAGATTTCATTTCTGCAGCGATTTGCGTTTTTCCCACATGTAAGAATAATAGTTTAAAACAATCTCCAAATGTCGCAATTTTAAAAATTTTACACTTTCTTCATTATAAGGTTCTAATGCTACACATTTTAGCCAAATTTTAAAGTTGTAGCACTTCTAGAAGTAAAATAATATTTTTCTAATTGTTTAAATTTAAATAATTTTTAACGGCCGCCGCAATACATATATGGTAAAATTGAAATGTTTATTTGTGCAAATTTACTATACTGTAAATAATTTGAAAATTTCAGCTTCCTATCTCATCCCATAGTACCTAAACAGCTATCTATTTGTTTAAACTTTAAGAATTTTTAAGTGCCAAACAAATTAAAATATCAAAATTTGTATAATCCCTATTTCGTTTTTTTAAGAATTCTACTAATAAAAAAAATTTCAACTCCGTGGCACATTCGAAAATACATAAACCTTGAAAATTTGTTTAAACAATTGCGAATTTTTAGCGGCCGCATTGTTGCACTTTTTCAAGATTTTCGTTTTTTCTATTCGGTTTTGCACAAAATCCTACCTAAGAAAAAAATTTCGAATCTCCAGCTTATCTGGAAGTGCCTAAACATTAGTATCCTCCTGTTATATGTTATATATCATTATATATCGACGACTCTTACAGAGGAGGAGGATATAACATACTAGTAGTTGGTGCTTGCATACTGCAAGCATTTCATCTTCCCTTGAAAAAAAATTCATTTTTCAGACAGACATTTCATCATTATAAATAGTCTTTTAATTCTAAAGATTTCACCTCCGCAGTGATTTTTATTTTTCCCACGTAAAAATAATAGTTTAAAACAATCCCCAAATGTTGCAATTTTAAATATTTTACACTATCTTCATTATAGGGTATTAATGCTACACATTTTAGCCAAATTTTAAAGTTGTAAAATAATATTTTTCTAATTGTTTATATTTAAATAATTTTTTACGCCCGCCGCAATTCATATATGGTGAAATTGAAATTTTTATTTGTGCAAATTCACTACTCTGTAAATAATTTGAAAATTTCAGCTTTCTAGCTCATTCCGTAGTACCTAAACAGTTATCTATTTGTTAAAACTTTAAGAATTTTAACTGCCAAACAAATTAAAATATCAAAATTGGTATAATCCCGATTTCGTTTTTTTAAGAATTCTTCTTATAAAAAAAATTTCAATTCTTCAACAATTTGTTTAAACAATTGCGAATTTTTAGCGGCCGCATTGTTGCTCTTTTTCAAGATTTTCGTTTTTTCTAGTCGGTTTTGCACAAAATCCTAACTAAGAAAAAAATTACGAATCTCCAGCACATCTGGAAGTGCCTAAACATTAGTATCCTCCTGTTATATATCATTATATATCGACGACTCTTACAGAGGAGGATATAACTTACTAGTAGTTGGTGCTTGCATACTGCAATCATTTCATCTCAACATAAAAAAACATTCATTATTCATCTTTCATCATTACACATATATTTTTAATTCTAAATATTTCACCTCCGCAGCGATTTTCGTTTTTCCCACATGTAAAAATAATATTTTAAAACAATCCCCAAATGTTGCAATTTTAAAAATTTTACACTTTCTCCATTATGGGGTACTAATGCTACACATTTTAGCCAAATTTTTAAGTTGTAGCACTTCTAGAAGTAAAATAATATTTTTCTAATTGTTTAAATTTAAATAATTTTTAACGGCCGCCGCAATTCATATATGGTAAAATTGAAATGTTTATTTGTGCAAATTTACTACTCTGTAAATAATTTGAAAATTTCAGCTTCCTAGCTCATACCGTAGTACCTACACAGTTATCTATTTGTTTAAACTTTAAGAATTTTTAAGTGCCAAACAAATTAAAATATCAAAATTGGTATAATCCCGATTTCGTTTTTTTAAGAATTCTTCTTATAAAAAAAATTTCAAATCTTCAACAATTTGTTTAAACAATTGCGAATTTTTAGCGGCCGCATTGTTGCACTTTTTCAAGATTTTCGTTTTTTCTAGTCGGTTTTGCACAAAATCCTACCTAAGAAAAAAATTTTGAATCTCCAGCACATCTGGAAGTGCCTAAACATTAGTATCCTCCTGTTATATGTATGTTATATCCTCCTCTGTAAGAGTCGTCGATATATAATTTGGCTAAAATGTGTAGCATCAGTACCCCATAATGAAGAATGTGTAAAATTTTTAAAATTGCAACATTTGGGGATTGTTTAAACTATTATTTTTACATGTGGGAAAAACGAAAATCGCTGCGGAGGTGAAATATTTAGAATTAAAAATATATGTGTAATGATGAAAGATGAATAATGAATGTTTTTTTATGTTGAGATGAAATGCTTGCAGTATGCAAGCACCAACTACAAGTATGTTATATCCTCCTCTGTAAGAGTCGTCGATATATAATGATAGCCAGGAATGTCCAACAATTAAGAAATGATTAAGGAGTGCTATTAAGACGTAACTAAGCGTCAATTGTCAACAATAGCCGTCGGTAGGTGGCGTGGAGGTGGCAGCTAAAAATATAAGATATGTCTTAAACAAAGGAAATATTTCAAAATAACGATGTAACAAGAGGAAACACCCACTTCCGGTTGACCGATTTTTACCAAAAACTAATTAGTTCTGACTTTTATAAAAATGTTAAATATAAAATCTCGCGTTCACCTGATTTTTTTTGAGTTAAAGCACCCACAAAAAAGCTATCACATACACACAGACATCATCAAGAAAATGGCCAAAACGTATTCAGTGGACCTCAAAACGTGTATTTCCGTTGAAATCTCGAAATCGATTTTTTTCATGAAAACAATACTTTCCCTTATACTACGTATGGAGAAAATAAAAATGAACGAGCGTCATAGAGGAGCGTCACGTTTAACTTCCGACATATACAGCTGCTGTCACTTCGAAGAAAATTTAAAAAACGTTGTTAAACCTGGTATTCCTGTTTGGCCTTACCATTAGCCAAATTAAATGGAAAATACATGCTATCTGAAATCTAAGGCTAATTTCTCTTTATTGCTGGCGTGAACAATTGCAAAACTAGACTACTGTCTGGATTTTACAATTAATTTTTGAGAAAACGTTTTATCGAATTAAAATTAGTTTTTTACACTAACTCATAATTAGCCTAAGTTGATATCAATATAAACAATTGGTATAGAAAAATCTTATTTCGATTACTATCGTTAAAATAATTTGCATTTCATTATCTCTCTTAAATTAATTTTTAATCGGACGGCTTTACAATGCATGAGTGAATGAGTTTACCTATGCGCACTACTGAATATTTATTCGTAAAATCTACTTAAGTATGTAATTGTGCCGAAGTTGCCTCCATGTCATTATAAATGTAAATTTGAGATCGAATTATTTCATTATTCAAGAGTATTACAGTGACCTTATAAACAATTACGGTAAACAATTCATCAGACGATAAAATATGTCCTGTTTGAAGAAATAACGGTATTTTCCCACATATTCCAAAAAATCATTAGCGCTAATTAATTATATATTTTTGTGTGACATTTTAAATTATATGCACTCATTAGCGACGTTTCAATTGCGCTCAGAACGACTATAGTTTAATATATTTTACATTCGTTCAAAATAACCTCCATAGGGACCGCTATGGATATTAACGCCTAGGTTGGGTCTGCTGCGTGACTTCAAGTCTCTTCCGGGGGCTACTGGTGTACACATCCTTGAGAGAGTTTGGTTGTTTAGTGACCTGATTCATAGGTAGCATAATGATTTGTCGCTGGCGCAAGAGGCAAAACGAATTTGGTGAGAAAGCTTATTTTAAATCACACAATAAGAATAGATGAAAATAGTTTGGTGTTATGGCGTCAAATTATATTTTTAAAATTTACGACATCCTTACTTTTACGTAGTTTGTTACAATACAACATTATGCAATACGTTTCATATAATAATAACAGCATGTATAACTCAAAGTGAACTGTTAAGAATTCTCACTTTGTACTTGTTCGGATTTTTTTGCGTTACTTTCAGTTCTGATTCCGCGGACATATTTATGGATGAAGCCAATCACGTGAATATGGCCACTCATGCTTACATTTTCTGTGACCAACATATTTTGTAATGTTAATGTTGTTCAAGATTTGCATATAATTACGTCGGACCTATATTCTTCGGAAGCAGCCATCTCGAAAAATGTGTGCGTCTGGAACCATGTTTCAATGATGCGTTAGATCAGGTGTTCTCACGAAAAAATTGCAATGTCCGCACTTGTAAATTTTTGGACAATATTAAAACAGGCGTCTTAAATGGCTTCTCAGAGCAGAAATTAAGTTATTAACATGAAATCACTTGCCACTATAAATACCTTTGGCGGCTAAAGAATCATATTAAACGGGAATTCGTCCACATTACTTTCCTCTACAGCTAATTGGAGCTTAGATTCAAGATGGTCGTCCTTCAGTTTGTTGCTTTATTTATTATTCAGAGAGTGAAGTGCAATAAATGTCCCTTAACACAATACAGCTGTCGGAAAGATAGTTAATACTAAAAGAGCCACATGTGCTATTCTTTGTAATCGTTGGACTGTTTGAAAATGTCACACCAGAACTTTTCAACTGTTGCATTAGTGTCATAAAAATATATTTTTTTGTAAAACTATATCCGTAAAACCTTTGATAGAGAATTTATGAAGCTAAAATATTATTAATTATTTATTTCACTAATACAATCTTTCGCATTCTCTAAAATAACTTCCGATGTAAAACCTAATGCGGCCCGTCGAAGCATTTGCGTCTTTTAATGAGGCTCGCCTAAGAACCCGTTCTGCTAAGAGTAATAAGTTTGTCCATCCCTGGAGTAATAGCTCGCACAATTTTTTTACGTACTGGGAAATCTGGCAACGCCGCGTCACCATAGCCACCGCGCCAAAACAACGTGTACGCTGAGAAAAAAGGGTTAAAAAATGAACTTGTAATATTTTCGGTATTTATTATAGCAGAAATACATTTTGCTTCGTCTGTTATAAAATTTAAATCGTTAATTTATGGGTAGTTATGTTTAGGTGTTTTCCTTTATAATGGCAGAAGCGTCTCACGTATTATTTCTTGGTCTGAACTATAGAGCTTTTTTCACGCTTTGGATCTGTGTTTAGGATTACTGTTCCGTAGAGGTGGGGGATGGTTCCGGTGTACTGATTGGCTGTCTATTCAGAGAAGTGACAGGTTAGTCATCGTACGGAAGACATCGTATATGAACTATTACACTACAATGCTCACGGGATGCCTAGCCGGCAACTTTTTATCTATTATGTGAGTACTCTAGTCCTATTGAATAAGTGATGATGAGTGATTACTTGCCGTTTCTATTTGTGAAAACATTAGAATACATTGCTTTTTTTATAAACGAGTTCCGTAATGTATTCCTTCCTTGGCGTTGAGATAACTATGGGTAATGTTGTGGCGGATATTTCGCATTTATATGCATCTAACCGCGATTCGCGACTGTTTGTGAAGTGTTCCGTGTTTTTTAGAATACGTAAAGTATTTTTACTATAAACTGTGACCTTAGAAGACGCCATATTGTGTAACTTGTCAAAACTTATCGTAAAGGTGGTCCATGACAACTTTTCGCCTATATCATCATGTTCTTCGCTTTTGATGGCACGTCAAGCCTCTTTAAATTTGCTGCGACACATGGTTTGTGATGTGGAAATGAGTTTGAGAAGCTACCAGTGCTATAAATTCCACCCAGTTAATCGCTATTTCGCGTTATTGTTTCAATCATGTTGGGCTTGAATCATAGCGACGGTGTTAACATAGCAAGCGACTAAGTGGTTACGCGTGTGGTAGATTGCAGTAGTGTTAGTAATTACGAACAATACTTGAGTAATCTACCATTATTAGAGGGTTGTATTTACCTGATTTCAACGCCAAATATTACTTTTTATAATTTGGAAATTTTTACCGTTATTTTTTCGGGCTATGCAGCAGGTGCTGATTGGGAGAGGGTAGGGGGAGTGATGGAGGGGATGGAGGTTTAGACGTAGCCTATAGGACATATGGAGGGGATAAAAGTCGCTTTGCAAGTTCACGATGGCGCATGGCAGGGCGATGGCCAGTTTTAGGGCTCGTGCACACGGGGATAGTAGAGAGAGCAGTCAAGTAGGCAAGTCACTTGCCCCTCGCTACTATCTCCGTGTGGACAACAACTTTCCTTGAATACATGAGGTATATATATATAGCTGTCTTCTCTGACGATAGTTTCTACGCATTATCTTGCACAATAAAAACCAGTTGTATATCTATAATCCCTCTCATCTTTCCTCCCTCCCATCCTCCCTTCTTCCCATCCTCCCTCCCTCTCCTTTCTCTCTCCTTCTCTGAAAAAATATACTAATTTTATACCACCCTTACTTTATATCTACCTACCATTCTATAGTCCTTCCTTACTATCTCCCTCCCCACATCCCCCTCTCTCTTACTCTACATCTATATGGTCGTTTAGATAAGCAAAAGAATCCAAACTAAATCCCAGCCCCATTAGAATTACGTAATTTCGCGAAAAATCCGACGATAATTTAAGGCTATCTGTGCACTCGTATATATTACACATATGCGGGTTGAGAAAACAATTGATTCTCGAAGTTTAACAATGACGTGGTCGGCAAGACAACATCCCGTTTAAAAGCCGATATTTTCCCAAAATATATGATTTAAATGTTTATGAGTGATTTCGAATGGTAGGCGGAATAAGATGAATAGAATGAGAAACTTCGGTAATATTCCTAAAACATAGTTCATATTCGAAGATCGTACGTCAATTCTTTCTAATTTTAATTTCCAAAAGAATAAAAGCCTGCAGTTTAAAAAGGCACTTTTTACGTGTTATCTTACGGGAGTCGAACCCGGCTCTTTTTTCGCATTTTTTTAATTTAATTTTTATATCGGAATCAAACATTCCTGCGAATTTTCAACCTTCCACCTAATCGGAAAGTTTGTTAAAAATTCGTTAAAACGTGCCATTGATGACGTCGGCGTTACGATGTTAAATCACGGAAACTACATGTATGATTATTAAGAAGTTTCTCGGGATTTTTAAATTTAGCAATTTAATAGGTAAAATATGTAATGGTCTTCCGTTTCTCTTCACGTTAGCATTACTAAAAATTTTCTTTAATCTTTATTCATGTATTTTGACGTTGTTTTGAAGTTTAAACAATGGGTCCAGTGAATAAAAATAAGCAAATTCTTCAAGAAAACAGTAAAAGCATTTGCTAAAAGCTTTATTTTGAGTGAAAAAAGTTTGCTTTTACTTAAAAGCGATTGCTGTTTTATCCATTTGCTTAAAACTGAATAGTATATGCAACCTTACATCAAGCAGACTGGGTGCTCGAACTCAAAAATTATTAATCTAATCAACGCAAAATTTTATATTTGACTTTAGTATGAAACTAACAAGAGTTTATTAGTTCTTGGTTAAAATCAGTCAACCGGAAGTGGGTGTTTACTCGTAACTTATCCGTTATTTTCAAATATTTGCTATATTACTTGATCAATGCAAAAAAGTATTGGAATAAAAGTAGTAGGAAATTTAATTTTCTACAATCTTTGTTCGAAACATTTTTCCTTGTAATGTATTTTTTAAGAGATATTTTAAAATTTAACTTTTTAGCTGCCACCACCACACCACCTACTGGCGACTTTTGTAAACAATTGACGCTTAGTTACGTCTTAGTAACGCTCCTTTTTATTATGCGTTCTTTGCGCGAATTGAACGCATATAGGGGAGGTCGTTTCCGTTCGTTCGTCCATCCGCATGTTAAAACTCGGGAGCCGCTAGACTTATTTTGATGAAATTTGGTATTGGGGAGTTTTGCTAAAATTGGTCAAACGATTCCAATTTCGGTTAAAATCGGACAACAATTACGACCACTTTACATAAAGACCTACATATAGTTTACAATGTTCCTTCGTTTCAAGTCGAGATCACATAATTACGAGTTACGGTTTCGGAGATAACAATTCAAGAAACTCCCTAGCAAAACATCGCATATTTTGTTTACATCGATCGCTATGACGGTTCTCTCAGCAAACAGTAATTAAAAATCAATGCATTTTTCTCCCATTCTCTTATATGACCTGTGTGGTATAGATTAAAAAATGTTCGGATAGAGAACAACATTTACTATAAGACAGTCACCTACACCACATAATTACGACTTAAGAGTTTCGGAGATAAAAATTCGAGAATCGCCCAATCTTTCGATACCGTTTTATACGTATTTCCCGCTAAGGGCGTCTTTGGAACCTCTGTTTTTTCCATTTATTGAGTATACATTTACATCTTGTTTACTTTCTCCATATGTAATCAAGGGCAAGTATTGTTTTCATGAAAAAAATCGAATTCGTGAATTCAACGGAAATACACGTTTTGAGGTCCCCTGAACACGTTTTGACCATTTTCTCGATGATGTGTGTATGTGATGGAATTTTGTGGGCGCTCTAAGTCATAAACTATTAATTAGATCAACGCGAAATTTTATATTTGATATTTTTATTTAAGGGAAAAGAGTTTATTAGTTTTCGGTTAAAATCAGTCAAGCAGAAGTGACACTTTTCTCTAGGTCTCATTTTCGTTTTTACCAATTTTCTCCATTAATACTTCATAAATTGTAATAAAATTAAATTTAAAAATTGTAGAAAATACTATTCTCTACAACTTTTATTTGAAAATTTTCCTGAAATGCATTGTTTAAGAGATATTTTAAAAACTATATTTTTAATCTGCCACCACCACATGGAGCCAACTTTTGTATACTATTCTCTACAACTTTTATTTGAAAATTTTCCTGAAATGCATTGTTTAAGAGATATTTTAAAAACTATATTTTTAATCTGCCACCACCACATGGAGCCAACTTTTGTATACTATTCTCTACAACTTTTATTTGAAAATTTTCCTGAAATGCATTGTTTAAGAGATATTTTAAAAACTATATTTTTAATCTGCCACCACCACATGGAGCCAACTTTTGTTAGCACTTTACGCTTAGTTATGTCTTAGTAACGCTCCTTTTTATTTTCTTGATTGTTGAACCTTCGTGGCAATATCCAATATCAGAAGACTACGTACGGTATGAGTTTATTTCTGTTCTTTGTAGTCTTCGAATTTTTCTCCCAGTTCCTTGAAAGATTTATTATCATTTAAACTATTTGGAATTTTTATAATTATTACAGGAATGAAGAAAGTCTTTTGTTGGCCAAATCAGATTTTTCTTAAAACAATTAATAGGAAGGCATCTTTATTAATTCTTAATTTTCACTGAGTTACTATTCATTCTGGTTGTTTATTCTAACCACTTCTCTAGAGGTCGAGTTAATACACTTGGTAAATGTGAAATAGCGGCTGGGTCGAGGAGCTCTCGTTTGAATGGGCAGTTATTTTTGGCTACACAAATTCCCTGGTGGCCGTGTTAGACTAAGGATGCTCCTCAAATATTATGGAGCAGACGGTGAAGTGGAAAGTGGATGGGGAAGGCGTAGCTCGGGTGTGGAATTCATAATCGCGTCTCGTAATGGAACAAATTACCTGATTCCAAACGATGCCACCCGGTTTGATCCCAAAGAGGGTTCGAAAAGACTATCTTAATCATCATTATTGGAAAATAGATTATTTTGAATATCCAAATATTTTCACATATCTTGCGGTCAGGCCGCTTGCTATGGCATTCTAAAAGCATTACGGTTAACTGTTACATTTCGAATTGGAGCTTTGGACAATTTTGATTCGTTTGTATCATTTTTATATATCTATGCTGACCGGCAACGCACCCCCAGTCATCGACTTCGGGTGGCGTTATGCTCAATCGAATATTCAGATGAACTCAAGTGGGGAAATAATGATCGAGGGGAGGATGCATTTTTATTTTATTTTAAGGGCAGGACTCCCTTTGCGGATTCGATCGGCACCGAGCGAAAGAAATATATAAATAAACCAAGAAAGTTGAAGTTTCATGGAAATTCCATCTCAGCGCGCAAAAGAAACTATCAAAAGGCCATGACGAATAATGCGAGACGTCCCACTCGCGCACGTACTAACCCGAGAGTCTCAAACTCATATCGGTTTGCGGGCCGCTCTCCAGCTAGAACGCGGGCCTCATTAAGGCATCGTAACAAATCTGCGGGCCGCATTTGGACTCTCTCCTTCCACAAGAGGAGAAATCGCCTCAGTCCTATGTATGATGCGCTCTTTAACCCGTTCACTATAAGAATACTAGATTCGGCCTCAAGGGACTAGCAATGTTGTGACTATTGGGGATACCAGAGGCAAGTATATTTTTTAAATAGTTTGTTCTCGTCTCGTGTGTTGAATAAACACACTATCACAGGGAATGTTATTCTGCATTTCAACTGCCGAATGTTAATAAATAATAATAGAGGCATGGAAATGGGCAATAAAACGCGGATATGTTAAAGGGTTGAATTAATTCACTTTTTAAACTTATTAGATTATTTATATAGATTTTCGTGAGATATTTTATAAGAAAGGGATTTTGAGTTTAGACAGAGTAAGTACATACTAGAATAAAGTAACTTAATTCGCGAGCCACATAAATGCACCATGCGGGCCGCGAGTTCGAGACCCCTTTCCTCGCGTCCGCCCTCACTACTTACATTAGTGGAAGCGTGTTTTCGTTAGGCGGGGTAGTGGGCGGCAGGCGTGCGGCCGCGAGCAACCGTAGGCAGGAGGGCAATGCACCTCCGCTCCTCTCAATGGCTTTCCGTGTACCGAAGGCGAAAGTATAAAACGAAAGGGGAGGTGGGATGGGGGTGACTGTCGCGGAGGGAGGGAAAAGGAGGGTGGGGAGGGAGAAGGAAGTAGGGGAGGGTCGTGTCAGTTGGTCCGGCTCTGAGAGGGACGGCCTTACTATATGCCGCGGATGGTTTGGTTTGCCGGGACAGTGTGTGTGTGTGTGTGAGAGAGAGAGAGAGAGAATGTGTGTGTGTGGAGGGGAGGGGAGGTCTCTCGAAGAAGGGGAGGGGAGGGGGAGAATCTGTGTAGTAGGGTTAGAGCGCGCGCGGCCAGCTCGCAGTACAGTCGGAGACTCCGACGAAAACGCGTCGGGCTTTCGAAGGGGGATTCTCTCTACCTCTCTCGGCGAATCCGTTCAAAAAGCGCCCGCGAGTACGGTTATCATTTTTGTGGTTTTTCCTCTCCGTTTTAAAAGGGGTAGGAATTTTTCTAGAAAGACTGGTTTGAGAAGGGAAAGCTCGTCGTAAAAAATTTCCTCGGCTTGGGATTTTTTTTGCGTTTGTTTATCGCTCGTGTTCGAATTTTCACTCTCCCCGTGTGATGGTCCACGTGGTTACCGCATTGGGATGATCTGAGTCAGGATGGCCGGAAGGTAAGTCGGAGATTGTTTTGGAGTGATATATTTTTCTTTGAAGTCGAATGGGAGAGTGGCCGTTTTGAGGAATTCGGGCTTTCGTTTTGGCGCTGCTCGGCATGTTTTGTTTTCGGAAGTATCGTTCAAAACTGCGAGAATCAGAAATCCATCGTCAACTCGTGCGCAAGAATTCCCTGGTGGCGAATAATGCCATCGAACAGCAAAATCCACGTTAATCTCGAAATTTTAAAAAGTAAAAATATTCGTCTGCTTGTGTCTTGCCGGCATTTGCGTATTTTTTTTGACATTAAAAATAAAAATAAATTCAAATTGACATAATGGAATGTAATAATTTACAAAAGAAAATGCCAGATGAATTCCATTCATTCCTAAATTTAAGATGCAAACGTGATTTTAAGATGAGAGGACTTCATGATGCGTTTACAGGTAGTTAGTTAACTAGCTATATTTAGAGGAGTTAACCTTTTTTGAATTATCGGTAATCAGATATTCTACCTGTATCTCGATTTGAAATTGAAAAATCCTAGTTAGCTGACGAAGAGAAGTTTTCTCGTAATTGATATCGCAATTTACGTCAAGTTAGCTTGCGAGAAAATCCTCTTGAATGTTAGGAATTTTCAGAATCGCGTGTCTGCGTAAATAATATATTTTTTCCTGGTTGTGGTTATGCGCTACGGTTTTATACATGCAAGATATCCTCAGAGAATGTTGACTCAAACCTCTTTCAAACGGTAGGAGCGGAGAAGTTTTGAATTTGGTTTTCTTCCATTTATTTGTACTGAGAGTATTTCTTTATCACATTTTACAACTATTTTGATCGCAGTTCAGATACAATTGTGAACTAATATAACATGCTTAAAATTCGTCTTTATGGATTTTCATTACTCGTTTGTATCAATAATAGGGTTCATTTTTCTCTGAGAAAAAAATCTCATGGCGATTTAAATAAATTGTTCCCATTTTTGTCGAGTTAATCAATATTCTGTTAAGAGAATAAGTCAATTTCGGACATAACAAAAATCGTAATGGGCGTTGAAAGCGTTTTCTATTTCTGGCTTCTGTGGACGATTTAAGTTTCCGTGATATATGTGATAACTACCTTGCCGCCATAAAACTCCTCGATCCACCACGCTTGGCCTTTTCGCTACTCTCAATTACCTAATTTTCTTGTTTTCTTTTGTCGGTAGGTATCTTTCGGACATCAGAGGCGTTACCTTAAGAGCAAAGGCTTTCGTTAATTGTTTATTTTTTTGAATAATCGGTTCCTTGTCCCATTTCACTATTAACATCAGCGCAGAAAAAAATAGGTGGGATTGAAATGTTGGAGGTAAATTTCCGATAAAAGTTAACTTTGCTGCTTTTTATTGCGGCTAATTAAGGAATTTTTTCTCATGTATTCCTCGGATATATTTTTTCTGGGAGATAGCAACATTGAAAGCGAGACTTGGGGGTAAAAAAGATTTCCTTTATTTTCGAATAGAGGTCAGATTTTCATTTTGACCCATAAAGGAGGAATTTTCCGCTTTTCCCGTTCTTAAAATTTCGCTTGATGTTCGCATCGGTTCAAAAGCTTGAAATCACTATATGTTGCATTTAAAAGTACGAATTTATAACCACGAACATTGTAAAATTCGTCGTTGCTCTCCGATAAGTGAAATCCTAAATCCGTTACACTAGGGGCCGGCAACCTCTTTTGCATGGCGGGCCACATTCGTAGTTTTGCCTGTTTCAGAGGGCCACATTGGAAGTCACGGGAGCTTCGGCGTTACGGATGAGCGTTAACATAAGGAGTTTGTTAGAGATTCTGTGGTCTCGTATTAGTGAGAATCAAATCTAAATAATTTACTAACGTAATACTTCACCAGAAAAGGTCTGAGGCCATAACTGTACTGATAAATATGAAATGGTCTATATTAAAACTTTTCCATGATAGCTTCGTGTTTCGGAAGAAACGCTCTTGGGAGCCGCATGCGGCCCGCGTGCCGTAGGTTTCCGACCCCTGTTATATACCACTGGGGCCTAATGTACTTTGAATAATAATATCAATAACGAATACTAAGGTCGCAGGTTCGAATCCCGCATATGACATGGATGCTTGTGTTTGTTGTGTTATAGATTTCACTTTAAATTGGCCCTTTGTGTGCTGTATGTGAAATATTAATGAATAAATAAATAAATATTGCTTTAATATTCTGATGAATGCAAAAACTGCGGATGAAAATAAGTGATTTGTTACTTTTGAAAAATTTCCATAAAATCAAGGCTGATAATATTTTGCACTCGAGTTAAAAGATATAATTTTCCATTTATTGATTCTCTACGAAGTTTCCGCTTATTTTTCGGGATATGCGCTGTGTAACCTTGTAGTCGTACGTATTTTTCACTTCTTCAAATATCCAGTGTTTATCATTGAAACTGGAAACCTACGTGTTATGAAAAATAAGGTGTAGAATTTTAATGTTCCGACCTTCAATCGAAAACAGTTCGATACTTGAGCGTGTTGTGGGTTTGGGAGTTATCTGTCTCTATGACTTAATATCGGGCGTGGGACTGGACATTGCATACGCTCAAGCACGCTTACGTATGTCGTTGCCTGTGGTGAACCAGCGAATATTATCACGGTAGAAGAAAAAGGGTTTACGAACAAGAATTGCGGGATCTAAATCAAACAAAATTTTTAGCAGAGAATTAAAGTTTTTAAAAGAAGAAATTTTTAGAACGAAGCACCCAAATACGCATAGCTCGAACGTTTATGTTTCGAAATTCCGGTAGCTAGAAAAAGGCGTGCTTTCCAGTTAGTAATTGCTATGAATAAGTCTTAGGTTCCATAACTCGAATTTTTAATTAAAAGATTTTTTTCTTTTTAACTTAAGAGTCCAGTAATAGAGGCACTGGAATGAAAGTACCGTGAAAACTCGATAAAGCGAGGATTTATAAAATTTATAAAAATGCTCGTCCTAACGAGTACTCGTAATACCTGGTGTATTTTAACGTTAAGAAATTGATGGTGACGGCGTTTTAGCTCGCTATAACGAAGCTATCGAAGTTACACTATTTATCGGAGCGCTTTTAGTCATCTGCAACGGATAATTTAGAGACGGTTTTAAGCATTCCCGCCACTCATTCGCGTGAATATGCATACGTGAGTGTGCGTTTGTAAGTATTCCTATACTTGCATATATATGTAGACCGTCGTTTTTTCAGATTATTTACAAGGCATTTGCGAATCTGTATTTGCGGTCACGTGATCGTGACGTGCCGAAAGATTCGCGATCGTTCGATCTTCGGAATTTGCGCCCCTCTTCTGTGTTTCATTTTTTCTGAGCTGACACAGCGAAAATTCGCGAATATCCGTTCCATTCCGCTATTTTTTGCGATATTTTCGGTTCTCTTTCTTTTTTTTATTTCGAAGGACGTGTATCTCTCGAGGGAGGTTTCGACCCGTCCCCGTCGTTCACTTGGTTCTTTTTTCCATCTCTCCCTGCTTCCTCTTTCCCCTTCGCTGACCGACATTCGAATCCGGGCGCGGAACACTCGCAGCGGGACGGACGTTGGTTGCTCGGGGAATTTTTCGGGAGCTCCGCCCGCTTCGCTTTTGTTTGATTCATTTTTTTTCGAATTTTCGATCCGATTGCGATTCCTTTGTCCGTTACCGCGTCTGTATGTCCCCTGCGTTCTCATTGTGCCGGCCGCTCTCAGTCTGGGAGAGAGAGTGAGAGAGAGAGAGAGAGTGAGAGAGAGAGAGAGAGAATGTGTGAGATAGAGAGAGAGAGAGAGAGAGAGAGAGAGAGAGAAAAGAGGGTTGGGCGGGATGGAAGAGTGCGGCCTTGGTCAGAAGCGCTCCTTTCTTCCTCGAATTGAAAAATGGAGTTTACTGATCGGGGGTTGGGAGCGCCCGAGACGGAGCGTGGGAAAGGGATACGGGGTTCGATTCGCGAATGTTATCCCTCGTTACGTTTTTTTTATTATTATTACTCTCGGCAAGCCGCTGTGTCGCAACCGCTGACGCCGCCGTTCAATGCGGCACAAGGTCGGACGCGTCCTTTTTTATCCAGTACGCCGGCAATGCAAACACTACCGTAATGTTCGATTTCCTTTCAGGGTGCGCGATTTAAAATTTCTCAGTCCCGTTTCGGTTTCCAATTTACCCGTTATTATTCTATTTGGGCGTGAGAATGTCGTCGCTCGCCTGAAAAGAAGCGTACTTTATCGACGGAAACTGTTTTAGCGCACTCTTTTCTCCCTATACAACTGCTATTGAGTTTAAGTCTGGCGGTCATAAGTTTAGGTTTACCTCATTCACTTTTCATTCCATTTACACGTGTCCAAGAATTGCCAAGTTTTTATTGTGCTCGTCTTTTCCCTTTCGTGTTAATCCACAGCTATCAATAGTAACGCTTATTGGGGCAATACATACAGTATTTATTCGTCTGTGGCCTTTTGTGCATAAAATTTACTCTCAGCGGATAAAAATTGACAGCGCAAAAAACTCGGACCCGTAATTTTCAGTTAATATCGTTGCCGTGGTATACGACAAGTATCAATATGCTTCCTAATTTAAGAGCCATGTAACGTTACTGATTTTCTTCTCACCTTGGTTAGATAAATCATCATTCCTTTAGGTATATACACCTTATTTATGGATTTTATAACACATTCGTAATAGCTAAAGTGAATTTTTTAAATTAAACACGAGAGAAAATGGCAGAAAAAAAAGAATAAACGTCACTTCTTCATTTTGATTTAATTTAATAAATATAATAATAGTTGTAAGCGTTAGCTATTTAGGTGTGTGGACGAATATTATCGAAATATTAGTACTTCGAACAGCAGCAGATTTGAAATAAGGCCCAAGTAGGCAATGGCGACGAGATTTCGGGGCGGTAATAAAAAAAATTAATGTTAAGCAGACTTTTGATGAATTTAACTATTACGATCCGCAGATGGACGAATGGACAGACAAACTAACGGTTACTTTCTTTAAAAAACCGACATAAAGGGGGCGGTAAAATAATTTGGCCTAGGGACGGGAAATTTCCAAATCTGCCATTGGCTTCGAATTTTCTGATCAGGAATAATTTAAGCCTCAATAATACAACACGAAACCATAACCATTTCTTTGCCAAAAATCGTAGATGATTTGTTCAAACTTATAGGTAGAATTATTTTTTGGCGAGTTCTTGTTTATAAGTTCATCCTTATGTCACCCATGAAACGAGGAATTATAATATTAGCTTTCATTTTTATTTTGTGCCCAATGAGTATTTTATAATTTTTGGGTAATTTTTAATACATTAATGGCATAATTATTTTTACAGGATGTATTATTCATTAAATTAGAGAGGCAGAAAATTAAAAAATCGTAGAACTAAGTTTTCCAAACGTAGAAATCGCATTTAAAAAAGAATCTCGGCCGATTGATTTAATGGTACCTTTTTCAAAATGTGGTATTTGCATGTAACGGTGACTTTTCTACCGTAATGAAAAGCGAAGGTTTTTAACATCCAAACTTTGAGAATTATGCTAATGCATGCTCCCGATGTAAAATGCTCGTCTTTATATTGTCCTGTATCTCAAACGCACAGCCTGGCGCTACCCGTTATACGATCAGGCTATTAAAAAAGGATACCGTTGAATTAATGTCGCTTCTAATTAAGCCTAGCTCCCCCTTAGATAAAATACGAGTGGGATTTTTGAAAGCCATTTGAAAAAGACAAAACTCTTCAGCTTGAATCATAACGCCTCCTTTTAATTATAGCTCGAGACAAATATGACGTTTAGAGTTTGTTTTAATTATTTGACGTTGGTATACTTTCTTGTAAAGTATTTAAGCAGCAGGCGCTTTAACTGATTTTAGCCCACTATAAAAAAATCTTTCCATAGAAAGTAAGCGCTTTACGTTGTCCGATAATTAGAACCTAACCTTGTTATTAAAAGGTTTTATAACGAAATGTTTTTTTTTGGGGATTGATGTCTGTGCGCTCGACGCCATAGTGGTCGAAGCATAAAAGGAGAATGATTGAGGGGCACCGAGGATAAAAAACACATTTACCAACTGGGAACCTCCTACTTCCATTACTTTTAGCTGCCAACCGGTCACTTGTCCTGCTTATTAAATACTAGTCGCGGTTTAATTATAGAAATCTCGTGTTGTTTTCAGATAACGGATGCTGTTATTTACTACTGACGTGTTATCCATTGCCTCGCTGCTTAAATCTTATTTCTTTTTATATTTACCTGTACGCCACCTATTTCGCCTACTCAGGCATGACAATTCTCGAAAATTTCTCGTTTCTGTTGAATATTTCAGCAAGTGCTCAATTCGATCGACCAGATTTCGATTTAGTATTCTATTTCTCGAGTTCTAAAAACGTCCACTGTTATACAATTCATTCGATTTCTAATTAAGATCCGTAATTTTGCATTTTCAATAATCGTTCCATTTTCCTCTTAACATTTCAGCTCGTGAAAAATTGACACCTTCCATTAGAAGTGACGAAATGAAAGGAAAAATGTCTCCACTTGACTCGATTTGAATATCGCGTTCGTCAGAAGGCTCGCTTCGCTTGCATATTATTTTCAAGCTAATTCAAGTTGAATTTAATAAACATTCGCGATGTAAAATTGACACTTTCATACTACACGTATTAAATGGCAATTATTACCCATTTAAAATGAATGAATGTTATATTACTTAAGATACAATAAATGCTAATTTCATTTTAGATATTATGTAAGTTGCTAGAATCGTTACTGACTTTTATTAGAAGTTTCTTAGCGCGGTCATTCGTTTTATATTTAGACGAAAGTTTTCACGAAAATGTTCAATCGAATTTTATCCTTCTTGCTTTTGTTTGATTGTAAATTATGCGCAAATGTATTGAAAATCCGAGGCCGGTAATGCAGTGACCTTAGTAACTTTTTTGAAACATTCAAAATTTGGAAAAACTCGAAAATAAACATAAAATGTGGAAAAAAATACGAATTAGATAACAGAATCGACGATGAGAATAACAATGTACATTCATTTCCTTGTGAAATTGTGCAAATCTCGCGTGGAATTCTCAATTATAAGATGTTTATGAATGTTAAAAAGCACAGCTATGCACGCCATATTCCTGCCGATTACATATTACTCTAATGGAAAAACAAAAAGCCCGCTGAATCGAACTCGGTCCTTTGTTTTACACGGTGAATGGCCCAAAACGTCATGTGGTGTCAATCTAAGCAAAACTGAAAGAATCTTTAAAATTGATGCAACCGTTCTGAAGTTATTGGACGTTATTTGAAATACTAATGCATGTGACGTCATCATGTTTGGACAGCATTCAAAATCGCATAATAATAAATAGGATTCTTGTTTCGTACTTGATTTCTCGTAATTAAATGCGCGTCCTTTTATCTTATGTTCGTAAAACAGTCATGAAGACTAGTATTAAGCATTAAAAGTATCTTCAAGTAGCACATACAGAGATGAATTATTGAAGGAATTCTGACAAATTTGGAGACAAAATCTTTTCAAAATATTTCCAGCCTAAAAATAATAAAAAAAATATAACATTGAAGGAATAGGGGGAGAAGAAGTTGAAATGATAAAATGTTCAATATAATTTAAATTTAATGTCTGGAACCGAGCATAAGTGTGTGGTCTGACGGGTGAACTAATATACTACGTGTCAAGGAACTCGTATATTTCATAAATCAAGAATCACTAGAAAGTTCGTTTTCCCGCGTATAAATTATATTTCCAGTTCAAGAACAAATAGTTAAAAAATACTTTTCTCGGGTAATATCTCCAATAGCCACAATCAGGTTATACAAAACCAGTTGCGCATTTCGTCTACAAAGGAGCCGTCTTCAGTGTTAATTTACCGTAAATAGATTTTAAAAGAATCTATTATTATTCACCAAAAATTGATTCCAAAAGAACCTATTTTCGGTGAATTGCTACTGAAGACGACAACTACGTAGCCGAAATGCGCCTCTGGCTTTGTAAAACCTTGATGTGGGTGTTGTAGATAGCCGAGACAAGTATTTATTAAGCACTTGTTCTTGATTTTTTCAGCCATGAGACGAGCTAGATAATTCACTGTTGGATATTTCCAGTTGATTTAAATTTTGCTGAATCGCAATCTTAGTACCGGCTCTAAAGGTCACTTTCTGAAATGGTGTATCAATTTGGCGACCTTACAGTAAAGGCTCCCTTTTCGGTCTTTCAACGTCCTAAAATATTTGGGCAAAAATAACAAGTACAATGAAAGTTCGATATATGAGTTCGAGCTATAATTCATGTTCGCCTATACGAGAACTTTCTCTCCTCATAAACACATTTTCACTTAATTTAATACAAACGTTTTTCAAAATTTGATGCTGTTTTGGGTGATTCCCATGAATGGTTTCCAAGACGACCGTTAGATTTTGCAATGCCCCGATCGGAGTGGCGGAACCCTTAAAAAAAAAAAGCTGAAGCGTTCTTTTCGTTCGTTCGTTGACCTAAACGTCTCCCGCGCTTGAATTTATCTCTTCCAATACGCGCTCATGGGACGTAAGCGCGGCATTGGAAAATTTTTCACTTAAGCCGCCGCGTCGAAGAGCGACGATGGCACTTTTCTCGACCAATGGAATGGGTCGCTTAAAGCAGTTTGTGTGTGATGCGTGCTGTGTGCGCCCTGTTATTGGATCTCAGCGGAAATGGACAATAACCAGAACGCATCCATGATTGAGGGAGATTGTGTCCGTAATCGAGTCACGAGCCACCGTGTCGCGCTCAGGAGAGATGAGACTTTTATTGACTCCCTCGGTGATGGAGAGCACTGGTTCGGTTGTCGCCTCGTGGGAAACGCGACGCGTCAAGCACTTAATCATTCCTCTCGTGGTTTGCGCGGGGAGCGTGTCGCGTTTTTTTATAGCTTCGGTTTCGTGGCTAATTAAATCAGAAATGATGTTGATAGCTATCCGAGGTGAACCTACGAACATCAGTTTTATCCCGTTCGAAATCTAGTGCTCCTTTAGTATTTCGCAAAACATCGCCATATTAATTCAATTTGAAGGAATTAGTTCCATGTGCTGATTTTTCAATCCGATGCCCTGATTTTTTTATATTTACGAAAATATTAAATTAACAACCGTTGAATTAAGTTTTTGATGATTTAATAAGCCGCAATGGTCGATAATCAATAAGTGACATCACGGCCGTGTTTCTTGTTTTTTTTTAAACGGACTTTTAATGTTTTTATATAACCTTTGGGTATTTTTGAGCAGGTTTTAAATGTCATAAACCAGGGGTGGCCAATTGGCGGCTCTTTGAGAGTTGATATGCGGCTCTTTGAAACTTTGGCTGCCTTACATATACCGTAATTGTACGACTATAATGCGCACCCAGATTTACCCTAGTGAAAATTAAAAAGTTTTAAAATAAAAGAGCAAGGTTTTATTAGTATCTTTGACAATATGTAATATGCAGAATGATATACATGTATATGTAAAATGTATTTTATCGGCTCATACCGTTTTATTGCGGCTCTTTGGTGATGTCCATTGCAGTATTGTGGCTCCTACTGATGCCCAGGTTGGCCACCCATGTCATAAACATTTTTCAGGAATTATGAGAAATTAACTTTGTAAAATTCTACAGCTAAGTTTTATTGGAAAACTACTTAGGTATCGTAGCCTAGCTACTTCATCAAGTGGAATCTGACAAAGATTTTGTTTCTCGTAATTTCTTAAACGTGAAGGAGGTCCACAAAGTGGCATCTGAGGCTATCGAATTTTCGTCATAAACATAATATCATTAATATCAATAATATCATTCCATCAATTTCATAATATCATTTGTTGTAATATGTTAAGGCTATTAAATAATTTTTCCCAATAAGTCTGTTGGTTTGTTATGGATATCTTTCTGCATGAAAGGTGAAGAATATTTCTTTGTTTATTCATTGAAGACTTATTGCGTGTAAAAAGGTAAGGAATAAAATTTTCCAAGGCGTATCTCGCGGAGATTTTTGCTGCAAATAAGTTGAGAAGAGTAGGAGAGTTGTGTTCACGGCATGGGATTTGTGCGTATGTGTCTGCTGCATGCGGCGGCCGAACGTTCGTTTCTCAGCTGCTTCTTAGTTCTTAGAACGACTCCGGGTCCATGATATTCGGGAAGAATGATTTACACCCGCACATTAAAGCATTCAATGATACCGAGAGATGGGATGGAAGAATTTCACCTCAAACACAAGCCCTCTTTTGTGATAGGAATGAAGGAATCGCACATCTAAGCCTTTCTCCAGAAAGACAAGATTCCACATTAGGGCGAGGAACGTACATATTTCTGAAATATGTCCTGGGAAAGGTAATAATAAGAAAGATAATAAAACACGTGCCGCCAATATGACTAATTTTTAGCGCGCTTCATTTTATAAAGGCGCTTATGTTTTTGCTGTCTGTCAGTCTCTGCAGTCATTTAAATTAAATTAAAATTGCAGGTAAACGGTAAAAGATAGAAGACTGAAATTTGCAGGCTGTATGTAGTTCACAACACCATTTATTACGCTGCCAAATATTTTTTTTTGGAGAAATCGATGTTTGGCAGAGGTGCCTTTAAACATTTTCAAATTTAGATTCCGACCAAATAGTTACAGATAGAAAGTTAAAATTTTTAAATTAATTATCGAATAAATAACTTTATATTATATAATTATATTACTAAATTTATAAAAAAATTTAAGTTAACGTTCCTTACAAAATCTCAATAAACAAAACGCGCTTTTTCATATTGCGCCAGCAAATGAAGCTCCAATTTTTTAAAATTACTTCGAGCACAATGATTCGTGTTATCTTAGGCTGACTGTATTAGCGCCAATTAGGCTTATCTCTTAATTAAACATTACGTAGAAAAAGGAAAATATTTGTCTTACTGGAGTAGATGGGGGGAAATTTGATGCCCATTAATTATTATTTCACCGCCTAATCAGACCGAGAAAAATGAGACTCAAGGGTCCGCGTTCTTTGCTTGGATTGTTGTTCTCGTCCATCATTCACGAAACGATTGACGTCAAGTCCTCGAACCAGTTGAATATATTCCTCGAAGCAAACAAGGCCAATAAATCGAGGTTGAGCCTCAAGCTTAATAATTTAATTGAAGAATACAGTAATACGCTCAGTAGTATGAATCCTGAGGCCATGCATAAACAAGTTTAATCAAATGACATCAGCGAGCTTAGGATCAACTTTATAATCGTAACATCAACACTGTTTCATCTGATGATGCATTATAGCGAAGCGTCGTGTTTTTTTATAAAACATTTTTGTAGAAGTTGCGGAGTTTTTTTTTTCTGCGGCTATGAGATAAATAATTTCTAATCGATACAAATACAATTGGAGAGTATAGTTTTCAAAATGTTCAGTTTTTTAGCGAAGCATGTATGGAAAAAACTTCAAAACTTAGCATTAGGACCATATTACAAGTAATATTAAAATGTAAGTAATCTTTAATATGTATATAAATAAAGTTCAACGAACTTTACATTTCACTTGTAATATTATTGACAAAATTCAGAATTATGTGTAAGAGCAAAATGATTGGATGTTTATTGACAACAGACTATAAATGCTATTCGAGAATATGTACAGTTCCCTTTATTAAATATAACGCCATGCAGAGAAAAACTCTCGCGAGAGATTTAATCGATGATTTATACAGGAATGTATGAAGCAGAAAACTAACATTTAAATTCAACAACTCTTGAAAAGCGGAAGAGTTTATGTGAAAAGAGAGCATGAATAAGTTTATTACTATCTCTGATTGCATTTATGCCCAATAGTTTTAGTTTGTACATCCGTCTATAAGCTTTTCAAGCTGATTTCCAAAAGCGCTGATATATCAGGTTTAAGTTAATTAGATATGGAAGGCAGAGTTTTCTGTTGTTACACTTTTGAATTTTGATAGAAACTTCTAAAAAATTAGCTATCCAAAATTATAATCTGAATTTCATTTTTACAGAGAAGCGAGTTTGAAGCTTACCCTCAAGAGGACTCGGAGAGGTTGTGCATATCCACGCGCTGTGGTGGTTATTTCTAAATAAAACTCCAACTATTAGCTATCCGCGTCTGTTTTTAACATTATTAGGTTGGAAGAACAGGAGGTTGTCAGATACGATACAATACTCGACCTACTGGCGTCGACTTAGAAACTAATTGTTGTTTTTCCAGGGCAAATGAAAGGTGAAAGCAAATTTTTTACCGTGTTTTCCCTTTATATATATATATATATATATATATATATATATATATATATATATATATATATATATATATATATATGTGTGTGTGTGTGTGTTCATTTGAACAATTATGAAAGTAATTCAACGATGAGCTTGTTTTCATGTATCGTTTTCTTTAGTCAAACGCACTTTTACGTTATTATGTGTCTTTTACTCATTCATGTTTCTTTGGTTCGTTAAATGTAACAACTTATGGAGAATATCACCAGTGCATCTTTACTTCCTGTTCTCTCCGTTCCGACCTAATGGAGCGACATTCGGTGAAGTCTTTTAAATTACTATTGTGGAGTGAATATGTAATTGCTGCGGTGTTTATGCATTCCGGATAATCCTCCATTATTTCTGCTGGAAAATTTAATTAAAACTTAATAATGTAAAATTATTATAATGTTGGCATTACGAAATGCAGTTACGCAATAGTGATGGTTATAATTTCAAAGAGTGGCGCATTTAATATTTCGAGAGGGAGCAAAAAGTCTTTCAGTATATGTTCAGTATATGTTCTTTTCACATTTTGTGTAATAGTCGCTCGATAAAATTTCTCACTGACGCATGAATTATTACGATTGATTAACCGGTGCGTCAAATATATGATATTACGGCGAATAAATCGCAAAAGGAAGGTCAGTCGTACTCAGATCTCCGTGAAGTATTGTCTCTTTTAAATTAGTATTATGCAGTATTATCTTTCGGACAGAATGAATTAATTCCTTCCGTGCATCATTGGTGTATTGTCCTGACGCTGTGTTTTGGCAGCGCAATAGCTTCTCTTGGACACAAAACTAGAGAGAGAAAGACGGAAAGAGAGGGCGAGGGAAGATTACAGTGAGTCGCTTTCATTCGAATGCGAATCCTTTTAAGCATGCGCCGATGCAGATGGTATGTTGAACCGCGACTTAAGCCTCTCCGGGGGGCAGTGGCAAGTGAAACCCTTTGTCCGTCCCGAGAGCTTGCAAAAGCGCAAGGTTATCGAAGTCGTGAATGGAAACACACGGCCTTGCGCCCGAGGGGAAGAAACAAAACAGCGTCGCCTTTAGGGATGGATGACCGGGAATCCATAGGAGGACGTTGCGACACATGAGCTTTTTGTCCGTCTATATTTTCTTCTTTTTGCAACGGGGTGCCTCCGATGACCCTTAAAGTAAAGGGGTCAAAAGATCTTCTAAACGAGCAAGGCGGTTACACGATAAAAACAACTCTTTTAATCTTTTTAGTTTTAACGAAAAAGGAACGCGTTGCCTATGAGTTGCCGTGGGAAGATTTTGGTTGCGAGAGTATGGCTTCTAGATCATTGGAATCGTAAGCGACACGATGAGGCTAGTTATATTTTTCTT
This sequence comes from Tanypteryx hageni, assembly GCA_028673005.1. Lineage (NCBI taxonomy): Eukaryota > Metazoa > Arthropoda > Insecta > Odonata > Petaluridae > Tanypteryx > Tanypteryx hageni. The sequence continues at coordinate 97,028,753 of CM054115.1, forward strand.
CCGAGTTTTCTCCTACTCATTCATGCGTCGTCACTGCAAGTTACTCGGTTCATTTAATCTGCTCAAACGGATGCGTTCTTATCGCGGAAGTATTTTTTTCGGTTAATTTTTATTTTGCTCTCTTGGGTGTATTTTTTTGTTCGTGTGACTTTGCTGAAATTCAACTAACTTTCTGCATTTTGTATCACTCTCTTACAAGTATACATGATGCAACAAGAGGAGGGACATATTGTGTATTTTTCGATCAAGTATTCTTTTGCCAATTATAGAGAACGCATTATTCAAAGTCTTATTTTTGTATCTGGTTAGGTAATCATTCATAATTAGAACAGAATTCCTCTATTCCTTTTTTGTTTGCGTCACCCCATTTCAGTCTGCGTCACCTCGTTTACAGTTCCATTTCCTTCAAGTCACCTGTAAAAATAAATTGGGCTTGATCTACCACATAAAGAGAAAAATTTATGCATTCAAAGAAGTAGAGGAAGGTATTCTTCTAGTTGAATTTATTTTTATAAGCCAGAATATGATACACTGCATTTATCAGATATTTGCGTCACCCCGAAATAACTCTGGCGTCACTCTGGGGTGTGATGTCAGTCCGGTTGAAAACCACTGTCTCTCGTGGAAAAATAAGGCGTATTTGTCCATTCCATACCTTATCTTTCTCTTGATAATGAACTAGTTTTTCTGAAAAATTATTCGACAAAATAATTTTTCCATTGATGTATTTCCTTAATTTTCACTGACAAAATATATCGTCTCATAGATCTCGGATTATCGGAAAGATTTTCTACTTTATGTTGGCAATACTTCTTTTCGATTAAGAGAACTCTTGTAACCGTAAGACGATCGAGTTGCTTTATTCTGCATCTCTTGTCTCTGTATGAGACATAGACTGAAGTCGCTAATTCAACTTTGAATATATTTTTTTCAACCCACTGCCCACCAATTTTGATGAATTTATGAACGACAAAGGCGTTCGAATCGAAAAACGAATAGTAAGGTATTATTTGACCCGCTGTACCTCCCAGTCCCAGAGGCCTCCTCGTTAAGTTGAGCTCCAGATGAAGAGAAAGTCTGATATATAGAATATGGGCTATGGAAGAAGTTCAGTATAAATATCACTTCTTAATGTATTAGGATGTAACAAGAAATTAGCCATTATTCGAACTTTATAAGGTGCCCCTATAAAGGTTTTTATCTTACTTAACCGCCATGCATTGGTTCAAAAATGTAGATTATAAGCTGACAGCGATATAAAATTTCCAACAAATTGCTTTACAGTGAAACCAACTCTTTACGTTCTTAAGGTTCGATCTCTTAAACGAAACTTCAAATCTATTCTATTACTTCTATTCATTCATATGCGTTTGTTGGGAGGAGGGGGAGGTCGAGTGTCTATCCGCATCTATAGTCTCATTAATCACTTGACTACTCGAATACCTGTACAGCGGATTTCACTTTTGTCCATATTGATCAATTAGTTCATTCTCTCTTCAAGAGGGACTGTATAAACTTTTATCTTGTTGTTGGTGCACGCACAGCGAAGTTACTTGGGAGACATTTCATTTGGTTGACTTTTTATGCAAGTAAAAATTATATATCTAGTTAAAGTAGGAATTTATATATTTTTACTACAAATCATAAAAATTATTGTAATAATTATTGATATCGTAAAAAAACTCATAAAATATTTGTTTTCTCCGACTCGGAATCCACCTTATTGTAATTACTATATGTTTGGTACAATTGCAATAGTATAGTATTTAATATCTCACGTTTCGATTTATTCCACTGAACTTTGTCCTTATCATTTTCTAACAGCACTCTGAAAAATCAAGAAATGTTAGTTGATTACTTACTGTATCTGAGGAATTCTCGACGAAACTTGGGTCATTGGCCGAGGAGCTCCCTCTGTCTCTGTCGAGACCTCTACAATTGGGGTAGGAACAACTTTAGCAATAAAAACGAAGTTCAGGCGGCTCATAACCGGGGCATGAACTTTTTTGAGGAAAAGGAAGAAAGATGATGAGCGCGGATGCTCATAAAGTTCTATTGAAGAAAGCGAACCAGAAGACGCAGCCGGGGAGCCGGAGTTTAATGGGAAGAAATGGGTTAGTCGGGAATCCACTGCACTTCTAAATTCGAGCGTCGAGACGCTCCGCATTGGTTCCTGGTTCAATAACGCTACAGTTGACGTTTATTTTATCGTGAGGCTAATTGCCTCATCAAATTGATCGCAACTTTATTTCTGCAAGCGAAACGAACACAATGACTGGCTTTGTCAAAATCAGGATATCAAACTAAAAGTGATTGCTGTGTATTTAACAATTTTTTACGGAATATTCAACAATGGTTTTCAAAAGCATTTCAGACTTTCCTTCGGTATCTTATCAAGTTGTCCTTCACTGACAATACGCGATCGCTCCCGACTCGTTTCTGTTTCCCGAGCCAACTCCGAAGTAGGAACATCCAATCCGATAGTTTCAGGGTTAACAGCCAGTGTCGCGGTCGTTTGTCACAATCAAATCACCCGGTCTTTAATAAATATCGCAAGGAAAGGTTGTACTCGAATTATCCGAGAGGATGAAAGAAGTGGGTCTTGGGATGAAAGGAGAGAGGTAAAAGGAGGAGAAACGGCGAGAGGGAAGGAAAAAGAGAAGGGAGAAAAATGGGAGGTACGAGAGAGATCGAGAGACGGAAGAAGATAAATATAGAGAAGGGCACCAGAAAGTGATGCGTTTGTCTTCGTATGGACATAGTTGAGACCGTAGTACAGGGTTGGGCAGACTTTTTCTGCGTGGCTGGCTGCGTTGGTGGTAGCGAATCCTTGGAAGTTGGCAATGGCTCAGCGGGCCGGATTAGAGTTTAAGTCGGAAGTTACCTAGAGATTCTAAGCCTTCTAGTGAGGGAAAATGAAATCTAAATAAGGATTTTTGAGTTCAAGTTTTCATAATCATAATTTTACAAAAGAAGTAAGAATTTGTGTGTAAAATTTTACGGATCGCTTTTTCATCATAGCTTCGCGGGCCGCATAAAATGCCCTCGGGGGCTGCATACGGCCAGCGGGCTGTATGTTTCTCCTCCCGGTCATAGTATGTTCCTTTTGCACCTACATCAATTTCCCTCGTGGAGATATTATGCAATAAAGTGTAACTTATAGAAAAATTTACACAATGTTACGTATAATCTAAAATCTATAAAAGCCTATTTCTGTCACTTAGTGGCTCCCACTGTCACGCTATAAAAATGCGAATAACTCGATAAAAGATCGAGATATATTTTTGAAATTTGGCAGGAATGCTAGATTTTAAGGCGATGGAGTAAAAAAATCTCGAAAAAATCCTGGGTTCGACTCCAAGGAAGACATTTCCATTTCCCATAAGATAACACGTGAAAATATACTTTTCGACGTGCAGGCTTTTATTCTTTTTGAGAATTAACCTACGATCTTCGGATGTGAACTATTTTAAAGAAATAATTATGAATTTCTTATTCTTTTCATCTTTTTTCGCCTACAATTAGAAATTACTCATGTTAGACGTTTATTCGCATATTTTGGGGAAATATTTCAATTTTAACGGGATGTTGCCTTGCCAACACATTACATTATTAAACCTCGAAATCCTATTGTTAGTTTAAAGCATGCTTTGAATGCTTTCAATACCAGAGAAAGAGGAAGGAAGGAGAGGGGAGGGGGGAATGATTTTCATAGCAACGAATGTAAATAACATTCGTTGCGTTATTTACGAGAAGGAATACATTTGAATGTAGAACATTAATCATTCGCATGTTAAAGTTACTTTGAATCAGCGTAGGAGTACGAGACTTGAAACAACGAATGCATAAAAGAACGAAAGTGTGTTTTCTTGCCATCGATTTTTGAATACGCGTTGAATCGACCAACAGATCAGTTTTTAACGCGGGAATTTGACACATTCTTAGTGATTCGCATAGTTGCCGGTTTCGTGTAATTGGGTACCATTGACTTGGATAATAGCTTCGCGTCGCATCTATTCATGAAATTTCATAAAACAACTTTCCCGTTGAATTTCAACAGGCGTCTCCCTAGTAACAATATAAAAAGAGTAAGGAAGTATGTAAGAGGATGGAGTAAGATGGAAAGGGAAGAAAAAATGTTACAGAAATAAGGAAAGAGCGAGGGAGAGTAGAAAAAATGAAGAGGAAATTAAGAAATATCCGAATACTCGCGTCTCTCTGCCATCCACTACAATTGCTAAATTTTCTAGGCCGTTCGTGCGATTCTCCATTGCCTTATCTCATCATCTGTGTCACCCAATTTAGTTATCGTTACTGTCCAATTAAATTGGCTTCGCGGGATGTTCTTTTTAATATCTTACTTGCAATTGTTTCAGAGCTACATTTTTAAGGTTCCGCTCAACTGGGACGCAAAACGTGTTCTTAAGCTTTTGTTATTGCAAAGATTTAGGCATAAACCACTTAATATCACTGACAGTATTCCTGCATAGGTTTTAATAATTACACTTTGTACATTATTCATAGAAATTTGTATCTATATATTGATTACATCCTTTGATGTTATTTCTGTAACTATTAACATATACCATCAGCATCAGTGGCTTTTTCCTGGATTTACGCCTGAAAAATGCTTATTTCACAGAGACGAGATATTAAGAAATGTTTCGGAAATGTTATTACACCAAAATCCCGTTATTACGTAGTACCGCTTCACCGAAAATACCGGTTTTACGAAATAAAAAACTAGGTGGTAGCATTTGAATGTGGCTATTATAGTTTCAAGATTGGCCCCCATGCGGTGTTGGTACATTATCATCAACTATTTGTTCATACCGTTGTATTGTTTTATCTACTGAATTTTTTTAGCTCTATCATCTATAAGCAGACTATACTTTCCAAGGTTATTCATATTATTGTGTATTTCACAATAATTCTATGGGTGCATTACACAATACCGATTTTGCGAAAAATCCTGTTATACGGAATGAACTTTGGTTCCAAGCCACTCCGTAAAAACGGAATTTTGGGGTAGTATAATCTTTTATTTAAATTATTATCTTTTATTTAAAAGTTTCATCAAAGCAGTGTGTTTTGATTGTTTATGAAGCATCTGCATTGATATCATTGCATTTCAATTTGCTGAGTTTCGTTTTTTCCTTGCGCAATCAGCCTCTTTTAAAAAACGAAAGTATCACTACGCTATTTGCTCCGGATAAGCTTTGCCGTGATTACATTTATATTTTCAAAAATCATTTAGCGTGCTCGTCTTATGGTTTCTCTTGAGTTAATGATACGTAAAGGAAATTCTTGTAGTCATAAACAGTTTTGTGGTTTTCTTCATTTATTTGACTTATTTATGCTTGAATGGTCAGTCAAATAAATCTTTTGAGTTAAGTCGTGTCGTTCAGCCTTGTATTAATTACTAATATATTTTTCAATATTTCATATCTATTTGTTTATTTAAAAATTTTGTGACACCTTTCATCCAAGATTCCACTCTCATTATGTGCGTTAAGGTGAATCGGATTTTTCTCTACGATCTCTGTGTTTAAACTTTGATCTTTGTATTTTATGATTTTTTAATCAGAAACACTTAGATCCTGAAAATTCATCAATGACGTTGACTCTTAAACATTCCTCCTCAATTTTTTAAAATGCCCCACAACCGAAGCAGGAGTTTCTGTATATGTCTCCCTTCCTTCGGCCTTTGCATTCACATCCGCCTCTTGTCCATTGCTCCTTCCTCTTGCTTCCCAACCTTTTGCCTCCCATTCGCAATGTAATTCAGATCCGCGTTCCAATTTCGCATCGAATATTGGGCGCTCCAGAGTGACGTCATAGATACCCCCTCGAAATGATTACCAGTCCGCCTCTCGTAGCCATGGCATCGGATCAAAACGTGTTTGCGTGCCCTTTAGTGGACTATGAGTAAGCAGTTAAATTGACAACGCATCATGTGTGGTCTATCTGCTGGCCTCATACGAGGCCGCGCGGAAGGGCGCGAAATCGCTTCAACACAACTCCGCTCCTACGCCATATCCTTTTTTATGTCCGAACTCTCCGACGCTTTATTTCGGGAGCTATAGAAATTTATAACGACGCCATGTCGCTTTTTTTGGAACCTAAAAAATACCTGACTCAATGTTTACGCTTCATGTTGACTGTTTTGGCGCGCTCTGGTTCATCTGGCGTGAGACTCAAAAAGATTTCATCGGCAATGTTAATTTAGCGGCGATTCATAGTACAAGGTAAGATGTAAGAGATAGTACGATATTTGTAGGGGATTGCGCGCGTTCTCCCCTTAAGTTTACGAAATGCAGGCGATGTTGAAGTAAGCGATTTATCATATGGGATTAGAAGCTTGTCTCTATTTCTTCTCTCTATCTATATACTTACGTATTTGTTGATCCACCCATCCCTAACTTTCAAAACTGTAGCCCTACGAGATAGAGAAATAAACATTTAGCTCGAAACCGTTGCTATGTATGTGTGCCAACGTAAATAAAAATAGAAATAGAAAAATAGAAAAATTTGCTGCGTTAAAATTTGCTGTGAATTATTTCAGATGAAATAAAAGAAAATAGAACCTTCTTAAAAATATTTTGCTATGCTAGAGTTATAAGGAACCAATATACTGACTATTGTCTAATTCCATCACTTTCGCTCTATATATGGGCACGAAAGGATATCTGATAGCCCTACTTAAGATTGTGTCACGCCTAAATCGGGTACAAAAATATGTGAAATAATTTGAATTATAAGATGGCTTCTCATTTTCCATCATTAGCATCCAATTTTATATGAAAGAACTGTGAATGGAATAATTGCGAAACTCTTGAGAGTGAAAAGAATTGTTCATTTTTAGCCTTTATTTTATTAATTTAACGAAAAACTAGTGGAATAAAAGAAACTTCAATATCATTTTTATATTTATCTTTTTTCTCTTCTATTTTCTTCAGCATTCCTCATACAACATAACTCTGCTGATATTGGCTTACTTTCATTCACCATTGAATCAGTTGCGTTGTGCCGATTTATTCCAACATTCCTTAATTATGGCGTAGGTGCCACATAGCCTAGTTATTCGCGGTCTTCATGGGGGTTGATGTGCAGTCGAATGGTTTTCCATCGATTTTACTGGCAGGTTTTTTCACATTCCGTGATGTTTCTGAGAATTTCCCATTATCAGGGCGTCGGATGTTTCCGTGGAGGGCTGTCCTACTAATTTTTATTCGTCGGAGCGAACTCCAGTGCAATATCTGGCGTCTTAATATTATTACGCCAACAGTTGATCAATGCAAAACGTCTGTGAATATTTTTGGAACCTACGAAGAGAATAAGTGGCTCGGAGGTTGTACAGACTCGTCGGCGCCAAATAGAACTTTTTTGCGATTTCCCGCAAATAAATTCTTGAGAAAAAGAATAGGTTTGATGTATAGAATGATCAAATCACCAACGACTTTGAGGAAACCAAGAATAGATTGGGAAATTTCATGCGTCTGACGAAATTGTGTACCATAAAACATTGTTTTCTGAGGTCGCATTTCGTCCAGTGAAAATTTTTAAGCCACACACAAGGCCTGTGCCCCTTGAGTTAGACAAATATCGTCGCCTAGCTACTAAACATTTCTGTCCACTACAACGTGGATGGCAGGTGGAAAGAATGTTATTTCCGCATTTGTTCTCACAAAATCTATTCGCGGCCAAAATAACAGCTGCAATCTTTGTTAAAATTATGACCTTACCTTTAAATAAGTACATACATACGGTATTTTGATCCTCAGTCGTTCTAAGTGATCTCTTCCGCAATCCACGAATTATCCCTTATTTTACATTTCAACTCCCTCGTTCATAAAATACTCGAACATTCATTCTGAGGCCATGAGGGTGTGGTTTGACACGCGGCGATCGTTTTCCTCGATGGCTCCTATGGACGTGATAATAGCGCGTCACAGTTCTAGAGTGATTTATGTGGAAGTGGATGAAGAATGGAAGAACTTCGTAAAAACGGAAAAATTGGAATTTTTTTCGCGTTGGCCAGAATTAATTGAATGAAATAGAATATAAGAGGTAGAGGAGATATCAATAAGTGAAAAATATTACGCTTTTCCTTGTCTTTGTAAGATCCGTACCAGTGGTTCAACTGAGAGTATGTTTGGTAGATTAACATGCTCTGTCAATCATGCTGATGTAAGTGTTTGTGAATATCTTCACAGCAATAACCACGCGCAATGTTAGTATTGCAACGAAGGGGAATTGATAGTCGCGCAAAGATATTACTTCAGTTAACGCCATCCTCATTACAATCATCTGGCAGTCGTTCCTTTGAAGTGTGACACTTAAACAACATTGCATTCTTCCTTTTGGCAAATATGGCACTTAAATTATGCCTTAACAATAATGACTGGTAGTTGAAATGGCTTGAGTATCTATGAAGTTTAGGAAAACCAGGTACGTATTTCAGCTGCAAAGAAGCAGTTCTTAGCCATCCCATCCGAGATCTATAGTTCTTACGCAACTTAACAATGACCAAAATCTAGTTTATTAAATCTTAATTAAATGCCTAACAAGTTAGTGAAGATTTTATTTACGAGCAAAAGTTATTCGTTCAGTCGGATTTTGATTTTTCTTTTGTTCTCGCACAGTTGATGTATGAGTGAGAACGAACAGTTAATTTTTTGGAAAATATTGTATATGAATAATAAATTCATAATTTTGACCACCTTTGTTTAGTTTATTTTTTATTGAATTCTTAGTAATTACTCCGATTTTAACTTTCTTTACACGAAGTATATAGAGAAAGTATCGTTTCATGAAAAAATTCGAATTTGAGATTTCAACGGAAATAAACGTCTCAAGGCCCCTGAATACTTTTCACTAATTTCTTGATGCTATATATGTATCTCTGTCTGTGTGATAGGAATTTTGTGAACGCTCTTAATCTAAAATTAAGCATTAGATCAGCATAAAATTTTATATTTAAAATTTCTATAAGTAATTAAAAGTCGGATAAGTTTTTGGCTGAACTTGGTCAAACGAAAGTGGAGGTTTACTCTTGTCCTTCTCCGTTTTTGCGTAATATCTCTTTTACGACTTCATTAATGCAAATGTTTATTATTATTAAAGTTGTAGATAATATAATTTTATACAAGTTAAGTTTGAAACATTTTTTCATAAAACGGATTGTTTCAGATGTATTTTTATTTTTCATCTAAATTTATGTTCAGTACTTATATAATTTTCGGTATGGGACAGTTTTGTTTCCGTTGGTATGATACAATTTTCGGATTTTTGGTAGCGTCGCCAACGCCAACGGCAGTCTACATTTTATTATCCATTTTGCTTATTGTTTTTTATGTGAAAATCTATTTAAATTATTTTCCATTGAGAAAATTATTCAAAGAGTTTAATGTAATTGCTGATTGTCAGGCGTTCTTTACCGGCGAAGCGGTAATAGCGGAACATCTTATGGGCACGTCTGGTTCGTCCGTCCGTCCGTCGTAACTTGCATCTCCTAAACCGCTTGACGTATTTTAATTTAATTAAGTATGAGTTATTGTTATTAAAATTTATCGCCCAATTGTGATTTTCAACTGAATCCGTCAATTAGAACTTCCACTTTACATAATTACTTTAATAAACATATACTCGTATCTCGTTAAATGGCATACGTCAAGTAACAATGAAATATCTCACTTTTCTCTCCCTAGCTCGTATATGATCTGTAAGATATAGATTAAAAACTTTATTCGGATAGAGAAAAACATTTAGTACAAGAAAGTCCTTGAGGCCACATAATTACGAATTAGGGTTTTGGAGATAAAAATTCGAGAAAATCCCGAGCAAAACATCGCATATTTTGTTTACATCGATCTCTAAGGCGGTTCTCTTGGCAAACAAAAATTAAAATCCATGTTTTTCTATCCACCCCTTTATAATATAAATCATATTATGATCTGTGAGATATAGTTTAGAAAATTTATTCGGATAGAGGACAATATTTACTACAAGATAGTACCCGAGACCACATAATTACGAGTTATAGTTTCGGAGATTTAAAAAAAATCGAGAAAATCCCGAACAAAACATCGCATATTTTGTTTACATCGTTCGCGAAGACGGTTCTCTCAGAAAAAAAACAATTAAAAATCCATATATTTTTCTCCAATGCTCTTATATGATCTGTGAGGTATAGATTTAAAAAATTATTTGGATAGTTTGGATAGTGAACAATATTTACTACAAGATAGTCCCCGAGACCATTTAATTACGACTTATAGTTTCGGGAATAAAAATTCGAGAATCGCCCAATCTTTTGATACCGTTTTATACGTATTTCCCATTAAGAAGGCCTTTGAAATCTATGGGAGTAAAACAAACTACTAAAAATTCGAAAGAAAATTGTCCGTTGACATCAACTGTTACCGATTTTCTTTACTCCCGCGATAGTTCTCGCTTCCTCTTTAAAAAAATTACATTGCCTCCACGAATGAGTGGGATGAAGATTTTATTTCAAACATCACCGGGTGCTCAAGCCTTGAGCAATTATCAAAACGCGTATTTTGTCGCACCAGCGCGTAAACGCTCTCCGTAAGACTGCCATACAGATAGAACCCCAGGAAAGCCGCGTCCGTGGCCACAAAGGCGTTGCCGACTACACTCAGAAACGTTTCGGGATTCGTGTCTCCTCACACCCCTCTCCCTCTTGACCTCATCTGCATCCCCTTCATCATCATCGGCTTCCTCTTTTGAGGGGCTCTCTTCGGCTTCCGAACTGGGACCCAACCCTGCCACATCGATAATCGCGTGTCAGGCGACCAAAGCTACGGATTTATAAGCGGCGCTCTCAATATTTATGGCCCTCTTGCCCTCTCTTCTCCCGCCTTATTCTCTCCTCTCTCCATTTCTTTGACCCTTCTTAACGCGCCTCTCCTCTTCCTTCAGGACTTCCCTCGTATTAGCATTTTTTCGGAAGCATCCGCCCTTTCCATCTTCCTCCCCTATCCCTCCCTCTCCTCCACCTTCTCTCCGCTCCACCTCCCCTCCCCCTCCATTCCTCCTATCCCTCCCAAGCCATCTTCGGCATTTTTGTCCTCGCACTCACTCCTGCGTTTCCGCTCCACATACTCCGCCCCTTATCGTAGATGCGATGACGTCGGAACGTGCGCTGCAATCCTTGATCTCTGCATCGACATAACGGCTGATCGGTCACTTTTTCGGCTACTTTTGTGCCGAGTCTTTTTTCTAGTCGACACCGGCTGCTGGGGTGGGGGAGGGGATGCTGAATTGTCGAAAGCTTAGTAATCTTCGAAGGTTCCTTTTGATTTGTATTTCTGGCTAACAGTACTGCTCGCTCATGAAGATTCTTGTCTCAGGTATCTCCAATAGCCCCAGCAAGGTTATTAAAAAAACGATGAACATTTCAGCTATAAAGCAGCTGTTTTTAGTGCTGATTCACCTAAAATAGCGTATAAACATCTATTTTCCAAAGACGGCTGCTTTGTAGCTGAAATATTCATGTTTTTTATAACGTTGTTGTGGCTATTGTAGATACCTGAGACAAGTATTTTTTAAGTGCTTGTTTTTGATTTTTTTCTGCCATAAGATGAGCCCGATAATTCCCTGTTGGATTAATACTGTTCCCCTCCCAATTGGTAGTCAAGGACGCTGGGAGTTAATGCGGTCCCCTGGACAAACAATTTGCCGGGCCCCACTCTACGAACTTAATTCCCTCTATAGGTCTTAGCGACTGACATAAACCTTATATTCTCTTATCGCAATAGTGAATATTTTTCTTTCACAAACAAAATTAAATGCAAATTGAATAACGTCGCGCTGTTTTATTGTGCATTCTGGTGTTTAGGCTGTTAGGCACACGCACATATATGTAGTAACGAAATTTTTTCGGCATCAGCCTTAATCTCATATTAAATAGATCTAGGCACAGCATATGTGCCGCAGGTAGGAAAAATAATGATATTATAGACATTTTGTTAATTTAAATAAGTATCAAAATATCGAAATGCAATGAATGGAGCGACGTTTTTTATTGCATCTAATTTTAAAGTTCTCGCCAAAAATGTTGCACTGCGCATCAGGCTTTAATAAAACCAGAGCGTGATTTCGGATATTGCCCGATACATTCCCAGCTGATCAGCTGTGGATATTATATTTTACTCTTTTGGGTATTAAAGATTCCCCGGCGTAGCAACGACCTTGTCAGCAAAATAAATTAAGTAATAAATTGTATTTATCTCTCACACATTCGGTATAAATATATTCAGCGGGATGCCGTTCCTACATCGAGCAGCAATGTAAATGCATACAACATCGCTATACATATTTTATTTACCATTCTTACGTAAGAAAAAGGTTTTTGTTAAAATTGATAATAATTTATAGATGGTGAATTTTCTAATAAAGCGACTTTAGGATAGTAATACCCATGAGGGTCCTCGGGCCCCGGGGCAGCGACCCCCACTGCCCTCCCCCGGCTCGTCAGGTCTGCTGATAGTAATGGTTGCTTACCGACGGTAAAATTGTCATTTATTTGTTTAGCTTGAATTCAGTTGCAGGCTGATAGAGGGAATTTTGGTTCCCGGCGATATTTTTTTCCCCGGGAAACGGGAATTTAATTTTTTAATATTCCTGGAATCCCGGGAACCCGGGATTAAGAATGATTTCCCATTTTTAATATTTAATGCACCATTTTTTATTTAAGCATGATATTTATTATTAATACAACGTAAATACATAAGTCTTCAATAAATCTCATTGACATGCGATACATTATTTGCGACAAATTATTAGCAGGTTCAATATTCAGACGCACTTTTACTTGCGCAACCGATCTTTCCTCGATGTTGACGATAACAAGAGACCAACTACTAATGTATCCTATATTGCAATTCCCTCAAAGTTAAAATTGAGGGTAGAAAATGAATGAAAGAGGTTTAAAAATAATATAAAATCTATGTCTTCTTCTGCCCATTTGTGGCTCCCTCTGTCACATTATAAAAATGCAAATAACTCGATAGAGGATCGAGATACATATTTGAAATTTGGCAGGAATGCTCGATTTACATATTTTAAGGCGATGAAATAAAAAACTCAAAAAATTCCTAGATTCGACTCCAAGAAAGACAGTTCTAGTTCTCATAAATTAACACGTATACATCGACTTTTCGACGTGCAGACTTTTATTCATTATGAGATCTAAATTAGAAAGTATTAACATAGGATATTCGATTTAAACTATTTTAAAGAAAAAATTATAATATTTATTATTCTGTTCATCTTTTTCCGTCTACAGTTCGAAATCCCTCATGTTATACGTTTAATTCATGTAAAATCTTGCCATTTTAACGGGATGTTGCCTTGCCAACCAATTACGTTGCTAAACCTCGAAATCCTACTGTCATTTCATTCCTTATGGGTGAAAGCGTGCTTTGAATGCTTTTAATACGAGGAAGAGCGAGAGAGAGAGAGAGAAGGAACGAAAGGGAAATTATTTTCATAGCAACCAATATAAACAACATTGGTTGCGTTAAATGCGAGAAGGAATACATATGAATGTACAACAATAATCATTCTCATATTATAATCACTTAGAGTCGTCGTAGGAGTTCGAGACTAGAAACAATGAACGCCTAAGAGAAAGTGTTTTCCTGCCATCGATTTTTTAATACGCGTTGAATCGTTAAAAATATCAGTTTTAACGCGAGAATTTGACGCATTCTTAGTGATTTGCATTGTTGCCGGTTTCGTCTAATTGGGTACCTACCATTGATGTGGATAATAGCTTTGCATCACATCTATTCACGAAATTTCATATAAAAACTTTCTCGTTGAATTTCAACGGGCATCTCTCTAGTATATATACGTATATATATCGTATAATTTACTTGGTCAGAGTAGCTATTTGGTCAATTAGGGGAGAAGGGAGGGGGGAAGGAAGAATAATATGAGGGGAAGGTAGTTCATTTCAACGCTTAGTTTCAGATTCATGCAACATGCTACCATTACTTTTGGACCTATTTTTTTTACTAAGGACATTCACGGGCGCGATAAGAAGCCACTTTGATATTGTATTAGCGTTCCTTTAAAATTAATTTAAATACGAGAAACACAATCTGATCCTTGATCCTAAACTCCTAATAACTCGGTTACTAAATAGAATTCACTAAAAACATATTTAGTAGTCATCAGAAATTTTATTGGTACTACAGCATAAAATCAAAAAAATCAAAACTAATTTTTGTAGCTTAACATTTGAAGCTGAAATTCGGAGCTATGTCTGAAAAAAACCAGATATGAAGATAATTCTGGATAAGCTTAACTAGGCACAAAATTCGAAAGAAAACTTTCCGGGAATCATTAAAAATTTTCTCGGGAATCGAGAATTATAAATGTTGGGTAAATTCCCGAAAACCGAGAACGGGAATTCCCGGTTCCTAAACTGAACTGATAGATGATTAATATGATTATTCGATGCGACAGCCAGCATGCGAACACGCAAATTTGAGACTCAACGACTGGTTTCCCACCTATGACCTTATCTTTGGGAGGAACACACGAACTTTAGAAAATGACAAAAATATGGACTGCAGAAACTAAAAGACCATACGATATTGTTTATAAATGTACGACAAATTTATTTTCGTTTAAATCAGGGACTGGCAACCTATGACCACCGTGGGTATATTTATGCGGCCCGCGAAGCTATGATGAAGAAGCAATCCGTAAAATTTGACGTATAAATTCATATTTTTTGGTAAAATTATGATGATAAAAGCTATTTGAAATTTTAACGCAATAATATTTATTTTCACTTATATGATACCTCAGAATCTCTAGGTAACTTTCGATTTAAACTCTAATCCGGCCCGGCGAAGTATTGGCAACCAACGATGCAGCTCACCAATTAGGATTGGTTGTCACTCTCTGGTTTAGTGGTATTTTATAACTCATAGTCGTGCTTCATATTTGAGAGGTAAGTAGAAAGTTTCGAACTACAACGAATATGCTTCATCTTCCTAAAAATCAGCCTTTAATTTTTTTCAATTTTACCTTAATGCAGCACGTCGATTAATTCTGATTTAAATCATCGAGCAACCGGGTAATAAATTGAGAATCGGGTGGTGTGGCTCTAATTTTTAGCCATAAAGGGGCAAAATAAAAAAAATCGAAGGAATTTTTTCGTGACCCAGGAGTTTCAAATTTCGCCTTTCCACTACGCCGTTTCCTTGTAGAGGTAATTGGATATCGTTTCCCCGCGTCCGACCCGGCTCCTAAAAAATCACTCGATCCGAGTGATTTGATCGAAACCGGAGAAAAGTTTGAAACGAAAGCCATTTTTGGCGGCGGAGGAGCTGTATTCACAGTGACGGACATAACGTTCACATTGGCGGAAACCGCGCGTAAATCTTTATTCTATAAATGGAAATGGAGACATAAACAAACGTCCGTGGATCGGTCGTGGATTAACGCAGACTATAGGAAAGTTTGAAAGATTTTCAGGAGAGGAATAAGGGAGAGAGAAGACGGAAGGATGGAGTAAGTGTGAGAATAATGATGTATTAAAAAAAATTAACTGTAGGAATCTTGCATTACCTGTTAAGAAGGCAGCATATAACAAGGATTATACAAGATTTAACGCGAATTCAACGTGAAAGATTTTTCAACTTTGCTGAAAAACATTCGATTTTACTTGAATGCGTCTACGTGCTAATTAAAGCCTAAACGCTTCAAGTCTTAACGGGAAGGAAATGCTAGATAATTTAATATTTCTCGAAATAGAAATTTGTAAGTCAGTTACGTATCATCTGAGGAAATGGCGTAAAGCCTGGTTTCATTAACTGAGAAAATTTTCTTATTTAATTTTAAAGCTGCAGATAATTTAACAAAAATTAAATATGTTTGTTGTTAGTTGAGATATTTTGACTCAGTAATAAATTCTCATAATAACATATTCTATAAGTGAATCTCATGGACCATTCAATTAAAAATTACAGGGTGCAGTTAACAGATGTGATTACTTTTTAATAAGGAAAGCTAAATAATAAGTACGGCTTTTTCATATGAAGGGTCAACAAAAAGTTTTTTTGCACACTTGTAGTGTGAGAAAAATATTATTGACTGTTACGAGAGAAAGCGTTCTTAAATTCCTACAGGTATTATTAAAGGAATCCAGCTACATGATACCGTAATTGCTTCAGTGACCAAGAAAAAAATTCCCAGAATTTTTGGCCAATCAGCATCCGCTTCTGTTGCCTTTCTCTTATTACCTAATTAAAGCCTCTCCCGTTGCTCTCTCTCTCTCTCTCTTGGCTTTGTCCCATCTCTTCCCAACTCATCATCCCTTTTACCCTCTTCTCTGTTGGACACTTTATCGCGGCACCTTCCCATTTACGCCTCACCATTCACGCACCTTATAAGTATACAATACGTCGCTTTAATTAGGGCAATAAATGGAGGCGTCTTGTTCCCATCTTCGTAACTTAATAACGGGCTCATTTTCCTAAGAGCGTGGTTGACCTCCATTAAACTCCATTGAACGTGGAAGTGGAAAGTGCAACAGTAATTGATTTCGTTGCTTCGCGCGCTATTTAGAATTGAGAGCTAATAACCGTTGGTAATATTTATCAACGAAGGTAACTCCATTAGGTAAAAAATTTTTAATGTCAAGGTTTTCAGCTATTTGATTAATTTGTAGTTGTATGCGACACCAACTCTTTGAAATCAGTTGCTACAGCTTTAATATTGGTTGCTATTAACAGAAAATAAAAAAATGTAACTTCCTGCAATGAAGTTTTCTCGGGTTTCCAGCCGGGTGGTGATTTGGTTTCCCAACGTTTCGATGGCTGTCTCTGCCATCATCCTCAGGGTATCTGCGATCATCCGGGGTTTATATTCAAGTGGCCACTGTTGGTCTTTCCGCTCATTGGCTGATGGTTCTGCCAATTAGCGCGCTGTTGTGCTAGCCGTGCAATAGTGGGATCCGACGCCTTGCTCAGGTTGAAACCGGTGTCTCTATTGAAATTAATTTTGTGGGGTCAGTCGGATCGCGATGGCTTCTTTCACTAGACGGTCCCAGTATCCATGGCCTCTGGTTACTAGTCTCACATCACACGCTCACAGAGTGAACGAGTTCCTCGCCGAACACCCCGCTCGTATCGTCTACGCTAAACGGAAAACCTAGCCAGACTCCGCGGTAACAAATAATCCGTTCTAACTCCTAGTCGGACGGAAGATCGGGCGCGAGTCGCCGATTATTTTTCCCGAATGTTAATGTGACAGCATTAAGTCGTCACTTCCGGCGTTTGTTTCGTGTCATTCTTTCCCTTTTGGCTCCCTTCTACTCCTCTCCAATTTATCGTTCTATTTTTTTCCCTTTTCCGCGGGATCTTTTCCTCTCTCTCCCCCTCCTACACGCCTCACTCCCACCACGCCCTCCTTCCCCACTCCCTCCGCGTCCCTCACGCCCTACTCCCCCCACCTCTCTTCGCCAGTGGACTCTTAACGACGGCGTAAAGGAGCTTATCATCGCCCTTCTCTTTTATCTAGAGTGACCTGAGGAGCTACTCGGCTCTCATTTTTCCTCCTCTTTGTCTTCTGGGGGTCCGCCACCTTGGATCCCTCTGTCCCACTTTCACCATTTCGGCATCCGTCCTCTCTCTCTCTCTCTTTTCCTAAAAAGTGTGCTCCCATGCAACGCCGCAAGTGTTTCTTTATTTCTTCCACCTTACCGTCGCCTTTCAAACTTTTTCTTACCGTGACCACATTCCCCTCCCCGCGCGAGCACGGTTGTCGGTTTGACCTCCTCGACTCGCTCGCTCACGCCTCCAAATGTGCGAGCATGTGTCCCGGGTACAGTTAAATTCTTTGCATAGCTCGCGAAATCGCGCATATTTTTCCACGCACGCAGAAGACAGCATGTAACAATGGATTACTTACAGGGTTATTCTCTATGAACCGGCAAGGATTAGTCACCTCGTGAAGATTTGGCAAACTAAATACATATTTCGGAGAAAACTTGACTGGTTTACAGTTTTTAACGAGGAGTTCTTTTCATACTAATGTGTCGTCGTGCGACGTTTTTTACCGGACACTTTTTGTCACTGGGTCATTTTGTCAGCGAGATATTTAGTCACGGGAGAGTTTAGTCTCGCCGACATTTCGTCTTGTTTTCTCTCTCTATCTCGCCTTTCCCTCGCCTCAGCTCGTCGCCGCTCTCAACTCCCGTGCCCCCTTATCAATCTTCCACCTCGTACCCATCTAAACTCGGAGCGTTCACGCTGTCTTTCAAGCTGTCTTCGACCGTGTCTAAGGAAGAGGCAAAGGGGATGGAGGGGGAGAGAGAGGTGAGGGGGAGGAGGGAGTTGAGACGTGACGGGAAGGCCACCGTGTGACACGGGTCATGGAAAGGGTTCGGTTCATAGGAGGAGAGAGAGAGAGAGATAGGAAAAAAGATGTCAAATAGAGGCAATAAGAAACAAAATTAGCGGGTCGAAGATCGGGTTAAAGCAACTTCCGTGTTCTAGTAGACGGTATATGTGTTAAAACAAAATGAGGAGTGAAAGTTTCTCCGGAGAATCGATGCGCTGGATGAAAAAATGACGAAAAGAGTATTTTTTTCCCTCAAAAAATCGACTTTATATTTGATGGAGTTTTCGACCTTGAAGTCTGTTTTCGAGCTTTTCTTCCGGTGAACAGCGAGGAAAAAAATTCCCGAGGAAAATATTTTGAGCTAAAAAACTTTTGCTGGTCTTATTTTAATTAAAGATGAAGTAACTGGATTTTTTATGGCAAAAGCGCCTCTCAAAGTTTGAAACGCGAGGCCTGGGAAAGCAGCCTTAAATAATTTCAAGTAAGCGAATAAATAATTAATAAAAATTCCAGAAGAGAGCATTTAAGCTGCTATTAAATTCGGAGGTTCATAATGAGTGAAAATAAAAAGACGCTCCTCAACTCTGAGGATAATATTGGGAAAGGTGAAAATTTTACATTATTAGATTCGAACCTAAGTAACTCTTGCTACGAGAAATTTTCATCATTTTTCTTTTTTGGATAATCTCTTTCTAGTTGTTTAGGAACGATTAGAAGGGTATGGATTATCGTTAAATAACATGTCTCCAACAATGTTTTGTATACATTCGAGTGCGTGAAGTAAAACTTACCATTCAAAATCCGTAGCTATTCCAAAAAAAATATTTTCTGCAAGCTTAGGCAAGACGTCATGGAATTGGCCATTAAAATCATCACAAAATGAATAAAAAAACCTATACATCTACATCTACATCTACAGTTTACCCTGCAAGCCACCGCAAGGGTGTGTGGCAGGGGGTGTATTAACACCAAGGGGGAAAACTCCAAAATTAGGCCTTGGTTTACCCCCTACGCGAGGTTACTTTTGATCGCAAGTTTTATTCTGCTCAGCTATCGTTCTAGGGAAAAATGAGCCTTTGTATCTCTCTGTCCTACAGGCTATCTCTCTTATTTTACGAGGATGGTCCATTCTACCGATATAGGTGGGAGTTCTTATTATTTCTTTGACGTCGCTGGAGAAAGTACTCGTTCTAAATCTTTCAAGAAGTTTTAACCTAGCACGTGATCGACGCTCAGCTAGTGATTCCCATCCTAAGTCCTGTATCAAGCCTGTAACGCTTATATTTCTATCATAACAATTTTTGACGAATCTAGCAGCTTTTCGCTGAACTTTCTCTAACTCGGCGATTAAACCTTTCTCGTACGGATCCCATATGCTCGACGCATACTCTAGCAGCGGTCTAACTAAAGAAAAGTAACATGTCTCTTTGACTTTTTCTTCGCTTTTACCTACTATCCGTTTGATGAATCCTAGTTTTTGCTTAGCTTTCCCGGATATATTTCGTATGTGTGTGTCCCACGAGAGGTTACTTGTTAAAATGACACCTAAGTATTTGACGGATTCGGCTAATTTTAGATGTACGCCTTCTATACTGTAATTCATCGCCTCAATTTCTTTGTTTCTCCAGAATCTCATGACGGAACACTTACCTAAGTTCAGCTCTAATTGCCACTCTTTACACCACTCGAGAATTGCGTGTAGGTCGTTAGAAAGTAATGCTTGATCAGCAGGACTGTTAATCTCTCTGTAAACTACCGTATCATCCGCGAATAACTTGATTTTACTTGTAATAACATTATCTAAGTCATTTATGTATATAAGGAACAATAGGGGACCGATGACACTTCCCTGTGGAACGCCGGAGGACACGCTGACCGAATCTGATTTAAATCCATCAATGACTACCATTTGTTCCCGATCATTGAGAAAGTCCCTGATCCACTCGATTATCTTTCGATTTATTCCACAGGCTTGTAATTTTTTCAATAACTTAATATGAGGGACTTTATCGAATGCCTTCCTGAAGTCAAGAAAAACCGCGTCTAGCTGGGTCTTTCGATCACCGGATCGTAGTATATCATGTGCAAACAGAGCGAGCTGTGTTTCACAAGATCTTGCCTTCCTAAAACCGTGCTGATATTTACTGAGCAAGTCCTGGCTATCTAAGAAGTCCATCACAGAACTAACGATGATGTGCTCTAGAATCTTGCAAGATATTGAGGTTAGCGAAATCGGCCTGTAGTTTTCTCGGTCGTCTTTTTTCCCGCCTTTATGTAGCGGAGTTATAAACGCTAATTTACATTCCTTAGGTATAACGCCATGACTAAGTGACTTACTGAAAACTGTTTCGAGATAAGGTGCTATTTCTAACGCTAATTCCTTTAATACTCTAGCTGGTATCTCTTCCGGTCCCGGGGATTTATTTGCATTTATGATTTTGAGCTGTTCTGCTATACCTTTCGCTGATATAAGTATATCGTTCATCTTCTCTTCGCTTGGTTCGGGTGGATCGACCTTCCTTTTCTCCACTTCGGTCGTAAATACGCTTTGAAAAAATGAGTTTAACAAGTTTCCTTTATCAATGCTATCGTAAACTACCTCTCCTTTGTCGTTTCTTAATGGTGCTACGGTTGGGCGTCGATCTTGAACTTCTCTAACATAAGACCAAAAGATTTTGGGATTTTCGTTTAGATGTTCACAGAGAATCTTTTTCTTAAAGTTCATTAATGCCTTGCGCATAATCTTTTTAGTCCAAGTCCGACAATTTCTGTACTTGTTTGAAATTGTATTTATTACCTCCTGTGACATATTATTTTTGGCGCATTTAAGTTTTGAGTGAAGCTTTCTTTGTCTCCTGAGAGCACATCTAACCTGCCGATTATACCACCTAGGTTCCCCATTATCGGTAATATATTTACTTGGTATGTACGTATTTATACCTGTTCTAATTACTGATAAGAAAGCTTTCCAAGTTTCCTCAACGTTCTTCGTGCTTGCTAATTTTCTGAAAGTTGCGTAATCTTTAATAAGTTTCTCTTTAAAGTCCGCAAAGTTAGCATTTTTAAATATGTACACTTTTCGCTTAGGCTTGCGATACTTTACGAATGCTATGTTCAAGATAACTCGGACTACTCGGTGATCGCTGATACCTTCTTCAATAACTACTTCAGAAACACGTTCAGGGATATTAAGTGCTATTAAGTCTAATATATTGTCCTCTCTCGTGGGTTCTCTGACTACCTGAATAATGTTTATTGAAGATGTCTATTAGTGCTTCGCATGACTCACGATTTCTACCGGGTGGTGTGAAGCTGCAACTGCGCCAATTTATCGAGGGTAGATTAAAGTCTCCCCCTACTATAGTAAGACTTTTGCTATTTTTCATCTGTATTGAGTTGATTTGGGCCTCTAGCTCATAAAT
The DNA here is from genome assembly GCA_028673005.1 of Tanypteryx hageni. Classification (NCBI taxonomy): domain Eukaryota; kingdom Metazoa; phylum Arthropoda; class Insecta; order Odonata; family Petaluridae; genus Tanypteryx; species Tanypteryx hageni. Next base: position 97,050,562 of record CM054115.1, read on the forward strand.
TTCTTCTGCGTCTGCATCTGGCGGCCTATAGCATGCACATACATGGATGTTTCCTAAACCTCCCCTGCTGATTGTACACCAAATGCTTTCTATTCTGTTTTCCGTAAACTCAATTGGCGAACTGATAAGCGTGTCCTTCACCGCTATAAAAACTCCACCTCCATTCCTATTTACCCTATCTCGTCTGTGAATATTATATCTTAAGGGGAAAATTTCTCGGTCGTGTATATCCGAAGTTAGCCAGCTCTCTGTGCCTATCACTATATCTGCCTCAGTTTCCTCTAATAAATTCTGAAATTCTGCTGTCTTATTCCTGATACTACGGCAGTTTATATTTAAAATTGTTAATGAGTCGCTTTCGGGCCGCTTCTGAATTTTTTCTGTGTTATGGATGGTGCGACTTCTAAGAGAGGCGTTATCATTGCTATTGTTAGCGCAGAGTTTATTGAGTCCCAACGTCGACCTAGGTATTGACCTACTATCGCAGTTATTTGATGACCCCGAGATTGACCTACGCACTGGCCTACTCCCTAATCTAAAAAAGCTCTACAATGCTCGTAGATTCTACCACCTACCTTCTGGGCTGCCACGGCAGTATAGTGAACTCCCGATCGGTTCAGGGGCACCGTACACGATTCGAGAACCGGCTCCACGCTAGTTTATTTGCGTAATACATTGCTTGGAAAACGTATTAGGTTTGTATCCGTTCCTAAGAAAATATTTGCAGTATTCTTCTCTAATTCTTAATTATCTAAGTAATGTGTAACTTAGGGAATTTGGAAATATGTTAAGGACTAGGACTTACATGAAGGGTAACACAGGGTATCCGTAAATTAGCCGATGATTTTATTTTCCGATTAATTCTGAACCAATCTTTTTCCAGATGTAGCCTACATTGACAATACAATGAGATCACCCTCTGCATTGTGAGGAAGTTTTATTCCCCTTAAATAAGCACGGCGTAGAAGAATCAATGAGATTACGAGTTCATGTTACATAATGATCAAAACCTGTTAAATTCAGGAAGCTTGTTTAGGCTAATTTAATTAAGGCTGATAACGATATCCCCAACAATTCTGTTTAATAAAAAGTGCAAAAATGAGTAAAGGGTATTATGGATATCAAGAATGAGGTCAGGCTCAACTCATTGGAATTTACTCGATATTATGGATATTTGAAATACAGTCCTTGTACAGTTACCCGTGAAATGCGACATCACTAGAAATATTGTTTTTAACATTTGAAATAGGTATTTTGGCACAGTTAAGTAATTTTTTAGAATGGAAAATGTAGAAGATATCATTAAAAATAAATTTAAAACATGAATTGCCTGACCTTATCTCATCATAAACTAACTCTTGGAAAATGCCAATTACCATACATAAAGATCCCTTTCTCCGTATTTTTTCACTTAGCTTTACTATAAGTGATCGGGACGAACTCAATACTCATACTCGTTTGTAAGCGGATGCATAACGGAGGCAAATGAAATATGTTTCGTCGATCCTAGTAAACTGCTATTCTTGCGCAGGCATTCTCTAACCCAGTATTGCACAAGATTTTTACATGGCGGGCCGTGTCCGTGGTTGCGAATCCTTTCGCGGGCCGCTCTGGAAGTTGCCACTTCTTCGACGTGCCGGATTAGTTTAAATTGGAAGCGACCTATATATTCTGAGGTTCATACAAGTGAAAATCAATATTTTTTTCATATGGTTAACATTTCAATAATAAATTTTTATTGTGAAAATTTTCATAAAATGTTTAAATTTGTTTGTCAAATTTTTCGAATTGCTTTTTCCTCATAGCTTCGCGGGCCGCACAAAAACCCTTCGTGTGCCGCATCCGACACGCGGGGCGTACTTTGGGCACCACTTATCTAACCGATTACTCCCATACTCATAATTCATCGATTCACGTAAATTCTTCTCGAATGACACTCGGGTGTAGAGACCTTTTTCTTTTTTATTGCCATTTCGCCCAAATGTGTTCGTGGTGACCATTATTCTAATCTTGGAGGTTAATGGATTATACCCTTCTCTTTGGATACTTATTGCGGCGTGAGATGAGAGTGACATTGCATCTTTTGCAGCATTGTTCGCATATTTGATTAAGAAAAAGGAATAAACTATTAGCGAAATGAAAGCGAGGGAAGGGATTCTCTCGATTTTCAGATCAGTTCGATTGATGAGAGATAGAATCTGATTTCTCGTAACGCCTTAACCACTCGGCCACAACTGCTACACGTGAGCATTTGAATTTAACCAAGCATAATTAAAATATATTAATTGGTCCTTTTGGCATGCTCAATAAACATCTATTAGACGCAAATCGTATGGTTTAACGTAAATATCTGTCACTAAATAGAAATTCGTCAGCAAAGTTTTCTACCGAAAATTTTCAATAATGGGGAACGCTTTAACAAGCCGCCTCTGTAGCGAGAAGCAAAACGATAGGCTGAGGAAATAGTGAAATTGTTAAAGTAGAAATAGAGAGAGAAAGAGGCAGAAGGGGAGAATGAGGTGAAGGTGTAGAGCAAGTATCTTTTTGAACGGTAAAAGGTGAGTGCAAGATGTAGTGGCGAAGAAAAGATGGGCTTTCGAGAGAGGCAAACGAGATGAAAGAGAGGGGGGAGGGAGAAAGGAGAGGGGGTGGGGGATAAGAGAGAGGTTGCGGAGCGTCGAGAGTGTGAATCAGATAGATGGGGGATAGTGGGGAGTGGGACGTGGAGGAAGCACTTGGCTTGAAGGGGGCGTAATGACTCTAGTGGCACACCCCCTCGCGCACTCCATCTCCTTCTCTCACAACTCTTCTCTCTCTCTCTCCTTTCCTCTCCACACTTTCGCACTTAGCTCTCTTCTTAACCCACTTTCTCCCTCCCTCTTTCTCTTTCGCCGTCTCCTCTCCCTTTTATCCTTTCTACGCTCTTATCTCCTTTGCCTCGCCTTCACCGCAGCCTTCGCGGTTCACTCCCGGAAGTTCTGTTTCCAATTTCTCTTTGCGTCGCTGCTTTTGGTGCTCCCGTTTTTACTTTATCCATACGTAGTATTGTTCTCTTGAAAAAAATCGATTTCGAGATTTCAACGGAAATACACGGTTTGTGGTCCCCTGAACACGTTTTGATCATTTTATCGATTGTCTGTTTGTGTGTATGTGTGATAGGAATTTTGTGGGTGCTCTAACTCAAAAAGTATTGATCAGGTCAATGCAAAACTTTATATTTTAAATTTTTATTAAAGGGAAGAGAGTTGATTAGTTTGATCAGTTTTTAGTTAAAATCATTCAGTCAGAAGTGGGTGTTTACTCCTGTCATATCCGTTTTTTTATATTTGCTTTAATATTTGATCAGCGTAAAATATTACCGGAATAAAAGTTGTAGATAATTTAATTATCTACAACTTTTGTTCGAAACATTTTCTCGTATAAAACATTGTTTAAGAGATATTTTTAAAATTATATTTTTAGCTGCTACCACCAAACCACCTGGAGGAAACTTTTGTAAACACTTTTCGCTTAGTTACGTCTTAATAACGCTCCTTTTTATGCTTAACTGTTGGAGCTTCGTGGCTATATCCATTGTCAGGAGGCTACGATATCAGTTTATATCTGTTCTTTTTAAGATCTTTTAATTTTTCTCGCAGTTCCTTAATATATTTATTATCATTTAACCTATTTGGAATTTTTAGAAATATTACAGGTATGGAGAAAGTCATGTGGTGGCCACGTCAGATTTTTCTCTCTCACCTTCTGGCATAATTCTTCTCCCTTTGTTCTAAATCCTTCTCTCCTATAACTTTTTTCTTTTTCTCCGTCTTCTCTTTAATTACTTTCTCCTATTATGCCTTTTCCTCCATCGATATTCTCCAATGTATTTCTCCAAACCTTTCACTTCTAAAGTTCCAAGGTGATTTCTTAATTTTTATCTACTCTACTTTGAAATTTCAGTAGTTTTATTAATTTTTGTAACCCTTGTAAATTTTATTTACGCATAAGTGCATTTAGGGAATCTTGTCGGCTGTTGACATTGTTTATCTGTTTCACAATGTACAAATGTCTGCGATAATCTCGGGTATGTTAGCGACATTGCTACAAAGTTACTGAATTTTGCGTCCCAGGTTAGGTTTTCCATTCAAATATTCCCTTGCAATGGGTAGGTGTAACTATATTACTAAAATTTATTATCTAACAACTATTTATTAAATTCTCGAGTAATGAAAATTTGAGGATATTAATCAAATGTTGTAATCAATATTTGCTATTATCGCTTTGTCTTGTCACTTGTAATATTTTTTTAACGTAACGTATTGTTGATTCGTGAAATCCCTTCTCATTTAGAGGAAATTTTAGCTGTCCATTTTTTTCGATAAAATAATCGTTTCTTTAAAATGATTAGCCGCAGTACGTGTTATAAAAGCGTGTAATAAAAAAGTCCCAAAATAAAATAATGCAAGATAAAACTATTCGATCTTTATTTCTTATATGCTAATGAATGATATATTATTGCTCCAATTAAAGTTATATTGCTACTAATATTACACCGTAGACAAACATTGGCAACAGTATAAAATATAGCGTGACGCAAATAGCTCTTTTTACAGCAAATAGGCTCTGCACCTCTTGGAAACTAATGACGCATACTAGGCTATGAATGTTGCATCATAAACTAGGAACTAAAAAACTTTACGAATCCGACGTTCGTCAATACATGACCAATGAAAAGCAGATGCCATTGAGTTCTTTTTTTCGTAAACTTTAAAGTAATGAAATGTGTGCTTAAAATCGATCAGAGGTGGCGTTTAATTTGGGCAATCAAGCACGACTACAAATTATGCTTCGCTTTAGTTTTATGGCCCGCTCCGCCGGATTCGTGAACCCTGAGAGAGCTGATGCAGGTTTCAGTCTCCGACTGAACTGATTTATACCAATTTTTATCGCCTCTTAGCTATTTTTTGGGAAATTAAGTTCACTAATACCTAACTCGGCTGCTTTGGTTTCACTCGTACCAATTTTAACATCGATTATTTTATTTTACTGAAATATTAAATCACAACATGTTGCTCTCTTTCAAATTGCAGTTATTATGTATTAGTTGTTAGATATAATTTGCTGAAGATAGCCATAGTAAATCTTTCCGTAACGTTTAAGAATAACCACAAAAATTTTAAATAAAGTTGAAAAAGTATTTGTCTCTGGTGTCTCTATTGTCCCCAGCAAGTTCACGAAAAACCAATTTTTTAATTTTGAAGTGCTTGTTCTTTTATTCAATTTTCAGTAATAATACAAAAAATAACGACTAAGTAAGCATTCAAAATGCCTTTCATCTGTGATGTTATATCGGCGGCAACACTTTTATGGTAATCTTCAATTATTGGACTAAGTGTAGAATTTCACTCATTAATAGATTGCTCCGTCTAAACCACTGCGGACATTTTATGTGTTTATATTTATAGTGTAAGATCTTAAGTTATTTGTTATTAATTACAAGTTGTAAAAAATAAAAAAATCCGAAATCTTTACTACGCAGGTTGCTCGTCGCGGTGGCCGCCGCGCTCTTCGCGTCACTTCTGAGACTCGTGTGCTCCTCTACTTCTCCATTCGGTTCCCTCGGTTTTCCGGGACTACAGCCAGGTGAGTACTTAAATCTGCCACCCACCCCATTTGGCGCTGTCGACCCCCCACCCCCCTTCTCTCTCCTCCACTTTTGGTGTGCAGACGGTCTCAACACACACACTAAAATCCCTCGCCGTGCATTAAGCGAGGGGGAGTCGTAAAAGTCTGTGGAAGAGCTCACGGCGCGAAACGTTTCTCAGACGGCGGAAGTAGGATAAGATTCGAGGACGAATGGGAATGGGTTTAATGGTTGTGTTTGGAAGGGGAACGGATCCGGAGGAAGTTGGGAAGCGGGATGATCCGGGAGGAGAACCGGCGGGGACTCGTTCTCCGGGGGCGATTCAAGAACAAAGTGTATCGGGAAGTTATAAATGTCATCGATAATGTTTCTGGTGAAAAATGTTATGCGGATGGCTCGGAATTGAAACTTACATGTGGGGAACTGCAAGAGAGTGGAATAATTTTTCGAATTCTATGAAAGTCTCATCCTTTTGCGTCAATTGGTCTTATATTAGGAATGAGGTGATTGTAAATTATTGAAAAATTGAATATTTTCTGGAATGAGCATAAATGCTGCTGTGAAGTATTGGATGGTTTCTCTTCTATATAAACGATGCAGAAAATGCTATTTTGGAATTACGTTTATCTACTTTTTTTACACCATATTAAATTGCCATAGGTTACAAACAGTGGCGTACCTGACACCCGCGCGGCTGGAGGATACATATTTTTTCCGTGAGGCCCTTAAACTTTTTCCGGGACTTTAATTTTGTTTTGCCGGGGGGCCTACACATTTCCCGGTACGCCACTGGTTACTATTGGAAGTAAATACAATTAACCACTTCGAGAAACGACATGGTAAATATGAAATCAAAATCATTGTGAGAATTTCCACTTTAGTTTATTTTCGCGACCGGTTTCACCGTAAAAACTGAATCGTCAGTCTAGTTGAAAGTGGAAATTTACATAGCGATTTCAGCTTTTTAACGGCAGTAAAGTCGTTACGGACGCTCACGACTCATTTCAATCACGAAACTCGAATTTTTCGCTTTCAAGCCAAGAGATTAGTTTAAATAGATGTTTCAATATTGTTATTGAGATTCGAAAAATAAACACGGGATGGATTTTTAATTATTAATTTTTCTTCTTTTCATAGATTAATTGTACATGTTTAGTTCCTCAACGGTAAATCCACCAACGAAAACTCATTTTATGAGTGTAATTATTTTTTCTCCAGCGAATCTCAAATGTACCATTGAGAATGGGGTCGTTGTCTGAGCGAGAGGAGGCTGGGAAGCGGAAAAGATGCGCCTGGTAGGAGGGTCCTAAACTTAAACCTTTACCGGTTGTGTTTTTGTTTTGTTTTTTTTTGTTACGGCTTCAGCATGATCGTATTCCCTTCCGTCCCACCAAGGTGAAGGAGCCCTTCCAAGATATCTCGTTTTTCTCCTTCCCTCCCTCCCGCCGCCCCCTCTATGCCTCCCACCCCCCCTCTCTCAGCGTCCCAGTGCCATTAATGTCTTGCACAACAGTACTGCATACGCCGGAGTCGTAAAACACGAGACTGTTGTTGTAATGGGAGAAACAGGCCGTACCCAAAACAGACCCGTTTTTACTTGTTAATGAGAAGACGGCCAGTTTTGAAAAAAGGATTTCCTCGAAATAAAGAGGCGCTGGGAGCGCCATCCTGCACCTGTCTCGGGCGGAAAAATTATTATTTGATGGAACTTCTAGGTTTGGTTTAATTTCATGCGAATCCGTCTCGCCCCGTATTTTTTCTCGACAGGAATAGCGTCGCTAGCAACGATAATGGAAATCCATGAGTGGTTTCTCCGACTCCACGTTGGCAGTCATCCAAAATGATTCGGTGGCATTTAAGCGTGGGCGTCTGTTTTGGAGGTTAACTTAACCATTTTAGAAATGTGGAAGTCATGCATGTGCACAGTCAACATAGATGCAAAACAATTAGAAACGTTTCATAATTTTTCTGGTTAAACCGATGCTTGAGTGATGGAGATATTACGCCGTAATAAAATGGAGAATGTTATGTAAATAGATAGAAATTTAGACCAAATGGTTCACTCTTACAGTTAATCCTTCGTCAATGATATGAATAATAGAAATTGTAAAAATAAACAGTACATAAAACAAAATGAAAATAATAAAATATCAATGAAACGTATCTTAAGAAAGATTTCCCGGGTTCGATTCCAGAATCAATCCTTCCCATTTGATTTACACGGGAAATCTGAAATTCATCGTGCAGGGTAATTTTCTCTTGCACATTAAAATATCTTATAGTTGTAATATCGGAGCGATATTTGTACCATTCTCTGAGAAAAGAAATGAAGATTCTAATTTATATCGTAGAACATAGCCTATCGATCGTATTTCTTCGAATTTCGCGCAAATACTGGCGTTTCTGCATTTTTATCACTCATTACGAGAGTCTTGCCATTGCAACGCCTATTGTTGGATTCGGTTTCGGTATAGTCTAGTATAATACACACACGCGTTATTTTTGCCACACAAATACGCGTGATTAATTTAGATTTCCGTTCGAATGTATTTGTAATATTTTATTACGCTAAATTATGAAATTTGGTAACACAAAGAGCAACTCATCCGAGGCGATTTTAAAGCTATTAAAGCCAATATAAGTATCAAATAAATGATTAAATGGAAAGTAGGAATCATAATTTCTTTTTGGATCATCTTTTTTATAATTGGTTTTAATTTAGCTTGAGTAATCGCGTCTTGACTAACGCGAGTGAAAACCTATTTAATGATTACGAGTAACGTAAGATCCTTTCTTGCATTACTTCTCGATTTTTTCAACCGTTGCCAGACATTGTATTCAGAACGTACACAAAGATGTATAATTTAGTTTTAGCCAAGTGTTGATAAATATTTAAACATTAAGTTTTAAAGCGGAACAACTCAGCGCTTATTTTTGAACCTTTTATATACGAATTCGTAATCCTGTTACTACTCCCTTCGGAAAATATTTTTCTCTTGTGCATTAACCTTAAGAACTTTTATCTTTTTAACGTTAATCTATCCTCCTCTCAGACGTTCGGCTCGTCTACTTGTAGGTACTCGAAACGCTCTTCCTCGACAGACATTCGTGAATCTAATTATGCAGCTTTATTTCTATCCCGTTTTAACGGAGGACATAAGCGGTCAAGATGTGCTTTCTCCAAAACCTTAAATATAAATTGGACTAGTAGAGATCGCTTTATGGGTTTGTTGATTCTCTGATTAATATAAATCTTAACGAGGCACTTCTTATCCCTCTGGATTTCAAAATGATGAATAAGTACAGGTTTCTTAGAGCTATAATCATCAATCGCGTTAAATGCACATTCTTATAAAAAAATGTATGATTCAAAAATCATCGTTTTAATCATTTCGGTAATCTTGCGTCGTTAGAAATCAATCACGTTAGAAAGATTACTGTTTTCCCTCAATTTATCAACTGATCAATTTGTGATATAAAATTGTGAGAGAGAGACTTCTTATAAAGAGATACATTTCTCTCTCTCCTAAATGTTATTTTGAAACGCGCTGAGCGCTCGTATATCCATTCCTTCAAACTCTCTCGTGACCTACGTTATGATTAATAATCGCTTGATCGCTTAGGATTCAGGTATCGCCTTTGGGTGTATGGGATGTTTCATTTCCTGTTTAGGCGATGGCGTTGTTGCTCGTTTCGATGTAACCTTATTTTAAATTCAAGACATCTCCATTTCCGTTTCATCTCCGATCTAGCGCCGTAAGCATCTCGGACGCCGCGTTCGAAAATGGAATGTGCGTTCCTTGAGATGCGGATTTATGTCCTCGGTCTAATATCAAAACCATCAGATTGACACCACTTTCATAAAAATGTCGCTTTCCTATAAGCGATCATATTCGTCTGATTTTCTCTTTTTGGAGAAAACCCCGATAACGAATTTGATTTATTTATTCATCCTTAATTGATAGATTGTGTTCGCATTGCAATTACTATATCAAAATTCCGATTATAATTCAAACTAATTTAACAGCCCTCACGCCATCTTTACAAAAAAATTAAAGTTAATCATATAGGCCATGTCTTCACGCGGGTGTTTGGCGCAGTATGTTTAACAGTTGAATGACGATAGATTCAAAATAATCATTCGGAAAATATTTTAACATTCCCTCAAGGTATTTTGTTCGATAGTCTCGAGATACAAATGAAATCAAAGTCACGAAGTGACACCTTTGCCTAGCTATGGTTTCATAATCATTCGCAGCTAATAATCATATTTTAAATTAAGGATCAAAACACAGAATTTTTGAAATGCTATTTTTACTCCCTAATATTAGTGACAGAGGATAACCTCGAGAGTGCGTGCATTTATTGGATCCAATCAGGTTTCCTTCCTCTTTGACTAATGGTATAAAATATTTACGTTACCAAAGAATAAAATATAAGTGCTGGACGATTTATTTATTATACGGTGTTGAGTACTGCGTAATATATCGTGATTTCGGAAAATTAAAATCGCTTCAAAAATTGAATATTTAATTAATTTATTACGGATTCTTTATTCGGGAGCCACTTAGATAGCAGCTTTCATCATCTCGTATCGAAGCGTACAATTATGTCGAACAGAATAATTTTATCATGAACCAAGAAATGGTCCTCGATAACGACCAAAGAGATTATTCGATAATGTGCTTTTGCAGAATGATCGGCCTTTTAGCCAGTCTATCTTGCATCCGATCGATACCCTAATGAAGCTAGGGGTGGCGGTTGCAGAGTGGTTGGAGCGTTGGCTTTCCACACAGCGGTTCCAGGTTCGAATCCGGCGGAGTTCGATTTTTCAACCTGGGATCGTCCCGTCCTCTACTTGTGTGATTTGAGGAGACCGCGCAAGTCAGCGCTCCTTTGGAAGGGACTTGAAGCATTTGGCTCCCTTCCCTTCCCTTCGTAAAAAGTAGGGTAATGCCGACACCGGGTTTCCCTCCTCCCTTATCCGTGTGTTCGGTGTGGGAGAAGTAATGGCTATAATATTCCAAGAGGTTGATTAGCCAGAAATACACACAAACTAATGAAGCTATTTAATAGGGATTAAAGGGATTTCGCTTTGTTTCGCGAGAAATTATTTTTACTCAAAACACATCTTGAGCCTTTTCCAGATCTTAAATGTGTTTAAAAATAGACTTGAGACAGTGCATTTCTCGACGGCATTGCAATAAAATTTTCTATTTTGGACGGTTTCTTACAGTTATTTATTTTAGGCAGGAAATACTTTTTAAATATTCTCGTTTCGGCCGCCTTTTTTCCTAAACTAAGTATATAACACTAGTCACGTCTTTCCGGTCATTCCCATTACTTTAGGTGACATAATGGTCATTCCCTCAAAAACGTTATAAATGCGTATTTTATGGCGGAATGTTATCTTACAAACGATTGAAATGGAAAAATATTCATTTTCATCTTTCGGAATAGGCGCACTACGTAAAACCCTTGGCACAGATTTTTGAAAGGCTATGTGTCGTTTGCAAGCAATACAATGCAAAAATCCATGTCTAATTCCCCTTTCACTTAATATTAAAACCGGAATCTATTTTACCGTTGATATTATCCATGAGTTTCATTATCCTTGCCACGTTCCATTCGAAGATCGACATTTTATAACGAATGCCTATCAATTCTTCACGCACATAGATTCTCGATTTACCTAAATACAACTACCATTTTTCCGAAGTTCGGATGTAAATACAAAGTATGACGTTTTTCATAGCTTCTTCTAACATTAAAACGATTCATATGGCGAACACGGTCAATATTTCTCTTTACTTTCAACCTAAGATCTCTGGTTCCGGCCACAATCTGGTTGCAGTCCTCTTCGTGTAAACAGATTTTTTTGTTAGCCTGTGAATACAGATCTATGTTTTTAGTTTTAGATGGGTTTCTTTCTCGAGGTTGAAGTCAAGGAGCCACTTTGAAAAAATAAAACAAGATACATTAAAATAAGTAAACAATAGGAGCCGTTAAACTTCAAGTAGTTATTATACCACGCAAGCGAAGATCATTAAATAAATCATTAATTTTTAATTGCTTGTTGTTGTTGTTGCTGGGGCATTTGTTTTTCGCAGGGTCTTAACCTCGCATTATCCAGAAATGGGTAATCTCCGCGTCCAATTCTCTTGAATGCTCGGTAAATTTATCGGTGGCCTCGTGACTTGTTTAAATGAGATTATAAGAGTTTTCATTGCCACGAAAAATACTCAGCCGGAGTTGACTTATTTTTTGTGATGCAATCAACGATGACACAGGGAATCCATAATTTAGAAGTGTCAGCGAAGAAAAAAGTGGAGAGAATAATGCCTAGAAGTTATGATGCTTGAAATGTCGTCGATCGCAATGGGTTTACGATATTGAGATATTTCTTTCTTATGCAGACTTCATTATTATTAGTATTGAAATTTGTTTTTCATGTATGAGCAAAATTAGCTAGGCAATATAATGCACCTTCAGCACTTCGGCATTAAATGGAGTAATCATATTCTTTATTGGACACAAAATTTTTCTTTCTCTTTAAAGTCTTTTATTTTCGAACTTTCGTGACTTGTCCAAATATATATATATTCGGGCACCTTTCTTTAGCGAACGAGTCGAATTGAGTGAAAACGGATGATTTTTCGGTGTGATTTTTAATTCCCTTCGCACATTGCTCAAGTTCGATTCATAGCAGTGAGATTATAATGATTTCCCAATCCGGTATTTCGCTCATTATATCAGTTAAAAAATCGCTGAATTCAAACTTGTAAATCCTATATATAGTTTCCCAAGTGTCTCTCCGTCCGTCTTCCTCTGTATCTAAGGAACTGTTTGTTGTAGAGAAATGCGGTAAATGGCATTTTATTTCTCTCGGCTAGTAGATCCATGAAAATTATTTTAATTTTCATCCGCCATATTTTAACAAAATGGCAACCTTTTAAAATATTTAAAAATTTATTTTCCGGAAACGATGCATCGGGAAAAAACCTCATCAAAAACATGTTTCTTGATAAATGCAGTTTTGAAAAATCATTTTCAGCGAGGTGCGTAGCGCCAAGGTCCCAGGATCGAGCGATGCGAGCGAATGGCGGGGTTGACGCGTGTAAAGCGTAAGGGCAGAGGCCATAGTATTCTTAATTTACAAACTCGGTAACAACGTTGCTCCACTATATGGTTGTGAACGCCTTCATAGACTGAATGTCATGAAAATATATATTGGTTTAGTTATAATCATAATACAGGAATTCAACGTATGTTTTGATCATATGGAACGTGAAATCCGCTCCCATGAAATTAAAAAGAGAAACTTATTGACGGAGGTGAGATTTTGCTTGAGTTCTTATAATAATTTAATTCAGTTCTAAGAAAGTAAAAAAGAAAATTAAAAAGCAAATGCAGATGTCTTCATAAGAGCCTTAGATAAAAGTATATGAAATTAAAAAGTTATTTTTTATTTTTTTCTCCTGCCTTTTCTAAACATCTCTTAAATGTATCATAATTAAAAATCTGAAAGATCGCAGATTGGCTCTAAACATCATAACATTTTTATTTGAAATAAGTGTAATTTTAATGAGTAATATTTATATTATTATTTTATACCAAATCAGCTTTAAATTATGCCAGGAGGTACACGATTTTTAAAAAATCCCAAAAGTGTATATTTGTATAAAATCCATGACTGCTTAGATATAACTTTAATTAAGGAAATGGGATTTTTTGCTGTGAGAGCTGTCGAACAACCTTGTAGAATGGACATGGAGAAATAGGCATTAATATTTTGATCCTACGAAAATAATTCATATCCTTATTTCACGCACAGCCATAGTCCAAAACTTAAAATCCCCGCCCGTGGAATCATGGCTAAAATTCAAGGACGTCGAGGAGAACCGTAAAAAAATGTTCGATCACGCAATGATTTGGGGAAAGATGCTCCAGAGGCCGCACTTCTTAGAATCCGGAGAGATGGAAACGTCACCCTCGCAACGATTTCCCAGAATCACCCGGTGGAGGTGATTTCGTGAACTCCGTCAAAAACACACCCATTTCCCAAGACCCGTCCGAAAATACGCTCTCGCTACGAGCGAAGGCGACGGAAGGTGAAGTACGCGGGACAGGTGGAGTGCCGCAATCTCTCTCGCGTATCCTCTTTCACTTTTGCCACTTCCCCGGCACACTCAATCCTGTTTATATCAAGCGATTTAGGAAAAGGAGGGGGTAGAGGATTTGGCGGGGATGAGGGGCGCCACGAACACAAAAGACCGCACCAGCGCCACTCTGATTCTCTCTCTACAGAGAAAGAGGGAGAAAAGAGGAAGTAGAGGGGAGTTTGGAGGTAGAAAAGGGTCGCAGCGTGGTGGAGATGCGTTTATATTTAGACGAGGCAAGTTGTGGATCGAAGGAGACCCCTAAGGGATACACACCTAAATGACCGATTGTGTGTTTGTGTGTCTCTCTTTTTCTCCATCGGCCTGGTTTTTTGGTCCGAAGGAAGGGTATCGCGAACTTAAGCGTGACCGGGTTAGGTCGGCCGTTTCATCGCATCGTTCGCCACCGGAGGTCGTTCATTTCATCGAGACTACGATTTAAGCCGAGTTTAAGTTAAGGGTCGAAGTGAAGTAGGACTTCGTTCCACTTGCCTTCGTAATGGTCTTAAAGACTTGATGCATCGGAAGAGATTGGATTCGCGCGAAATTCAACAGGAGTGCGAATTTGAATGAATGACAGGAAGAAATATCTCTCGGGACTCAGTACTTTAGTTTTGACAATTTAGCGATGAAGGAAAATCTAAAACAGTGCTTTTTAAACTTTTTTTCGTGACGACGCCTTAAGTCACCTGCCGAAATTTACGCGACAACCCTCGACCCTCCATTTTTCTAATTCGTACATTTGTAAATATGCATATTAAGAAGTGTAAAAATGTGTACGAGGAGAGACCGATAGGGGATGTAATGCTGGAGCGTCTGGTGTATATGCGATCGCTAATTGATTTAAGTGCCGACACTTGGGGTAACACGTTATAATATAAAGTTTATATTATCATTCAGGGTGAGTTTCTTTGTTTAGTTTTAACGTTACTTAGAGTCCTCCTTTATACATTTTTATGCAGTTTTATTTTGTTTTTTATCGGAAGAATTATAAACTACATTTAAATTTTCTCGTACACACAGTTTGGAAAACACTGATCTGAAGTGAAAGGCATCTCGATCCGCGAAATTATTTCATAGCGTGATAGTGAGCGAAGAATACCGGGTATGTCTGGTGATTTTGAGTCCAAGGTCCCCAGTGATCAAGAATAAAAAATAATTTGTTCTCGTTAACAAAAACCAATTATACTAACACATTTGATATCTTCTAAGTATTGCAACTGTAAATAAAGGATTGCACGGGATGCGAATTAAATTACCAATATTTATCCATCGCCGTAACATGCGTAAATGTATAGATAGGTGCAAATATTGTTGTTATGTTATGGAAATTGTCTTTTGGTTCAGCTCACCATTAAGCGCGGTTCTTGCCTGTAAGAGGGATTCTCGATCATGCCGATTATTCGCCGGAATTCATAATTCAAATAAAATTTATCAAATAATTTTGTCATCCTACATTCTCTTGGAATAAGAATCATTCATGTCGCGTGTCGAATGATAACAAACACGTACCAGCATAATTTACGGCTATATTGGAGGTTATCTTAAATGTGAAACTCCATCATCATTATTTCAGTCTCAACTTCGACGAGAAATGATCCATTGATCAAAAAATAGCTTTAATTTTGAGGTTGTTAGTATCGTAAATCATCCTTTCGTGTTATTTATTGGACTTGAATATTAGGATATTTTTCTTATATAAATTTTCTTTCTTTCCTGTTTGCCAGTCCTCCGAACTATCGCCGATCAGTTCCGCAATGAAACGTCAACTGTTGTACATTTACTTATTTTCTAACAACTTGAATTACAATAGGAATTCGATATTTGAGTCAGAAAAGCGTCTCGACAAATAGTAAGGCATCTCAAGGTGTTACTCAAGAATAATTCGTTTCCAAAATTTCTTTTCATTGGTGAAATAATTGTAAGTAAAGTTAGGACTCAAAATAGAGGCAGCTTTCCAGTAATGTTACACGGGAATAAAAAAGTTTTATTTCAATATTTATTAAGCTGTTATTTTATTATCTTAATATTTTATTTCGTCATAGATATATGCTAATACACCGAGAATTTTTATTCGATCCTCAGCTTTATTGTCATTAAAACATACAAATATCTGAAGTTACATTTGAATAAATCCTTGGCCAGTACAAACTCGCGCTCGAAGCTTTTAACGACATAATGGCAAAAAATCTCGCAAATGTAATGAATCCGTAATCAGATAAGGTATTCAATCAGATTTTTATATAATAAAGAAATCGAAGAAAGGAATGAAATCTGTTTGAAAGGGATTGAATTTCACTCTACCACCGTGCGATTGATTAGATTCATTGGTTTAACACTTCGTTTGCCCAAATCAGTTGCATGTAGCTTCGTTAGACATTCATTCTTCCGTATCGCTTCGTAAATTATTCTCATTCGCCACTAAAACTTTAGCCATAATTTTACTTGAAAATTTTCTTGCCTATGTCACCCTCGTAAAACACGGCAACGGTTCAAAACCTGATTAGTCCATCCGAATTAATAGCAAATTAGGAGGCGTCTTCCTTCCCTCAACTGTATCTGCTGTTCGCCTTAATAAAAGGTTAAACCGAAAAAAATTTGGAAGCTTTCTCGGACGCGAACGCCGACAAAGGTCGCGGTATCCCGATCCACGCGACGCCGCGATGAAGTTTAAGGAAATAGCCACCGAAAAAACGAACGACAGAAAATTTCCCTTTCTAAGACCTCGTTCAGAGGCTGCCAAGAATTCTTACAGGACTCGGAGAGTTAAAAGGCGCTTCTCCTCGTCTTGACGGCGGTCCAAGAAGCAAGGGCGTCGAAATCAGGCGACGGATAGGGGTAGGCAACCTCTCATTTCATTGTTTTTTTTTCGTACCTTGTGACGGGGCGTCGCGTAGGATCCCTAATAATCACAATTTTTTTAAAAAGTAAGTTTGTATTCCAATCGCGATTGTAGTGGGGCTTTTTAAAGCGGTGAGCGAGTCTCGGCGGGGAGGGTGTGGCGCGAGGGGGCGGACGGGGGCGTGTCGGGGGAAGGGGGACAGAAGGTCATGCCGTCTGAGTGTTTTGTTGCGGACGTGGAGGGCTGCCAAATTAGTGGCGACACTTGTCTGAAGGCCAGGAAGAGGGTTTCCTTCTTACTCTAGTTTACTCCGCTCATGTTTCCTCCTCCCCCCTTCCAAAAAATAATATTTTTAAATAGCGTAGTCGCACGGTAAAAATGGATGTGGCTCATAGGTTGTTGATCTGCAAACAAAATGGTCCTCGCAGTTATTTCATCTGTTTTTTGTCACAATTTATTTTTTTGTTGAAGTTGTGTTTGTCAAATAATTTGGATCGTTGTGTTGTCAGCTATACTATTTTCCTCTTTTAATAATTTTCCAGTCTGATAAAAATCATTGAAGTGAAATCATTCAAGTTGGGACTAATTTATCAGATTAATAATTTATTTGGAATGTTAATGGTGGAAAATGTTAAGGAAATAATTTTGGTGTTTTAAAAATCCATATTGATATTTATTTCATTATAACAGTTTTATTTTTTTAAATGCTCCTTAATAGGGTGCAGTCTTCCACCAATTATATGTTGATGGTTCTATGTATATCATATTGGTTTTAAAAATAAGTGTTTTTTGTTTTAAATAAGGAAGTAATTGTTTTCTATGGTGTACGAACCGCTCTGTTGATCATATTAAAGCTGCTGTGCCCCAACTTCAATCGTTTGAATAAATACTATTTTCATCGGGTTAGATCTACGGTTGAGTCAGTTTTAAATACCTATTAAAACTCAACTTCCACCGCTTCAGAACTTATAGAAATCCGTCTCTAAAAGGTAATGCTACGGACCTTCTATTTCCAACAGCAACACAGCTTGGTTACTTCGATTTGTTGTGAGCTCATTAGAAGAACGATGGATGCTTTTCTTAAATCACTCATACGCAAAATAAAATAACATGTCGTGTGACAATCTGCGTTATTTATTCAGATGGATGTTAAAGAAAGCAATCAAAAAGCAAATTATGTGTAACGAAATCATTTAACCCCGCAGAAAAATGCGAAACACAATGATAAATCTTTCACCACCAAACTTGCGCATTCAAAAATGAAATTCAATTAATTATTTTTATAATAATTTTTCATAGTTTTTTTGCAGGGCATCTTATAATTCACCGGAGTTATAAATTCGCATCGCATATATGAATCACGCAAAAAGCCATTTCTTGACATGCAGACCTTTTTCGTTTACATTTTAAAATATGTCAAAGATGAGGTATTTAACTTAGTTATGCGAAGAGAAGAATTTAAATCTCATTTATAAATCTCCAAAAATTACGTTTTAATACGATTTTTCACCTTCACGCACTTTATTTATATTGGCCACTATTTTTCCAATTGTTGAATTCTATTCTTGGCCTCATAATAAAAGCACCAATTTAGTGCTTTAAACACAGGTCAGACTTTTATATATGGGTATATCTTATTTACTGAACCTATTAAGTAATTAATAAGAGGGAGGAAGGAAAAGAGAATGGGAATGAGCAGAAATGGAGAAAGAGGAAGAGGATGCAGCATTTGTATAGGATTAAAAGGAGCTGCAGTACAAAAATAACAATAATAAATTGTAATTGATTATAAAAAAGGGTATACTATTGAATCATGCGCCATTGACAAATGGTGGGAATTCAGAAAACTAAATATAGATCATGTAATTCTCAATGGATTTCTTTAACTGATAATACAGCAAATATTTCGAACCGAATTTCAAATAGGATTGAAAAAATAACATTTTATGACTTTTATTTAAATTTCTTTAACTAAAGTGATTCTGGAAAAATTTCAAAACTAATATAGTTAAAATAAAAGTGCGATCCTAAAATATAGTTAAACTCATTGCAGTTCATGTATTTAGTTCATAGTAAGTTACTACACATTTTTTTCCTTTGATGGTAAATTGACAGTTCGTTCACATTTTATCCTGATTTTAATAAGAGTAAAATTATTGATTTCAGAGCCGTCTGAAGAGGAGGGAGCTGGGCGGGCAGTCGCCCAGGGCCCCGCGACTATGAGGGCCCCGCGGGCCTTAGAGACGGCTCTGTAATTAAATGAGAAATTTGATTTGTATAAATAGGGAGCCCCGCGGCAACCCTCTTGCCCGGGGCCCCGCGGGTCTTAGAGACGGCTCTGATTGATTTATTAAGTAAAATTCTGTACATTTTAAATAACTTATAATTTTTTCAAATATTTCAACTAAATTTCATATACTTCTTTATGCATTATATCTTATTATTTCGATTTTCCTATTATTTTCAGCAAATATTTGGATAATGATTGTGCCTCTCTACTAATAATAACTTAAACAGTATAATTAAAACAAAGATAACTTTTAAAAACACTGATTTGATTGTGCATGATAGCCAAACCAGATCATAGCATATCTTACTGATTTTTCATATCGAAATCATATATATTTGGAATACGTTTATGATAATCCCGTCATATTTGACGGGCAATTACGCTAGTATAATATATTATATCATATATTGTAAATTATATTATACATTGTTCGGCTATTGTATGATATGTTTTGCCGATGTCTTACCGAAATCTTTGCTCGAAACCCTTCTCTTACTGTTTGATTTTTTCACTGTTCACATGTCTAGTAATCGATATTTCCCATTACCCTATTTACCATATAAGGCTAAAATAGATGTGTGAGATTCATTGCTCCTCAGTCCGACGATTTTCTGACATTAATTCTTATTCTATATCTTGGCTTGTCGGTGCCCCTAATAACCGTAAACACTCAAGCGATTCTTGATTTTCCTCTTCTAAAACCTTAGAATGGATTCTCTATATAATCCGCCCTTCCAAGCCCATTGTGTCTCACCTGGCTCTGAATGTAGTCAATGTTTTTCGGAATTGGCGTTTTTTTCCTGAAATAAAACGCTTATGTATTTAGTTTGTCCGTCCGTCTGCTCAGGCGATATCCTGGAATCCTGCAACGTGAATAAGCCAAATGTGCAGGATATGTTCATCTAAATAAGAACTAAACATGATAAAAAGCTGACGGATCCAGGATTAGCTGCTGGGGAGTAATCGGTTTCTACATTAGAATTTCTCTAATAACTCGAAAAGAATTCATGCTAGAAATAAAATATGATTTTGCAGAGAAGTACCCGTGGATGAAATGTTTGTTTGGAATGCATTTTTTGTGTCTCCAAAAGAATCTACTATTGATCTTTGGACTACAATTGATGCAGTTTCTGGACAAATTTATTCGTAAGAAATTGAGATTTTTATTAATGAATCTTTGTTTAGTTATCATAAGCCTCTACTTGTAAGGTTGAGGAATAATGGAATAATGAATTATTTTCTTAAAATAAATAATGTTTTTAGTGTTTTTTAGAAAAAAGTCTTATGTAATTTGGTCTGATATTCTTTCCTCAGTTGTTTTTTCCTACTCGCAATACCTTTTGTGACCATAAAAGAATTCTTCTAATTCAAAGTTGATTTCTTTTTTTAGATCTTGGGTAGTTGTTAATGAAGATCGCTCTCATCAAAATCTTCAATAAAAAAATGTAACTCTCTGCTCAGAGGAACTATGCCGGATATCTCTTTTCGTGTTTGATGTTATTTAAGAAAAGAAATTGTTTGTAAAAGTATTCATGATGTATC